>JARHVA010004727.1:77500-1357500 GCA_037957365.1 Torreya grandis | reverse complement strand
GGAATATACAACAAAAGAAATATTAAATAAAGATAAAGAACAAAATTTGTAAAAACATGTTTGACCTAAGAAATAAATTATCTTAAGAAAGGTTTTCTATCAAAAGAGGTTAAAAGGAAAGTGATACCTAAAAAATACAATCTTAAAATTATGGTTTCAAAATATTTAACTCAAAAGTGCTCATCATTTATAGAGCCTTTGATTCTTAAACCCATCATAGATGGCAAATAACGTACCAATGTTGTGATGAATAACACTATTGAAATGCATGTTTTTAGTATGAAACTCTTACAATTTTTTGGATATGATAAGTAAAATTTAAGTAAGACTACTTTATCTAGATAATTTATCAGATCTATTGAGTTACCTTTCATAGTTGGTCCAAAAACATGTTCAATGGTATTTCACATGTCCTAGTTTGACCTAATATAATGCTAAATTGGGAAGATAATGGATGAAAACAATGGGTGAATTAGTATAGATTATAACCATGCTAAATTTGAACATGAAAGTACAATGATTACAATTTTAAGAGAATATGGAACCTCTTTAGAGGAAAAAAAACAAAATGAAAATGAATCTTTAGTAAACATACAAACATATACAATAATGTAATAATAATAAAGGAAACTGATACAATACATATTCAAAAATATAAATTAGAAAAGTTCATCCCAAAATATGGATTAGTTGGTTTTTCATATGTATATACAAACAAAGACAAGAGTGGGATCCCACAATTTCAAAATTGAGATGATGAGACTTATAATATAGAAGGTTATTATGATTATGATGATACATGGCTTACGAAGAGGCATCCCATTGATGAGATGTTGGGACTATAATAACATCCTTATTTTTAAATAAATCCTTTTATAATCATATTAATACATAAAAATATAAAAAAAAGCAAATATTTCATAAAATTTAAAAATTGAGACCTATGCATGATTTATGTAGTTTATTTGTATCAGTTACTTTTTGCTCAATATACTCAATATTTATCTATGTATCTAATATGTATCAAATATGATTCAGAAGTGTAAATAATTAAATGTAGAACATATAGGTTTCAATTTATATACATATTTTTAGGTCATTTAACTATCTCAAACCCAAAAATGTTACATAGACAAAAATGTTTTGCCTAGATAGTAACACATTGTGTTGTTTTTTTTACTCCACCAAGCTCATCTCATTAAATAAAAGATAAAATATTAAATCCAAAAAATTCCAATGAATAATAATTTTTTTTTATATTTCAACAAGTTCACTATGGGAATCCTTTTACATAGGTTCTATCATTCTTTGGCTATCTTTTATTATTCATACCTCAATTCTTTACATTGCACAAAGTGTATTGATACTGCTCAGTTAATCTTTCCACATTTTATGTCTTAATGTATACCCAAACTAATTAAATATATTTTTTCTAAAATTTTCTTATGTAGATCAATATCATATAATCATGCATGTTTTTCATGTTTGATTTCTCGCTTCATGTCTCATGTATATTCATTATTTTTTATTATGGACATTTGAACATGTCATAATTTATGGCTCTAAGCATTATTATATGGTTATATGAGTGTGATATGTCCCTTGTATTTGGAACATTGGCCTTATTTTTCATGCTTTATGTGTTTTGCATGTACTCTTTATGTGTGCACGTCGTGGCCATCACACTTGTTTTCTCAATTTTGTAGCCATGATGGAAATCATGTAGTTTCCTCATTTTTGATGTCATGATCAATATCATGCATCCCTCATAATTAGTTATATTTATCTTTTAACACTAAATTTTGGCTAATTTATCACTATATGCTTAATAAACAACATTTATCTAGACTTGACATTGTATATGCTTGGTTTTCTACATACATCTTACATTATAAATTATTGTTCAATATATCTATGATGATGACAATGATATTATAATGGTATTGTTCTTACTTATATTTACATGTTTTCATGGCATATCTCACATAATTTTTTATTTTGAGTTAATTTATTATGTAGGATTCACAACTCATCTCAAAAAATAGGGCATACACAGTGTCTTGTCTTAGAGACTAAATTCTAAAAGTATAGTACACAAATAGAATTTTTTAGGTTTTACCTAGTTGATCATAATTAATACCCAAAAATCATCCAAATAGGTATTTTTAGACAACAAAACTTAATTATAATAAGGGGATAGATTTGTAATATCTAAAATAGTGCAATATTGTCCCAATAGTTAGAAAATAGAAGTTTCTAGAATTCTCAGTGTCACTCAATTTATAAATCAATTATGATATTTACTTAGAAACACCTCTTTCATATTTTTACACATGTTTATCTCATTTTTAAGGTATCATTCATGATATGTGTTCTAATTTTTCACAAAATATTTTTCTTGATAAGTTTCTTGATATTACTCTATTCCAAAATCTATATAAACCTAGATATCAGATTGGAGGCATGTGCATGACACATAACTACTTTCTTACTCAGTTTTGCACTAGTTTCATATATTGAGTGGTAATACTTATCATTATCTATGTTTTATACTATTTTTATGCCTATTTTGTATTATAAATGGACATTATTCTACTTACGATGGTTGGTTCACCTTTTTTTACCAGTTTTTACACCATAACAATCTATTGGAATTCATACATGGATTCTTAGGTACTCTACCAATATTGAGTTCTATAATGATGAATTAAAATAAAAATTGAGTTCTTAATCACACTCTCTTTTTAATGAGGATTGGGGCATGTATAATCCAATCTAAATTCATCAATGAAAAATAAATTATCAAGGGTCCTACCCTCTCTAGTCACTAGTTTTACACCAAAAAACACAATGGTTTGCATACCTAATCAATTGTATTCATTCCTTGTCATTAGATATATAAGTTTTATTGTCTTTAATTATTTATTTTTTTCTTTAAAGAATATATATTTTATACATATTTCATTATAGGTTCTATGTGAATCATAATTTAATGTTGTGGCATACATTCAACACTATTCTTCGTAGGTAAGTTCAAGGGCACACTTTTCTTATTAATCTAATACTTTCAATTTTATTGAATTTATATAATAAAAGGGGGGAAACTATAGACACATAAAATAAAATTTATTTATAAAATGATGTGATTATGACCACTTATTATACACACTTAGCTCAAGCTTGATTTCATGGTCTTTGACTACCATTCCTTGACTTTTTTATATAGATGACCCATACCTCTTAACCAAATTTTTATTTTAATGTTACTATTTCATATTAAAAACAACCTAAAACCACTTATAGACTAATACACACCTTTATTTTAGCTTTATCCACTCTCTAAATAAGACCATCCTATTTAGATTATCATGCTTCTTGATACTATCCAAGTTTATGAGCCTCTTCCTCTTGCCAAATAATAACTCTTTGATCAAATTAAAAATTATGAAATGGGTCATCCCACATGTTTAGGAATACCCATCTAAATGAATTCCTAATTTTTCACTAGAAACCCACATTTTCAATCCATTATCCACCATAATCTCATATGATTGAAAACACCATAACATCTAACTGTGCATTGAGAGAAAATAACCTATTTTTCTAATATAGAGTCCACATAACCATAGTATCCTTGATTTAAGTTTGCATACACCTCCAAGGTCATATTTAATCATTAAATAACTTATTCACACCATGATTACACCAAAATTTAGCATTTTTCACACACACCACCATAACATGATAAAACTACATGGAGTTTGATCCCTCTTCTGAGTATTGGTATGTTTAGAGTGCTCAACATAGTAGGTGTTATGGTATAACACAAAATTAAATACTATCTCTTTTTTATATTTTATATATTTATCATTTGAGGCTAATTGAGTTAGGGTTACAATTAAATAAGGTATATAGGGTTTTTCATGATAGATAAAGAGCTCTCACATAGTCAAATAAAACATACATGTAAAATTAACCTATTATATTAGTGCACAATTCCAACATGGCCTAAGGACATCAGGATAGGCCACCCATGTCCAATTATAGGTGCCTTGTCCTAGATACAAGCAAAAAATTATTCCTAATTCACAATGTCATTATATAATCACATAATAAATTTCATAATTTCACTTACAATCTTGCATTCTTATTTCCAGCTAAGTTGTTTCCTTCTAGAATTTTCCCCTTTTATCATATTTAAAAATTTATAAAGTTACAAATCAGTTTTTTTCATTTATTGTATGTCTATAGCATTTTAATTTTACATAAAATTTTATCTAATTAAGATTTAATATCTCTTAACTCCAAAATTCAATAAAAAAATATGCATATGCATGGGCATATATGAAAATGATTATATGAACAAGATTTAAAAGTTTCACATACAATTATAGTTTATTAAATAAATGCATGGTATTATATATCATTTTACATAGATTCAAGGAGTGTGATGTTGTTTCATGCATATTTATACATTTTTCAAAGTTAAAAGGCATGATACTAGTTCATGCACATATGTAATATAATATAGTTTACAGATTAAATTGAAAATAGATGTTATTTCAATTAAAATATATTGAAACTAAGGTCATGAAGAGGGAATGGATATTATTCATTCTCTTTTGATCATGAAATTAGAATCTATATCTATTTATAGAAGTGTGATTTATTCTGTTACTAGTAATGCACATTCCATTTTAGTAATAATTAATGACTTTTTCATTATTTATGGTGAACCCATTTTGTGATTCTATATTATATTATAGGTGATGTACATTTGAGTCTAGTGACACTAAAAATCCTTGGCATCACTTCTATAAAATACTTCATGGTTCTACTTTCTTTTAAATTAGTACATTGGGTACTTCTCATGAGAGTTGAAGCATGCATATTTCAAACTCAAGGGCTTGATTACTTATTAAAAATTAGGACTTGATCACTCTCAAATTATCCAATTTTTAAATGTGATAAATCATTTTTCCAAGTGTTCTAACAAGGGGTCATACTTATTCATCATGATTTTACAAGTTATAAGGCGACATGGTTGCATCTACTTAAATGTGTATTCCTTTGCTCTCTTTTCAATATTTAAAATTCAATTTTGGGGTTTTAAAAATTAAAAGATAAACAATGATTAATTCATCTATTGGTGCATAGTTTTCTAAGATTAGTGCCTTTCACAATTAATTTTTCTTATTAAAATATAAAGTGTGTTTTACACACTCAAGTTTTATTTTTCTCCTTTACTTTAGTAATTTTATTACTAAAATAAAAGGGGATAAGGGAGGAATGTAGATACCTAAATCTGGTCATAAGTACTTGATAATGTTAATTATTGACATATCTTAAACTATTTGACTTACACTCAAATAAATGACTCTTATTTTTCATTCCTCTAACCATTCATCTATATGCAAGATTGACCCCTCTATTTGTGGTCAGTGCTACACAAAATTTTCAAGTTAATGTTCAAACCTTTTATATCACTCTCAAATAGATTCCAACCTCAGGACATGTGTCCCTGTTTTTCTAGGGTAGTTTCAAGGAATTGTCCCTAATGTGGCCTTGTTCCAACATTGTAATATCCATTCAAGTCATTTCATATGATTCATAATTTGGCTCAAGGAAATTATTCAAAAGGTTCAATATAAGTACAATTCAAAGGTAATTCATTATTGGATCTTGGAACTATATATTTATCACTTATACACTACTACACCTTGATAAAATCTATCATATTTTGTAAAAATTTAAGATCATTCACTAGGATTAGTCACAAGCCAAGTCTGAAGTATTTTAATTAAATTCAAGAGTTAATATTATGAAATATCAAATCCAAATTTTTAGTTACATACATGTAGTTAAGGATCATAATTTCACAATCACATCAAGTGGTATAAATATGTTTAGATTGATTCCCTCCTCTAAGTATCTAGATACATATGCAATGGTCAATCATCAATGGGGGTGATTGGGTTTAACTTATCTCATTACACTTCCCCTTATTTTTTGCATGTTTGTAACTCTTGCAATTACCCCTAGGGTTTATAAGGCAAAGCAATGGAAAATAAAGTTTTTAACATGACATAATCATAATAAAAATAAATTATCCCTCTCAATAGACACTCACAAGTGATAGAATAATCATTATTTTATCACAGTCAAAGTAGACACATCTATAATCAATAGACACAATTGACTTATGATACTATCTAAGGAGTGTAGACCTATCCATAAATATCTACAATCTCTAATTTTAAATTTGATCTATCACAATCCTAACTTATACTAATTTCCATTGTTAGATACTTGCTACAATCAACTAGAAACCAAAAAAACTAAGTATTTCATTATTTGTTGTACTTATTATTTTTATCATATGCCACTTGTCAATAAATTCTAATTTAAATTTATATTTATGCTTAAATTTCATATATTACAATCCAAATAGATCTATCAAATTTAATACCCATTTAACAACATTAACATTGTTAGATAAAAAATAAGGCAATTTTTTTATCTTGGTCAATGTCGAATAACTTTCTCTAGGTTGGTGATGGATTCTTCATAGAAATCTCCATAGAATATTAATTAATTAATGTATATCTCTCCATATTAATGAGTTAAATTAGAAAGTATGCCAAATATATCCCTTTGGAAGATATTTAGAGCTTTACATAACCTAAAGTAAAGGAAATGTTATGTGTATTTTCCGTAAGGGCATGTAAAATGGTTTTATCTTGGTCTTTGGGTGTTTTTATGGTTCGACTATAGCCTTTGAAACCACCAAGGAAAGAATATTATTTATTCCCAAAGAGTATGTTAAACACTTGATAAATAAACTATATATGATTGTTTTATTTTTAAGTATCATTTTTAAACTCTCTATAGTCTATATAAATGTGTCATTTTCCACCCTTTTGAGATACAATGATGAGAGGTGATATCCATTAGATGTTATAAATATGATAAATGAATCCATTACCTAGGAATTTATATAATTTAATATTTATAATATCTCTCACAAATAGGATTCACGAGTCTTTGTTATTTCCAAATTACTTTGCACTCATCTTTGATGTAAATGTGGTGGGTGCATAAGTCTAGGTGACGGTTCCTCATGTCATGATAGTCTCATACACAATTAAAAATTGTTTTTAAAGCATAAATATTAATTTATCTTGTTATTTTTGTATTCTAAGTAGTTTATTACTTTTATGGATTATCTAATAAATATGTCAATCATTTTGGAAAGAAAGGCCATGGACTCAATGTTATCGATTAAGTTATCATGGCTACATTCATATGGTAGGAGTTGATAGATAGAAGTGAAATCTCCACTAGGATCCAAAGATACCATGGTTGGGGAGATATTGAAAAGTGGGTAGTAAATTTAGTGAAGTTATTTATAGGTTGAATTAGTGTATATATATTTTGTAAAAAATTATAGATTATTGTGTCTTAATTTTTTTTATTTCAAGGATACGATATAGTCAATGGTGAGGATGGGTTGAATGGGAGCTTGAACATTTTCATAAGTTTCCCACTAAAGAGATTTTTATATCTCAAGTGAGGGTTTGGTAGAAAGATATAACACTAGATTATTGGGGCTAGTGATTTTTGAAATGATCATGTTCCCTGAACTACACCTGATGTATGCACTTATTTTGGCTAACAAAGGTCTCCCTAGGGTGAGGGGATACCCTCCCAAGTTAACCTTGGACACAAAATCATCAAATTTGTAGGATATTCCCATGAATATATTGAAATAAAAATGCCCTTTATAATCATCTCAAGTCTAAAAATTGATTTATATGTAATTTGAAGGATAGTGGGAGTTTTTTAATCCCTTGGAGCTTAAGTTGTTTCATGGTCTCTTTAGTTATCACATTAATAGATACTCCTAAGTATATAAGTGTTTTAAATGAGTATATTGGTTGTGTAGATATATAATAGGGTTTCCTAAATTAGATTATTTTTTAGGAATAATTTTCCCCAACATAAGATCAATATTGCCCAATTGCTCAATTAGTTTGATTATCTTTTCTCCTCGAACTAATCCTCCTTAAACAAAATTCGTGAACTACCTTTGTGTAGATTGGTATATAATTCATATCTTGGAATAGTGTGATTCAAACATAGATGTTACTTAATTATCCTACATAGTCAAGCTTTTTCTAAGGCTCCTTTTGTTTATGGTTAAAATGTTTAATAAAATGGGGATTAGGTGGTACAACATGAATTTTTGACGGACTTGGTTTATGGATTAACTCATTATTTGGTGGTGGTGGTGATGGTTTAGTTGTGATATTAGAAATATCCTCATGGGTTTTTGTTATTATTGATGTGGTAAGGTTTTTGACTAACTTACCTAAATGAAGTTGTGAATTATTCAGCTTCATTGAGTAAATTTATTATGTCACCATTTCATTATTGTACACCAATTTAGTTGATTTTTTATTGAGGTTTAGTATAAGTTGAGTAGGTAGTTATGATCCTCAAGGTGGTGGTTGGGCAAGGTTATTAAGTATATGAATAAAAATCTTGTTGGTTATATTATTACCAATGGTAAATAACATTATTTTATTTCTAAGGCTGATTTTCCCTTTATTGTTGTTTCTCTTGATTGGGGGTTTATGACACTGTTAGTTTAGAGGTTGTGGCTGCCATTATTGTTCTCAATATTATTACAAATGGAATTTTAGTTATTATTATTTATTAGGAAAATTATAAGGTTGTGGAGGATTTTAATGGATTTCATGCCAAGATCTAGGAACACACCAATTTTTAGGAGTAACATACATCTAATTAGCAAAAGGATAATGAAAAAGATAAAATATCACTACACATATCTACATGTTATTTCCATGGTGGAAAGGGTCTCATTTCTACTAAAAATAAGAATTTCTCATCCTCATCTTCAATTAGTTTTTTTTTAATTCATATACTATCTCTCCTGTATCATATTTTCCCTTTGTATGAGCAACTTGGCATCTACACTGAGCCTTCTTCATATGGCAATCAGGGTAATTAAATTTTAATTTGTTTTTCATGTTCTTGTTTTCTTCTTACATGTAGCATGTATATATACATGACCATGTACTTTTTGATATCTAATTTCATGTATTTTATAAATTTTATAATCAACATCCTTGTAACTCCACTTTTTGGTTTAGATGATGAAGGCATACCTCTATTATTATTGGTTTTATTCATCATTAGACTTGAATGATTCTTACAAATGGATAAAATGTCATCATATGTTAGCTGTGATATATCTCCCCTCTGATGATATATAGGTCTTCCATGAATTATTCACTTATGCCCCTAATAAATACTATATATAAGTACTTAGTGTCCAAATTGATTTCTTTGGACCTCTACATACTAGACTAAAATATTTCCATGTATTCTCCCAATGGTTCATCCTCTTTTTGTGACATTATAAAAATTTTATCCCTTGAGGGTATCACCATTGTAGTAGTCTTGGTAATTTTGAATAAATCAATCCTAAATATATTTTTAGTTACTTATAGTGTCCCTTCCCAAGCCCATGAACCATCAAAGATCTACATCTTTGAGATTAGGTGTAAATAATTTCAACCTTTATGCATCATGATTATAACCATAACTAAGGCACAAGATGTCAAACTCAAATCAGACTATATTAGGGTCTTCAATTGGCATCCCTTAAAATTTAGTAAAGGCTAATGGGGAGTTTTACTTCATTGGGTAAGCACCTAGTGGGGTGCTAATAGGAAATATAAATATGGAAGGTTCATTTATGATTTCTTCTTATTAAATATCTACCATGATATTTCAAAATAATTTTATTTTAATGACCTTTTCAACCCAATTTTTAATGTCTTTGTCAATATATTTATCCAATTTTAAGTAATGGATTAATGTCTTAGGTATTCCTATAGTGAAATATGCTCTTCTTGATGATACTAGAGGTGATGGGGAGAGCTCATTTGAAAATCCATCCAATACATCTACTGGTCTAATATTTCTTTGTGAGGTTAATTGGGCATAGTAGACTCTTTTATAAGGTAATTTGTGTGATGGAAGAATGAAATTAATTATAAATTACTTTGTTTAATATGAAAAAATTGGAAATCTTTATATGGTAATAATATTATTGGGATTTATGAGCTCCTTTTCTTCTTTTCCCTTGGATTTAAATTGTTCCACTAGTTTTGCTAGCAATATTTTAGTTATAACCTCTTTTAAAATTTCCTAAAATGTTGTTGGACTTAGAATTAGAGGTGTTATACTAATTTTAGTTTATTTTGTGTGATGAGGTACCTAAATATCTAGGTTGTTATCAAAGTTTAGTCTTAATGACAAAAATATACCCAAGTGATCTCTCCCACACTACATATGAAAAACCAGCTTCCTTTCTTCACTAAATTTTATACTTTATCCCTACACAACTTTAGTTTGAACCTTTTATATCTATTATATGCTATTTAAAATAAAAAATGAAAACTTATCTATAAATCATAAAACTATCTCAAAATTTTCAAAAACCTAATACCTACTACCTATCCTTAGTAATGGCTCCAAAAATGTAGGTGAATACATTTAATTTTTTCAATCTAGGAACATTTTTTTTTACTAGGAGTTTACATTTTATATTCAACAATTGATTATTTTGATCAACTATGGTCTACTAGATATTATAGATTTGTTTGTATAGAGAATTAAATCTAAACTATAAGTAATTGCTAAAATGAAACAAGCCAGACTTTGCCATTAATGTATATAACTTTGCTGAAAATATATCACACTTTCTACGAGTAATGCTTGAAAATGACCACTAGTATGAGTTTTGTAAATATTTCCATGAAAAAAAAAATTAAACATGCATAAACATAATTCAATTACTTTTCAAGCTAAAAATTAAATTAAATTTTAGCTAAGAATGAAATCAAACATTCACACTAATAATAAATTCTAAAATCAGCTTGCAGGATATTAATGGTTACAATAGAAACAAACTAATATAATAGATAAGGATATACACAACAAGCCCTCAAGAGAGATCCCAATAGTGTTTGTATTTAATTTTGAAACCCATCCTTTAACTAAGAAATGTTACTCCAAATCAATTGTTAATTAATGACATAACTAATATGTAGAAATGGATAAATTGCTACAAATTCTATTACATACATAATTTTGAATGAACTATGGACTAATTATAACTCTTAATTTATGATTATGGGATTTTTACTAACGTATAACATGAATTTTATTCATAAAATAAAAAATTAAAAGATAAATTTGACTACTCTAATAGCTAGTGGTTACATAGCAATCATTAGTAAAGATTAAAACAAATAAGCTATTGTTGGAAAGAAGTTATCAGAACTACCTTAAAGATATTATCTTTCAAACCAAGGTCCAATTCAAATAAATTAAATTTATAAATAATTTTAAACCATCCACAAATATAAAATGACCTTTTCCCTTCATTTTTATGGATTAGATCATTCTTTTATCCTTTGTATGTATGTCTTGGTCATAACCCATATCATCATCCTTAATTTCATACAAAAATTAAATGAATGGATACAACCATGGCTCAAGGCTATAATATTTTGTGTATGTATTATATTAATTAAATTATATTGAAGTATGTCATAGAATACAAGTGATAATGGGAAACTCCACCTTAGTGGATACATACATAGAATGTATAGCAAAGAGTTAATAACATAAACAATCATGTATTTTCTTAATCCATTAGTAATATCAAATCATTAAAACTAAGAATTATACTAATGTGTGTGTGTGTGTGTGTGTGTGTGTGTGTGTGTGTGTGTGTGTGTGTGTGTGTGTGTGTGTGTGTGTGTGTGTGTGTGTGTGTGTGTGTGTGTGTGTGTGTGTGTGTGTGTGTGTGTGTGTGTGTGTGTGTGTGTGTGTGTGTGTGTGTGTGTGTGTGTATCACAGGCTTTAAACCATAATAATAAGCATGTCAAACACACACAGATAGGTTATGTGTGTGTGTGTGTGTGTACACACACACACACACACACACACAGACATACATACATACATATATATATATATATATATATATATATATATATATATATATATATATATATATATATATATATATATATATATATATATATATATATATATATATATATATATATATCTGTGTTTGTGTGTGTATGTATGTATGTATGTATATATATATATATATATATATATGTATGTATATATATATATGTATATATATATGTATATATATACATGTATATATATACATATATATATACATACATACATACATATATATATATATATATATATAATCCATCTGTGTGTGTTTTACATGCTTATTATTATGGTTTAAAGCTTATGATTTCTATATATCATATTAATATATACATAGATATACATACATATATATGTATATATATACATATATATATATATACACATACATATATATATATATATATATATATGTATACATATATATATATATATATAATCCATCTATGTGTGTTTTACATGCTTATTATTATGGTTTAAAGCTTGTGATTTCTATATATCATGTGTTTAATATGAACATAAAAGTGTTCAAAATGCCATGATGATTATATGAAATCAAAAGATAATAGGGGGTTAATAAATAAATAGATAACAATATAATTGTAATTTCCAAGCCTCATAATCTAGATAAAAATATATATACCATGTATGGGCATGATCCATCAATTCATGAAAAATTTGATTGAATTTTGCTCTAGTGATACTCCATTTTTACAACAATTTATTTCTTGTAGGGGGATGAATCAGTGTCTTAAAACTCTCTTTCAATTCCTCCTTAGCATTCATGAGCCATCACATCAACATATAAATCACTTTATAACACTTTTTTTCTCAAACAACTGATGATGAACACCTCTTCATCTCCTCACACTCTTATTCCTCTCAAACTGCCTTCTATGTCTTTTCACTCAATTAGGTCTCTTTAAGACTGATTAGGTCATATGACCTTGATATTCATATGAAAATACACTTTCATATCTTAATTATATATCCTATAAATTATTTTATGTTATATAATACCTCTTTCTACTCAAAATTTGTTATCTCATTTGCATATGCTCATACATACCTCAATATGCCTAAAACTACCTTATATTTATACAAGCATCTTGCCCATAGTACCACTTAATTAGATAAACACCCTTAACCTCTTAGGTTATAAATGTAATAGGTCTTAATACATCTCATAAATATTATTCAAATTAATATTAATTCTATTTCTATCTATCATAACTCTATTAGACCTCATTTAAATTTTAGGTCTCATGGAGACCTAATCCCATTAGGTCTACTTTAGGACATGTTAGACTTTTCTTTCCTTGGACCACTTTCAAACTCCACACATAGTAACATATAATATAAAAACAAAATATACCTTTTAAAATATCATCTAGGCTCCATATCATTTTTTAGAACCAACCACCACCTGAAGCACATCATTTGTATTGTTCACAATTAGGCCTTCTCATACATAGAAAGTTTGTCTTGAACTACTAAAGATTAAACACAAATTATATTTAAAAAAATGTAAATAAATAATGTATACAAAAAATAAATTACCTTAGGGTCACCACCATATGATTTAGACTTCACAACTCAAGTCAAAAGGACTCAAACACTTCTCTGCAAATAGCCCACTTAGAACTGCCATAACACTCCAAAACCCAATCATGAACAAATTGATCTTCAAAACTTTAAATCACACTTCCCATGATCACTTATACTTTAAAAATATCCTTTGAAATCTATATACCATTATAAAATATAAAAATCATAAGGTTTATTGTTAAATATTGGTCTTTCAGACCAATCTTTTAACCTCAGTATATACAATCAAACCAAAACTAGTCAAGCCATTTTGGCTTCAAAATTTAAACCTATTATAATGACTTAAAATATTTAAAAAATAATTAAAACTACTTTTAAGTCACAAAAAAAACACCATATGAATCAGATATATCAACTCAAGGCATAAATCCTCAAACTCATCACTGCAACTTGTTTACCTAAAACTACCAATTTACCTTAAAGTACAGTCATGGTGAAAATGAACTTCAACACCTATATGACCACTTATATATACTTATAATGAAATTATATGATCATATTACATGTATATACCATCATCAAGTATAATCCTCATTTTTTTAGTGTCAACTATTGGTCTTACAAACCAATTTGTTGAACTCACTACACACAGTCCTCACTGAGCCAGATAAGCTATTTTGGCTTCATCATTTTCACCACTTTACTTAAATTTCAATATTTATACCAAGAATTAATATTACATAGCATTATAAAATTACATATACATGCACTTAGTTTCATCACTTTATCATGATAACACATTCTTAATCATCTTCTCACTACTGCCCGAAATTTTTATTGTTTCCACCATTAGGCCTATTAATGATTAGCTAACTTGGATGAAAAATTTATCACACTTTATGGATTTAAATTTTATATAAAATTTCATGGACATAAAACATTAGTCTCAATATTCATCCTCCATCCATTTTATTTTCTTGAACAATGTAAATTTCAACTGCTACAATAAATTATTCACAAACAAACATGTATCTATGCATTTTCTCTCTCATCTAACTAACCACCACCACCTGGTGGTACTTGGGAGAGTTTATTACATGATAAAATAGTTTTTATAGTCATTTTAGACCATTATATACTATTTAAAAATATCTTTCACATTGGGTCCTTGTTAGGGTTTTAGAGAGGTTTAACATAGGTTTTGGTGTTAATGATTGTTCATAAAGGATTGTCTTTTAAATCCAAAACTAATGCATATATTTATTATCTAGGAACCTTAAAAATCTATGATAAATATCTTAGTTTACCATGAATATGTTACACATGCCAAAAAACACCTAAAAGTCCTCAGGTTTGCATGCCTTCATTTTGTGTACTCTAAAGACCTCAAAACCACTTTTCATGCCTTTTCTTGCAAACCATGACCTCAAACTTTGTTAAAATGATTTTAAAAACATATCATACCTATTTACATGCTCAAATATTTAAAATTACCTTTAAATTTTATCTTCATACCTCATTAGGCCATACTATCTCTCTTTACTCTCTTAGACCTTGACCTACAAACCACATTAGGCCTTGAAACTAACCTTAATGGTTATTTAAATGCACTCTCCACCTAATTAACATACTAAATGAACCTATTTCATGCTTAAAAACTACTATAAATCCTTCATATCCCTTAAAAATAAGTCATGATACCTCATTAGGCTAGGCAAGGTCTAGGATTGGTCTAGTTACAAACTTGGACTAAATGTCTTACCCTGTAGACTCACCTTGAAACTCTCCTTTATGCCTCTACACCTTTCTCACACCCCTTAAATTCTCATAAAATAATTTCATAACTCTATAAATACATATTCATGCTCACCATAAACATTCTCATGATATGAATATACTTGTTTATGACTAAGCTTCTCAAGACACCTTGTACTCAAGAACTAGTATTAAAACATGCTTACCTCAATGATATCAAACAAGAGAACTCTTAAAAAAACACTTTCACACCACTTCAATAATATCTTTTTGATCAACATTCTCTCATGTCTTCATGCAGTCCTAGAGCCTCATAAACATGCTTCAATGCTCACTTGACCATCATACCTCTTGTGACAACATTGATAACTTCAAGATGACTTGAACCTTGCCATCAACCGATAAAAAGAGACATTAAGTTGCCTTCAAATTCCTTATCAATAGAAGAGACATCAAGTTGCGTTAAAATTCTCTCTTATCACATGGATTCCTTGTCACATTAATCACACAAACTCATACCTCAAAGACCACTCACCATGCATCTTCATCAGATGCACCTTGACATCAATGACATCAACTTGGACATCAATGAAAACACTTCTCAACATTTATAACTTATGTATGTGACCCTATGCATCCTTAGTCACATGATACTCTAGCACCTTCATTGGAATCTCATAAAATACTTTTTATTTTCTATGAAAGCTCAAATGTTTGTGCATGACTCTCCATGGTAATGATTACCATTCCTCCACTTGTTTTCCCATGCTCCCTTACATGTAAACTATTAAAATTATAAATGAAATGTTATACACAAAAAATAAATCTTATGTACTCTACCATCAAGTTGTTTTTCTCATCTTCCTAATCCTTCAAAATAATTTAGTCAATATAATTTCGCATTCCCCCTTAATTTTCCTTGCTAGGTATACAAAAAAACTGATAGACTAAAAAAGAAACTTCACAAAAAATATATATCAAGAATAGAATATAAGTGAACATAGAGTCAAGCTCCACCTAACTTTCACTTCAATCCCCACTTATTTTTATATTCAAAATATTCATCATAAATTTGGTCTCCTTCTAGAGTTTTCTCACTACACACCATATATTCCTAATAGGAGCTATAACTTATTATTAAAAACTAATCATATGCCCTCCCAATATTGTGTAGGTCCTCATAGAATTTGTATGACTTAGTTACCTCTATATACACCCATTATTTTTCATCTTTTATCACTTTATTGATGGTTTCTCTTGAAAAGGCTTGCCAATGCATCAATATATTTGAGTGCACATCCTAAATAGTACTCTAGGAATGGGGTGGGATCAGATCATTATACTTTGTGAGAGATGTTTGCATATTATTATATCATACTTTCATTACTATCACTCTAACATCCTTAGATTATATATCTATCTTACCTCTCTATATACTTTTTTTCTAGTTTTACTAGCCACCCTATATTCTTATTATATCATCAAGGACGATACAGTCTATCTTAGCCCTATCTTTTCATGTATTGTATTAACCTAAAATATATAATTGTGTTAATAAACATTATTTTCAATTGTATCCACTTAATTGATACCATTAGCTAAAATTTTTGGGTTATTTTTAGTTTTGGATTTATATATATAAGGTTCATAATTATCATTTCTCACAACAAAAAACACTCATTTTCTCTACTTATGCTTACATATTTTCCCTTAAATAGTAAAATGAGGAGTTAGAGGTTAAATTCTTAATCTTTGAGGTCTATTATTTATTAAATGTATTTTAATCTCAATAGGAGGATCATGTCAAGGAGGTGTCTCAGTCTTTGGAGTCCCCAACTAAGGATATATAGGTCTTATTCTTTCTATTTGAGGTCTTCATCCTATAAAATCTCTTGTAAAGTTCCACTTGAGCCAAAGGGAGATTGATGCAACGACAAGTCACCCCAAAGGTATGTATATATATACTTATTTTATTTCATTTATTTATTTAGTAGATATATTTTATTTTCTTATTTTTATAATATATGCATGTTATTTTTCCTTTTTTAAGTCTTATTTATATTGAATAAGTCAATATAACTATAGGATTATTAGTCTTTCCATTTATCACCTTAGATTTCAAAGAATTCCCACTAGTTGACCATTGCATCACGAACATTATTATTAGTTCAATATGTTACAACTATATAGGATCTAGGTTTCCCTTGTTCATAATTTCCTTGCATGCAATATCCTTATTAAATACTTAATACACTCTTTTATTTCCATTGTTATATCATTTGATTTACCTTTAAATCAAGTTAAAACCATACCCTGTATCATAGTCGTAGGCTTTAGAACCCTATTCCCTTACTATTGAGTCTGGATTTCCCTCTATTATATCTGAGGCCACCTTGAGAACCATTTTTATACAAACCAATTATACATAAGCTTTATTTTTATGACATTTATTTTTATCCTAGTCTATTTGGATAAAGAGGGTTATTATTAGCATCCTAGCTTGTGGATACATTCTAATGAAGGTGATATAAATCTTATCCCACCTTTGGCTGGACCATTTTTAAAAATTTCCTCTTTGATTCTTAGAATTATCTTCGCCTTCATCATACACTTTAGAGAATATATTTTTCCCAATTATAACCACCAACTCGATATAATTATGTATGTCTGCAAATGTATCATCCAACTCAATACAATTTTTCTTGTTTACCCAACTATACTATCCAACTCGATATAGTTCTTTTTTTCATTACTATATCAAGGAACTTTATATAATTTTATAGCTAATCAAACTATATTATCCAAACTAATTATCATTGTGTTTTTCCAATTTTATTTCTATTGTATCAACCAACCTAACATAGTTTATTTTAATTTTCCCTATGCTACCAAATGCATAAACCAACTCAATACATTTGTATCTTTTTTTAAATAATAAACAAATTTTAGATTGATTCGAAGAATAAAACAACTAGTATTTTCAAGGATTCTATGCTATTAAACCTAATGAAATGAAAGTAACCAACATCAATAATAATTCTAAATTCATGTTTTAATTTTTATTATTTCTCAAGATCACTATACAAATGATTGTAACTTGTTTTCTACTAGATTGAAAAGCTATGATCCATATAAAAATATTAAGAAACAATCTAGGAGAGATTAACTAATTGAATATTATGAATCTAAGGGTGAAGAGGAGTGTTATATATAGTATACATTTAATGTCAAAAAAAAATCTAAAATCAACTTGAGCATAAGGGTAAGAACCATGTGGTTATGTATCACATCATGATGAAATTCTACATGGAATGTCCTCCATTTTATACTCTAAATTTTTCCAAATGACTTGGGAAAAATAAAAAATTTAATCCCCTTTTTCCTTCTTTATCCATTATGACAGTATAAATATTAATATGGTAGGTCTTTCCTTTAGTAGGCATACCCAAAGTGCTTGCATTAACTCTAACATAAATGTTGAATCTAGTGCATCTTAAAAAGACACTCAAGCCTCTACTTCCAACCAAAATAATAATGATCCTAACCAAGTCATATCAAATTAGTGAACCAAATGGCTACCATGTAATTTTCTTAGAATGCTCATTTTTTTCAATTTCACAACTAGCTTATAAAAATACAATCTAAACCTTACCAAGTTGAGTTGGGAATGCCAAATCAAAACTACCCCAACTCCCTCTTATAAATACTATTAGCAACCTCATTCTAAAACCTATGTTTCATAAAAAAAAAAGTCATTAAATACCTTTAAATTAAACCTTTAGTCCCTTATATTTTAAACATTGACATTGGTGTAATTTCTCCTATGATATCCTATGATGGATCCACCATTCTCACTTTGCATTTGAATGCCTTTCATAATATTCATAAAGATTGGATTAAAATTAAAACCTTTGTTTCTATCAAACTATTAGTTAAACCCCTTATCAGTGATGATTTAAAGTGGTACAATTAAATTAAATATAGCTCCATTACTAGCTTATAAGACTTATTGAATGCATTGGTCTAAGAGTTTCAATCCAATGATTTACTTGAAAATGATTTGACCAACTTTATCAATTCTAAGCAAAATAAAAAATATACTACCCAAGATTTAATCAAATGTTGGAAAGCCTTAGCGAACAAAACTGAACACTTTTATAATGAGACACAACAAATTCCATATCTTTACTACCATATTAAACACTATATTATAGTACATTATTAGGTCTTTCACTCAAAAATACTTAGATGAAGCCTTATATGAAGCTAAATGACATGACCATTTCCTAAAACAATTTGAGCCTTACCAACCTAGGCAAAGAACTTAAATACTTATGATATTCAAGAATAATCATGCTACCAATGATGGTACTAATTATACTTATGAATACAACAAAACCATTCATGCCATTATGCCAAGAGCTCAAATTAATTGAATATCTCCCAAACTATAATAGGAAGTTCCTTCCAGCCTCTTCCTCCTCTATCATCAGTTGTCTCATTGATTTCCATAAACATATTATTATCGATGACCTTAGTAGATACCTTCATATACCTCACCTAAATATATTGATACTTCTATTCCTAGTAATCTTTGGTATGATTTCCAAAAATCATGTTGGTTTCATGATAATTGGGTTCATTCTCATGATACTTGTAATAAAATTAAGCATCTAGAATTTAATTTGTTCATGGTCATTGATTTTTTTAGGTGAATATTTTGTCAACAATATAAGGGTAACAAAATGGTACTTATAACCATAGTTGATGAGATAAAATCTCTCCTTAAAGAAAGGGGAGGCTCCCTTCTTATTGCTAATGAAAACAACAAGTAATTATTTACACTTATTTACACTAGTTTTATCAAAGTGGGTGTTATCATATCATCCAATTCTATTTTTTTATAATTGATGTTCAATTACAATTTTTTATTTCATTCCTTACAAAGTATTTTGAAAATATGAAATTACTTGATAGAGAAATAATAACCAATATTCATATTAGTTAGCCAAAACAATAACTATAATGATACCATCAAAGTAACATAGATAGATGGAATAAAATTCAGCACAAAGTCTTCACCATATTTCTAATATAGATAAAATTACCAAATAAAATAACTTGCAGCCCAAAGTCTTCACAATCACTTTCAATAATGAACACAAACCTTGTAATGATATTGCAGCTTAAAAAACTTCAAAATCAACTTCCTGGCACCTTTCTATTTGTATAAATTCACATCATAATTCAATTGAATACACAAGAAAATGTAATGTAATAAACATAAGAACATTCCCAAAACATCACAAGTTAACTATAACAAATTATTGAAAGACCACTTGCTTTATAATATATTAGTTGACAAGAGATTTATATTTGAACTCAAAGTTTCAAAAGTTTATAATGCCACAACGTTTCTCCTCTATAGCCTTTTGGTGGTCATTTTTACAAATATCATCCTCTTATTTATAATGAAGATCTAAGAAAAAAAATAGGAAAAACATAAATATTTGACTTATCTAAGGTAGAGTCCAATTTGACTTAGGATTGTGTACTTTTCCTACGTGTAATTTACAATGGAAAAAATTACATAAAAAACTTATAAAAATAAACTAAGTGTCCTTAGACTCAATATTTTTTCCTTTTTTATTTTTCTTTAGATATTATTCATATCTCTTTAAGGTGGCCTAGACTTGATTTTGTTTAGTCCTGATGTACTTTCAGAGATGGTAAGGACTCTAGTGATGGAGTCTGCTAGGTTAACAATCATGTATTTACTTTTACCCAAGATTCTTTGTAATTTATCCATCAATACTTGAAAATAAACCAATTTTTTCATTAAATCAAGTGTGATTTTTCTTTTTTCAATCCCTTTTTGAATCAAGGATGTGAACCCCTGAATTACTATTTCTATAGGAATAATTTCTTGGGAGTTATCTTTAACTTGACAAGGAAGTTCTCTGATCTTATATGTAAGATATAACATTTTGAAATTGCACATATTCTTCAAGATATTTAATTATATTATCAATAACTTCCTTATTATTATTCATTACTTATATGTACTCTATGAATACTTTCATGCTTGGAATGACCTTCTGCTCAACTACAAGGAGATGAATCTTCTAGTACAGAGGAAGCCAAGGATTGTGATGTTTAGGGAAAGTCAATGGTTTATAAAGTGGGTGAAATATAAGGTGGGATGGTGGAGGTGGTTGGTAGTGGATTTGACACCAAAAGGATTGTGGTTATGATTGGTGGAGTTTGAATTAGTGTGATAAAAACTTTCATCCCTACTAGCAAGTTAGGTAAAAGAGTAGACAAGACCTAGGTTGTTGATTTAGAAGATATTGTGGACATAAATTTATCCATATCTTGTTGGGTGAATTATAAATTGGTGGGAGACCCTAATGACTTTTAAGGACTAGGTGGATTAGATAAATAATCAAAAACTTGATCTAATGTACCTTGTGAAGGGACTTGGAAAAGTGTGGAACTAGGAGGTGAAGGAGGAGATAAAAGAATAGTCTAGGGAGGAATGGTAGAAATAATTGGTATAGTTGGAGTGGTAGGAAGAAGAGTGAAAGATGCTCCCTATGAAATTATTGTTTTTGAAATATTGAATTGAGAAGTTTCTACTTGAGAAGTCTCTGTTTGAGTAGTTATTGATTGTGTTAGTGCTTCATCCATAGCAAGATCTTTCTCCTTTTCTATTTAAACATTTTTCTCAACATTATCATCTTTGCATTTTTTTTCCTTTTCTTAAAAACACAAACTTTGGTTTATATGTGGAGGTAGAGACATCTTATTTATTCTTTATTCTCAAATACTCTCATTTCCTTGTAATATCTTCATCATATTCTTCTTTTGAGCTAGTCTTAAATTATTTCAATGTAATACCTTGTCCTTCCCATGCATTAGTCCTTGCAAGAACAAGTTGGAATATATCTATGATAGAAGTGGATTATTTAATGGACCATTGAATTGGAGGGAGAGGATTTGAATCAACTTGGTTATTCTCATATGATGGATCTAATACATTCCCATCATCTATCAGATCCTCAGGAATATTTGCCAACTTTAGATTGATAATTTAATCAGCAGAGAGATGACTGTAATTAAGTATTCTTACATCTTCATCAGTTTTACATTCTATCCAAATGTATTCAATTATGTGTATGTGATTTAAATTATGTTTGAGGTTTTCCTTTATCATCCTATAATCAAAAAAATTTCTAGTTTTGAATCTCTTAAGGGTAATCCACTATAATTTAATTTCCATGTTTTTGCCCTTTAGAGTGGTTGCAACTGTGTACTGACCAATACTGATTGAAAACTTGAAACCTCATTTATGGGCATCTGATTGCTTCTTATTCACACTCATAACTTGCCTTCACATCTCCATCAATATCAATTTATCACTTGGGTACCTAGGTAGCATATAGGGTTGTTCATTGAACCCTCCTACCCTAATGTAGGTAAAGGTTAGAAATTATATTCTTGACTTGTGCCCATGTTTGATCTTAGACTCTCTTCTTTTTGAGATATTTTTCAAAATTAAAAATGAACCTATAAAATAAGGCATCATTAACCTTTTTATAATGTTTCAATCTTTCCTTTAGAGTTAGCTATGGGTAATATTCATGTACCAAAACCTTTTTCCTTTCACCATTACTAGTCAATCTTAGGAAAGCTCTCATGCCAGCTATATCATATACCAGATAGGAAGTCATATAGAATTTAAGTGAAGAAGTCACTTCAGAGAGTTGGTGACAAATAACATCACTAATCTATTTACCCCAAAAGATATTTTTTTGCCCCTTTTGATGACCCAAATGTATTGGTACATCCACTCTTAGAAAATATTTGATGTGGGGACCCCATTGAGTCTACTTAGGAGGGTGATAAAATCCCATAGTTCCTATAAGAAATCACTATGGTAAAGGTACTTGGGCCATCTAGCTATAGAATGTTAAGGAGTCCTGAGCCATTAGGAATTGATATGTTTTTTGCACTTTTTGAAATCCTTATCATAGCTCTCCTAGGCTAATTCCATAGTTAAATTTGAATATTCTTCAATCTTAGAGAGATGAAAGACTTTATCAAAATATTCCTTCTCAAGGTAGATGACCACCTTACCATCTACATCCTTGACTGATTTACTTTGCTTATCAAAATGTGTAGCCATTATCAAGATGAACTTTGAATCATGTGTAGATGCAAGAAATGTAGCTGCTAAGTGAATTTCATTGTTTAAGACTAATTTCATGTGAGATGCAATGGGGTCCTTACCTAGCCTCTACAAAAATTTAGCCATGTCAACATGGCCAATCTTGATATCTCTGATCTAGTCCACATTTAATTTGACTATGAATGAAGGAAGCACACCTTTAAATTTATACTCCATTATTTTCTTGGCAAGTGAATCATCTGACATTGCTCAGGGAATTGTAAGTAAGAAATTTTGATTATCCATAGTTAGCATGTTCAATCCTTCTTGGAAAAATGCAAGATCAAGAAAAATCTATGCTCTTATATGAGATACAGTCAAGGATGTGTAGTTTAGAGAAAATTCTCTGAACTATACTGGGCTTTAAAGGATTTGAGTGCAATTTACACAAAATTCTCAAACTTTCATAGGACTTGGGTATGTTTGGTGTAGGTTAGATAATTTTCTCTAACATGCAATAGTATTTGAGTTACTTTGGTTCACATCAGATAAAATTATTTGATTTTCATTAGTTTTGGTTGACTTGGTACACATCAGAGAAAATTATCCAAAGTGCATCAAGAGTCTCGGCTATGTGCACTTCAAAGAATTTTCTCTAATGTGCACTAGGTGAAATGAGAAATTTTAAGAATGGTTTGCATGCACCTAAATAATTTTCTCTAAGGTACATGCTTAGAGTGATGGAAAGTTTCAAATGCATGCCAAAGGTAGTGCATATCAGAGAAAAATATTTGAGGTGCATAAAAATATTAGGTTTTGACAATCCTTGGCATATAGAATGTGTCAAGGGGGAAAAATCTAAGGAACATAGGGATTCATGAAATAGGTTTTTAAAAAGAGTTGGAAAAGGTTGTAAAATTTAACATGATTTACTTGAAAAAAAGAAAATAAAGAAATTAGAGGGTTTCACAAATATAAAAAATAAAGAAAAGAAAGAGAAAACAAACCAAAAAAAAGCTTACTTGAGATCCATAATGGAGGGAAATTATGTGTGAATCAAGGCAATTGATCATGAAAATGGTGATGAAGGGTGTAAGTTAATGTGAAAATGGTGATTTAAGTATTGAAAATGTGCATGAAAATGGTGGAAGAAGAAGAAAGTAAAACACAATGGTAAAAATGAAAATCACATGGGTTAATTATATATAAAAGTATTAATTAATATGTATTAATTATTGAATAAGTGGTGGGCTCAGGTTAGGATTAGATAATTTCTCTGACCTTACATGTACAATATTGGAAAAATTCTCTACTTTTTCATGTAATGGTGAAATTCAAAGAAAATTATTTGACTTGTACCAAAATGAACTCAATGTAGTCTGGAGAAAATTCTCTAAACTACATTAGGTGAAAAATTCCCCCAAAAGACTAACTTTTTGAGGATAGACAAATACAAGAAGGTAATTATTGGCCTCACTTAACATGCTTAAATCCCATGAGATATGAAACAAACAAGTTTCATAGGGACTATCCCATAAATTTAGCCTACTAAATTTATGGATAATAATTGGCTCCAACTAAGGAATTTATTTTAGGCATTATTTGAAACACTTAAAGGAAAGAGAATCCTAGAACTCTAAGTGCCTTTCTCCATTGGGCCATAAATTCAAGTGACTGACCAGAATAAAAATGAAATAAAAAGAATATATAGATATGTATAAGGTATACAAACCTATCTTGAACCTCACTGAGTGAAAAGCTTCAAATGATGCCCACTATTGGGTAGTGGTAATGGTGTTCCATCTAGGTATTCCAAAAGAAAATTATGTTCCACACAAAGTTGATGGATGAAGAAAGGGCCTCTCCAAAAAGAATCAAATTTTCCATGCATCCCTTTTGTCTTTCTTTTTTTATCCCACAAGAGGACTATATTTCCAACTCAAAAATCTTGTGACTTGGCTTTTTTGTCAAAAATTTCCTTGACATAACTTTGATGTTTGGCAATATGGTCCACCACCTTTATATGTTACTCCTCTATTTCATCAAGGTACATAATACATTTTTCCAAGGAAGTTTAAAATGTTTCATCCTCAATTGCCTTGGCCAATATAAGAGTAGGAAACTATAATGTGATGGGTATTTCTACATTCAGGCCACATAGAAGTTGAAAAGGACACATACCAATCACTCACTTTGGAGTGATGAAATCAACCCACAATACATCATACAATGGTGTTAGGTTCTCTAATTTTCATCCACTAACTTTCTGATAATATCAACCAAGTTATAATTACTTGACTCAACCTAACCATTTCCTTGAGGGAAATAGTCTAAGGTATGGGATAAAATAATTCCATATTCAAAACATAACTCAGTCATCTCCTAGAATGTGAAGCAAGTAATGTTGTTAATCACTATTTTATTAGGTACTCCAAACCTTATGATGATGTTTTCCTTGAGGAAGTTTTAAATAACCTCTAAAGTGGCATGTTTGTTTGGAATTGCTTTCACCCACTTAGTGAATTAGTTAGTAGCTATGAGAACATTACTGTGACCCACCCTTGACAATGGGTTCACCATGACAATGAAATTAACACCCCATTACTAAAAAGGTTATTTAATGATTACTAGCTTAAGGGATAGAGCTGATAACTTGGGTTTTTCCACAAATTATTGGCATTTCTCATATTTACGCACCTAAGTGTATGCATTTTGAAAAAGTATTAGCTAGTAGTATCTTTCTCATAAAATTTTCTAGGTTGTGCCCAAAGCTGAAAAATGTCCTCCACATGCTAAGTATTGAAATGATTCTAATAACTTGCCTTTTCATGATTTATCTACACATCATAGAAAAACTATAGCAATGTTTCACTTATATAAACTATTACCCCAAAGAAATAAGTTCTCAGCTTTAATCTTGATTGTCCTCTTTTCCTTTTAAGACAAATGATCTAGACATTCTCCATATTTGAGGAAATGAGAAATATTATAATACCATATATTTATTATGCTCACGACTAAGACCATGGGAAGTTCTTCTATATATCCTTCATTACTAGGTATCTCTTCTCATTTAGTCTCTACCATGAGTTGGCAAAAACCTTTTCCATGCACAAGTTTTTTAGGCTTGATCTCCATATCATGCTCTTGGATCTATCAATACAATTTCCTCTTTTGCCTCCAAATTCTTTTTGAGTCAAAATGGACTTGACTATAGAATCTGGTACTAGAGCAATAGTGTGAGAGTTGAGGATGTAATACCTAAAATGCTTAACTACTTTCACCATAACATAATCATGTTTTTCCATAGATGAGTACTTGAGCTCATGAGCCTTTAGAGGGTAGCTCATGAATGCTATAGGAGATTCAATTCCCTCTTCATTTGGCTGCACCAAAATTCTGCATAGATTATGCTCAAAATCATAATTGTACATGATGAATTTCTTGGTATATTCAGGGCAAACTAAGATAGGAAAAAGTGTGATTTCTTCTTTTATTTCATGAAAAAATGTTCTACCTTATCCATTCCAATGGAAAATCAATTTCCCTTTCATCATGTCAATAATATGACGTGTCTTCTTAGCAAAATTGAGAATAAATCTCTATAAGAAATTAACCTTCCCAAAGAAGGAATGCATGCCTTTTTTACTTGAAGGTAGAGTAATATTCTGAATTGACTTAACCCATTCAGGATCAATATTGATTCCTTTTTTAGACACAATGTGTCCAAGAATCTTACCTTCAATAACCCCAAAAATGGATTTCTTGGGATTAAGGGATATCCCATGTTGATGGCACCTTTGAAGAATTTATTGTAAATGATCACAATGATCTTGACGTTTCTTTGGTAAAATAGTTAAGTCATCAAGATAGACCATAATGAACTTACCAACCACATCCTAAAAAGCCAAGTTCATAGCTCTTTAAAAGGTAGCACCAGCATTAATCAATCTAAAAGGTATTCTATAATATGTAAAAGTGCCCATGGAGTAGTGAAGGTTGTCTTGTGTTGATATTCATCATGCACCTCTACTTGTTTATATCCTAAGAATCCATCTAGCATAGACAACATCTTTGAACCCATTACTATTTTTAGTACTTAATCCATTACTATCAATGAGTAAATATCCTTAAGTGATGATTGGTTTAGATTATGAAATTCAATACAGATGCATATTTATCCATTCTTTTTCCTCATAGGAATAATATTTGCTATCCATGTTGAGTGATGTATAAGAAATATGATCCTATCATTCAGCATCTTTTGAATTTCAGCAAGGATGGTACTTGAGATTTTGGGATTATATTGTCATTGTTTCTACTTGTGAGGTTGGGACCTAGGTTTGAGAAGAATATCATGTTACACTTCCTTGGGTTGAAAATATTTTAGATCAACATATTACTATGTTAATACATCAATGTACCAATGTAGAATTCTCACCAACTTCTCTCTTTCCTCCAATGAGCAACATTTACCAATATTTATCATTTTGGGTTCATCCTTTGTTCCTATATTAACTTGCTCAATTTCTATAGTTGAATCTGATTCAAAATATTGATGTTTGATGAATCGATCATATTTATCAAAAATCCTTTCTAAATATACTAACCCTTTAGGAAATCTATTCCCTTTCAACTACAAAATTTTTTCACCTATTTCCTTATGAACCTCAGAGATTGATTATTAAGGAGTGGAGTCATTCCCCTCAAAATATAATTCACTAAAGTTTTTTACCTTCTCTAAGAAGGTGATAACCTATTCATCATTATTGAAAACTTTCCAATGATTAATGTTATCTAGAACACTGGGCCAGAAGACCAACTGAATAGTATACTTATTTCCTTGGAAATCCTTGTGAGAAATTAGAAGAGTAGCTAAACTAGCTAATGAATTATCTCTATCATTGTATTCTCTAAAAATTATTGATATATTAAAAGCATAAAACCTTTTCATGCAATCCCAAACTCAACTACAATAATGACTTAGCCTTTCATTCTTTGTTTGATATAGATTCTTGACTTCAAAAATTATTAACTTGACATCACCTTGAGCATGAATATTTTTAATTCCTTTCCTTTGTGTAACCTCCATCACTATCAGAAAAGCTTCATATTCACTCATATTATTAGTGTTATCAAACTGTAACTTAAAATAAAAAGGGAATATCTTTCCTCTTAGAGATATGAAGACTATTCCAACTCCATATCTAGTTGAAGAGAAAATGACATCAAATTCTAGATTCCAAACATCATTTAAACTTTCCACTTTGATGGTCTCAAAATCTACAATCTCTTCATTAGAAGAGGGTGATTCATCTATTTTTAGGCCTTCCTTTAAAATATCATCTGACAATACTAGATATTCATCTGTGGTCAAGAAATGCATACCCATTCTAGAAGTTTCAAAGAGAATCTAGGCTTTTGGATCCTTAGTCTTTATCATAGTATACTTTTCTTGCTTCTTTGGATGAAGCTTCTACATAACACCTTTAACAGGTATTATATCCTTAGACAAATCCATGTTGATTTCACCACCAATATCTTTGAAAAATTTACATCCCAAAAAGACTCCATATGAGGCTGGAACATCAGCTATAAGGACCATCAACTTGATCTTTTTCTCTAGAAATATGGAAAATACAAATTATGCATCTTTGATTTAGCCTATGAGGGGTACTTGCTTAGTTTCCATTGAAAATCAATGACCAAAAGTCTTTGTCAAAGTCAATCCCAAGGTAGTAGCCACCTTGGTTAGCATCACATTATCAGAGGCACCCAAACTAATGACATAATTACTAAGCTTATAACCATTGATAAATAGAGAGATATAGAAAGGTTATATTTTTCTTGAGTTGGATGTGGGAGTTACAACTAGGTTATTTTATTTTGGCTTAGGGTCAATAGATGGATTATTGGATGAGACCTGATTGGAATTGGCCACTTTACCCTTTATAAACTTTTCCAATCTCTCAAATTGATTTGGGTTGGATTAGAGATATTAAACTTTGTACATTTGGATTTTTATCTTTCTAGCATGATCTATGATATCAAAACCTAGATATGGGGTAGTCGAGGAAGACAAGATATTTTCATTTTCAAGTTTTAGGTTTTGGGCACTAGTTATAAATAGAGAAGGGGAAGAAGTATAATGGTGAGGAGTACTTATTTATCTAGCACTATATCTTTTGGTTGAACTAGCAAAGGAATTCCTCTTTTAGAAATAGTAACCTCCTTGTGTGGTTCATCTTTTGTCTTAGATTTATCAACCTTTTATGATTGATTTAGATGACTTTGTGAATGGGTAAAGATGACATAAGACTCACCATGTATGTCTTCCTCTTATTCAATTTCTTCAAATTACAAAAACCTAATATTAGGATTTCCAACTTCTCCTTCTTCATCTCTTGTGAAAGGATTAGCCTCTTCTTCTAGAACATATTCTTATTTTAGGACATCATCAGTTTCAAGTTCCAACCAATTGACTGCTTCATTATTTGGTTGTGCTTCCAATGCAAGCCTTGCTTGTGGTGGAAGAATCTTATTCTGATTTTGTTTCCTCATAGCATTATTGGAATAATCAGAAGCATTGGGGTATGTTCTTCTTAGAGTATCCTTGTCTGAAGGAAAGGACATACCTTGGGAAATTTGTTTCTTGAGTGCTAGTAATTCATTTGTTAGCTTTTATACCATAATATCTATAGTGCTAATAGAAGGTGAAGTTGTAGAGGGTTGTCTTCTAGGCTTGTTTAAATTATTTCTCACTTTTTCAGCCAAGATCAAATCATCTTCTACTTCAATGTATAAGCTTTGAGCATAATCAAGGTTAGTTAGGGCTACTCTTCATAAAATAAAACTAACCTATGATAATTGAGAATTTATCAATCATTCCAAATTCTCAGGTGTAGGTTGAGCAACTGCTATAATCTCATTTCTCAGCTCATTAAACTTTACCATGAACACACGCATGGGCTCATATGTTTATTTCTTCATTTGTGTAAGTTAACACAATAAGGCATGAGTTTCTTATATAGGCTTGAACCTTGCCTCAAACTTAGCCTTAAGTGTTGCCCAACTTTTGATGGTTCCTATTGCAAAATTATAAAACCAATCAGTAGCAACACCTTAGAGGGTTTCTATGAACAATATTATAGAAACATCTTCATGTTCCACTCTAATTACTCTACATTTAATGTAGAATGTGGAAATATGCTCATTTGCATGTTGTTTCTATCACCATATAACTTACAAAAAAAATTCCATGAACCATGAAGAAGTTCATGAGATGGTGGTGTTAAGTTCAATGGATCAAAAATAATTCCCCATAGACCTTGAATGGCCATTCTATGTGGATTATATAGAGGAATAACAAATATTTGTAAAGGAAAAATAGGTAAAACGTTACAAATGTTGGAATCCTCCCTTAATATAGGATATCTTGTATTAGTAGGAGGAAAACTTCTTGTATGTTGAAGAGGGGACCTTGCATGTGCTAGAAAAATATTGAAGTTATGTTCTTGCAATAACTCAAACATTGGATCAATGTGTCCCACTACCCTTCAACCACAAGTGTAGCTTTATTCTACCAGATCATGAAAGTATCTAAAAAAGAAAAGAGATTAACTACAACAAAATAGTATTAAACAATAAGGTGTTGGTCTTATTTTAACCAAATGATGGTAGCTCTCGATTGAATGTTTGATAGAGCCCTAGTGGAGTCACCAAAAACTATTGGGTGAATATTTTGTTAACAATAGGATGGTAATAAAATGGTACTTTTAGTCATAGTGTGATGAGATAAATCTCTCCTCAAGAAAAGGGGAGGCTCCATTCTTATTGCTAACTAAAATAACAAGTAATTATTTACACTAGTTTTATCAAAGTGGGTGTTATCATATCATCCAATTCTCTTTTTTCAGAATGATGATCACTTATAATTTTTTCTTCTATTATTTACAAAGTATTTTGAAAATATGAAATTACTTGATAGAGCAATAATAAGTGATATTTAGATTAGTTATTCAAAAGAATAACTAGAATGATACCATCAAAGTAACATAGATAGATGGAATAAAATGCATCTTAGAGTCTTCATCTTATTTCAAATAAAGATAAAATCACCAAAGAAAATAACTTGAAACCCAAAGTCTTCACAATCACTTTCAATAATGAACACAAACCCTATAACAATATTGTAGCTCAAAAGACTTTAAAATCAACTTCCTGGCACCTTCTGATTTATAGAAATTCACACCATAATTCAATTGAATACACAATAAAATGTAATGGAAGAGACATAATAACATTCCCAAAACATCACAATTTTATTCTAACACAAATATTGAAAGACCACCTGCTTTCCAATATATTAATTGACAAGAGATTTAAAATTTGAACTCAAAGTTTCAAAAGTTTATCAATGCCACAATGTTTCTCCTCTGTAGCCTTTTGGTGATCATATTTACAAAGAGCATCCTCTTATTTATAATGAGGAGATAAGAATAAAAATAGGAAAAATATAACTATTTTAATTATTCTAAGACAAAGTCCAATTTGACTTAAGACTATGTACTTATCCTACGCGTAATTTACATTGAACAAAATTACATAGAAAACTTATAAAAATAAATAAAAATAAACTAAGTGTCCATGGACATAATAATTTATTCCTTTTTATTTTGCTCCATATATTCTTCATATCTCTTAAAGGTGGCTTGAACTTGATTATTGTCTAGTCCTTATGTACTTTTGGAGATGACAAGGACTCTGGTGATAGGGTCTGCTAGGTTAACTGACATGCCTTTACTTTTACCCAAGATTATTTGTAACTTATCCATTATAACTTGAAACTCAACTAATTTATCAATGGAATCAAGCATGAATGTTCATGTTTCAATCTCTATTTGAATCAAGGATGTGAACTCCTAAATGATTGTTTCCATAGGAAGAATTTCTTGGGAGTTATATTTAACTTGACAAGGAAGTTTTCTAATCTTATCTATAAGATATAACATTTTATCATTACACATATCCTCAGGTTCTTCAAGATCATTAATTAGATTATGGAGAAATTCTTTCTTATTCTTCATTACTTCTCTGTACTCTTTGAATACTTTCCTTCTTGGAATGACCTTCTCAACTAAGATTTCCATATTGAATTATTGTAGTTGAGTCCATGTATGAATTTATTTTTCAGTCAATTCCAAATTTTGAGTGAGTGTTTTAAGTGTTTGATGAATTTCCAGTTTCACTTCACTCAAGTTCTTTAAAAATTTAATAGCAAAACATAACCGTTGAGTACCATGTGTTATCAATATTTCAATCCAGGCATTGACCTCCTAACATTGAGATCCAATATTTTCCACCTATTTAATTGATTTTTTTTGTGTTTTCATGCTCAAAAAGTTCAATTGACTCAAATGATTTTGTGATCCTTGGTAGAATATAAGTCAATTTTTATACTTGTGCTTTGGGTTGATATTTTATTTTCTTGTCCTTGTCATATCTTTTGATCAAGGATACCATTGTTGCTTACAAATCTTCCTTTATACTTTCATGAGTTTGCTTCCCAATATCTATCCATATTATTACATATTTAGACACTTGGATATCTTCAATGTTTATATCTTTAGCAAGTACTACAACCTTAACATACTTGTATCTTGATTCAAAGATTACCCTTGATATGGTTTTAACCTTCTTTGTTATTTTTAGCTTCACATGCACAAGTTGACCAAAATCAAATTCATTAGGAGACATAGCCTGCTTCTTCCTTTTGGAGGTTTGGGACATGAGCTAAGGAGGAAGAGGAGATGAATCTTCTAGTGAAGAGGAAGACAAGGATTGTGATTTTTAGGGAAGGTCAATGGTTTGTGAAGTGGGTGGAATAGAAGGTGGGATGGTGGAGGTATCTCATAGTGGAGTTGACACCAATGGAATTATGGTTATGTTTGGTGGAGTTTGAATTGGCATGATAGAAACTTTGGTCCCTACTAACAATTTGGGTGTAAGAGTAGATGAGACCTAGGTTGTTGACTTAGAAGATGTTATGAACATAAATTTATCCATATCTTATTGGGTGAAGTATAAATTAGTGGGAGACCCCAAAAAATTTGAAGTACTAGGTAGATTAGATAAAAAATCAAAAACTTGATCTAATGTACCTTATCAAGGGACTTGGAAAAGTGTGAAACTGGGATGTGACAGAGGAGATGAAAGAATAGTCTAGGAAATAAAGGTATAAATAATTGGTACAATTGGAGTGGTAGGGGGAAAAGTGGAAGATGATACCTGTGAAGTTTTTATTTATGAAATCTTAACTTAAGAATTATTTGGTTGAGTAGTTAATGATTGTGCTAGTGATTCATATATAGCAGGATCTTTCTCCTTTTCTATTTAAGCATTTTTATCAACATCAACATCTTTGCCTTTTATTTTACCTTTACTTACAAACACAAATTTTTGGTTTCTATGTGGAGGTAGAGGCATCTTCTTTACTTTTTGTCCTCAACTCCTCTCATTTCTTTTTAGTATCTTTGTCATACTCTTCTTCTAAGCCAGTCTTGAATTGTTTCAACTTAATACCTTGTCCTTCCAACCATGCATTAATCCTTGAAAGAATAGGTTGGAATATATCTATGATAGAAGTGGATTATTTAACAGACCATTGAATTGGAGGGAGAGGAGTTGAATCCACTTGGTTATTCTCATATGATGGATCTAATACATTCCCATCATCTATCAGATCCTCAAGAATATCTTCCAACTTTAGACTGATCATTTAATCTGTAGAGAGATGACTGTAGTCAATTTTTCTTACATCTTCATCAATTCTACATTCTATCCAAATGTCTTCAATTCTTTGTATGTGAGTGAAATTATGTTTGAGATTTTCCTTCATCATCATGTAATCAATTTTTTTTTTACTTTTGAATCTCTTAAGAGTAATCCACTGTAATGTAGTTTCTATGTTTTTGGCCTTTAGAATGGTTACAACATATACCAGCCAATATTGATTGTAAACTTGAAACCTCATTTGTGGTCATCTGATTATTTCTTATGAACACTCATTATTTTCTTACACATCTCCATCAATATCAATTTATAACTTGCTTACCAAGGTAGCATATAGGGTTATTCATCAAACCCTCCTACCCTGATGTAGGTAGAGGTTGGAAATTGTAAGAAAACATAACCAACCATATTGACTTGTGCCCATGCTTAATCTGAGACTCTCTTCATTTTGAGATATTTTTTAAAAGTACAAATGAACCTATAAAATAAGGCATCATTGAGCCTTATATAATGTTTCAATCTTTCCTTCAGATTTAGCTATGGGTAATATTCATGTACCAAAACCTTTTTCCTTTCACCATTATTGGTCAATCTTGTAAAATCTCTCATGTTGGCTACAACATATACCAGATAGGAAGTCATATAGAATTTAAGTGAAGAATTCACCTCAAAGATTTGGTGATAAATAGCATCAATAATCTATTTACCCTAAAAGATCTTTTGTTTTCCCCTTTTGATGACCCAAATGTATTGGTACATCCACTCTTGGAAAATATTTGATGTGAGGATCCCCTTAAATCTACTTAGGAGGGTGATAAAATCCCCTACTTCCTCTAAGAATTCACTTTGGTAAAGGTAATTTGACCATCTAGATATATAATGTCGAGGATTCCTAAGCCATTTGGAATTAATATGCTTGTTACACTTTCAAAATCCTTGTCATAGTGCTCTTAGGCTGATTTCAGAGTTAAATTTGAATATTATTCATTATCAAAGATATGGAAGACTTTATCAAAATATTCCTAATCAAGGTAGATGACCACCTTGCCATCTACATCCTTGATTGATCTACTCTACTTATCAGAATGTGCAACCATTGTCAAGATGAACTCTAAATCTTGTGCTTAGGAAATGTAACTACCAAGTGAATTTCACTATTTAAGACTGGCTTCATGTGAGATGCAATGGGGTTACTACCCAACCTTTATAATAATTCATCCATGTCAACATGGCCAATATTGATATCTCTAATCTGGTCCACATTCGATTTGACTGTAGATGAAGGAAGCACACCTTAAAATTTATACTTCATTATTTTCTTGGTAGGTGAATCATCTGACATTACTCATGGAATTGTAAGTAAGAAATTTTGATTATTCAGAGTTATAATTTTTCATCCTTATTAGAAAAATTCAAGAGTGGGAAAAATCTATGCTCTTACATGGGATATAGATAAGGGTGTGTAGTTCAGAGAAAATTCTCTAAACTATACTCAGCTTTAAAGGTTTTGAGTATAATTGAGAGAAAAATCTCTAACTTGCACAGGACTTGGGTATGTTTGGTGTAGGTTAGATAATTTTCTTTAACATGTACCAGGTTTTGAGGTACTTTGGTGCACATCAGAGAAAATTCTCTGATTTACATCAATTTTTATTGACTTGGTGTACATCAAAGAAAATTCTCTAAAGTGCACTGAGAGGTTCAGCTATATGCACTTTAGAGAATTTTCTCTGATATACACTAGGTGAAATGGGAAAGTTTAAGGATGGTTTATGTGCACCTCAAAAAAAATTCTCCAAGGTACATGCTCGGAGCAATGGCAAGTTTCAAAGGCATGTCGAGGGTAGTGCATATTGGAGAAAAATGTTTGAGATGCATGAAAAGATTAGTTTTTGATAACCCTTGACATATGGAACATGTTGAGGGGGGAAATTTTGAGGCACATGGGGATTCATGAAATAGGTTTTTAAAAAGAGTTGAAAAAGGATGCAAAATTTAACATGATTTACTTGAAAACAAGAAAATAAAGAAAATAGAGGGTTTCATAACCATAACAAATAAAGAAAAGAAAGAGAAAACAAACCAAAACAAAGCTTACCTAGGATCCATAATGGAGAGAAACTGTATGTGAATCGAGGAAATTGATCATGAAAATGGTGATGAAAGGTGCAAGTCACCGTAAAAATGATGAACCAAGTGTTGTAAATATACTTTAAAATGGTGGAAGAAGAAGAAAGTAAAACACAATGTTAAAAATGAAAATCACATGAGTTAATTATATATAGAAGTAGTAATTAATCGATATTAATTACCAAAGAAGTGGTGGGTCCAATTATAGGATCAGATAAATTCTTAGACCTTGCATGTGCAATTTTAGATAAATTCTCCACTTTTGTACATAATAGTGCGGTTCAGACAAAATTATTTGACTTGCACCAAAATGAACTTGGTGTAGTCCAAAGAAAATTATTCAAAGTGCATGAGGTGAAAAATTCCCTCAAAAGACTAATTTTTCAAGGATAGACAAATGCAAGAAGGTAATGATTGGCCTCACTTCACATAATTAGTTCCCATGGGATACAAAATGAACAATATTCATAGGGGTTATCCCATGAATTGAGCCTACTAAATTCAAGGATAACATATTTGATCATGACACCATGATTAGAGAATGAAAACAAGCATATAATAAGGTTTTTAAATATCATGATTCTAAATTCAATAAATCTAACCCTCTTCTTATTCACACTAAAAATTAAAAATCTAAAAATCAACCACAAACCTCTACCCAACTAGCTACCAATATAGTTAAAATCACAGTCAATCCTCACTCTTCTAATGATAAAGAGAAATTACTAAACATGAACAACATGAAGTGCATTGTTTCATTTATTCATGATCATCCTATTAGGACATACATTCCTCCTCTAGCTTAAAAAATAATTTAGGCATATCCTCCACATCAATATTTAACTATTTTATCTAACAAATCATCACCTTTATCCTTTCAAATAATCCAAATGCATTAGCCATATTGATATAGTATGTTGTTGGCTCAACTATATTAGCCAACTAACCAACCAAATATAGTTCCCTATATCCACAACTATATTGGAAAACCTGATATAGTTTCCAATTGACTTTATTTTATTAACCAATCTGATATAATATTTTAGTTCTAGTTTAGGTCCAACTATATCGATCAATTCAATAAAGTCTTTTTCTCAACCAATTTTATACAATTATCTTGGCTAACTAGATATAATATGTTTTTGTGCCTAATTATGCTTATATTATATCATCCAACATAATAATGTTTGATTCTATTACTTGTATGTTATTATTTGCACTAACAAGGCTAATGTAATTCCCTCAACATAACTCTACCATACTAGTAGTGTCAAGATCATACACCTTACTTTCAAATCAGGGATATTTTGGTTCAAATTTATCTATAGTTAAACATCATAAGTCTTACAACTCAGTTCCTCTCTTATAGTCTTGTCCAACTCATATTAGCTATGATGAGTTGGATTTCATAGAAGAAATTTATATAATCCCATATCACATCCCCTTTCTTGAGCTTATGATAACTTTTCTTAGACATAGAAACCACCTTTATAAAAAAAATTTTACATGAATATTCCTTAACCACCACTTATGGGGTAGGAAGCAACCTTTTTGGGGTCTGAAGAAAGTATTATATATAATGTGAAGTGATGTTTATCGATGTCAATAAAATAGTAGATATGGCATTGTCTTTTAAATTTCCTATTACATCTATGATCCTTGATTAAATTATCCTTCATGCAGATGACCTTCCCTTGTTTATTAATGTCCATATAAGTGACATCTAACTCAAGTTAGCCTTTATTTATGAAGTTTTCAGCACCTTTTTCACCTTTTTGGAGTTCATCAAACTCATAACATATTATGAATCCAACCTTATGTATACTTTTAAAATATTCCAAGGATACAGATGAATAAAAATGCCATTATGATGAGTTTGGTTTTTTATTACACTTAGGGTGAAGGTTATGATCTTAAATTTTCTTCTTTTTTATAAATTTTTTCTTGATCAACTTTAGATTCATTGCATGAGGGTCATAGCCTCTTTAGTATACCAAGGCATGAAGTTTCCATACATGGGTGTTATTTATAAATTAAAAGGTGATACCAACCCTTGGAATTTTAAACAATTATAAGAACATGGTGTCTATAAAATACATGTATACAAATAATATTTTTAAAACTTTATCAATTATTGATGCTTTTTCTCTTGCAGGAACCTATCGATTCTCATTCTCTCTAATTATATGCCTTAAAAGATACATCAAGAAAAGGGTGGGTATACCATTTGTGCTTCGTAATATTATTTTTCCCTATAACACCACTTAAAACCAACACAAACCTCTCTTATACATTTCATAATCTTTGACACCTCCCTTACACACTTTTCCAAGTAATTCACCACCTCAAATAGCCCTTACCCAAGCCAAAACCTATTTTTGTCATCCACCTAACATAGTTGAATGGTGAATCTATTCTTAAAAATGATTATGTTATGAAACTAAGTTAGCATAGTCAACTTAGTCTGGGACCTATATAATTTATTTCCCAAAAAATAGGTTGACTATGCCAATTGTGTCAGCTAAAGCATTGGAAAGGTTTATGATTAGATATGGCTATATAACCACATCCTTTTTTTAATTTTCATTAGATAGATAGAGATAATCATTTGTTTTCACATGTACTTATCCACCATTCTATTTGAGGATCCATTACTTAAGGTTTCATACTTCCTTTAGAGAGAATAATCTTGTCATATGAGAAAAGTTTTTTGGATAAATAGGAGAAGTCATGTAGCCTAGATCTAACCTACATTTGTTATCTTTACGAACCACAACAACCTCTTGTAAAGAAATATTATCTAAGGGAGATATTTAAACTTGATGATTTCATATTCAAGGTAAGTATTCCTAATTCCTAATCTTCTTTATTAGTAGATAGATTTACATGTGTTAGCTTATGAATATATTTCTCTCCATGCATTAAGAATACCTCTACATTGGATTGAGTAGAGTTTTTGTCTGCATGCTTAATTTTATGTTTGTTATCCCCCATTTATGATATAAGATTTAGTGAGCACTATATTAGATTTTTTATTTACTTTTTTTTAGAAAACATAGGACCTATCTAGGGTTATTATGTGGTATTTATCGACTAGAGAATTTATAAACCTCTCTAGTGATATTGTGTGGTAAGAGATCCCTTAGTTAGGTCTAGAAAATCAATATTGGTCATGACTTCTATTGTCTATATGAACCAACAATTAGAAGGGCTAGTTTGATTTATCTTCTTAAATTTAGGATTGATTTGTAGATCAGCTTCACTTAACCTTTTATACATTCTGGTGAACCCAACATGAACTAACCCTTACAGGTTTTCTTTCACACCTTCATTTATCATCATTTATTATTTATTTTAATTTTACATCACTAGATCAAATTTATCAACTTAGTATAACATTATGTGCATAGGTTTAACACACTTGACTTGATCAACTCTATTTTTTCACTGTGTAGGTCATCTTTAACCTAGGCAATTGGATCAATCTATTTGACTTAGTTTGCTTTTTTAAATATAGGTTTTTAGACTCAATTGACCTAGTTGACTATATTATTAAGTTAAAAATCTTCATTTAGATGACATGATATAAAAAAAATTAATATCTTTAAAATCATCAAGTTTATTCTCACTAGCTTACTATTTTGTTTCTTTCATTTCAATACAAATTTTCATAGTTTTTAGTCTTTAAAATTGTAACCCTATAGTAAACTCAGTCAACTGAATCTATTGAGTTCTAAAGTTACTTCTTGCCTAGGAGACTCAGTCAACCCATTTGACTATGTTTTTTGAGACTTGATTCAACAGATAAAATCAACCCATTTGATTGTGTTATGTACTATTTTCAAACTCAATTAACTGAACCAACCCTATAATCTTTAAGAAAAGGAATTAATTCAAATTTATAGTAATTATATCATCTTCCATTTTATTCAATTTGAATAGGAAGTTTTAATTTATCAATTTAGTCACACTATTTTTATTTTATTCACATACTTCCAAACCACATTATATCAAAAATCATTAAACAAATTCTACCCAAGGTCTACCTACTTGGATTTCATTACCAAGGGAAAGTTGTTGGTTTTTTGGTTGAGTATAAATATGTGATTGATGGTATATATTGGCAAAGAACCTAACACTATTATCACTACATGATTATAAAGTGAGGGGGTAGGGCCTAATACCATCACTAATATAGATCTCTTTCAGCCTTAACTATGTAAAACCATCCTTATATTGCTTTTTTAGTTTCTTTATAAAGCCAACTCCTTATCACATTTGTTTCTAAAATTATATTTTAAAATATTTAAGAATGATCACATAGATTAAAATTTATATTTTTGCTTCTCTCTCTTTGATAATTGCATGTTATATCATAAAACTTGTATCAGTCAATGTTGGTACAAGGTTTGTGTTATTTTCCCTAACTAGATCGACTAGTTCAACCTAGTTACATGTGTGTTTATTTCAAGTACTCTATAAAATAACACTAGATCATCCATAATCATAACTATCAAAACCTATCTTTAATTTAGAACAAAGTTTTTTTGTTTGAATGTGTCTCCTATAGTCTCTATTTTCTTACAAAACATATTTAACCTAGTCAATTATGTCTCCTATAGTTCCCCTTTCCCCACAAAACATAGTCATTCTATTCTACCCAGTCTCTTACAGACTACATGTGTTTTCCTTCAACACATAGTTGACCTATATGATTGTGTGTCTTTTATAATCCCTCAATTTCACCATCTACAGAACACATTAAACTAGTTTGACTATCTTTTTTATCCTATCCTACCTACTATCTTACAAGATAGTTTTGGTTCAAACCAATATCTTACCAGTTAATCCTCACTTCTAACAAGTTTTTTAGCTTCCCTCATTCATCATGAATTTATTTTTTGATGATAATACATAATTAAATAAAATAAGCATGATGATTTTCATAAAATCCCCATAGGTTTCATAAAGCACACCTTATGGCACCTACCACAAATCAAAGTAATGTCCATGTTGCCACCTGTAGTACTAACTATGGGACTCCTCATTCATCCTCAATACTTGCCCCTTATTTTCATTATAATATGACTGTGAATTTGAGTACACAACTAAAATGATCTTTTTCATCAATGAAAATCATCAACATAAAGGAAAATATCCTACAACCATCTATAACTTCATGATGGGACCTCATATAAGAGAACCCCATTTACCTTCCCCTAGTTTTTCCAAAGGATTTTGGGCAAGCAATTTATTTTTATCATAACCTTTCCCATATATTATGTCTCCTTACCACACTATGATGTCATCCTCTATTTCATCATTTACCTCCATGCCAAGTATTTTTACAAACTTGGCAAGATCAACCTCTAGTGGGGCTCTTCAAAATACCCACATCCATACCTATGCTACTATGGTGCTAGTGCATCTCATGTTACTAATGATTCTTATGCTACAAGTGTATCACATGATACCAATTCTTCTTTCATTGCTAATTCTTATTATGCTACTAGTGTAACACATACCACTACCTCATCCCACACTCATAGTGCATCTCAATCTCGTAATACCTCATATAATACTAGTTCTAGACAAAATGTTGTTCAAACCAATTAACTTTTATTATAAAATCTTAACCAAATGCATAAATTTCAAATTACTAATGCAAATCAGATGATATAAATGAAAATTCACATAATACATCTCCAAAACCAACCTCACCATGTTCAATGGGGAGCCCAAAATCCTAATGCCCCCCATCCCCCACTTAGGGATTTGCATGGTAACCTCATACCACAACCTCCATTTATCAACAAAACCATAAAACATTTAGAAAATAAACCTATAGTACCTCAAGTTACCAACATTTACATATTAAGTACCAATCCCACCATCACTTATAATGGATCCATGGATCCTACCTTACATCTAAAAACATTTGGAAACCTTTGCAAGGATTGGACTGGGCTTAATACTTTTTTTACTTTTAGGAGATGATTTATATTGGTACAATCAATTAAAAACCCACTCTATTACTATCTTAGAAGACTTGGTTAATTCACTAGTCTAATAATTACAAACTATTGATCATCCTTAAAATAACTTCTCATTTTATCAATTATAAACCACTTAAAATCAAAATGGCACAAGTTTTCATCAAATGATGGAAAATTTTGTCTAACAAATATGAGCATAATATGGTGGATGACAACCTATTCCACCTATTTATTAATTCTCTCCACCTTAAATTATAATGTCACATTAAGATGATTTATCCAAAAACTTTGGAAGAGACTCTTGACCAAGCCAAATGCAAATATTTCCTAATGCATCAATTTGAACCTCCTCAACCTACAATGGGAGCTTGCATGATTATAAAAAGTACAAACTATCATGAAAATAATGATGGTGTTACAAAAACTTATGACACCATACACACCATCCAAGATATTGCTCTAAATAATACCATGGAGCATGTTCCTCCCCTAACAACACTTCTAATCATAATCCCACATTTTCTGAAAACAATCATACTAATGTGCAAAAACCATTGTCCCTATAAAAAATTCAAAAGTGCCTTCCAAGACCTCTACCATGATATCTTGATCCAACTCATCCTATGAAATCATGGTATGATTCAAATAAATTATGTTGGTTTCATGCAAGTTGGGCCCATTTTCATGAGATTTGTAGACAATTAATAAATATTGATATGGATTTTCTTCTTGATTCTAAATTTGACCACAAATCCCTTATATGAAAATGTCAAATATATTATGACATATCACTTAAAGTTCATGAGATAAATAAAAATCAAGATTTAAACCAAGATAATGCTCATTTAACTATCTACAAGGATCCCCTTCCTAATCACCAAGACAACATTCAACAACCTACCCCTATTACTAACAATATTTAGAGTCTTATGGTACTTAACACCAATTATGAGAATGTGGTTAATATAAATAATATGATAATATTAATTGCTTATATTGATTCAAACCCAACACCTACACTTCACACCTCTTCAACATTTCACATTATTCAAGACACTTGCCAATCCCATCTCATAGAATTGGGGAATGAGGAACCAATACCCAAACAAACACCAATTCCAATAACACAAATTTACCATACCTCTTATACCATTGATATAACTTATAATCCTTACCCAAATTTCATACCATAAGAAAACATCCCTCAAACATCAAATAGTATTTATTCTACTCAACCACAATAAATACATCAACAAACAATCACATCACCTAAGGTAAATCAACCTACTTAAAACCAACCATACCTTATCAACACAAGTTTTATTATACATCCAACCCCCATTCAAAGGATTTATTACAACACTATGCACCTATATCTAATAATCTTCTTATGGGTTATGATGAATTAGATCATATTATGGAACTTTTCCATCTCCCATCTCAAATTCCCTTTATAGAGCTAATGACAACTTCTCCCCACCATTTTAATATCCCAATGCAATTATTATTCAACATGAACATCCCTCGTCCTCTTTTTTTAGGGAAAGAGGATACCTTATCTAGATATAAAGATAGTATACTTTAACAATGTGAAGAGATGTCCATCCATGTTAACTAAATAGTGGACACTTCAATATCGATTAAGTTTACTATCTCTTCTATGATTACCTATGAGATGTTGCTTCATGTAGATGACCCTCCTTTATTTATTAGAATTAAAATAGATGATATCTAAGTTAAGTGTGTTTGAATTGATGAAATTTTAGGAGCTTGTATTGCCTCCCTTGAATTTATTAAAACACTTGGATACTATAAATGTAACCTTAAATCCATATGTTGTACATGCCAAGGCTATGTTAGAGGACAAATGCCTCCTCTAGGTTGTGTTTAGCTTCCTATTATAATTATACCCATTATCATTCATGTGAAACTCATGATATTTAACTTTCCACTTTCTTACAATATCTTACTCAGTCGACCTTGGACTCATTATATGAGATAAATTTCTTCATCCATATGCCAATGTGTTAGAGTACCTCATAATGGTGTTATCTACAAGATTCAAAGGGACACAAATCCTTATAATTTTCAAAAATTCTAAAAATGAGGTATCTTTAAAATAACCACCCTTATACCCTACCTAGTGTTCCATTTTGAGAATCCCAACACTTCAACTATCATGTTAACTCCATTATAGGTTATAATGGTCATCCATAATGAATTTGGAATATTCCACCTAGCCTTTTAGACTCTGATGATGATGAACTAGATGAGATAAGTATAAAGATCAAAACTTATGATCTCTACCCTCACATAATTCCTCAACTTCCTCCTCTTATTTAACCTTGATCCCATCAACACCCTTTTGATGGCATACTGATTACTTTAACCAAAACAAGACATTTCATTCATCAGGCTTCCTTGACTGATGAAATAGTTCACACATGTACTATAAATTTACATACACCTAATTATGATGATGGTTATTTTTTAGATGAACCATTTTATTTGGATTTTATATGCACCTAAAAATTACATGATGCTACATTTTTATACAAATTTGAGGATGATGCAATGACCTCTTATTTTCTGCTCCATGGGGAATTCTATAGCTCCAACCCCCTCTATGCTTCCACATTAATTTCTAACCCTTTTTTAACCCTTTGATCATGACCTTCATAGTCATTTATTAATTTTTAAAAAAATTGGCCATGATTTTTAAAACTACAACCTAAGGTAATAGAGTCATCTCAGTTAGTTTTGAAACTACCCCTCAGTTTCCATAACTGCCATGAGAATTATGTAAATAAGAGGAAGTTTCACCATAAAAATTTAGTTATGTATTAAATTAGGGGAAATTTAGTTATTTTATATAGATTTTTTTATAGATTATTGGTTCTTTAACCACCCATACATAAAGTGGTGGTTCTATCATAGTGGAAATGCCTCCCAAAATTAGCTCTCGTAACTCCTATTTTCATGTAACTTTCATAATTAGCTTTACATTTATTATTTTTAACACTTTTATTCACTTTTAATCATGCCCATATCACTCACTCTTCTAATTTTATCCTTCATTAGTTCATATCAATTTGAAATTACGGTCATACTTATTTGAACTCTCCCATGTAAACTCATTTCTCTTCTTACAATAAGGCCAATTTTGGTCTAATTTCATATCCAAAAATTACCATTAGATATTTTTATCGAGAATATTTTTTAGCCACAACCTTGCTACAATTTTCAATAGATTCATCCCATAATATTTTTGATTTGACTACATAGTTGCAAATGAAAAAGTGTCATTAATGAGAGTAACACAGACCTTGCAAGCCAAAACATTAGCCAACCTTTCTTTATGTGCTCTTATTTTTATGGATTATGTATTCTCCCCTTTTATATATTATTTTAAAGTTTGTGAATACTTCAAATAGATATTTTCCTAAATTTGCGTAAGAGTATATAGAGTAGCATGTTAAGGATTCTTCTAGAAACACACAACTTGCACTTCAGCTAATTTATACTATAATAACATTAGAGTTATTTTTGTATCCAATATTTTTTATTTATTAAGTCATATTTAATATAACTTATTATTATGATTAAATTATTTTCCCATTAAAAATAAAAAAAGCACATTTGATAGTGAAATAGATCTACCTCTTTCATTTTCCTTTTATACCTAAAACATAATTAGTTTTGATTTATGATTGCATTAAATAGATTATTTTCTAGTTAAAATATTCTTTAAACTATTATAAATATATAAATTAGTAAAATTAAATTCACTTCCATCCAAGATAACTTTTCTTCATTCAAAATCTAGACAAACTTCTTGCACTTGAGACAATCACTTGGGTAAACACAAAAACATAAGCAATTGTAGGTGAAGATATGAAGGTTGTGGATTAATATTTTTATTTTTTTTAAAGAATTTAAAAAATTGTAATTTATCTTTAAAAATAAAAAGTTATAACTTGTATCTTTTATTTTCATCCTACCAATTCTTAGAAAAAAAATTGTTTATAGCAAGTTAGAAAGGTTGAGAAGCTAAAACTAGTTTTCTTACAAGAAAGGTTAATATAAAGAATTTCATTGTTATTTTTATAGATTAGATTCTTGTCATATTAATTCATTTATACATGTCACATAAAATAATCAAAAAAAAAAAAAAAAACATCTAGTTTGCATGCAAATAGATATAGGAAAAATCAACATTTCTCATAGTATAATGAGTTTATTACCTCTCTCATTATATGCATTATAAATATTGAAAAATATAAGAAAAAGAGTTTTTATTTAATTTGTTTTCAATTTTTTTATTATTTACTTTCAACACTTTGTTTTAATCAAGTATTCATCAGTTAAAAACCTATAAAATCCAAAAAATAATCAACAAACCCCTTGTCATTCATGCAAGCAACCACATAACAACAAGCACCTTTAAATTTGTGAAATCAATAACATAACATAAAAATCCTTCCCCATGAAATAAAAAATATCATACATAATCCTTTCCATTCATTTAGTCATTGTATATCAAATCCTTTCTTAAACATTTCAACAAGCATACCTCACAAGTCATTGACTGATCAAGCTCATATGTTATCCCCTAGCTTCTACCTAGTCTATTTTAGATGACCTTTTTTGAGACACTAGATCTTGTCCAACATGGTCTATTACCTAGAGTTAGAACACTTAGTCTAAAATTATCACATAGTATGAAATTAGTATCAAGTTGAGATGTGAGGTCTTTCAATCTAGTCTAATTCCCCACCTCATCATAAAGTCTTTAGATGCTTTAGAAGAACAATAATGCATCCCCGATCCATATATCATTATTCTCCCATAGAATAAGGGATGTAAATTAAAAAAATTAAATATTAGTCACCCATCCATCCCATTTTTATTTTCTTCAATTCTATCCTCATCTTATATCATTCACATCTACCAGATGACATTGGCTGGGCAAAGTTAAACCGATAGAGTAGATCTTATCTCGTGAGTCATTCAACCCTATATCCCTTATTTCCCTAAGCCTAACATTGACAAATAAATCCACCTTATTTTTATATCAAAGATTAAAGGGCCTTAGAGATATATCTTCACAATGAGCATTAGGATGATACTAAGGTCTTTTGGTTCCATCATGAGAACCCATTACCACCACCTATCCCAAATATTATTACACTAAAAAATGAGACAAACCCCTAGCCCTTCCATTATGTTGGTTGGCTCAGTTAGACCTCAAGGATTCAAGTGAATATATTAACATGTGTTAATTTACATGCATACAAATTATTGAACCTCAAATGGACTTCATCCTTTATGTGTTCCCTTTTTCTCCATATCATTTCCTTTCTCTATCATCTGTGTATACACAATATTTTTAATTTTTATTGATTAATGATGTTTTACATCTTTCAAGAACCTATCGAGACTCAATCTCTCTGAGTTCATGCCCTAAGGGGTGTACTAGGAAAGGGGTGGGTACACCTTTAGTGCTTCATAGAATTATTTTCCCTTATTTCCACATTATTTCCAATCTAACCATCTCCCAAAACCATTTCCTAGACTATTTCTCCTCCCTTTAGTATTCCTCCAGTATTTTCCTCTTTCCATTCTTTCTTTCTTATTTTAAACTCATTTTTGACTTTCAATTGTACTGGGTCAACCCACCATAGTTTAGGGGTATTCTTTACTTTCTTGGCTTGTTATCCCTTTGGTTGACCTAGCTCAGACTTGGTAAATTATCCCCAAAAACACATTGGGTCAACTAGGTCAATCATGTACAATTGACATTCTTGGAAAGATTTAGGGAAATGTTTACCTATATATACAAGATCATTTAGGTTATTATTCATATGTGCAATCACGAGTTATTATTTGATCACGCTTCTTCATAATATACTCTTCCACCATTCTACTTGAGGAGACTTAGCTTAGGTTTCTTATTTAGAGAATCTAGTCTTGAGGATAAGTCTTAGATGCTTTGGCATTTCTTAGTGATCCTTACAAACCATAATAACATTTTGTGAAGCCCCTTTGGCCAAGGGAGAGATTGAGTCTCAATGGGTTCATATTCAGGTAAGTATATTCTAACTTTATTCTCCTCTCTTTTAGTAGGTAGAAGTAGCATAAGTGTTAGCTCAAATAATATTATATTTCATATTTTCTGTTTAGGGTGTTACTCATACTTACTTTAATTGAATTTCCCTATACATATTTATTTTATTATTTCTAACCCTCACTTTATGCCACAATCTTTGGTGTGCACTAGATTAGATTTTACTATCTTGTTATTAGAATAGATTGAACATTTTAAACCTTAGGACTCCATTATGGTTGTTACATGATTTCATTAGACTGTAGGACTTAAAACCCTTCTTATCATGATATGTTGTGATAAGTGATACAAGTGATCCCCTAATCGAGTCTAGTGGATACCCATATTGGTCATGCTCTTGCTTAACAAGTGTATCCCAATAAAAAGTGTAGGTATGATCTATCTTATCTTATCTATGATTAATTCATAGACATGATGTATTTTTTATTAGTCATATTAGTCATGTTTTCATTTAACAAGTGCATCCCAATCAGAAGTGTAGGTATGATCTATCTTATCCAATTTAGGATTAATTCATAGATATGATGAAATTTTAATTAAATAAATTCTAGTGAACCTAACATGAACTAACCCTTGTAATATTTATTCACTTTTACTTCATTTATTTCATTATTTTGATCATATATTTTGACATACTATATCTATTCTATCAACCCAACTATTTTTATTTATGCATAGGTTTTTAGGAATAGGAAACTAGATCGACCTAATTGACCTAATATAAGTTTCCAATATTGAAAAAATCTAGTTTAGCCTACTAGGTCAACCCAGTTGACCCCTTAAAATTTCATCAATTTTTTGGTAGGTTCATGTACAGCTTGATTGATCTTGTCAACCCAGTTTACAATTTTATCAAGCATATCTCAAGGTTCTTTATTAGCAATCTTCTTTCATTGCATCTCTGATCCACCAAGGTTCCTTTCTACTTCTTTGTTTATTTATTTTATGTCTTTCCTTTCATAGTTTGTAGTCTTCAAATTTTCCCTTGCATAGTTAACTAGATCGACACTGCCAACCCAATTTTATGTTTTATGTGTTGTTTGAAATAATTGGATCAACCCTACCAACCTAGTTCATTTTTAGACTTTGCTTCTATAGTATAATTTTAACCTTATTGATCATATTCTATATTCTTCATATAGAGTGTCAACACTATATCTTTTTTCAAATTAGAATTAACCTCATATCTATTATTAATTAGCTCATACCTTTTTTTTCTTATTGTTTGCATACCTAGAATAGTTTACATAGCTTAATTAATATATTTTCAACTTATCACTTAGTTTCACTATTTCTATTTTATGCACACATAACATAAACAAGCACTTTAACATTATATCTACCCTAGGCCAACCTACTTAGATTTTATCACCAAGGGGGAAGCTAACTTGATACTTTGGTAAAGTATAAAGCATGGTTAATGGTATATTTTTGCTAAGCACCTAACACCCTTATCACTATGATGTGTGAAGTGAGGGGGTAAGATCTAATACCAAGCTTGTATCATTGCTACTATAATCCCTTTCAACCCAAACTACCTAAAACTATCTTTAGATTGTTATCTAGTACCTTGCTTATAACCAAATTTTAATCACATATAAAATCATATCTTAATAATATAATTGACAATTAGGTTGACCAATTAGTTAGCTCTTTAATTTTTAAGTTGATTACTTGATCTTTACTCAATTGTGTGTGCAAAAACTTGCATTAGCCAATGTTAGTGGAAGGTTTTATTTTATGTGCCTTAATTAGATTGGCTAGTATTGATCTAATTGATTATTTATTTTCTTTTATCTCTTAATTTCCTAGATTAGCTACAAAAAATGTCTTACTTCAATTCATAACTTGTTATCATCCTTCTCTTTCTCCCTGTCTACTACACTAGATCGACCCAGTTGACCTTATATCTTTTTCAATCCATGTTCACTATACTGGATCGACCTAGTCGACCTTATATATTGTTCAACTCCTTTTGCATCTTTTTCCTACCTCTATTCACTATACTAGATCAACCCAGCAGACCTTGTATAGTTTACAAGCCCTATTTTCTATACTGGATCAACCCAATTGACCTTTTACTATTTTTTTATTTCTTTGTTTATCAATCTAATTCCTTATCTTTTCAATTTTTTATTTTGTTCATCTCTCTTCCATCACAATGAAATCTCATATTAGAATCTTCTTGGATATCTTGAATCCATTTAGGTACTATATGGGATGTTCATTTCTTCCTATCTCTTCCTCCCAAGAGCACCATCACTCTTGGGGTACCTCTTCTCCTCCTTCATCTATGAACTACAATATAGTGTAAATAACACCTGAAGATGAAGTTGATGGATTTGATCTTTTCTATACTTACAAAAAAACTTCTCAAAATATTCAAATTATTGTGGGAGTGATTGATACAAGTTTTCTTAACAATCCCACTATTAATCCTTCTTATATCAATCCCCCCCTAATATCAATATGGGGAGTGATCCTAAAAACACCAACACACCACTTGATACAACTCAACTTTTAGCCCAAGTCATTCAACAAATGAACATTATGCAAAATTATAATACCAACCAAATGATGCAACTTCAACAGCACTTAATCAATGTGGTTAATCAACCACCAAATATTCATCTTCAAGATAATCCTAATTATATTCCTTCACCTCTTAGGGATGCCTTGGTTAATGTTATTCCTCAACCCATAATGAATAAAGTAATGCTTCAAACCATTCAAAATTAACCTTTAGCTCCCTTCATTATTTTCATTGATATTGGTAACATAGATCCATCTATCAAATATGATGGGACCAATGACCCTTCTTTATTTTTTAAAGCCTTTGACAACCTTTACATAGAGTGGATCCAAAATAAAACATTCACCACTAATAAAATCTTAGTCAAAAATTTTACTGATGATGTATTAGAATGGTATAATCAACTTCCCCAATATTATATTTGGTAACTTGAAGATTTAGTTAATCCTTTGGTTAAATATTTTCAACATAATGATCTTCCTAAAACTTTTCTTAGCCACTTTATCAATGCTAAGCAATTCCCACTGAATCAACTCATGAATTTATCTAAAGATGGAAATATTTAGCTCATAAAGCTGATCATAATATGAAGGATGATAATCTATTCAAACTCTTTATCATATCTTTAATTCCTATTCTCCAATATAAGTTTCAAACTTTTTCTCTTCAAACACTTAATGAAGCTTTTGACCAAGCTAAGCATCAAGACTTTATTACGAAGCAATTCAAACCTAATCCTAAAATACTTAAAAGAGTATTTCCAAACATCAAATGTTATCATTAGTAACACTCCATAAACCAAATAAAGAGTTGCCAAAACTAATATTCCTTCACCTTCTCATACCTCTCTATCAGTTCAGTAAATGAAATAATTTTTATCGCCCTAAAAAACTTTCATATATCCTAATGTTCCTCCTAAGTGGTGTGACCCTAATCTCTTTTGTTGGTTCCATGCTGATATTGGGCACTCTCATGAATTTTTTAGAGGGATCAATAGATTTTTTATCTCCTATATGCTTGGTGATTCATTCAATCATAAAGCTATGATCAATCTTCATCATCAAAAATACATTATTGCTTCCCAAAAATAACAAACTTTTAAAGATTTTACCTCCAATAACCAAAAACCCTCTTATAATAATCAAAAAAATGTCAAGGATGTTTGTACCATTGATGTTGATTACAATCAATATTATAAAAACTCTCAATATGTCAACACCTCCAAACTCAATTATCATTGTAAATTGACTCATAAATACCCTGTTATCAAGCCTAACAAGCCATCTTTAGAAAAAAAAACTTCTTAAAAATACTAAAACCTCTAATGTTGATTCAAAATCACTTGAGGATCAACTTCCTCCTAATCCTTCAACCACATCTATACCTTCTAAAACTAATTTACCTTTTAAAAATCGTGCTAGTTTTTATAAATCTCATTTTAATTTTCTTGAAGAACTCAACTCTATGCCTTGTAAGATTCCTCTTATGAATTTGGTTCATATTTCATCATATCACCATAAATTCCTTATGCAACAACTTAAAGAAATTGAATATCCATCCTCCATTGATGAATAACCACGTTATATTAACTCTCAATCTACTAATGTCAACACCATTGAAACCTTGTGTCCCTCTTACAAACCTTCCATTGAGTTTCTTGAAGAGGATATGATCAATGATGAATTTTTTTTGTGATGATGATCTATCACTATTTATTAAAATAGCCATTAATACCACTCTTATCAAAAAAGTCTTAGTTGATGAAGGCTTTGGTATTAATGTCACATCCTTGTGGATTATATAATAACTTGGCTATAATAAGAATCATCTCAAGCAAACTCATCTTACTTTCCATGGTTTTGATAATACTAATTAAAATCCATTTGGTTATATTTGTCAACCATTAACCATAGGACCTAAGATCATTCAAACCAATATTATGGTCCTTGATCTTCCTTTATCTTATAATATTCTTTTTTATCATCCATGGACCCATCGAATATGAGATATTACTTCTTCTGGTAGTCAATGTATTAAATTCTTGAATAATGGAAAATGGTCCAAGCATGAAGTTGATTCCAATCCATGGGATATCCAGCTTCCTAATCCTAAACCTTAACATCATATTCCTATAAATCCTAAAATTAATAATGATCTGTTACCCAAGTTCATCAACATGAGTCCTGATCTACAAGTTACTTTAGTAGATTCTGATGATGATGAGCCCAATGAATTGTAGCACACTTTCAATACTACCAAGTTACCTCCATATATGTCACAATCAATTCCTCCTTCTCTATTACAATGAGACCATATTGTTCCTCTTATTGATGATATTACCAACTTTCCCCCTCCATGCAATGTTCAAAAACCTTATTTACCAGAAGATGCCTTCACTTGCAATGATTTTGGAATAGATAAATTATTTTAAGATCCTCTCATCATTTTTCCTCATAAATTTAGCAATATTGGGATTTCACCTTCTAAAACTCCCCTTGATTCTCAAGTTTGTACAATTTTTCCAACATATGACGATGACTATATGATGGCCCAAGCTCAATATAGAGATTTGGATGTCCAACATTAATATAAAAATGTATCCCAAATCCATTCTTTTAATTATGATGTGCATACCATTTCTATGGATCCTACCTTATATCTTGAGGCTCATGTGCCTCCTATCAATCTTCCTCTTATTGATACTCCTTGGGTGCTAGAGAAAATTATACCTTCCAAACCTCTAGAAGTTCATATGCCTTTGGATCTAATCATTCCACCCAATCCTTTTTCTATCATTTAATCCATCGATATACACATCTCTTATATTCCATATATTTATTTTACTCCTAAAATTATGCTTAATACCAAGGCAACTGATGTTCATCAGATTCATTTTGAATATGATGACCATGGAAATCAAATTTTAGATCTTGAAGTAAATGTCATATGTTATGGTCCTCTTCTTAACTTACCTAATGATGAATATATTCTTGAGTTACTTCATTCTTGAGAACCTCAACTTCCTTGGTAGCATCATAAGCTCAAAAATTTCAAAACTAGAACTCCTTGCTTCAACAACTTTGTTGCTAGTATTGATCCTAAAATAAATCTAATTTCGGCATTACCTAATGCACCATACCACTTTCAAGATGGTAATGTCATGCTTATTGAATAAACCACTCACATCAAATATGTTACCCCATCTTGTCCTTGATCTATTATAGTTTTTTGAGAGTTTCACCTACTAAACATGATAATTTTAGCTTATTTTTTGACAAATATCATGAAGCTTTCACTTGGTCCTATGAGGACATGTCTGGCATTGACCCTAGCATTATGGTGCATAAAATCATTATTTATCTTGATGCCAAGCCTATGCATCAAAAGTAAATAAAATTTCCTCCTGAAGTTTTAACTTTGTCTTAAGGAAATCATCAAATTACTCAATGCTAAATTTATCAAACCAATGGATTATTCTAAATGGGTGTCCAACATTGATCCCAGTTGGAAAAAAGTCACTATGGTTATTCACATTTGTATTTATTTCCACAATATTAATCTTTCTTATCCTAAGGATAACTTCCCCTTACCTTCAATATATTCCATCTTCAATTCCACAACTAATTATGAAATGTTATCTTTTATGGATGGTTTCTCAAGATACAATCAGATTCATATCATTCTCAAAGATCAACATAAGACTACTTTCACCATGGAATGGGGAACCCATTGTTATGTCAAAATTCCCTTCGGTCTCAAGAATGCCAAAGACACTTACCAATGTGTAATGACTCACATATTTAATGATCTCATTCATAAAATTGGTGAAACCTATGTGGATGATCTCATTACTAAATCCAAGCATCTTAAGAATCATCTCTCTAATATTTATATCATCTTTAACCATCTCCTTAAATATAAATTTATACTTAATCCTTACAAATGTGTCTTTGGATTCACATCTATAAAAATTTTAGGATTCTTAGTCTCTCTCTATAACATTGACATTGATCTTACCAAAATTAGTGTTATCATCAACATGCATATTCCTTATTATATTCCCAACATTTGTACTTATTTAGGCAAGCTTGGGGAAATTATATGATTCATCCCCAAAATGGCATATCGAATTCACTCCATCGATTCCCTTCTTTAGAAAAGTACTACTTTAGAATGGATGGATCCATGTCAAAAATTCTTTGATATCATGAAAGATTATTTTATTTATCCACCTACACTTCATTCTCCTTCTAATGATAAACCTTTGATTCTATATACTTCTTCCACACCTATTTCAGTTGGGGAAATGTGTACCCAAAAAGATGATATGGAAATATAATATGCTATCTACTTCATTAGCTAAGGATTTATCAACTATGAAACATGTTATACCAAAATTGAGCATGATTACCTCATTATCTATTTTGTATCTAGAAAGCTTCATCACTACATGTTTTACCAAACTACTTTTGTTTTTATTCATTCTGAGCCCCTTTATCATTTCTTCTCCAAAGCCTTTCTTCTTGGAGATAGAATTGGCAAATGGATGACCCTCCTTATGAAATTTGATATTTACATCATCACTCAAAAAGTTATTAAAAGGTAAGTCATAGCTGACCAACTTACTATACCTCCCATTCTAGCCACTTTTTCCCTTCAAGATGATCTTCTAGATGACAATATTCTTTACATTGAAGGTCTTATTCAAGATATCTTTCTTAAATATTATTTTCATCACTTTATCGCTAATATTGAAGCCAATAATCTTGAAGAGTCTTTTCCTCCCTCTGGTACTACTAAACCAAAGGTAGTTATCAAAGAGCTCCCTAAAATCAATGTTGACTTACATGAGGATGCTTAGACCCTCCACTTTGATGGTGCTAAATGCCTTCAAGGAGCTAGGGTAGGTTGAATTCTCACTAGTCCTCTTAGTAAAATCATTCCTTTAGATTTTTGTTTCACCTTTGATGTCACCAATAATATGGCTAAGTACAAATATCTTATCTTAGGCATATGAGCTACTCTCGATTTAGACATTTAATAACTTCATGCTATAGGTGATTCTTAACTTATTTGTTGTCAATTTAATTGGTGGCTATCGATGTAAAAGTGAGAAATTTATCACCTATCATCAAATTAAAACCACTCTTTCTAATAATTTTATCTCTTTCATTATTGAGCCTATTCCTAGAGATCAAAATTTCATTATTGATTCTCTTACCTCTTTAGTCTCTCTATTTTATCCACACCAAGTTTTTTTTATCCTTTTTTTCTTATTCAAATAATAAAATCTCCATCTTCAATTCAACCACTAGATTAACTTATCTATTATATTGAGGTTGTTACCATTAGACAAAACCCTTGGTATAAAGGCATCATTCAATTTTTAGAACACCAAACTTATCCTCCTAAGTTAGACTCTCGTGAAAAGACATGCATTCATAAACAAGCTTTCAAGTATGTATTTCAACATATCATCCTTACTATCATAACACTAAAGGTACCTTTCTCCATTATTCTATACAAGATGAGGTCCCTCTTCTTATTGAACAAGCACATGGGGGAATTTGTGGTGGTCACTATAGTGGATATAATACAACATCTAAATACCTATGTATGGGTTACTTTTGGCTTACTCTTGAAAAGGATGCAATTGAATATGCTAAAAAGTGTACTCCTTATCAACATCATGATTATCTTATCTATTAATCTCCTATCAAACTTCAAACTATTGAGTCTTCATGACCATTTTCCACATGGGGATTCAATCTCATTGGTAAACTCCTTTGTTCTCAAGATGGGCATGCCTTTATCATCACCGCTACTAAATATTTTACCAAGTGGGTAGAAGCTATGCCCCTCGTTAATGTCATTGGTCCTACCATTTCTAAATTTATTCTTAACCAAATTATTTTATGCTTTGGTATTCCCCATACCATCATTTTTGACAATGGTGGTAACTTCAAAAATAAACATGCTAAACAACTTTGCAACAAATTTAAGATCAATCACAAGCTTTCCACAACTTATCATTGACAATGCAATGGTCAAGATGAGGCCACTAATAAAATTATAAATAAAATCCTCCAAAAGACAATTCATGAAACCTGCACGGATTGGCATATTCATCTTTACTCTACACTTTAGGCCTATCAGACTAGCATATGTACTACCATTGGAGCAAGTCCATTTTCTCTAGTCTTTGGTTCTGAGTTGGTTCTTCTTTTAGAAGTTGAACTTCCCTCTCTTTGTATATATCTTCATGTCATTATTCTTGATGAAGAATTATGTGAAGCTCACCTTTATTCCCTTAATCTTCTTGATGAATATCATCTTTCTACCTTGAAACATAACCGCCAATACAAGGCTCACATCACCCAACAAAATAACAAACATGTTAAAATATATACTTTTAATGTTGGTGATCTTGTCCTTAAATTATATTATACCCATGATAAATAAGGTAAATAAACCCAAAAATGGTGGGTCCCATATTTAGTTAAAAACATTCCTTATCCAAGCACTTACCATCTTCAAACCAATCAAGGCCATGTTTTCAAAGAGCCAACCAATGCTCAATTCCTTAAAAAATATTTTGCCTAAACATTTACTTCTTGTCATGTTTTTTTATCTATATCTGTCTAATAGTTTTTATAGGTTACTTAAGCATGGGTCTCTCCCTCTACAATAGTTACCTTCCTTTTGCAAACCTTTAGTCCTCCCTTTTGGTCTTTTGGTTTCTTGATGTACCATAGTCTTTTTTATCTTGAATTTTTTCTTGTTTTTCACATCCCTTGGATTTTTATTTTGTGAGTTGCTTTATAGGACCAAACATTTCTCATAAAATCACTATCTTTAATCTTTTTCTCTTTAATTGTTGTTTCTTGCTAATTTTTTTTGGCATCCTTTGGGTTTTATTTTTGTGAGTTTCTTTGTAAGACCATGTATAAAACCTAATATCCCTCACAAAATTCCACACTATTTATTTACTTACCTCACTTTACTTTTTTTCTTGGTTATCAGCACCGTTGTGGGTTTCTCTTTTTATGAGTTGTTTTGTAAGACTGTGGATAGGACTTGACCATCCTCAAAAAATTACCATATTTTCATGTTATTGATCTTTTTTCTCAAAATTTATCTTTTTCTTCTCTTTTTAGATGAAATTTTCACAATAATCTATGTTAGCATGTTTTCCTCCATTTCCCTCTTTCTCATGATAAGAAATCACACTTTACTATCATTGTATCCCTCTTTTCCCTTTGACACATTTTTTTGCAATTTGAAGTAATTTAAATTTTTCCATGTGCCATTCCTCTTAATTTCCCCTTTCATTTCATCTCCACATTGGATAAAATAAGGTCAAAGTCAAAATAGCACTTTTATTTCACCTAGATTTATAAGACTCTTAGACCCCATACTCTTTGAAGTTTCTCTCTCTTAGCAACCTTGTCCAAAGTATTCAAATGAAAGTCATTTTTATCACACATATTTGGTCTTCCAAATCAATATGGAGGAGGAATCCTAGAAAAATCTATCAAAAAAATTAAAAGCCAAATCATTTGAAATAAAAGGTAATTATATCTAAAAGGCAACATACAAATTTCAAAAGTCAAAATCACACTAAAAGGTGTGATTCAAATCAAATTTCCTTATTCTAGTCAAAGCTAAAACTCCATAGTTGGCCTCAAAATAGGTCCTTTGGGGTATGGTAGGCCAATAGTTTAGAAGAGGCAAATAAAAAAAATCTTTTAGTGTTGCCTAATTTCTCAAGCAAGTACCCAATATTTGTAGTAGACTGACGACTCTATAAGGGGTCCTAAAGAATAGGGAACACATCATGAAGAGGTAGGTCTATTTTAATTTTCATGTATATAGCCTTCATGGGATGATCTATATACTCCACTTGTTGGCCTAAGGCTTGCATTGTTAAGAGAAGTTCTTCATAGTCCTTGAGGTCAAAAGTCCTTTTGTTTTAACAAACTTAATTTGAGTGTCTTGACTTCAATAAAGAGTTCCTCTACCTTTTGTTTTCCTTCATTCTCCCCTCCACCCATTTAATTTTCCCCCTTGATAGACAAATTGTGATTATAAATCTATTTTTCCTCTTCTCTACTTCTTTCTTCTTCACCTCTTAAATACATGCTAACATTACTTTATTTTAGTTTTAGCTATCCTTAGAATGAAACATGTTTGAGTAACTATGTATTCTTATATTTCTTTACACCATGATATTACATTTCTACACTTAATTTACTTTCCTTTTACTATTTATTATGATTTCACTATCTTTTTGTTATGAACACCTGAGTTTGTACCCTTTTTTCATTTTTAAGTGAGGTTGGCTTGTTACTTTTCATTCAATAATGTTTTTTTTCCTTTTATGAATCCTTTTTCCATTATTAAGTGAGATGTGGATTGTTATTTCTCACTCATCAATGTTATTTTACCATTTTGTTTAGTCTTTTACCATTGATTTGTTTTTTATTTTACCATCTTGTTTGACATGTATCCCTGGTTTGACTTGGTGAGTTTATCTTTCTTAATTAAGGATAGCTTGTTTGAGTTTTTTGATATTTAGTAGCCTTGGATTTTTGGTTTCCCAATTTACTCCTCTTATTTTTTGACTTGGTCATTTGGTCTAACATAAAACCTGTCACCCCATCTTACCAAATTTTTCAAGTGTCTCCCATCCTCTTAGCACCAACTATCTTGGTTTTTCTTGTATTTATTTGTTTTTTCTCTTTAATTTTGTATTCTTGGGTTTTTCAAAAGTAGTCTCTATGCCCTACATAATCAAAACTAATAGCACAATAGACAATCATCCCATGATAAAGGTAAGTCAAGGTATGCATTGTATTTACTTTTTAGTTATTTACTTTTAGATTAATTTCCCTTTTAGTCAGTTACTTTTAGTTATTTTTGATTTAAAATACTACAATTTTTTTTAGCATCAACATTATGTGTGTCCTTATGCTCTTTCTTAAAGCACCATCCCATATTACACCTTAATTACATATGATGAGATTGGATTTGGGAATATGTATACACATAATATTTTTAACTTTTATTGATTACTAATACTTTACATCTTGCAAAAACCTATCGAGAATGAATCTCTCTGAGTGCATGCCCTAAGGGGTGCACTAGGAAAGGGGTGGGTAGACCTTTGGTGATTTTTAAGATTTTTTTCCCTTACTTCCACATTATTTCCAATCCAACTAGCTCCCAAAACCATCCTTTAAGCTATTTATCCTTCCTTGAGTATTCCTCCAGTCTTTTCCTCTTTCCATTCTTCCTTTCTTATCATAAATTCCTTTTTGACTATCAATTGTACTAGGTTGACTAGGTTGACCTAGTATAGTTTAGGGGATCTTAGATTGTTATCCCTTTGGCTGACCTAGCTCAGACTTGGTAAATTATCCTTGAAAACACACTAGGTTGACTAGGTTGACCCTATATAGTCAACATTCCTAGAAGTATTTAAGGCAAGATCTACCTATATATACAAGATCATTTTGATCATTATTCATATGTACAATCAAGAGTTATTATTTGATCGTGTTTCTTCACAATATGCTCTTTCACCATTCTACTTGAGGAGACTTAGCCTAGGTTTCTCAATAGGAGAATCTAGTCTTATGGATAAGTATTATATGTTTTGGCCTTTCTTATTGATCCTTACAAACCATAATAACCTCTTGTGAATCCCCTCTAGCTAAATGAGATTGAGTCTTGATGGGTTCACATTCATGTAAGTATATTATAACTTTGTTCTCTTCTTTTTTTGTAGATATAAGTAGCATAAGTGTTGGCTCAAATAATACTATCTTTCATATTTTATGTATTAGAGTGTTATTCATACTTTAATTGAACTTCCCTATACATATTTGTTTTATTATTTATAACCCTCACTTTGTACCACAATATTTGGCATGTACTAGATTAGATTTTACTTTCTTGTTATTAGAATAGAGTGAATGTTTTAAACCTTAAGACTCCATTAGGGTTGTTATGTGATTGCATTAGACTACAGGCTTTGAAACCCTTTTTAGCATGATATGTTGTGATAAGTGATACAAGTGATCCCCTAATCAGTTTTGGTGGATACCCATATTGGTCATGTTCTCTCTTAACAAGTGTATCCCATACAAAAGTGTAGGTATGATCTATCTTATCTGATCTAGGATTAATTCATAGACATGATGCATTTTCAATTGCAAATAATCTCTCCTTCCATTTATTCTACGAGTATCCATATAGCCCTATAATATGTCTAGATAGGACATCAACATATATCTTATCCTAGAGGGATATAGGAGAACCCAGTTTAGCTCTGTAAAACCAATTATTGATGAGATGGAATAAACTGACCTTCAAAATTAATGTAGAATATTAATCCTACAACTACTCCCTTCCTAACATTCAAGAAATGAGTATGGTTATCATTCAAGGGATTCATGATGTATTATAAACTATAAGTAATAACCCTAACTCTAAAACCATGACTCGTACAAGTAGAGGCCTAGTCACTCCATGTATGGCCACTAGGCCATCTATCAGCTTTAAAATTCTAGACATAGAAAGTGTTGCAAAATATGATCACTATTTAGGAAAGATCCATAATTTAGAGGATGAGGTCAGTCACATGTAAGTCACTATGCATCCTCCCAGTAGGAATTAGGATGCCTCCAATCCACTAGAAACCATTGTCAATGTTACTCTCAGGGTTCTTACTCCAAACTAATCCCCTTATATGGCCTCATCTTAGGCATCAACCCTTCTTACACCAAAAACCTAGGGCTCCAATACCAACATGAAGTTGAATCAACTCATTAGCACCTTAGTGGGTCATATCCATGACCTTGAAAATAAGCATCAAGCTCTATGATAAGGGATAAGATAAAATCTCCTTATGCCAACTCATACCTCATCTTTCCCTAATCTAAAAATAACTCACCCTACATTAAAAAAAAAACTTATACACTCTTGCTATAGCATAAGTAAATACCATAGCAGAGCCATGTTTCTCATCAACCCTTTAGAGACATTCTCACCCATGGGGTCCCCAACCCTGATGCCTCAAAATTTTATTCTCTTTACCAATCTACCACTCAAACTCTAGTATGAGGTTTATACACATATGTTTGACCAATACCAAATAATGCAGTAGTAAACAATCTATCATTCCCTACACCTCTAGGTTACATGCCTCCCACATATAATCACCATTTATAGATAGGATGTGTCCCAACACACATCTCATTAATATACATATAAACAACCCATATATCATAAAAACAAACCCTATATACTTTGACACAATAAAACATGTTGCCTCCTGCATCTCATAATGTCCCCTCATACCTCCACATGTATTTAAAGTCTACTCATCTAGATAATTATTCCTTGGCCTACTAGTGCCAATCTATCAATTTTCATCCACACCTCCCAATAGCTATTAGGCCAACTTGTACACTACCTCACCTCCTCATACCAACATCACTAAAACAACAATAGATTTTAACATGGGAACCTATATTGAATACCTTAAATAACCCATTAATGCTAGCATATGGGGAGTTCTTCTCCCACATCCCCCCACCATATCTTCCCTAATTTAAAGGGGAAAGGGATCCCAATGCACACATAAAATCTTATGCCACCATGGTCAGGAAGCTCCTAACTTAGAATGGGGTTATAAAAAAGATCTTCCCCAAAGAACTCAAAGGGATACCCATTGACTAGTATTATTATTTCCCCAAAGCATCCATACACTCCTTCTGCTAGCTCATGGCTGAGTTCCTCAAATATTTTTACATGAACAAACTCCTAAATATTGGCATATAAGCCTTCTTGCATATCAAACAAGAATATAATGAATCAACTACTCATTTTATCATAAGATGGTGGTAGGTCCTATATTCCTCTACCAACACACCTAACATGGACTAATGATAACTATGTCATCTCTTCCTACACTCCCTTGATAAATAAATGAGGGAAGACACCTATAAGTTCCCATAATGATCATATAAAGAATCCATTGAAAGTACACTTCACATTGATTAATCAATTGTCAACATTGGAAAATGAACCTATGGAACCAATGGGAACATCATCACCCAAAATAATGAGGATCTCAAACTACAAACCAAAGATTGAACAACATGAAAAACCAAGGTCCTAATATCATAAACCATAATAAGAACACTACTCATGATGGTGTCACCAACTAGGATAAGAAACAAAACCATACAAATAATGGTCAATACCCACCTATGAATACCACCAACATTAACACCAATAACATAGGAGGCAAGAATCAAATGTGTCATCTTGCCATCCATATGGCTGATTTTAGGTAATCACCACCTCATAATGCACAATATCAAAACCATAATCAAAACCAATATCAGTAAAATGAATAATACCCCCAATTTCAAAAACAAAACTATTTATGGTGCAATAACCAACAAGGATTAGGGTAGTAAGGGAAAATATGAAACTTAGGGATTATGACCCCAAAGTCTACTACCTCTTCCATAGATTCATAGGCCATGACACTCAGGGCTAATAGAAGTATAAAAAATTTACACAAAGACTCCTAAAGGATCAAAGGTAGATGATTATAGATATGTTCCTAAGAGGAGTGCACACAAACACCTAAGCCCTTATAAATATTCCTATCACCCCACAAAATAAAACTTATAAATTTTTTCATAATCCTTTCCCTAACCACCAACTGCACCTTGCTCAAGGTCAACAACATAATAACTAGTCAGGTCAACCTATCCAACATAACCAATCAATGATAATAGGAAATCATGATGTTAAAGCCTCCACTTATAGGGCACTAAATACTAATGTGGCCCCTTAGTTAGGATTTTAAAGCAAAACTCAGATGATAGGAGTCATGGAATTTGAATTTTAAGAGGAAATAAACAACCTTACTTTCACTAGGGAATACCAATGTATGACCATCTATCTTTTAAACATCCTATAAACTAAATCCATTCATAAACCTATAGGTAATTATGACTTGATCTTTGATCTAACCAAGACATACTCTTATATCTCTTTTCTAGATCTACTTAAGATCTCACCCACCCACTACTTGTCCTTACTCAACATCTTAGGATTGGGTCATTTATCTAGTGTCACTCCCCCTCTATAAGCCCAAATCAACCACATTGATTTGGACATGTTCCCACCTAGTGAGGGACCACGTGATGCTAGCTACTTCTTTGACCTATGAATCCTCCCATCTAACTCTGAGTTAGTTAGGATGGGATATCCATATTTCTTTCTAAAAGTATGGATCTACAAAAACTATGTAAAAAGAGGAATGGTTGATGATGGAATAATGGTCAACATCATCCCCTTTTACTTCTTGTAAAAACTTGGTTATGAGGAAAACAATTGTTCTACTACAAAAAATACCTTATATGGCTATGACAACCTCAAGTCCACTTATATAAGAACCATTGTGCTCCCAATCACATTGGGTCCTAAGACAGTCTTGACTAAATTTTACATCATAGATAAGGACACCAATTATAATATGATCATGGGACACCCTTGGATACATCAAAGTAAATATATTCCTTCCATCCTATTTTTAAAAAAATAGATCCTAAACCTAGGGTAGGTTTTTGTTTCCCAAGGAGATCCTAAACCCTTTAAAATATTACAAGCTACCATGCATAAACAACCAATACTACACATCAATTATCATTTACCTACTAATGAGGTTATGAAACTACTAAAATTGGTTGATAACACTAAAGCCCTAAAGTGCAAAGTGATCATATTGAAGAAAGGATAAGAGGTCATCCAAGCCACGATAGATAAATTAGGTCAAAAATACATTAAAATGACTAAAGATATCCCCAAAATTTGACCATTGAATTTATAATTACCTCCCTATCTACTACAAAAATTATCAATCTCATGGAGAAAGACACTCCTCTAGCTCTTCCCTTTGATTCATAAGGGGTAAAAATCTATGAATTCTCTAAAATTGTAGGCCAATAATCCCAAAGTGGGTTACCTTTCCTACCTAATTTTTACATGATGGAAGTATCCAAGGACAAATAAACCCCTCCCCATGATGACTATCTTAGAAACTTATAATGTGGCTACCTAACACTCAACTACATGAGAATATGCCCTAGCCCAAACTCTACCCTAGTCACTATCAACCCATTTCAAAGTATACTTGTCAATCACACTATGATGGGACCCTACTAATTCTCTAAAGTCCATAACTCAATAGTTTTCCTTTCCTCATAAATTATAGACATCTTAATTCAACCTATGTCGAGTCTCATTTCTCATCACACTCTGAGCCCATCGATAATTGGTCAAAACACTCCCCTCTCTATTCATCCCTATAACTAAAGAGAGGGTCATAACTATGATAGTGAGTAAAGTATAAATTAACATCAAAACTTTTATTTACCCATATATCCCCAAAGAAAGACCCCTCATCCCCAGCATATAATAAAAATACCTAGAAAGATCGCTCACCAAGTTTTTGAAAGCTTTCTTGCACATAAAAATGGGGAAAATGGTGTTTCCCATTCCCTATCTATATTATTTTAAATTTAATAACTATACCCCTTTACTTCTTTTATCAAAATAAGACCCTAATTACACTAGCATACTCCCCATACCTAAGTGGGTCCCCAACTATGCTCGTATTCTTCCAATTCCAAAATGGAAGGCAAACAAATGATCTTTCAAATTCCTAAAAGCTCTTACCTACCTCAATCTAGAGCTTAGAAGACAACCTTTTATATCCTTAGAATTTATTCCCTTATTTCTCCCATTATATGAGATTGAGACACCTATACATTCACAAACCCTCCCATTTTCCCCATGTACTAAACAGGTCCATCAACTTCTTGATTCCCATGGTCAAGAGATCTAAGGAGGGTTACCTGATGTCTTTGACATTCACATGGTAGAGATATCAGAGGATGAAAAAACTTCTTGTAACTCCTTCTATCACTACCATTAGGGCCACCTGATAATTTATCATGTGGAGATAGAATATCACATGAGTTACCTTGTTGATCTTAGATCACTTGTATAGAACCCTTATCTTCCCTCATACATGCCTATACCTAAGGAATGGGTTTGTACATTAATGATAGGAACCATTGAAATCAACATCAATACTCACAATTACTTGAATATTCTCAAAATTATATTCCCTCTCCCTACCATATGAGTGTCCAATCTAGGAGCACATCTTGATAGGCCTTCACAAGCATACTTTAACATGATATTAGAAGATGTGAAAATAGTCATGTCCTATCACCAATTATGTAGGCTACAAGACTATCTTAAGAGGTTTCCCATGCTAAAAATGGGTCGTGGTGAATGATTTTTTGAGTTCCTTGAGGATCCTATCCATGCACAACCAAAAACTAGGGCCAGGAAACTAAATCTAGTCATGCCTCACTAGTAATATTATGAGTTCAATAATTATGCTCATAAGCATCCAATTCATGTTGGAGACTTATCATTAGACTTGATAGTCAGATCAATAAAAATGAGGGAGTGGGTCAAAAATTCATACCCAATTAGCTAGGACCCTACCTAGTAACATAAGATTTCAATAATGGATACCATCAATTATACACTTTAGAAGGAAAAGAGTTTAGTGTGTTTGTAAAATCTTTACATACAAAATATTTCTATATCTAGTTCTTGTGTACCATCCCTTTTTCACCTACATTGCATTTTTGTATGTCACATGTCCACCAGCATAATAAAAGCATTATCTCATGATTAATTAGTTGGTCAATTTCCACAATATGAAGATTTTTAAATTACAACACATGACATTCACCTTATTTTCATAGTCCTTCACTACCTCAAAATTAGTATGTTACATTGGTCTTTGTCCCGTCTCTTACAATCAAAGTACACCTTTCCCTACATCTTCTTTCACATCTTAAAAATGTTATCCTATATTAGAATCTATAAACTTACTTATGATAGACTCCCCATTTACAGTGCCTTCAAAAAATACCTATTATCATGATCAAATGTAAGTGACTTTACTTTCCTACCTTGGCCCTCAGTGATGAGCCCTTACATCCTAATAGGTTCATGGGACCAAGGTTTGGGGGTAAGATCCTTACAAAAAAAAAGTGAGATAAGAAAGAGTATATATATACGCCTATTAAATTTGAAAGATTATGTAAATACAAAAGTCAAAATCATGCATTTCTCACCCTTTGTTAACCTTTGGTGTTGAGCCCTTACATCTTACTAGTTGCATGGGATTGGCATTATGGGGAGATGCCATTAATCTCCTACATATAGCCTTTGGTGATGAGCTTGTGTGTCTTCCCAATCACACAAGACTAGTTCTAAGGGGTCCCATAGAGAAATATAAGATAAATACAAAAGCAATATTAAAACAATAAAAGAGTGTTTAGAAAGAAAGTTATTTAGAAAGGCTTGTTTATATGTTTGTGTTCAAATAAGGTAACCTTTTCCCACTCACTGGCTCTATCAAAGCAAGTTCCCTTTAGATGAAGCCCATAAAGTTAGTATTCTATAGGTTTTGAAATAAGTACACATATCTCTTTTCTCATGAATATGAGGTCATATTCCTCTATCCTATAAAATTTTGAGTCATGAATCACCTTACATATATTATATTTCCATATTTACATCCCTCATTGTAAATTAGAAGTAATGTATTATGAAAATAAGTAAATCAAGTGATCACCTACAAAAGCAAATATTATCATAGTCATAGTCACATATGAACATCTATCATAATAAAAAAACATCTGCATACATTTTATTTCCACATACACAATAATTTTCCCCATAGTATATCAAAAATGAAAATAAAATGCGTATATCCATACATTTTCACATGACTAATCCTCTTAAGTGCATAAATTGAAAAGCTAATATAAAATTAACAAAATTGTATCACATAATAATTAATAAGAGATACGCTAAAATAACATCCATATATATGTATATATGCCACATGGGCTATCAAGTTTATAAAATAATAATGTGTAATACAAACATCTATGTAGAGGGCCAACATGCCTCAAGGCATCTCAAAAATAATCAGATATACATCAATATGACCAAAACAATCTACAAAACAAATCTTAGAAATTTGTCTTCCTCCTATGAAAGGGTATTGAAGCACTAGAATGACTAGGGCTATCACTCTAATGATGCCTCCTACTTGTTTCCCATCCTATCACTCCTCTACCCTTTGTCATTATATGGATAGGAAGATGGCTCCTACCTTATCCTCATTTTGATGTTGTCCACCCAATCCCATGACTAGAGGCTCTACTGCCTCCTCCCCTCATCATGGTATCTACTAGGGCCTCTACTCTCTTTACCCTATCCAAAAGGGTAATTTTTTATATATTAAATATTGTCATCATAGTTGAGTCATGGTATGTTGTGGAAAATACATCAATATGATGTCCAACCCCTATAGAAAACCCAATATACACTAGTAGTTGATCCCGTATCTAGCCAGTGCTCAACTAAAATAGATTGATCAAGGTATCCTAAACATCCTCCTCCACATTCCCACAATATTTATAATCATAAATTTCATAAGATGCATTATATATAGTTGGCATAAATAAAGATACAACATATATAAAACCAACTAAACAATTAGGATAAAATCAAAACATGAGGTTTAATCACAAATGAATAAAAATAATAATTTACATGGATCTCCCTCTTATTACTCATGATTAGAGTCATCATTTATTGCCTCCTCTTCATCATTATCCAAATCCTCATCTAGATAAACATGAACTAATCCTTCACCCACACCCTCTCCACCTCCTAATTATTACTACTATGTAGGCCCCTATAGTGGTAGGGGTAGTGGTAGACCCATCTACTATTGCTAACCCACTCCAACCTGCCCTCTTCCTCCTCTAGTTGTCTATGGAACTAGTCAAGTGATTGGTACACCCCTCACTATTAGATTCCATTCAATTCAACACAACCTCATATCTCTCTCTTTGTGATTCCCCCTATACACAACTCCAAGTATAAGGAGGTTTCCTATATAGGGCATACTAAACTACTAGGGCACACATTCCATAAGATGCACCTTGACCTACAATAGTTTATCTTGAACCTGCATATCTCTCATAGCTATTGTAAGGTAGCATCCTTCATTATCACATTACCTAACCATGTCATAGTAGGGTAGGGAAATCAAATAATACACTATTTAAGACCCCACAGTCTAGGGAAAAGCAAAAAAAAGGGACCACATCTACCCATTTGGTGGCCCTATTGTCTTTTGGTACCCCAATCGATAGTCCCCTATATTAGGGAATCATCCTCTTATAAACCCAACCCATAATTATAGTTAGGTGGCTAATGGAGAGATCTCCTTGATGATCTACTTTATATAGGTCCTTGTACATCCATGCCAACACCTCTTAGCCCCAAATGTAATGTATTCCTCTCTCCTCTATACATCGAATGATAAGTGACCAATTGTATAAAATCATATCATTACCCTTGTCCCACACTAATTAGGAGGAAATGATACCAATTATAACCTTCCTTGAGATGGGGATCACTAGTCTCTCTACCTAATAAAGCCTCACACCACACTTTTCATCCAAGTCAATTGCATCATCTTAAAATGCTTTACCCAACCATGAGCCTTGGGATGATTATCAACACCATAAATAGACACTAAGCACCATTTTTTGGGAAGACTGGTAATCCAATATACATCCATAAGAGTAATAATCCACTCTCTCAATTCTTTAAAGAACATAAAGGTGTTCCAATTAAGTTCCTAATATGTGAAAAGGTCACATAGTAACTGGCTAGAATAAGGAGTGATCTCTGCCCATGCAATATAAAAAATCCCCATTTGATCAAGCAAGGCTATCTCATTAGCCACCAAAAGTGATAAAACTCAAGGGAACCATTCCTACTCCTAAGATTTGATCCATTAGATGTAATTCCCCTAAAAAAAATAAAGAGACCCCATGTCAATCTGTTAATCTAGAAAACCTATCTCACAATACAAACAAGTCCAAAAATCTCAACTTCCTACTACACTTTCGAAACTACTCCTATTTACAAGGGAAATATCAAAACCATCCTATAGTGGTTATAGAACCACTTAAAGGTGTAAATTTAACCACCTCATGTAGTTATGCAACCAATCAATGGGGAAACACCATAATCACCCCATAGTGGTTTCAAACCCACTATGATGGTTACATAACTGCCACCTATAATAGGTAGTAGTTCTACAAGTCACTCATGGGTTCCCCAAAACCCACAAAAACCCATATAAATCCTAAAAAAATCAACAAAATTCTAATCTACCCTCCTCCATAGTGATCATAAATTAAAAAATCTAAATTTGTCTAGATTTTAACTCAATTTTGAATAAATTTCTAAAATTAAGCCAAAAACAAAAGGTTATCAAAAATTGACTTGATTATGTTTAGTTGTGCCTCCTATTGATACATTCACCATCCTCGTGTTGGCTTCTCTTTGATGACTACATCTATGCTCAAAATGTTCACTGCCAAACTAGAGCTCAAAAATCTCCTTCAATTGTTTTTTGAATATATGGGGCCCCAAACTAGTTGTTTTATTTCAAAAGTTTTCTTATTTTGGCATAATATACCACATTTGGAATTATTATTACATACATGTGTATTATTTTATGGATGTTTCAAATCAATATTTTATTTCTAATACTTTGATGACATTTATCTCTTTTATAGCATGTTTTAATGGTTTTATAGGTACGCATAGCTCTACACCAAGTTCAATCCATTAACAAGATGATCCAAGAAGTATGATTTTACCTACACATATGGTATTTATTCTCTCTTAATTTCAATTATATATCCTACTTATGTTCTTCTTTAAAATTTGCACTTGAATCTCATCTTCTATCTATAGGTTTCACAAGGTCCGAATAGGCTACATTCCTCTGTATAGGTAAGGTAAGTATCTTTAAACTTCCATTTCCTTTTAGTAAACCTTTCTTGAGACTACAACTTTGAAAATTAATTAAAAGGTACCCTCCCAAGGGGGTGATATATATGTACCTAAAAATTACACAGTGATATAATTTTGATACAAATTTGATGATGATGCAATGACCTCTTATTTTGTGCTCCATAGGGAAATCTCTAGCTTTAAGCCCCTCTATGATTCCATATTCATATTTTAACCCCTTATAACCCCCTTGATCATGAATTTCCTATTCATTTATTCATTATTTTAAAAATATACCATGAATATTAAAACTTCCACCTAAGGTGACAGAACCACCCCAATAAATTGCGAAAATTGCCCCTTAGTTTCCATAACCACCATAATAGTTATATAAAATAAGAGGTGTTTTCACCATACAAGGATAGTTATGCATTAAATTAGGGATGATTTAGTTATCTTATAGGGTTTTTTTTTAAAATTAAATAGTGGTTCTCTAACTGCCCCTGCATAAAGTGGTGGTTATGCTATGGTGGAAATGCCTCCCAAAACTAACTCCTATTTTCACATGTTTTTCACAATTAACTTCACATTTTTTTATTCCTAACACTTGTATTCACTTTCAATCATTCCCAGATAACTCACTCTTATAATTTTAGTTTTATTCATTTAATCTCAAATTAAACTTATGATCACACTTATTTGAACTCTCCTATGCAAACTCCTTTCTCTTCCTATAAGAAGGCCAATTTTGACCCCATTTTGGATCTGAAAATTACCAATATAGATTATTATTGAAAATATTTTTTAGCCATAACCTTTCTAAAATTACCATGAGATTTAGCACTTACTATTTCCAAGTTTACTACATAGTTTCAAATGAATAAGTGTCATTGGTGAGAGCAACACAGACCTTACAAGTCAAGACATTAGCCAACCTCAATTCATCTTGTCTTCTTTTTATAGATTGTGTTTTATCCCATTTTATATCTTATTCTAGAGTTTGTTCATCCTTAAACTATAGGGTTTATTAAATTTACATAAGAGCATATAGAGCTAACATGTTGATGATTCTTCTATCAACACATTGTTTACAGTTCTATTGATTTATTCTATAATAAAGTTGGAGTTTTTTTTATTTATAGTATTTTTTATTTATTATATTATATTTAATATATATTTTTTATTTTTATTAAATTATTTTTCCATTTAAAATATAAAATAAGTAAATTTGATAGTGAAATAGATCTACCTCTTTCATTTATCTTTGCTACTAAAACCATAATTAGTTTTTATTTATGCTTACATTCAATAGATTAATTTTCTTTCAAGTTAACAACATCTCTTGTCAAACATTCCAAAAACATATTTTAGTAAAACTTCAATTCATTTCTATCCAAGATAACTTTTATTCATTCAAGATCTAGACAAACTTCTTGCACTTAAAACAATCACTTGGGTAAACATAAAAACATAGGCAACTGTAGGTGAATATATGAAGGTTGTGGATTAATAATTTTATTTATTTTAAAGGGTCAAAAGAATCATAATTTATCTCTTTAAAAATATAAAATTATAACTTATATCTTTTATTTTCATACTACCAATTCATTAGAAAATATAGATTAGTTATAGCAAGTTAGAAAGGTTGAGAAGTTAAACCTAGTTTGCTTACAAGGAAGGTTACTAAAAAGTGTTTCATTATTTTTATTTTAGATTAGATATCTTATAATATTACTTATGTATAATATATTTAATTCATTTATTTATTCCATGTCACATAAACTAATGAAAAACAAACAAAAACATTACATTTAGTTTGCATGAAAATAGTTATAAGAAAAATTAACATTTTACATAGTAGTATAAGTTTCTTCCCTCTCTCATTGTAAGCATTCCAAATATGTAAAAGGATAAGAAAAAGAGTTTTGATTTTATTTGTTTTCATTTTTATTATTTTTTACTTTCAACACTTTTTTTGTATCAAGTATTCATCGATTAAAAACTTAGAAAATCCCAAAAATAATTAACAACAAAAGCATTCTCACTCATGCAAGAAACCACATAACAAAAAATACCTTTCCATCCATGCAAGATATCACATCACATCAAAATCCTTGCCCATCTATGCACACAAAAATATCCTAAATAGGCCTTAATATTCATACAAGAATTACATATCAAAGCCTTTCTTCAACATTCTACCAAACATACCTCATAAGTCATTGACTGAACAAGATCATACACTTTTCCTTAGCTTCCACCTAATCTATTTTGGATGATCCTTCTTGAGACACCAGATCTTGTTCAACATGGAATATTCCCTAAAGTTGGAGAACCTAGTTCCAACATTATCACATAGTCTAAAATTAGTATCGATTTGAGATGTGAGGTATTTCAATCCACTCAAATTCCCAACCTCATCATAGAGTCCTTATCTGCTTTAGAATAACAAGAGTATATCCCCAATCCACCTATCATTATTATCTCATATATCAAGGGATGTCAATACAATATTATATAAGATTAATCACCCATCCATCCCATTACTATTCTCCTTGGGTCTAGCCTCATCTTATATCATTCACATCTAGTGGATGAAATTGGCCAGGCAAATTTAATCTAATAGAATATATCTTCTCCTGTGAGTTATTTAGCCCAATTTCCCTCATTTACCTAAGCCTAGAATTGACCAAGAAATATTACTTCTTATGAAGGGCCTTAAATATCTATCTCCACACATCTCAATGCTCTCAATGAGCATCAAGACACGGCTAATATATTTTGGTTCCATCATGATAACCCATTGCCACCACCTATACCAAGTCCCATTCAACTAAAAAACTAACCAAACCCCTATCCCTTCCATTATGTTGAATACCTTAGCTATACCTTAGGGAGTCAAGTGCATAGATTAATATGTGCTAATTTTCATGCATATAGATTCATCCAAGTTAGGAGTGCTAAATTTGTTAGATATCATTCTTATTTATTTTAATCTTTTCATTTTTATTATATCATTCCTTATTTTATAGCCCTTAATACTAGTTTCCCTACTATTTTTCACATGTTGGAGATGGAGCACTCACATATTATGCCTCTAATCATAATATAGCCTCTTAGGAGTATGTTAATGTATCATGCCATAATATAACCCTATCATTTTTATAGATATCATGACTCTTCCAATATGCTTCTTACATAGATGTTAGCCACTTTACTTAGACCCACTACATATCCAACCTTACTAATAGATGATCCTAGTCTAGTTCTACTCTAGATTCTTCTTTAGTGATGGTCATATATCATTACCTTATTTTGATCATTTACCTACATAATGGGTAGATGAGCCTTATTGTGATATTCATAAAATTATTGATCATTAGACCAAGTATTGTCATCTATATCCATAGTCATAGGCTTCCTCTTCTACCCATTCAACTGGTAGGCCTCCTCAGTCTACTAACAGACATATATGTTACTTCTAAGGAATCAAAAACCATTATTATAAAAACTACCAAAATATTAGGTAGTATATTGAGACTTTTGTGACTAGTCATTGCCCAACCCAAAGATAAGACTATACCTCCTCCCAAACTATTTCCAAAGTACATCCATAAATATGGGGAAGTTTATTATCTATGTCATCAATGTTATACCCATCATACTAATAAATTTCAAGTGCTTTAGCATCACCTCTAATATTTACCATAGTATACACTACCACCAATTATTCCTCCTCATATAGATCACCTATGCATGAAGGCTCCTCCTCCACCAGTTACACCTCCTCCTAGATCCAAAAATACCATTCACATCAAGATACCTATTCTTCACATTGAGTATCCTACATAGTAAATACCACATGAGCAATACTCTTCTTCTTCTACACCCACCTTTTTAGTCAAGATGATATGGAAGGAAGTCTTTTCATAACTTTCCATGAAGATTGATGAGACTCTAACATTAGAATTCAGCTACATAGGGATGTGTCAGATGTTATGGATAAAATTTGTGGTTAGTTATATTAGTATTTGTGAACACAACATGGTTGTATTTCATATTGTTTATTATTATATTATATGATTTAGATTGGATGGGTGATTCATTTATATATTTTATATTTTTGACTATTTGTCAAACAAGATTTCACTTGTCTATTTTGCATGAACCATTATATTATGATCTACATGGTTTCATTCTCTTTCACTTTCTCTTGTGACTTATTTTCACTATTTTCATGAATTCAAACTTATTTTTATGGTTTTAATTCTTTCACATGGATTCCTTTATTTTCTATTTAATGATTGTTTGTTATCTTTCAAAACTCAAATAAAGATAATTATTATTATTATTTGTTTATACAACCCTCATTACCTTAGTATTTTATATTTACCATATGATCAATTAGCAAACATGACTTCTCATTATAATACTTATATACACTAATCTATTGAATCTCTCTTTTCCCCTTTTTTCCTTTCACATACTAAGCATACATACGATTGAAACTTGAGATTATATATTGGTTCATAGGTAAGACTATGTTGTTTAGTCAGTCACATCTTTGGTTACTTATTATCCTATAACCAAAGTCTGAATCTTAATCATGGGTATCACTTTTACAACTCATAATGGTTATTCCAAGTCCAAATGGAAGAGGTATCACAAAATCAATAAAAAATTAAAATCTAGATCATTTAAACAAAAGATAGTTATTTAAAAGGAAACATAAAAATTCAAAAGTCTAATCACACCAAAAGACATGATTCTTTATCACACCTCCTATTTATAATCAAAGATAAAACTCCACAATTAGACTCATGATATATCTAAAGTCCATTGGGGTGTGGTAGGTAATTATAATATAATATGAGAATTGAAAAAACTATAGTGCTACCTACTTTCTCACACAAGTACCCAAACTTCATAGTAGATTGATGGTTTTATAAAAGGTCTCAAGGAATGGAGAACATGATGTGGAAAGGTGGGTCCATTTTACTTTCCTTGTTCACTTAATCTTCATGATTTGACCTTAGTATTCCACATATTTTCTTATATATTATTGTGCTTACTGTGAGCAGGTATCCTTTATATTTTGATGGTCACTAAACTCTTAATGCATTTCCTTCTTACCTAGTATGTCACATGTTTACTAAGATTTTCTCATAAATGCCTACGCCATGATTTTTACACTCCCTATTTCATTACAAAAATCTTAATATCTCCCCCTAATGAATATTATTTTGTTAACTTATCATTACCCTAGGGTTTTCTCTTTGTGAGTTGCATTGTAAGACCTTGGATAGAACCAAACATTCCTCACAAAAACATTTTCTTATTTTTATTTATTACCATTCACTTCATTGGTTTTCACATTATGAGTTTCAGTATAAGACCTTAGATAAGACTAGACATTTCTCACAAATTACCACTTTAAATCACTTTAAATTATTCCAACATTTATATCCACCTCATTGGTGTTCCTCTTATGAGTTTTAGTGTAAGACCTTGGATAGGACCAAGCTCTCCTCATAAAATATTCTAATAAAAAATTCATACTATAACCAAGTCACAGTAAAATTACATTATTCAAATTTGAGATAATTTGTGTTACATTATGATTTAAATGTCATTTACATACTTTCTATCTTGATTTAGTATGTTTTATACTTACTTCATAAACACTTCAATTTTATCTTCTTATTTTCTGATTACATGTATGTTTACAACTATTTTATTTAATTTATAATACTTACCATATTGATATAATATGATTAATTTGAATTATACTTAAATTTTGTTTTTCTTTTCATATTTCCCATTTTGATTAGGATGATTGATTAACTTTATTATTTATTTATCTTTATATTATTTATTTTAACATGTTTACCACTTTATTACAAATCTTCATACTTCCTAAATTGATATAGTATGAATTATATTTGTTTTAATTTGGTTAAATTTTTATTTATACATGGTTTAAAAACACTTATTACCTTTTCCTTTACCACTTTGATTTATTATATTTATTCATCTCTTGTTTTTACACATTTCCCATTGTGATATAGTGTGTATTACATTTTATGACTATTTATATTTTTCCAAATCATTTTATCTTCTTTTTAACCATGCATGTGTATCACATAATTTTAGAAAAGAAATCATGTGTCATATATTTCCCATAGTATATATAAAAAATTAAAATACATATGCTAGAAAGTAAAGACATCCATCCACGATATCGATACAACTCATAGGTCAAGAAATATCCATATCAATATATAATGATTTTGATATAATATAATACAAATACAAAATATAATATCTATATCTATAAGTTTGTGTTCAACATGATTGAGCCACACTACCCATAGATGCCTATGATTAACCCCTTTAAAAGGTACATTATAATGAGGCAATCTAGGATCTCATGCCATCAATATGTCCTTGTAGATTATACATCTGGTCTTTTACACATCCAAGCTCTATAATGGTCATTATGTGGGAGGATTACTTCTATGTTAATGTCTACCAGGCTTGGCTCTCTCCCTCTCCTACTCCTATAGATGGTTTTAGGACATCTCCTTGTGCCTACAACTATTGATCATCCTCCCCAACCAATATAAATAATCTAGTATAAGTTGGGGCATATGGTACCACAAGATAGACCAAGGCGAATGGTTCATAATAAAATAACACCCCATCCAAAATATCATGGTGTGAAACCACAATCATGGCTCCACATCTGATCTTCTCTACAATAGTCCTTATAAAATAAAAATAAATATACATCAAATCTCATGTATATATATCTCAAACCATATATCCACACCACATACATAAAAATAATGCAACTAATTATCTATGTCAAAAACTTAATAATATAAAATATTTATTACCAGTGTTGGTGTCACCAACCCTAGTCTCCACACTATCCTGACCACTAAACACCTCCTCTATTAGCTACCTCCATATAAGTGTAAAACCTAGAGTCACCTCCCATGCCTATCATGGTTCCCTCCTTAGTGGCTTATCTATAGACTAGTTGTGTCCAACAACCATCATGATATATCCATGTGCAAATGTTAGCACATGTGTCCCCTCCTTTCAATGGTTCCCCATCTCCTATGAGCTCATGATGGATACTATCATCCCTATTGGCTCTATAGCCACCTCACTTTCATCATCACTCTCATCATACAAAACTATAGCATCTTCTACATCAAGCCTCATTTCCCCCTATTGTTGTGAATAACCTTCCCATCATCTCACTCACAAAGGCCTAATAAAAGGTATATTTATAGGCACTTATACACCTCTTCTACCTATTGGCTCTCTATCCTTCCTTACCCAATAAGTAGGCACTACTAGGGGAGCCATCAGATGTGGTAAGCCTAATTATCTAGGTATATGAGCTATTGAATGTTGTTCCACCCATTAAGTATAATGGCTCATGATGTGAATGCATGTTAATATGAATAATAGTAGTCAAGGTCAGACAACTAGATACAATATTAGTGTGGGGATACCACACTATCTACCTTCATGTAATAACCTATAAAACATGGGAATGGGGCATGATAAGAACAACATGATCCTACCTCCATTACACCACTTGAGGCAACCTATCATAAATAACATGGTGAAACCTGACTAAAACATACATAGGGAACCTCTTATAAATCCAATCATTCAACAAAATGATAAGGCTCATAGTCTTCTACCCATAGATCAACATCCCATACATATCATGCATGAGATGTACTTAAATAATAAAACCTAAATCATATAGAGCACCCTGTACCAAGATGGACTAACATAATATTACTACATACAATGGTACATTTCCATCCAACTTGTGACACAACACATGTCCTATCATGACCTTATGGATATCTAGAATGGTTGAGATATACACATCAAATAAGCTAACCCACAACCCAAGGTAAATCCTCTTTGAGCCATTTTCTCAAACGTCTAAGGCTCACCTCTCATATTCTACTTCTAGTGCATCACATATGAAAGGGGTCCCAAAAATGGGAAGTCCAAACAAGACATGGACATCCTCAAAGGCGATGTCCAACTTTATGGCATCCCCCTCCACCTCTCATAAAAAAGTGTTGGTTAGTCACTCCCATATTTTTAGGAATATGATGATTAGATCAACACTAAGTGGGATCCCCCTCATCTCCATGATGCTTCCAAATTCTAAGGAAACTAGTTGAGTTTGATCCACATCTAACAGTCTCTCTAGTAAATATAGTAGCCACGATACATCTACCAGGCACCAAGATCTCTACCCTCTCTATAAAATATCAAATAATAGATAATGTATTATATATCAATATAATAATGATAAAATACATTTTTAAAATTCTTAAAATACTAAAAATTAACTACTTCATTAGCCTATTTTTCCTATTTTCCTATTTATCACCTTTTTCCTACATAGTTAGCCCTTTTGATAGTAATTCAACCCTACCACCTCTTTTCCATACTAATTCATCCCTCTACTATGAAATTATCCCATTACTACATACACAATTAGCCTTTTTGATACTAAATTAGCCATTCTTATTCTTTGCATACTATATCATCTCTCTTCCATGCATTCAACCTCATTTAAAAAACTATATTGGCCACCTATTGTGTACTATATCAACTAGAATATAATAAGTCATCCGTGTATTTCTTTCCAACTAAGTTAGCCCTCTGATTTGTAGTTAGCCATCACAAACAATACAAAGTCAACCCTAGTCTACATAGTTGGCATCCTTGATTCCTCTCCCCTTTTCCAATTGAGTCGATAAGGTCAACTTTATTATTAATCTATGATAATGTTTCAAATATTTACCTTAAATTTCTTAGGCATTTATTGGTCTGATTCTTTCCTCCCCATATTTTATTTTGTCCCTAGTCTACCTAAAAATTGCTTAGGGTAATATTTAGTAATCTACATTTTGCCTAACATATATTTTTCTATATATAGCTTAATTTTAATTAAAATTTCCAAAATTTTTGAAATTAATGCACCACTTATTGATTTACATTGGTTGTGGCCACTAGGCCTCCTCTATATCATAGCTATTATCTCCTCACCATGGTCGCTCTGTGGGATCAACTAGGTCTCTCAGAACAATATTTTCTCAGAATAATAAAAATAACAAATGAATTAATTTTCACCCTATTTATATTTATTATTAAAAATTATTTACCACCATATTCTATTTTTTTTCCATAACTTTGTTTCCACTAACTCTTTTTACAAATTGAAATATGTCCTAGAATCCTAACGTCATAGAGAATTTTTTTCATATATTACATGTATATATTATTAAAAAATTGAATTTTTATTTATTTTATAAGTTCACCTAATGTTCCCTACATTAGACACCTTCATATTTATATCACTTAATTCTTACTCTATAGCACTAAGGTAAGTAAAGGTATATATTTTTCAATTATGTCCTTTCATTTATCTTATTCACCTCTTATTGTAATTTACTTAGCTCAGAGTTTTGTGTTATGTTATTTTACCAAAGAACCATCCCATGTTATAATTGTGTGACACTTAATGATGTTTGAGTAGGGAATATTTATACATGCAATATTTTCAAAAATTTATCAATTAATAATGCTTTCTCTCTTGTATGAACCCATCAAAACTCAATTTATCTGAGTGCACATCTTAAAAGTTACATTGGGAAAGGGGTGGATAGACCATTAGTGTTTCATAATATTTTTGTTCCTTATACTACCACTTAAAACTAATAAAAAACTCTCCTATGCATTTCCCTTAGATTTTACACCTCCCTTACACACTCCTCCAAGCAATTCATCACCTCAAATAAACCCTACTTAAGCCAAAACCTCTTTTTCATTCATTAAACACAGTCAAATGGACTGACTTTATTCTTAGAAATGAGTATGTTATGAGACTAATTAATTTTAGCCAACTTAGTCTAAGACCTAACTAATTCATTTACCAAAGATCTAATTTGACTATGTCAACTTTGTCGACTAAAACTTTGGAAAGATTTAGGGTTAGATCTGGCTATATAAACACATCATTTTCACCATTTTCATTAGAGAGAGATAAAAATAATCATTTATTTGTACATTTTCTTATCCACCATTCTTCTTGAGTAATCATTGCTTAGAGTTTCATACTTCCTTTGGATATAATAATATTTTCTTATGGGAAAATTCTTTTATATGCATAGGATAAATCATGTAACCTAGAGCTGACCTATTTTTGTTATCCTTAAGAACTATTAAAACCTCTTGAAAAGCACCATTATCCAAGGGAGAGATTGAGGCTCAAAAACTTTATCTTCAAGGCAAGTATTCCTAATTATTTCTCTTTTTTATTAATAGATAGATTTGTATATGTTAGCTTATGAATATATTTCTTTTTATATGCATTAGGATTACCTCTACATTGGCTTGAGTAGAGTTTTTCTTTGCATGTTTACTTTTAAGTTTATTATCCCCCATTTTTTCCACAAAATTTGGTGAGAATTAGATTAGATTTTTTATTTACTTTGTTATAAAACATAAGACCTAGCTAGGATTATTATGTGGTATTATTCAACTAGAGGCTTTAAAACCCTTTCTAATGATATTGTGTTGTAAGAGACCCCTTTGTTAAGTCTAGTGGATCCATATTAGTCATTACCCTGATTGTATAAATGTACAAACAAGTAGAAGGGTTAGTGTGATTTATCTTATCTAAGATAGGATTGATTTGTAGATAAGATTCACTTTCCCTTATATATAATACCTACCTTTGAATCTTTACCTAATATCCCATTTCATCAATACCAACATTTTAAATATCCCATCAATTTAACTAAAGGCTCTAGTGATCACCTTAATCTTGTGGGAAACATCCCACAAAACCTCTTTGAGTATGATGATGATGATCCCAAACAAATTAACCTAAAATTTAAAACAATAGACCTTATTTTTAGTATCATTACTCTGTTAATGCCTACTTTGTGACCACATTATTATAAAAGTTAAAATGATGAGTTTCCTACTTATGTGGTTATTCCTAAGAATCTAACTTTTGACAAATATTATAGTAACGTAATGGTTGAATCCCTTAATGTGGATCTCACCACCCTTAACAACAATTATGGTTACACCTTAGATGACCCGTAATGTTTTGGCTATACCCAAGCCAAGTATGAAAAAATATTATGTTACAATTCTTCCCTTCAACATTATTATGAACAAACCTCATATTCATGTAGAATTAACTTAATTAATCTTGTTTGAATTCATGTTCATAACCTTTCAAATATTCCTAAAAACTTTCCTTCTTTAATTTATGTTTTTAGATATATTATTGAGCCAATTCCTCTTACGCTAGATGAACATGATCCTTTTAATGTTATAGACAATAAAGAAGTTTTTTTATAGTCTATAGTATCATCTCAAATGTTGGATTCAAAATTATGCCCACCCACCTTGAAGAAAGAGCCATTTTGAGGGTTTCATAAGGTTTCTGATCATTTAGCTCAAGAGCATAGAATGTTCCAAATATTGTTAATATTAAATAGGCCATAATTCCAAAATCATGCCATGGATAAACAACTATCACATTTGTCAACTCCTAAGCACTCTTGTTATTTCCATGAAATTATTACATATTATTCGACTAACTATCAAGCTTTTTGATAGTATTTATATGTACTTCATCTTGAGGAATTAAACTTTCCACTTTAACTAAACATGTGACCTCCAAAGTTTACACTTATATATATCCCAAAAATTGTGTGGTGTATTTCCTTTAACATGAGTGTTATACACATTCCATATATATGTGTAGAGATATTCAGTAGCATTTTAGAAATTTTATGAGCCCTGTGTCTTGAAACCCCCAATAACATTCACATTTCCCATCTAGGATGGAGGAAAAACATCCCCTATAGATCTAACTACCTCTTATATAGGGATATGTGTCTCAAATTCCCTCACAAGTGACACCTCTTCTTCTTCACTTATGTTATTTTCATCTTGATGATCTATGTTATTCTCATTCTAGTGTGCCTACATTTTTTATTGAGTTTGTCCACAAGGAAGTCCTTTCATAACTCAAAAAAAAGATATTAAAGACTATGGTTTAAGTTAGGTATTAGTTGTAGTGAAATTTGAAGGATGTTTTTGTTGATTTGTGCATAAATATTTCATACTTTTTATGAGTGAATATTTTATCATTTAATATAATTCATTTCACATTTGACACATGATTTGACCTTGTATTATTATCTTTAGCATGTGTGATGATAATTATATTTACTTATTTTATCATGATCTTAAATTTTAAACATGTTATTAACAACATGATCTTTACTTTGTAACTTTATATTATATTTTTATGTTCATCCATTATTTCCTTTGTGGTTCTTTGGTATCTTTTTAGTTCCCCCTCTTTTGAGATGATTTGTTTTCATTTATAGTCAATATTAGTTTCCATTTTGAATCTTTGGTATCACTATTGAGTTTTATTATTCAACATTTATTTTCACTTACTATCAAACTTTTTTCCCTTGTGGATATTTGATAGCACATTTGGGTTTTATTTTTCAATGCATATTTTTACCTTATAATCAGCCTTAGTTTTCTTTGTGGATCTTTGGTAGAACTTTCATGTTTTATTTTTAAAAATTTTATTTTCACCTTAAATTTATCCTTAATTCATTTTGTATTTATTTAACATTTTTTTTGATCTCCCTCTTTTAGGATGTTTTATCCTATCAGTGCTTGTGTTAGACCCTTTGTATATTTTTACAAATTCTTTAGTGACATGATTTCCATCCTTTATTATGTTTATCTTCATAGGATTTCCATTTTTATGATTTTAATTACATCATCATGTATTTTTGGATCCCTCTCTTTCTTATTCATTTTTTAATAAAAACCCTCCCTTATTGTGGTTAGCTACTAGTACATTCTCATTGTGTCACATTTTTGCATGGACAGATATTCCATGATCCCTGACTTCCCCTTTCCTTTTAATTGAGATGAACTTGGGTTATTTTTTATATTTCACTCTTTTATATGGTGAAATTATAGGAGTATTTAGTCATCATATATTTTAGGTTCTCCTCTTTAGTGGTTAGGTGTAGGTTCTCTTATGTAAATCATCTTTAGCACCCATTGTTGATTTTTATGAATTTGTATGGAGGAGTAAAATATTAAATTTAAAAGATTTAATTTCTATAAACATTAAAATACAATGTTAAAATGAAAATTACATCTTAAAATTCAGACCACACTAAAAAATGTGATCTTTTTCTAGGCACACCCCCTATTATAATCAAAGTTCAAATTCCATAATTGACCTTGTGATAGATCCAAGGTCCATTAGGGTGTGGTAAACTAGTAGAATGAGGTAGGGGGTATCTCATTTAAATACATATAGTGTCATATGATTTCTCATGTAATTACCCAATCCTTATAGTACACCAATGAATCTATAAGGGGTCTTTTAGAGCAAGGAACACATTATAAAAAGGTAGGTGTTGTCAATTAAGAGTGCTACCCTTGTGAGAATGTGTGCTAATTACCACTCCTAATAAAATAATGGAATATCTCATAAGTGTGGGTTATTATAAAATGGAGATAATCTCCAAATAATGGGCTAGTTCCCTTGATGCACTCACTAAATCTAATCCTAATCCTACTAACTATTGATTTCTAACTAAGGGAAAGGGTGAAAAGATACTACTTACACTAGAATTGAAATAAAACCTTAGACTAAAGGTGATGCACCAATGTATATGAATTATTTTTTTTTAAATTAACACTCTTAGGAATGGAATAATCTTGCACACATTCTCTTCACTTTAAGTTTATGACTTCTACAATAGTGTCTCATACAAAGGACTTGGAAAACTCACTCTTTACATGGAAGGAATGAAAAGGTATTGAATTCACATCCAAAATTAGATTAAGATTGATCTAGACACTTAGTATGCCCTATATAAACTCAAATATACTATATTAATGTAAAATAAATAGATAATAACATATGAAAACTATGTATTCACAATGTTATATCAATTTAAATCACCATATACTTCACACAAAACCTAAAAATGGAGGGAAAAATCTTATTATTTATTCAAGAGGTGAGTAAAAAAAAATTTTAGCCTTTCAGCATATCCAAATTAAATGAGTGATAAGAAAATTCTATAAAAGAGAGTACAAATAGAAAAATAATAGGATATAGGAGACAAAGTAGCCCTAAAATAGGGATGACTTTTTTTGTCTTCAAACCCCTCAAATTACTATGTAGTGTTTCATACAATTTATCTTTTCACTCCTTCCCAAAAGTGGCATAAAATTAGAATAACATTTGTTAGGTAAACTTTAAAATGTATTCATCATTGATTTTTTAAGCTTGACCACTTTGAATATGCCTAAATCTTTGCTTCCATACCCTATATACTAGCTCATATGTCCTTATTGAAGATTGAGTCTTCCTCCTTGAAAATATGTCTTCAAGTCTTCATTGCTCCATTGAAATTTTATCTTATGATTTACTAGGTCTTTACACCTTATTTGGGCTCTTATAAGGCTTATTGATGCATTTTTGACCCTCTCAACTTGCTAGGCATAATAGGAAAGGAAGGTTTTGTTAGGAGTGTTAGAGACTCTTTCAACCTCTTTGAATGCTCTTTGAAATTGAAACTAATTTATTTATGACCTTAAAATGGCATGTAAGAGAGAGGAAACCTTGTATAACCCCTTCAATAACTTTTATGCCTTGACTTAGTTGATTATTCACTTGAACTCCTCCTTAAAGCAAAGTGGCGTAGGAAAGAGAAAACTTGGCTTTACTTTGAATCAAAAAAATTTATGTTGGAGATTTGTCAATGATGTCATGGAGGTGTCTTGGTCAGTGGATGAAGTTATTTGATAGCCCAACTAATAATGACAAAGTGAGCAATGTGTTTGTTCTAGTGTGCTTCATGTTGGCTTTGTTAATCTTCAATTTTGGTATGTTTAGAGATGTTCAGGGATGAGTATGGTGATTGAAACTTGTGAAATAGGTCCATAAGATGTTATCTATGCTTGGAGAGCTTATGTACATAAGTATAATTTATTTGGTTGATCATAGTTTTCATCTAGACACTTTGGGTCACTTTGGGTCCAATGGTAGAAGATCTAAGTAGGTATTTTGATGACATCACCATTGCCATATGGGAATGAGTCAAGGGGGGCTAGTCATATGGTTTTGATCACTATATTCCATAGTTTTTTTGAACCAAATCTCAAGTCATGCATCAAAGTGAGGTTAAATATATGAGGGTAAAAATTTGTCTTCTTAGATAGATTTCATTATTTTACCATACTTAGCCAAATTTACAAAGTGCATAGAAAGAGCTAAGTAAGCATGTCGATGAGATCAACGTTCACACATGTGGATGACTCAAAATAAGGTGATGATATGGGTTTATTTAGTTTTGGACCTAGTTTATTTTCACTAATTTTTAGATCATGTGATGTAGTGCATCAAAAGATATGCATATACAAAGTTGGGCTCCCAGATAGATTGACTGTGTTTTCTCATAATTAGCCAATTTTATAGTGTGACAAAAAGTGTTGAGTGATAATTTTTATGGTGTCATATCTTGCACATGTAAAGGTGTATAGATTAAATGATCATATAGGTTTGTTTAGTTTTAAGCATAGATCATTTACACTAAATTTGAGTTCATGCATTGAAGAAGAACAAAAGTTATGGATGATCAAAGTTGGCCTTTCAAGAAGATTTAGACATTCTTGGCTCTATGATAAATGTTTATGAGAAGGCACTATAATGGAATACATACAAGAGTTCTATGAGGATTATGTCACATGGTTAGATTCTTCTATGGAAGGAGATCATCTATTCCAAGTTTGAGATCCTACATCAAAGTGTAAAAGAAGTTATTGAGGTGTAAAAATGGATAATCATGCATATTGAAAGGGTACCCATAGTTATTTTTTAAAGTGTTAAATCTCAAGCAAGATCAAAGATGTGTGATTGCTCCAAGGAATTAGGAGGCAGTGAGATGAAGATAAGTGAATGATGTTTAATAACTAAGCAAAGGTATAAGATAATGATCCAATGGAAAGTGGGTGTTCATATAGTTAATAAAATGGTGAGCATTGATCATTAATGACCTGGTTGATCTATAGAGATCAAAGGAGTGCATTGATTCAAAGTTCCTAGATTGCACAAGATGAGGTCAACATGATAGATGTTTAACATTTAGATTTGGTGGTTTATACATTAGATCTTAGATAATATTGATGGTTTGAGATTGATTCATAGCTAAGAGTTCACAAGATTTGATCTTCATGTTCGAAGGTTAACTATGACCATTTGTATTTAAATATTTGAAATTATAAAGGAAAAACTAGTATCTGGTTTTTGGAACATAGCTTTTGATAGAATTTGAATTTGTTATTGTAGTAAAAAGCAAAGTGGTAGAGTACTACAAGGTTCATCTAGATATATGAATTAGAATATCTAAAATTATGTACAGACATAGATATTGATCTCCAAAGTTGACTATGTTTCCATATATGTTCTGCAAGTGACCCAAGAAGGATATTTGAGCTCATATAGTTGCTATTTTGATGTTTTATGTTGAATTGGCTATTGGGGAGTATTATAGACTCCATGGGGATGATATATGAGTATTTTATAGATGTGATAAATTTATCTTAAGTATGAACAATGCTTAAGAATTTGATTGTATGTTTTTTAATGGCATCTTATGTATAAGGTCTCTATTTGAGTTGTTTGAGCATACACAGAGGTAAGTTAAGACGTCTATGATATTTTGAGGATGTCTTAGGTAAAATAAGGAGTGAACCTATATGTTTCTAAGTGGTCTTACATTATTATTATTCTTAGAGAAGTGTCAAAGATCTTAATGGGTCTTCATAAGACCTAAAAGTGACTTAGGCTTATTTTAAAAGGGGATTGTGCTTAAGTGTGACCCATACAAGATGACTTAAGGGTGAAGGCATGTTTGGTGATTGACATGAAATATTTTGATATTATTATTTATTGATTACTATATATATATTAGAACCAAATGTATTGGGTTCTAGACTTGTAAGTGAGAGACTAAGGAGAGATTTGTGAGAGGATTATGTGTGTGGTTTGTAGAGCGAATGATAGGTAGTGTGCCTATTGGTAGAGTTAATGAGAAAAGCTAGTTGACTATATGTATGACCTATAGGTAATGTTATTTATGTTAGGATAGTGCTCTTTTAGTTTGTGGATATGTGAAGAGGTTCAAGTGTGCATGTGTGGACTATGTGTATGAACATTTGGTTATGTTGTTGAAGTTGTGATAGAGTAGTTGTTGAAAGGTGAGAAGAGTGATATCTAGAGATCCATCATAAAGTGTTGAAGACATCAATTCTAAAGTGGAATTTTTCTTATCAAAGTTAGTATAAATGATTTGATCATCTTAGGGGTAGGTGTTCTTCATAGAATAGGTGTTTCACTAAATACCTTTGGTCAGGAGGACATGATCAAGGTTTGCTAGTCTAAAGGAGTTGATCAGTCTGTTGTTTGTAATCATCCTATAAGATAATAGCCCATGTGTTTTCAAGCTTAAGAGTGGGTTTTATTCTCTAAGAGTGTTTCTCACATATCACTTGTGTTGTGTATGTGATCTTACATTATGTTCATTGTTCACTGCTATGAATGATCTATTTTCTTTATGAATGCTTGTGTTGAATGTTTAAGTAATTAAAAGGGTTTAGAAATTGAATTGGATTATTTACCATCATTTATTCACCCCTCAATAGATTTTACCATTAATAATTGGTATCAGAGTGAGGTCCTTTGGTAAAATCTTGATAGCTTGAAGGTGATCCAAGGTATAATGGATAGTCAAAATGTGCAAGGTGGTTTCTCTATTAAGTAAGAACCAATGTTTAATGGATCTAAATATGCATAGGGTTTGATGTATGGAAATATATTTTGGAAATATATCTTTTTATTCCTTTATCTAGTGTTTTAGATAAGAATCTATTTGAGAATAACTCTAAGGCAATGAATTCCATTACTTTTGGTCTTACAAAAACTGAGTTTACCAAAGTAATTCATTGCACATCTAACAAGGAAATATGGGATAAGTTGAAGATTATTTTTGAAGGAGATTAAAAGGTTAATATTTTTAAGTTATAGACTCATAAAAGGTAATTTGAAAGTCTCAAGATGAATGAAGAAGATACTGTGGCATCCTTTCTATACAAAGTTGATGAGGTTATGAACATCATCAAAGGTCTTCAAGATAATCTTGAACAGACTACTATTATTCAAAAGGTATTAAGGTCTCTATCCCCAAAGTTTGATTTGAAAGTGTCTACTATAGAAGAGAGTCATAATCTTACTATAGAAGAGAGTCATAATCTTACTCAGTTGAAGATGAATCAATTGCATGGCACCCTTACTACCTATGAGATGAGGATGAATGATGATATACCACCAAAGAAGGAAGTAACTTTTAAGACTGAAATGAAAACAAAGAATTTATAAGGAAATAAACTCAAGAAGGATGACATTATTAATATGGATGAGGATAAAATAATTGATTTGATTTTAAGGAAATTGAGAATAGGTTCAATCAAGTATAAAGGTAAGTTACCCCTCAAATGCTTCAATTATGGTGAGATAGGACATTTTGATAATAAGTGTTTTCATAAGTATAAGAAGGATGATGATGAAGGGCATGATAAAGTTCATGATGATGGAAAGATATATTTCAAGTCTAATAAAATCAAGAAGAGATTCAAAAGGTTTAATAACAAGAAGAAATACTTCAAGGATAAGAAGAGTCTCTATACCAAAGAAGATTATAGCTCATCAAATGAGAGTGAAGATAGTGACTCAGAATATGATCATAAAAATCATGGTTTTGATGAAGATGAATCTTTATTCATGGCTTAGGAAGAAATTTTATCACATCAGAATGTGTCTACTTGAAGTTATTTAGATGATGATGAAGATGAGGTGGACTATGAGACTGGATTAGCTAATGCTCATAAAGAACTAAAGATTGAGAAGAAGATCAATAAGAATATGAAATCTAAACTCAATGAATTTGAAGAGTAATTCAATGTGTTTGAGGAAAGAATGGATGAAGGTGCCAATGATCATGAAGATATGGTCAAACATCATAGTTATCAATTAAAAGTCTTGTCTACTAGCCTAAAAGCTAAATAAGATGAATGTGCAAGGTATGTTATTGAAAATGAGTCATAAAAATATGATTTAAAGAAGGTATCTAGTAAATTAATGTTATTTATGAGATTTGAAAGGAGCTCAAGTGATCTAGATAAAAAAATTAATGATCAAAAGAATACAAGTGATAAGACTTGTCTTGAATACAAAGAAGAACCAAAGACTACAACTTAAGATAAGATGAAGACTAATGTGAATAAGGTGGATCAACCTTGTAAGAAAAATCATCAGACAAGGAATAAAGTTATTGGTTAGATGAATACAAAACATATCAGATAACCAAATGTCATGAGGTATGTAAATTTCAATGATTACTATTATACTTGTAATTAGTTTGGGTATAGAGATACAAAATGTAGAAGACCTACTAAGAATGAATTTTCTTGGAACTATGATGGAGGTCATCATTCAAAATGTGTAAGTAATGTTGAGTGCCTAAATTGTCATAATGGTTTATACTTTTCAAAACATTGTCCATTTAAGGCAAGAAAAGCTGAGTTTTCTTCAAGAGATATTGAGTGTTATAGTTATTATGAACTAGGATACATTGAAAGATAATGTCCAAATTTGTAAAGGTGAAAAGAGATTTTTGAAAAAAGTATTATGTGATTCAATTATGAATAGAGGGTCACATTGATAGATTTCACAAGCAAAGGCCTATAAGATAGAATAATTTTTATCAGGCTTTTAGAGTACAAGATAGAAGATAAGTTAATATTTGGAAACCAAAGGTGGTATGAGTCATGATGAGAATATAGGTCTAAGTAATATTTTTTATATGGTGGATAATTCTTCTAAATTTTAAGAGTCCTAATAGGTCTCATTGTCTTCTCATGTTGAGAATGAAGAGACTAAGCTCAAGGAGAATACCAAGGTGCTGGTTGAAGCTAGTTATAAGGTATGTATGGATCCAAGTGAACATCTTGATGTTGTTGAACAAGTACCTAGTAATAAGAATCCAAGTTGAAAGAAATATTCTTTAGATGAAAAGGTATGCCATGAATATATAGTGCTCCATGTATTTTTAATCCAATCATAGAAGAAAAGGAGAATGTTGTAGTAGTTGAGGAAGTTATTTCTCTAAAGCCTAAGAAGAAGAAGAAGAAGAAGAAGAAGAAGAAGAAGAACTTAAGTATCATCTGAGCAAGGAGGAAGAGGAATATGAGGATTTTTATTTTTTTTAGATAATTGAGCTATAGAGGGTGTCTCTATCTATGATTTTTAAGGGACTCCTTTCAAGTGGAGAAGTAAGTTTTATTATGGTGTTTTTTAGTTGGAACTGTCTGTAGGGTCAAATTAAAGGTTCCTAGATGGTAAAGGTAGATTTATGATTTGTCAAGATAATATTTTTTCATAGAAATGTCTCTTGACCTTATTATAGTATGTTCCAAGTGGTTTTTTTATTTGAAAGAATGTTAAAATCTATTTAAATATTTTTTGTTTGCTCTCAAGTTTCATAGTTTGAGCTTAAAAACTTTCAGGTCCTAAAATGGGTTATAAGAAGTCAAGGTTCCCAAGGGTTTGATAGCTCAAATATTTTTCTATAAGTATGTAATGGTTTTATCTAGTGTACAAGAAGTTTTAGAGGTGGACATTGACTATAAGGAGCTGTGTTAACTTTGTTTATTTTGAGATTCTAGGATTTTGGGCTTTACTAGAAAAGTGGTTTGCCTTATGAGTTGAGGTCTAAGGCTTATTAATTTGTTAAATGGGCCAAATGGGTGGTTTTAGTTATATAAAAATTTTAAATTATTAGCTTGAGTGTGGCTTATGACACCCAATCCATAGGACCCTCTTGCATGCTCTCATGACCATTCTAGACACCTTTTTACTTATAACCGGTCATCTGTAGACTTCTCAGACCTGATTATAGCTCATCTAAGCTAAATTTCCCATGCTAATTATATCCCCATAGGTCTCAAGCCTATAGGATAGGATCATTGGGGTTATACTATAGTGTCAGACCCTAGGGTGTCCCATTTTTGGTGTTTTTGTCTAATCATATTTTAATCCCAAATGACCATTTCTTTTTTATTCTTATTCTTCATTATGTTGACCTAGTGTAAATATATTTAACCCATGACCAATATATCTCTATAAAATCCCATTCAAATTTTATTTATAAGGGCTTGACAAATATCATAAAGCAAGCAAGAATACAAACAAAACCATTGAGGCAAATTTCCTTATTATCTGCATATAGCCATCCAATACAGGTACAAGCATATTCCAACCCTAAAACTAGTCCCTAGCCACCTCAAGCACTCTTAGTTTAGTATTTTTATATTTTCATAACACTATTACACAAAACACATCAAATAGGAGAACTACATATGGCTTGATCCCTCTTCAGATTATTGGTATGTAGGCAATGTACTCATATAAAGGGTATGGATACATGTTCAGTGCATTTTACACACACTAACCCCCCCTATTTCTCAATTTTTATTCAATCATAATGAATATCTAGAGTTAGATATTAAATCATATATAAAAGGAGTTTCATCAACATTCAATATCTAAAATTTCATAGGTAGGCTCACACAAGTATAGTGGACAAAACCCAAAAAACTCAGATCTCTATGACCAATTTGGACAATAGCAGTAGGACCTGGACTATAGCACTGGACCCTAAAGTGTCTTATTTTTGACACTCTTATCCTTTCACCAAACGAAAGCTATATCTAGGTTCATGACACTATCCGAGTCTTGCATAATCATTTTCAACTTCTGTCTCAGTCATCTTAGTCCAATTTTAAGCTAATTTGCATTTTTAAAAGGTACAGCAAATTATACAAATTAGTACTATAATTATTGTAATATTATTTACTGATTTATTTATTCCAACCCCTTAACTAAATTAGGAATAAGACTCTAATATTCTCAAAATATTTAAATCATTTGGTGAACTTGATTTACTTTGTTTGCGTATAAAAACCCTAGAGAAAATTTCCTTCTAATTTTTCTATAATTTTTCTAATTTTATTTTAATATTTAAATCAGAATTCTACATTTAAATTTTTAAAATTTTCCATAGTAATTTTGAAAATCATTTTATTTCATACCCTAGTTGAATATACTAGGTCCCTTTATTTTTGAGGTATCACCTCATAGATTTTTACATAAAAATTACAATGGATCTTACTCCTTTCATAAAATTATTTGAAATTAATAAGGAGTCCATACTCAATCCTATCATGTATATGAGTGATGAAGTTTACTATATATTAATGCAAAGCTTCATTCTTCCGCTTTCATGCTTCTTATAATAAGGGATGATATTACAAAATTTATTGATAAAAATGTACAAGATTTCAATATTTATTTTGCATATTCTCTCTCTCATGCAAAATAATTTCCAACTCTATTTTTCTAAACATGTTAGAAATTTTATGTTACAAGTCAAAAAAAATTATGCATTAGGGAAAAATTTCATGCTCTCTATCCCTTGTTTGTTATCTCTCATGTGGAATATTCTTTATAATCATATTACTATACAACTTATAACTCTAATTACTTCTTAACATGCTATCTCTCTATTATGGGTAATTCAATCAAGAATAAAATCTTTACATTCTTAAAGGATCCATTGCATAAGCTTTCAACCACCTGTCAAGTTTCAATGTCATATCTTAGGCACAGGAAAGAATTTCCTTCTCCTCTCCTCCAAGAGGGTGATAACTACTTTCCCTCTAACAAAATCCATATTATCACACCTTAAAAAGGTGAGGTGACCTATACTATTATTCCTAATGCATACATTCAACCTATAGCTTCTTTAAACCCTCTTCAACATATGTGCTTACATGTTCAATCAGAAGAAACTAGGGTTTGTAATTATGAGACTCTAAAGGATCAAATCACCAGTATGAGCAAGTTAATTTCAGATTTACAAATGTAGAATTAGCTATTATATGAAAAGATCACAACATTGAAAAATTATATTATAATATAAAAACCTCAAAGGCACCCTAGTATCAATCATATATATGCAATTTCACCTAGTCAATTAGTTGCAAGCAATGTTACATATAAAAATAACAAATCACAACAAAGTAACTCTATAATTAGTGATTCAAAAAGCATTCTAAGATCAAATAATATTTTTAGTGAGGTACTAAGGGAAATGATTAAATCAAGTTGATCAAACTACCTCCTCTACATCCAGTGAGAAGATACATATATTATTATGTATATCATAGAATGCATGGGCATCACACAAATTCATGTTTGACATTAAAAACATATACAAAATATAATTGCTAATGAGGACCCTATACAAATTAAATCAATCAAGCAATCTACAGTGACATAGGAACACATTCACAAAGGGTCAAATTTAGAAATAGTATAAAATTGGTTACCAAAGCATAAATCAGAACAACAAAAAGATCAAAAAGCAAAATTAGAGAAATAAATAGTACCACAAGCATAGGTAAAGCACAAAAAAGATGTAAATATACCTCTCTAAAATGAGGCTCAAATTTTACAATAATATGGGTTTGATCAAAAATATCTACAATAGTTTGATTATCAAGGCTAAGGGTTGGGTAAACATGTTCAAGGCATCACTACTCCTATTCTAGTAGTTGATATGTTTGTCACAAAGATATATAAAACTATGTTATACATTGAGACATATTTTTTATTATCATGTATTTCATAGCATAACACACTTGTAAGGCTCTTTATTTTGAGGGAAATCATTATAGGGTCTTCATTCCTACCCTTAGAAAAGTGAGTAACAAATAGGGTTTTTGTCATAGAGATTAAAGATCCTACTGATTGAAAAATTAGTTTTTAAAACACTCAGAACATCAATCAAAGGTCAAAATAGGTAGAATAGACTAAAAAATAGTGATGATTATAGAACAATCATTAGATTTAGTAAACGACAATAGTGTTAAACATGGACAACGACATTGAATAGCAAGGTGTCATATTTTTGATGCTCTTATCCAAATAGCAAAAAAACTAATTTTTTGTAGAAATAGGTAGAAAGGTCAGATCAACTATAGTTTTGTCACATATAGATCAGTTTAGCTTTAGCAATTTTGGTGCATTTTTCTCAAAAAATCTAGATATAGGGGGTATCATGCATGTCATGATGGCTCTCAATTCTAATTTTAGATTCGGCATTTGGTATAACTTCTAGATAAGAATCCATGTTAAAGAGATCAGTGATTAGAGGCAATGTGTGTGGCACTTTAGTCTTCTTTTCTTTCATAGTTCAATATATTACCTAGGCATTCTCAGTAGTTGTATGCCATATTCCATCTATATGTGGTTGGCATAATTTTGGAGTGGATTTCATATAGGCCTAACCTCCACATTCTTGAGTGGCTTCCATATAATCCTAGTTCCTCATTTTGGAGTGGCTTTCATATAAGGCTAATATTCACCTTTTAGAATGGCCAAGATTGGCCTAGTTTTTAATACACATTTGACTATCCACACCACATTATCAGATTTTAGAGCATTTATGGGATTCAAGATCTATCTCATATGATGCATATTCATACTATTATCAGTTCATAGCTTCACTTAGTGGAAAAAAATGGAGCCAAATGACTAGTTAGACTTGTACTCTTGAGCCACCTACTTAGAGAGATTGGACACATAGTTCAAATATTTATTAACACACGTATGATTGCATAGCTTCACTTAGTAGGTGAGGATGGAGCCAAAGGGACATCCTTTACATTCTTGAGCCACTCTTGAGATATTTAGCACTTAGATATGTTAATGATATTACTCTTGGTATAGCACATACCTATGATCACTCTGCATCACTCAATAGCACAATAGGTTTTGTATTAGTCTGTGTATCTAGTGAGGTGTATTCATTCATTTCTCTTCCTCTCTCTCTTACCCAAATTTTATATATTATTATTTTAGATATAGTGTATCTAGTAATAACTAATCTACTCTTTGTTTTTTCTTGTAGATTTACATTTCATAATATGCTCTCTCTACACACACTAGTCTCACACAACTTCATGGGCTTCACCTTTGCAGGTAAATTCAGGTACACTTTAACTTTCCTTTATTCTAGTATTTCATTTTACTACATCAATAAAATAAAGGGGGGAATTTAGTCATATAAAATATCTAAATTGATAAATTGAGTGTGGCTTATGACACCTAATCCATAGGACCCTCTTGCATGCTCTCATGACCCTTTCAGATACATTTTTGCTTATAACTGGTCATCCATAGACTTCTGAGACCTAATTCTACCTCATCTAAGCTACATTTTCCATGTTAATTCCATCACCCTAGGTCTCAAGCCTATAGGATAGGAGTAATAGGGTTAGACTATAGTGCCAGACCCTAGGGTGTCATGTTTTTAGCACTCTTGTCAAATCACATTTTGAGCCCAAATAACTATTTCCTTTCAATTCCTATTCTTCATTATGTCATCTTAGCATGAAAACATTTAACTCGTGACCAATAGATCTTTATAAAATCCCATTTAAATTACATTTATAAGGGGTTGGAAAATATCACAAAGCAAGTAAGAATATAAGTAAAACCACTTAGGCAAATTTTTCTATTCTCTACATATAGTCATTTAATACAACTACAAGCATATGCCAACCCTCATACCAGTCCTTAGCCATATCAAACACTCTTATTTTGGAATTTTCACATCTACATAATACTATTACATAAATAACATCAAGTGAAATAACTACATATGGCTTGATCCCTTTTTAGAGTATTGGTGTGTAGGTAGTATGCCTACGCAAGTGGTGTGGATACATGTTTAGTGCATCTTACACACACTAATCCCCCATCTTTCTCAAGTTATATTCAATCACAATGAAGGTATAGAGTTAAAGATTAAATAATATCTACAAGGATCTTCATCAACATTCAAAATCCAAAGTTTTATAGGCAGGCTCACATAGGGATAGTAGATAAAACTCAAAAAACTTAGATCTCTATGACTACTTTAAACAATAGTGATAGGACCTAGACCACAGCATTATACCCTAAAGTGTCCTATTTTTGGTGATCTTATCCTTTCACTAAATGAAAGTTAGATCTAGATTCATGACACTATCACATTCCTATATAGATAGTTTCAACCTCTATCTCAGATGTCTCATTTAGTTTTAAGCTAAGCTATATTTCTTTTTATTTATTGTTATTTTTATAAAGATTTAAATGGAACAATAAATTATACAAATCAGTACTATAATTATTACAATATTATTTACTAATTTATTTATTCTATACCCTTAACTAAATTATTAATAAGACTCCAATATTCTCAAAATAGTTAAATCAGTGGTCAAATAAATCTTCACAAAGATATGAAGGTTTGTGGTTCTCAAGTTATTTTTGTTTATGTCAAAATAGAGGGCTAATTAGTTAGTAGGTTTGTGAAATAAGTATGTTTTAGAGGATGATATTGGTGATTAAAATTGGTATGTTTAAGGGGGAATATGATATTTCTCTAGATATGAAGTTTTAGGTCTAAAATGTATGTTTACTAAAAGTTATGGGCTCTGTAAGATTCAAGTAGGGATACAAGAGGACTAGACAAGCCTAGTGTGAAGAAGAGTGTTTTTTTTAGTTTTTCCAAAAACACAAAGCATGAATGTTTCAAGGTGAATTCTAAAGTTTTTTTGGAACATGTTTCCTATTTGATGAGTGGCATGAAGTTTTTTTAGTGGTCCTTATGGTACTTTGAAAGAAGAGACTAGTTAGCATGTGTGATGGTTCTTCATGGTGTGTGGAGATATAAAGATGCTCAAATGGTGAAATGGCTCATAAATTGTAGGGAAGTCCCTCTCAAATATTTTTTGGTGCATTACATTAGATTTAATTTCTTTTTTGTGTTCTTTTTTCATTGGTTGTAGTGTTTATTTGAATAAAAGTGTTGGCATAGAGCGAGAGGAAGTTGGAAAGATAAGAAAAGGTTAGCTCAAGGTAAGGGGGAGTTTGTATCATATTTTCTAAGATGGGCTTTTTCTATTTGATAAAAAATTTAGGTCTTAAGGATTAATTGGTTCCCACTTTGTCATTATGTCAAAAGGGGAGAAAGTTCCTATTGGGGAGAAAGTTTCTATTGTGAGAGTGCTCTGAAGAGAGAGAAGGTGAGCTCTATATTTTTATATGATGTTTGTTGACATCAATGATAAAATGGAATATTATTGAATATTTTTTAGTGATGTCATGGTGATGTCATAGAGGTATCTTAGTGAGTGAATGAAGTGCTTCAATAGCCCAAGTAACAATGACAAAGTGTGCAATTTGCTTATTCTAGTGTGTTTCATGTTGGCTTGGTTGATCTTTAGTTTTGGAATGTTTAGAGATGTTCAAGGATGAGTATGGTGATTAGAGATTATGAAAGAGGTCCCTAAGATATTATATATGCTTGGAGATCTTATTTATATAAGTAGAATTCATCTGGTTGATCGTAGTTTTCATCTAGACACTTTGGGTCACTTTGGGTCCAGTGGAAAAAAATTTGAGTAGGTTGTTTGATGACATCACCATTTCCATGTGGGAAAGAGTCAAGGGAAGTTAGTCATATGGTTGTGATCATTGTAGTCCCTACTTATCTGCACCAAATCTCAAGTCATGCATTAAAGCATAATTAAAGATACAAAGGTGAAAAGTTGGCTTCTCAAATAGATTTCATTATTTTCCCATAGCCAAATTTGTAAAGTGTCCAAAAAGAGCTGATTAATCATGTTGATGAGATCAGTGCTCACACTTGTGAATGATTCAGAAGAAGGAGATCATATGGGTTCTTTTAGTTTTAGACCTAGTTTATTTGTGTTAATTTCTAGATCATGTGATGTAGTGTGTCAAAATATATGCATATGCAAAGTTGGGATCCTAGGCATATTAAATATGTTTTCCCATACTTAAAAAATTTTGTAGTGTGAGAAAAAGAGCCAAGTGAGAATTTTGATGGTGTTATATCTTTCACATGTGAACATGTCTAGATAAACTGATTATATGGGTTTGTTTAGTTTTGAGCATAAATTATTTTCACTAAATTTAACTTCATGTATTGAAGCACAACAAAATTTATGGATGCTCAAAGTTGGCCTTTCAGGTATATTTGGATATGGTTATCTCTATGACATATTTTTATGAGAAGAAAATTTAATGTCATTATATCTCACATGTACGAGAGTTCTAAGATCAATATGTCACATTATTTTATTCTCTTATGGAAGGAGATCATTGCATCCAAGTTTGAGATCCTGAATCAAAGTGTAGATGAAGTTATTGAGGTAAAAAGTAGCTACTCATGCATATTAAAAGGGTCTCCATACATAGTCATTTTTTAAAGTGTTAAAGATTGAGAAAGATCAATGGTGCACAATTACTCCAAGGATTCAAGAGGAAGCGAGATGAAGATAGGTAAATGATGTTTAATGATTGAGAAAAGGTAAAGTATAATGATCTGATGGTGAGAAAGCATTCATATAGTTGATTAAATTATGAGTTTTGGTCGTTAATGACCTAGTTGATCCATAGAGATTAAAGGAGTGCATTGATTCAAAGTTCTTAAACTGCACGAGATGAGGTCAATGTGATATGTGTTTAACATTTGGCTTTGGTGGTCTATGTATTAAAGCTTAAACAAGATCAATGATGTGAAATTGATCCTAAGCTAAAATTTCATGAGATTCGAGCTTAGTGTTCAAAGGTTAACTATGATCATTTGTATTTGAATATTTTGAATTGTGAAGGAAAAACTAGTATCTATTTTTTGGACCATAGCTTTCAATAGAATTTGAATTTACTATTGTAGTAAAAAGAAATGTGGTAGAAGACTACAAGATGCATCTGGATATATGAATTAGAATATTTGAAAGTATGTACAAACATAGATATTGAGATCCAAAGTTGACTGTGTTTCCATAGATGTTCTGCAAGTGACCCGATAAGGATATTCAATCTCATGTAATTTTTTTGATGTTTCATGGTGAATTGGCTATTGGGGAGTATTCTAAACTACATGGGGATGTTATATGAGTATTTTAGAGATGTGATCAATCTATATTAAGTATAAACAATTATCAATAAGTTTATTGTATGTTCGTTAATGGCATTCCTATGTATAAGGTCTATGTTTGAGTTGTTTGAGCATATGCAGAGGTAAGTTAAGATGTTTGTGATATTTTTAGGATATCCTAAGGGACATAAGGAGTGGACCTATATGTTTTTAAGTGGTCCTACATTCTTATTATGCTTGGATAAGTGTCAAAGAGATTAATGGGTCTTCATAGGACCTAAAAGTAACTTAGGCCTATTTTGAAAGGGGACTATGCTTAGGTGTGACCCATATGAGATGCCTTAAGGGTGAAGACATGTTTTTTGGCTAACATGAAATATTATGATCTTTTTATTTCATGATTACTCTATATATAGTAGAACCAAACATGTTAGCTTATAGACTTGCAATTGAGAGACTAAGGAGAGATTTGTGAGAGGCTTATGTGTGTGGTTTTTGGAGTGAAGGATAGGTAGTGTGCCTATTGGTGGAGTTAATGATCAAAATAGTTGGTTGGATATGTGTACAACCTATAGATCATGCTCTTTATGTCAAGATAGTACTCTTGTAGTTTTTGGATATGTAAAGAGGTTCAAGTGTGTATGTGTATGATTGTCTAGTCATGTTGTTGAAGCTATGATAGAGTTGTTACTGAAAGGTGAGAAGAGTGATATCCATAGGTCTATCATTAAGTGTTGAATACATCAATTCTAAGGTGGAAGTGTTCTTATCAAAGGTGGTCTAAATAATTTTATCATCTTAGGGTTAGATGTTCCTTATGGAATAGGTGTTTCACTAAATACCTTTGGTTAGGAGGACATGATCAAGGTTTGTTGGTCTAAAGGAGTTGACCAATCTCTTGTTTGTAATCATCTTATAAGATAGTAGTCCATATGTTTACAAGCTTTAGAGTAGATTTTATTCCCCAAGAGGGTTTCCCATGTAGAAATTGTGTTGTGTATGTGATATTTTATTATGTTTATTGTTCACTACTATGAATGATTTGTTTTCTTTGTGAATGCTTGTGTTGAATGCTTAAGTAATTGCAAGGGTTTGGAAATTGAATTAGATTGGTTTCCATCATTGATTCATCCCCCCTCCTCAGTGGATTGTACCTCTAAAAATTTACTCCATAGATGGATTCTCAACATCATTTTAGACATGAAACAAAGAAATTGGATCCATCAAACACTCTAAAATATGCAATTTTATTCTATTTTCTTTCTTTTCTACCCATTCCTTATAATCCTAAAAAATAGTAAAGCTCCTTTTGAAGAATAATTTACTACTATAATGGAAAAATAAACACATTTTTAGGACCCTTTATCCCGTTACATCTCCATGCCAAGTTTTAAGATCCAACTTTGAGTGGAAGTGTCTATTTTATATCGTTTCTCTCTCCAATTAGGCCTAAAAATATAGTTTTGACATAAATGGCTACCCACACATATGAAACATACAAAAAAAAATTATTCACTTTATCTATCCTAAGATCATGCTCCATTTCAAATTTTAAGTTCTAGAACCTTGTGTAGATGGGCAAACCATGAAAAGGCCATTGGCAAGCCTATATGTTTATATATGCTTGGGAATAATTTGAGATGTTTTCCATGAAACTTGTAGATTTTTATGTTTTAAAATGAATTTATAATACCTATAACACTTTTATACAACTCATTCCTTAAGATTTAAGTTTATTATTATACTCATAAATCTTCATTTAGGATTTTAGGCTTGCAAAACTAGGTTTTTCTCACCTTTTGACTAAGTGGCCAACTTGTAGGGATGGTATAGAAACTAAGAAAATTGTATAAGAGTTTGTATTATTATGTAACCTCTTTAAAATCACCCATAAACCTATATAAATTGTTTAGATATCACTCCATAGCTTATACCCTCATAAACAAGCTTTAAACTATATATTGTGCCCTATATTGTATGGTATTATACCTACACATGTGAACCAACACATTGAAGTGGAGCTCAGGAGAGTTTTGAATGACATTAGGATAATTTGGAGGTCAAATCATGGAATTTGAGGTTTTTAATAAACACATTCTCTTTGTTGGGTCAATTGTAGGGTTTAATAAGGGTTTAGAGAGGTTTACGGTCTTAGCAATGATTTGTAAAGAACAGAGGTCCATACTAAAAACCAATGATAATAATTTGTATCAAGGGGACCCTTATAACATCCCCTATGGTCTTGAGTTCCCATACAAAACCTCATGAAAGTTTTGACCAAAAACTTGACCCACTCGAGCTCTTTATCATGTAAAATAAGGTTTTTAGTCTTTTTATTGATTGTTCATACAACTATGTGACCCAGGGACTAAAACAATGTTATATGTTTAAATTATGGGATCCCCTAAAACACCTTAGAAACCTCAAGCTACCATGTATCTCCTTGGTGGAGTTATAATCTTTGTAAACTTGCCTCTTGGCTAAGATGACTATGTATGAAGGCCAATAAAAGTCTTTTTGGGTCTTAAGACCTCAAAACACACTTTAATAGAAAATAAAACTCTAATTAGTATTCTAATTATCCATTAAATGACTCAACATTATCCTCCACAACATCAACCTTCCAAAATTTCTAAATCCTTTTTTTCTCTACCCAAGGGTTTGTATGCAAACTGAGCTTATTGACCCTAGAGGTCTATTCCTTTAGTTCCTCGCCTCATTCATTTAAATTCAAACTTGATGAAAGTCATTTTTAATCTCATCTACATCCCTTTATCAATGTTATAGATCCAATTCTAGTGATAAAGATGATCTCTTCACTTTGTTTGTGAGTGGGCCTACATGTCTTCAATGGACTGTATTAGTTTGGGTTGAGCCCTATCCCATAGAGTCTGAAATTATAAAACACTTCCAATGATCCTTAAACACTTAATTTTATATTTCTTCCAACCTCATCATAACACTAATTATACTATCATAAGTGTGACCTTTCTCCATATGCTTACTCCAAGAAAACACTGCATGTAGGTGTTGTACTAGTTGTAGGTGCGCATTTACTTTTTCCTTGGCTTATATGGAGAAAGTGACTATAAAAATATATTTAATAGGTCTATTAAATTTTATAAAACTCCTTATCACCTTGTGAAAAACTCTAATCCCCTCACTTCTCCTCTCACACAAGCTTTCTCACTCACTTAGTACATAGGCTTGATTGTATCTTTACCCTACTTAACTATAACTTTACCTAACTTGTGAGTGATTTCATGAGATATATATTTATTTTAAAGGCTATTTGTGACCTTATGTCCAACTTCACACCCAAATAAATTACTTTTCATTCAAACCTTCAATTTCACCTTTTTGATCTTTCATATTATTATCCTTGGAGCTCAATTAGGCTTTGATAAGTTGACTTGTAGATGGTGATCTTGGAGTTCATAGAATTTAATGGAGAAGGTGAACAACATTAAGGCCTTGAATTTGTATGTATATAACTACTTCACCTCATGACACTTTCTGAAAATGTTATACTTCAGCCTCTTCCTCTTGCTTACTCATGTCCTCACGTGATCACATACAAGCCACCTTATTGACTATGACTGTAGACTTTAAAAGTCACTTTTCTTTCTCTTGGAACTAGCATATTTTTAGTATTCAATGGATAATATTCAAGTCATTATTTATACCCTACTCATCCATCATATCCATCCTTACCTTACCTTCTTGATATTCATAAAAAGTTCATGTTGCATAACAACTTAACTAATTAAGCCAAAATATCATGGTTTTAGGCACACATTTTGGTTTTTGGTGGATTATAGATGAAAAATACCATGAAAATTACCTTATTATCCCTAAGATGACAAATTATTATCATTTATATCATTTGATTTCTTAGTGAAAACCACCTACCTCCATAACTACAACATGATATTTTCTTGAAATAGCCCTATTGACTGACTATTGTAGGTGCATATTCTGCCCTTCTTAGCCTCTCTACAGACAAAGGAAAGATATCTGATATGGTTTTTAACATTAAAAATTTATTCCAAAATCACTTACTAACTCTAACTCACCTTACCAACTTGGAGAAGCATTCAAAGAGCTTGATTAATAATGAAATCAAAACATGATCTTACATTAAAAACTACTAAAGTACCTTAATCTCTAATAAACTATGTTTTAAGGTCTTATTTCATGATTTTATTGTACCTTTGAGGCATTTAGATCATTATAATCCCTTAAAGGGACTTAGATCACCCTAAATGTTCATATAACACCTTCATAACACATTGTTAAAAATACACAATCCTTTACAAGTCCCTTTTAATTAGTAATAAATTAATGCACAAAATTGGTTGTTTAATTTAGGCATATAAGGATCCAAATGGATCTATTTATCCCATAAATTTTATTATATACTTCATGTTATTCCACATTTATTTCATTTTATTCATGACTCTTATTCTCATGTCATTTTCCATTTTGACCTCTACATGTTCATTAGGCCTATAAGTGTTCTTTTGAGCTTTAAGAGAGCATGATATTAGGATTTCATATATATTGTCTTCCCAAGGTAAATAAATAATATCTCTCACATTTTTTAAATACTTTAATATCATTATTACCTCACTAAAATACTCTCAAACATTAGAAGTTTATTAAACCTACAAACATATCTTGTGAAAGACACCATCTCACTAAAGATACCTCAAGGAAGACCCTATTGAATATGAAGGTAAATTAAACCTTTTTTCATTTAATATGTGTATTATATATTAAAAATAAACTTGATAACCCCTAAATATGAATACACTCAATTGATATATCAAAAATACTTGAAAACTGTTGACCTTAACAATCAAGATAGGCAACTAGTTTCCTGTCAAAAGACACTTTATCAATACAAAGTAACTAATGATTCCAAAATTAAAAAGGTCATATTTAACCCTAAAATCATTAAAATATAACCATTTTTATCCATCAAGTTCTGAAGTGAATAAATAAAGACTAACATGGACCCTATCTAGATGATTAAAATATTATGACCCCCTTACGCTCTTAGCAATTATTCATAAAGATGGGGGGATGAATATGAAAAATAACACCACTAACTTGAATTTAATTATGGTACCTATCATTTCCAAATATATTTTTACTTGAATCTCTCTCTTGATCATACAAAGCAAAAACTATTGGCCTTTTTAGAGTTACCAAGAAAGTCAATAAGAGAGATAAATTGATTTTCTACATTTTGACACCTAAAATTTCTTCCAAACCATGGATTTGACTTTGAAATAAACAAATAAGGTCCTAAATATTCTTGGAGGTCAATTTTACCTAAAATAATTGTACATACATCCCTTAAATAAGCCTTTTTGTTACTAAAACTACCATAACCACTTGACAAACCTGCTGAAACTGCTAAAAAAAGTATCCATTAAACCTTTTAATATATAAATAGGTACATCATGACCTTATTCTGATAATTGACTACATTATCATGTAAAAACTACTCTAAAAGACTCAAAGTGATCTAAAATGTAACCAACTAGGTTATTAAGTTGGTCAAGAATATTACCAACCAATTTGATCATTTGTAAAGCATGACATAACCTTGACACAAGGCATGAGGCCTATCAAGATGATTTGAAATCTTTTCATCACTTGAAATAACTTGAAACATGTCAAGAAGTGATTAAACAAGCACAAAGCTATGATGACCATAACCTTAAAATCATAAAATTTACTTTAAACTTTGGTAATCAAGGTTTTAGATAGCCATTTCAAAAATAGTACAAGAACAATATAATAACCAATAGGGAAAACAACATGACAAGCAAAGTCTCAAGTTATAAGGGTGATATATTCACATGTGATGTCAAAATTTTCAACATTTTGGTGACTGAGTTAGGAAGCATGCCTACTATGCTTATGAACTAGATAATTTACATTTATTTTAGACTCATGAGATCTCTCTCACATTCTAAAATAAATACTAATAAATCTTAATAATGACTTAAAGACTCTTGAATTGAAACAAGACAACTTCTTCTCTACCAAAATAATTAAAGAAGACACACACAAAACAAGGGAAGCCAACTAACAAGATAGATGTGTAAACAAAGTAATTATTTGAAATAAAACATAAGCAAACTAATGTGATATGAAAACACTTGGAGGAAAAAATAAACTATGTAAAAAATAACTTATGTCTCAATAATAATGTTTTAGATGTATCCGATTGACTGGGATTTAAAGCTCCTCACCATCCATCCTAAAAAGTTGAAAAACATTGTGAGATTTAAAGATAGATATTATGCATGGGTCACTCCAAAGGGATTCAAAATTATTGTGTTTTCCTAGTTTATTTCTATCCTCATCCCACTTGAGAACCAAGTCTCCCTCTTTAAAACTCCTTGAAGATGTTCCTTTGTCACAGGTTATTTTAACTTGTTCTTGATGATTTTTCATGGTTAACATGGACTAATTTACAATCTCTTCTAGTTATATAAGCTCAGGATACCTTACCTCCATTGGTTCATTATCTAATAACTCTAGTTAATGCATTAGTTCTAAGGTAAAAAGCTCAAGTGAAATGGGAAACCTTTCTTCCTTTCCATAAGCTAGTTTGAATGGTGAATTAGCTATAGACATTTTATAGGTGATCCTATCAGCCCATAGAGATGACTTAAGCTTCAAATTCCATGTTCTTTTATTATTTTCAATAGTTATTTTTATGATCTTCAACATGTTTTTGTTAGTGGACTCAGTAAGGCCATTACTTTGTGGGTAGTCGTTTGATGAAGTGTTGAGGTATACACCATGTTGAAAAATCCATTGACTGATCTTAACTCCAAAAAAATCCATGGCATTATTTGAAATTATGGTGGAGGTAATCCCAAATCTTATAAGTAAATCTTCATAAAAATCTAACACATTGGATTCGTTTGCTTCCTTCAAATCTACTACCTCTGTCCATCTAGTGAAGTAGTCCATGGTAATAAGGATCAACTTATGACCCAAGCTTGAAGGTGGATTAATAAGGCCAATGAAGTCCAAACCCCATTTTAAAAAAGGTTGATCCACTAAAATTATTTGGAGAGGTAAGACAACAAGTCTTAATTTTCCTATAAACATGGCAAATTATTTACATTTTCTCACCCAAGCATGACAATATCTAAATATGCTTGGCTAATACTACCCACCTCTCATGATCTTAAGGGATTTAATTATTGCTAATAAATAGACTCCACCATTTCCATCATAAAACTCTTCAAGCAATCTTTCTATTTGGCTTGGCTCTATGCACCTTAACAACATACCATTGATGTCCTTCTTAAAAATCATGCCATCAACAAGGAGAAAAGGAATGGGATTCAATATAAAATACATTCTCCTTGATACACTTAATTTAGGAGGATGGAAGCCATCTTGTAGGTACCTTACCAAGTCTTGAAACTAGCTCGAATATGATGTATGATCAACTTATTCATTATTGATCACTAAAACTTCCTCTTTATTCTCTTGCAAGTCTTGGGCTAGGTTTTCATGTAATCCTTTGCCTCTAATAAATTTAGTGACCTTTTATTTTAATGTTATACTCCATCGCTCTTGTTATCCAACCTACCCTCATCTCATTTATATCCCTCTTCAATAAGAACTCCTTGATACTTGGATGAGAAACCATTAGACATATCCTATTGTTAGATAACAAGTGTCTAAACTTCTTAAGACATCTGATTATTGAAAATACATGTTTACCTACATAAGTATAACTTATCTCATATTCTTCCAAGCTTTGACTAAATAAATTCATTGGTTGCTTCAAATATTGTTTATTTTGTTGCATGAGTATACTTAAATTAATGTCCACATTAGAATATGTATACAAGATGAAATCTCTTGAAAAATTAGGATTAATAACCATAAGATCTCTAACTATTTCTTGTTTTATCTCTTCAAAACTCCTCATGCCCTCTTTAGTCCAATTAAAGCTCTGATTCTTCTTACAAATGATTGTAAATGGCTTTGACAAAGTTACAAAATTATAAATGTATCTCCTCATAAAATTAATCTTGCCTAGAAAACTTTGTAATGCCTTCTTATGTTTAGGCAAAGATAAAACAAGTATGGAGTCTATTCTCTCAAGATCGATTCTTAAACCATGCTTAGAAATTACATGTCCAAGAAGCTTACCTTTATGTACTAAGAAGACACATTTCATGGGGTTAAGAGACACCCCAAATTGTCAACATATCTCAAACACTTCCATGAGATGAACCATGTGTTATCTTTCACTCTTTAAAAATAAAATAATGTCATCTAAATGTACAAGAACAAAACTATTGATTAGACTTTGGAATGCCATATCCATGACTCTCTAAAAGGTTGCTCCAGAATTAGACAAACCAAATGGCATTTTTTTGTAGGAAAAAGTCCTCCACTTGGTGATGAAGGCTATTTGAAATTGATCTTTTTCCTTAACAAGAATTTGGTTGTATCCACTATAATAATCAAATAAATAGAACCTCTCTGAACTTGCTACCAACTAAAATATTTGCTCCATGGATGGTAAAGGGTAATGAAATTTGAGAAAATCCTTGTTTAAATCATGAAAATATACATAAATTTTGATTTCACCATTTTTCTTCCTTATTAAAATAAGGTTTTCCACCTAAGTATAATGATTTATTGGGGAAATGATGGCTAATTCAATGAGCTTGTGAAGTTAGGTTCTCATTGAAGGTTCAATTTTTGGATTGATTGGTCTTTGCCTTTGTCTAACTGATTTTGTATCATCCTCTATCTCAATGATGTGTTGAGATAAACTTGGATCAAATCCCTTCAAGTAATTATACTTCCATGTAAAGACATCAAAAAACTCCCTACATAAATCAATGAATGATTCCTTTTGAGATGGAATACATACTTTACCCAATTTGAGAGTCATTCCAGCTACTATCTCAACATTAGCATAGTGTTCTTCCTTGGTTGACAATGAACAATTATCTCCCCTCACATCATCATCTCTATTGAATATGTTTTCAAGAGTGACCAAACCTTTGGGTAGCTTAAAAAACTTTGATTGTTTTTTAGAAAAGAATTCAGCCTCCTCTTGTAAGAAGCAAATAATTTAATTGTCATCTTTATAAACCTATAAAATCTCATGACTGTTAGGAATAGAAAGACTCACAACAATTTTGATACATGACTAATTTTTCTCAGTCCTCATATCAGCTGGAATACTAATTTAAGATCCTATGCCAGCCAATCTATTTGCATGTTTGTTGCTTTTTCTTGGCACTACTTGAATATCAAAAGTGTTAAAATATTCAAGGAGGTCATAAATTCTATGTTTGTTATATATTATAAAGGCATTATTGCATACGTTCATCCCTCTCACTTGGTGAACTAATAGTTCACTATCACTAAAATCTTGTAAAACATTTATCCCTATCTTCCTAGCCCACTACAAATCATGGACTAGAGCATCATACTCAACTACATTATTATAACAACCAAAATAAAACTTAATAGTATAAAAATACCCCTTTTTGTTAGGTGGTATAAGAATCATTCTATCTCCAGTACCATGCTTGTATTTTGACCCATCAAAGTAGAGTTGTCAAAGGCCATCTTTTGAGTCATCTTCTTTAACTATGGCGAGAATTTGTGCATCATTTTCATGAAGGCAATAGACACCAAGTACCTCTTCTTCAATAATTTTATAAAGATCATGTTCATATAATTTTGAATCCCATTCATCAATAAATATATCAATAACTCCTTCAAGAGTTGAGTTAGCCTCTACTTCACTAGCTTGTTCCACCTCATCTAAAATGGCATAGTTTATGTGTGCAACACTTGGCATGTAAGGCTCTAAATGAAAAAGTGAAATAGGCTCAAATTGAATAGTTACCTTGGTCTCATACCTTGTTTTTATAATCAAATAAGTCTAATCATATGATAAGTAACTGCTAATATTTGATGTGAAATCTCTAGACAAGCACATGGTAAAATATAGATACAACTCTACCACCACTACATCTTGATGTATAATTACATGTCGAAAAGTATGAAAGGTGAATTTCAGGTCCTTGATCATGACAAATTTTTTTTGGTGATATATATATATATATATATATATATATATATATATATATATATATATATATATATATATATGTATGTATATATATAGTGTTTTGTTCATGTACCAAACCAAGCTTGTCTACAATCTACTTAGGCATTATAGTACTACTAGTTCCACTATCTACCATACAATTATAGACTAAGGTATTGCCAATAATAAAATATAGGTAAAAGGGATGTGTTTTATTCTATTTTACCTAATATTTACCCACTTTTACCTCCTTATGAACTTTTTTCACTTGTTGTTTCATTGGCTGATCTAAATTTACCAAAACTATGCTTTATTTGTCAGCTAGTTTTGGGGATAACTTGAGGGTTAAAATCTCTTGAATAATAATGTAATTTTACCATGCAATTTCTAAGTAATACCACATTATCATGCTCATATTGGACCTCTTCATATGATCAATAATACTAAAAGGAGTTCCACATACCTTTGGCTGCTCTTTTAACACAACTGTTTGATCTTTCACTTGTGGTACTTGATGAGATTAGCCAACCTCTATGTTTCAATTTTTCTATTATGTTGAGATAAAAATATTATTATTGACACCTTTAGGAATAATAGGAGGTATTCTTGAAACATGACCCACCTTATTAGTCTCTTTAATTACTCTTTTTTTTCTCTAGTTATGATTGTAACCACATTATTTGAAGAACCAGAGTTACCAACCTAATTCAAGGCTACATGGTCATCAAGTTATTAGTTCACAAAATTTGAATCCATATTCCCTTATAAATGATGCACCTTATATTTTTGTGACATAGCCTCACTATTTTGGCCTTCCTAAAGAGAATCTTCTTCTTGGGTCATTCGAGGCATCACCATATATTGGTTGACGAAGGCCTGATTTTACATATCATTTAGATTAGATGGATACCAACCTGAATTTGGCATTATTTTTTTATGTTGGCACAAGTACAATGGATTTAGATGAATAAGGAGCATTAGGATCAACTGTTGCATAAGGTTTGGCCTATGTGATAGCTCTTTGAGCTTGACATGAAGGTCTTTATTCTTTGAAGCCTTGATAGGGAGGTTTATTATCTCTAAAAAGCTAATAGGTGGGGTAATTAGGTGCTTTATAAGGCCTATTAACTTGGTATTATTGCCTTTTTTGTTGAATAATTTCATTCTCAAAGGATTGTAACATTTCCTTGAATTATCCAATCTTAATTGATTGACTAGGAAAGGTTAAAACTTGTGTTTGGGGGGCTAGAATGGGAGCCATAGGAGGAGCTTGAGAGGTTAGAATTGGTTGTGTTTCTAGAAAAAAAGGCATAAGAATTCTAGGTGTTAACTTTCCAGCCTAAATCAAACTATTATCTACTTTAATATCCACTTCATAATCATCTAGAAGTGTAGTTCCACCCATAGACTGGATCATGACACTAATATCTAAATTTAGAGCTCTTAAATAATATAAAAAGGCATACTCTAGAGGTGGCCTAATCATAATAGGTATCCTAGTCCATGTCTTTTAGAATTTGAGGTTAAAATTTGTCATGAACTCATGGGAAGCCCTCTTTATGGTTGTGAGTTGTTCAACCAGAGACATGTTATAGGCTTAATTCACACCCTTAGAGAGGGTTCCTTAGGCTCTCTCCAATTGAGATATAATATTATGACAATCCTAGGCTATGGGTCACCTATGTTTGGGATAAACCTCTGAAGTAGGTCATATTCCTCTTTGATGCTCACCTAAAATTAAAACTAATCCTAATGCTTCATAGGTAAAGAGTTATAAAGAGAGTAAGGGCTCTTACAAAATTTAACCATGCAATGTACCAAATTTAAGAGGGAAAATCCCATGAGTTCAAACCCACACTTGATCAATAGAGGATAGTACTAGCTTACACAGCCTTAAGCTCAAGCTAATTTGCATAAATAATTCTTGAAGAGGTTTAGAATAGGACACTAACCTAAACCTAAAAATAACATTAAAAATTATCTAAACAAGGTCAAAAATAAGTACCATGGATGAATAAGCTTCTCCTTCATATAATGTCATAGTGAAAAACTCATCTAATATAGAGTCAAGGTAGAATATAGGTAAATAAAGTCTCATTACATTAAGAGGTAGTTCTTACAAATACTTGGCAGGGTTAAGCCTAATCAAGCAAAGCATAATTTTTAGTATCTCAAAGAATGTCTCATCTCTTAGAAAGATAAAAAGTCTTAAAATCTAAGAACTCTTTATAAAATGGAAAGAAAGGGTTAATATAGGATAAGGGGATGAGGAGAGAGGAGGAGCACATTATTCATGACAATCAATGAGATGTCAGCTTCAAGAGATGTTTCACCAAGATTTTGGTCTAATCAAAAAAGTTATTATGAGTAAGATATTCATGATTTATCCAGATAGACTCTAAATCATTCACTAGTTGAACAAGCTGCACTAGAAAATAAGAGTTTGGCAAAAGTGACAAGTCATGATCCTACTAAAAATGAATGTTCCAACTGCTTTCCAAATCTTGAAGTCCTAGTGTTTTATATCTTAGACTAGATTTCATTATGAGGACAAAATATTCATATCTTCAAACTACCAAGGACACGTCATGTCTTCTCTAAGAGGAGGTTTGTCAATGACATGACTTGGGATGATCTTTTCATTAACTATATATCTGTTATGTACCTTGGATCCTAGATAAAAAAGACTATAGGTGAAAACCAATCTAAGGACATTGGTTTTCCTATAGTTTTACATATAAATGGTACTCTATTCAATGTTAGGTCCTATATAAGTTTGAATCAAGCTCCTTTATTTTTTTCATGAACTTAGGTCAGGCCTGAGTCTGAGTCTTTTGGTTCTACTTATCGATTCGGGTCCATTTTGCTTTATCAACTTTTGTCTAACATCCTGACTCATTTCCTTTGCTATTGGCTATCAAAACCACCTAAAATTATTGAACCTTTTGACTTTTTTTCACTCCATCATATTTTGAGATATGATTAAATGCATATTGTAGATCTTTGGGACCCACTACCCTAAGCTCAGTCTCTCATTGGTCCATAGGATTTGTTGACTATTTGACTTGCTTTGAGATCTCATGTGCTTGACACTTATTAGCCACACATTCCTCCCCAAGTTCCTACAAATGATTTTGGATCCAAACAGTCACTTTGTGGGTGTTAAAAATTACTTTTGCACATACATCTACCATTTTTTACCAACTTTGAAGTTTTATAACTTGAAGTGCAAAGACCATGGGGGAACTAAACTTGAAAAGAAGGGACATAATGTTGAAAGGAACAAACCCTTTTGATTTGATAGCCATTTGATCTTTCCACATGTTTCTATAAAATGCTCAAGTCAACTAGTTCATGTGATCCTACATGACATCTTGATGATAGTTTGGTCTAAAATCTCTCAATATGGAAACTTAGAAAATTTTGCATTAAGAGCCAGCTTTGCCCATACATATATTTCATTGTGATATAGAACATGGACCAGAACTTGGTGTATATAATCTCAAGACTAAAAGGAACAAACCCATTTGCTCATTTTCCCCTAAAACTATGTGTGTGAGATATGACCTCATTAGCATGCTCACTCGACTCTGTTTAGACCCTTTAAAAATTGGCTACGTATATAAACTTAGTGGATTTTTCATTAAGATCCCACTTTTAACCCTTATATATTTTTTTGCACTTAGGTAGATGAGCTAAATCTTGGCACATAGTAACCTAGGGCTAATTTGAAGAAACCTATGTGACTAAATCTCCTTGACTCATCCACACGTGTGAGATCTAGTAATATCAAAATAGTCACTCAGCTTTTCAACCACTATAGCCAAATGTCTAGACAAGTTTTGGATGCTAAGTGGACCAAATGAAAACCACATGCTTTCATACTTATCTTGAGCACTCCATAGGGTCTCTAAAACTCTAGACCTACCCTTAAAATTTGACAAATTACACTTTAAATGAACTTAAAGTGTTTCAAAAGCTTTGTGAGCTTCATGGTCTCTCTAGTTCACTCATTCCATCTAGAGCTTGTTCAATCATTTTATCATTTGATCAATTAGGAATTCTACCTCTTCATCTACATCAGGACCATTAGTAACTGGGCACATGCTTGGTATGTGGGCCAAATATGGCCAATATCTTTGGTGACTCATAGAGAAGCATACATGTTATGCTTGGGAACCCAGTTAAATCTATCTCAACTAATCCATTAGGTATGGAGTCACTTCTCTACAACTAAGTTGATCATGAAGATGATGCAAAGTTTCCTCTTTTTGGAACTTCTTGAAATAATAAGGACCAAAATAAAACAATAAAGGTAAATGCACATAGGCAAATTCAAGGAAGGAAAAAAATAAGTAACCTAATAAACAAATGTGCATAAAGGCACTTAGATAAAATCATAAAATATATTCTAACCTATATACAAGGTTATAATTTACAAGTACTTACCACTTGGATCAAATGTAAAGGAGTTGGCATCACTTACTTGTGATGAACCAAGCTAGAAAACACCTTGCCTTTGAGAGCCAATGATATGTGGGCCAAAATTTTTGGTTGTTGATTCCTTTTTGGCATACTCTCAAGTAGATGAAAAGGGGAAAACATGTCTCTAATGTAGACATATTGGTCCATTTATTCAAGGCTTGATCCAAATTATATTGTAGGGGCCCTTGAAAAATCCTTTAAAATGGTGCTTGGTTGACTATCTAGACTTAGGCAAAAATCTCTAAGTCATCCCAAAAGGTAGACCATCTTTTCTCTATTTTTTTCAACCTCTTGGTCATCTAAGATAATAAAAATTTCAACACCATCTTTTCTCTATTTTTTTTGAAGGGGGCCATATGGTAGTTCATCAATCCACCTAAGGCCTATCATGTCATATGCCTATGTCTCTGGATCTAACCATTCTCCATTTTTTAAGGCATCAGTGTTGCTTTAAAAGACTATCTCATCTCTAGATTGGTCAGCACCCTCAACCTAATGGGTGAGTTCCTCTTCATGTCCTAGAGAAGATATAGGCCGGTTTAGAACCTCTACCTGATATATGAATTCATAGTACAGTTTTTTTCATACTTCATCTTGCTCCTCTTTTTCCTTTATTTATTCTTCAAGCTCATTTATGACCTTCCCAATGTGGTGAGCTAACTGATTGATTACATAGATCTCTACATCTTTCTCATTTTCATTTATGGCCATACCAAATGGAAGTGCTTGGGACTAAAAAAAATCTTTCCTACTCTAAACCATATCTTTTCTATACATATATTCAAAAGTGAAGGCATTAATGTTGCCTTTTGGCTTTAAAATATCAAAGACATACCAAGAAGTCAGATTAAAGCCTGACTCTTATCCCTTTGAAATAAGTGGAATACCTATCATGAACTCTTCATCATAGGCACTTATGTTATATTCTTTAGGTTCTAATTTCACTATAAGGTCCTCCTTTATCCTTTCTAAGACATGTTACTTCTTTATGAGGGAGATGGTGGGAGGGTGAAGAAGTTCACCTTGATTGTAGATCAAAGAGTATCCCTCCATATAAGCACTTTGGAGGATTTTTTAGGTAGTTTATGAGGTAAGAAGGGAGAGTCTTGAAACTCTTGTACACTAAGCTCATTAAGCCGAGCTATATTTGTTTGATTAATCCCTTGCACAACTAACCCTTCTTCTACTAGGACTAGTTTTTGGACCTTCTCAACTAGCATTTCCCTTTTCTATTATGTACCCTCCTTGATTGATTTCCATGAGGGAAATGTGATACAAGACTTAGCCACCTCCTCCCTTTCTTGAATGGGTGTGGGAGAGGGTGGTCTCACAATAGAGGGTATATAATAGTTGGGGTCATTGACATAAGAGAGGATCCAAGATTTAAGGACTTTATGTTCCTCAATTCACACCCTTAGATAGGGTTATTCAGGCTCTCTCCAATTTAGCTATAATATTGGGATAACCTTAGGCTATGGGTCACCTATGTTGGGGTTGAACCTCTATAGTAGTTTGACTTCCACTTTGATGCTCACCTAGAACTAAAACTACACCTAATGCTTCATAGGGAAAGGGTTAGAAAGAGATTAAGGTCTCTTAAGAAAGTTAACTAGGAGATGCACAAAACTTAAGAGGGAAACTCCCATGAGCTCAAACCCAAACTAGATTAGCAAAGGATAGTACTAGCTTACACAACCTTAAGCTCAAGCTAATTTGCATAAATAATTCATTAGAGAGGTTCAAAATAAGACACTAACATAGACCTACAAATAACATTAAAAACCCTCTAAATAAGGTCATAAAGAAGGACCATGGATGAGGAAGATCCTCCTTCAAAAAATGCCATAGTGTAAAACTCATCAAACATAGATTCAAGGTAGAAGATAAGTAAAAAAAGTCTCATTGCATTAAGAGTTACTTCTTACAAATATTTAATAGGGTCAAGCCTAATCAAGCTAAGCATACTTTATAGTATCTCAAAGAATGTCTCATCTCTTAGAAGGATAAAAAGTCTTAAATTTTGAGAACTCTTTACAAAATGGAAAGAAAGGGTTAATATAGGATAAAGGGAAGAAGAGAGAGGGGGGAGCACATTGTTCATGACAAATCAATGAACTATCAACTTTAAGATATGTTTCACCAAGATTTTGGTCTAATCAGAATAGTTTATTATGACTAAGATATTATTGATTTGCCCAGATAGCCTTTGAATCATTTCACTATTTGAACAAGCTAACTAGAATACAAGAGTTTTCCAAAAGTGGCAAGTCATGATCCTGTTAAAAATGAATGCTCCAACTACTTTCCAAATCCCCAAGTCCTATCACTTTGGATCTTGGACTATATTTAATTATGAGGAAAAAATCTTCATATCTTCAAACTGCCAAGGACATGTCATGTCTGCTCTAAGTAGTGGTTTGTTGAGGACATGACTTGGAATGATCTTCTCATTTACCATATATCTATTATGTGCCTTGGGTATTGGATCAAAAATATTATAGGTGAAAACCAATCTAAGGACATTGGGTTTCCTATAGTTTTACATATAGATGTCACTATGTTCAATGTTAGGTCTTATCTGAGTCTGCATTGAGCTCTTTTCCTTTAAGTTTTTTACTAACTCAGGTTAGGCCTAAACTAGGTTCTTTGGTTTTACTTGCCGAGTAGGGTCCACTTTATGAAATTTCATTGAACATCCTAGCTCATCTCCTTTGTTATTGGCTATCAAAACCACCTTGAATTATTGACACTTTTGACTTTATTTTTCTTCATTAGATTTTGAGATCCAATTAAATGTGGACCATAGATCTTTGGGACCCACTCCCCCAAGTTCAGTCTCTCATTGGTCCCTAGGATTCATTGACTATTTGACTTACTTTGAGCTCTTGTGTGCTTGGTACTTGTCATCTACACATTCCTCCTCAAGTTCCTACCAAGGATTTTAGATCCAAACAGTCACTTTGTGGGTCTTAAAATGATGTTTTCATAGACATCTACCATTTCTTGACCAACTTTAAAAATTTATAACTTGAAGTGCAAAGATCATGGGGGAACCAAACTTGCATATAAGGGACCTAATGTTGAAAGAAAGAAACCCTTTTGATCTATTGACCATTTGAGCTTTCCACATGTTTTTATAAAATTCTCAATTTGATTGGTTCATGTGATCCTACATGACATCTTGTTGATGGTCTGATCTAAAATGGCTAAGTATGGAAACTTAGCAAATTATATGTTAGGAACCAACTTTGCTAATGTATATCTATTATTTTATTATCACGTGTGTACTATAACTTGGTGTATACAGTCTTGAGACTAAAAGGAACAATCCCATTTGCTCATTTTTTCTTAAAACTATCATGTGTGTGAAATATGACCTCATCAACATGCTCACTTGACTCTGTTTGGACCCTTTAAAAATTGGCTATGTATGGAAATTTAGCAGATTTTACATTAGGAACCTATTTTGAACCCTTATATCTTTTACTATGATTATCCAGATGAGTTGAATCTTAGTGCATTGCAACCTAGGGATAATGTAAAGAAACCCATGTGACCGAAATTCCTTGACTCATCCACACCTGTGAGATCTAGCAGTATCAAAATAGTCACTCAAATTTTCTACCACTATAGCCAAATGTCTAGACAAGCTCTGGATGGTGATTCAACCAAATGAAAACCGAACACTTCCATGCTTATCTTGAGCACTCCATAGGGTCTCTACAACTCCATACCTACCCTTATAAATTGATAATTTATGCTTTAGGTGAACTTAAATTATTTCAAAAGCTTTGTGAGATTCATGGTCTCTCTGGTCCACTTAATCCATCTAGATCTTGTTCAGTCATTTGATCATTTGATAAACCAAGAACTCTACCTATTATTTTGCATCAAGACTATTAGTAACTAGTCACATTCTTAATATGTGGGCCAAATATGGCCAACATCTTTGGTGACTCATAGGGAAGCATGCCTATTATGCTTGATAATCCATTTCATTCTATCTCAACTGATCCATTAGGTATGGATTCAATTCTCTAAAACTAAGTTGATCATGAAGATGATGCAAAGTTTCCTCTTTCTATAATTTCTTTTTGAAACAACAAGGACCAAAAAAACAAAGGAAAATTCATGCAGGCAAATGTAAGAAAGAAAAAAAGAACAACTAACCTACTAAACAAATGTGCATAAGAGAAATTAGATAAAAGCATAAAATATATTCTAACCATATATAAGGTTATAATTTAAAATTACTTCCCACCTAGATCAAATGGAAATGATTCAGCATCACTTGTGATGAACCAGGATGGAAAACACCTTGCCTTTGAGAGCTCATGATATATGGGAAAAAATGTCTAGCTATTGATTCCCTTGACATACTCTCAAGTGGATAAAAAGGGGTAAACATGTATCTAATGTACACATATTGGTCCATTTCTTTAAGGCTTGATCTAAATTAGAGTACAAGAACCCCTACAAACTCCTCCTTTAAACTGGTACTTGGTTGACTATCTAGACTTAGACAAAAAATCTCTAAGTCATCCCAAAAGGTAGCCTCCTCTTGGTCATTTGAGATAATGCCACTTTCAACACCATATTTACTCTATTTTATTTTAAGGGGGGCATATGGTAGTTTATCAATCCACCTAAAGCCTAGCATGTCATATCCTTATGGCTCTAGATTCGACCATTCTCCTTCATTTTTTAAGGCATGATTACTACCTTCAAAGAGTATCTCATCTCAATATTGGTCAGCACCCTCAACATCATGGGCAATTTCTTCTTCATGTCTTGGAAGAGGTATAAGCTAGTGTAGAACTTCTACCTGATCTATGAATTCATAGTATAGTTATTGCAATACTTCATCTTGATCCTCATTTTCTTTTATTTCTTCCTCATGCTCATTTATGACCTTCCCAACATGGTGAGTTGATTGATTGACTACATCATTCTCTGCATTGTGCTCATTTTTAAATATGGCCATACCAGTTGGAAAATCTTGGGACCAAAAAAAATATTCCCTACTCTCAACCACATCTTTTCTATACACATCTTTAAAAGTAAAGGCATCATTACTACCTTCAGGCTCTAAAATATCAAATCTATACCGAGAAGTTAGATTAAAACTTGACTATTCTCCCTTTGAAAGAAGTGGACTACCTATCATGACCTCTTCATCATAGACACTAATATTATCTTCTTCAAGTTCTAATTTCACTGCAAGGTCCTCCTTTATCCTTTTTAAGACATGTTCCTTCTTTATGAGGGAGAAGGTGGGAGGGTGAAGAAGTTTGCCTTGATTTTAGATCAAGAGATTATCCCTCTAGCTAAGCACTTTGGAGGATTTTTTAGGCAATTTATGAGGGGAGAAGGAAGAGTCTTGAAATTCTTGTATGCAAAGCTCATTAAGTTGATCTATAGTTTTTTGATTAATCCCTTGCATAAATAACCCTTTTTCTACTAGAACTAGTTTTTGGACCTTCTTGGCTAGCATTTCCCTTTTCTATTTTGCACCCTCCTTGATTGATTTCCATGAGGGAAATGTGGTAAAAGATTTGGCCACCTCTTCCCTTTCTTGAATGGGTGTAGGAGAGGGTGGTCTCATAATAGAGGGTATAAAATAATTGGGATCATTGACATAGGAGAGGATCCAAGATGGAAGGACTTCATGTTCCTCAATTGATAGAGGTGAGGCATGACAAGGTTGACTAGAGGGGAAAGTTGGTTGATATGGAGGATAGATAGGCTTGTTTTAGGACTAGTAGGAATGATTATATGGCTATTATACTAAACTTTGAGGACCACTTAGGGTGAAGCCATAAATATTGTTAACTTGATATAAAGGATAAGGAATGAATGATCATGCATTTTGATCAAATGGGTTGTGGTTGTATATACCAAATGATGGTGATTAGGCACCTAGGATACATAAAATAGTTGATGGATGTTCAGAGTCTCCATTGATGTTTGTCAAAATGCCTCTAGAGTCTAATATGAAAAAGAGCAACACCATAAATTCCTCCACTACTTTGGACCTTAGTCCCATCAGGTGTTTCAAAAACTATTATAAGCTCAATTCACACCCTTATAGAGGGTTATTTAGGCTCTCTCCAATTTATCTATAATATTGGGACAACACTAGGCTGTGGGTCACCTATGTTGGGGTTAAACCTTTGGAGTAGGCCAAATTTTTGTTTGATGCTCACCTAAAATTAAAAATAAGCCTAATGATTCATAGGGAAAGGGTTAGAAAGAGAGTAAGGGCTCCTAAGAAAGTTACAAAATGGAAAGAAAGGGTTAATATAGGAGAAGGGGAAGAGGAGAGGCAGGAGCATATTGTTAATGATAAATCAATGAGTTGTCAAATTTAAGAGATGTTTCACCAAGATTTTGGTCTAATCAAAATAGGTTATTATGAGCAAGATATTCATGATTTGCCCAAATAGCCTCTAAATCATTTCACTATTTGAACAAGTTACACTAGAATACAAGAGTTTGCCAAAAGAAGCAAGTCATGATCTTGTAAAAAATGAATGCTCTAACTACTTTCCAAATCCTTAAGTCCTATAATTTTGAATCCTAGACTAGATTTGATTATAAGGACAAAATCTTCAATCTTCAAACTACCAAGGACACATCATGTCTACGCTGAGTAGTAGTTTGTTGAGGACATGACTTGGGATGATCTTCTCATTAACCATATATCTGTTATGTGCCTTGGATATTGGACCAAAAAGATTATAGGTGAAAACTAATCTAAGGAAATTAGGTTTCATATAGTTTTACATATATATGTCATTATGTTCAATGATAAGACCTATCTGAGTCTACATTTAGCTCTTTTCCTTTAATTTTTTTTATCGACTTGGGTCAAGCCTACGACCAAGGCCTTTGGTTTTACTTGTCGAGTAGGGTCTATTTTGCTTTATCAACTTTCATTGAACATATTGTCTCATCTCATTTACTATTTTATATCAAAACTACCTCAAATTATTAACCCTTTTAACTTTATTTCACTCCATCAGATTTTGAGATCTGATTAAATGTGGACCATAGATCTTTGGGATCCACTCCATTGAGTTTAGTCTCTCATTGGTCCTTGGGATTAATTAACTATTTGACTTACTTCGAGCACCTACATGCTTAAAACTTGTCATCCACACATTCTTCCTCAAGTTATTACCAAGGATTTTAGATCCAAATGGTCACTTTAAGGGTCTTAAAAATGATGTTCATGTAGACATCTACCATTTCTTGACTAACTTTGAAAATTTATAACTTGAAACGTAAAGATTATGGGAGAACTAAACTTGTAGAGAAGGGACCTAATGTTGAAAATAAAAAACCCTTTTGATCTATTATCCATTCAAACTTTCCACATGTTTCTATAAATTATTCAAGTTGACTGGTTCATGTGATCCTACATGACGTCTTGTTGATGGTCTGGTCTAAAATGGCTAAGTATGAAAACTTAGCAAATTCTATGTTAGGAACCAACTTTGCCCATATATATCTTTCTTTATACTATAGTGTATGGACTAGAACTTGGCATATACAATCTTTGGACTAAAAAAAACAAACCCATTTGATCATTTTTTCTTAAAACTATCATGTGTTAAAAATATGACCTCATCAACATGCTCACTCAGATCTACTTAGATCCTCTAAAAATTGGCTAAGTATGAAAACTTAGCAAATTTTGGATTAAAAACTCATTTTAAACCCTTATATATTCTACTATACTTAGGTGGATGAGCTAAATCTTGGCACATGGTAACCTAGGGCTAATGTAAAAAAACCCATGTGACCAAATTTCCTTGACTCATCCACATGTGCAAGATCTAGCAGTATCAAAATAGTCACTCAACTTTTCTACCACTATAGCCAAATGTCTAGATAAGCTCTAAATGGTGAGTCAACCAAATGAAAACCACACACTTCCATGCTTATCTTGATCACTCCATAGGGTCTCTACATCTTTATACCTACCCTTAGAAATTGACAAATTACACTTTAAGTGAACTTAAAGTGTTTCAAAAGATTTGTGAGCTTCATGGTCTCTCTGGTCCACTCATTCCATCCAAATCTTGTTCAGTCATTTGATCATTTGATCAACCAGGAACCCTACCTCTTCCTCTATATTGGGACTATTAACAACTGGTCACATGCTTGGTATGTGGGCCAAATATGGCCAACATCTTTGGTGACTCAGAGGGAAGTATTATTGCTCTTCTTGGGAACCTAGTTCATTCTATCTTAACTGATCCATTGGGCATGGAGTCACTTCTCTATAACTAAGTTGATCATGAAGATGATGCAAATTTTCCTCTTTTTATAACTTCCTCTTGAAACAATAAGGACCAAAATAAAATAAGAAATGCAAATGCATGCAAGTAAATGTAGGAAAGAAAAAAGAACAACTAACCTACTAAACAAATGTGCATAAGGGTACTTAGATAAAAGCATAAAATATATTCTAAACTATATAAAAAGTTAAAATTTAAAATTACTTCCCACCTGGATCAAATGGAAAGGATTCATCATCACTTACATGTGATGAACTAGGCTAGAAAACACCTTGCTTTTGAGAGCTCATGATATGTGGGCCAAAATGCATGGCTGCTAAATTCTTTGGCATACTCTCAAATTGATGAAAAAGGGAAAACATGTCTCTAATGTAGACATATTGGTCCATTTCTTCAAGGATTGATCTAAATTCGACTGTAGGGACCCCTATAAACTCCTTTAAATTGGTACTTGGTTGATTGTCTAGACTTAGGGAAAAAAGCTCTAAGTCATCTCAAAAGGTAGCCTCCTCTTGGTCATCTGAGATAATGCCACTTTCAACACCATATTTACTCTGTTTTATTTTAAGGGGGACATATGGTAGTTCATCAATCCACCTAAATCCCAACATGTCATATCCTTATGGCTCTGGATTTGACCATCCTCCTTTATTTTTAATGCATCAGTACTACCTTCAAAGAATATCTCATTTCAATATTGGTCAGCACCCTCAACCTAATGGGTGAGTTCTTATTCATGTCCTAAAAGAGGTATAGGTTGGTGTATAACCTCTACCTAATCTATAAATTCATATTATAGTTGTTATGATACTTCATCTTGATCCTCTTTTTCCTTTATTTCTTCCTTTAGCTCATTTATGACCTCCCCAACATGGTGTGTTGATTGATTGACTACATCAATCTCTATATCTTACTCATTTTCATATACAGCCATACTAGATGGAAGATCTTAGGACCAAAAAAATTCTTCCCTAATCTCAACCACATCTTTTCTATACACATCTTTAAAATTGAAGGCATTAGTACTACCTTCAAGATTTAAAATATCAAAGCCATACTAGGAATCCAGATTAAAACCTAACTCTTCCCCCTTTGAAAGAAGTGGACTGCCTATCATGACCTCTTCATCATAGACACTTTTGATGTCTTATTTAGGTTCTAATTTCACTGTAAGGTCCTCCTCTATCCTTTCTAAGATAGGATCCTTATTATTGTGGGAGATGGTGGGAGGGTGAAGAAGTTTACCTTGATTGCAGAGCAAGAGAGTATCCCTCCAGCTAGGGACTTTGGAAGGTTTTTAGGTTGTTTCTAAGGGAAGGAGGGAGAGTCTTAAAAATATTTTACACCAAACTCATTAAAATAAGATATAGTTATTTTATTCATCCCTTGCACAACTAACCCTTCTTCTATCGATACTGGTTCTTGGGCCTTCTCAGCTAGCATTTCCCTTTTCTATTTTGTACCCTCAATTATTTTCCATGAGGGAAACAAGGTACAATATTTGTCCACCTCCTTCCTTTCCTAAATGGGTGTGGAAGAGTGTGGTCTCATAATAGAGGGTATAAAATAGTTGGGGTCATTGACATAGGAGAGGATCCAAGATGGAAGGACTTCATGTTTCACAGTTGATAGTGGTAAGGCTCGATAAGGTTGACTAGAGGGGAAATTAGGTTGATATAAAAGATAGATAGGCTTGATGTAGGACTGGTAGGAATGATTATATGGTTGTTTCACTAAACTTTGAGGACCACTTGGGGTGAATCCATAAATATTTTTAACTTGATATAAAAGATAAGAAATGAATGAACATACATTTTGATCAAATGGGTGGTGATTGTATATACCAAATGATGGTGATTAGGCACCTGGGATACTTAAACTAGTTGATGGATTTTTGGACTCACCACTAATGTTTTTTATGATTCCTTAAAAGGTTTATATGCAAAATAGCAACACCAAAAATTCCTCCACTACTTTGGACCTTAGTCTTATTAGGTATGCCAAAAACTATTATAGGATCACCTAAAACTAAAACTAAGCCTAATACTTCATAGGGAAAGGGTTATAAAGAGAGTAAGGGCTCCTAATAAATTTATCTGGTGATGCACCAAAATTAAGAGGGAAATTACCATGAGCTTGAACCCATACTAGACTAGTAGAGGACAATACTAGCTTACACAACCTTAAACTCAAGCCAATTTGCATAAATAATTCATAGGAGAGGTTCAGAATTGGACACTAACCTAGACCTATGAATAACATTGAAAACCCTCTAAACAAGGTCAAAAAGAAGGACCATGGATGAGGAATATTCTCCTTCATGCAATGCCATAGTGCACAACTCATCAAACATAGATTCAAGGTAAAAGATAGGTAAAGAAAGTCTCCTTGCATTAAGAGGTAGTTCTTACAAATACTTGACAGGGTCAAGCCTAATCAAGCTGAGCATCCTTTATAGTATCTCAAGGAATGTCTCATATCTCATAAAGATAAAAAGTCTTAAAATCTAAGAACTCTTTAAAAAATGGAAAGAAAGGGTTAATATAGGAGAAGGGGAAGATGAGAGAGAGGGGGATCTAGTTGTTCATGATAATCAATGAGCTATCAACTTCAAGAGATGTTTCACTAGGATTTTTGTCCAATTAGAGTAGGTTATTATGAGCAAAATATTTGTGACTTTTATAGATATCCTTTGAATCATTTCACTAGTTGAACAATTTTTACTAAAAGATAAGAGTTTTCCAAAATTGGCAAGTCATGATCCTATTGAAAATGAATGCTCCAACTGCTTTCCAAATCCCCAAGTCCTGCCACTTCCAATCCTAGATTAGATTTCATTATGAGGATAAAATATTTATATTTTCAAACTACCAAGGACATGTCATGTCTACTCTAAGTAATAGTTTATCAAGGACATGACTTGAGATCATCTTCTCATTAACCATATATTTGTTTTGTGCCTTAGATCCTAGACCAAAAACACTGTAGGTGAAAACCAATCTAAGGACATTAGTTTTCCTATATTTTTACATATAGATGGTACTATGTTCAATGTTAGGTCCCATTTGAGTTCACATCGAGCTCTTTTCCTTTAATTTTTTCATTGACTCAGGTTGGGCCTAAGTTTGGGTCCTTTGGTTCTACTTACCAAGTTGGGTCCACTTTGCTTTATCGACTTTTATCAAACATCCCAGCTCATCTCCTTTGTTATTGGCTATCAAAACTACCTTGGATTATTGACCCTTTTGACTATATTTCACTCCATCAGATTTTGAGATCCGATTAAATATAGATCATAGATTTTTTGGACTTACTACCCCAAGCTTGATCTCTCATTAGTCCTTAGGATTCACTGACTATTTGACTTGTTTCGATCTCCTACGTGCTTGAAAATTATCATCCATACATTCTTCCTTAAGTTCTTGCCAAGAATTTTGGATCCAAATAGTCACTTTATAGTTCTTAAAAATGATGTTTACATAGACGTCTTCCATTTCTTGACCAAATATAAAAGGGACCTAGTGATAAAAGGAATAAACCCTTTTAATCCACTAGTTATTTGATCTTTCCACATGTTTTTATAAAATGCTTAAGTCAACTAGTTCATGTGATCTTGCATGATGTCTTAATTATGGTATAGTTTAAAATGACTAAATATGGAAACTTAGAAAATTCTATGTTAGGAGATAAATTTTCCCATTTATATATTTGATTGTGCTATAGTGTGTGGATTATAACTTGGCATATACAATCTTAGGACTAAAAAGAACAAACTTATTTGCTCATTTTTCCCTAAAAATGTCATGTGTGTGAAATATGACATCATTAAAATTCTCAATTTGATCTACTTGGACCCTTTGAAAATTGGATAAGTATGGAAACTTAGTGGATTTTGTGTTAGGATCCCACTTTGAACCCTTAGATCTATTTTTGCACTTAGGCAGATGAGCTAAATCTTGGTGCATGGTAACCTAGGGCTAATGTGAAGAAACCCATGTGACCAACTTTCCTTGACTTATCCACATATGCAAGATCTAGTAATATCAAAATAGTCACTCAGCTTTTATGCCACTATATTCAAATGTCTAGACAAGCTTTGGATGGCGAGTAGACTAGATGAAAACCATGCTCTTCTATGCTTACCTTGAGCACTCCATAGGGTCTCTACATCTCTAGACCTATCCTTAGAAATTGATAAATTACACTTTAAGTGAACTTAAAGTATTTAAAAATATTTGTGAGCTTCATAGTCTCTTGGTCCACTCATTCCATCCAGATCTTGTTCAGTCATCTGATTATTTGATCAATCAAGAACTTTGCCTCTTCCTCTACATCAGGACCATTAGAAATTGGGCATATGCTTGGTATGTGGGCCAAATATGGCCAATAGGATAAGTGATTAGATTTATCTTCAAATTACCTATAAAAGGTTGTACCTAAGTCATCCTAGGAAATAATAAAATTTAGAGGAAGTTTTTTATATCATTGTAATGTTTTTTCTTTGAAGGATGCAACAAGTAGTTAGATAGTTGTGTTCTTTTAGATAACATTATGGGTAGGACAAAGGTTGGATACATATTTTATGTGTTCAATAGGCATATTTTGGTCTTACCCTAAGATTAAAAGAATGATCTTAAGAACTAAAGCTGGCATATCATCATATTGGGCAAGATTCAGTGAGCTTCCTCTATTGAATGAGATAAACACATGGTTCCTAGGTACAACCATTTGGATATTAAGAATTGAATTGTCTAGTATAATGGGTTGATTAAGAGATTGAAACAAATTTATAGGATATGGGTTTGTCTTTATAAATATTTTACTTCTATATGAATGATAAGGTAACTCAACAAATTTAAAAGGAATACCTTTGATTGATGATCTTGTGGTAACCTTTGGCATGGAAATTATGCTAGCCTACTACTAATAATACTACAACTTCGAGTAGTACTCTTGACCAAAATATGATTAGTGTCCTATGTTACTACAAATTATTTTTTCTAGCTCTAAACTTTAGCTATGCTAAGGAGTATGTGTCTCACTGGGCATGACAAAAACTATTGTCAATTAGGAGTTCCACCCTTGTGAGAATGTGTGATACTTACCACTCCTAAAATAATGGAATCTCTCCTAAGTGTGGGTGACTTTTAAAGGGAGAGAACATCTAGATAGAGAATTGGTTCCCTTGATGCACTCACTAAATCTGATCCTAATCCTACTAACTACTAATTTTTGACTAAGAGAAAGCGTGAAAGGATATTGCTTGCACTAGAATTGAAATGAAAACTTAGACTTAAGGTGATGCACTAATGTATATGACCACTTTTTTTACAATTGACACTCTTAGGAAGGGAATAATCTTTCACACATTCTCTTCACTTTAGGTATATCACTTATACAATAATGTTTCATACAAAGGACTTGAAAAACTCTCTCCTTTCTTGGAAGGAATGAAAAGGTATTGAATTAACATCTAAAAGTAGACTAAGATTGATCTAGACACTTAGTATGACTTATATAAACTCAATTATACTATATGAAGGGATAAAAAATAGACAATAACATAGGAAAACTACTAATTCATAATGTTATATCAATGGAAATCACCATACACTTCACACAAAACCTAAAAATGGAGGAAAGGAACTTATTATTTCTTTAAGAGGTGATTACAAAAATGGAAACTTTTCAGCATAGCAAATAAAATGATTGATAAGACAATTATCATAAAGAGATTATAAATAGAAAAATAATATGATAGGGGAAACAAAGTAGCCCCAAAATAGGGATGACTAGCTTTGTCTTCAAACCCCTCCAATTACTATGTAGTGTTTCCTACAATTTTTATTTTCACTCCTTCCAAAAATTGGTGTAGTGGTAGAGTAGGATTTTTTAGGGAAACTTGAAAAGGTATTCATCATTGACTGGTCAAGCTTGACCACCTTGAAGATGCCTAAATCTTTATTTGCACAACCTTTATACTAGCTCGAGCATATGTCCTTATTGAAGAATGAGTCTTCCTCCTTGAAAATAGGTATTTAAGTCTTCAATACTCCATCCATTTAAATTTTATCCTATGATTTATGAGATCTTTCCACCTTACACAGGTTGTTAGAAGGCTCATCTATGTATCTTTAACCCTTTCAACATGTTAGGCATAGGAGGGAAAGGTCTTGTTATGAGTGTTTTAAAATATTTAAAACTCTTTGAATTCTCTTTGAAACTAACTTATTCCTGACCTCCAACTGGCATGGAAGAGAGAGGAAACTTTGTATAACCCCTTTAATAATTTATGTACCTTGACTTAGTTGATTATTCACTTGAATTCCTCCTTAAGCAAATTGGTGTAGGAAAGAGAAAACTTGAATTTGCTTTAGATTAGGAAAATTTCCTCTATGTATATATTATAAACATCATTTTAGACATGAAATAAGGAACTTGGAGCCATCAAACCCTCCAAAATATGTAATTTTATTCTATTTTCTTGATTTTCCACTCATTCTTTATAACCCTAAAATTTGGTAAAGCTCCTTATGTAGAAAGGTGTATGGGTTGTACAAAAAAAATAAACACATTTTTTAGGGCCCTATATCCCCTTACATCTCCATGATAATTTTTAAGATCCAACTCTAAGTGTAAGTGTCTCTTTTCTATCATTTCCCTCTCTAATTAGGCCTAATTAAGCCTCATGGGCCTAGAAATAGAGATTTGGCCCAAATAGCCACCCACATATGTGAAACCTTAAAAAAGTGTTTAATTAACTTTACTTATACTAATTAAATTCTCCATGTCATATTTCAAGTTTTAGGGCCTTGTTTAGATGGACAAACCATGAAAAGGCCATCGGCAAGCTTAAATGTTTGGGTATGCTTGAGGGGTAATTTGAGATGTTTTTCATGAAACTTACAGGATTTGGTGTATCAACATGACTTGATGAAACATATAACACCTTTATACAACTCATTCCTTTGGATTTAAGTTTATTATTTCACTCATAGGTCTTCATCTAGGCTTCTTAGCTTGCAAAACTAGGTTTTTCTCATCTTTTGACTAAGTGCCCAACTTGCAAGGAATGTATAATGACTTGAGAGAATTGTATAAGAGTTTGGATGATTATGGAAACTATATCAAGCCCCCATAAGCCTCTTTAAATGGTTTATAGATCACTCCACATCTTATACTCTCACAAACAAGCTTTAAACTGCATATTTTGCCCTATACCTTATGGTATTATACCTACACATGTGAAACAACACCTCTAAGTGGAGCTCAGGGGAGTTTTGAATGACATTAGGATCATTTAGAATCATGTAATTTTAGAGTGATAAGAAAAAAAAATTCTCCATCATGTTAGTTGCAGGGTTTAAGAAGAGTTTATATAGGTTTTTGGTCTTAGCAATGATTCATAAAGGATAGGGGTCCATCCCAAAAACCAATGCCAGGAATTTGTATTAGGGGGTTCCCTCTAACATATCTATAGGATTGATTTCTCATTCAAATCCTCATGAAATTTTAGAGCAAAACTTTGACCCACTCGATCTTTTTGTCATGCAAAACAAGGTTTTTAGTCTTCTTATTGAGTGTTCATATCATTGTGGGACCCAAGGACTAAATCAATGTTAGATGTTTGAATTATGGGAGCCTATCCAACACCACAAACAACCTTAAGATACCATGTATCTCTTTGGTGGAGTTCTAATCTCTATAAAATTGCCTCTTAGGTTAAGATGACTATGTATGAAGGCCAAAAAAAGTCATTTTGGGTCTTAAGACCTCAAAACACACTTTAATAGTAAATAAAACTATAATTATCCTTCTAATGATCCATTAAATGACTCAACATGATCCTCCACAACACTGACCTTCCAAAAGGTCTGAAGCCTTATTCTTCTCTACCTAAAGGTTTATATGCACACTAAGCTTATTGACCCTAGAGGTCTATTCCTTGAGTTTTTATCCTCATTCACTGGATTCAAACTTGATTAAATTATTTTTTAAGATCATCTACATCCCTTTATTATTATTATTATACATCTTATTTTGGTGAGAAATATGTTCTCTTCACTTTGCTTGTGAGTGGTCCTGTAAGTCTTCACTTGACTGTATTAGTTTGGGATAAGCCCTATCTCAATGGGTATGACCTTATAAAACACTTAAAATTATCCTTAAAAACTTCATGTTATAGTTCTTCCAACCTCTTCATAACACTAATTATACTATCACAAGTGTGACCTTTCTCCACATGCTTACTCCAAGAAAAGACTGCTTGTAAGTGTTGTAATGGTTGTAGGTGTGCATTTATTATTTCCTTATATTATATGGAGGAAGTGACTATAATAATATATTTAATAGCTTTGTGACATTTTAAAAAACTCGTTATCACCTTTTTAAAATATATAAACCCATCACTTCTCCTCTCACACAAGCTTTCTCATTCATGTAGTACATAGGCTTGACTGTATCTTTACCTTGCCTGAGTATAACTTTACTTAAATTGTGAGTGAGTTCATGAGATATTTATTTCTTTGAAATTTTTTTTGTGACCTTAAATCCAACTTCACACCCCAAGAAATTAATGTTAATTAAAACCTTCAATTTCACCTTTATGCTCTTTCATCTTATTGTCCTTAGAGCTCAGTTAAGTTGACCTATAGATGGTGACTTTAGAGTTCTTAGAATTGAATGGAGAAGGTAAAAAACATTAAGGCCTTAAGTAGGTATACATATACCTACTTCACCTTATGACACCATATGAAAATTTTATACTCCAGCCTCTTCTTCCTGCTTAGTCATGTCCTCACATGATCACATATAGGCAACCTTAATTGACTGACTGTAGACTTATAAAGTTAATTTAATCTCTATTAGCACTGGCCTATTTTTGGTCTTCAATGTAGAATATTCAAATTTCTATTTATACCCTACTCATCCATAATATCCATCTTCTCCTTACCTTCGTGATCTTCATAAAAACTTCATGTTGCATAATAGCCTAACTGATTGAGCCAAAACATCATGGTTGTAGGTACACATTTTGGTATTTGGTGGATGGTAGATTCAAAATACAATTCCACTTACCTTATTAGTCTAAATATACCAAACTCTTATCATTTATATCATTTTATTTCTTAGTGAAAACCACCTACCTCCATAACTATAACATTATATTTTCTTGAAATAGCCCTATTAATTGACTGTTGTAGGTGCGTATTCTACCCTTCTTGGCCTCTGTACGAACAGAGGAAAGATATGTGGTATGGTTTGAAACATTAAAAACATGATTCCAAAACCACTTACTAACTCTAACTCACCTTACCAACTTGGAGAAGCATTCAAAGAGCTTGATTAATAAGGAAACCAAAACATGATCATACCTTAAAAATTATGAAAGTACCTTAATCTCTACTAAACTGTGTTTCAAGGTCTTCTTTCACGCTTTTCTTTTACCTTGGAGAAATTTGGATAATTCTAATGCATTAAAGGGACTTATATAACCCTAAATTTTCATATAACACCTTCATAACACATCCTTAAGAACACACAGTCCTTTAGAAGTCCCTTTCAATTAGTAATATAGTAATACATAGACATGGTTATGTAATTTAGACATATAAGTCTCCAAATGGATCTCTTTCTCCCATAAGTTTTATTATCAAATTCAATACCCATAGATAATTCTTGGATATACTTCATGTTCTTCCCTATTTCTTTCATTTTCTTCATGACTCTTATGCTCATGTCATTTGCCATTTTGACCTCTACCTATTCATTAGGACTATAAGTGTTATTTTAAGATTTAAGAGAGCATGGTATTAGGATTTCATATGTATTATATTCCAAAGGTAAATAAATAGTCTCCCACCTTTTTTAAATCCTTCAATATCATGTTGAACTCACTAGGATACTCCCAAACATTAGAAGCTTATTAAACCTGCAACTATACCTTGTGAAAGATCCCATCTCACTCAAGATACCTCAAGGAATATCCTCTTCAATATGAAGGTACATTAAATTTTTATTTATTTAATAGGTTCATTATAACTAAAACATAAGCTTGATAACCCCTAAATATGAATACACTCAATTGAGATATCAAAAATGCTTGAAAACTATTGATCTTAACAATTAATATAGGCAACTAGTTTCTTATCAAAAGAATCTTTATCAAGACAAATTACCTGATGAGTCCAACATGAAAAATTTCATATTTTATCCTAAAATTATCCCACTATAACAATTTTTATACATCAAGTTTTGAAGTGAAGAAACAGAGATAAACATGGACCTTGTTTGGATTATTAGGACATAGCAACCCCCTTACACTCTTAGTGATTTTTCATAAAGATGGGGTGATGAATATAATAACCAATGAAACTAAATTTAATTTTATTAGGGTCCTTATAATTTTTAAATATATTTGGACCTAGTAATCTCTCTCTTCTGACCATATTGAGCAAAACCCTATGGCCTTCTTAAAGCTGCTAAAAAGTTGACAGGAGAGATAAATAGGTTTTCTACATTTTAACACCTTAAAATCCTTTAAAACCATGGATTTAACATTTAAATAAACAAATAAGGTCCTAAATATACTTTTAGGTTAATTTTACCTTGAATAACTATAATTACAACCTTAAAATAATACTTTTTGACACTAAAACTTCCATAACCACTTGAGAAACCTAATGAACCACTATAAAAAGTATCCATTAGACCTTTTCATGTATGAACAGGTACATCATGACCTTATTATAACATGATACTTCCAATATCATTTGAAATATACTCTAGAATCCACAAAGTGATCCAAAATACAACCAACTGGGTTATGAAGTTAGTCAAGCATATCACCAACTAGTTTGATCAATTGTAAAGTATATCATGGCCTTGATACAAGACATGAGTCATATAAAAATGCTCTAGATTATTTTCATCACTTGAAACAACTTGAAATAGGTGAAGAGGTGATTAAATAAACACAAATCTATAATGATCATAACCTTAAATTCATCAAATTTACCTTAAAATTTGATAATCAAGGTTTTAGATGACCATTAAAAAACACATTACAAGAACAAAATAATAACCAATGGTAAAAACAACATGAAAATCAAAGTTTCAATTTATAGGGGTGACAATTTGAGCTGTGAGGTCAAAATTAGGATCCCTTTTAATTTTCATATATACTATTTTTCATGGGATGACACTTATACTCCAATTTTTATCCCTAAATTACACTTTCTAGGAGGGGTTATCTAGGTCCTTGATGTTGATATTTATTAGCCTTGTCCACTTGATTAGAGTGTCTTGTTTACTATAAGAATTTATACATAACCCTTGTGGTGTATTACATCTTTACATCTCCATTTTATCTTTCTAAATATTCCCTTGACATATATTTTGGTTATCTAATCATGTTTTTCGTATTTACATCTTTATTTTCTATCTATTTGATTTAGATTTAAATCTTAGATCTCATTTCATAAGGAATCTTTGATTTTTAATTTGTAAATTGTATTATAATAACCTAGGAAATACATCCATGCCTTCCTCACAAACACAAATTAAATTTCCTTTCTACACCATATTTGTCACCATATCTATGTCTCTTAATGGTTATGTTTTCCTACATTTTTCTATAGCACAAGCACTGATTTTGAGTTTTTTACTCATTATAGTCTTTTTTCTCGTACATCCTTATTTGATTATTGTTTTCATAGTCATTTTCTCTTTCCATTTAAATTTTATTATATTAGATGATTTTTTAGTCATTTAATATAATTGTTTGATTATCTTTTGCATTTTATTACATTGGATGTACTTTTTCACAACTATTTTTTGCATCTTATGTTATGTTTTATGTTACATTTCTATGTGATTTCTGACTTTTAAATTACAATGTTTTATACATATTATGTATTTCCTTAAATGTTTTAATATTACTTATATTTGGTATGTTTTTAATTCATTTTTCATTTCACATCTTTTGTTTGTTGATTTTTTATATCTACTTACTTAAGATGTCATTTTTATTGCACTTTAATTTTTATTTTCTTTAACCATGTATTTTCTCACATTTGATAGAAAATAATAAAATATACATCACATTATATCATCCTCATAGCATGATATTAAAACCATAACATATTTTAATGCTAAAAAATAAGTACAAGTCCATGTAGAAAATAAGGAATCAAAGATATAAATGTTTGTCAAAAGTTTTCTACATAAATATATACATCTATGTCTATGGACCACCTTCATTTCTAGGGGTCGGTGAGGTGCCACACTTCCTAAAGAATTTTTAGATTTATATTTCTTTAGATACATCTCAAGTGTATATATGTGGGACTAAAATCCTATAGCCTCCCCATATATCCTAGCTAGCTTCATCTCTAGGTCAAGAATTCGCTACCACAACTCCCTCTATATGTATATGTTATCTATAAATGCAAATAATTTTGTCTCTCTCTCTATGTATAATGAAATATATGCTACAACCACCTAATATCATGCCACAACCTCTCATCTTTTATGTACTACTATAACAAAAACACTAGTAACATACTCTCTTCTCTATATGTCTTATGCATCCACTCTAGCCAATATGAACCAAATAGCACTATCTCTGGTAGAATACACAAATGGATCCCCAATCTATTTTGTATTGTGCTTAGGTAGCACATCATCCATAATATCATGATGCAAAATCTTGATCATAACCCTCCATTATGTTGTCTATGTTGTAGTAATTGAAAAAAAACTAAATTAACATCATATATATTTCAAATATGAAAATAAATATATCACTAGTACCTAACGTGTACATATCTAAGACTAGAAAGGGAAAATAATAATTTCATCATTTTTACCTAAATGTGAAGGCTCCTCTATGATGGTATCTTCAACTATTCTACCTCCAAATATAGGCTAGTTGTCTTGACTCAAGCTCGGTTGAGGATCTACCCATATCTCCTACCAAAACACTAACACATAATGCCCTAATGGCCTCACACATCCTCAGACAACCCATATATTTCATCTAGGTGGCACTGCCTCCCCCATAGGTACATAAAGATCAACTCTCAATTTCTCTTTTACTTTCATCTCTTATAATTGTTGTTGTTTCCATATCCAGCCATATGGGACATGATGAGGTCCAAAAATTAGGACATCAACTAGTGTGATCCTATCCCCTCACTCCTCATAAATCCCTCAAATGTCTCATCTAATCGGGTGGAACTTTTCATGGTGCTGACAAGTCATTTGAACTATCATGGGGCTAAATTACATGAGTGAGGATTTCTCCATTATGTTAATGGTCTATAACCTAAGATCTTACCTATACCCATATCATGGATGACCATGACTACCATGTGTCCAATATTCAATGGTAAAACATACATAATATCTAATCTTTGTGTATCATCTCTAATATTAACTATAGAGGGATCTGTCTAACCACATGATTCTACTCCCACCTCCTAACTTGAGATAGGTGGTCTTTGATCTTGTGTGGTATTCATGTTGATAGAAACATGAGGAATATATAATGTATCCATTAGTTCAATAATTTTATAGGACCCATTGTCTATTGTCCCTGACTCAGCATCCCTAGAAATCATATACCAACTACACCCATATCTTAGCTCCTATATGATACATAGTGCCATTTTCTAAGATAAACTGACCCAAGGATATAATTTAAAATGACATAAAACCATTTAATATTTAATGCAATTAATTCATATTCACTAATCCAATGATGGCTATCTATATGTTTGGAATGCCTGAAACATAAACTATGAAGAGTCTAATGATCAACTTGTGTTGATCATACTCATTATACCCTATGGCTAGGTGGGATAGCTCATGGTGTTATGGTATAAATAGAGGCTTGTTACAAATCATAGACATGTCATAAATAGGTATCTCCAATAGAGCATATACATCCTCTAGTGTGACCACCACCTCCACCATTTATCCATCTACCACCCATCTAAGGGTGTTTGTGATATGATCCTAGTACCTAAGAAACATCATGACTATCTATGTGCTCAGAGGCACCCTACACATCTCTATGACTCCTCTAAATCCCAAGTTAATTAGGCATTCTATATATACATATAATAGCCTAGTCAGTAGATCATGTATCTAACTCATGTTTCATTTCTCCATAGTCATCAACACCTTTGGAAAATGTAAAACAACAATACCCAATTATATTTTGATAATTTTTTTTAAATAAAATCAAAATCTAATAGAAATTTTAATTAAAATTAAAAATGGTTGTTATCTATACTATATTGGTTATTTCCTTACTACATCATCCACTTATAGTCTCCATTGTATGATATTAATAATCGAGTTTCTTCCTATGACATCAAATGCATATGCAATGTATCAACCATGTTATTTTCTTTCTTATTATATTTACCATATTATATGGTATCGACCATGCAACTTTAATTTATTGATTATGGTCATATTGTATAGGCCATAATATATGGTACTAGATCTTAAATTTATATTTTAGAATTAACTGCATTAGCAAAACCATATAGTATCACTTAGGGTTGAAATTTTCCTTCGATCAACTACATAACCTAGCCAAAATAGTTTCTTGGTGGTAGTGTTTTTTACCTTATCTTTAATAAATACACTTGCCCCTAAATTTGACACTGAGTATTCCACTTGTCACCCATCATAATTTTCTCTACATTTTAACACTTGTTAAAGAAAATTATAGTATGGATTTTCCCTAACACGTAGATTTCCTAAATCTATTGTATCTTAACAAATCAAAAAAAGTATTGTCTATCTTACCTACATGGATAATCTAGATATTATTATTTCACCTCCCATGTATCAAAATTTTCATCCTCTAAACATCTCTCTCGTCATGCCATAAATGGTGCTTTAGAGCTCTGGTTTTCTGAAAATATAAAATTACCAAATGATTTCCTTTACACCTATTTATACTTCCAATTCAAATTTCAAAACTTCTTAACATTTAAGAAACACATTTTGTATTTTGATCATATATTTATTTTCTTAGGTCATTTTTATGAATCAAAATAAGTTTTAAGATCCTAGTGGAGTAAGGAATTTTTAGGTGTTAATTATTTATTTTTTATAAATTTAATTTTTTCTCTTATGTTTCAGGTTTATCCATCTAGATTATAAATTGGAATGTTATATCAAATATAGTACATGTAGCATCATCTATACATTTGATAAGGTAAGTGAAGGTACATATTTATATTTATATATTTTGATTTCATCTTATCTTCAGTTATTTCAACATTCCCTGCTACACTCTTTTGTGTCGCTATGTATCTTTTCCAAAACATCATTTCAAGTTATATTATTGTGACACATGATGAGATTTGAATGGGGAATTTATAAACACCTAATATTTTTTAGTTTCTTATCACTTTATTGATGGTTTCTCTTATAGGGGCTTGTTAATACAATAATCTTCTTGAGTGCATGTCATAAAGAGTGTACTGATAATGGTATGGGATCAATTTATGGTACTTTATAAGATATATTTTCATATTATTCTATCATACTTTCATTATTATCATTACTATTAGTTTGTCTTACTCTAAGTCTATTTTTATCTTACCTCTCTATCTAGTTTCCATCTATTTAATGTTCTTTTTTATTTAACAATGAAATCTTACAAGCAAATAAACTATTGAAAACTGAATTAGATCTAAAAAATATACCTGAATAAATATAAAATATAATGACTTATAGATTTATAAATAGTAAATTGATAACATATATGTAAACTTAGCTCAAAATGATTTATATTAACTTTCTAGGCTAATTGTTACTATAAATTGACTATGATGCCTTATGAAATGTGTCATATCTAAAAATAGAATTATAATTTGTTCTAAGAAAAGGACTCAATAGGAGGAGAGGTGCACATTATGGCCTTATATGTTGACTACAACCATGTTCTTATTGATTTTGAAACTTATTTTATGATCTACATACTTGTAATTGTCTGTGAGGGTTTACTGATTGTATGTGTATGTCAATTTTCCATGCAAAAGATTAAAAAAATTAAAACCCTAGTTCCTAAAAAATAAATATGATTGAAATTAAATACAAAATAAATAATTAGGCAAGGGGAATATCTAAGATATCCTAAAAATTTCATTTAATATGAGTGTTATCTATATAGTCCAAAAGGGCCTTAGGCTGATGTAGTTCTCCCTCTTAGAGTGAGTGTATGAATCTTGACTTTGCTATGTGAATGCAACTAGTTATATTACTTTTAATCCTTAAAAATAAGTGTATTAGACTTGTAATAAAATAAATTTATATTTTATTATCACTATTAGAATGCAATTAAATTTGAAACTAGAAATAATAGTGCTCTTTTGCTTAGTGTATAGTAAACTTTGTAGGTGATTGCTAGATATATTTGGAGAGGATTTGATGTATGTATATAGAAAAATATTTGAAATATTTCAGTCAACCAACCTTTTTAAAAGTGTGGGAGGTGTAATATAAAAGGCCTCAAATTTAAAAATTTATTATTGGAGTGTGAAGGACAAGGTTTCACCAGTGGACAAGTTTGAAGTGCAAGCCTATATACCTAATGCAATCTTGTCCCATAAGAATAAAGACTACTAGGATCTAGATGATAAGAGTTTGTAACAAGAGTAGAGATGTCTTAATGATGTTTTGAGTAAATTTAAATGTTAAATGTAATATATAATTCTCTCGTATAGATTGCAATTTAATATAATGAAATATGCTAAGAAAGTGTAGGGATGTCGAGATTAAATATTGTCAAATACTTAATGATTAATTTTGAGTATCTACATTTTCTCTTAATTAATTATAATGATGTAATGAATTGAAATTACTAGAGAAAATGAGATGCAAACCTAAGTTTGTAAAAAAACTTTATTTTTTTATGTGAATATTGATTATCCAAGATGCCTCAATGCAAAACATGTAGCAATGTCATTGGAAGTAGTTACTGTCCATATTTAAAAATATTAAAAATTTAAAACTTGAAATATATAATTTAAAAATAGAGAAATTAAACTATTCACTTAAAAAAAGTATTCAATTAAATTAATTTTTAACATAAAATTGGGTAAGTGTGTACTCTCTTGTTAAGGCATTTAGATAAGTGTTTAACCTATGCAAACTGAAAGTGATCAAGTCTCAATTCAAAAACTTGTGAAATACCATGAGTTAAAAATATTATATGATCTAAATCTCATGTGAATATGTAGAGTAATATGTAAAATAATTGAAGGGTAGAACCACAAAATGTGGCTCACTATAATGAAAAAAATGAAACCATAGATATTGAGTGTCATTATATTTTAATTTGTCTTACTTGCAAAATGTAGTCAAATCACACCGCTACAGATAAATGTAAATTCTAATTGAAATTTTTTAATTTGAAACTTTTGAAATTTAAAACTTCCATATATAAACATGAACTTGAATAAATATCATTCCCCCTATATCTATACCAAATTGATATTGAATTCTAACTAAATTTGTAACTTTTAAAACTTGCAACTTTTAACTTTATATAAATTGTAACCATAAGAATGAGTTCACATGCTTGGCATATAACCCCATAGTCTAAAAATTATTAATAATATTATAACTTTAACACTATATTTTATCATAAATTTTAAAATTATTATTTATGAGGCTTGAATTATCATGATAAGCCCATTATAATGCCCCCTTTTGAGATGAGAGACATAGCCTATAAGTCACTTATCTCAAAATTAAAAAAAATGTGAAAGATATGATCATGTAGTATCAATTTGAATATTTGAATTATATTACATCATAGTATTTAATGTAACATTGAATTTGCATATAAAACATGTGTTAGATAGATATAACATCAAAGAACATAAGTATCATGTGTATGATATGTGTCATGACACAAGATTAAAATATAAATAGTGGATGATATTAATCATGGCACCATATTAAAAAATAATGAACATTCAAATAATGTCACATAATTTGTATATAATGTCTCACATAACATCGAAAGACCACATATAAGGGACATGTGAATATCAAATAAATAAACAAGGCCAAGGGATATATGCAAATGATATGACGATGTCATACATGTAAGAACATGTATAAATTGTACACATAAGTCTAAGGGCCACATATAATAAGAAAACATGACCTACTTTATCATATAATATATTAATAACTTTAAAAGGAACATATATCAAATGAAACTAATTTACATCAACCATATGTATCAATGTCATTGTCAGTAAATAACATATCCATATAACATAATGTAAAGTATGAGTTATTAGCAAAATATTTGTATGATATATAGCTCAATTTGGTATATATGATTATAGATAGATATAATCTATTAAAGTGTTCATATATAACAAAGAGATACCTTGAACTTAGAAATATTGTTGGCTAATAAAAAAAACTTAACATCAAAAAACCATTTAATAGTATGTCTTATATCACACTCACATACCTCATGAAAAATATTATGTATTAAAAACTAAAATATTTTATCTACTTAACATGAAATAAATAACATATTTAAAGAGGTAAGATAACAATATTTTAAAAAGCTTATAGGTCTTGATTTTGAAAATTTGAAAATATTTTTATTTTTTAAAACAATTGACATTTTTTTTTTAATTTTGTCATATTTGAAAAAAATAAAAAAATTGAAATATTTTAACTACAAAGATATTAAAAATTATAAGAATTAAAGGCTTTGAAAAGAGAATAAGATGGGAGGGATTCGAACAATCTGAAACAAGGTGTTAAAACATAGTGTGGTAAAAAAAGAAGACAAGCAATATGCTCCAATGTATATGAAAAGGAGTCATAATGATGTATCACAAATTATTGATATATATATATATATATATATATATATATATATATATATATATATATATATATATATATATATATATATATGTACATGCCCTCTTAATGGGAAATCATACATTTATACTCATATAGAATGTAAGATTAGATAGATTTGATTACGTAAGTGCAATAACATGATAAATATACAATAGTGAACTAGTGGATTTCCATAAATAAAGGGCCTCAAAAAGTTTACAAGATAGGCATTTTCGATTGTTTGAATCAATTTGAAAATGTAAGAGTGAAATTATCCAAAGTGAAAAATAAAATTAAGGGCTATAATATTGCTTGGATAAGGGTTAGAAGAAGAAAAAATCAAATCAAATCAAAAATTTATGTACAAAGGAGAATACAAGTAGCTAATCAAGAGCTTTAATCCAATTTGTCAGTTGGGAGTAAAAAGTTCTATCTAACCAAGTATCTAATCAAGAGGATGCACACATTTATGTCCAACTACATTGGATGGAGTGACTTATTTTTAAAAATAAGTGCCCACTGTATATTATTCTAAATATGAATAAGAATCATATCATGTCATATGACCATCTAAATCACTTATCATATACCCAAGTAAATATCTCTAAATAACATGTGATGATTTTGGATATGAATACCTATTTTTAGGTTCTAAGTGACAATCAAAATAAATTATTAGCATCCCTTAATGAAACCTTATTCAAGGAACTAGTAGACAATCTAAATCAAAACAATCAATAAGACTTTGTTAGTGAAAGCCTCTTCAAGATGCCAATAGCTAAGCCAATTAAGTCTTAATTACTTGATGAAGACATTATTAATATTAATATCATCTCCACCACAACCAAAATCAATTTAAATCCAAAATCAACAATGATGCGTGTGCCTAAAAGTCCCAATCTTTATTTATCTTTCAACCACTATACATTCTATGGTGATTCCATTATTCATTCAAGACCTATATTCTAATATCCAATCAGATCATTTATCCAATGACTATCCATTTATACACTCCCTATTACTAATCTTTTTCAAAGAGACTATGAAGATACTTTTTTTATAGGTTTGGAGGAAATTGATTTAATGACTAATGAATATCACAACATCAATACAACCTACATTAGGAACATAATTCTAAAAGAGAAGCTATTTAGAATTGATATGGATTAGACATCAAACATTCAACATTATGTATTTTTTCATCCTCCTTTTATTTGAGATGCCAAATATTAAAAAAATTAAATTAAAATTAAACTATAAAGATACAAAATTCATTTAATGGTGAAAATCATGCTTGTAGCACCTTAGGCAAGTACCATGATGAAAACTAGGTTTTTGACATCATGTGTAAATTTTTTTTTTGTCTACAAGTTTTGTATTATATTAATTTAATCTTAGCATTGTTATCTTAATATGTGTATGTTCGTGAGGTTTTAGGTGTAGATTATTAGTTCTTGATACTTTATTTGATAATTTACAAATTATTAAATATGTAATACTAATTGTATAGATTCTAATGATACACAGTCCAAAATAGAATCAAGATTGATTTGGATTTATTTAACATTGATTATTTTGCATCATGTCTCATACTGAATCCAAACATTACTTGTCCATCTCGGGTCTTTGCTTTTGAAATCAACATACTCCCTTTTTTATAGTATCCTTATAAGACTTTCCAATATATGTCAATGCCTGTCATTAAGATATTTCATTACAACAACCTTATCATTAGAAACCATTGTAGATAAATACAATAAATATTTTTATCAGATAGATTAATCAAATTAGAATAAGAAATTTTAAATAAATTCATATTCAAATTATAGTGGCATAAGAGTCCTAAAAGTAAAATGGCACAAAAGGTAGCCAACATTGGCACATCAAAATTGATTTGATCACCTACATTATCCAAAATAATTTCTAAAGCATTTAGGCATCTCATAGCAAATAGATCTAATACATAAGCATCAAAGTCTTAAAACAATAGGAAAATTTTGGAGGCTCCACATCAACTTTATGGGATTCACATTATGTTGGACATAGTATGAGAAGTCTTATAAAACCTAAAATCAGTGGTCCACTAGAATGAGCAAAGGAAAAGATGCAATGAAATGGTAATTCATGCATGTAAATGCATGTATTTTTTATTTTTATTTTTTTCCTTTCACATATAAAAAATTAGAGGTAAGTATAATACTATCCTTTTACATGTTCAAATTGATTAAGGGTGAGTTGGATAGTCTACTCTTGTTAGTTACTTGAGGCAAGAAGGGTCAAAGGTTTAAAACCCTTTGGTCATATATTTTGATCAAATTTTATTTTTGATATCATTTAAACTTGTAAAAGAGTTATAAGGGTATAAAAGGAGATATAAAGTGTTGCATTATTTTTTACAAGTATTATAATATTTGTAATCATAATTTATTTGGTGGGTAAAGGCAAAACATCAATAACATCCCCTTTCTCAACTTGATCATTATGTTTTATCACCATAGCTATAATTTTAAGTTTGATCTCTTAAAATAGTCGATTAACACCTTAAAATACAAGGAATAAAGCTTACACATGGAAAGCATGAATTTTTTTTTTGAATTGTGAAAAATAACAAAAAAATAAGCCACACCACCCACTAAAGTAGCCAAATTGATTGAATATGAAAATGTGATAAACACGCACTCACACTGTTAAAATCATCCTACAATGCATAAGTGATTATTCATATTGAAGCTATTAAATTTAAAAAATGGAAAGCATGGAAAACATTCAAAGATATGTATGACAAATAACCTACCTATAAAAATATTGATCTATTAATCCAGTTGCTTAATAATAAGCTTAACATTGAAGAAGATGTATCTGAATATCTCTCCTATATAAAAACTATAAAACAAGAATATTTTACTATAGGTAGTAAGATCAATGATGACATGATCATATCTATAACTTTGAATTGTTTATGTTTTTCTTACAATAACTTTTTTGAAATGTTTCAACTTAGTGATAAGCTTAGTGGTGTAAGATTTGATAATGTTTGTGAGTTGTTATCTCAGCATAAGTGACAGTTTAAAAAAAAGTAAACCTATTGAAGAGGATCACTATATAAAGGCTAGGTCACATCATAAAGATCATTACCATGTATAGAGGTAGTTTCAAAAAAATAATCTAAAACTCTCTTTGACACATTCTTCGAGACACTCTCCATTACTAGTATCATTATTTAATTTTGTTTCTCATTGCACAACTTCTCAACTCTCACCTAATATGGGGAGAATATATAACATTAGTTGGTCTTTAATTAGTCATCAGTGATAATACGAGTTAACAAGGGTTGCTAACACCAATAATGTTGCATGAAGGTTGTCAATGATTGTTAGACATTCATGAGATGTAACATACACAATACAAGTTGATCACTTTGATAGGATTTTGGGAAGATCTTTATGTCGATCAATATAGTTGGATAAGCTTTAGTCATGTTTTACTACCATATGGTACATATGGTCATAAGAGATTGGTAGGATTTGATCATGTCCATCAACCTTTTATGACATAATTTAGAGGATGGCTTCTTTATGAAGTGGCATCAATTTTGATTGGTACCATGAGATAAAATACACCAATTGTAGTTATATCAATATTTTTTTGATGACTTTAGAGTCAGTGCTCCAGTTATTTCATCTTTTATACCCTTTTAAATCAAGGAGTCTATTGGGTCATTTATGATCCAAAATTTTTGCTTCATTTGTTAATTACTTGTTTTATCCGTGTTGGTTACAACCCATTGTTGGTTGGTTTTTAAAATTGATTTCATAAAACATAAAAAAATTACATACTTTGTACATAATAATGATTTTTTATTGAATATATTATGAACAAATATTTTGATCTCTATCATTTTGCACTTGGTATAACTAACAAACTATGATAGGTACCACTTGTAAGGGTAGCACTATATGCCCAAGAGTATCTTATGTATGAACATCAAATAATTTAAAAACTCTAGAGGTATCCCATAAATCTTGCTCTATACAATCAAGAGAGTAGAGGATTGTTATAGTGCACACATTTTCATTTTATTCGTTATCTATCATAACAATATGTATGGATTGTTTTTCAACATAAGTTCAAATGAAGAGTGCATGTATATTTGAATCATCATCAAAAAATTTACTATCATCAAATGTGATTATAAGAAATGATGATTATTATTTTTTAACTATACCAATGATGTTATCAAGTGGATGCCCATATGAAAAATGAGGAGGATGAACATTATATGCAGAATGTACTTTAGAATTATCTTTTTTATTTATTTCTTCATGATTTTGAAAATGATCTTTGTATATTCTGAGTTTTGAATTGTCATTTGATTATGGCTTAGCCTCTTCACTAGGTATACCAATATCATTAAATGTTCTCATAAATAGGATTTGAATATTGTTTTTGAGCTTAAAACATCTACTTATGGAATTCCCAATACATATATGGTATTCATAGTATGTACTTCCATAAAAAATCCTAAATTTTTGTCTAGACATGTCTACTTCCATTGGTGGACGAAGAATGATAAGATTAAATTCTATTAGAGATACAATCACTAAAAGGGGGGTGAATAAATGAGCCCAGATAATCCAACATTAATTTCAATCATTTAAAACTCTTAATCAATTACCAAAATAATTTTATGAAGCATACATATCATCCATATCAATGAACAAGAGAGACAATACAAGATCAAGAACATAACATATGACATATGTGAGATACCCTCTTGGGGAAGAAAACCCACTAAAACCTGTAAGTTGACTATTGTCTTATAATAACAAGAGCCAATTTATACTGGCTACAACTAATCAAGGAACTACTATCCTATATTTAGTGAGACTCTAATCCCATAAGATTCTACAACACCTACCTAGTTGAGCTACCACAACAACTAGATATTTAAAAAGTTTCATCTTAGAAAGAGGCTACAACCTCCTATATGTTGAGAAACCACAACAATATCTAAGAATAGAACATCTCTTGAACACTGATTGTCTACCAATCTGATAGATATACAAACTATATCATCTCTCTTTAACTATGCATACTCAATGCATCTAAAGCCACCTTTTGGATCACTCTTCACTCCTTAGTAATAACTCTATCACCATATCAACAACATGACCAAATGTTCATACACATATTCCATACTATTATCTATCTCTCAAATCAGCCACTAAGCTCATGTATACACTATCTATCCTTCGTTCACTCATAAGACATCTAGAACATCCTTTTGGATCACTCTAGACTTATTCACTCATCCTCAACCTACAAGAGCACTAAAAGACCTATAAGTTATACACATAGTCCTCAATATTCTCTATTCATCAGCTCATCTACTTGGTACTCTCCTTCTTCTTCACTCCATAACTCTTACATGTACATGCTTCTTCTAAGTCTATAAACCATCACCTTTAGTTTCACTATTTATAGAGAATTCATGAAAATCACTATCTTAGGTGACCATTAGACATTATTTATCCCTTAATAATTATCTCACATCAAAACACAACTCAATACCATCCTCAAAAGTTTTTCCATAGCATCCATGGGTCACCCTTAAGTAGTTACACCTTTCAATTAGGCCCTTGTAGCCCTTATAGGTCACATAAAGACTTATTCACCCATTTATCACTTCATAAAGGAAAAAAAAGAACACAAGACCACTTTAAAATGCATAGGTCCACTACACATGACCCCTTTTACATTATTAAATTCTTACAATCATCATTTAATTATTCTATGCAAGCTCAATCAACTCAAACATTAGCTTTATTCATAAGGACATCATGAACGAACGCACAATCATCTTCTTAAAAAAATTTCATACTAAATATCAATTGTTCAAGCTTCAAAATACCACACAAATCATCTATAAGGAGTATAAAACACTTTAAAATATATAAGTCATCATGAAACATCAAATTAACATCAACACAATCTCAATTATCCTTCTTGGGTCACTTACAATCCATGGTCAAACACATAATCAATTTTGAAACAAAATATCTGATTGTATAAATAATCATACCATGTAACTAGGCTTACTATATGCACCATATATTCTTTTACAATTTTTATTTTTACAACACCATCAAATTCATCCGAGATCAAAAATTATAGCCAAAATATAGAGCACTAGTTTTTCCCTTTGTAAAATTTAAATGCCAACAGTCACAGTTAAACCTCAAATACCTTGCCATCATCTCATGTCCTCATTTCTTACATAAATCATGCATTATATAACTTATTGTAAGTATCTCAATCTTTAATTATGTTAAAATTTGAACAAGTTGACCAAATTGACTCCACTTGCATCATCGATCTCAATTGCATGATTAAATGTAAACCATTAGATCATTATCCTTTACCTTTACTTAGCGTTAAACCTCAAAAAATTATTACCATATTGCTACTTCCTAACATATTAGAGAAAACACACTCCATAAATCTCTTTGATAGTTACTCAAATTTTACTTTGTGCAGAATTGACTATGGGAACTATTGCAATCTATCTAAGAAGCTAACTTTGAATCTCAATAAATTTTGTTGTGCTTAGATTCATGATCTGAGATTTGAAGCATAATATCACCTTTAATAGGGTAATATAAAAAGATATAAATATTATCTTAAACCCTCCATATGTACAAGATATAACACCATTAATATGCCTACTCAAATTTTCTTCCACGGAGCCAACTATGCCTACAAATGCCTTGAAGGCCAACTTTGCACATGAATATCTTTTGATGCACTTTGTCGCATGACCTAAAATTTAGCACATAGAAACTAAGTATAAAATTAAATAATTACATGTGGCCATTTCCTCCTAATACCTTCATCCATGTTAAATATAACATCGTCAAACTAATTTTTTGACTCTATTTGAACTTAGAAAACATAGTCAAACTACCTAGAAGGTCAACTTTGCACCTACATATCTTTTGTTATGCTTTATTGCATGACCTAAAATTTAGCACATAATAACTAGGAATAAAATTTAATAGACCCATATTATCAAATCCTAATAAAAATACCACACATATGAAATATGACTAAATCAATATGTTTACTCAGCTTTTCTTGAGCTTCTTTACAAATTTGGCTAAGTATGGAAGCTTAGTTAATTCTATTTGAGAAGCCAACTTTGCAATGACATATATTTGGTTGTGACTCATCACATAACCTAAAATTTAAATTATAGTAACTTTTAATTAATTTTATCAAAACCATATGACCGACTCTCCCTGAATCATCTACATGTGTGAATGCTAACATCACCAATCTACTCACTTAGATTTCTCTGCCATTGGACACAAAAAGTCTAGATGAAAACTATGGACTACCAGATGAATTCCACTCATGTACAAAATCATTTAAATCATATAATATATCTTATGAGACTTATTTTATATCTTTAAATCATCATATTCATTCCTAATCATCCCTAACCATTCCAAAACACAAAATCGACCAAGTCTACTTCAAGCATACTAGGACAAACACATTACACATTTTGTCATTGTCAATTAGACTATCAAGGCACTTCATCCACTCACTTGAAAACCTCCATGACATCATCATGACATCATTGATAACCCTCCAACAAATTAAATTATCTTTTACAACAATACTTGAGGAGGTGATGGTAAACTTGAAAATTGTTTTCTTGGTGGAGCTTGTAATTGAAGCTTTTGTGTTGGTTGTGAAATAGAATAAACTATAACTTTGACTTCATTATTTATTTCATTGAGTTTGATCTTATAATTTGTATTTTTTTGAAATTTTAAATTTATAGTAGAAAGTGCATTTGAATTATACTTGATATTGTTTAATAAAATTAATTTAATCTCACACTTTTTAACTGTATGGCATAGCTCATAAAAAGATTTAAACTTATCAAACATAATAGACTCTTAAAGTGGAGATAAAAAAATTTTGAGTGAAAATATCTTAAATCATTATTAACCATTTTATTTTTCATTTTTTATATCATAACCTTGTATATTAGAACATATTCACCAATTATTTCATTGGACCCTTGTTTTAACTTTGTAATCTAGGCATATGATAATTTTTAACCAATGTTGATAGATAAGTGTATTGAAAAATAATTTACCAAAGGATTGAAAACATTTAATTATATAAGAGGATGATTATAAAACCATATAAGAGCATATTCTTTAATACTTATTGGAAACAATTTTGTCAATAATTTGTCATTATTTGCATATTCTAGACAAGCTACATGGAATGCATATAAATGTTATTTAGGATCACCTTTGACTTCATATAAAGGAATCCTAGGGTACATAAAATCAAATAGTAATGGATAAGATCAAATTTTAGGTGTCGAAGGGTTATGTAACAAAGAACATGAATCCATGGGTGAGCTAACATGAGAAATAGTTTTCTCAATTTGAGATAGCTTAGCTTGTAAGGAAAGAATGGTATGCTCAAGAGTAGAATTTTTAAAGGATATTGGATAATTATATGAGTATGCATAGGCATGGATATTTTTTATAAACCAAGTGATGTTACCAAATCAAGGGTTGATCTTATGAAATTAATCAAAGGTGTAGAAATAAGAATGGATGTAATAGTAGAAGTGGAAACATTGGAAGTAGGGGAATTGAAAACCTGAAAAGGTAACTTGTGGTGGAGATGTGAACATTTTAGTTTAGTTATAATATTTTGATGTAATAAGTAGACTATGTTATTATTTACCTCTTAGGAGTTATTTTAAATACCTTGAATAAATTCAAATAATTATTACACGTGATTTTGATCTACCCCATTAAGATATTATGGATCAATATGAGTTTCATGTTCATATCTATCGTCATTATTTTCAATATCAAAATCAATGTGAATTTTAACTTCATTAAACCCATGAATTTTAATATGAGCATTATTATTTTTTATAAAAACATCATGAATTGCCATTCCAAAAGAAACTAAGGGAAGTTTCATATAAGAAAAATGAATACCACTTAATCTAGCACTAAATCGTAGAGACATACAATAAAATATGAATTAATTAATGTTAGTAACTTGAATATAATACTAGTAAAAATCAAGGTATAAAGGGTGATCTAGGTAAGGGTTTAAATAATTATGTGGCCTATAAAATACACTTATGTTGAAGTATGTTATTGTTATTGTGTTGAGGCATTAATTTTTTCATTGATGTCAAAGGTAATTGAGTGTCATTTATGTCCCAAAAGTGATCTTGTGAAGAGACATGGCAAGTATTCATGATGGCTTAAGCATGGTCTAGTAGGTTCTTGAATTATGCATAAGGTCTTCACACAATGTTGTAATGTGAAAAGATAAAGAGATTGTTTATTATGTTGAAATTTTTTTTGTGATAAGATCATTGTTTGACCAATTTCATAAGAAGAAACTCTTTGTGGATAAGGTGTTTTATGAAACCTAGTCTTGTCTTTGTGAAGGCATGAATAGTGAATCTTGGTGGAGTAAGTGAGATGAGGCTTGTGATAAGATGTGTGGTAGTATTTAAGCATGTAATGAGGTTGTTTACATGAGAATGTGTATTATAGGTTATCTACAATGGCAAGAATTTCTCAAAGTGGTATGGTGTCTAGTAGGTTTGTTTGATGGACTAGTTCTTAAGCATGAATATGGCTTGTAGACCCATGGTGATGATGATATGGATGTATATGAGATTGAAGTAATTAAATTTAGTTTTATATCATGTAATACAGGTGTTGATTCAGTCAAATGACTTTTAAAGTGATCCAAAAAGATATTTTCTTCTTTAATGGTCTTCTCATGGACCTAGTCTTAAGACCCTAGGTGGTAGAATGAGGTATCATGATCAGGTTTGGATGATTGTGAGATAATATAAGCATAGATTTAGGTGTGATATGTTTATTAAATATTTTTCATGAAGTTTAATATCTTTATTTGAATAATAAATCATAAAAAGCGGATCTTTAGGTTTCTCAAGTGCTAGAATGGAGTATTGCATACTTGAGAACAATTTTTTTATGCTTATTGGCATGTGTGACTATTACATGAGAATTTAATATCTTAGAAAGAGATGGAAAATATTCCTTAAAATTTTTTACAAGCATAATGAGTTGGTTTTATTGATATATATTTATGACAAATGTTAAGAATGAAAAATGGTCTAAAACCCTCTTTAAACCCTCATAGTGACCCGATATGGAATATCTTAATGGAAATGGATCAAAATGTATTAGTAATAGATAAAATTGCATTGTTTTTTTTAAATATATATAATACATGTCCATATTGTTTATATGTTTTGGATGTCAATTAAAATGTTGAAAATATTGTTCACAAGATGACCTATCTAGTGAAGATGAGACAATCAAAGTATAAGGTTCAGAGATTGGTCTATATATCTCATATTTACCATTAGACATCTATATATTTATGTTTTGAGATGTCCTTAAGATATATAAATATCATATTCATTCATCAATACTTATTTACTATGTCTACATAGGTGTAGTAATGCAAGGTCATCATGACTGGTACTCAAGGCAGAATGATAGTTCTAGGTATGCAAGATAAAGTGAAGAGTTTGAGAATCTATGATAGGAATAAATGTATCCAATGCACATGTTTATGTTTTTTAAGATTTATGTGACCTATATATTCTTTATATACGGTTTAAACTCAGTTTAATAGGTTTAAATATGAAAGCCAAAATGGCTTATCTAGATGTGTAAGGACTGTAAGAGAGAAGGTTAACAAATTGGTCTGTAAGACCAATGGTTGACACTATAAGTTATAAAATATCTATTTTATGGTATTATATAGGTCACATAGGAACTATTAATTTGAATTATAAGACTTGGAAGTGTCCTTATAGGAGTTGAAAATAATGTCTATCAAGACTGTGTTTTTAGGGTCTCTGGCAATTTTCTGTGTGTGAGTGAGAATGAAATTCCTATGTCATTATGCTCAGTTTGGGGGTATACCAAGAATGTGATGGTGTTATATAGATTATATAAGATCTTATACATTTATATGGAGTATTATAAAGATTCTATAAAGATGTTGGTGGTCAAAGGTTCTTGACTATGTTTTGGAGCTTTTCGGCTTTGAATAGATGTTTCTAAGTCTTTGGAGCTTAAGTGATTGAGTATAATGAGTTTGATCATGACCCTATTATTATGAATTTTTCATACATATATTTATTGTTTCTATAAAGTGTTTCTATAGGTTTTTTTATCTTCATCTTTAAAGATAATGTTTTTGGGGTAATTAGGCCTAATAGGTCTTTAAGGCCTAATAGAGATTTCATGAGGTAAGTGAATGATCCATTAATTTTTAGCATGGAGGAGGTTATTTAAGGTTAGAATATAATTTTTTGAAATGTTTTTGTTCTTTGGTGAGGGCCATATATGCCATAAAAATTCAAATTTACTCCATGAAGAAGACAGACCTAATGCATTAGGTCTCTACTAGGCCTAAAAGAAGAAAGAGGTCTAAGTGAGTTTGGTCGACCTAATGGTGATATATTTTGATTGAATATTTTGTGTAACATTTCCTAATACATGTTTTGGGTCTGACCTTGATGGATTAAGTGTCTTTTTTGACCAAGAGTGTGAGTGATCTAGTGATTAGTATAAGTACAAGACTAAATAGGCTTATTTATGTCAGTACATTGAATGAGAGTGCAAGTGAATAAAAGAGCACCTTGAGTGGAAGAAGGTGGTCATGTGTACCATCATATGGGAGTATACGATCATTCATGAATATTAATTATAATTTATGAGTATGATGTCAAGGTCAATTTACCTAATAAGCCTAATAAGAGGCACATTGAGTGAGGAAGCCTAAGAGGCTATTTTAAGAGGGATAGAAAGTTGAGAAAAGCTGAATGAGTTGATTATCTTGAAATAAACTATCATATTTTAATTATATATGTGTTATTTATTTATGATAGTGATTATAATTTAGATAGATAAGATAGAGAGATGAATAAGAGGTCACCATCTATTGGTTGAGCAACAAGGTGTCTTGAGGTGATCAAGTTATTCTTGGCCGAGTTGGTGCTTTGTCAAGAGAGAGAGAGAGAGAGATGAATTGTAGTTTTATTCTCGAATAAGTGTCATTTAATTGTATTATTTGTTTATAATTCACTTAGAGGGTTATTTTCTCCTTATAATTTAGAGCTTGCTAAAGGACTAATTGAGTTGGTGCTTGACTAGTGAAGAGTTGGTGATCTTTATGAGGTTGGTGCCTCACTAAATCTTTGATTCATTACTTATAGGACTATACTAAAAGTGGTGTGTTAGTGTGTTTTATACCCCATGAGGTTTTCACACATATTTTATGTTGATGTGTTGATATCTTGCATCAGTTTATGTGATTACTTCTCTATACATTGCTTGATCACTATATTGGTTTGAAAGGTTAATCTATGTTAAGTGGAAAGAAAATATTATTTTTTAAGACAATAATTCACCCACCCCAATGGTAGTGATTCAAAAAATTGGTATTAAATCAAATCCTTTGAAGTGGCCTAATAGTCTAAATGTGATCCTAAGAAGCACAATTTTGAAGTATGATGATGACAGTGTTTATTATGATTGTAATGATGGTCTATCAAAGAATGATGGTACTAAAAAATTTGACTAAAGAGAAGAAGGATGACAAGATGAGGCATGATCAAACCTTAAATCAATGTTAGTTATGTGTTACTATAAGATATAACTTAAATTTAAAAGAATGTCAATAATGTTATTTGCCAGCTTAAAAGGATTATGTAGAAGCCAAATCAAAGGTCAAACCTAAGTTGACAATCTAGAAAGACTTTGAAGACATGATGAGAGAAAGTTACAAGTCCAAATATACTTTATTAATGTTTTGTTGACTTTATAACATGGATGAAACAAGTCAAGGCATCAAGTTGTCTTACAGAACCTTGTTCTAGGCCTTATAAGAAGGTATGTATAGATATCTTAGTGAAGTAAGTAAGCCTAGGTGTTTGAGAAGTTGTGACTACAAGAGATGGGATACAAGTTATTTATATCATTACTTGATCAAACCAAGTCACATTCATGTTAGCATCTAAATATCTCATGGAGATAAGGGGATCTAATCATGCTCCAAGAGTAGGTGTGTATGCCAAGAAGATCTATATCAATCATGAAGACCTAAGAAGATGACTATACCTTATGGGAATGATCAAAGGTGGATAAGAGTTCTTGAAGCATATGACATGACCGACATGTAATAAGGTTTTCAATACTCCATGGGATAGTAATACCTAGAAGAGCTTAATGTAGAGGAATGAAATATAGTGTGTTGGTTAATTGAGCAAAACTAAGAGGTATGCAAAATTTTGTTTGTATCATTGGTATGATCATTTTTAAAAAGTTCATTTATGCATATTCAGAATTTTTTTATGGGAGCATATTCATGATGATCCATGTATGTGTAAGCATGATTATATTAAGGATTTGTGCAAAGATCTGTTTGGGAGATTTGAAGTTAGGTAAAGCTAAGTGTTGCTCATATGAATGATAATGTGTTCATCATAAAGGCATATATAAAAGATGATGCATGGATTAGTGGGAGATAACTCATGCCTCTTAAGTGTAATATGAGATATTGGCATGAATCTTGTGAAAAAAGATTTAAGGAGCAGTTATTTATTGATTTTATGGTCATGATCCAAGGTTTCATGGTCTGAGGTAACTGTGTAAAGACTTATTGGTCATATCAATCATTAAAGGTCATGTTGTAGCTCTTGAATGTAGTCAAGTGGTTGAAGAGGTCATATGGAGTAGTTAAATTTAATTGAGATATTTCAAAGTCTTAGGAAGCTTTCCTTATTTAGTATATTTTGATAACCCAAATGAGAATAAACATTGAGAAGTACATATGGACAAAGGGGGAGCTTGTTGGCTCTAAGAGTGGATAAGTCTAAGCATCAGTAAACTATGTGTAGATGATATTATAATAATGTGTATGAACCTTTGTCATTAATTTCAAAAGGGGAGAAAACAACAGATTTGGAGAAAGATTAGTTTGAGAGGGATCCATCTTGAAGAGATTAGAATATATTGATGTGTTAGAGTGTTTGTCATTAATGACAAAGGGAGGGATTGTTGAGGTATGTTCCTATTGTTGTGTTGAGGAATTAATTTTATAATTTATGTCAAATTTAATTGTCATTGATGTCCCATAATTGATCTTGTGAAGATACATGGTAAGTATTCATGATGGCTTAAGTATGGTCTAGTAGGTTCTTGAGTTATGCATAAGGTATTAGTGAAATTTTATGATGTGAAAATATAAAGAGAGTGTTGATTATGTTTAAGTTATTATTGTGATAGTATCATTGTTTTACCAAGTTCATAAGAATCAAGTCTTTGTGGACAAGGTGTTTTATGAAACCTAGTCTTGTCTTGGTGAAGGCATGAATAGTGAAGCCTAGTGGAATAAGTGAGATGAGGCTTATGAGAATATGTGATGCATTAGTTTATCATGGCATGAGGTTTTTTGGCATTATAATTTTTTTTAGATTGCATCTATTGTGGTAAGAATGTCTCAAAGTGTTATGGTGTCTCGTAGGTCTGTTTGATGGACTAGTTCTTAAGCATGAATATGGATTGTAGAGGCATGGTGATGATGATATGGATGTATATGAGATAAATTATTAAATTAAGTGTTAAATATTGTAATAAAGTTGTTCATTTAGTCACATGACTCTCAGAGTGACACAAAGGGGTATGTTCTTCTTTAGTGATATTCTCGTAGACCTAGTCTTAAGAACCTAGGTGGTAGAATGAGGTATCATGATCAAGTTTGGAGGCTTGTGAGATCATGTAAACATGGATTGAGTTGTGATATTTTATTTAAATATTTATCATGAAGTTTAATATCTTGAGATGAAGAAGAAATCATAAAAATTGGATCTTTAGGTTTCTCAAGTGTTAGAATGGAGTGTTACAGACCTATAAAGGATTTTTTAATACTTGTTGGCATGTGTGACTATTGCATGGGAAGATAATATCTTATAGAGATATGGAAAATGGTCATATAATTATTTTCCTATAATTATTATTTGGGTTTAGGGACAAATCTTTATGAATAAATGTTAATAATGGAAACCGGTTTAAAACCCTACCCAAACCCTCATAGTGACCCAATATGGAAGATCTTTATGGAAATGGATCAAAATGGATTAGGAATGGATCCAATTTTATGGGGGTTTTTTTAAAGACCTATAACACATGTCAAAAAAAATTAGATGTTTTTGAGGTAAATTAAAATTTTGAAAATATTGTTCATAAGATGACCTATCTAGTGAAGATGAGACAGTAAAGGTATAAGGTTCAAATATTGGTCTATATATCTCATATTCTCCATTAGACCTTTATATATTTGTGATTTAAGATGTCATAAATATATTTAAGTATCATATTCATGTATTATTACTTCTTTACTATGTCTACATAGGTATAAGAATGCAAGGTCATCATGACTAGTACTCAAGGCAGAATGACAATTTTGGGTATGCAAGATGAAGTGAAGATTTTGAAACTTTATGATAGGAGTCAATATATCTAGTGCACATGTTTATTTTTTTTAGGATTAATATGACCTATAAATTCTTTATATAATGTTGAGAGTTAGTTTAAGAAGTTTAAATATGGAATCCAAAATAGATTATCTAGATATGTAAGGACTATAAGAGAGAAGGTTAATGGATTAGTCTGTAACACCAATGGTTGACACTAGAAATTATGACCTATATATTATAGGATGTTATAGAGGTCACATAGGAATTATTAATTTTAATTTTAAGTCTTGTAAGTGTCCTTATAGGACTTGAAAAAAACATTCATCAGAATTGTGTTTTCAAAGTCTTTGGTAGTTTTTTGTGTGTGAATGAGATTGAAGTCCCTATGTCATTGTGCCTAGTTTATAAGTAAAAAAATCATGTGATAATGTTATATATAATATATATTATATTATACATGCATATGGAGTTTTGTAAAGTGATTGTACATATGCTGGTGGTCAAAGGTTCTTGACTATGTTTTGGAGCTTTTTGATAGATCAAAAGGAGATTTTTGAAGAGATGTTTAAGAGTCTTTGGATCCTGATGGATGGATTATAATGAGTTTTATGATGACCCTAAGGTCATGAATTTTATATCCATATGTGTATTATTCATATAAATTTTTTATATAGGTTGTTTGAGTTTCGTCTTTAAAGATAGTGTTTTTGGGGTAATTAGGCCTAATAGGTCTTTAAGGCCTAATGGAGCTTTCATGAGGTAGGAAAATAATCTATGAATTATTGAGAATGAATTAAGTTAGATAAGGTTGTAATATAAGTGTTTTAAATTTTTTTGTTCTTTGGTGAGGGCCATTTGGGTCATAGAATTCAAAGTTGCTTCATGGAGAAGATAGACCTAATGCATTAGGTCTCTACTAGGCCTAAAAGAAGAAAGAGGTCTAAGTGAGTTTGGAAAACCTAATGGTGATAATATTTTGATTGAATATTATGTGTAACATGTCTTAAGTCATGTTTTAGTTTTTAACCTAATGGATTAATTGTCTTGACGAACCAAGAGTGTGAGTGATCTAGTGATTGATATAAGTACAAGGCTAAATAGGCCTATTTATGCTAGTACGTGGAATGAGAGAGCAAGTGAATAAAAGAGATCCTTGAGGGGTATAAGGAGGTCATTTAAACCATCATATGGTACAACAAGATTATTCATGAATATCCATCATAAGTCTTGAGTATGATGTCAAGGTCATTTTACCTAATAAGCCTAATAAGAGGCACATTGAGTGAAGAAGCCTAAGAGGTTGTTTTGAGAGCGATAGAAGGTTGAGAAGAGTTGAATGAGTTGATTATATTGTAAGAGATTATCAAATATGAAATAGATACATGTTCTTGATGTATGATATTGATTAGAATTTAGATAGAGAAGATAGAGAGCTGAAGAAAAGGTCACCATCTATTGGTTGAGCAACAAGGTGTCTTGAGGTGATCAAGTTGGTCTTGGCTGAGTTGGTGTTTTGTCAAAAGGGAGTGGAAGATGCCTTTCAAGTTGGTATTTACATAATTTTCTTTGAATTGGATAATTTAGTGCTGAGTCACTTAGGGGGTTGGTTCCTCCTTACAATTTGTATCTTGTTAAAGGACTATTTGATTTGATGCTTGACTAGTGAAGGGTTGGTGCTCCTTGTGGGTTTGGTGCCTCACTAAATATTTGATTCATTGCTTATAGGACTATATTATAAGTGTTATGTTAATGGGTTTTATCTACTATGATATTTTCTCACTTATCTCTTATGTTCATGCATTGATATCTTGCTTCATGTTTATGTGATCGCTTCTCTATGCATTGCTTGATCACTATATTGGTTTGAAAGGTTAATCTATGTTAAGTGGAAAGAAAAGATTATTTTTTAATACACTGATTCACCCTTCCCCCTCTTCATGGTAGTGCTTCCAATAACTTAATTATTTTTTAAATCAGTTTTAGCCAAATATTTTAGATCCCTAACTACATAGTCTAAACCGTTCATGTAACCTACTATCCCATCTTCAAGGATACGCTGAAAGTAACTTCCCTGGTAAATACACTCCTCTTAGATGCACCACATATCAAAAAACTAAAATAAACTTCTTATGGTATAAAAAAGGGACCCTAAGTATTTATGATATATCATGAGGTAGGTAAAAACTAAAATATGTGTTTAGTGACACACTAGATTGAGTATTGGGGTAGTACCTCTCACACTATAGTGTCTAGAAAATAGATCATCATTTAGCATGTAATCTTGGAATGTTAGGGTGGAAGGGACATATCCTTAGTTAGGTAGTAAAATTATATCTACTCAAAGCCTCAATTCATAGTATCTTTGTGTACTTAATATCTATATTTTAAATACCCACCAAGGTAATAGCTAAAATAAAATAAATCTAAAAGAAATTTTTATGGAGGGGCATTGAGGACCAATTCAGGTTTCATCTTGTCTCTTAGGAAAAACCCTCTCTTCCTAAAGCAAATTCAAGATTGGGCCTTAAAATAATTAGGTCCATGAACAGAGAGCCCTAGTAGAAAAAATAGGATGGAGACTTATGAAAGAAGACAGAGAATAGTCAAGAATTACTAAGGCCAAATACCTGGAAGGGCCTAAAGTACATAATTTTCTATTGGAAGAAGGTCCAGAGGATGGATCCACCATCTAGAAACCCATCAAAAACTATAAGGACCTTCTTCTAAAAGGAATAAAATGGAAAATTAGGGACAGAGACAAAATAGACTTCTAAGAAGATGCTTGGATGTCCACTACCCCACTCTCCTCACAACAGACTTGAGTCAATCAATATGTGGTCTTCAAACAAAGATGGGGCTCAAAATTTAAAGACTATTGGGTTGAGAAAGAAGGTTTGAAGAGTTGGAAAGTCCTTTCCTCATGACGATACACAACTAAATAAGTGTAGATGATCCATAATCTTAACTCCTCCATTAGACAGGTTCAGATCCCTTTATTCCCTAGAGAAGATCATTTTGTATGGGCAACTAGAGATAGTGGTACATACTCAATGTCCTTAATACATGCCACTAATTTGAACCTAAAAAATGAGTAGAACTAATAGAAATATTTATGGATAAAAAACTTGATCCCCAAAGTCAGCTTTTTATTTTGGCAGGTGGCCTAATATAAGGTCCTAATAGTAGATAACTTGGCAAAAAGATGATTGATAGTCCCTAGTAGATGCCCATTATGCAAAAAAGTTAAGGACTCAGTTCATCATCTATTTATAAATTATTCATTTAGCTCAAACTTATTTAATTAGATGCTAAACAAATTTAACCTTTCATTAGTTAAACCCGACAATGTTTTTGACCTCGTTAAATAATGAAAACCATCCTGGAACATCCCATCGCTTTATTTTCTATGGAATTTGGCTCTCTCGCATTGGTTTTAGAGTGTTGGGAAAGCCCATAATGATAGAATTTTATTAAATAAAAGGCACTGACTTAAATGGTTTTTTCTCTGACTATGTCATGCCATCACTAATAATTGGAAATTCTTCCCACCCATGGATAAAAATCTAGGACCAACCTTAGCACAACTGATCTTCAACAATTGGGACATGGTTCAAAAAATAAGATACCCATCCAAAGATCTAAATTGAAAACACATGAGATAGAAGACCCCACCTAAAGGTTAGGTTAAATTAAACTTTGACGGATCCATGAAATGAAACTTGAGACCTTTAGGTGGGGGAAGAACCATAAAGGATTTGAAGGGGATGTTGATCGTTGCCTACATGGGCCCCTTTAGAACTCAGACAAATCACGTAGCTGAAGCTAAAGTGGCATTGACCTAATTTGACCTTGTAGGTTAAATTGGGGTCCTTATAGGTAAAAACTTGAGTTTAGGTGTTTTTAGAGGTCTAATATTTTGTCATGGGGTATTTTATAGTCCATTTGATGTAATTTGATGTTATATTAGCCTTGATCTTAGTCATATTAATCTTTATGTCTTTTAAAGTCATTTTAGGGGTAATAAATATAAATTACATGGGTTTCAAGGTGTCCAAGTGTCCTAATATCCTTTCAAACATCCAAGAAGTCATATTTTTTATCAATAATTTTAGACCCATCTGAATCTTGTAGGTTATCTAACTGAAGATCAAGAAACCAATTAAAGAGAGGGAATTTGGAACTTATATGACCCATGAGAGAATGTGACAAATGAGAGAAGGTCATGGAATATCTCTTCATCTTCCTGAGGTTTATTTACATGCTTGACATGCTCTAAAAGTGTCATTTTTGAGCTAAAACCATTTTGTTCCTTCTTTGTCTTTCTAGACACATAGAAGTGATCAAAAGGTTTATGCTTGATATAGATAGTTGAAGAGGTTTCAAGGAAAATAACTTTTGGATATGGTAGTACACTTAGATACCTCCATTTACATATAAATATTTCTAATATTGATCAGCCATGCTTTATGAACCATCTTTTATAAACTGACTATATTTTTTACTCACTATTTTCTGTACCCTAAAGATTTTACTTGAATTTGGGTAAGTCCATACAATATATCTATTGATATTGGTTATAGAATATTTTTAGTCCCTTATCTAATTCTATCTATGCTTGTTTTCATGTTTCATGAGTTTTTGATATGTAAATCATATCATGTGAAGGAAGGTGCCATAATGTGTAGTCTCAGTTGGTTTTCCTTATTTTTAGAATGTTTGGTTCTTTTCAAGGGTCTCATGTGAAGAGGATATGAGGTTTCTTATTTCTTAATTCCATAGCGATCATCTTTCCTTCATGATTAGTCTCATAACATCATGCTTGGATCAAACTTTCAGTATGTTGGCTAGATATTTTGTAAATTATTTTAAACATATCTAAGCAATCATGAAATTAAATCCCATTCATTTAATGGTGAATCTCCCGTATATTTATGTTTATCTATTTTTAGTTACTTATAACTTAGATTTATTCACAACATATACAGATTATGTGAAAATTATTTTTACTATGGGTATTACTTAAATCACTTTGTTCATGAGCCATAATAAAGAGATTTTGTAGCAAGTAAGTAGTTGGTTTTGGGAATGTGGAAAGAATTTAAGAGAGATTGAAAAATAAGAGAAAGATTATAATGCTTGAGAAATAATAAATTGCATTTCATAATAGTTATTTTTGCAAAGTCTATTGTATCCGTGCAAGTAGATAAACATATAAAGTGTGATAACCTTTCAACAAATGATTAAGAAAACTATGAATTCAACTTAGATTAAAAGATAACACAAATTTTACTATTTTATCTTCATAAAATGCATGAAATGATTCTCTCAGACACAAAGTTCATCAAAAAAATAAATTTCTTTATTATTCACTTTCAACATAATTTATACAAAATAATATGATTATTTAAACACAAAGTTTTATATTTCTTAAACTTCTTGTACAATTGCTACCATTGCTTGTTTGCAAAAATTATCATCATTTAGCACAGAATCCTACATTCATATTTATATAATTTCAGATATATAATCTCAAAAGGAGACTTCTTCAATTCCCATGTGCTGCACCAAAACTAGAAACTATTGAGTAACATCTTCCTTCTAATTCTCCTTCGTGGCATGCAAAAGCTAGTGACATGTAGCGCTTCTTTGATTTCTTTGTTTAGATTGAATACAACCACTTTGCATGTAGCAAAAAGTTTTTTTAAATAATTCACTTTCACAAGATGACTATAAGTAATGGTGTTTGAGCCAAATTACTTAAGTCTTTTAAATTTAAGAAGTAATTTTTTTTTACAAGTATATCATTCAATGACATAATTATACAAAGTAATTACTTAAAACAAACTTGATTTTATAGTACATCTATGAAATGAAAAAAGAAAACTTAAGAAAAAGAGAGGGGAGTTTTCCTTTGAAACACATAGCAATATATTTAATCTACTTCATGAACTTAGGTCTTGCATTTTTCCCTATATTTGGTATGCTGAGACATTATTAATAGGATCGTTACATCATCTGATTTAGTATTTGACTATCTTTCTATTTCCAATCTCAACATCTCTCTTTCAATTCTTTTGCAATGAGCTTTAGTTCTCTAAATCCTTGGCTCAAGTCTCTTTAGTTCTTCTCGACACTTGATCAAATCTTTGATAGACTTAGTTGTGAAAGGAGTTATGGCCTTGTCCATCAACTACTTGAATTGTTCACCTAATTATTTAGTTGTTCTTGGAGCATCACTAAACCAAATATCAGTAAGATCAAAAAGGGAGTCTTCAAGATTTACCTTTGCACTATGTGCATCTTCTTCTAATTTCTTCATCTCCTCTTCTATGTTTGGTAAAACACTCAAATAGAAAGATATGAGATATTATTCTTGTTTTATCTTCTTCATTATATCCCTTAGGAGCAATCTATTCCTCACTGCATGAAAGCTTTCCTAATGAAGCTTGGAGATGCCAATTTCATTTTTTATCTCCTTCTCTGCTACCCTTACTTTTTCTATCTTATTCATAATATCAGCATGAGCATCTAGAATTTTTGGGAAGAGTCCCTAGGCTCTTTTCTTCATTTTATCAATCCACTTATTTATATATTTCACCTTATCTCCAGTCTCTTCCACTTTAGTAATCACTTACTGAGAAATCACAACTTTTGAAAGTAATGTCTATTGAGGAGTAGACTTTGCTACTTTGACAATTATCTCACATAATTTATCATTGTGCTCTTTCAATTTAACCTTGGTAGCTTTCTCCTCATCAAGTTTCTTGAAGAGAGTATCTATTATGGGTTTGTGTATCTTTCTTTAATCCTTAAATGGTAATCTCCCCAATGGGTATCTTTGAAATTGATAAGTCACTCTGAGTGACTTATTCTTTGTTCATTCCCTATGATGTAACTACTCTCTCAACAAAATTTTACATTGAAGATTCAATTATCAATTTTGAAGCTACTTTTTAATGCTTGGTCTTCTTCCTTTTCTTGTCTAAACTTTTCAACAACTGTAAGTCTATCTCTTTAAGATTAATCACTTCCTTTGATTTTGGAGTTGTCTGCAATGCTAACCAAGATGAGAAGTCTATGCTCATGGAAGTGCTTGAATGAATAACCTTTTGTTATTGGTCATTTCTAACTGCCAATTTATAAGAAGGAACTTTTTGTGCCAAAGTATCTTTTTAAATTTCTTTTGTTGATTCTTTCTCTCCTTGTTTCTCAATTTTTTTATTACCTTTTCATCCACTATTTTTACCTCCTATTTCTCATATTCTTTTCCTTTTATCACCTCCATCTTCTCCTTGGGGTCCTCAAAAATATTCTCTATTATTTTATCTACTTTTTTTACAACTTCATTCTCTTTTTTAGACACTAACTCTTCCTCAGCTTCTTTCTCGAGCTCTTTTTCAATGATGGGTTGATTTTCTAGAGGAGGAGGTGGTGATGAATCAGGTGGGGAAGATGGAAGAGGAGAAGCTTCCTTTAGAATATATTTCCTAGAATATTTGGTAATATAAAACTTAGGAGGAGGCATCAAAGTTGATGAGTCCATGATGGGTGCAGTGGAAGTGGGAATGGTGGAAACAATAGGAATAGTAGTAGTAGTAGAAGAGTCCAATGGTGGGGTGGGAACAACTAACTGGGTTGGATTTTTATCTTTTGCTACTAAAAATGTATCATCAACATTTTTCCTCAATTTTAACTTCTTTATGGGACTTTGGCTAATTTCCCCTTGTACTATCTCTTTCCTCTTCTAACTTGAATGAGTAGTCTCTTTCATTAATTCCTTCATGCAATATCCTTTATTTAGAATCCATGTGGAAGTCATAGCTAATATTTGTAAAGTTATCTCCGTGATAGTTGTAACTTGGTTTTTAACAAAAATAATTTCAATAATTAGAACATTGTCCCCTCTAGTAGCATGAAAAATGTCGCTAGTGACAACCCCATCATCATCCATATCCTCAAGGATAGTGTCTAGATCAAATACATGAATCTATTCCATAGTGAATATTATATTATCCTTTATCCTTATATCAAACTCATTTCTACAATCAGTCCAATAATCCTCAAGTGTTGGGATATGCATGTACTCAAGAGAAACTATATTCTGAGCTACACCTCTATAATCAAAATTGGCTATGGCATCAAAGTGTGTTTGATTATAATGATAATACATCTCTTTATGTATATTCCTAGATTTATAAATGGTTGGGCAATGAAAGTGGCCAATGACAATAGGAAAATTGATAGTTGATTTGTGATCCTTTGACTGTAAATCATGTAATTCAAAAATTTGTATACACATTTCCATAAGAACCCACTTGTCACTTGGATTTATAGGTAGCTTGATAGGTGCACTTGAGAAACCTCCTACTCTATGTGAAGCCAAGAAATTGGATGAAAATGCAACCATATAGTGAAACTACATCCCATGCTTCATCCAATACTCTTCTATATTTCAAAGATGTATTTAGCTTACAAATAAGTTTATAAAAAAATCCATCATTTACTAAAATATAATGTTTATATTACTCTAAAAGAACTAGCTAAGGGTTATACTCATAAATTGGTTCACTTGCTAGTGTTCTTTTTATTCTCATCCTTGAAAAGGCTCCACTTGAGACTGCTATATACACAAGGTATGAAGTCATCTTGAAATCAAAAGTCTACAACACATTCCTTAACTGTTGATCCATATTATCACTTATCATTCTTTCCCATTCAATTTTGGTTGAGCTCCTAGTGACATCAATAGTTTTGATATAGGCATCCATCCATGGGGAGAAACACTTGGAATTCTTTTCACCATTTATCTTGCATAGTAATTGGATGATATCATCCACTTCCTAAATGAAATCTAACCCTACTATCTTTCTAGGGAACCTATAAGCCTATTTTAATTTCTTTAAGTAGTAAGTATTCATTATCTTAATGAATTATGGTGGCTTATTCTCCCATTGGATTTTGTCTTTTTCCATAGTTATCTCAATCACTTTTGATGATGTTAGGATTTTTAGACAATAATTGAGGTACTAAACATCTAGTCTTATAACTACATTCCCACTAGTAGCATTTATGGTCCTAATCAAGGAGTCATAATATTTGGTACATGTCAGAACAAACTTAGGAAGTTGAGTTGAGCTTGAGAAAGCAACAACTTGTATAATTCCACTAGTAGTCATAGCATGTAAGAGTGGAGTTTTTGTTATAGCTTTAGATCTCTCCAATAATTCAATTACAGGCACATGCCCCATGTCTGTATCACTTATCTTAGTTAAATTGGAGACTATGCTTGATTCAATTGGGTAAACCTTATACTCATACTTCATTTTGGGTTCTTGTGGCTTAGATTTCTTAACTTTTGCTTTTCTCTTTTTACTTGGTTCAGGAAACTTCTCTAATGCTAACTTTGGGACTTCCTCAATTAGTGTAACATGTACTTTCACCTTAGCTACTTCTTATGATCTCCCTAACCCTTCTAATATAGACATTGGCTCTATTAAACTCTAAAAACTTTGATAAGTGTTTTTAAACACCTATTGATTGTTCCAATTGGTTTAGAAAGTTTGAGAAAAGAGTTAACTCATTGCTCTTGAAGTACCTCTGAACAAGTTTCAAGTTTTGAGTAATATAAAGTCTTGAAAAACTAAACATATTTATTTTAAATAATAGGACCTCAGAACCCCAAGTAGGTCACTAGGGTTATATAGACAAGTTTAGGTTTTTGATGGCTGAAAATTCAAGTTTTCCTAATCAAGCTACTTGGACTTAAAAACCTAAAGTAAGTAAGCATGATGAATAAGTTTGAGTTGGTCTTGAGTAGTATGGTGTGGATTTCTTTGATCTCAAGACTTTAGGTTTTTTGGAGGTAGTAACTACATATGAGAAACCCAAATTAAGTAATGTGGAAAGGAAATCCCACGTAGATCTTAGGTAATGTTTTATGAGTTTGTCCAGCATCAAGACTTTGGGTTTTCCAAAGGTAGTTACTTGGTGATGAAAACCTGAGTAAGCAGTGATAGATAACTCAAAGTGAATAAGGATTTTGAAGGTTAGGTTTATTATAGGTAACAACTCAATCTTGAAAACCCAAAGAAGCAATTAGGGTTAGGGAAATCAAATGAGCAAAGAATTTTAACGGCTAAGGTTTTCATGAAGGGCTTGATCTCTCAGAGGTTTTTTAACAAATTCTATAGCATGATAAATGATCAAAAGTATGAGTGCATGATTTAAAACACCTAATCATGCTAAGAAGTCAAAAGAAAAACTATAACAAATCAAACTTATTAGATAAATAATCATAGCAGTGAAATGAAAATTTGTAGAGAAAAACACCAAGAAAGAGGTAAACAAAAGACATAAAAACCACAAGAAGATGATTTACTTACCTCAAGAACAAAAGGGTCAAAAAATAAATTACTTGAAAGTCCTCCAGAGGCTCAAATGGCATGGCTCAAGGTTTACAAGCATGACTACTTGGTTGGATGACTTAGCTGATAGGTAGAAATGAGGTGCAATACTAGTGCATTAATGATAAGTGTGGTAAAGCCATGTACGCCTTTGACTCTTTTATCTAGTTTTACAAGTTACTTTACTTGATTTTGGATTTTGAAGTAAATCACTCTCACAAACCTAAGTAGGTCTTGGTTAATGAGTAGCTCAGGTTTGAGAACTCACATTACTTTTAGTTATGATTTTGTGAGAGTAAAGCAATATCAAAAACCTGATTTGCATTGGGGAGTGTTTAGTAGGTTTGCGGGGTTACTTTTCTTGGTTTTGGCTTTTGAAGTAAATTATTTCAATAACCCCAGTTTGAAATAAGAGGAATAGTTCAAGTTTTTGAGACAACTACTTCTTCTCAAATAAGTAAAGTAGTTTAGAGAACCTAATTAACTTTATAAATGAGCTAAATAAATTTAGCTTTCATGATCTAATGAAGGGAATGAGTAAATGGATTTTAGTGATGGCTTCAAGCAATTATTTTGAATCCTCTAGAGTGACTAGGAACAACTGAGGAAAATAATCAGTCAAATACTACAATTAATAGAACCCAAGTTCTTTATTCATGGGACTAGATCAAAAAGTACAAATAACTCACATGAGATAATAATGTAAAATTTCAATAAGGGTACACAAAAATTTGAAGTGTAAAATTTTGGGGACACCACAGTTTTGCCATACTCACAGTCAACTCTTTGCTCAATTTCACATGCAGCTATGTTAAAGCACATGTGTAAAACCTATTTAGCATGTTCATAGAGGTGTATTTGGAGTCTCATGATGTTTATCATACTCTCACATTAGGAACATCAAGTAGGAACCTTCACTTGGAATAAGAAGGGACTATACTAGTACCTTAGTCACACACACAGTCACATAACATGAACATGCACCTACATGTGCTATAAAGGAAGAGGAAAATCACATAAAAACAAGGAAAATAGATAATTTAAGACATTAAAGGTTTTTAACATACATTTTAAAGTATTGAGATAGGTTTACAACTCATTAAATGGTCAAAAACTATGCACATTATCTATACTCAATCTCACTACCTACATACCAGTCAAGATGCATATACAGGTATCCCATGATAATGTCATGATAAAAATGATAGCCTTAGTGGTGGTTTCAATCCCTTTGAAGTGTGAGGAGGTAATTTTAAGGCATTAAGATGGGCCTAGAACCCATTAATATCAAATGTGATGCTCACTTCCCACCAATCCTGCTCACTGCCTGCAAGTAACTTAACATACACCTACAGGTGCCCTCATAAGATTCATCATGTTCAAAAGGAGTTTTAAGCTGAGATATGTTCTTGAATATGAAATAAGTCTATTTTTAAATGTTTGATATTGGTCTAAAACTCATTAAAATCCAAACATAATTCATATTATCCATTCTCATACTTACTACCTGCACAATGAAATAACCACCTATAGGTGGCTTAACAAGGAGCTAAGGAGTCCTTTTGGGTGATAAAGCACATGGAGGAATTCATCCATGATTTCATAATTTATTTTATATCATGATAGACCTATTTGATAATATATATTTATAAATGGATGTTGTAAAACATGTTCTAAGGTCAAATGACTGATTCAGGGATCAAATCCCCAAAAAAGCAAAATAGAGTACCTGAGTTTTTTGTTGAAATATTATAGTAGGGTTGTCAAGTGTTTTGAAGATTCTAAATTTTTTTTCCTATTATCCCCTATATATGACATGATCTCTACAAAATTTTAAGGGCGTATGACTAATTGAGGGTGGTTATTTAAAAGCCTAAAGTTACCAATTTATGCACTAAAATCCTTCATTAACATCTACAAATTTTTAATCCTTAAAGGAGGCCCCACTTCCCAAGGTGGAAATGCCAAGTAATTTTTTAGGTTTTCAAAAAACATAAATATCATCAAATTAAGTTAGTATACTAAGTTTTGACCACATTTACACCTACAGGAATGCCTAGTTCCAACATTATTCACCTGCAGCCAAGACCCATCTTCCATGTCATTCATGATAAGTAGTTTGAGCATCGAGATATCAATTTTGGCTAATGAAAGGGAATACAAAAGGGATAAAAAGACTTAAAAATAACATGTTTCATAACATTTAAAAGATAGTACCAATCTGTAGGTCATGTTACCTCAAAAATTCAACTATTGTTGACTGTTACTAGCAGTAAATTGAAAGTGGTGTTTTCAATATGTATTCAACTTAATTATGAGAAAAATGAATGCAACCAAGTACCAAAGTATTAAAAGTGACTTAAGGGGTTTGCAATAATTGTTTTTTATGTTGATTTATGTAGGTTAACCTATAGGTACAACACCCCAAAATAGGTCAACATACTCAAAAATTTGTGCATATAGTCTAGACCAGGCAGGAGTATAAGGAGCATATGGAGGAGTATGTGAGTGGTTAGAGAGGTGAACGAAGATTGGATTATATCATTCATATTCATAATATTTTCATAACTCTCTCATGGTATATATAAATCAAAAAAGGGTCTCTAATGATGCATAACATAGTCTACAAAGTGCAAACCCTACACACAGCTTTTTGCCTAGTAGTCTATTTTAGGTTTTGGAGAATTTGGAGGGTCAAATGACCTAATAGAGGGCTGAATTTTTGTATATAATGTATACATAACTTGGTTAGGCCCATAAAATATTCACCTTTGTCTAATTAAATAGTGTAATTCCCTCTATTTTGTCTCAGATAGAGGGCCTATACAGAATAAGGAGAAGAACTTGAGAGATCAAATTGAAGAGCTCATAACTATACGGTCTTGGTGTATGGGAACAAAAGAACTTGAGAAAATTTGATATGGGTCATGAGCTTCATTATTATGAATTTTTTTTGAAACTTCAATGTCCCATTTTTATGAACAATGGCTAAGAGGGTAAAATAGGCCTAAACCCTTTCTAAACCCTTGGAAAGACCCAATGAAAGAAATGAAGATCAAAAGCTACTATAATGGAATATTTTACTGATAATGATGATTTAAGGTTACATAAGACTCTCTTAGGCTATTCTCCATTAGAATTAGTTGTACGAAATTTTATGGATGGAGTGCAAAATAGGGTTTTCTTGAATATTGTATATATTATGCAGGTTATAGGAGGTTTTAAGAGATGAAATAAACTTTGGAATAAATATTGGGACTTAATTTAAATATTCATATCTATTTCATGTCTTTTAAAAACTCTTAATTGTTTCAATAATAGCTCTCATCTTAGTCAGTCAAAACAGGCATAGTGAACATGGTAGTTAAAAAGGTGAAAAGCTTTAAGTGGGTTGCTTTTAAGGTGTGCCTAATGCCTCTAATGCCATGTAGGGTATTTAAAAGTTTCATCCACTCATTTTTATGTATTTTCATATAAAATTTATGTCTTTTTGAATGTCAAGTGTGTAGGGTGTATGAAAAAAGAGTTATTTTGACTATACATGGTGATAGATCATTTTGGAAAGATTATAGATGATCAGAACTGAAACCAATTCATGGAGAGGCATGTCTACATCCCTTCCCCCTCATTAAAATTATCATACCTATCTCTAGTCATTTTTTATATGTTCAAATAATTTTAAATCAAGAAGGTAATTTTTTGAGCCAGAATGAAAACTTTTACATCACATTTCAAGAGTTTCATGACTTAAGGTGACACTTGTGCTTCCTAACCTTGCATAGTTCATTTCACATCTTATTATTATGTATATTTAACTCCTTTTATCAACCTTACAAGTTTCTTTATTACCTTTATACTTCTCTCTTCTCCTCTCTCTCTCTCTCTCAAGTTCTATAATAACTAGCCATTTTGGCCTTTATAAACTATGTTCCACCTGAGTATGGTGAAGCCCTACTCATTTTCATATTATATATCAATAAATACAATTAATTTTTACCTCTTATATGAGTATTTATAATGTTTTTTACTAGGATGATTGATTTTTCTTAGTGACGACTTGTTATTTCCTTAGCATTATTATTTCATTCTTTCACTTATTTGCAGTTAGAAAGCATTTTCTTGTAGGTCATGTGAAGTGTTATAGGAAGTGTCAAGGTTGAGTGAGTTAGCCTATTAAATAGTGTCATTATATACCTCTTATCTATTTATCTTAGCCTAAAAATTTATCCATAACCTCACAACAAAATATTGATGTGAGAAGATGCAGATTGGAAAAGTGTATGTTTGTTTAGTCCCTTGTTCTTATGTGTAACATATAGCTGATTGGTAGTCATAAACTTATGTTGTGTATCATCTCCTTTAGGATAGTTTGCTTTCAATTTTCTCTCTCCCTTTTTCCTCACAAATTTTAGGTGTAGTAGTGACATCAAGGGAGCTATCCCTATCTAGACATTCACCTCATTCATAGGCTACCCACAAGCCTATAGTTGTTTCAATTATGTCATTTAAATGAGGAGAGATGAGACATATCCTCAAAGGGTGAAAATATGAGTTATAATAGGTGGTATTATGAGGCATCCATCTTGCACTTAACCTTAAGATGGAAATAATTTTTATGGAATGGGACTCCCTCAATATCCTAAATGCCCTTGAAGGTAAAATAACCCCCTCCCATAAAATAAAATCTATAATTGATGATGTTAAACATAATTTGAGGGGTATGACACAATTCCATGTTGTCCACACTTATGGTAAATGGAATGGGGTGGCAGATCTGCTTGCTAATATAGGAGTAGGCCTCCCCTTTTCACAAACTAGCACATAGGATACCACACCCCTAAAAGCATATTATCAGCCATTCATAATTCAATTACATAAAGAGAGGATGGTTATGCAACCACCTGTACAAACATTTCTCATAAAGAGATGGATTTCAAATTCCATGATCCATCATTATGCAAACATGAGGCAAATTTATTATAATAGGTGGGAGGAAGCATGCTCTCAAACATTTTTTGAACTATTAAAATAAATTATTTCTATAACCTACCAAATTGTACTAGGTGGGATGAAACATGCCTCTCAAAAAAAATTTGAACTATTAAAATAAATTATTTCTAGAACCTACCAAACTACATACTCATCTTGATATACACTATGGTAATGGGGGGTGATAGGGTCACTTGAAACCAACCTCATGTTTTAAATTTCAAGGCATAAAAAAATTATGGAAGAAGCTCTAGTGGGGTGGACTTGCTGAATTGATACTAAGGATAATCGAGCATGATACAGGCATAGCAAGGGATTTTATCATTGTCTAGAATAAGAGAGTTGTAGAGATAAGAGGAGTCAAAATCTTGGTCATAGAGGAGTTTATTAGAAAAGTTATGGGTATGTCATGTGATGGAACATACGTGTATAAAGATGAGTCAAAAAATCAAGAGCTACTTTAGAGGTTATTCTACACTAATGAGTTTTTCAAAATAGATAAGGGATTCTCCCAAATTGACCTCCCTTGTCAATGGCCCAAGGTGTGTCTACAAGTTATGAAATACCTAACACTTAAAGTAATCACAAATTAATTTTTTGTCGTCACTTTTTATTTTTAAATCCCTTTCATGGGTATAAAATTAGTCTCCCCTTTTATATTCTCGAGTCTCTGGAGAGCACCCTATTGCCTATCAATTTAATGATGCCAACCCTATTCTACACCTAGGTCTCATCCTACTTCTGGTGAAGCATGGTCAAACCTTGTAGGGTAGGGAGGTTCCTCTGGTGGGGTCCTCTACTAAGGAGGATTCCCTTGAGGAAGATTCTACCCAAGGATCCTACCATCCATTAGCCAATGTCCTCAAGCTAGCCCTTTATCCAAAATATCTACTGAACGCCCCTCTCTAAAATTAATTTTTCCCAAACCCAGACTAATCCTTTTAGATGAGGGTACCTTTGGGGAAGTGGATATAAAAAGTAAATTTATCCTAATAGAGGACATCAAACACAATGAAAAGTAGTTGAAAAATTTTAATAGTAAGTTGCACAAGGCTAGAAAGAATCTAGTAGGACTCATAAAATAATGGAATGCCTTGAATAGACAAGTCAAAAAAATGGTCCAATCCTTTGCCATTTCTACTAAGGTGGACAAGAACCCTAGGAAGAACACATGATGGTGGAGGAGACCCCTCCTCCTAATATCCCCATCATGACTCCCATCAAGAGGACTCTGGCACATGAATAGGTTCTAAAAATACCATGGATGATCATATCCAGAGATGACACTAAAGGGCTTAGAAAAAGGGGGATAAATTTTCAAAGAAAAAGTAGGGTGAACTAGAGAAGAAGACCAAAAAAGAGAAGGATCCATAGAAGGGTCCCCCTCCTAAACTATTTTTATTTTATGTCTATTGCTTTGTTTCTCATGGTGATAATTAGCTAGTTATTATTTTTTTTACTATTTCAAAACTTGGGGCTTGTTATTCTATTTTATAAAATTTTAAATATGGTTCATGATCCCTAAAAACTAGGTCTTTTACCCAATCAAATTAAAAAAATGATAGTCACCAAGTAATTATAAAAATATTAGAATATAGCTTTTAAAAATTAAAAAAAAATAAATATAAAATAAAGAGAAAATAAAATCAAAATATTTTTATGTATAGAGATCTAATTTCAACCCGAGGTCAAAAAAAGAGCTTTGGTGTTAAATTTTATCCAAGGTGATAAAAAAAATTCTTCAGTGTTAAATTAAATCCAAGGTTGAAGAAGAATGACTCATGCTGTCAATATTTATATCCAAGTTGAAGGCTATTTTATTTCAATGTTATGACTTTAAATAAATATGTATGAAATCTTAGGACAAAGGTCAAGCAAGTAATAAATAGTGCTTTAAATAAAATTTGAGTTCACTAGAATGTTTAATGCTCTTTTTTATTTAATAATAAAATGCTAAGAATAAATAAACTGTTGAATTTTTAAATACATGTATATACTTATACATATCTAAATATAAAATACATTGATATACAACATTGAAAATTGTCTATAAATAATAAATTGACAAGAGATATGTAAACCTAGGTCAAATTGATATTATGTTGTTTTTGTAGATTGACTGTTGTTGAAAACTATTGCAATGACCTATGAATTGTGTCACAGCCAAAATTGAAATTATAAATTATGTTTGGATAAGGCCATGTTATAAGGACATGGGCATATTGTGGCTTAATTTTTTTTTTTCACGTCCTAGTTGCCTGTGCAACTAATTTTTTGATCTAAGTACTTGCAACTATTTATGAGGGTTTATGTTAAAACAACTCAAACATATGTAATATTTATAAATTGGATGGATTTATAAGTTTATATTAATATAAAATCATAGGTATATATATCAATTAATACAACACCATAAAATACTATGGGAAAACATCGAAAGGTAAAAACCTACCAAAGATGATTATTTAATATATAGAGAAACTTTGCACCTAATACAAATTCTTCTTCTCCTCACTTCCCTCTGTTAATTTGTTTCTCAAAAATCATAGATTAAATATGATGAAATTATTTTATATTTTATTGGTGTTTTCACAATAGGATAAAACCCTATTTATATTGATATACTAAGGGAGGTGACTATTATAAAAATAATGGGTTCATCCATCCTGATAAAGCTAATTATTTAAAAACCCAGTAAGTATTAAATAACCATAATAATATTATTTATTTTCATGAAGTTTTCATTCTCATGTTAATAAATAATATATCATTATTTATGTAATTAATTAATTATAAATTTAAGTTAAAAGTTCATAATTATCACTTATCTATTAATTGCTCTAACAATTTATTGATATACTATGTATTCTGATTTTCCACATGGAAAACTTAAAAAATAAAAACCCTGTCTCCTAAAAAATAAATTAATTTAAAATTAAATACAAATATTATAATAATTTAATGGTAATAACTGATCTATCCTTAGAAAACTCCATGTAATATTAGTGATACCTACATATCCCAAAAGGGACTTAAGTTGATGTAGTTCTCTTTCCTAAAATGAGTGTGTAAATCTTGACTTTACTATATGAATGAAACTATTTAGATTAATTTGAATTCTTAATAATGAGTGCCCTTGAACTAAAATAAAATAAATTTAGACTTGACATATGATTGCTACAATGTAAAATAAATGAAATTGAAAAAAATAGTGCTCTTTTACTCAGTGTAGAATAGAATTTCCAAGTAATTGCTAGATGTATTTGGAGAGGATTTGAGTTGATTATATAAAAGAATATTTTCATTAACCAACCTTGCTAAAAATATATGAGATTAAAATAAAATGCATTAAATTTAAACATTTATCATTAGTGTTGGGGACAAGGCCGTACTAATGGACAAGGTTGTAGTGCATACATGTTTGCCTAGTGTAAACTTGTCCTAAAAGGACAATAAGTGCTAAGATATGATTGATAGGAGTCTATAAAAAATAGGGATGTGTGAATGATGTTATGAGAATTTATAAGTTAATAAATAGAATATTCAATGTTTTCTATATAGATTACAAGTTAATGAAGTGGATAATAAGCCAAGTGAGGGTAAAGATGTCAAGATCAAACATTATCAAGCACTCAATGATTAATTTTGAGTGTTTACACCATCTATTTTTTATAGTCACCCTAGATTCCTATTGTATTGACCAAGTTGCTACAATTTGATTCAATCTTGTAATTTTGTGTATTATATTGGCCCAACTGATATAATTTTGAGTTATATCCCTATCAATTATACTATATCATCCTAGATGATATAGTTGTGTCAGTAAAAATCCTTTCTAACTATACTACCCTGGTTGATACCATCGGATAAAAGTTCAATTTTATTTTTTGGATTTCATGTTGTACATAGAGGCATTATATTATCATTTCTCATAACACACAATAGTCATTTTCTCTACTTGTGCTCTCATTTCTAACCTTAAGTACTATGATGAGGTGTTAAAGGTTAAATCATTAGTCTTGGAGGTCTATTACTTCTTAAAGGTATCTAAAGCTCAATAGGAGGAGTTGTGATAAGGAGGTGTCTAAGTATTTAGAGTCTCCAACTAAGTATATCTAGGTATTATTCTTTCCATTTGAGGTCTTTATCCTACAACATCTCTTTCAAAGTACCACTTGAGTCAATCAAGAGATTGATGTGATGATGAGTCACCCTAAATATAAGTATCTCTATCCTTAATATATTTCATTTATTTAATTAGTAGATAGATCTTATTTGATTATTTCAATAGTAAATTCATGTCATTTATCCTTACTTAAGTCTTCCTTACACAAAGTAATTTGGTATAAAGTTTTTAGGTTTTCCATTTATCACTTTAGATTACATAGACCACCCATTGGTTGACCATTATACCAATTAATTTATTAGTAGCATAATATGTCACAAGTATATTAGATCTAGGTTGCCCTTGTTCATTTATTCCATGCATGTTATATCCTTACTATCTTTAACACACCTCTTTTTTATATTTCTATATCACTTTATTTACCTTGGGATTTGGTTAGAACCATACCCTATATCTTAGGCATAGGATTTGGAACCATGCACCATTGCTATTGAGTGTGGATTTCCCTTTATTAGATCTTCAACCGACCCAAGCACAATATATACACCTCCCAAGTATATTCAAGCTCTATTATTAAGACCTTTGTTTGTATCATATTCTTCATGCATACACTCCTTTATTCATGAGGTACACAACTCATAATATCTCTTCCCTCTCCACGGAGTCTTACACATTTGCCTTCCTTTGTGTTAGGTCAATCTTTCCTCTATCTTTCCAATGCCATGCCCTTACCCTATGTAACAATTTTCTAACCATGGCTAATGTTTCAACAAATACTTTTGTTTTCTCAACCATCAAAACTCCAAACATAATCTCTCATTCTCCAATATCTCTAAAAATAGGGTCCTGGAAACAAAACTTTCCTTAACCCTACACAAGCTAGGTTATGTCCAACCAATAGAGATGGCACTTAACCTTGCGACATCAACATATCACTTAAGACTGAGTAATTAAGTGCTCACCCAAGGCATATCAAGATAACATTGAGAACCACTTTGATAAAGAGATAAATAGTGAAGATAGAAAGAATGTGTAAAATAAGATAACTTAAACTCTAATAAACACCTATGCACATAAAGTATCCATTTCAAGTAACATTCCTTTATATTCCATGATGATATTTGCATACATTTTACATAATAAAGTACTAAACCATAATTTCAAAAAAGCTCTTATATATTTGAGTTTATAAAGCATTTTAAAATAGTTTTTAAGCCTTCAAAGGTTGCATATCCATACAAGCTGTAAGCTTTCTCTCCAATTCACCTTCGCCTAAAAAATGTGTGACTTTCCAAGACATAGTTTTTCAAGTGAGGTGTTCAATATCCTATTTATAAATTTATCAGACCCCCCTTAACCTTTTATAATTATAATTTTCTTGGATACCAATGTCATACTTTGAAAAATGTTTTCATGTATTTAATATGCCCTTGGTTTCCAACTTTCTACACATATTCCCTTCATATGATTCCTCTTATGCTCAATCACAACCCTTTTAAACTATAAATTCTTTGATTCTTGATATCTATAGTATATAACTAATTTGTGATCCATATATGTGTTTCTTTTTAGCTTGGCATTCTTCCTTCCAAATAATGTTTCCTTTATTTTTTGCATTGTGCCTCATACTTCAAGTGCCTTACAAACCATCTTTTACTATAACATGCAATATATATTAGTATGAAAGAGTGTGTCTCACAAACACTCTTTCATACTTATCCTTATTTAAATTTTATTTAACCCAAAATTGAGGATCAACATAAATTTTTGTCCTCCACCATTGAAACAAGCACGTGAATATATAATTGAGTCACCCCCCTAAGAAATCTAATCAGATAATATTGTCTGTATTTTAGTTGATCAATTAAATTCTCTCTCTATCTTCCTCCAAATAATATTTTTTGAAATATATTTATTAATGTATTTATATGACACTATATTTCTTGGTCACTTTTTGAAATAGTTGTTACGAAGAAAATGGTTGTATATTTTTTCTCAACAATGAAATTTGAGAATGTTTTGTATATGATCTCTAATATCTCCTATTAAAATTTGGGGGCAAGGATGGCACAATTATTTGATTTATTTTCTTTTTATTAGAAATGGTCTTACTTCATTGTATAAATATTATACTTTTTGAAGTAAATAAATAGTTAATTTTTTAATTATCTAAATATATTAAGTTGTTGGGTGATTATATCAACACTAATATATATAGGTTTGTAGTTGAGGAATAGGTGGCAGGAGATAAGATTGTTGAGTTTATGTATTCTGAATAATAGTCATGATCACAATATACTTCAAAAAATGTATATATTCCCTTCATTGAATGAATTAAATAGTTGGTACATGTTTAAAATTTTCTTACATTTTGTATCAAATATTTATGTGATTTTTTTCATGTGAAGAAATATAAGAATTGAAAAAATAAATGGATGTGATGGGATATAAATTGATGTTTTTATTTCAAAGGGACAACTCTAAATTTTTTGTTGTCTCAATTGATGATTATCCCACTTATTAAATTTTTACGAAACTATACCAAATAGCCATTTTTGTAATTATCCTTATGTGAGTAAAATAATTTGTATGCAAGAAGAAATTTAGAATAGAGAGTTAATTATATTTGAATTTTGAAGTGTCTTTGTTATCTATCTAATTTTTACCCTTAGGAAGTTTTTTCAATCCTTCCTAACTAGATGATAGCATGGAATCACTTATAAGCTATGGGTGGCCTAATTGGTGAAGTGAATCTCTAGATTGGGATAGTTCCCTTGATGATTCACCCAAAACTACAAACAACCTATTGAAATTACAAATAAAATGGATATAAAAGGACTAAAAGTAGTAAGAAAACATGGAGGTTATCTACAAAATATAGTTCCCTCTACTTTTCAATGCTTTCACTATGAAATACAAGATTATAATCTAATTTACACAACTTTAAGATAGTTCCTCCCACACAATTATTTCTATAGGAATGTTATGGCTGATAAAAAAAACAAGTTAATTAATCAATAGGCCTAAAGGAAGACACTAATGATCTCTCAACACTTGAACTCAAAAAACCATTTGATACACTTCATATGACATATGGAAAGATAACTAACTCACATAGAGGCATGAATGGAAAATGAAAATGCAAGTAATATGACTATCATTATCATTCATCAATAATTCATCTCAAATTCATTGACTAAAAGACTAAGAATGTAACACAACTTGAATTTTATTTTAAAGGCAATAACAAGTATCAAATTTGGTAGGGCTTCGCCATACACATTTAGAGGTTACATCAAAATCCTTTCAAGGCCTTATTTATAGAGGAAGAGAGAGAGAGAGAGAGAGAGAGAGAGAGAGAGAGATAACTCATAAACTCTCCATCATAAAATCAGTTACAAAACATAAATAAAATAACACCAAGTCTCCTTCGAATGTTTTTTCATATTTTTCCTTAACCTTTTAGGCCATGTGTTAATGAAGTTATTCATGAGGAGTGGAATGGACGACTATCTTGATAGATTGATTTTTTCTTGAATCCAAATCCTTCTCCATTAAATTACACATATGATTCTTTGAGGGTAGTTATAAGTTATCTAATTGACACTTGTCATAATTTATAACCTTCTACACCAACCCCCACCTCTTAAAATGCTTCTCCTTCATGTGAGATTTGAAATTGAACTTGATGGCTTCCTTTCATACTTTCTATTGCTATCAAGGTCTAAGTTTACAAATAAGATCTGATTTTTTGATTTATAAATCTCCACCATGGCTTACTACTCCATAAAGGTACTGTATTAGTTCATATAGGCCTTGTATGAGCATTGAAGATCAACTTGTAGTTAAGTCTCCACACTTGCTTGACAAGAAAGTTACATGAGGCCTTTATGTCTAGAATATTCAAGTGATATTGAGGGTCAAGAATGGATTTTTCCTTCTATTTCATGACTTTACAAATCTTACTTAAGTGGCATTATAAGATCATTAGGGTGTTCTAAAAGTTCTTTGATATTTGAAATCTTAGAACCAGTCTACTTTCTACCTTCTTGATGCAAGAGTACTCACAATCGTTCATTGGGTATTGATAGTGACTTGCAACCTATGTTTTCATTATGAAGGCTTATTATATTACTTGTGTAGTACCATAATATATCTTTCCTAGCTCAAGGATCCTTTGCAAGTGTTTAGGAGGACTTATTGATTTAAAAACCTTGAAAATAAGCTCAAGAAGTAATTTCTTAGGACATTTTCCATACATTCTTATCTCACATGTGACACTATCCTACTATATCAGGTGCTTAGGATAGGCCCATTTAATTAGTTTTTTAACCATTTCAATCTATTTTAGGCACTTTGAGAACTGATATTCTTCATCGTGTCTTTGTAGAAAGTTGTAGTAGGGTTTTAGGGTCTCAGTTTGTTATGGATTGTTCATAAAGGACATAACCTTAACCTCTTATTTAATTACACAAAAGTGAAGTACATATACCCATTCAAAATATATAAAAGTCATTTTCCCCATGCACAAGGTCAACATATAAGTGAGTAGAAGAAAGGTCTTCTCAGGTTGGCAAACCTATATATAAAGATCGAGAAGGTATGTTTTTTCTCAAAAAGGCCTTCAAACTACACATTTTGACTTGGTAATGGTTGAGTGAGGTATGGAACACCTCCCTCTATATTTCTATACACCTATTCATGTTTTCATCTCTTTAAAACCCTCAGTCTTGTTCTGACCCAAATCAAGGGTTTGTTGGCAAATCTATCATTCTAGCCCTAACAAACTCTTTTTGACATTTTCTCAATCTTTCAAGGGTTCCAATCATCCAAAAAAAATTACAAATATCAGAATCCTCAACTAATGCCAAAATTCATATTTTCCATGCCTTTTAAAGGTAGACCTGTAGGTCCTCCTCAAGGTTTAACATTCTATGAGAGCTCAAGAATGGATCATCTCTTCAATGTTTCTTCTTCTTCACACTTGTATGGATCTTCTCATCACTCTCTCATGATCTCACAGCTTACACTAGCCTAAAAATTCATGATCAAACCAAAATTTACACGTTTTCTCATGTTTTCTATAGGTAGGCTTGTAGGTGTTTGAGTAAGGTTTGGGTCTAATTAGGCTTCTTAGCTCTTTTAATATTTTTTCATCTTTTAGAACCTTTGATCACTTTATACCATGAACAAGTAGACCTTAGTATTATCTAATGACTCCTTCCATGTCTATAATAGGATTAGGCTACCTTGGGTATTTACTTGAACACATCATAGTCCTATATTTGTCTTTGCATAATTCACTTACAAGGTACCTATAGAGAACTGTAGGTGCATTTTTGATATCATTATCTTCAAAATGATACTAGGGATTATATAATAAAAATTTCTATCTAATATAATAACTCATTCACCTTACCATACCCTAATTTTATCTTGCATGTCTTCAAAATAGTGGGGAAAACACATTCCTAGACTTGCAACTATGGAGTGTACAATATGAGAGTAGGCCTATTTAATACATGAAACTTTTGTATATGTTTGAAGCTTCTTGATGTCCCTATGGAGAACTCAAAGAGTGTGTAAATTCCTTGGGGATTTATAATGATCATCTTATGGGTTACTCTCTTGTAGAAGCATAAAATCATCACTAGAATGCATGCTTAGTATTCACACACACTCCATCTCCTCACTTATAACTTGAAAAATCTGACTTCAAAGCTTATGGATAGTTTTAAATGGATAGGGGAATATATAATAATGTCTTCACAAGCCCCATATATACTTCCATTACTACTTTTGGGTATAAATGTTGACCTACATGTTTGAAGACCTGTAGGATAACCAAAACATCTTTTGGATTTGTTTTGAAATCTTGACCTAAGGTTCTTAACATAATAATAAACTAGAGAAGAATTTGAGAAATCTATTAAGGTGCATTCAATTTTTTTAAATACTACTCTCTAAATAATTAGATTCACATGTATAGAAATATAACCTGCTAGCATACATATGACTATATCAATCATTTCAAGTAGACCCATGTTCTTCAAGAAACTTGAAGGAATTTTTATGATTTGATTGGGATTACATATCAAAATGGACACATCAAGGTGTGTTAGGATTTGATCATTAGTTTGAATCTTCCAAGGATGTATTAAGAGCTTTTTCATTAGTGATAGGAATGCATTCATTCATTCACCTAAGAACACTATAACCTTTTTGAGAACACTAGGACTAATGATCTTTATGAGCTACTATCTTCCACTTAAATAGGTTGATAGGAGGAGTGAGAATTTATTATAAGTTTCTTGATAACTATCTGAAATAAGGAAACATGCAAAACCAAACAAAACATACATGTAGCTTCTCATCTAGGTTTGTAACTCACTCAAATAGAGGTTTTACTCTTTATGATGTTGGCATGTGCCAAGTGGATAATGTAAAATGGTGTTAGATAGTTAAAAAAAGTCTTTAATTATCCCATGCAGTCATCCATTTTCATCAAAAATATTAAAAATTCCCTAAAAACATCCAAAACTAACCATGTTGGGTTTGAAGTCACCTTTATGTACCTTAACTTCTTAGCAATTGTTCATAAATCTAAGGGACTTGATCAAAAAACTAATGTCACAAATTAGAAGGGCATTAGGGTCCCCTTATTTTCCCAAGATATTTGGATCCAACTCTATCTCTCCTCCATGAACTATCCTCAAATTGGTGAACTTCTTGAGCTTGCCAAACAAACTTGTAAACCTAATGGACAAATTGTATAGGTATTTTCCTTATTTGGCTCTAAAAATTCTACATTTTCATGGATTTAGGTCTGAGGGATTTAGGAAGAGCCTTGGAAAGGCTTGGAAGTTGATCCTCAGAATAAAACTTTGAAAAGATGCCTCCACAAGCCTATTTTCTTCAAGAAAATGCCTATTCTGCCTTCTTAAACTACAAGAAATGATGAACTAAGTGATTATGAATATTTCCATAACTTGTGCAAAGGTAGATAACCATGTCAAAACATTTTCCACCTTTATTTCACTTCGAATTCTTCATTATATCTTACTTGGATATTATAAAATGATGATTGGACAATTACAAAGAGGTTACAACATTATAAAATTAGTCTTAAGACATTTTGGACAAGGTGTATAGACAAGTACCATTATCATAACATTTCATAAATGTTAGATGACATGAGAGACCCCTATTAAAAAATATAGACCTTTACTTTTGACCTTTTCTCAAAAGTCATATTACAATATTACAATAACCAATACAAGATATAATGAAGGAAACCTTAAATTTTCAAAATAAACCTTAACTTCTCCAAAATGCTTAGAATTCAATGTTAATAACTTATTAGTTCTACTCCTTGGTCAACTCACTCAGCTTAGAACATATTTCTCCCTGAAGGGTCATCATTCTTATTCTTTGATCATGATTCAAGATTGGCCTTGACTTCACACTCAAACCTTAAGCTTATCAAAACTACCTTAATATATGTTAAAAACATGGGAAATGGACACATTGATTGACTTTAATGGTAATACTAAATGACTTAACCCTATTTTCCAACTATATCATACTAGAAGACTTTGAAAAATACTAAGAACAACATAAATCCGATCACTTTGAGACCAACCATGATCAAGACAAGACCCTTATGATGGATATCAACAAATTTAAGATCATGATGACCAATTTGTTTAATGATACTCATCAAAGGTGGCCAATTTTGGATATCATATTCAATGACCTCCTATGATGACATGATTGTTATGAATCTAGACTAGTGGTCTTGACAATCCATTGGGCTATGTGGTTGTAAATGCTACTTGAATTCAGAACAAACTAAAATCTAAACTTGATATTAACCTTGAAATAAACTAAAAACTAAAATAAACTCAATACACACACCCCACACACACACACACACATGTGTCATAAGACACTTGGAGGAAGGACAACAATAAAAACAAACAAACAAACTTATGTTCTAAGAACTTAGGGAAAATAAAGACCTATTCTACTATGTACAAAGCTAAAAAATTGACTTTAGTAGCATGGTTTCAAATATATCCCATTGACTGGGATTTTTAACTCCTCTCCATCAATCTTTGCAAGTTGAAATACATTATATTCTTTACAACCAATGAGAACATAGGGCCCACTCCAAAATGTATTAAAGTTGGTATGCCTACCAGGTTTGGTGCTATCCTTATCCCACTTCAAAATAAGGTATCTTTCTTGATATGATCTTAAAACAACCATCTTATTAAATGTCTTCTTCACTTGGGCTTGATAGAATTCCATGGTATGCATAGCATGACTTCTTGTCTCCTCTAAGGCCATAAATTTTGTCAACCTTATACCATGGGATCACTCTCTATCATTTCAAGTTGATGATCTAACTCTAAGTTTGGAAATTAAAGAGAAATAGGTAGCTTGGAATCTCTCCCATAAAATAACATGTAGGATGAGTTACCAATAGCCATCTTGGAAGTGATTCTATTAGCACATAGGGTTGTACTCAACTTGTTGAGCCAAGTACTTTGATTGTCTTCCATTGTCCTCTTAATAATTATAATAAATTTTTTGTTGGTGGACTCAATTAGCCTATTCCCTTAAAAATAGTAGTTGCAATAAGAGATTAGATAGATTTCATGATTTAGAGCCCACTCATTTTTTCTTACACCACTAAATGCCATTGCATTATCAAAAATTATTGTTGAAGGAACTCTAAATATGGTCATTAGGCCTTCATATAAGTTAAGAACAAAATATTCACTATCATTATTAAGAGCTATTGCTTCCACCCACATTGTGAAATAATCACTGAAAGTAAGTACCCATTTATGGCCAACACTTGAAGGGGGGTTGACCATACCAATGAAATCAAGAACCCATTGCATGACCGAATGCTCCAATTGAATAGCATTGAGAGTAAGGGTTGTAATCCTTTGTTTACCTATAAAAAATTCACACTTTTGATAGCTCTTTACCCATGTATAAGATTGATTAAATAAGTTAGGATAATAATACCCAACTCTCATTACTTTCATTGTTGTGGTCTTAGGTACAAAGTGACCTCATGCTGGTCCATTATGAAATTGTTCCAAAATCCTATCAATCTGATCAATTTCAACACATCTCAATAGTAACCCATTAAGGTCCTTTATAAAGATAACTCAATACAAAAGAACATAATGTATGGAATATAACATGAAGTACCTTTTTTTTCTTGATCCAAGCCTATAGGACACTCACTTGTTTGAAGAAATCTTACCATATCTTATGTCTAACTTGGAAGAGATAAAAGTATAGTTACATTAGAATCATCTTGCAATGCCAAAATAGCCTACTTTTCTTCTTTAATTTATTATGCCAAGTGTTCACATATCTTTCTTCCTCTTATCGTCTTGGTAGCCTTGATTTCCACTTCATACTCCATGACCTTGGTTATCCACCCAACATTTTTCTCATTCAAATATTTTTTCAAAAAGAAGTATTTAATGCTTAGATGTGTTACAATTACATGGATTTAGTTATTATAAACCATATGCCTAAACTTCTTAAGGATTATTATAACTTCTAACAATTATTTCTCAATAAAGGTGTATCTCCCTTCATAACCTTTTATCCCTTCACTAAAAAAAGCTTAGCCTCTTGTTGAAGGAAGTATTTTATTTACTTTTCACACTCAAAAACTTTTCAAATGACATCATTATCTTTTATTTATGGCTTTACTACCACCTTGATATGTGGTTGAGTTTTTAAGTTCTTGACATCATTAAAAATGTCAAATTGAGCTCCTACTGAAGATAACCTATCAGCATGTTGATTATCTTCTCTTAGAATTGATTAGATGTTAAAGGATTTAAAATGTTCAACTGTTCCCATGCCCTATTTTTATATGAATTCAACAATGGATTCTTGGTAGCACTTTTACCTTTCACTTGGTGAACTACTAGCTCACTGTCTCCAAAAACTTGTAATTACTTCAATCCTTTCTTCCTTGCCCATTGAATCCCATGTATAAGAGCCTAATACTTAGTTATATTATAAGTGCAATTAAATTAAAATATAATTGTAGAATAGTACTTCTCATTAAAAATATAAACTAGAATTACACCTACCCATGTTCCATTATTACTTCTTGAACTTCTTGAACCATAAAAGAACAATTTTCATTGACCATCACTATCTTCACTTGTAAAGAGTTGGTATGGTTGTACCTTCTTCATGCAAATAATAAATACATATACCAAATTATTCAAAACCTTTATATGGATCATACTCATAGTTTTTTACTCCCCACTCATCAAGGAAAAGTTCTGATATGTTTTCAAGAGGTACAATCAGTTCTTAATCATTAGGATGATCATCTTCATCAATTATAATGCAATTCACATTTGAGATATTTTTATTGTATGGATCAAGATTAAATTTAGATATAAATTCAAATCCAATTGTAACTTTAGTACCATATCTAGTTTTAAAATCCATATATGACTAATTAGATGACAAATACCCACTAATATTGGTAGTGAAGTTCTTGAAAAGCATAAAATAAAGTAGGATGGATAATCTACTACAATAACATCTTGAGCAATAGAAAATTTATGACAAACATGAATATTAAGACTCAAAACTTTGATCACACACATGTTATTGGTAGTTTAACCATCTAATTTCAAAACACCTTTGGTATTAGGCTCATACTTTATGCCTAGCTTATCATCTATTTGTTTAGGCATCACCAAGTTATTTTCCCTATTATCTATCATGTAATTGTGTACTAAACAATCTCCAATGATCATAGAAACATAAAATGGAAGTCATTTAGCATCCTTTATTGGGTACCCACTAGTAGGTTTAGATGTATTTGTAAAAACTAAACTCTCTCTTCTTGCTGATGTTTTTGAAAGGCTGAATTTTGATAACTCTTCTTGAAGTATCTCCCTTTAGCCAGGGAGAGAAAATGTATCCCACAAAGGAATACTCACATTCAACCTCTTCATTTGGTCCACAATTTTGATGCAAGAGACACCAACCTTTGGTTATCCTATAGGACCTATCATAAAATTTTGAACTTACATAGTTTGAGGTATAAAAGCACCCTTTACATTTTGATTTTTATGAGTTTTTTGGGTCTTGTGAGTTGCATTGATATATTTTGTTCCTTGAGATATATACAGCATAGTAGTTGTACCCTTACCTATCTCTTAAGCATCATCAATTACTCTCCTTTTGGACCTTATATTGGATACTATGGAGGTATCACCAACCTTACTTGTGTTTCCCAACTGATTGACTACACACCAATCTCCCTCTTGATAATTTACGAATGTATCATTAAATTGAACTTGTTCATTAGTCCTTTCAAGATGAGAAACTTCAAATCATTTCATATAAGGAATTATAAAATTTTGTGCCATACAATATTGATTAAACATCTCATTCTAATTTATAGGGTGGTCACATTGAGAAGACAAATCATACACTTGTACAAGATTGTTTTGAGTAAGTAATAGAGCTCTAGAGGTGGACAAATCATTTAAATTGTAATTATTATATGTTCTAACATCAGTAATCTACCCTTTCCCTTGGGAATTAGCTTTAAAATGTGATATATTTGGCTGATTAAATTGATGGGACCGATATGGATCTTGATAAGGTCTTTAAGACTGATTTAGCTACCTATTTATAGTGACCATATCATTTTAAAGAGTCTTGAATAATTCTCTATCTTCATCATTTGATTTGTTTGATTGACTAGGAGCACCCAACTCATGATTGGTTAGTGTAGGAATAGGAGCAAGAGTTGGAGTAAGGGGATGTATATCAAGAAATAATGACATGGGAGGTCTTGGGGATATCTTTCTAGATTGTATGATATTATTCTCATCTTTGATGGTAATATCATAGGCCTCAGATAAGATCTCTCCTCTCATATATTGTATTATAATAGTTATGTCACTATTTAAGGCTTTAAAATGGTAAATGAATGCATAGTTTGGACTAGATCTCACAAGATTTGGTATCCTATCCCATGTTTTTTGTAATATAGAATCAAATTCTATAAAATATCTTGTGGATCTCTTTTGATAGTGTTTAATTTCTCAATTAGAGACAAGTGATCACTCTTGTCATCAAATCTCTTACTCAACTTCTCTCCTAATTAGTCATATTAATCAATGGAATTAGGAGCCAAGACCCTATACCAATCCAAATATTTTCCCTTAAATGATATTTATAACAACTTAATAGTCCACATTCTTTTGAGTAATATTATGGATATTACATAAATTTTCCATGTCTCTAATGTGCTCAATGAGAGTAATGGTGTTTTTTCCATTAAAGTATAGGACACTTTTAAGAATTACCATAGGGATGTCACATATCTTACAAGGTTTCAAGGGGATCCACAATTTAAAGTAACAAAGGGAAAGTTTTTGTCCATCTTGATAGCTTTAGGAGACTTTGGTTAATAATGAAAATGTAGCTTCCTTCTTGGAGTCTTCTTATAAGGGGTAGAATAAAGGAATCTCTTTCTCTTGGCTTAAAATGAAGATAATTCAACAAAATCAAAAGGAATACCTTTGTCCCTTAACCTTATAGTCAACTTTGGCATGAAAATTAGTTTTTTAGTCTGTATCTAAGAGCTAAAAACTTTTTGGAGTCATCAAATGTTGCATGAAGGAGGCTATTATAGTTATAAATTTGTCAATACCAATATGAATCTTAGACAACCTTATTGAAATTGGATCTCATCAGGCATGCCAAAACTTTTATCTATCTAATTTTCACCCCTAAGAAGGTTGTTCAAGCCTTCCTAACTATATGATAGCATGTAATCACTTCTAGATTGTGGGTGGCCTAATTGGTGAAATGAACCTCTAGATTGGGCTAGCTCCCTTCATGATTCACCCAAAACTACAAACAACCTACTATAATTTCAAAGAAAATGGATAGAAAAGGATTAAAACTAGTAAAAAAACATGGATGTGATGCACCAAATATAATTCCCTCTACTTTCCAACGTTTTCACTATGAAATACAAGATCACAATCTGATTTCCACAACTTTAAGACAACTCCTCCCACAAAAGTGTTTTTATATGAAGGCCATGGATATTACAATATCCAAGGTGATTAATCAAGAGGCCTAAAGGAAGACACTAATGTTCTTTTAATACTTGAACTCAACAAACCATTTGATACACTTCATATGATCTATGGAAATATAACTAACATATAGGCATAAATGGAAAGCAAAAATTCAAGGAAGTAATATAACTATCACTAACATTCATCTCAAAGTCATTTAATGCAAGACTAATAAAATGTAACTCGAATTAAATTTTATTTCAAAAGTAATAACAAGTATCAAATTTGGTAGGGCTATAGCATACACATTTATAGGTTACATCAAATGCCTTTTAAGGCCTTATTTATAGAAGAATATAAGGGGAGAGAGATATGAAAAAGAGATAACTCATAAAATATCCTTCAACATTAAATCAATTAAAAAATAGAAATAAAATGACACCAAGTCTCCTCAGAACGTGTTGTCATCTTGTTCCTTTACCTTCTAGGCCATGTGGTGGTGAAGTTGTTCATTAGGAGTAGCATGGAAGACTAACTTGGAAATTTTCTTATTTCTTGAATCCAATTATTTCTCTATAATGTTACACATATGATTCTTTGATGGAAGTTAAAAGTTTTCCAATTGACACTTGGCATAGTTTAGAACCTTCTACGCCAACCCCCACCTCTTTCAATGCTTCTCCTTCATGTGAGATTTGAACTTGATCTTGATGGATTCCTCTCATAATTTTCCTTCCTATAAAAGTCTAAGTTTGCAAATAAGATATTATTTTTTGATTTATAAATCTCAACCATGCATTATTACTCCATAAAAGTATTGTAGTAGTTCATATAGGACTTGTATGAGCATTGAAGAATAACTTACAGTTGAGTCTTCACATTTTATTGACAAGAAAGTTGTAGGAATTTATTACTTGAAGCTTCAAGTGACCTTGAGGTTCAATAATTTATTTTTTTATTATGCTTCATGACTTCACAAATCTTTCATAGGTGACATTATAGGCTCATTAGGGTGTTCTGAAATTTCTTTGATCTCTAAGGTCTTGGAACCAGTTGACTTTCTACCTTCTTGATGAAAGAGTATTCACAATCCTTTATTGGGTCTTGATAGTGACTTAAAACCTATTTTGAAAAAATTAAGGCTTATTATATTACTTATTCAGGACCACAAAAATTTTTTCTTAGCTCAAAGATCATTTGCAAGTGTTTAGGAGGACTTGTTAACTTCAAAACCTTGAAAACAAGCTCAAGAAGTAGTTTCTTAGGCCATTTTACATACATTCTTAGGTCACATGTGCCACTATATTGATATATCAGGTGAATAATATAGTTATAAGGACCATTAAATTATTTTTATAACCATTTCAATCCATTTTAGACACTTTGAGAACCACTATTCTTCATTGATTCTTTTTAGAAGGTTTTAGCAGGGTTTTAGAGTCTTAGTTTATTAAGGATTTTTCATAAATGATATAACCCTAACCTCTCTTTAATTATAAAAAATTTAAGTACATATACCCCTTAAAAATATATAAAATTCATTTTCCCCCATGCACATGTTCAACGTACAAGTGAGTAGAAGAAAGGTCTTATCAGGTTGGTAGACCTGTGTGTAGAGATTGAGAAGGTATTTTTTCGCTCAAAAAGGCATTCAAACTACACATTTTATTTATAAATGGTTTAGTTAGGTCTAAAACACCTCCTTATGGATTTCCATACACATATTCATGTTTTTATCCCTTCAAAAACCCTCAATCTTATTCTAACTTGAATCAAGGGTTTGTTAGCAAATCTAGCATTCTATCCCTAGCAAACTATTTTTAATGTTTTCTCAATCTTCCAAGTCTTCCAATCACCCTAAAAATTTTATCTAGGATCATTATTACCCCAAAAAAATCTCAAACTCCTCAACCAATGCCAAAATGCATATTTTCTATGCCTTTTGAAGGTAGGCTTGTAGGTCCTCTTCAAGGCTTAATATTCTATGAGAGCTCAAGAATGGGTCATCTCTTCAATGTTTCTTGTTATTCACACTTGCACATAAATTCTCAACACTCTCTCATGATTCTCACACCTTACACCACCCTGAAAATTCATTATCAAACAAAAATTTACACCTTTTCTCATGCTTTATACAGGTAGGCTTGTAGGTGTTTGAGTATGGTTTGGGCCTAATTAGGCTTCTTATCTCTTTTATTATGTTTTCCTCTTTTATACCATTTAATCACTTTATACCATGAATAATTAGACCTTAATATTCTCTAATGACTCATTCTATGTCTCTAATAGGCCCAAGCTACCTTGGGTATTCACTTGAACACATCATAATCATGTATTTGTCTTTATACAGTTCACTTGTAAGGTGCCCAGAGAGAATTATAGGTGCATTTTTGGTATCATGAGCTTTGAAATGAGCCTATGGATTATATAATTAAAAAAATTATATAATATAATAACTAATTCACCTAATCATACCCTCATGTTATCTTACATGTCTTCAAAATAGTGGGGAAAACATATTCCTAGATCTGTAACTATAGAGTGTACAATATGAGATTAGACCTCTTTGATATATAAATAATTTATAGATGTTTGAAGCTTCTTGATGTCCCTATATATCACTAAGAGAGTCTGTAAATGACTTAGATCTTTCTAATCATCTTATTATGGGTTACTCTCTTATAGAAACATAAAATCATCACTTGACTTCATGCTTAGTGTTCACACACACTCCATCTCCTCACTTATAACTTGAAAAATCTAACTTCAAATCTTATGGATATTTTTTAATGGATAGGTTAGTATATACTAATGTATTCAAAATCCCCATATACACTTCCATTACCATTTTTGGGTACAAATGTTGACCTATAGGTCTGCAACCTATAGGTTAACCAAAACCTCTTTTGGATTTGTTTTGAAAGCTTACCCTAAGTTTCTAAACATAATCATCAATTAGAGAAGGATCTAAGAAATATATTGATTCTCTTTGGATTTTTTTCAAGACTACTCTCTGAAGTATGGAATTCACGTGTAACGACCTACAACTTACTAGCATACATATGACTATACCAGTCCTTTCAGGTAGACCTATGTTCTTTAAGAAGCTTAGAGGAATTTTTATCATTTTAATTGGATTACTTATCAACATGGAAACCTCAAGGTGTGTTAGTATTTTATAGTTAATTTGACTCTCCTAAGGATTTATTAAGAGCTTGTTCATTTGTGACAGGCCTGCATTCATTCATACACTTAAGAACATTAGAACTTTATTGAGAACACTAGGATCAATGATCTTCATGATATGATATATTCCACTTGAGGAGGTTGATAGGAATTAAAGGTTATTATAAGTTTCCTTAGAACCACCTTAGATAAGGAAACATGAAAAATCAAACAAAACCTACTTGTAGCTTCTCATCTAGGTTTGTAACTCACTTAAATGGAGGTTTCACTCTTTCTAATGTTGGAACATGTGAATTAGATGATGGAAAATACTTTAAGATAGATAATATAGTCTTGCATGATTCCCCATAATCATCCATTTTCACCAACAAGCTTAAAAATTCCCTAAAAACATCCAAAACTGAGCTTGTTGGGTTTGAAGTCACCATTATGCACCTTAACTTCTTAGAGATTATTTATAAAGCTAATGGACTTGATTATAAAACTAATTCCACAAATTATAATGGCATTAGGGTCCCCATGAACTATCCTCAAACTAGTGACCTTCTTGAGCTTGCCAAATAATTTTATTAACCTGATGGAGATATAGTATAGGATTTTTCCTTTTTTGGCTTTGAAACTCCTTAATTTTCATGGATTTGGGTCTGAGGGATATAAGAGTATCCTTGTAAAGTCTTGAAAGTTGATCCTTAGAATAAATTTTTTGAAAGATTCCTCCACATGCCTATTTTCTTCAAGAAACTACCTATTATGCCTTCTTAAACTATTGGAGATGATGAAATAGGTGATTATGAAGCTTCCCTTGACTTTTACAAAGGTAAATCAGCATTTCAAAACATTTCTCACCTTTATTTCCCTTAAAATTATACATTATCTCTTACTTGGATGTTATAAAATGATAATCAGGGAGTTACAAATATGTTTCAATGTTGTAGAAGTAGTCTTAAGATAGTTTGGATAAGATGTATGGTCAAGTATCATTATCATGACATTTCAAAAATGTTAGATGACTAAGAGACCCCTTCATTTTTACCTTTTCTCAAAAATCATACTATAACATTGCAATAAACAATACAAGATATAACGATGAAAACCTTAAACTTTCTAAATAAACCTCAATTTATCCAAAATGCTTAGAATGTAATGTTATTAACTAACTAGTTCTACTCCTTGGTCAACTTGCTTAGCTTAGAACATATTTCTCCTTGAAGGTTCTCCATTCTTATTCTTTAATCATGATTCAAGATTGGCCTTGACTTTACTCTCAAACCTTAACCTTATCAAAACTACCTTAATCTATGCTAATCACATTGGAAATAGACACATTAACTGACTTTAATGGCAAGACTAAATTAATTGACCCAAGTTTCTAGCTAGACCATCCTATAAGACTTTGCAAACTACTAAAAACAACACAAATCCTAGCATCTTGAGACCAACCATGATCAAGACAAGACCCTTATGATGGCTATCAACAAAGTTAAGATCATGATGAATTTTTTTTTAAATCATACTCATCAATGGTGGCTAATTTTGGCTAAATATTATATTAAGTGGTTTTCTTATTAAGTTTGTAAGGGTAGATGTTTTTTGTATAGCTCATAATTTTTTTGTTGTTTTAAAGTTTACTGCTACATTATAAATTCTATAAATCATTTACATGAAAGTCGACATAGTCTTTTTTTAAATAATATTTAAAATTTGAAGTCTATTTTTTGTCTAGAAGTGAGAGAATAACAAAGTGGCATTTTTTGTATTAAAAATAATATTCCTCTATATCTAAGGAGGCATGTGAATAAGCAAGAAGGCTCATATGGGATTTTAAAGCTATTTTACAATTTTTATCAAATCAAATCCATTAATTTGAGAATGGCATCGTGGGGAAGGTGTATGGGAAAGTATTTTATAGAAGCGTTATATTTGTTTTGGATCACCATATAAAATTATAATTGAGAATATGGAAGTGTGAAAGTAGCATAAGAGTGTTGAATATTGAAGGGAATCCAAATAAATTCAACCTAAAAATCAGATTTGTGTAGTAAAATTAGGTCTAAGACAATTTTCATCTTCATCTCAAGTCCTGGTGTTGTGTACAGTTCACTTGTTACTTCAAGAGGTATCAAAAATAATCTCTTATCCTAAGTCTCAAAACCAAACCAAAAGAAATATTGCTTCTTGTAGATATTTTTAGGTAAGACATTTTGGTATTAGAGCATGTAACAACAAAGTATAGTGTTTGAAGGAATGGTGCCTCTCTGAAGGTGGTCACAAGAGTTTTATTTTTTTTATAAAGTTTTAAACTTTTATAAAATTATAAAAATGCATCGATGAGATGTGGGTGAGTTGGTAAAGACATTTGGTTGTTCTAAGCACCACACAAGTTCAAATCTCAATATGGTATCAAAGGCCAGATGTGTCTAATCATTGGTATTATTCAGTCAGTTTGGGTAATCATTGCTATTATTGAGATAGTTATGGATGATCATTGGTATTCTTGGGCTAGTTATGACCGATCATTGGTATTCTTGAGACAGTTATGGTTTCTGATGATATTCTCAAGCCAATTGTGGTTTTTTATTAGTATTATTGACATGGTTGTCACTGTTGTTGGTAAACCTAGTGCTTGTGATAGATGATCACTTGGGGATCTATGCTATGATTGTGTCCCAGACCGGTTGGAGATCTGGTCAAAAGTGAATACCTATAAAAAAAATTATAAAAATTCCATGTTTATCTTTATTTATATTAAATGTTAAAATTATAAAATAGGGCCTTATAATTTTTTTAAAAGTTTAAACTCTATACTTTGCTTTAATGTTTCATAATAAGCCCATAGGCCTTGTATTAATTTCATTATTTTTTATCAATTTTGAGTTTTAAAATGAAATTCTATCATAATATGTATAAAAACATTGTAAACCATATGTCATTTGGATTTTATTTTAAATCTCAATAAAATTGAGCATAAATTATTTATATTGTACAATTTTCATTAAGAAATCATATTTATAAACATATAAGACAATTTTTTTAAATGTGTCCATTATAAATGGTACCTGACAACCTTTTAAACATTTTTTGATTGAGAAGTAAAAGCCTTTTCCCATGGAGAAGACAAATAATAAGGGATAAATGTTGACATAGATCTCCAAATATGGCAAACCATCAACATGAAGTTAAACAAGGCATTGATCACTAGTGAAAGTGATGGTGAAGATAATGTTCTTCCTACATACAAGATATTGTTGTTCAATGAGGCCCATTGATGCCCATCACATATTAAATATGAAATTAATGTTTTTTTTTGTTTAGTTAGGCCTAATTCCCAATAAGGAAACATAATGAGGCTCACTCACATAATTGTGTTTGGTGAATAGAAGAGTATTTTCTTGTAGCAAGGCTCAATCCCAATACATTTTTAGTGAACAATTGAGTGTGTTCCTATTCACATATAATGTTATGTTATGGATAAATGATTGTTACCATGTTCATATAAGTGTGAGGCATTGTCCCACTATTTTTTTGTCAATAGTTTATTGGAGAGTTGTCAATGATGTCATTATAATGTTATGGAAGTGTCTAGGTGAGTGGATGAAGTGCCTTAATAGTCTAAGTGATAATGACAAAGTGTGTAATGTGCTTGTCTTAGTATGCTTGGAGGAGGCTTGGTTGATCTTCAATTTTGGCATGGTTTGAGATGATTAAAGATGATTATAAAGTATTGATCATGTGTAAGGGGTCCTATCAATGGTCAAAGATGATTGGAGAGATTGTGTGCATGAGTGAAATTCACTTGATTCATCATTGTTTTCATCTAGACCTTTTGGGTCTAGTGGTAGAAAATTTGAGTACGCAGTTTGATAATGTCATAATTTTCACATGTGATTGAGTCAAAGGGAGTTGGTCATATGGTTATGATCAAATTATTCCCTATTTGATATGCATTAAAACTCAAGTCATTTAATTAATCACAATCAAATATATTTGGGTTCAAATTTGGGCTCTCAGGCATTTTGATAATGTTTTCTATGTTTAAATAAAGTTGAGTAAGCATATTGATGATGTCAACATTCACGCACATAAAGGTGTCAAGAGAAAATTGTTACATGGATTTATTCAATATTATGCCTTATTTTTATGTGCTGATTTTTAGGCCATACAATGAATCTCAACAAAATATATGCAAGTGCAAATTTTGGCTCCCAAGCAGTTTGATTTTCATACTTAGCCAAATTTGCATATGGTAAGAAAAGTTGAGTAAGAATATTGATGAAGTTATACTTAGAATGTGTAGAAATTTTAGGATAAGTTGATCATATGGATTTATTTAATTTTGTGCCTAGTTGATTTGTGTTAACTTTAAATTCATGCGATGAAGTGCATGATAAACTAGGCATGCGCAAAATTGGTCTTTCCAGACAATTCTTGACATAGTTGGCTCTATGAAAGAAAAATCTAAGTGATAATATTAATGTAGTTATATCTTGTATGTGTGAAGGTTTTAGGAGAATATTTGTTTATTTTTTATTCTCTTATGTGAGGAGATCATATGGTCTAAATTTTATATCATGTGTCTAAGCACAACAAAAGTTATTGAGGTCCAAAGTTCACCTTCCAAGCAGATTGCAATGGTTTCCATACATAGTTGATTTTGAAAGAGATAAATATTAGGACCAAATAAAAATCTAATGGTGCACAATATATTTTACAAGTTTGATCTAATATTTCATCTTGATTGAGATAGTAATAAGTGCTCGATGTTTAAGATTCAAAGTGCTCAAAAGGCACATGAGGGTGCCAAGTGTCATGATCATAAGGGTTCTAAGCAAGATCAAACAATGAGCAATATAAGATAAAGACCTCACTGATATAAAAATATTGATGGTGTGTGTTGATTCAATATTTTAATTTTTCATGAGATGAGGTCAAATGTTTGAGGATTAACTATGACCATTTGAATTTGAATATTTGAATTTTGCAAAGGGAAAATCCAATGCTTTGTATTTTTTCCATAACTTTTTATCTGAGAAAAATTCGAAGGTGATATAAAAAGAAAATTTTAAAAGGACTCCATGGTACATATAATTAACCTTGTTATAAGGTTTTAATGTATGTACAGTCAAATATATTGAACTCCAAAGTTGACTATGTGTTTGATTATGTTATGCAAGTGACTCGAGAAGGATGTTCAAGATTGTGTTGATGTTTTTTCGATGTCTCATGATGAACTAGATAATTATGAGTGTTTTATAATCCATTATAATAATTTTTTTGAATTATTAAAGTTTTTTTAATCATATACAATATGAAAAAAGGTTTAGAAGTTGATTGTGTGTTCGCCCATGGTGACTGTGTGCACAAAATGTTGTTTGAGCAAATTATGTTTTAGTAGAAGAGTGTTTTGGTGACTATGATCATTTTATAATGTCAAAATGGTCATTTGGAATGGGTCCATGCATTTTTTAGTGGTCTTCTATTCTTGGTTTACTTAGATAAATGTCAAAGAGGTGGTTGGGTCTTTATAGGACCTAAAAGGTGATTTAGGCCTATTTGAAAGAGGGTTGTGCTTTAAGGTGACCCATGTAAGATGCCTTAAGGGTGAAGTCATATATTATGGCTGAAAAGGATTATTTTTGGCATGATAATTCATGAATTCTCTATAAATAATGAAATCAAAGATGATTTTTACACTTTAGAGAGACTTATGAGAGGTGTGTGCATGTGAGAAATATGGAACAAATGAGGGGTAAAGTGACCAATATATGAGTTGTTGAGTAGAGAAAATTTAGGAATATGTATATGACCTATGGGTCATATTTCTAATTTCATAATAGTGCTCTTTTAGATTGAGGATGAGTGAAGAGGTCTAAGGTGATTGAAAAGATGGCTTTGGATGCATTGGGTGTGTAGAGTTGAAGAGAGATGATATACTTTGTATCTCCATTAGATTGGAAAGAAATCAATGTTCAAGAGATGTTGTATTAATAAGTTTTATTATGTCAACTCAACATCTAGGGGATTACAGCCTCCTTACAATGTGAAACTTGCTAAAGGTCTAGTTGTTGAGGCAACTTAGTTAGAAAGGTGTAGTAGCTCCTTATGGGATTGTAGTCTCACTAAAATAAGGGATAGTAGTTCCTTTATTGGTTATATATGGTATAAATTATTTCTTATTATTATAATATAATAGTCAAATTATAGGTTCTAGTAGGTTTTCTCACCCAAGAGGTTTTTCTACATATGTCATGTGTTATGTGTTTAACCTTACATTGTCTTTCTTGTTCATTGTTATAAATGATATGTATGCCTCATGAATGTATGTATTGATTGATTAAAAGTTTGAAAGGATTGGAACTAAATTTGAAATATCTAGGGTCACTGATTTACCTACCCCCTCTCAGTGATTTTACCTCTAACAATCAGTATCAGAGCAAGTCCTTTGGTAAAGGCTTGATAGCTTGAAGGTGATCCAAGGTATAATATGGGTAGTCATAAAAGATATTTATCTAATAAGCAAGCACCAATGTTCAATGAATCTAATTATAATTTTTGGAGTGCAAGGATGAGGACCTACATCATATCCTTAGGGTTTGACATTTGTCACTCTATTATCAATTGTTATTCTGCACCTATTATTCCTTCATCTAATGCTACAGATAAGAAGTTGTTTGAGAACAATTCTAAGGAAATTAATGATATCACTTGTGGTATTTTAGAGACTAAATAAACCAAGGTAATCCATTATACATCTTTCAAGAAAATTTGGGATAAATTGAATACTATTTATGAAAGAGACTCAAAAGTTAAGTTGGCAAAGTTTCAGACTCATCGAAGATAATTTGAGAGTATCAAGATGAAAGAAGAAGATTATGTGGAATATTTTATATAGAGAGTTGATGAGATTATGAACATCATCATAAGGCTTGGAGAAAACATTAAAGAAGCCATTATAGTTCAAAAGTTATTAAGGTTTGTCTCTCTCAAATTTGATCCTAAAGTATCTACTATAGAATAAAGTCATGATCCTAATCAGAAGTTAGATGAATTGTATGGTATTCTTACTTCCTACAAGATGAGGAAGAATGATGATATACCACTGAAGACGGAAGCAATATTAAGACAAATATCAAGCCTAAGAATAAATTCCAAAGTAAAAAACCCAAGGAGGATGATATTTTTGATATTGATGAGGATGAACTAATTGATTTGTTTATAGGAAATTGAAAATAGGTTCATGCAAGTATAAGGGTAAACTACCCTTCAAATGCTTCAATTTTGGAGAGATAGGACATTTTACTAAAAAATTTCCTCATAAGCATGATGAAAACCAAGATGAAGACAAGAAGACATACAAGTCTGATAAGAGAAAGAAAGGTTTCAAAAAGTATGAAAATAAAAAGAAGTTCATCAAGAACAAGAAGAGTCTCTACACCAATAAAGACTACAACTTATCATATGAGAGTAAAGATAGTGACTCAGAGTGTGATCATGAAGATGATGGTCCTATTAAATATGAATCCGTCTTCATAGATGAAGAAAGAAGTTTCTCACATCAAAAGGTGTTCACTTAGTGTGATTCAAATGATGATGAAGATGAGGTGGACAATGAAACTATTTTGACAAATGTTTTTTAATAACTAAAGATTGAGAAGAAGATTAACAAGAAGATGAAGTCTCAACTCAAAGACTGTGAGGAGAAATAAAGTGTATATGAGTCAATAATTAATGAAGACACCAAGGAGCATGAGGATATGGTCAAGCATCTCAGTTGTTAATTGAAAATTTTGTCTACTAACCTAAAATCCAAATAAGATGAATGTTCAAGATATGAAATTGAAAATGACTCATTTAAATCTAAGTTAGAGAAGACATCTAGTAAGGTGAAGTCATTTATGATATTTGAAAAGAGCTCAAGTGATCTAAACAATATTATGAATGTTCAAAATCATGCAAATGATAAAATTGGTCTTGAATACAAAGAAGAATCAGAGAATACAACTCATGATAAGATGAAAACTAATGTGAACAAGAACAATTTGAATTTGAAGATAGATCATTAGAAAAGGAATGAAGGTGCTGCAAAAATGAAGACAAACCAAAACAGACAACCAAATGCCATGAGGTATGCAATTTTCAATGGTTCCTATTTTATATGTAATCAATTTGGGCATAAATCTAGAGAATACAAGAGACCTATTAGAAATGAGTTTGCATGGAATTATAATGGGGGTCATTAGTCAAATGGTGTGAATAAAGTTAAGTGCTTCAACTATCTTATTATGGGACACTTTGATAACCATTTTCACATAAGGTTAGACAAGGTAAGTCCTTTTTTTCATTTGTCATGGCATAGGACACATTGCAAGTTTTTTTCCAAATAAGATAAGACAAATTATGTTTCCATCAAGGCATATGGTTACTAAAACTATGAATAGAGAGGTCATATTGATATATTCTTCAATCAAAGGTCTACAAGTTAGAATAGGTTTAATCAGGCTCCTAGAGTATAATTAAGAAGGTAGATTAACTCATAAAATCCAAAGGTGGTAAGTATGAGTCATGATGAGACTACAGGTCCAAGTAATATGTTCGTTATGGTGGAGAATACTTCAAAATTTGAAGAGTGCCATGGGCTCTCATTTTATTCTAATGTTGTGAGTGAAGAGACCAAGTTCAAAGAGAAGACCAAGGTACTCTTTGAGGCTAATTCTAAGATGTGTATGTATCCAAATAAATATCTTGCCATTGTTGAGCATATATCATGCAAATAACATCAATTGTCAGTGCCTAGTGATGAGGTTCCAAGCTTCAAGAAACATTATAGATATTAAAATGTATGTTAGGAATCTATGTTGTCTCCATGTATTGTAAATACAATCATAGAAGGAAAATATTGTAGTGGATGAGCATATTTCTTCTCTTAAGCCTAATAAGAAGAAGAAGAACTACAGGTATCAAATGACCAAGAGAAGGAATATGAGTTATGGGTAACCCCTAGTTTCACATTATTCGAAGACATTTTGAAGTAGGGTATCTCTATCTATGCTTCTTAAAAGACTCCTTTCAGTGGAGAAGTAAGTATTCATATGCATATAATGTTTGTAGGGTTAGAATGGGTATTTCAAGGTGGCATAATGATATTAATTCAATGTCAAGAAGATGTTGATGCTTAGAAAGGTTTGTATACTTATTTGTGATGTGTTATAGGTGTTTTCAAGCTTTGAAAATATTTTGTGTATAATTAGAGAATTTTTGTTTGCTCTCAAGTTTCTCAGTTTGTGCTTAAGAGTATGCAGGTTCTAAAATGGGTTATAGGATGTATGGGCTACCAAATATTTGGAAGCTCAAATATCGGTTTAGAAGTGTGTAATGATTGTTTCTAGGTGTAGAAAAAGTTTGAGAGGTGGACATTGACCAGAAGGAGGTTTGTTGACCCTATTTGTTTTAAGATTCTAGGGTTTTGGGCTATGCTAGAAAAATGATTTTCTTTGTGAATTGAAGTCTAAGGATTATTAATTTTTTAATGGGAAAAGTAGGTTGTCAAATCAAGCTTCATAGATATTTAAAGTTTTGTGGTTTTTAAATTATTCATGTATTTGTCAAAATGGAAGCCTAATTAGCAAGTTGATTTGTGAACTATGTTGTAGAAGATGATCTTGGTGATGAAAATTAGTTTGATTAAGGGGGAATATGAGATTCCTATAGATATGAAGTTTTAGGTCTTGAAGGTATATCTATAGAAATTTATGGGCTCTACAAGTTCCATATAGAGTTATAAGGAGACTAGACATGCCTAGTATTGTAATGTGGTGTTTTTGCTCAGTTTATCCAAAAGAGAAAGGCATGAGTGTTTCAAGTAGAGTTCTAAATATAGTTGAGAGGTGTCCTATTTTGTGAGTGGCATGAAGTTTTGTTTTTAATCCCTAAGGTGGTGTAGAGATATGAAGATGATAAAGATGAGAAATATCTCACAGATATTAGGGGGAGACCCTCTTAGATGTTTCTTGGTGAGTTTCATTAGATTACAATCTTTTGTGTGTTCTTTATTCATTGGATGCAAGGTTTGGTTGAAGAAGAATGTGAGCATGTAGAAAGAAGGATGTTATCAAGGCAAGAATAGGTAGGCTCAAGATAAGGGGGAATTTGTACTATATTTATAATATGGTCATCTTTTATTGGTGTTATTTTTAAGTCCTCAATATTAGTTGGTTTCCACTTTGTCATTGTGTCCAAGCGTGAGAAATTTTATATTATAGAATTACTTGAAGAGAGAGAAGGAAGGTGACCTGAATAGTGTGTGTTGACATTAATGACAAAGGAGGAGATTGTTAGAGAGTTTTCAATGATGTCATGGAGGTATCCAAGTGAGTGGATGAAGTGCCTTGATATTCTAAGTGACAATGACAAAGTGTGCAATGTGTTTATCCTAGTATGTTTGAAGGAGGCTTGGTTGATCTTCAATTTTGACATGGTTTGAGATGATTAGGGATGAGTTTGAAGTATTTATCATGTGAAAAGGGTCCTATCAATGGTCAAGGATGATCAGATAACTTATGTGCATGAGTAGAATTCACCTGGTTTATCATTCTTTTCATCTAGACCTTTTAGGTCTAATGGAAAAAATTTGAGTAGATAGTTTTTTGATGTCATAATTGCTACATGTAGATGAGTCAGGTAGATTTGGTCATAGTTGTGATCACATTAGTCCCTAATTGATATTCTCTAAAACTCAAGTCATGTGATGAATCATAGTCAAATATAAGTGGGTGCAAAGTTGGGCTCTCAAGCATTTTGATAGTGTTTTCTATGTTTAAATAGAGTTGAGTAAGCATGTTGATAATGTCAGCATTCAAACACATGGAGGTGTCAAGAAAAAATGGTCACATAAATTTGTTCAGTATTATACCTAGTTGTTATGTACTAATTTTTAGATCATGTGATGAATCACAACAAAATATATATAAGTGTAAAGTTGGGCTCCCAAGCAATTTGACAGTGTTTTTCCATAGCCAAATTTGCATATGACAAGAAAAATTGAGTAAGAATCTTGATGAAATTATAGTTTACACATGTGACACTTTTAGGGGAAGTTGATTATATGGGTGTAGACACCAATATCGTGTCAACCCCCTTTGGTCCCTTTCTAAACGTTAACACTCCTAACCCACACCTTATTAATTTAAAAAACTACTTATTTTAAATTAATTACCTCACCTAGACACCTCGCCCTAAGACCGTTTCTTAGCCTATGAGTCAGCCTAAGACTAAGTCCTCCAAATCCTAACTACCCATGACCTATTCTCACTCCATCTTAACTCCCTAACCAACTCCCATGCCTCATAAGCCTTTGTTTTGATTGTTCTCCAATGGCAAAGGCACTTGGTGGGTGGAAAAATGGGCAAAGAGCTAAAAATAGCCCCTTTTACCTATTCTCTCTCCACCGATGTCGGTCAACCATCGGCCATGTCGGCTATTCTACACCGATGTGTTAGGATTGTGGAGCTAAAAGCTTCACTGATGCAAACAGGAGAGGAGGTTGCTGAAGGTTGCTGAGTTGCAGAAGAAGTTGGGGTCGGTCTGATCAGCCGACGTCGGCGGGATAGCACAGAGAAGCAACCGACGTCGGTCATGTATCGGCCGACGTCGGTCACCTCCAGGCGGACAGGGACCAGCGTCGGTCGCCTGTGTGGTTCGACTGCGAGCTATTTACGGGCAGTTAGCTAACGAACCAAGAGTTTGCATGATGAGTGCTAATTTTAGACTCATAGCTGCGGATCTAATTATTGTAATTAGATGTCTAATCATTGTTTGGATGAGTTCTATATAATAGACTCATGGTTGTATTGGAAAAGTGTGCTAGGGAGTAAGAGAGCATAATTATAAGCTCCTTCTGTGTGTGAGGTAGAGCTATGGTGCGTTCCTCCTAGTGCCACAGTACCAGGTGTGTTGGTGCTAGATTGGAAAGCCAGCTGGGTTCTTCAATAAGTAAGATCATTGATCTGCAGGTGTATGTGTGTGCGAGGTCGAGGTTCACAGGTGATTGGAACCATTGCTTGATTTGCAGGTGTGCAAGGTCATACAGACAGCAACACTACAGGGAGCAGTATCAGGCAGGATCTACTTGGAGTACAGGTGTGTACTCGGATAGAGCAAGAGGAAGGCAAGGAAGTTCCTTCTATAAGTATGGTCTATTGAATTGCAGGTTGTTGCAGATTCATGGGAGATCTACTTGAAGTACCTTGAGTACTTGTGGAGCACGTGGAGTGCTTGTGGAGTGCGTGGAGCACTTGTGGTGTGCGTGGAGCACGGGGAGGTGAACACCAACTCTGTATTTGAGTTGGGTGTTGGGACCTGTGAGAGGGAGAGCTTTGGGGAGAAGAATTACTGTTCACTTGAGGTGTGGGAAACCTCTGTAAGGTGGTGGAGAAGAAGTGGCATCTTCTTTATTGTATTCTTTTCTGTATAAAGTGTTAATACAATTTGGTATTGTCTCTCATATCATGTGTTATTCTGAATTCTAGTTACTTGGTGAATCTGGTTAATTTCCGCATATTAAGTTGCTTGGTATTAGTAATCAAATTGCATGCTTCCGGTGTACACCCTCCCCCAACAAGTGGTATCAGAGCCTTGGTTGTAGGTTCTTGAGCTTGATACCAACAGGTGGTATCTGAGCTGAGGTTGGAGGAAGCAGGTTTTGTGTTTGGTTACAGGTCACTCTCAGGGGTTTCTGATTGAGTGGGAGTAGAGCAACTGCAGATCAAAGTAAGCTAAGAATGGAGGAGTTGAAAAGCACAGATGGTCACTCACGGTCCTATGGAAAGAAAGAGCAGGTAAAAGATTATTGTTGGTTGGTAACAGATCAGCATGAAGAAACTGAAGATACAGATGTAGCAGGTATTGTTGCACAGGATGTGTTTGCAGGTTTCTTGGATAAAGTTGAATCTTGGATAAAAGATTCGGTTGCCTCTTTCCATGCAGTTCCAGGTAGAGGAGCTGGTAAGCCTTGTCAGATTGTTGGCAAAGGCAAAGTGAAGTTGAAATTGCAGGTGGCCAACACACAGGTGTTGATGAAGGTCATGCAGGTCCCAGGTTTGGAGATATGGCTAATTTCTTCAGAAAGATTGGGTGATGAGAGATGCACAAGAACTCTCACAGCGGATGCACTTGAATTAGCTGGTGGTAAGAAAACAGGTATCCTTTATCTACTTGTTTATATTACTGATTCTTCTTTTGTTGCGGAGACGTGGCTTCGTAGGCTTGGTCACATGAGCAGGAAGGAGATGCATGTTCTTAAGCGGAAGACAGATATATTTGACAGGCTTAAGAACTGGAAAGCCTTGGTGTTTATGGAGGAGATGGTGGACAGAACCCAGTGGATGTGGCTGGATACTTCTGAGCAGGGCAGTTTGGACATGGATTTTGATTCAAAGGAGCTCGCGGGTAAAAAAGTCATCACTCACAGGCGAACACAGACACCGGCGTCGGTCAGGAGGAACCGGCGTCGAACAGACAGGTGCCGATGTCGGTCATGTGCAGACCGAAGCCGGCGATGTCGGGCAGGGTAAGACCGATGTCGGTCATGGGACCGACGTCGGCAGTATGTAAGACCGATGTCGGTTATCAGGACCGACGTCGGCAGCAGGGACACCAGCGCAGGCAGGTTGGTAGTCAGGTACAGACGCATGGAACTGACGTCGGTCGGATGCAGACTGTGGAGTGACCGAGGTCGGTCACTGTAACGAATTTTGGGTGGACAGCATGTTGTCAAGGAGTCTCAAACACCCATACGGAGGACTGAAGGCGTAAGTAGGCCCTCAAATTCGTTGTTCCTCTTCTTCATACTTGTTGCTGATTGTAGAGCAGGAAGGATCCAGGATACAGGTGTGAGCTCGGCATGGATGAGGATGTGATTCCTTGGAGGAGAACCAGACAGGTGTGTTTTGGTAGAGATGCCAGCAGGTATAAAAGCACAGAGACGAATGGATACCTTAGTAGAAGAATAGAGAGAACGGATACATGAGACAGAAGATCAGGCATATGGTCTTGAGGAGCTGCAGGACAGTGGTACAGGTTTTGACAGGTGGAGGACGAAGCATGGCTTCAGTCAATGTCAGGGTAACTACTGTGGTTTTGTCTTACCAGGGGGATGATGAGTCATGACATCATTCTGTTGCTGTATGTGGATGGTATGTTTTGCTATAGCAGGTGTGTACATACAGGGTTTTGTTGAGCTAAGGGTAAGATTAGTTCAGTGGCATGTCATGAGGAGTTTGGAGCAGCGAAATTCTTTGACATGGGAGGCATGGAGATCACAGGGTGATTTTGTCTCGAGTGGGAGCTGATGTGAATCAGGTGTTGGCGAGGTTCAGGTGGCAGAGCCGGAGCACACTAAGGGCTGGACAGGTACAGTGTCCGAAATCACATGAGGTCTGGTATAGACCTGAGTATTCCCATGCAGTGGGAGCTGTCAGAGAGTTAGGAGCCAATTCGTGGAAGTGGATTCTCAGGTTTTCTGAGAGGGACCGGCAGCAGGTGTTGCTATGCAGGGTCAGGACTTCACTACATGTATTTGTAGGTTCGGATGTGGCAGGTTACTCGGATGACAGGTGGTACATCACAGGTTGTGTGGTGGGTTGTCTTCAGGTGGGAGCTTGAAGAGGGATACAAACCAGGAAACAGATTAGACGGAGTACAGGTACAGGTATAGTGTAGCTGTTTATCTCCAAGTGGGAGATTGTTAGGATTGTGGAGCTAAAAGCTTCACTGATGCAAACAAGAGAGGAGGTTGCTGAAGGTTGCTGAGTTGCAGAAGAAGTTGGGGTCGGTCTGATCAGCTGATGTCGGCGGGATAGCACAGAGAAGCAACCGACGTCGGTCATGTATCGGCCGACGTCGGTCACCTCCAGGCGGATAGGGACCGGCGTCGGTCGCCTGTGTGGTTCGACTGCGAGCTATTTACGGGCAGTTAGCTAACGAACCAAGAGTTTGCATGATGAGTGCTAATTTTAGACTCATAGCTGCGGATCTAATTATTGTAATTAGATGTCTAATCATTGTTTGGATGAGTTCTATATAATAGACTCATGGTTGTATTGGAAAAGTGTGCTAGGGAGTAAGAGAGCATAATTATAAGCTCCTTCTGTGTGTGAGGTAGAGCTATGGTGCGTTCCTCCTAGTGCCACAGTACCAGGTGTGTTGGTGTTGGATTGGAGAGCCAGCTGGGTTCTTCAATAAGTAAGATCGTTGATCTGCAGGTGTATGTGTGTGCGAGGTCGAGGTTCATAGGTGATTGGAACCATTGCTTGATTTGCAGGTGTGCAAGGTCATACAGACAGCAACACTACAGGGAGCAGTATCAAGCAGGATCTACTTGGAGTACAGGTGTGTACTCGGATAGAGCAAGAGGAAGGCAAGGAAGTTCCTTCCATAAGTATGGTCTGTTGAATTGCAGGTTGTTGCAGATTCATGGGAGATCTACTTGAAGTACCTTGAGTACTTGTGGAGCACGTGGAGTGCTTGTGGAGTGCGTGGAGCACTTGTGGTGTGCGTGGAGCACGGGGAGGTGAACACCAACTCTGTATTTGAGTTGGGTGTTGGGACCTGTGAGAGGGAGAGCTTTGGGGAGAAGAATTACTGTTCACTTGAGGTGTGGGAAACCTCTGTAAGGTGGTGGAGAAGAAGTGGCATCTTCTTTATTGTATTCTTTTCTGTATAAAGTGTTAATACAATTTGGTATTGTCTCTCATATCATGTGTTATTCTGAATTCTAGTTACTTGGTGAATCTGGTTAATTTCCGCATATTAAGTTGCTTGGTATTAGTAATCAAATTGCATGCTTCTGGTGTACACCCTCCCCCAACACGATGTTGGTAGAATCGTTGATGTCAGTTACATAAGCTAAGCTCTAACATTGAGCTGCCCCCCACCTTCTCACACATTGACGTGCACACTCTGATCTCAAGCACCAGAATTCAACTATCATTCTCCTGGCTATCGAAGCTCTGCACAAGTCATTTCAAAAACTGGATTGAAACATTGTATGAGGACCTCAACATCAGCCACAATGGGAATAAGTATTCTGACTCCTCTGGTTCTTCACCTAATAGAGTTAAGTATTCTAATTCTCATTTCAATATTTTAGGATACATTGTTAATTAGTTTCTATTTGATATTTCTAAATACTATCAAGAGGCTCAACTTCTTCCATGGAGGGGCGGAAAGGCCTTCCCCTTATTCTCACCCTCTTTTTACACCTATCCTCTACCATTTCCCTTTCTCAGACCTTATTCACCTTCCCACAACCCTGCACAAACCTCCTATTTTCCAGAAACTCTTCTGTCCATCACAAAAATACTCTAAAATCCGTCCATGGCTGACTGCCCCTTTCGACATCGGCATCATTGCCTACCGACATCGGCAAACCCACTGATGTTGGTGACTGTATTCTAAACTAACAAACTAGAAAACCTATCCAAATAGCCCATAGACCAAACAAAACCTTTGGATATCTTTCTATAATATTTTGAGACACACGGACTGCAGGGAATAGGGACACAACATTCTATCTTTTCATTTCTTTAGTCTTTTATCATTTCTTTAAATAGTGGATTGTCATCCCTTAGGGAGCTTTACGCTTCCAGGACCGAGCGCGTAGCTTGACAATCCACTATATCCTCTTCAAACATTTTACTTGTTTGAGTTTCTTTCTTACTGCAGGTGTTTCCTCCATAGCCAAAGAGGAGCTCCCACAAAGCTTGGATATGGTGCACACTAAATCTGGGTAACGTCAAACTCAAGACCTCTTAACTTTAGTTTCTTCTTCCTTATCTAAATTCAATTAGTGAAAATATAGATAAACATTTTGGCACGCCCGGTGGGACCCTTGGAGTTTTCCTTGGGTTCATTCTTCTTCTTTTAAAAAATCAAACTTTCATATAGATGCATTATAAAAATATTTTCTTCTTGCATCCCTCTTCTATCTTATTGTTTTGAAAAGAAATCATTAGCAAAGGTTAAAAAAACATCTCTTTTTCTTCTTGTTACTTCTTGCATGCATCATAGAGTAGTGAAAAACTCATACTTTTTACCTCTTCTCCAATTGTTTGCATTTGAATAACATATTTCAATTTGGGTTAAAAACAATTGCATTTCATTCTTGCTTGGATGCATACTTAGCCCACTTTGTAATTAAAGCATTATGAATGAATCGTAGTGCACAAATGTTACACAACCAAACCACAATCACTTCAAATCAAACACATAAACTTACTTGAGACAAGGCCCGTCTGGGATTTCATCACCTAGCGGCTACCTTACCCCACCCGGTGATCCTACTTGGATTTCACCACTAAGAGGAGGACCCACTCTGTTCTCTGGCAGAGTATAAACTATAGGGAAGGTATATTTTGGCTAAGCGGCCCAGCTCAGCTCTGGATTTGTGAAGTGAAAGGAGCAAGCCCCAGCACCAAGCCACGTATTGACCCTAACATAGATATTTTTGAGCACCATAACACAACTTGAAACCAGCCATAGACTTCCTCTCTAGGACCTGTTCTACAAGCCCAACTCCCCACACATTCTTTTAAGGCATAAGCCACCATGACTTTAAAACTCATTCTTAGGAATCTAACATTTTAGAGGTTGCTTGCCTAATCATCTATTCTTTTATTTTTATCTGAGTGTTTGAGATGGTAAGGTCGTACCATTCTGAAGTCTAAAACAACTCAGAATATCTTCTTCTTTTAAAAACTATCAATTTTTTGTGTTTCTAGAATTACACAAAAATTGACATCAATTTTTCTACTGATGTCGGCAACCAGACATTCACTGACATCGGTTAACTGACTGACATCGACAAAATTTTATAACTGATATTGGTTAAACAATCAACATCGATCACTGTCAATAAATAAATTTTAAAAAAAAAATCCAAACACGAAGCTTAAAACCCAGATTTTTTGCTGTTTAACATAAATTCTAGTTTTCTAAAATTGAAACACATAGTTTTTGGAACCTGAACCCCTTTTGCCTTGGATGGTCCTGACACACAGTCAAGCCAAATCTCTTGTTGACCATGCGAGTCAACAGCCACTCCCACCTTCGCCTTTCATGCCAAGTCATCTAATGGAGTATACTTCAGACACCGAGCATACTCCTATCCAACCTACCCCCGATCAACCTCTTATTGTTCCGAAAAGGGATCAAGATTTTGAGAGATTTCTTGACCACAATGTCAAGACTCTCCAACATTATCTTGTTAGAAGCCAAACGCGAGATCCTTCAGGTAACCCTATTTATGGGATGCCAACTTCTTTGATTGAAGCAACAATGATATCAACAGCATCCACTACCCAACCTATGGTCACTCAAGCCATTGCCTTGACCAGTAACCCAACCATGGCCAATGTTCAAGATTTAGCCTCTCCTTTTATCTTTTTTAGCCCTACTTCTATTGGGGTTTCCGTACCCTCTCAACCACAAACAATTCAACCAAGTTCGACATCTTTCCAAAACTTGATTCTCTCTATCCCACCCACTCTTGCACTTATAAACATGAGAGTGACCACTTATCCTTTAACTAGTGTCGCTGCCATTCAACCACCCTTGGCAGCATCTAGTCAAGCTGTGCCCTCCAACTTCATGGCACAAGCCCCTATGGCCTCAACATCGGCCCTTATGATGAACTATCAATACGTTGCACTTACACAAATGCAACCAAGTATGTCATATGCCCCTTCCAATGCCTTCTAAGTACCCTATAACTTAGGGGGTACCCCTCTAGCCAATCCATCTGTGGATCTAATTAAGATGCTGATGGATAAGATGTCCAACCTTGAGACATCTATTTTTGGTTCAAGGAGTGTTCTTTTATACGAACAAATTTGTAACGAACCTATCCACCCTTCAGTTCCTATTCGACCATACCCTAGCTAGTGGGAACTCCCAAAATTTACTCACTTTTAGAGTAAAGAGGACTCACAACAACATCTGTGAGCATTTATACACGCTTGCTACCTCATATCATACAATGATGCATTATTGTTTCGCACATTCCCTATGTCACTTTATGGTGCCGCCCTTGACTGGTATAGCTTCATTACCATTCATTCTCTCTTCATCTTCACTCAACTTGCTCAGTTATTCCTCGATCATTTCTCAATCAATATTACCAAGAAGGTCTCCATCACAGACCTTTATTTCATTAGACAATTTGAGGATGAATCAATAGTAGACTTCATCACCCGTTGGAGGGGTTTGATCAACCAACTCTCCTTCTCACTACCTCAACCTAAGCTCATTGAACTCTTTTCAAGAGCATGTGCCAAGCACATCTCATCCACTCTACGAGTTCAAACTTTTCGCACATTTGATGAAGCTTTCACTATGGACCAAAAGCTTGAACTCTGCACAATTGAAGAAGATAGGGTCAAATTGCATAGCAAAAATACCAACGCAAAATCCAATGACCCTTCTTCTTCCAAACCATCTTCTTCCCACTCCAAATCCAAGGAATCGATGAATGTTATGGTCCTTAGGTCACCATCTTCTACCACAACCAATCAATCTGAGCCACCCACTTCACAAAACATCACTAGATAATTCCAACAATGCTATGAACAACGATGATACACTCCAATAAGAAAATTATATGCTTTCATATTGAATAAATTAGTGAAGTAGGGAGTCCTTAACCTACCTCAAATCTAACCACCTATCCAATTTGACCCTTCACGAGCCATCCCTGCATGGTATAGAGAAAATGACTTTTGTAACTATCATTGTGTTAAGGGTCATGACACGGATAATTGTAAGACCCTAAAAAACATTGTTCAAGACATGTTAGACAAAGGGGACCTTGTTTTGGATAACCCTAATGCGTCAGCCAACCAAAACATGGATGTCTTTAGACAACCATTTTCTAACCATCCCCCAAGTTAGAATAATGTTCAGACCATGGTCGATGACCCTCAAGAACACAACATACACACGGTTGACATGGTCTTTCCTTTTATTCCTATCCAACCTCTCCCACAATTTGAAGAGGTTGGTCAACCCATTTTTCCACCATGGGTAGAAGAGCCTATTTTACCCATACCACCCCCATGCAACAAAGAGCTCCCTTTGCCTCACCCTCTTCCTCGCGTAGATGAACCCGTTTCACCTGTATCACCCCCACAACATCAAGCACCTCCTTTACCCATTCTTCTACCTCGTGAGGAACCCATATTACCTGTTCCTCTTGCCCCCACCTTCCCTCTTCTTCTACCATTAGAAGAATTTACCATTCATACCCCATGCCCTCATGTAGAAGGGGCCATTATCCCACTCCTTCCCCCTTTCGAGGATCCTTCCTCTCCTATTCTTCCTCCACCGATGGAGGATAGTCTTCCATCCACCCCCTTTCACACATAGGAGAGTCTACTTTGACCTATCCCATATTAGAGGATGCTTTGATGGTACCAACACTGGTGGCCTTGCCCTTATCCTTCTTATCACCAATGGAGGATCATACTTTTCACGCTCTTAGACCACACATGGAAGGCATGATCATCCCTGCCCTCTATCCGCTTGAAGAGCCAAATTATCCAATCCCTTCTCCACTGAGTAAAGAACTCACCACCTCACCCACTTTAGCCAAGGAAGATCTGGTGATGGTTCTCTCTCGCCTTTGGCCTGAGATCACTGCATCCAACACGTTTCCACGCTCGCAATTTCCCAAATCCTCTGAAGGATTGACTATAAGGCCTCACACGACATCATCTAAACCCTTCTCTCGATTGGCAGAAAACTTAGGATTCCTCCATTCTAGGAACCTAAAGTATGAGGCGTTATGGGAGTGACTTAAGGCTCCTTATCTTATACATCTCGCTTTGCCTTATACTACCAACCCTTCTGCGATAATTTTCCCTAAAGTCTCTGACGAGGATTAGGCTTCCACTTCTAAATCATCAAAAGCTCAACCTTCCACATCTGAATCCAAACCCTCGTAGGTGTCCACCATGCTAAAATAGATTAAATCTCTCATTTTTTGCCCTATATCAAACCTAACTCACCCACAAGTCAAGTTAGATTTAAACCTCACCCCGCACAGTAGTGGTCCTTGCACCATACTAAAGAAGAATGCTAAACCACGTTGGTCTACTCCTCCCCCACCTTCACCATTGCCCTCTATTTTGGCTCCACATCTTTCCACTTTAACAATATTTCTCCCTATTCCAACACCTCACAAAAACAAACTGCCTCCATTACTCCCTCTACCCATCAAAAACTTATTTCCTCCAAGAAATTCAACACCTCTCATCAAGAAAGTGCCATCTACGCGTGTGGCCACACCACCAACCAAAAAGGTGGTACAAAAAATTCCCCCTACAACTCCTAAATAGAAGTTGTCAACCCCTACTGCAACAATGAGTGCAGACCCATTAGTGGGTTCTTATGCTTTCTTGTTACACCATTTGTTGTAGTCTTCTAGCATCATTCTCCCACCCATTAATCTATACCAACCTCTCATATCAAAACCATCTTGGTTCGATGACACTCAAATCTACTTATATCATCGCACACTTGGGCATAATACTGAAAGTTGCTACACCCTTAAGGTTTTCATTCATCAACACTTGGAAAAGGACACCCACCACCTTTTTGACAAACTACTAACACCATCCCATGCCTCCCAAACCTCCTCACTTGAATCGGGATCACAACACAAGATTATGGTCCCTCTACCACCTTCTCCCCCTTTATTCAAAATCAATACTATTAATGTGGCCACCAGGTCCCAAACCCTAAAGGATAAAGGAAAAGAGCAGGTTTTTACCCCTTGGACATATCCATTTGCCAAGCCTTCTCCACCACCAAAACCCAAGATTTCTATCTTGGGCACATCTCAACCAACATCTTCGGGGGCAATTCACGACTCCATGGTGAAACAACTTCACCAAACCTCTGTGAAGATGTCTTTGTATAACCTAATACAAAGCTCTCTGCAACATCGCCAAGCCTTGATCAATGCTTTATAGGTAGTGGAAGTCCAACATGAAGACCCCCAACCACTGGCTGCTTTACTCAAATCATTGCCCACTATTGCCTCCACCTTCAGTGATTCTAAGATTCCTGCCTCAAACCTGGAAGATCAGGATGCTACCCTCTTTATCACAGCTTATGTTGATCAAACTCACATTAAGTAGGTTATGATTAATGGAGGTACTAGCATCAACATCATTTCTATCCACACATATGATCAACTAGCCCTTCTGAAGAACTTCATGTCAAAAACTGGCGCAATTCTTTGTTCTTTAAAAAATGCCACTGCCACTACCATTGGTACTTTGGTCTTGCATGTTCCTGTTGGCCCACGTACAATTATAGAACTCTTATATATCACCGAGGGGGAGTTCCAATATAACATATTAGTGGGACGACCTTGGATATGTGCCATGACCTGTGTCCCTTCCACATTGCATCGTTGTGTCAAGTTTGAACACGAGGGGCAGGTTCATGTTATTCCTGTTGACCCTTCTCACTTTAAAACATGCAACATGACTTATCAACCTAATGATGTTCTTATCCCTTTAAAAACATCCACCCAAACACCACCTCCACCCGCAGAAGCCTCAACAAGCTCGCAGACACCAGTCACACCTATGCCTACTCCTCAACTGACCATGAAAGATCCTATGGAAGACACCTTCCAATGCCTTTCACTTGGGGAGTATCATTTGCTTATCCTTGACATGTTCCAAACTCTAAAGGAATATGGAAAACTTCATCACCACCCTAACTATGACCATCGCATTAGAATGGTCATCCCATATGTTCCTCCCAATCTCCAAACTAATCTCACCTATGGAGGGCTAGATCAGGCTCCTACTATTGGAAATCCTCTCTCATCACTCTGACTATTCACTTTTGATTTATCCTTCCTCAGCAACTCTGGCTTTGCTCACACCTATCTTCATAGGTGTGCATGTATGGGGTTTTGGCTTTGGGCAATATGAACAAGGTCCCCACAAGTCCATTAAACCTCCAAATGATCAAGCAATCAAAAATGCCAAGAAATGACATGGTGTGGGTTTCGAAGAACCTACAAAACCTTATAAGATCCCTTGCCAGGAAACTATCATAGAGCATTCTCCTCCAACCTCACCTATTTCCCCACCCTCACCTATAGAGTTGGTGGTCTCCATCCCTCCTAGTTTTTTTTCCATAAACGCCATTCACTTGGAACCCCTGACCTATCAACTAGATGGGGCATCAAGGTCTCTTCCTCTCATTTATCCAGACATGATAGATGATGAATCTTCTAGCATCAACACTATCTAATGCCTGGATGATGATGCCATACTCACCTACATGGGTGTGGACGAATCCTTCATATAATGATCACTTATTTTAGAAACACAGGTTATGTTAAACGAATCAACTGTTGACATTAATCTCCCATCTTCTAATGTTCCTCACATTTTAAAGATTGGTCAGTCTTTAGATGCCTAGGAACAAATCAACTATACCAGATTCTTTATCGATCATAGCAAAGCCTTTGCTTGGTCCTATAGCGATATGCCTAGTATTGACCCTGACATTGTCATCCACAACATCATCATGAACCACGAAGCTAAGCCTGTCAGGCAAAAGCTATGCAGGATGCATCCTTGTGTCACACTCCTTGTCAAAGAAGAGCTTCAACATCTTCTCTCCGTCTCATTTATCCAACCCATTGATTATATGCAATGGGTGTCAAACATTGTCCCTATTACAAAAGTAATAGGGAAATTCAAATTTGTACTGACTATCGCGACCTCAACCTAGCTTTCTCAAAGGATGACTTTCCTTTGCCAAACATTGACCAACTTGCTGATTTTATGGCTAGTCATGAGATGCTGTCCCTCATGGATGGGTTTTCAGGATATAACCAAATCTTGATTGCCCCAAAAGATCAACATAAAACCACCTTCATCACCCCATGGGGGACATTTTTTTATAGAATTATGCCTTTTGGCCTCAAAAATATAGGTGCTACATACCAACGAGCCATGACTTATATCTTTCATGATCTCCTCCACAAAATCATGGAGGACTATGTGGATGACCTGTTGGGGAAATCCAAACTTCATCATGACCACCTAACCATTTTCAAAACAATATTCACTCACCTACTACAATATAAAGTTTGACTCAACCCCAAGAAATGCATCTTTGGAGTTCTCTCAGGGAATCTTTTGGGTTTCATCATTTCTCTCTGTGGCATTGAGATAGATCCAACTAAGATTCGAGCCATACTCGAGATGTGCCCACCAACTAACCTAAAACAACTTCATAGCCTATAAGGGAAGCTTCAATCTATTCGTCAATTCATCTCGTAGCTATTTGACTGATGCCAACCCTTCCATCACCTCCTCAAGAAAGACGTCTCCTTTAATTGGACTAAGGACTACCAAGAGGCTTTTGAAGCTCTTAAAAACTATCTTATCTCTCCACCAGTCCTTATTCTACCTAAAGATGACCAACCCTTTTATCTTTACATTTCAACAATAGATCATTCATTAGGTGCTATGATCGCGCATCGAGACGAACAACTTTGTGAGTAGGCAGTTTATTATATAAGCCGAATGTTCATTGACTACGAAACTCGATATGCTCATACCAAAAAACTTTGCTTGGCATTAGTCTTTGCCACCTCCAAACTCCGCCACTATCTTCTCAAACATAAGACTTATGTCATCACCCACATTGACCCTCTCAAATACATGCATTCCAAGCCATACCAAAACTAACGTATGGCTCGTTGGCTCAAGCTTCTCGCTGAGTTTGATTTGGAATTCATTTAATAAAAGTCTATAAAGGGGCAAATGATCACTGACCAACTAGCAAATGCCCCTTTACCTGATAACCAACCCTCTAACTACAAATTTCCTAATGAGTCTATCGTTATGCTATCCACTAATGACATCCCTTATCAAATGATAATGTTCTTTGATGGATTTAAATGTCAATTCAGTGGGGGTGTGGGGGTCATTCTCATCCCTCACGAGGGCAAGCCTATGCCTCTATCCTTCAAACTCGACTTTGAATGTACCAATAACATAGCTGAGTATGAAGCCTTAATTTTGGGGCTTCAAACTACCCTTTCTTGGGCATTAAGACAATAAATATCTTTGGTGACTCGCAATTAGTCGTTAATCAGATTAACGGTTCATATCTTTGTAAAAACAAAGTTTTACAATGATATAAACACCGTGTTGACACATTGTTAGGGTCTTTCAACCGTTATCTCTTGCAAATTGTTCCTCGCTCTACAAATAAGTTTATCGACACAATGGCCTCTCTCGCCTCACACATCCCATCTTCATCTGCTTCCTCAAGAATTTATGTCACGGTACACCGTTTGGCATTACCCTCATATATCTCAACTGACATCAACTTTGTTGGCAATATCGACTCTAGTCCACATGATGTTTGGTATAAACAACTTGTTGACTACTTGACTTATTCTATCATTCCTCCTAACCTCTCTAGCAATGGACGGTGGGCTTTTATCAAGAGTACTTCTCACTACACCATGCTAGGGGGTATTCTCTACAAATGAGGTTTCGATGGCATCCTTCTTCGATGCCTAACCTCCACTGAGACATGTCATGCCATCAAACAAGTCCATGATGAGATTTTTGGAGGACATTTCAGTGGTAATGCGGTTGCAAAATGCATCCTCCACCTGGGCTATTATTGGCCCACTCTTCACCAAGACTATAGTGACTATGTTTGGCGTTGTATCAAATTCTAGCAACATGCTAACCTACTTCACATCCCTAGTCACACTTTACAAGTTGCTAAGGATTTCTGGCCCTTTTCACAATGGGGCTTATAGATCTAATCGATGAGATTAACCTTCATTTTTCTCTCTGACATCAGTCTATTATCACAGTGACTAAATATTTCACTAAATGGGTGGAAGCTATTCTCCTCATCTCCACTAAAGTTGATAAAATCATCAACTTCATTAACCACCACATCATCTGTCATTTTGTTGTACCTCACAAGATAATCATCGATAACGGCAAATCTTTCAAAAATAAAACTGTCTAGAAGCTTTGCGATATTTTTGGCATCAAACTCAGCTTTTCCTCACCTTACTATCCATAAGCAAATGGACAGGCAGAAGCTTCTAACAAAATCTTAACTAAAATCCTAATGAAGGTGGTCAACAACACTGGAAGGGATTGGCACACTCACATTTCCTTTGCTTTGTGGGCCTACCGTACTAGCATTTGAACCCCTACGGGTGTTACAACCTTCTCCTTAGTGTATGGAACTGAGGTCGTCTTGCCTCTTGAAGTGCAAATACCTTCTCTTCGCATCTCCTTACATAATATCCTCTCTAACGATGAATTTTGTCAAGATCGATTAACACAACTTGAGTTACTCGATGAATGTCATCTTGCCGCTCTTAATCATCTTAATATCTACCAAGATCGCATCAAGCGTGCCTATAACAAAAAATTGAAAGAGTGAGATTTCAAAATTGGAGATCTTATCCTTAAATAAAACCAACACGTGACCAATATGAAAATAAGTAAATGAGGCAAGTTTGCTCCTAATTGGCTCAGACCTTATATAATAATGCACAAATATGGATCAGGCACTTATTGTCTGTCTTCTCTCGAAGGCCAGCTAGAACTTGAGCCCCTTAATGCCTTACATCTGCTACCATTCTACTGTTAATCAAGTAATCATTCACTTGATATTTAACTTGAGCTTGTCCTTTGCACAACCCCCGTCATCCTCATTCCTATTCCTTTCAACCCTTTCTCCTTACAAAAATTAGTTAACCCTTTTTTTAAGCATTGATGCTTTATCCTAATAAAAGGGAAACCCCTAAACCTCTATAGCCTAGTCCATGACTAAAAGTTTAGTTAACAAAAAAAACAAAAAATTGGGATGCCTAACAAAATATTAAAAGGTCATAAACTATAAATGTAGACTGCTCTCTCGAAAGATAACTGCATTATTGTTGTAATTAATAGACTGCTCCCTTAAAAGACAGCTATCCAAACATACAAATAAAAATATAGACCACTCCCTCAAAGGATGGCTATGCTTAAATTTCTCTATAAAAATAGTACCCTCTCAGAAGCTTCCTACATCGATCAGCTTCACATGACCACAAAACAAAATATCCCCAAGTAGACTTCCCGCATTGATCAGTCTACCACACACAAAAAAAACTGACTGACAAATTATTAAGTCATGGACTTGCCTATAGTCGTTCTCATGGTCACCTATAAAAGGGGCAAAATTATCCCTGCTAAAAAGGGTTACGCTATCCTCACATATCACATAATCACACCTACTACCCCAAAATACCCAAAGGATTTTGAGCTCACTTAACGCCAAGTGATTAGGGTACTTCTCTAACAAAAACCAATGGTCAACGATGTAATGCATGAACAAAGATTTTATTTGCAAAAACCCTATCTATGCTATCATTATGGTCCTTGTCAATGAAAGAGCAACACGCCTTTCACTTCTTCTACACTTTCATCACATGTCAGTTTATCTTACAACTAAAACATCAAAACATTTTCTAATCACTAACATAACATCATGATTTATTTAATGCAAATACCAATTTGTGTTATATAAATTATCATAACCCATTCACATAAGTTTCTATGGAAAATAATACACATGGAAACCATCAACCAAACACAATTTATGTCAAGCATATACCATCACCAATATTGAAATCTACTGAAGCATAAATAAACTCATTTCATTTTTAGCATACACCATCACCAATATGGAAAATTGCTAAGGATGAAAAATCACATAACCTATGTTACAGCATACACCATCACACAATATGGAAAATGCTATAATATCATCATACAATCATTATTTCAAGCATGTACCATTAAACATATGAGAAATGCTAAAAACACTAACATAACCAAAACAACTAAACAACCTCTTTGACTCTTCTTCCCTTTTTGGGAGAACTACATTGGCCTGAGGCCCTTAAAACAAGGGCTATGTAGGCAGAACTCAGTTGACATGGGGTCTTCTAAGATTAACTCAGTCATTCATTCATTTGTCTACTTAATAGACCAACTATCTGACCTAAAAACATAGGTCTTCTCTAAAACTGCCCAAAATCATGACCAAACAACAAGCCCTGACAATGTAGAAGTCACCTTAGACTTCTCATGGGGCACATTAGAGATCACATACATCTCCTTAACCACAATAAACAACACTTGAGATCACTTATATCTCAATCTGACTCGACAAATGACCTTAGAGATCGTGACTATCTCCTCAGATCATGACCACTTTCGAGACAACTTTGCCTTGATAGTTTTGATTGCATATGCTATCTCACGAATGGTTAGCAAATTATACGCACCCCTCACACCTATTGTTGGATTGCAACCAAGTTGATCCCCAATATCTATGACATTTTCATGTTTTCTAAGAGCACTTTCTAGCCTAAATACTTAGAACACGATGACCATTGGAGCTACAGCTTTGATCGATCTAACCCAATCAGCTACCACTAATAAGCTAGAGACCAGTTACTTCAATTTTAGTCCTCCTCAACCATTGGAGCTATAGCTTTGATCATTTAACCCAATCAGCTACCACTCATAAGCTGGAGACTGATTACTTTAATTGTAGTCCTCCTCGACCTTGCCTGTGATAATTTAACCTACCTATCAAGTGAAGTGGCATACGCGCAATCTCAACTATTACAACGTTCACACTCCAACCTCACCCTACCCATCCACTTCCTATCAAATTAGCACTCGATTTCATATTCTTTTCTCTTAATTTCTACTTTGAGGGGGAGTATCTCATCCCATACCTAGAGCAACCTACATCTATTTTTGTCTTGCAGTTTGTCAGGACAAACCACAAGACAAAAAAGGGCAAATGTAGACACCAATATCATGTCAACCCCTCCTTGGTTTCTTTCTAAATGTTAACACTCCTAACCCACACCTTATTAATTTAAAAAACTACTTATTTTAAATTAATTATCTCACCATGACACCTTACCTAGACACCTCACCCTAAGACCATTTTTTAGCCTATGAGTCAGCCTAAGACTAAGTCCTCCAAATCCTAACTACCCATGACCTATTCTCACTCCATCTTAACTCCCTAACCAACTCTCGTGCCTCATAAGCCTTTGTTTTGACCGTTCTCCAATCGTAAAGGAACTTAGTGGGTGGAGAAATAGGTAAAGAGCTAAAAATAGCCTTTTTTACCTATTCTCTCTCTGCCAACGTCAGTCAACCATCAGCCGACGTCGATTATTTTATGCCGACGTCGATGGGATAACCGATGTCGGTTACATAAGCTAAGCTCTAACATTGAGTTTCCCCCTGCTTTCTCACACATTGACGCACACACTCTGATCTCAAGCATCAAAATTTGACTATCATTCTCCTAGCTATCGAAGCTCTACACAAGTCATTCCAAAGACTAGATTGAAACATTGTACGAGGACCTCAACATCAGCCACAATGGGAATAAGCATTCTGACACCTCTGGTTCTTCACCTAATAGAGTTAAGTATTCTAATTCTCATTTTAGTATTTTAAGATACATTTTTAATTAATTTCCATTTGATATTTTTAAATACTGTCAAGAGGCCTGACTTCTTTTGTGAAGGGGCTGAAAGGCCTTCCCCTTATTCTCACCCTCTTTTCACACCTATTCTCTACCCTTTCCCTTCCTCAAACTTTATTCACCTTCCCTCAACCCTACACAAACCTTCTAATTTCTAGAAACTCTTCTATCTATCACAAAAATACTCCAAAACCCGTCCATGGCCGACTGCCCCTTTCGACATCGACAACCCAACCGACATCGGCATCATTCCCTACTGACCTCAGTAGACCTACCGACGTCGGTGATTGTATTTTGAACTAACAAACCATAAAACCTATTTAAACAGCCCATAGACCAGATAAAACTTTTGGATAACTTTCTGTAACATTCTAAGACACACAGACTATAGGGAATAGGTACACAATATTCTACCTTTCCATTTCTTTAGTCTTTTATCATTTCTTTTTATACAAAACTATTTTTTTTAAATAGTGGACTGTCATCCCTTAGAGAGCTTTATGCTTTTGGGACCGAGCGCGTAGCTTGGCAGTCCACCATATCCTCTTCTAACATTTTATTTGTTTGAGTTTCTTTCTTACTGCAGGTGTTTCCTCCATAGCCAAATAAGAGCTCCCACAAAGCTTGGATATGGTGTGCACTAAATTTGGGTAACGTCAAACCCAAGACCTCTTAACTTTAGTTTCTTCTTCCTTATCTAAATGCAATTAGTGAAAATATAGAGAAATAATGGGTTTATTAATTTTTGTGTCTAGTTTATTTGTGCTAAATTTTATTCCATATGATGAATCACATCAAAAACTATGCATGTGTAAAGTTGGTCTTTCTAGATAGTTCTTAACATAGTTAGCTTTATGAGAGAAAAAATTGAGTGAGCAGATTAATGGATTTATATCTCACATGTGAAAATATTTTAGGAGCATATTACTATATGGTTAAATTCTCCTATGTGAGGAGATCATATGGTCTAAATTTTAGATCATGCATTTAAGCATAGCAAAAGTTATTGAGGTCTAAAGTTGGCCTTCTAGATAGATTGCAATGGTTCCCATACTAAGTTAATTTTAAAAGAGATAAATATTAGGACCAAATGAAAATCCAGTGGTTCATGAGTGATCATACAAGTTTTATATAATAGTTTATCTTAAGTGAGATGGTAAGAAGTGCTCGATGTTTAATAGTAAAAGTACTCAAAAGTCACATGAGGGTGTCAAGTGTCATGATCACAGGGTTTTTGAGTAAGATCAGATGGTGAGTGCATAAGATAAAGACCTGACTAATTTGTATAAATTGATAGTGCATGTTGATTCAATATTGAAATATTTCATGAGATGTGGTCAAATTTTTAAGGATTAACTGTGACTGTTTGAATTTGAATATTTGAAATTTGTAAAGGGAAAAACTAGGGCTCTATATTTTATCCATAACTTTTGATCCAAGATGAATTCAAAGGTTATATAAAAATCACAATTTAAGAGGACTATATGGCTCATCTAATGAACCAAGATAGAAAGTTTGAATGTATGTACAATCAAATATATTGAGCTCTAAATTTAACTATGTGTTTAACTATGTTTTGCAAATGACCCAAGAAGGATGTTTGAGCTTGTGTTGATGTTTTTTGATATCTCATCATCACTTAGATATTTTGGATTATTTTAGAGTCCATGAGGATGATCTATGTTCATTATGAAGGTTTTTCCAATCATATTCTGTATGAATAAAGGTTTAGAAGTCAATTGTGTGTTCACTCATGGTGACTGTGTGCACAGAATGTTTAAGCAAATTATGCTTTAGCATAAGAGTGTTTTGGTGATTGTGATAATTTGAAGATGTTAAAAGGGTCATGTGAAATGGGCCACTACATTTTAAATTGGTCATATGTTCTTAGTTTATTTAGATAAGTGTTAAAGAGGTGAATGGGTCTTCATATGACCTAAAAGGTGACTTAGGCCTATTTGAAAAAGGGTTGTGATTTAAGGTGACCCATGTAATATGCCTTAAGGGTGAAGACATGTGTTATGGCCAACAAGGATTATTTTGGATATGATAATGCATGGATTCTCTATAAATAATTAAATCAAATATGATGATTTCTATATTTAAAAGAGACTTGTGAGAGATGTGTGCATGTGAGAATTGTGGAGCAAATGAGAGGTAGAGTGCCCAGTAAATGAGTTGATGAGAATAGCATATTAAGTACTATTTGTATGACCTATGGGTCATTTTTTTGATGTTAGACTAGTGCTCTTGCATATTGAAGATGAGTGAAGAGGTCTAGGGTGATCCAAAAGGTGGCTTCAGATGAATTGAGTGTTTAGAGTTGAAGAGAGTTGATATATAATGTATCTCTATCAGATTGGCAAGTAATAAATATTTAATATATGTTGTGTTTATAGGTGTTGTTATGATATCTAAACATCTATGGAGTTGTATCCTCCTTGTAAGGTGAAACTTGCTAAAGCTCTAGTTGTTATGGTAGCTCACCTAGATAGGTGTAGTAGCTCCTTGTGGGATTGCAATCTCACGAAAATAAGGGATGGTAGTTCCTTGATTAGTTTTAATTGGTCTAAATTTATTCTTATCATTATAGGATAATAGTCTAATTGTAGGTTGTAATGGGTTTTCTCCTCCAAGAGGGTTTCCCGCAGATATCATGTGTTATGTGCTTGACCTTGTATTGTCTTTCTTGTTCATTGTTATGAATGATATGTGTGCCTCATGAATATATGTATTGATTGATTAAGTGTTTAAAAGGATTGGAACTAAAGTTGAAATATCTGGGCTCACTGATTCACCCTCCCTCTCAGTGATTATGCTTCTAACATAGTTTAGAGTGCCCCTATTTTAAATAATGTTTTATTGTAGAAGATTATGTGTCTTGATTTATAAAGTTGTGTGTATTGGTCCATTGTGGGTATCTGTGTGTCCATTTTCACACAAATATTACTAAAAATGTGTCATAGTCCATATTTTTTTATGTTTCACTACAAAAAAATGAGTGTGTCTGCATTCATTGATTAATTGGATATGGGTTAGATTGTTATGGGTAATAGATTAGGGCTATAAAATCACAATGTACATTTGTATGACATGTGTGTGTTTTTCACCATTTTATATGTAGTATATTTTTTTGTATGTATGTGACTCTAATTTAATATCAAAAGTGTTCAAAATATGAAGAGTCATCTTCAAAATTATAATAAATTGCTACAATGTGAAGCGACAGAGTCTTTGGAAAGATCTATAAATATTATTCACTTGTATTGAAAAAATGTTCTGAAATATTAAGATCAATATAGATATTCAAAAATGGTTTCCTCATGTTTCTTACATCAATATGTTTTGAGTTAGTGTAATTTATTTATTGTGAAAAAACTTATCGTTTTGAGTTAATTATTTATGTGAATCATGATAATTCATGTTCTATGTTGTGCTTGAATTAATGTAAATTTTATGTGTGAGTTCCTATTTTTTATTTATGTGTTAATTTTCCCTAAACTTTCTCCTACTAGAATTTTTTGACTGGTTTTTCAGTGAACCTCTACTAACAAGGTGTGTTGACCGTGAAACATTAAAACATGTTATGATGGCTAATGGGACTGAGAGAATTAGATCAATGGATCGGTGAACGAATTCATAATTTCATAGAAGAAGCAAAAAGAATTGTAAGTTCTACGTAAGAAGTGATTCATGAGCATATATAGAGTGAAATATATGAAATTTTATAGTGAAAATTTCCTAGATTACTATTTGTGTGGTTATCAAGACTTGAATAGTATTGTTTTTAGCCAAGAAAAAGAGAGTTATTAGTTTAGATGGAAGATGACTAGAGAACCTACTGATGTTATTTACTAACTATACTCCTTCCATATATCATTGAGTAAAAATTACCATTGATAGATACATTACAAGAAAATTTGTACATAGATATATTATATTTGAGACAATGAAAGATATGTTTGTGAGAGGAATTAGAGGTAAGTTCTTACAATAACTAATACTCTTGTCAAAATGTTGGTTTTAGAAAAGGCCATGGTGCTTACCCATACCAACATGGATTAGTCACTTTTGGAATTAGAGGGATGTGTGCGATGATGGAGTGAATGATGAATAACTAAGAAGAGAAGCTTGAACTTGTACCCAAAATATGGATAACATAGAGAAATAGAATGAAAATTAAATTCTAGGGAAAGAGAGAAACCTACAACAACAAAGAATTTGGAATAAAAAGAATAATCTTAATATAACTATGAGTAGAAGTAGAGCAGATAGTGTAAAAGAGTGGGAAAGAATTGGAGTTTATAGGATAGCAAGATAATATGGAGGAAATGGGAATAAGGAAAAAAGTAGGCCTGATAAAATATAAGATGCATATGAGAGTTAAAATATAGATAAAGATGTTAAGGAAATGGAAGAAAGTGGAAAGATAGAAGGGGATAGAGTAGATTGGTTAAAAGGTAGTTTTAGATCATAGCTAGAAGGGAGTATATTATTTATAGAAGACAAAGATCATTCTTTAGAATAATTTAAGTCATAAGATTAAATCATGTTCAAGTTTCACTACATTACAAGTCACAGACATGGATGATTCACTTCAAGATACACATCCCATATGCCTAATTTATCATTAGAAAGAAGGAGAAGTGCATATGTCAGTAGAAATAGTACTTAGTTTGATTATTTTATAGATAAGTTTGGGAAGTATAATGCATATACCAATAAAGTTTTGGATAAGAATAAATTAATTGAGATAGGATTATAGGTTTCAAAAAACATTAATACTTTTCTCAAATCGATTCCAACATCACCACCACTAGTTTCAAGTGTTACCACTATAGGCATGGATCTGAATCCAAAAAATTTTATCACATTGAAACCTTATTATGGTTCTGCCAACCTTAAGAAGTATCTACTAATATGTGAGATCAAATGGAAGATCAAAAATGTAACTACAAAAGATGTGAAGAACTGTGAGGTCATAAAATCTTTAACAAGATGAGCTATGGAGTTCATCTACAAAAGAGATAATACTAAACTGAGTTTTGTTGATGTTAAAGACTAGTTTATAGGTAAATTCAAAGAAAAAGTGTGAGTCAAACATTTCAAGAGTTGAAAGATATTTGAAAATATTTAGGCAAATAAGTTTGGGATTATGATCATGAATTTTATAATATAATGATTAGGGTAGACTTTCTCTTCCAAGATAAATATCATGGTACATGGTTTGTACAAGGCCTACAACCTCAAACTAAGTTCAACATTATTTAGACACATATATATAACAAGGTATATGTTTGGGTAGTTGTGCTTCATGTGGAATAAATAGAGGAATATGGAGATATCCCATAGCCCACTACGAAGATAGATGTAAAGATCAACATTGTATTGCACAATATGGAGGAGATACATGAAAGTAACAGGCCAAAACTAGGCCTCTAGTGCATGTAATGTGGAAAATAGGACACGATAAAAATGACTATCCTTAAATCAAGATGGAATTATATGAATATGTAGTAGAGAATGCAACTACAAAATGTCATTTATTACAATAGTGCATTCAAAACCTTAGGCTCTATGTTGTAACTAATGCAAGTCATATAATCACGATGACAAGAATTGTCGAGCACTTCAAGAACTAAAGGAAGACATTGCTAATAATGTATTTTTATTTTTATCATAATAATTTCCCTTTGTGATGTCAATAACCCCAAGTCTAGATGTAGACATGATTGTTATGATGCAGACTATTCCTAGATGGGTGCCAATCTCACCAAAGTATCAACCTTAGGCTCTTGCAAGTTGGATAGCATAGGCTCCATAGTATCCTAAATACTAGGTGAGATGAACCCATCCATATTTCTAGTACCAACAACATTGGAACATTGTGTCTCCAAAACAATAACAAATAATATGGACTCCATCTTCTCCCCAAGGAATGTACGATGGATATGGTGGAAAAAAATAATAAGTTTGGGGCTCTCCCCTGAGTCAAAGAGGATATGAGGGACAACAAGAGTCAAGTTAGGGATTCCAACAAAGATAAGGTAGATATAAATGAGTCTACCAAGCTGGATACGAGGGTATTAATCAAAACTAAGGTTAGCTACAAGCATGAAAACTAATTGTCTATTATTTGTGTGGAGAGTATAACTGATTTGCACATAACTATCCCACTAATCCATAGAGGTAAATGTATTGTGTTTATTAAAGATTTTCATAACAATACCACATAGAGAATTATTTAGCATTGGAAAAGTAAAGGAAAAAAAAAATCTTATGTGAATTGTGAATTTGATTAATTTTCACCTTAAGGATCTTGTATTTCTATAGGTACTCATGCAACAACATCATGCAAAAAAATAATTACCTCCTTTAGAGATGTCATAAGAATAAAGAATAAAAAAGGTCTGGTAGGATAAATATACTAACCCTATGATAGAAAGGGCTTTGATGTACCAAGCAACTTAAGTTTTATAAAACATTCAACATCAGGATACCTCACAAAGTGATACTACAACTATTGATGCATATATGTATGGGCAAATTGTGTATATCATGAGATAGGATGGAGTAGTTTCTTCTTTGACCAATCTTCTCAAACTCTTAATTAATCTATGAAATGAATATATATTTAAGAATATTACAAACCTTTTACTTAGCTTTTTGGAGTACATACAGAGGTGTCAAAAATGCACTAATAAGGTAATATGTTATGTGAAAACTAAGAAGCCTTAGGATGTTGAGTCATGTATGGATATTGAGTTGGTAGGGTATGAAGTATCAAATGTTATGTTTGAATTTTTAAACATAATTAATATGATCCATAGATCTACATAGAAAGTTATTGGATGGCTATAACTCATTTATAATTTAGTAATGATAAGCCTCATAGACTATGGTAGGGTATAACCTATTGGTCATCTCAAATATGTGGAGATCAAAGTGGTAGACATGAGTCCGTGAGGATATTTTAAATTAATTGATATGAAGATTGAAAAAATATACTACCCTATTTTGATTGGTAAAAAATGGGCTTATGATGGTCAGATGACCATTAATATAGTGCACAATCAATTAGAGGCACGCAAATGAGATAAAATTATCATTATTAACCTAAATAAAAATGAGATCAAGCCCTGTATTTTACCTCAGGAGTTGTATTCACCTTATGATTATGGAGATAATAGCTGGTTTAATATGGGTACAAAACATAATTAGAACACACTACCAGCTACAAAATACCAATAATTTTACCCAAAACAAGAGCATCAATAACAACTGTAACCAACAAAATAATTTTTATATAGACCTCTAATAACAAAGGCACAAGTTATTTTTAGAATGGTATTGTGGAACGTACATAGAGGAAACTTCTTGGGTGGAAGGGGAAACTACTCAGTAGTGCAGGTAAGCTGCAACTTCTTCGAGCATCCTTGCAAGGTATTCCTACTTACTTCATGTCTCTTTTTAAAATTCCTATGTATTTTGCTGAAAAGCTAGAATAGATCCAAATTTAATTTTTATGGACAGGAGTGGAAGACAAACAGAGAATGTCTTTAGTCAGATGGGAAAAAGTGTCTCCCAAAATCTCATGGTGGACTTAATATAAGATCCATCAAAAAAATGAATAAAGCCCTCCTCTCAAAAGTTAGTTAGAACCTGATTCACAACAACAGTGAGTAGGGGGAATAATGTATGCCAAATACATGCATAGCATTGATGATTCCAACTTTCTTCAACATGAGGGGTTACCCTAGGGGTCTGTGATATGGAATAAAATGCTAAAAAGTAGAAGTCTTCTCAAACAAGGAATTAGGTGGAAGCTTGAAAATGGCCAGCATATTAAATTCTGAGAGGATAATTGGTTAAGGGACAAGCCTCTCATCTCCCAAGGAAACTATAGAGAAATTATAGACCTAACTACTCAGTTCTTTGGTGATAGGGTTAGTGATTATATGAAAAATAACAATGGGATAAGGAGCTAGAAAAACCTTTTGGATTGCTATGTGCACAGGCCTGAGCTTATCCCAAGAATTCGAGAGATCCAGCAATGTGTTTAGGAGATCAGAATCCTGCTCTTCTCTCGAGAGGATGAACGATACTGGTGGCTGGATAAGAATGGATCGTTCTCTATCAAATATGCTTACACCTGAAGCTCAGAATAAGGAGGTATGGAAAAAGGTTTGAAATCATAAACTCATTCCAAAGATTAACTTTTTTTGGTGGGCTACTACCCATAACAAAATCCTTACTCAAGACAGCCTTCAAAAGAGGGGGTTTACTTTGGTCAACAGATGTTTTCTGTGTGGTTCTAGAGAGGAATCAGTTTCACACCTATTCATACACTTTGAGTTTACCCAAGATTTATGAGGCACAATACTTAACAACTTTGGCATTGAATGGGTTTGTAATTTTGACCTTAAAGAAGTAATTCTTAGCTAGAACTCAACCTTCACACATCCCTAGATTAAGGAATTATGGAAGTAAGCTCTACCATGCTTGAGCTAGACTTTATGGAAAGAGCAAAATCACATAATTTTCAGATACACTGCTAGAAATGTTGCTCAAGTGTTTAACTCCTTGGCTAGGACCATCTTAGAAAGTGTTACAATAGCTCATATTAGTGTTGCGGAGAAACCCCTATCTGAATTTGAAAGTCAAATTGCTGTCAAATGGAAGGTTTTAAACCTTATTCCTGGGCATGATAATTCCAAAATTCTTCAAAGACTTCATACTAAATGGATACCACCTAAACCCAATTGGATGAAACTCAATTTTGATGGGGCATCCAAGTTGAGTGGTAAAGCAAGTGGAGGAGGAATAATAAGAAATGAAAAATGAGGGATGTTTGTTGTCTATGCTAGTGGCATGGGTTGCCAGAGCAATAACTATGCTGAAGCTATGGCCTTACTTTGGAGATTAAAGTTAGCTATATCCCTAAGAATTAAAAATTTGAATATTCAGGGAGATTCTAAGTTGGTTATAGATGTTGTTAATAAAGCATCTAACATTGGTATCCATCTAAAAGATATCATTACGAACATCTAGTTTCTTTTACAAAAGTTTTCCGAAGTTGAGATTACCTACACCTACAGAGAAGGTAACAGGGTCGCTGATGCTTGTGCCAACCTTGGTCAACAATTCTCAAGATGGAGGGTATGGCGATAAGGGGCTCATATACCCCCAAACATTAGAGAGATCATTCAGAAGGAGATGATGGAGCATGAATGATAAACATTGATGACGAAGATAGCTTTCAAAGGCGGTCCATGTGGAGAAGGCCATTGTAGATCATGAAAAATGATAGCCTTAGTACTTCCTTGATTGTCATGATTAATTCCTTGTATCATGAGGTGGAGGTGCAAGAGTCGCTTCATGAAAACCAAGGGGAAATTATTTTCAAGCATGAAAGTAGACGTCACTGTGGTGGGCCATTTTTTAAAATGAGCCTTCACATCTGTATTCAGTGCAAACGGAACCAAGGGCTTGTTACTTAGTCGAAGCTCAAGGTGGTAATTGGGGTATGAAGAGCCAAAAATTCAAGAAATTTTAGAGGACACTGGTGGGAAATAGGCTTCTCAGGTTTTTGAGGTCACTAAAGGCAGGGTGTTGATTCTAGGGGAACTGCTGATAATAAGAAGATGCATGTAGAAGAAGCTGGTGAGGGTTCAGAGAATGAGAATGATTGGAAAACAAATATTGGGGCCTTGAAGGTCTGCATTCAAAAGTTGGAAAAGGTCTTCGCCAAAGGCCTTCAAAATAACATTTTGCTGAATATAACTATGTTGGAAGCAGTGGGTAATCCAGGGAATGCTAACAATGCGGACAATGAGAATCTTAAGGATCTTGTTAATTCTATAGTTATGTATTTTCATCCTTTCTGATTCTAGTCTTTCCAATGTTTTGTTTTGCTTCTAACTTTGTTTCTTAGCTATGTCATTGGTTCGGTGCTATCATATTTTGTTTGCCAGTCTTCCTTTCTTTTTTGACTGTATAGGGTTTGGCCCCTGGTTTGACGCCTTAATTAATCAAAAACAAAGGCACAAGTTGCACAATACCAATTAAAATAATATAATTCACCATCGATGCAATCACCACAAAGTCTAAAGTATATTTAATGTATAATGTAGGTGTGATAGACATGGATTATACTAAAGCTACAACATAAGGACATTTACCCAAAGAAGCATTGTTTTTTATTAGTGGCAATTCTAATTCCCACATGTTAAACTAGGTGAGAAGAAACCATGAGGTGCATCTGATGTGAAAGGTTTTTACCACTGAACTCCAATTGCCTCAATATTTCTTAATTAAGTATTTTAACTATTTCATATTTAAATTGGAACATCATGTATCCAACATAGATCAAAGATTAAGCACATTGAAATATGCATTAAAGGGAACTATTATGACATGGTGGGTAGTTCACATAAAAAATTAGCTATAATGGGATGAGGAGTATGAATTGTTGTGTGTTTGATTCCAAATACCACCTACTGTTAAGGAACAATTTCCATTTCTCCAAGAAGGATAGTGCCTATAAATTCATGTTCATAAGTGTGTGGATATGTGGTTTATGTGGGTGTCAAACCTAAATATTGGGTGCACATATTCAATTATACTCTTGTTATGCTTCTAATACCCCCATACATGCACTGGAATGTAGATGGGAGATGAAGAATTAGCCTCAAGTACAAGATAATATAATTTAAACTTTTGTTTTTGAGGATGATAATCCTCTTTTACATAATGATATGAAGAATTTGAAAATATTTTTATGTTATGGGCAAGTAGAATATTTAAGTATTGATACATCCTTATCTTCTCAGCAAAAAGCAGCTAGAGATTTGAATGTAGCTATCCAAAATTAAAAGACCAGTAAAAAATGATAATTTTTTTTCAAACCTTGTAATAGGATCATAGATGATGCATAATTGATAGTCTAGTGATAGTGATTAGGACTTAGTTTTGAAGGGATTCTTTGAACCTAAGTGAGAATAAAATCCACCCAAAGCTAGTATCACAAAACAAAATGAATATGCAAAGCTATAAAATCTAAATATCCAAGAACAGGAAGGTAATATAACTCTGAGAGAGTTGATTATAAGTATATTTAAAAAAATATATTAGGATCCAATAAATAATTTTTTTTGGAACATTGGGACAGATTCGAAACCTAAGCATGTGACTCTAGGAGACTAATGGACATAGAATGAGGTTTCAAAATCATTAAAAATTTTGTGATATTATTAGGATGTATTCCCAATAAATTTCATAGAAGTAAATCATGTATCTCCTTCCTTAGGATAAATTTACTCCAAGACATCATTTTTGAATAAAATTGGGAATGGATCATTAATTCATGCATCATTTAGTGCAAAAAAATCCCCACACACTCTGATTTCCACAACCTTTTTAGGTTGAACTAGCATTGGGATAACCCAATCTACCTTTTCCACTAGATATATAATGCATGTGTCTTGCATCTGATCTAATTCATCTTTTAATTTCAACTTCATGTTGAGATTTAGCCTATATGGGAACTTACTCACAAGGCTCTCACACTCTTTTATCTCTATGTTATGGAAATCAGAGTGTGTGTGGATTTTTATACATAAAATGATGCATGTATTAATTATCCATTCCCAATTTCATTAATAGATAAGTGTTGCAGTCAATCAAAGGACATGAAGTGTATTATTTTATAGATGGGTTAAGTGTTTATCATCATATTCCAAATGATTTAGAGGATCATGCCAAAACAACATTCATATTAGAATGGGGATCTTTTGCATATATAATGTCATTTGGGATGAATAATGCTCTAGTTGTGTTCTTTAGGGTTGTGTTCACTACCTTTAAATATTTCATCCATGATTTTCTTGAAGTATACCTAGATGATTGGGTTGTATTTTCCTTATTTGAGGAGCACTACCAAGCTCTACACATTACATTGAATTTTAAAAAAGGCTTGTTATTCACACATTTTGGTGTTTTGTTGGGGAATATAATATGTAGTGATGGGATTTCGGTGGAACAAGATAAAATCAAAATAATTTTGGGTAGGTCACCTCCTACCAGTTTGATATAGGTGAAATATTTTTTAGGTCATACATGATACTATATAAAATTCATAAAAGGATATGCAACTATATCTAACCCTATGGAATAACTATTATTCAAATATGCTAGGTTTGAATGGACCAAGGAGTATGAAGTGACATTTGTATATCTCAAGCAAAAACTAGTAAAAACTCCTATTTTAAAATTTTCCTAATTGGAAGAAACCTTTTCATGTTCATGTTAATGCCTTAGGAATTATGGTAGGAGTTTTTTTAATACAACTAGGAGATGGAAGATAAGACCATCCCATTCACTTCGCAAGTTTTAAACTCTTAGTTGCAAAGAAGAATTATACTACAAAAATGGAGGCTTTCAATGGTGTTCACACTAAAAAATTTTAGGTACTACCTTCTACTAACACCATTTGAATTTTTCATGGATCACTAGGCTCTGTAATACCTGGTAAATAAGCCCATGTTGAGAGGTAAGATATTTTGATATTTGATTTTTTTTAAGAGTTATAATTTAGAATCAATGTGAACCCTAGGAGGGAGAATGTAGGACCATACTACTTAATCTAGATATGCAATGGAAAATAACCAGAGGAACCTCAAGATGAATCACCGAATGCTCATCTATTTTGAGTATGCAAGGCATAACAAATTTACTAGAACAAGGGATATTTCATGTGCATTATTTATAAAGTGACAAAAATTAGTTGATCACACATATTATTCCCTTCAACATATCAATAGATTTTGGTACAAAATGGGCAAAGATGAAGTACTATGTAAAGTAGCTATGAAACATGAACAACCTCAACTTCTTGAAGAGGTTCATCAAGGAATAACATGTAGGAATTTCATAGGATAATCCACTACAATAAATATTATAAAAGTAGTTTGTGGTAGCCTACCTTGTTTTAGGAGGCACACTTGATAGCTAAACACTATGATATCTATTAGAGAATGAGAAAACTAAATCAGAGAGATGAGATGCCACTAACCCCTATGCTAGTTGAGAAATAATTTGAACAATGGGATATTAATTTTGTGGGACCAATAAATCCACCCAAAAAACTTAGTCATTCAAGATACATAATCACTATGATAGACTATTTTACTAAATGGGTTGATATTGTTGTGACACCAAGCTATAGTGTTAAGGTCCAACCAAGGGTCTCTATGAAAACATTATAAACAAATTTGGGTGTTCAATCAATTTGTTCAGTGATAGAGAACACATTTCCTTAATAATACCATAAAGAATCTCATGAATGATTTTATAATATCACACCATAAAATCAAGATGTATCACCCACAATTAAATAGAAAAGTGGAATCATCGAACAAAGTCCTTAGCAAGATGCTCACAAAGATATGCAATGTCTAAAGAGATATTTGGGAGGATCAGATTATTATGATCCTATGGGTGTATAGGAAAAACTACAAATGTGTGACAAGTTTCACCACATTTCATTTGGTCTATGGACTTGAAGCAGTAATTCCCATGGAATACATAGTCCCTAGTTTGTAAATTGTAGTGATTATGTGAGTAGGAGATCAGGACTCTTTATAGGCAAGATTGATGGATCTAAACTAGATGGAAGAAACTAGACATATATAAAAATGGGAAAAATATGTAAATAAGCAAATTTATAAAGCATTACATAATTACAACCTAAAAACCAAAGAGTTTCAACCAAAATAAGGAGTTTTATTATATGATAGCAAATTTAGAGCATTTCCAAGAAAGCTTCATATTGGATGGAAAAGACTATACATTAATTTTTAACTATCATTGGAAAATAACTATTATGTTAATAATGGATCTATAGGGAACCATTTTTTTGAGGCATGTAAAAGGTTATAGGCTTAAGCTTTACCATCAATAATATCTATCCAATTTCATAGAAATTTCAAAAATGGGTTCTGAGTAGCTCTATGTAGTTTATGGTTTTTATTTAATGCAATTGGTTATTATTTTGTTTATAGGTTTATATTATAGTAGTATAGTGGGATATCTATATTGAAATTCAATGGAATGAAAATTGAAAGTCACAATCCTAGAGTGTGACAAAGTGACCACCTCAACACAAAAAGGAACATGTCATGCAAGTGCATGGGAAGGAACATCACCGGCTAAGTCCAAGAATGACTTGATGACAAATAAATTATGAGGTAAGGACAAATAATACTCATTAAAAATTCATTAATGATGACACACTTAAAAGGTTGTTTATTTCCCAAAAATAGATCAAGGGTTAAATTTAGTTGATGAAAAATAAAGGAAACTCAGCCAGTGAAAAGATGGTGTGTCACATCAATCAATGTTATCAACCAAATTAATGCATTTGGCCAATGAAGTAACAACATCACATCATCAAATGATTGATTTAATTTAATATAGAAGGTATAACGATGTGTATATAACCCAACAAATTCAAAGAAAGGTGTTAGGCATAATCACATAGGAAAATCTATAAACAAGGGCATGCATGACACTTTTCCATTACATACCTTTGTGAATAATATCCCTCTACATTTAAATATTAATTTATTATTTTGTGTGTGAAATTTTCATCAATATTAAGTCCTAATGAAACCAATGCACACTAGCTATCAGACCAAATGCCATGGATAGATCACAACTTCTCATTCCTCTCTCGAAGTATAAAAAGAGGATATGGGCATTAGTATTTCCCTATATAAAACCCAATATCATGATCCATACTTTATTGACCTCATAATTACTACCAAATCTAACCTATTTACCCCTTATCAATCAAAAGAAGCATAACCACAAGCCCTCATGTTTCAACATTAGTTACAAGGGTCAACTACAAAGTGACTGATCAAATTATCAAAATTTGGGAATTTAGATGAAATCATGATCACTTTTCTCTCATATTACAATTATGATTCCATATATTTGTCACAAGATGTGATAATCTTCATCAATATAACCATAATGGCACAAGAAACAACATTTCCTATGAAGGGTAAATATTTGGCCCCTTACAAGACAAAGGCACGACCAATTCACTCAAATAAATGAGAAAGATACATTAGATCATCTATGGGGATTCCTATTGATTATGTATAGGATGATTTAGTTCACATATTTGTAGAATGCATCATAAATCAATTTTGACAAAATACTAAAAAAATCAAGCAAACCACCAAAGGTGTCATTGATATTACCTACTACATGATAAGGATCAATATTTTAATTGGATAGAGTTTTAGATCTCAAATCTCATCATAAATATTAAAAAGGTCATCAATGAGACATCACACACCTTTAAGTACCAATTATTGGTACTTCTTTGTTTTACATAGTGGAAGTTGCCTAAGGGATGAATCAATCATGATGTAGACTTCTATCCTATGATAAAGTTTGCCAATATTTTCTAGACCAAAACTATAAAAATGAGCCATAATCGAGGATCAGTCTAGATAAGATTGAATACAAGAAGCTTAACCTATATGGAGTAGTGAAATCCAAAAAATAACTCAAAAAAAGAAGCTTGTCTTCACAATAAATAAATTATATTAGTAGCATTTACTCATTAGCCATAAAAGCCTTATGAAAGTATATTAAATAGGTGAAATATAAACATGTCCTTACATCCTCATGATTATGGGATTATCTTTCACAATGACCTATATTAAACACCTAAGTGATACCTAAGCAAGCTAACTAAACATGTGTATGGAAAAACTATTAAATGGAATAAAAATCAACACTAACATCCCCCTCAAGTGTAGTTTATGTGGGTATTATAATTGGGTCCCAACATAAATACCTGATGAGGTACCCAAGTACATATAAATTCCCTCTCATAAGAGGATATTGATGTTATCTAAAACTTGAAAAGAGCATGCAAATCAAGATAATTTCTTTCAGTGAAAGGTTTAGTGAATATATCAACAATTTTCTTTATTCTTCAAATGTAGTAGAGATCAATGACTTGTTCATGGATGAGATTTTGAATGAAATACATGTGAATATCAATATTCTTGGTATGGACTGAATTATTATAGATCCAAATTATGCTTTAGTTGTCACAAAAGATGACTATAGGTCATCAATGAGATTCTCTACCTGAATAATAAAGAAGCTCTATCCACATTGAATAATATTTCTTCTTTTTTCTAGAGTAAGAATATGATGTGTGTAATAAAAATATTCCTATTTCATAATAGAAAATGAAGGCAACAATATGAAGATCTCTAAATATTGTCCAAAAAAAAGTGTGGCATAAGTCTGACAAGATCATGCATAAGAACTAAATGTAATGCCACTAAAATTAACCTATCATAATAATGGCATGAAACATTCACTAAAATAATATCCATGTGAAGGGTGGATCATGGCTCAATAATTCTCAAAACTAAAGAAGAAACTACAAATGAAGCATATAGATTTGTAAAATGAATATCTAGAGGAAGAGATGAATCATTGATGCTCTAAATAAGTGTACTCTCACTATCATAGTCATCTAAAGTAAAAATATGTGATGGATATAGAAGAGTAATATATTAAATAGGAATGAATATAGATTCTATAATATGATAGATAAGGTTTGGCAAAATATCTTTTTGTAGTGGTGGATTAATAGAAGGAAGAGAAATATCCATTAGAAATGTGTCATCATAAGAAATAAAATTAAGAGGAGAGAATACAACAATATCCAAAGAGACAATAGAAACATGAGGAAGAGGAAGGATATACATCTCAATAAGATATATGAAAATAATCTAAAGAGTGATCTTAATAGTAGAGGAACACTCTATGTGCTCCATATGGTGGTGTATATCCTATGAAACATGAATCAATAATTAACCATAGACACAGTCACAAGATTTGGTCCATTCATTGTATTGACTTGGGTTAGTGGGAGTAGAAATTTGTCTATATAGAAATGGAATAAAGTCATGCTCTGTGAACAAACATTCCATGTACATTCACCATGAAGTATAGTTGTCCTTTATAATAATAACTACTAGAGTAGAATCAATTATCCTCATTCGATATCTCTCAAGTGGAGATAGTTGAGTTGACATGATGATAGGTAACCATGCATGTTCAATGTGATGGCATTAAACTCAATGAAAAATGTGTCCAAATAAATAATATGTGCAATATTCATCAAATTCTCCTTGATATTACATAGGTTAGCACTTTATAATTGAGTGTGTATATAATCAACATATTTAATTACATATACAAACATCACATATACAAAAGCAATATAAGTATGAACAATAGAAAAATAAATTCAACCCCCCTAAACTAGGTATGTACATAGAGTTGGGGGATAATTCTATGGACATTTTAGGTCAAGTGATCATGTTATTTAATTAACATGATCACATTATTTAATTAATGTGATTTCATTATTTAAATTATGGCTTGGTAATTATTGGGCCATAATGTAATATATTTATTAAGAAAACAATAATGTGTATGCGTTAGTGTAAATTCAAATAACATGTTAATTAACATGATCATATTATTTAAATTATAACTCGAAGCCATAATGTGATCATGTTATTGAGAAAACAATAACACATATTCATTAGTGTAAATTCAAATAATGTGTACATGTTGTATAATGCATATGTATTATACAATGCATACGTGTTATATAATGTGTATGTGTTGCTTTTCTATAAGACCAAAACCATCTCCACAAGCATGTGGGAGTTACACGTGAAGCCAACTTTGGCCATAACTTATATTTACTACTCTAAATGTTAAGTATAAGTTTACATTTATATTATTACATTTATTTTTTTTATACTTTAAATTTATTTTAGTAAATATAAGAAATTAGGAACACTCATTATCTGATAGATTTGGTCTCATAGTTGCATGCTTACGATGTGAAAAATAGTTTTTGAAAATCCAATTAGGTCGGTACTTAGGCATTTTCAAGGTTTAAGTATTAAATCTAGGGATTTTAGGAAATAACTTTTTCAATTGATATCTATTTTTGGTAAACATATAGTCATTTTTTAGGTTTTTTACCTTTCAAATTGATTCTTGACATTTCTTAGAGTCTTAGGTTTGTCAAAATTGAAGTTTTCAAACCACTCACTTTGAAATTGATGCAAAGTGGTGTTATTGGGGTAGCATAGGTCACAATAGCATAGGTCACATTGATGACCTACACACATCAAACAACCACTTTACATGTTAATTTCACTTGATCATCATCCCTCATTACTCTTAATCACTCACTCATCAATCATCATTATCCCTAATCACTCCCTCATTGACCCTCACTATCCCTAGTCATCTCTAATCACTCCCTTATCATCCATAATCACTCCTCCATTGACCCTCACTACCCTTCATACCTAATCACTCCCTCTCCATCCTTTATCATCCCTCATTGACCCTCACCATTCTTCATCATCTTTAATCACTCCCTCATCATCTCTAATCACTCCCTCATTGGCTCTCACCATCGCTCATCATCCCTAATCACTCCCTCATTGGCCTTTACCATCCCTAATCACTCCCTCATCATTTTTCATCATCTCTAATCATTCCCTTATTGACCCTCACCATTCCTTATCATTTATAATCATTCCCTCATTTCCCCTCACCATCCCTTATGATGCAGAGCCTTATTACATACTCTACTTGTCCAAGCTCTTTACCAATATCCACCTAACTTTTACTTTGTCTTTTCTTACTTGATCTTTTTATTTGAACCTTAATTAAATTTCAAATTCACATCTACATTTTATTCATTTCATTTATTCTCCACCATTCTTCTGATGGTCTCACTAAACTCTTCATTCTATTCTCCTTATTCAATGCATACAATCTCTCTTAATTTGAGACTATCCCCCTTACTAGTCTTTATGCTTTATAAAAATTTGGATCAAATCTTGTCTCTATTTCCTTAAGATTTTATAGGGCTTTGAAAAACTTCCTTCCACTCCTTTGAGTTCTCTCTAACTTCTTCTCAACCCTACTTAACTTCTTAAAATAATCTTCATATCTTACACTATCTCTTACTCTGTCATAGACTCTTATTATAAGAACTCAAATCATCAAATCAACCACATTTATGGATACCATATAATATATCCCATATATTAACAAAGTTCCAAGCTTTGGTTCAACTATTTGATAAATTATTTTGGCTCTTTCTACTCTCAAATTAGGTCTTTAGGTTTTTTTCTACCTTATCTACCACACAGTCCTCCCCCATCCATACTTACACAACTTAAAAACACTATATTATCTTTTTTCATGTTAAACTCAAACTTTTCACCAAATTTCATGAAGTATTGATGGTTACAACTCCTAAAAACTCACTTTGAAATTAAAAACCCTAATACAGGGTTTAAACTAGTTTTACAGACCTAAATAGGGTCAAAATGAGATTTTAATCTTCCAAAGGAATTTCTAATGACTTTGACTATTGGATTAAGTCTTATTTTACCCTATGCACATTTTTCAATTTTTATATTTCAATTTTTAATCTACATTAGATTGCCTTAACTAAATTTCAATAGATTATGTACTTAGTCATAGGTTTATAGTAATCCGAGAAGAGGTTAATTATTCTAATTCAATCCAAAAATGGTTCTAAATCAGCATGAAGGTTGAAACTCCTCTGCAAAATGTTTACACACTTTAAAAAATCAATTCCTTCCATCTATAACACTCAATTTTCCAATTTACACAAGATACCACTTTGACTATGTTAAGTTTCTTGATGACTACAAGACTATGTTAGTTTTCTTTTTGCTCATCGAAATATATGAAAGATACTTGAAAGAATATAAGACTTAATGATCATATGAGAGTAAAATCACCAAAATATCCATTTTAATGTTCACTTCAATACATGCATAGACCTTCTTACATAGATGTATACTCAAAACTTTTGCTCATAGAAGACATGATTGTGTTATTTAACATAGAATGTCCTTAGCAGAATAATAACATATTTAATAATTACTCATATATTCCAAAATCCCACCAAATATAATCTCCTCTTCCACAAGACTCTAACTTTCACTCAAATTTCAAGGCACAGTTTGTAAAAGCATAGGGTATACAGTGTATAATTTAAACATTCAAAAGATTTTAAACTCAAATGACAAATACTATAATCACCATCAAATAAAAGGTATTTTAAACTTAACACTCACACCAAATTTACAAAAAAATTGTTACTAATTATGTTTCATGATCATGCACAGTGTCAACTATCTTAGCACATATTCAAAAAGATGCAAGGTCTGTTTTCTTTCTTATCTATAAATAATCAAAACTTATATTTATTCACTTGTTTGGGGTTATTTAAAATCATCCTTTAAAATCCTAACCCCTCCAACTCTCTTGAATCTGAATTTGAATACAAAAGAAGACATAGACAAGTCTTTTATTACCAAATAACCATCAACTAAATTCTAACTTCTATTGTATATTGAGAGTGTCCTCAACTAACTCAAATACTAACATATTTCTCAAATATGAGTTTATGTATATGTGTTGTAACATCCTAAAGTCCTTGCTAAAGTGTAACCACACCAAATTCAATGTTGGACTTCTTGAAACAAGATTGAAGTCTCTATGAAATTTCAAAAATTCAAATGAAAGATTTGGAAAGAAATCCCAATACAACTCTAATTCAAAATTGACAAAAAATAGAAACTTAGAAAGACTCCTACAAACTTATTATGACCTTGACCACCTTTTAAAGACTTAAAACATGTAAAATAAATCACTATTTATATTGGGTAGTGATGTTCTTACATCACCTCATCATCCCTAATCATTGCTTCATCATAACTCATCATCTCTAATCATTCATTCCTCATCCCTCATCTCCCCTAATCACACCCTCATTAATCCTCACCATCACTCATCATCCTGTATCCTCCCTAATCACTCCCTCATTGACCCTCCACATCCCTCATCATCCCTATTAACTCCCTCATCATCTCTACTCAATTCCTCCTCATCCCTCTTCATCCTTAATCACTCCATCCAATACCTTGATGATGGTATTTTGTTGGGATTTAAAAAATTTAGGAGCTACAAGTGGAGAGTTGAGTGCTAGTATAAAATATAAGACATAGTGATCAAAATGATGTGGAAGCAAATTTAAAACATAAATATTTAGAACCTATGAAAAAATATAGGCCTATTAGAAATGATGTAATTCAAAATTGAAAATCCACTAGAAAAATAAAAGCAAGTAAAACCACCATAGCACCAAAAATGGGTATTAAATATATGAGAATCACCAAGCTATGTGATTTCCTGAAACCAATCAATTGCTTTCCATATGAAGATATTTTATGATCTGAATAATTATATTTAAGGCCTTCTATTTATATGTATATTTATTGAGTCATCATGTCAAAGAGTGAAAAATAATTTTCAAATAATTAGAATAAGTAGTCCAAGATTGGAAAGTGGTGCTTAATTCATAACTTCAATATTCAATCCAATGAAGAGTGTCACACTATGATCTCTCTACTTGCACATCTCAATAAGTGGTTACAAGTTATCTATCACTATAAAAAGTTAAGTAGATAATAGATTATGAACCCAGTGATATGGTCGATACTAAAAATATCTCTACTTTCCCCAACAAGAAATTATATGAATTAAAAATATTATTTCATTAACAAATGTAGATCAATGGTGAGATAATACACTTCATCATTTCTAATGAAAGTTATAATAATTTAATTTTTCTTAAATCATATTTTCAAAAATTGAATTTAAAATTTATACATCATCCATAACCATATGCTAGTGTATGGTCTAGTGTAGGCCTTGAGAAATGGATCACCTAGTAGTGTCACTTGGTGTACAAAATCAAACTTTTTAAAGATGCAATAATTTTTGACATCTCAACATTATAGGTGTGTAATGTTATACATGTGTTCAACCATGTATTTACCATTGACATAAAGCGTATGAAGTAAATCCTTGAAATTTTGTGATAGATTGTCACGATCTGAAATACCATGTATCATAGTTAGTTCATAAGTTTTCAGTCATTAGTGCCAAGAAGTGAAAGAATATTGTCATTTTTAATAAGAATTATACTCTTAATGCTAATAATTAAATTTTTAATGACATCCTTATGTCACCATATCATAGTGTAGTTTATCCAATAATAACAAAGACAAAATAATTAAACCATAAACTAGATGAATACAAGGATATCTTTCAATCACCTAAATAAGTTCCTATATACTATAAACTAAACAATATTATTGATTTGATCCCTTAATTACCTATACCTTAAACATATTTATATAACATATCATTTCTAGAGAATTAATAGATCAAGTGGTAGATCCATAAAATCATGGATAATGGACACATCATGCCCAAATCATTGCCTTACAAAAACCCAATTGTGTTTATGCCAAAGCTGTGAATCAATTAAAAAAATATTAACAAAATTAAAGTGAAGAACTATTATCCTCATTTAAATATTAAGGCATTTTTCTACAATATCCATGGCGTATAAGTCTTTTTCAAAATTTATCTTAAGTTTGGGTATGATCATATTCATGTTAAACCCCTAGACATTTGGAATATAGTCTTAAAAAAAAGGAAGGATTGATTGACAAGTTGGTTATGTCTTTTAGGTTAACTCATATAACTAATTAATTCATTTCAAAATGTTTAATGACATCTGTAGGCCCTTTACCTATGTCATTTTTTTAATCTATCTTGATGACATCTTAATATTTAGAAAACATGAGATGAATATCTATACCATGTTGAACTAGTGATTCACATTTTGCAGAAACATACTTCTATGATAATATAAATAAATGCTCATTTTTCATGCAAGAGATAAAATATTTGGGACACATTACACACACAAGGAATGTATATCTTAACCTAACCAAGATTTAATTCATACAAGAATTGGAAACACTAAATAACTTTCCATCTGATTCAAATCTTCTCAAAATTAAAAAATTATACAAGAGATTTGTGTTTAATTTTTATCTTTTTAACCAAACTACCAAAGGTGGAACTGAATAAAGTTTCATTTATTAATATGCACAATAAATATAATTAGATGAACTAAATTTTAGACACTATTTTTTGTTAATACTTGTGTTACTTGACTACAAATTTGGAAGATCATCCAATTCATTCAGTAATAAAATTGACTATCACAAATGGATATTGACAACAAAAGTCCTAGAAAAGAGTTAATTTATATTATAATAGATTAAAAAACATATGATTGGAATAAAACATATCTTTAGAGTATATACTTATGCCAAATGATGAGGGAGCGATTCGGGTTGGTAAGGGATGGTGAGGGTCAATGAGGGAGTGATGAAGGATGGTGAGGGATGGTGAGGGTCAATGAGGGAGTGATTAGTGATTATGAGAGATGAATAATGATTTATTAGGTATTATGAGAGATGAGAATTGAGTGAATATGGATGATGAGGGATGGTGATAATCAATGAATGAGTGATTAGGGATGATAATAATGACTAATTAGAGATGATGAGAGACAATTAAGATCAACAAAAGAGTGATTAGGGATGAGAAGGATGAGGAGGGATTGATTAGGGATGAAGAAGAGATTAGGTATGATGAGGGATGAGAAAAGAGTGATTAGGGATGATGAAAGATGGAGAGGGGGTGATTAAGGATGATGAGGGATAGTGATATTCAATGGAAGAGTGATTATGGATGATAAGGGAGTGATTAGAGATGACTAGGGATAGTAAGAGTCAATGAGGGAGTGATTAGGGACAATGAGGATTGATGAGAGAGTGATTAAACGTAATGAGGGATGGATGAGTAGTAAGTGATCAAGGATGAGGGAGGGATGATTATCAAGTAAAATTAATATGTAAAGTGGTTGTTTGATGTGTGCAGGTCATCAATGTGACCTATGCTACCCCAATAACACCACTTTTCATCAATTTCAAAGTGAGTGGTTTGAAAACTTTAATTTTTACAAACCCAAAACTCTTTAAAATGTCAATAAATGTCTAAAAGGCACAAAAACCTTTAAAATGACTATATATTTACCAAAAATAGATATTAATTACAAAATTTATGTCATGAAATCCCTAGGTTTAATACTTAGACCCTGAAAATGCCTAAGTACTGACTTGATTAGATTTTGAAAAACTATTTCCACATCATAAGACATGCAACTGTAAGACCAACTTTATCAGATGTTGAGTGACCCTAATTTTTAATATTTACTAAAATAAATTTAAATTATAAGAAAATAAATGTAATAATATAAATGTAAACTTATACTTCACATTTAGAGTAGTAAATATAATCTTATGGCCAATGTTGGCTTCATGTGCAACTCCCATATGATCATGGAGATGGTTTTGGTCTTATAACAAAGCAATATGTACATGTTATATAATGTGTATGCATTGTATAATATATCATATAATTCATATGCATTAGACAACATGTACGCGTTCTATAACACATACGTATTGTTTGAATTTAAATTTAAAACCAAACCTTTAGGCTCAAAAATAGCTTAGATTTCTAAACTAAATGTTTGTGACTGTGCATCTACAATTGAGATTGAGACTTTTGAGAAAAACCAATAAATTTTAACTTTAATCACCAAATACGCTATGGATTCAACATCAAAATTTAGAAAATTATTATCGTCATAATGAGTAAGTTGTCATCTTTATAAATATATGATTTTCTAATTTTTAGGCTATTTTAAGGGTTTAAACTATATTTATTTCTAACTACACCTTTTTAGGCCACTACATATTGCACCTATACATGTCTATTCATGTTTATCTAAAAAAAAATCGTTGATCCAATTGCAAAATAAATCATATGGCAACAAACTAGGCATAATTATACACATGTGCAAAACAAATCATTTTTTTTTTTTTTTTGAGGTAGTTAGGGTGGGCCACACAGCTGACTATCCATTTTTTATTAGTTTTCAAGATCTACTTAATTAAAAAATTAATAAAAAAATATATTCACTAAAAAAATATTTAAAAAATCATAACACACTAGAATATCTTATCTAAATATTCACTAAAATATTTTAAACAATATTTAATGATGCTCAAAAAATGGTGGGCTACACGGCTATCTATCTATTATGATTTCATAAAAAAATAAAAAGGTCCTCTTTAAATTTTAGATGTTTGACTTATTTATACTTAACTATTTTTCCAATAAAATAATTTTTTTGGAAACTAGACTCGAAATACTACAATTTATATTTTTATACTATCTTCAAATTTTGAGTGTAGCCATATCAAATTATCTACAAAAATTAAAATTTTAGAAAAATCAAGTCCACAGTGGGCCGTTTTTAATCCCCCAATTTGGTGCACTTATCCAACTATAAAATATCAATTTTACAAGGTATAAGAATACTAAAAATGAGTATAACTAAAAAAACCACACTTTCAAAGAAATGGTGTCTAAAAAAGAGCTATAGGCTAAAATTTATAGAATTTTGATGATTTATTTCTTTTAAAAAATAATGATTTCCACTTTATATAAAAAAATTAGTGTGCAAATAGTTTGGCCCAACTTTGTGAGTAAAACTTAAGCCCCTTTGGGTTGGTTATGACCAAGAGTAATATTTCATGTGACCAGGGGATAAGGGATAGGATGAGTGTCCCTATGATGTGACAAGGGGAGTGATGTCACTTTAAAATTACCTCCAATTTGTTAATGAATAGTGTCACTTGACACTAGTTTGAATTTGATGGTGGTATGTTTATGTAAACAAAAATGTAAGTGATCTATAAATAAATTTTAATTTAGAGAAGATAAATCCTATTTACACTTTCAATTGTTGATACAATAGATATTCAAGGTCATGACCAAGATGGATAAGCTAAACTTAGATAAGGGATTTATTACTACAATAATGTTACTAGGGATGGTTCCAAAGCCTTTAATCAAATAAATCTATGCAATAATCCTAAGTCCTATGTTTTTATATTCACTAAATTAATAATAAATAAATCAAAGTCTAATCTAGTGCTCACAAAATTTTGTGTCATAAAATAGAGGTTAGTAAACATAAAAGTAAACATGCATAAGAGAATACTATTTAAGTTATGTATAGGTAAAACCTAATGCATGGAGAGAGTAATACATTCAAAAGATATTACTTATGTTACTTCTATCTACTAAAGAGAGGATCAAATTTTAGACATACTTATCTTGAAGATGAACTCGTCGAGGCTCAATCTCTCTCTTGACTAAAGGTGCTTCGCAAGAGGTTATTATAGTTTTAAGGATCACTAAGAAAGGCCAAAACATCTAATATTTTTACATAATATAAGATTTTTTTCAAGTAAAAACCCTAAGCTAAGACTCCTCAACTAGAATGGTAGAAGATCAAATTGTAAAGAAGTGCAAATGAATAATTAACTCTTGATGACTCTCTAAGAATGGAAAAATGAATATGTTTATATAAATGGATCTAACCCTAATCCTTTCTGAAAGTTTAGGTCAATGAGTCAACCCAATTGACATTGTATCATTATTATAAAAAAATTAGGTCTTGGTCTTGGTTGACTAGGGACTATCTTGGACCCTAAATAATTTTTATTAATTATAGTACAAGGTTGATGGGGCCGACAGTGTATTGTAAACTATCAAAAATGATTTTATGTTAGGGAAGGGCTAATGAAGGCATAAAATGACTAGAGGAGGGTGCAAAAGAAGAGGCAAAGCTTGGGTAAAGTTTTTTAAGAGATATTTGAATTGATAAAAAGTGGTGGTAAGGGACAACAATCCTGAAAAGCACCAATAGTCTACCCACCTCTTTCTCGGTGCACCCCTTAAGACATGCACTTAGAGAGATAAAGACTCAATGAGTTATTACAAGATAAAAACTATTAATAATTTATAAAATTTTAAAATATTATGTGTATACATATGCTCCACTCAAAGTTCATCACATGTCACTTAGGTGCAATAGGGGATGGTGTTGTAAGAAAAGAACATAGCAACACACAGCAATGAAGCTAAAAAATTATAGTATTTTAAAGCAAAATAACTGAAATTAAATTATTAAAAGAGAAAAACTAAAAAATAAAATTAATGTGTGCACACCTTGACTTACCTTTATCGTTGGATGGTTGTTTGTTATATTTGTAGTTTTGATTGTGGAGGATGCAGAGAATGATTTTGACAAACCCAAGGATACAAAACTAAAGATCAAAAATAAATAAATTCAAAAATTATAAGATAATTGATGCTTATATGGACAAGACAAATTTGAAAATTTGGTAAGCCGAGGTGACAAGTGCTACGTTAAAAGAAATGACCAAGTCAAAATTTAGAGTAAATTCGATAACCAAAAAGTCAAGGTTATTAAAAACTAAAAACTCAAACAAGTAAACCTTAAGTAAGAAAGGAAAACTCACCAAGTCAAACCAATGATACATGTCAAAAATAGTAATAAAAAAATAATGTAAAATTAGTAAAAAATTTTAAACAAATATGGGAAAGAAAAATTATAAAATAACATTGATGAATGAGAAGTAACAATCATTACTCAATCATTATTAGACAAAGTGCGTAAAAAGAAAAACAATATTTGTGAGTGAAAGATAAAAATCCAACCTCAATCAACAATGGAAAAAGTACATGAAAATAGAAATAGACTCAGGTGTTCACAAAAAGGGTAGTACAATAGTAGAAAATTGTAAAAAAAAGCAAAGTGATGATGGGATTTAAATCAATGGTGTAAATAAGAATAATTCAAAGTCACTCAAACATATTGTTTGGTTTTAAAGATATATAAAATTAAAACAAAGTAGTGATAGCATATTTTTAAGATGTGAAGAATAAGGAATATAGAAGAAGGAAAAATAGATTGAGAATTACACTTTTCTGTCAAGGGGAAAAATGAAATGAGTGGAGGGAATAATGAAGGGAAAACCAAGGTAGAGTAACTCTTTATCAAAGTCAAGACACTCAAATTAGGTTGGTCAAAATAAGAGGATTCTCGACCTTAAGGAATTTGAAAAACTTCTCCTAGCTACATAAGTCTTGAATCAATAAATGCAGTAGATAGATCATTTCATGAAAGCTATATGCATAATAAATAAAATAAACTTACCTTCCCACAATGTGTTCCTCATTCCTAAAGACCCCTTATAGAACTATCAATCTACTATGAAGATTGGGTAATTGTGTGAAAAAATAGGTAGCACCATAGAGTTCATTAAATTTTTCTATTCCAACCTACTGGCCTACCACACTCCAATGGACCTTATCTCTATCATGAGGCTAACTATAGAGTTTGAGCTTTGATTGGAGATAGGAGATGTGTTTTTAATCACATATTATAATATGATTTTGACTTTTGAATTTTTTGAGTTGCCTTTTGTATATTATTGTCTTTTATTTCAAATGATTTGGATTTTAACTTTTTTGATGGATTTTTCTATTCCTCCTCCATATGGATTCAGAAGATCAAACATGGATAATAAATATGACTTTCATTTGAATATTATGGACTTGGTTTCTAAGAGAGAGAAATCAAAGAGCATAGTGTCTAAGAGTCTTTGTTAAATCAGATAAAATGAAAGTGTTATCACGACTTTGACCTTGTTTTGTCTAATGTGGAGTGATAGGAAAGGAAATCAAGAGGAATGGATCATGAAACAATTTGAATAACTTCAAATCACAAAAAAAATGTGACAAAAGGAGAAAAAGGGATACATTGACATTGAAGTGTGGTTCCTTATCATAATAATGAAAGAAGTGTAGAAAAACATGCTAACATAGCTTGTTGTGTAAATATTATCTACAAAAGAAGCAAAAGCTAAAGTTGAGAACAAAGGATCAAAAAATTGTGATCATTGTAAACATTCTAAACAAGAAATACTAAATTAAGTAAAGATGGTGATTTTATGAAGAAGCCATGGTCTTATCCATGGTCTTTTACTTTAACTCATAAAAGAGAAACCCACGAGAATGCATAAATCATGTAAAATGTAAATAAAAATATGGTATTTATGAGGAAGACCAAGTCCTATCCATGGTCTTATACTGTAACTCATAAAAGAAAAACCCAAGGGGGTGCTAAAACCATTGAAAATAAAGAAAAAAGGGAAATGATGAGGAAGATTAGGTCTTATCCACGGTTTATCAATGTAACTCATGAGAAAAGAGAAACCAAAGGACCAAAAGGAAGGACTAAAATTTATGAAAAGAGAGAACTGCTAAAGAGGATGAGACTAGTGTAAGTATCATGCAAAAAGTGTTAAAAAAATAACATATATAAAGCATGACAAAAAGGGGAGATTTAGGCAAAATACTTTTTTAAGAATTATGCATTGGTAGGATCTTTGAAAACATGGCCTTCATTAGTTTGAAGGCAATAGGGGCTTGGACCAAGGATGTCTTTAACTAAATAAGGGCCCCACCATTTTTTGGAATATTTACCTTCTTTATCATGAGTGTAGTCAAGCTTAAGGACAATATCATCAAAATTAAATGTGAAAACTTTGACTCTTTTGTTATGTTGTTTGGCAATGTGGGCCTTGTATTGGTAATTATGTTTCAAGGCAAAAAGATAGTGTTCATTAAGGAGATCAAGAGAATAAAGGTAAGCTTCATGTAATTATTCATTGGATATGATACCATGAAGAGAGATATGGAGGGAGGTAAGCTCAATTTCTAATGGGAGGATTTATTTAGAACCATAGACTATCAAAAATGGTGTTGGCCTAGTGGTAGTGTTTATTTGTGCTAGTGCAATAGGCCCAAAGAGTTGGATATGGATGAAGATGCCAATCTATGTGGGTGTCATGAATTATCTTTTGGAGAATTGTAGTAATAATTTTGTTAGTGGCATCGATTTAGTCATTGCATTTAGGTTGATAAGGTATGAAAAATTTATGATTGATTTTAAATTTAGCATAGAATTGTTTGACATTTTTATTTTTTAAGTTACCACCATTATCTGAAATGATAATATAAGGATACTAAAGTAGAAAATGATTTAATTAAAGATTAATTTTGAAATGGTGGTACCAATGACATTAATTAGGGGCATGGCCTCGACCCATTTGGTAAAAAAATATATGGTGGTGATAATAAAGATATGCCCATCTTGAGATCATGGTAACTTGTCTATGAGATCTAATTCCCACATAAAAATGGCTAGGAAGACTCCATGCTTTGAAACTCATCTGAAGGTGAATGAATTAGATCATCATGAAGTTAGAAAAGAGTACACTTTTTAGAAAATTCAATGGCATATTTTTCAAGAGTGGTTCAAAAGTATCCCATATGTAAGCATTTGTAGGTTGTAGCATGTCTACTACAGTGGCCACCACAAATGCCCCCATGTGATTTTTTAAGAAGAGAAGAAACCTTATCTTTTATAACATAGCAAAGTAGGGTAATTTTAGTATTATGATAATAAATGATGTTATATTGAAAGACATACTTGAAAGGTTGTTTACAAATTCAAGTTTTTTTATGGGAATCAATCTTTAGAAGATAGGTTTGGTGTTTAAAATTTTGAATAATGTCCTTGTACCATGGGATTTGTTAAATGGTGATAGCCTCAATGTGATAGATGAGTGAATATTGTGGTTGAATAGAATATGTGGATTTTCTTATTTAGATAATAAAAGTGAAATTGGTAAGAACTTAGTGTGATGAAAAAGAGATGTTGAAGAAGCAAGTGAATTAGTAATAGAATTTTGATCTCGAGGGATAATCTTGATGGTAAAATAAATGAAATTTTTGGCAAGGTCAGTGTGATTTGATGATAAATAATGAGATTTTTTCTTTTGCATTGATAATCATCATTAACCTAATAGAAAATGAGTTGGGAGTCACCCAAAGCATGTAGATATATGATATCTAGATCAAGGGTTGCTCTTATGCTTAGGATTAAGGCTTCATACTCTGCCATGTTATTAGTGACATTGAATGTGAGACAAAATGCCACAGAGATAATTTTACCAAGAGGGTTAGTAATGATAAAACCTACCCTAGCTCCTTGAAGACATTTGGCACCATCAAAATGAAGGGTTCAAATATTTTTCATGTAAATCGACAGTGATTTTAGGAAGTTTTTCGATAACTAATTTTGGTTTGATAGTATTAAGGGAGATAGATGACTCATTAAGATTACTTGCTTTAAGGTCAATATTGAAATTATGGAAGTAATCTTTAAGATATATGGCTCGATTGAGACCTTGAATGAGAGAATATTATCATTAAAAAGATTATCTTGAAGGTGGTTGGTAGTTGGGGTTCGAGATGTGGTAAGTTGATCAACAATGATTTGTTCTTTGACAACTTTTTGTGTAATAATTTGGAGGTCAAATTCCATGAGAAGGACCATCCACTTGCCAATTCAATCTCTAAGAAGGAAGGCTTGAGAGAAGAAGTGACAAAGTGGATTTGAATAAATAATAACATAGGTGGTTTGATAAAGCATGTAATATCAGAGCTTTTTGCAATAGAATATATGTGAGGAAAACATGTTCTACTTTTGTATAGTATTTATCATAGTCGATGAGGCCTTGACTGATATAATTGATGACATATTCCCTCCCAGTATCATCTTTTTGGGAAAGCATTACCTTAACTAATATGGGTATGGAAGAGGTATATAAGATCAAAGGTTGATCATTGGAAGGAGGATAAAGCATGGGTGGGTGAAGCAATGATTCTTTCATATTATCAAATGTTTTTTGACAAGGATATGTCCATTTTAGAGCATCACCTTTCTTAAGAATAGAATTGATGGAATGGAAGTGGTAATGCATTTTGGGGATGAATCATCTAATTGCCCCAAGTTTATCAAGATAAATGTGAATATTTGAAATGGATCAAGAGATAGGCATGCATATGATAGCTTTGATCTTGGCAGGGTCACCATTGATGTCATAAAAAGAGATAAAGAATCCTAATAGTTTACCAGATGTGACACTAAAGACACATTTATAAAGATTTAATTTAACTTTGTATTTGAGAAGATAGTCAAAGATGATGGCAAGATCAGAAAGATGAGTCTTGTGACATGGACTTAGCAATGAGGTCATCCACATAGGTTTCTATAATTTTGTGTATAAGATCATGAAATATATGAGTCATTGATTATTGATAAGTAGCTTTGGCATTTTTGAGGCCGAAGAGAATTTTAACATAGCAATATGTGCCTCATTTTGTGGTGAAAGTTGTCTTATGTCGGTCCTCAAGGACAATGTGAATTTGGTTATAGCTCAAGATAACATCTATAAGAGGCAAAATTTCATAACTAGATATGAAATTGACAATGGCATCTATTGAAGGTAGAGAGAAATTATCCTTGGGGCAAGCAAGATTAAGATTATGAAAAATCAATGCAAATGAGAATAACCATGGTGACATTTTTTTGAATAAGAACTATGTTAGAAACCCATTCAAAATAGTCCACTGGTTTGATAAACTTAGAATTGAGAAGTTTTATAATTTTTTTATGACACAAGGTGGAAACCTTGGGTGAAAATTTATGTTGCTTTTGATGCACAGGTTTGGTATCAGGATAAGTGATGATATTAAGTACCAAAATTATATTTACACTTCTAATTGTTGATACATTAGATAATTAGGGTCATGACCAAGATGGATCTACTAGACCTAGCCAATGGATCTCTTACGACAATAATATTACTAGGGAGGGTTTCAAAGCCTCCAATCAAGTAAAACTATGTAATAACCCTAACTAGGTCTTATATTTTCATATTCGCTAAACTAATAATAAGTAAATCAAAGTCTAATATAGTGCTCACAAAAGTTTGTGTCACAAAATAGAGGTTAATAAATATGCATAATAGAATCCTATTTAATTTATATATAGGTAATACCCTAATGCATAAAAAGAGCAATATATTCAATAGCCATTACTTATGCTACTTTTATCTACTAAAGAGATGAGCAAAGTTGGAGATACTTACCTTGAAGATGAACCTATCAAGACTCAATCTCTCCCTTGGCCAAAGGTACTTTAAAAGAGGTTTTTGTGGTTTTTAAGGATCACTAAGAAAGGCCAAAGCATCCAAGACTTTTCCACAAGACAAAAATTTTTTCTAAGTAAAAACCTTAAGCTAAGACTCCTCAAGTAGAATGGTGGAAGAGCATATTGTAAAGAATCATAATTGAATAATTAACTCTTATTGTCTTTATAAGAATGGAAAAATTAATGTGTTTATATATATGGATTTAACCCTAATCCTTTCTAAAATTTTAGGTCGATAAAGTCAACCTAATTGACATTGTATCATTATTAAAAAAAAATAGGTCTTAGTTTAGGTCAAATAGGGGCTTTCTTAAAACCTAAATAAGTTTTATCAATTATAGTACAAGTTTGATTGGGATGACAATGTATCATAAACTATAAAAAAGGATTTTAGGCTAGAGAAGGGATAATGAAGGTAGAAAATGACTAGAGGAGGGTGCAAAAGAGGAGGCAAAGCTTAGGGGTATGTTTTTAAGAGATAGTTGGATTGATAACAAGTAGTAATAAGGGATAAAAATCTTGTGAAGCACCAATGGTCTGCTCACCCCTTTCTTGATGCACCCCTTAAGGTGTGCGCTCAGAGAGATTGAGACTTGACAAATGCCTACAAGATCGAAATCATCAATAATTGATAAAGTTTTAAAATATTATGTTTATATAATATGGACATCGTTGGAATGTGTGGGCACAAGGAGACGGAGGTTGCACATTTGCAAATTTTGAGGATGGCATAAATGGGTTATGATTAAGGAAAAGGTGGTAGGATATAAGATTGTTGAGATTGTATATCCTAAATAATAAGATAATAATAACTTTTGAAAACCATATATATATATATATATATATATATATATATATATATATAGGAGATAAGATTGTTGAAATAGTGTATCCTAAATAATAAGATAATAATAACCTTTGAAAACCATATATGTATGTATGTATTCCTTGGTTGAATGAATACAATAATTGATATTGGTTTAATATTTTTATAGCACTTCCCTCTAGATCCTTTGGAAAAAACTCACATTCACCCCAAAAGATAATAGAAGTTAATTGTCCTAACTATAATTATGATCTTGTTACAGTAATATAACCATGTTTTGTTTGTGTTTTTATTTCTTATGACAATTCCTTCTTAGTTTATTCATTTTTCTTCTCTATTAATATTTTAACTTCTTAATATCTTTTGCTTTGCTTTTTCCCCATCAATATCTCCTTTATCATTTGTATTAATCTGATCTATTTTTAAGCTAAATTTTTTTTCTTGATGGATAAAGGGAGAATAGTTTTTTTCCCTCCTTTTAGATTCTTTTCTCATCTTCTTTAACACCAAAACTATCAGTATTAGTATTCTTTGATAGAAATAGTCTACTTATAGAAGTTATTTCCCTGAAAACTTTATCCTTCATCTCTATGACTTATACTTTTGAGTTTGAGAGCATTATCTAAAGACTTGTCTCTTCTTAAACAACGTGTTCTTTAATTATGATGAAATATTTTATGGTATGTCTATTTTACTAGGAACATCAATTCATATTGGCACTTTAGTTGTGATTACCTTCTCCACATGGGGGATTCTCTTAGTTACACTATCTCATATCATATGCATACATAGAGTATTTATAATACCCTTTATTTTTATTTTATATTACCCAACCCATAATTTTTAATAGCCCTCACAATACTCGGGTCTCATTAAATAAACCCTTAACATTAGGGGTACCACTAAAGTGCCTTTTTTCCATGACATATTTTATATCCTTAGTTATTTATACCTATCATATGTAGGTGTAAAAACACATCTTGCACACAAGTTTTAAACCAATAAAAAAAGTTATACTTAGAAATTAAATAAGTCATGCAAATCCTACAACAAAGAAACCTAAGTATTACTATAAGGAAAAACATAAAGTGTACTAAAATAACATTTTGGTATGTGGGTGACAAAAACATCATCATGATAGATATGTACTCATAATACAAATGAGAGATAAATTAAACAAAATAACATAACATTTCGGTTCAATGGTTTTCTTATTTTCATTCGAGTATTCTATAAGAAAATCATTGTTAATCATCATGTATCTTGTTTCAGAGGCTAGAAAAACTAATTATTCACCATTAATTATCATGCTCTCCATCAACATAAAAGGTTTGTTAATATACCTAAGAATACTTACAAATAAATATCAATTATTTATAACATAGAACTAACATTGTATTAATTTTATAACAACAATAAAAACACAGTAATAGATATTAACTTGCAACATATAAACAATAACATAATGGTTATCAATATTAACTAAAATACATTCACCTAACATTATAACATAAAAACTAATCATAACTAGCATTAAAATAACATAAACCTTATTCTTCAACTTATAAAATTAGGAACAATTATACATTAGTAGAAAAGATTCATAACATAGACTTAAAAAAGTAACAATTATATAAAAATAGCAAGAGATATTTATTTACAACATATAAATAGCATCATAAGGGTGAAAATATTAATTAATTAATATTATAGCATAAGTGAATGACCACAAACACAATTTAAACTAGCATAAATATTCTTCAACTTAATAAAACTAAGAATAGTTATACATCAATATCAAACATTCATAACAAAGCACTAATAGAGTATCAATTATATAATAACAATAAAAATATAGTAATATATATTAACTTGCAGCATATAAATAGTATCACAAAGGTTATCAGTACTAAATAACCAACATTCATCTAGCATTATAGCATAATAAACTAACCTCAAATTATAATTAAACTACCATAATTATTATTATTCAACTTAATACATCTGAGAACATGTATACATCAGTAATAAAAACTCATAACATAGTTGCAATTATATATCAATTATATAAAAATAGTAAAAGATATTAACTTGTAATATAATTAAAACATACATAATTGATAAATAACATCACAATTATTGATTTCAAGAAATATCATAGGCTTAAATCCCTTGGAGAAACCCTTTCACGAGTACTACCCAAGTATCAAGCACTTAAGGAACACAAATAATAGTAAAAGTGTAATGAAATAAATTTAAAATCACAGCCACACCATAACTAACCATGACCAACCTACAACCAACCAATAACAACAAAATGGCTATCTCCAAGAGAAGATTATAAGCTGAAATTCCTTGGAGACACCCTATCATAAGTATTAATTAATTTTTTTTTAAATTAACACCAAATAAACATAAAGTAACACAATTTTTTAAGGAAACCAACTATTTAGATAAAACTAGACCTAAATATTTATGAGAGTCATCATGATATTTTGGGTTGATATGTTCATTTCCACATGCCAATAAATACTTGATGCCATCGAAGGTTTTTTTCAATTGATATGTTTGGCTTACTATGACAGCTTGTTGATACCCATGACTAAATTTTGTCCTCCCTCCTTGCTCCTTGGATCCATTTCTAGTTGGCTGCTCATTTTTTAACATAATAAACTTAAAAATATATTCTAACTTGACCATTTGGACCGTATTGTTCAATTTTCCAACTTCAACTTGAAATATTACATCTAATCCTTCTAAATTTATGTGATTAAGTCACATTTTGATCAGTTTTTAATCTAAACTTGTATTCTTTTTCATTGTATATTCTAAATTAGTTTGGAGATTTTCAAACTCCTATTGAAGTTGATTATTATCCCTAGTCAATTTTTTTATTCTTTATTTTAAAAGAGTTTCCTATTTGATATATTGATTTTCCTTTTATTCCATGATTTACATTTTTTTGAAAAAATGCACACTATAACATCTTCATGGACTAGAAATTCCATTAGGTGTGCTTGTTCTATTAAATTATTTATGCTTGTTATTTTGTAAACAATCATGTCTATGAGTCTTGTATTTATTCCAAAAAAAATCATAACACTTATCAACAACTTCAATTAAAAACTTTAATTTTGACTCTCCAAACCCTTTCAATCTATATGTCAAGTCCTTAAGAGTTTTGGCCTCAATTACTAGCTTATCAACTTATCTATATACATGCTACACACCTACATTTAATCCAAGGTCTTCTTAGTCCTTGATGCATAAATTCATATCCACCACATTCCCTAATTTATCATTCACATCAACGTTCATGACATCATATCAAAACTTTATATGGTCAATATTTTCATATATTCAAACAAATATAGTTTTTGTTGATCCAATTTTCAAATTACCATGATGTTTAGGGTTTGCATGTGGAGTTACCCATCAGATGCATCCATTAACAAAGTTTTTTTTATGGTGAAATTCAAACATGGATGCTTTGATAATTTATGGGTTTCATTAGTTGTGTCATTGACATCACTACACTCATCATCAAAACTTGAAATATAACTTGAAAGCAATAATTTACTTATCCTAATTAAACCTTTCCCTTCATCAGTCACATTCTCACTCACACCCTCCAGTGTCCCCTTAAATAATTGGTTGGATTTTGTTTTCTCTTTTCCAATATAAAACTCGAGTAAATCCTCAATGGTATGTTGTAATGCACTTTCTTTATACATTGATAGAGTATTTCTAATCCTAACAAACCCATTTGATAATACCTAAATAATAATTTTTAAAAATAATGATATATAAACAAGATTAACATATGTTGCTTATGATTTTTTTAATTTCATCCTTGATTGTTTGATACAAAAAATAGCCCAATTATAAACTTTTCCAAACATAACACCATTTACATACTCTACAATCCACAATGGATTTTCATAATTTATCTATGAATAAATCAACTAGTAAAGAACAAACTTAGCCACTACCTAGAAATCATCAAGTTTAGTGTAATAAATAGACATGACCTTTTCTTTGATAACAAACATGGCATCACCTATACACATTATTGATATAAAATCACATTTGTAATGTATTTTTATAATATTCCTAACATCCTTATCCCTTTTTTGGTAAATTAAAGACCAAAGATAATAAATTAACAAATAATTGTAATAATTACCAAATAGAATAACACAATTCTTGTTGATATTATAGTTATTGACTAGTTATAGTTATTTCAAATATTTTGCATCTAAAAATAACACACTAATGTTTATTAGCTCAAAAACATTCACTTGTTTCAAAAATGGAAATAAAAAGGCAAGTGGATTGTTGCTTTTCCAAGAACAAATTCTATAAAAATCCTGCCATATCCATTTGAAAAGTTTTATTGAATTTATCATTATTCAAGATGGACTCGTTCCTTGATAACTTAATCAATTAGTCACCATCATGGATAATGGATATAAAATGCATTAATTGGGGGTGTTTAGATTGAAGAAGAGAGTAAATTTAGTGGTAAAAAAGAGAATAAATTTAGGGTTTGAAGAATATTATAAATTTAGTGATTGAAGAAAATTTTCAGATAAATAATATTGTAAATGAGTGGTAAACCCAAAACCATGCATAAATACCCCCCCCCCCCTCTTTTATTTGTATTCTTTTTTCTTAATCATTTAAATTTTGTTAATACGAGTAGACAATGAAATGTAGTTGAGAAACCATCTATATCTGTGGGTTAGTGGCGATGAATAATTTTAACTACCCTTTATGGAATTGATGATGCCGATCATCAAATTTCAATCAATGGTCAAATATAAATGCCTCGAGTTGCATAATTTATTTCTCCATGGATTCATATTTATTATTTTTTTGTCTTTCATTATTAACACTTGTCATTAAATCCAAAATGATAGTTTATTCCGTTGAGTGTTGAATGTGTGATCACATGAACAAAGTAGTTAATTTCTTGGTCCTAATGGCCTATCATAATATTTAATACAAAGATAAAACATAATATAACATTTAACATGATTTTCTTATAAAATATTTTGATTTCTAATTTTTTAGTACATTCTAAGAAATACAAGAACAATAAGAGAGAGAGAACTATCAACCCATATAGTGAGGTCATAGACTAAGTAAAAATGGTTATAAAATAAGTAATAAAATATCCACATATGTAAATGATAGGAGACATAAATCCATATAAGGAATGACTAATTTACCTAAAACTTATATCATTTTAGCATAAATGTATAATTAATATACTATCATCCCTCCATCATCATTCAATCCAATAAAAATAGAACTCAATAGCATTAAAAATAAAATCCATATAAAATCATAAAAAATAAAACTATATTATTTCAATCCCCTAAAATTTATATGATTGTTTGTATATATAGAAACCATTTGGATTAAAAATGAAAATCAGGTAGCTTCCAAAAATATAGTGACAACAAGACATCAAATTTGGATTGAATTAAAAACGATTAAATCAATAGTGGTAAGACCTTTAAAATGGAATACAACTAGGACCTTGAAGGTGCCTTTAAGAAATGTTGGTTAATTATATTAAAACTCTAAATGCAGAAAACTTGAAAACCCCTTTGTAATGTATTTTACATGTACTTTTTTTACCCTATTTTTTATTTAATTTTTTTATAGGAATAAAACATTGAAAGATAATTTAGATTTTAAGGTATGGCATTTAATCATAAATCTAAATGTAAAATAGAATTAATTGAAATTGATTGACAATGGCATGTGTTAAACATAGTAAGTACAACCAAGAGTAAGATAGTTTTTTTGGGTTTCTTGTTGAATCTAGTAGGTATTTGATAGTGAAAAACATAATAAAATAGGCTTGTGATATCTTAGGTTTGATAATAGATTATGCATCTATATCTAAACAAGCGTACACTCCCTAGACAATGACGCGGTGCAACCTTATTTATTGACTGAGAATTTGTCTATTATGAAAGTGATGAAATTGAAATTGTTTTATCCCCTGCACTTGTGTCTACTAAGAGGGTTCATATATTATGATTATGTTAGTTTCACACAAAAAACTTTGTTTTCATTCTCATTACTTTGAAAACCTTAGGTGTACTTGTGAGAACTACAAACTTGAAAAAAAAAATAGAAAGGAAAGTGTAGTGGGTTGAGATGACCCCAATCACCCTCTTTGATTATTGATTATTGCCTACATATTAAAATAATTCAATGGAATCATGACACACATAGTTATCCCACTTGATTTGATTATACAATTGTACACCATGATATTCATGCAGCTACTATTTTAGTTTTTATACTTGACAATGTTTTCTCTTGACTTGAATTAGAATCCTTCAGACTTGGCTTGTGACTACTCCTAGTGATTGATAAATTTTAGAATAATAGGGTAGATTTTTCTAATGTTGATTATTGTACAAGTTTTCAATAGATAGTGCATGGCTCAAGGGATATATAGTTTTAATGAATGACCTTTGATTTATATTTATAGGATTCCAATTGAATTATTTTCTTTAGCCAACTTGCAAAACATGTAGTATGAGCCATATGGATATTTTGAATTTTATAAACTAGATGTTAGATGGTGTTTTGACAAGGTTATATTATTGCATACCTATCTGCATCCCTAAAAAGTATAAATAATTGACCTAAGGTGAGAGTAGTTTGAGACTGATATTAAGTGGTTTGAGCAATGACTTGGGAATCTTTGTGTACTAGTGATGATGAATAGAGGGGGCAATCCCACATATAGATAAATGGCTAGATTAATAGCAAATAAGATTTATATTAATACAATTCAAGTGGTTTAAGATATTTTAATAATTAAAATTGTCAAGTACTTGTGACTAGATTTAGGTATCTATAGTAATATGGAAACGAAGAGTACATCGAAGCATACATAATAAATACATGGTGAATACTTGCAACTTACATAAAATTTTATCATTTAGATCCCACTGAGTGTCACCTCAATGTCTTGTAGTCTGTTATTCCATCTATTCACTGTAGTTGAGACCAAAATACATAGTATTAGTATAACATTATTAAAAAATAGTTCAAAATAATCAACATAAATATATAATAATAAAATTTTCAATAATTTTTTTATAATTTTACCTAAATAATATATACACAAAATATAAAATTATATATTTATTTTATGAACTTCACCCTATTTAGATTTTTAATAGAATATTCAAATATTTTGAACAAAATTAGACGTCATTGCTAGAATTTTATACTATTTTGGCAACTGTTATGAGCAACTTGAGATGCATGAAAATAAGATATTTAAAATCATAATTATACGTGTGTTGTCCATTTATATTTTTTGTAACAACATAATTGAATTTAAATTTATTCAAGCCTATCCAAAGTATCAATGTATTTATAATAGTGAAACACCTTATTACCATCATTCTTTCTTATTCTTTGAACCCTTCAAATGAACGAAGTCCCATGAGAAACACCATGCATTTATTTTTGTTAGCACCCTTTCTTTTGTTGTATTTTACTTAAGTATACACTCCATCTCAAACAACACACCACAATCTTATCCAATCCAAAAACTAATTGAAATGCCTTTTACTAGAGTTATCTCATCACATCAAATGTAGATCCCATTTCTCACTTTGGTCAACCTATATTTGGATAAATTTAGATTTCCATTCAACTGAATAACTAATAAAAAAATTTACATGTCCTTACCATCAAGATCCACCACTATTTTGATGGTTTTTATTGACAGTCCCATCAAAATAATTTAAAATATCATCTAAGTTGTGCCTTCATCTAGTATCCATTCTTTGCAGTTTATTAGCATTAGGTAAGCTTGAAGGTGAAGATTAGAATATGCAACTGAAATGGTTTGGAAGATATCCAACTACATCATCTTCATCTTCATCCACAACTTGAAATTTTATATAGTTTCAATTCTCTACATACGATTTAACAGACCAATAATATTTTGTGTGTTTTGTTGATTGCAACTCCAATCCTTAAATAAGGGATTATAAAATTTTATAATACTATATAGTGATCCATATTGGTAAAACCCATCAAGATTCCCTATTGTAATATGATCTAATTTATTCCAAATACTTCTTTTTCATGATATTTATTAAAATGAAGACATTGTGCATTTTATTCTTGTTTAATAACTCTATTTAGAATTCCAACACTATAAAGTAATTCAATGAAATCATAGGCCCTTTCTATTCCCACCATCCCACCTAATTTTCTAAAATAAATAGAATGGAGGGAAAGATCCTCTATCTGATTCCGAAGTATTCATATGGCACAACTCCCAATCCTTTATCTGGATGGAGGAAACCTTGTAGGGAGAACATAATGTTAATCCATGTTTTACACGGCCAAGTGAACTTGATGAGATGAGTTATATATATAGGGCTGTTGCCCGTTGCCATAGTGATATATAGGGTGAGCATAGTATGTATAGAGATAGAGATAGAGATAGAGATAGAGATAGAGATAGAGTCTATATTCAGTTTAGATATGGGGTGGGGGAGGGATTGGATTGGCATTGGGAGTTTAGAGTTTAGAGTTAGTTATAGTTTAGTTTATATAGATACATCTAACCTAGTTAAATAAAATACACACGACAAGTGAGAGTTTTGATCTTGAAAAAATATCATCAATAAAAATACAATGTGACAAGAAATTTGCATATCTTTATATGCCTCCCTACTAAAAAAATGTATGCTAACATTAGTGTGATTTTGGTTCTATAGCCAATATAACCATAACACAAAAATAATATGAAACTTGAACCATTTTGTACTCTTTCCCATAAATTAAAACTATGAGAAATTAAAATGCCATTGTAATCTATAAAAATTGATAAATAAATCTCAATACTTAATGTTCTCTTACTTTAGATATTTTTTATACTTTTCATCTCTTTCAAACACCTCTAAACATGCTGAGAATCAAAGTGTTGTGTTGAAGCCCAATTTTTAGATATATGCTTGCAGTGTCGACATTTTTTAGCATACGATCATCCACTTTAAATTTATTATAAAACATTCTAACATGATTAAAACTATTCAAATTTTCCCTACATATTAAATCTCGCCAGCCACTAAATAAAGGATTCACTAGATTCTTTCTATTGTGGATGTAATCTTGGTGATTAATTAATTTTACTTTGTAATCATTATAATAACCAATTATACTTCATCCTTCCCATGAAATTATATATATTATTCCCAATTTTGAAGAATAATCTTTCATCATAAGTTGTCTTTTTATATAATCCCCATATGAGGAAAGATAAATAATAGGTCCCTAAAATATTTTCATGTCTTTTTTTTTTCCATTGGTGTTGAACAAATTTTGTATTAAATCTATCAAAAATTGGATGCCAAATAAGAACTAAATGAATAATTTGATCATATTAAAAAAAAAATCAATAGTAACACATGCATAATGGTCAATCACATAGTTAATGAAAGCACATGTACATGTGATAACCTCATAGCGTACTATTCCATCGTTAGCTATCATTATGAAATGTGATTGGAACTAATGTTATACTTTCTTGACATAAAAACTCACCACTATATCATTTTTTTCTACTCACCTAACATATTTTTTCACAATAGTTTCATCTTTAATAAGACATGAATTATATCTTCTATACCAAGTTTCTCCTTATAAGAAACATAATCCTTTCCATCTACCTAAAAAATGTACTCATGCTCCCTTGGAATATATTTTAATGTATTTTGTAACTTCTCTTAGAGTTATTGTTATTGAAGTTTCATTTAAATTCAAGCTAAGAAAGTTATGTAATCTAGTATTTCCTCATAACTTGATCATATTGTAAAAGAACTAGTAGATGCAATATACCATCTCCCTACTTTGAAATTAATAATGTTGTGAAATATATATTGGATAAATATCAAAAAATGCCTCTTTAAATTGTAATTTTAATTTTTGATTTGCCTCACATACATATTTTAAAAATATAAATACGTCATTTCTCTATGCTAATTTGAATAATGTTTCCTTAAGGAACCTCATTCTAATAAATAAGAAATAAACCTTCATATTTTCAGATAAAAAATCTCACATTTTTTGTCTATGGTTTGTATTTATATATCTTACTAATATTTGAGTTAAATAGTCTAATATTATCCCTTTCTTTGTTTCTCTCCTATGACATTATTTAGTGTTAAATCACATTTATTTATCATGTTTGGGATTATGTTACATATTTGGGTTAAATTGAGAATTATGGACCCTCTTACTAACTCTTGTTGGATAAATCCCCTTTCTCTAAGAATCCTCTAGTTCTTGTTGGAAATTTGTTGTACGTTTTGCATGATTTACTTTCATTTTGATTATAGATATATAATGGGATAGAATGAGACTTTATTGACCCCTAGACATGGGAGTAGTAGTAACCTTCAAAATTGTTTGGATTCTTAAATGTAGTTTCAGGCCCATGTGGATGGTTTTAAACCATGATAATAAATGGGTGGTATTATGGCCCATAGTTTCATGGGAACCATTATGGGTTGTATTCTTGGCCGATGGTTTTGGTACACATGGTAATTGAATACCATTTAGGTGGTTTGCCTACGTATACTTGCATATGCATTAGGGTAAGTTATAAGTTTGAAGGATGTTATTATATTGTAAATGTTAAGTTAATGCAATAAGGAATAAGGTCATTATGAAATATATATATATATATATATATATATATATATATATATATATATATATATATATATATATATAGGTTTTGGTACACATGGTAATTGAATACCATTTAGGTGGTTTGCCTATGTACACTTGCATATGCATTAGGGTAAGTTATAAGTTTGAAGGATGTTATTATATTGTAAATGTTAAGTTAATGAAATAAGGAATAAGGTCATTATGATATATATATATATATATATATATATATATATATATATATATATATATATATATATATATATATATATATATATATATATATATATATATCGTAAAAGGTTTTCCTATGTTAAATATTATGTATCATGTGTTTGTACTATTTTTATTTCTATTTTAGCTCTATAGTATGTAATCATTTCTTCTCCTACATTAGTTTATCATTATATTATTTCTTCATTTTATATTAGATCTAAGTTTTAACTTAATTAAAAGTGCTAAGGAATATTGACCCTATGATAAACTATTTTTCAAGAGGAGACTTTGTGCATAAGATTATTTATATAAAGGAACTAAAGTTGGAATATCTTCTTGTATATAGGGATCAATGGGTTACTATATTAGGTGGATAACCTATAGATATGAAGGCAAAAATTTGGGACAAGATGGATTGAAATGAAAAGAGTTCAATCAAATAATGTCTTTTAGATTTATTGATAATTAATTATTCTAATTTGATTAGGGCATGTGATAAATATGAAAAGTACTAAAGAGATCATTATAATTATATGTTTTGGTTGATTGTCTAACTATGACTATGTTATGGAGATGAAAATAATGGATAAGCACTCCCATGGTTCACTTGGTTCAGGAACTAATACGTTGCATGTGATGGTTGCTTCTGCAAGATAGGGTCAGTATCATAGGTCGATACTCACCTACTAATTAAAGATGACCTACGCAGAAGTGTGACATCGTGACTATACAGTCACCTAATACTTTATTTACTTATTTTGTTTTTTGGATATCAAAACCTAATGATGCATGCAAATCCAAAAATTGACCTCATTTACCTTGAAACACTAGATGTTTGTGTGATGGATTTGTTGAATCTCTCCAGAGAAAAAAAAGTGAAAAAACTTTGGGATAAGTTAGAGAATTTGTATCAAACAAATTCTCTCATGAACAGTTTTTTTCTTTAAAATAAGTTGTACTCCCTAAGGATTAATGACACTAAGTCCATGATAGAGCATATGAATACAATTAACATAGGTAAATCAATTATTTTCCATTGAGATTAAAATATAGGAAGAATAAAAGTGTATTAATCTATTATATTTTTTATAGAATTCATGGGATAACCTTATTAAGGACATTACTAATATTTAAACTACATTAAATCTTGAATATTTAGTGGCAACTCTATTATAAGAGAAAATAGACAAAAATCCATGGAGGATTATCAAACAAAGGATGATATGTTTGTGAGAGGTTGTTCCCAATATAAAAACAAAAAGAAGTTAAGGGACATAGAATAAAATCCTAGAGGTAAATCTAAAACTCTAAGAAAAACTTTGAGGAAATGCAATAATTATAAAATTGGGTAAAGAAGGATTGAAAATCTGAAAAGGTTGAAAAGGGTAAGTCATATTATAATTCTCTTTATGTAGAAATGAAGACCCCGAGTGAATACTTTGGATACTATCCTTGGCATATTAAAGTATGAATGATTACATGATGCATGGTTGATTGACTCAAGTGCCTCATTTTATATAACTTCCCATAGAAATTGGTTACGTGAATATGAAAAGATCAAAGGAGGTGATGTCTCTTTTAGAGATAATTCAACATATAACATCATATGCTGAGGAAGAGTCAAGATGATGTTCAAAGACAAAAAAATTAAATCCCTTATTGGTGTTCTATACATTCCATGTTTGGATAGAAATATAATTTATGTAAGAAATAATAGTGATGTGCATGTGCAACTGGTATTTGAATAGGATAGTTGCATGATGGTTTGTGGAGAAACAATATTGGAAAGAAGAGTGAACATATGATTTTTTTTTGAGGCAATAACTATATGTGATGCATGTAATAGCAATGTTGTTCCTAATGTCAAAAATGAATTAGATCAAACTATTATGCTTCCTTCAGAATGAAAATGATTTGGTATCAGTGAATAGGACATATTAGAGAGAAAGGTTTTAGAGTATTAAAAGATATTGGTATGGATGAATGAATTTATAATTTTCCTTTAGATTTTGATTTTTGTGAGCATTGTGTATTTTCCAAGAAAATAGAAGTAAAGTTTCCCAGTAGTGCTACAATAGGAGACATAAATTTTTAGTTAATACATAGTGATGTGTTTGGAGTTATCAAAGTTTTATCACTAGGAAACTATCGATATTTTGTTTTATTTATATATGATTACTCAAGTAAAACCTAGGTATATTTTATAAAGAATAAATATAAGGTTTTTAAAAAGTTAAAGGAGTTTAATTCTCTTGTTAAAATCTGGATGAAAAATAAGATAAAGGTCTTAAGAAGTGATAATGATGGAGAGCAATGCTAAAATGCATTCAAGGACTTTTGTGACTAGTTTAGAATAGAGAGGAAAAAAGATTCCATATACCTCACAAAAAAATTGAGTTGTTGAAAGAATGAATAGGACTCTAATAGATAAGGAGAGAAGTATGCTTAATGGTGTAGGCTTAGAATGAAAATTATGGGTGGGAGTCATAACTACTTTTTACCTAATTAATATATTTCCAACCTCAACCCTTATTGTTAAAACTCTGCATGAAGCATGGACTGGTAAGAATACGCTCTTTGAATGCTTAAGAGGTTTGGTTTTGATGCATGTATATAGATTCCAAATGAAAAAATAAATAATATATATTATAAATCATCCAAGTGTATCTTTATTTGGTATATTAAAGGCATAAAATAATATAAGCTTTAGAACCCAAAAACAAAAATGAAAAAAAGCAATGTAATGTATGTAGGGATAAAAAGAGGCCAATAAATCTCTATGAAGTAGACACACTCCAATAGCTCAAGAAACCTCTGCAAGACTAAAGAAAGTAGACAATAAAGGATATACTATTATAAAAATATTACAATGAGCATATATATGAGAAGTATATGTGTGTGTGTGTGTGTGTGTGTGTGTGTGTGTGTGTGTCTCTCTCTCTCTCTCTTTTCTTATTGATCATTATAAGTGACGCATGTGAGTGGCCCACTTAGTTATTACTAAACATTAAATATATGCATATATTTATTATAAGCGTAGATATGCAAGCAACTAACTAGACTTATTATAAATTTTAACTAACAAAGTTAACTTAACTAAAGTGCATAGATAAATATTTCACCAACACGTTCACTTAAGTACAACATACATAGGGTATGAAAAATATAAATGAGGTATATCCTTTGAATATGGGTCCTATAAACTAGTTATGATAAATTATCCATGTATAATCTAAATAATGAAGGTCACCCCAAGCATAGATCATATTTTGAGATAGTGACATGGTGTTGATGGCTTAGTGAAGATGTCAAAAACTTGATCCTCTATAGGCATGAAATCCAAACTAAGTACACCATCCTAGATGAGATACCGAATGAACTGCATATGGATCTCATTGTGTTTTGTTTGTTGATACTCCATTGGATTATGAGAAATGTGTATGGTGCTCTGGTTGTCACACCAAAGAGTAATGTATTGAATCATTAGAAATCAAAACTCTATCAATAACTGATGAAGCTATAAAACCTTCTACGTAGCTAAAACAACACCTTGATATTATGCCTCTATGGATTATATTGCAATAAAAAATTAATTATTGCAAGACCAAGAAATTAGACCTAAACCAAGGTCATAAACAAAGATGAAATTGGACTTATAATTATCAACATCATCGACCCAATCAAATTTAGTGGATCCCACAATCAAATAAGAAGACCCCAATGTAATTGTGCACCAAAGGGTGTATTATCTCAAATGTACCTCATGAATACATTTGGCTACCTATCGATGAATCTCATGATGATCCTAAGAGAAATGGGAGACAAGGCCATCCACAAAGGAAACATAAGGATGACTATATGTCATCTACAAAATAATACCCACCATTTTCCCATACTAAGTAGGATCAACTCCAGGTGTACTACAATTAGTTGACAATGTAACCCCTAAATGAAAAGGTGTGGGTTAAAGCTTGCAATAAAGCATGTCAAAGTGATGAATTAAGTCACAAAAATACTTATTCTAAAAAATGGAGATACCACCAAAAAAGTGGATGAACTATAACCCAAGAAAGTAGCACAGAAGTCCCAAATCTATCATATGAAATTGCTCCATCAAATGTGTTGTACATCATGAATCATGGAAGAGGAATTTCATGTTAGTATCCAGTCATCAACATAAAGGAAATGTATCAAAATATCATATCCATTCCTCTAGATATAAACTATAGGGTATAAATGAAAAGGTGTGAACCCAAAACAAAGCAAAAAAACTATCATCTGGTCATATCAAGCTCTGAGATCTTTCTTGAAACCATACAGTGCATGAGGAAGTTGGTACACAAGAGAATAATCCTATACAAAAACTTGTGGATGCTCCATATAAATATCCTCACGAAGTTCAACATTTAGGAATGCACTATTCACAGCCATATAATTCATGGCCATCCCTATGATGTAACTTAAGAGAGCATAAGGTCAACATAATCCATCCTAGAAATTGGGGGAATTATTTTTGGAATGGTCGATCCCCTCAACCTGTAAAATACCCTTGGATTCAAAACATGTCATTTACTTTTCAATAGAACCATCAACTACATATTTGGCCCCATAAACCCATTTTCAATGAACCATTTTTATTCCTTTAAGAAGAGAAACTAAATCTCAAGTGTTATTCTCCATCAAAATAGAATTTTATTATGGCATCACTACATCCCACTTAGGTATAGCTACCACATCTAAATAATTTTTTTAGATCCTCTAAAATATCATGAATTAGAATATTAACTCAAGTTGTCTGTGAACATGTATGATGAGTGTTAAAAAGATCACCTACCAAAGAATCAATCTTTTGTCGAGTATTATGAACACACTTTGGTATAGGCTATGTAAAAAGAGTTGGTAGTACAAAATCTATAAAATGTCACTATCATCATATAAAGGTAAACAATACTTAAGCGATGAAGGAATTAGTGAATAAAAATATGTAGAATGAGGATCCATTGTGAAGTGCTCATAAAAATGGGCATCCTACCAAAAGAGAACATCTCAAATACTATGCCAAATAACTGAAATGGCTTTACATATTCACATTAGCCAATAAAAATTAATGATTAAATCTTATTGTCCATATCTTTATGTTTAACGTCTAGAATGAACACAAAATTATCATTACAAAATACCTTGAATGGATAAAAAACATGCTTAGCTTGGGACCAAGCTTCCTTAGGAGTCATGTCCTACATTATCTTATGGGACATGTGGTTCTAAATTTAATTAACATAATTCATTACCTCAACCCAAAATGTAGGTGTCATGTTCTTGGACTAGATCATATAATTGGCCATCTCTTTCAATGTCTTATTCTTCCTCTCAAAAATGTTATTTTTTAGGAGTGTAGCATAATATGTACTGATGTTGTGCTCCATGAAAAAAATGTTGAAATATGTTAAACACATATTTACCCTATTATTTGTGTGTATCTTCTTGATAGGAAGATAATATTGCTTCTCAAAAAATTCCTTGAAGTCCTTAAATTTCTCAAATACTTCACTCTTGTACTTTATAATTTATATCCATGTATGACATGGGAAGTTATCAGGAAGATAATATTGCTTCTCAAAAAATTCCTTGAAGTCCTTAAATTTCTCAAATACTTCACTCTTGTACTTTATAAATTATATCCATGTGTGACATGGGAAGTTATCTATAAATCTAAGTACAGACTTGGCCTTTGAAAAATAAGGAGTTGTAAATGACACAAGGTCAATATGTACCAACTCAAAGATAGCCTTAGTTCACTTATCCTTGCCTTTTGGAAAATGATCTTGATGATGTTTTCAAAGAACACAACTCCGACAAATCCCATCGGTACTAGACACCCTAGGAAGACCAAGCACCAATTTTTTTAAGTCAACTATTATAAATAACTATAACTCAAGTGCTCATAATGTTCATACCATAGTTTATTCAAAACATTGGCATGAGAAACAAAGATGATACTAAATAATACTCAAAACCATCAAATACATAAATGTGTGGACCATGATCAACAATACTTGAACCAATCATTACTTTTGGAATTTTCAACTCTGATCACAACATTATGTGGATAAAATTCCACAATATTCTTATTCATAGAATTAAAAATATAATAGATGGACAATAGATTATTATAAATTTTAATAAAATAAATGCCATTGTTGATGCAACCATGGTGAAATTCAACTAGGTCTGAACCCAAAACATCAATTTGTGAGGAATATCCTACTATAATATGTGTCATGTTGCTAGAAATATGAGAAGTGATAATCTCATGTGAATGTGTCATATGATGAGAAGCACCTAAATAAAGTATCAAGCTATATGAAGATGAAATCAATGCTTGAGATGGAAGTGTTTTCCCTTTAATTTTGGAAGATGAAAAAGAAGAAAGAGAAATGATAGTGATCTTGTGTTGTTTCACTACTTCCTCCAATGTGTTCATTCTCTTCCAACACCTAGACTCAAGATGACTTTCTTACCACAAAAGGTACAAGTTTCACTAAACTTATTCTTATATATAGAGGGAGAATCCTTTGACTTAGAAGGATGCTCAGTAGAATTAATAGATTTAGAGGAATATTGAGTAGACATTATATTGGTCTTAGATTCTAACTCTAGATTACATTTACATTTAGGTGAGTTTATTACTAATGCCTTGGAATAGGAAAAACATATAGTTGAACAAGCTTAGATTGTTCTATAGTGAGATGTTCACAAAAGGTCTCAAAAGTGGGAATACTAAATGCATCACCTAAGCAATCCATGGAGGAATAAAAGATAGAGGAAAAGACTTGAAATGGGATATTTAACTTAGAGAGATTCAAGAAGACACACTCTTTTTCCTTTTTAAACTTACCACAAGCTTTTAATTATGAGAAAATAAACTTGAGATGCGGAATAAATTTTTCAATTTAATGGAAATCATTAGGCATAATGGAATAAAACTCAACATCCTGCTGTAAACCTTAGAATTCAATGATTTTATTAAAAATTTCCTAAAATTTGTTCCATGCATACTTCAGTGTGTCACATTCAATGATGTGAGAAAATAAATTATCTAAAATATACCTACCAATGAGGACCATGGTTTCATCAAGTTTGTTTGCATATGAAAATTTCTTATATTTCTAGGGACAAATTGGTGTCGTATTTTTCAGCATAGCCCACAACCTATTTTAGTTGCTACTATATTGTTAATTTTACATAGTACATAGACATTTGACATGTTGTTGGACTATCCTTAGTTACATAAGATCTATGCAGTAACATCTTTAATACATGTGTAAATTATTTACATGGAATCATGGTGGTTACAATTCTGGGTATTCCATATGAGTATCCTTTTCAACTAGAGATATTTCATCCACCCCCATCACCACCACATTTAGTTATGCAACCTATTAAGGTTCATTCTATGTATGTGATTCAGAGGAAGGTAATTTACATTACTAGATGACCAATGATTCAATGCCCATTACATCAATGGTCTATTCAACTTGCAAGACAAATATGATCCAATTCATCATGTCTTGAGCTATTGTTATAGATAGCTCCATGTTTTACACAATGAACACAAGCTACAATACATCAGGTTCCACATGATACTATTAGTACTATGGTTACTCATCATATGCAAAATCATATGATTCATGATGATAATGATAGATATATTACAGCTTGAGATCGTCTCTAAAATTTAGATATAAAGACATATGGGACAACTTGATCAAGACAAATGGCCTTTTTGATGTTGGATACAGGACCTACATGTGAACATCCCATTGATGGAATCATTGGTTAGCAGGGAAAAAATAAAAAATATTAAAAAAATAGATAAAATAAAAATATTTAAAAAGTACAAAAAAATTAAAATATTTAGAAATATATAAAATCAAGACATACGCATGACATCTATTATTAGTTTACATTTTTTATTTATATTTTTTATCACATTATGGTAGATTACATATATTGTTCACACACATTCATTTCACAGTATACATGAGTAAGTTGTAGGACATACAAGTTTCATATGACACAAACATTCAGATGCAACGCATTCCTACACCTAGTGGGCTACCCTTCCTACATTAAGGCATGCTTACATTGGGGTATCTCTTTGGTACATATATATAAGTTATAATTTTTTATGACCATTCCATTGACCATATTGAGCTGCCTAAAATTAGTTATACATATTATGCATTTGTTTATTCTACTAGTACTATATGGATACTATACTTTACCATGTGTGATGATTCAATACATTGTTAGTGTAGACTAACTTTGTTAGTTTTATGCATGTTGTTACTCATTAAATTATGTGACCATTATTGTTACATTGAATTATGTATGCATATTTCTTCTTATCTTTGGTATGTTGTAATCTTTTAGTGTGTATTAGATTGTATGTGGCTCTTTCCTTATGTAATATTGATCATTTTGTGTGGTTATGCATGTATTATGTGTGATTATTCCTTTGCATGAAATTGAGTGTTTTTGTGTGTCATGGTCATGACCTTGTGTGCATATGAGTGGATACATCTAGGAACATATGTTGAGATTATGGCATCTTGATCCATATCATGCATCTTTCTTACTTGTGTGTAGTGTCTTAATCTCTACCATACATCATTTGTGTGTTTATTATTCTTCATTGTTTATATATTTGATGACCATTCTTGTGTGCCCAATTGTTATATTTAGCTTTATATGACACGTGTATGTTTTGGGATCATGTTTCATATATGCTTTGATGATATAATTATACTATGATGACATATTTTCTTCATGTTAACACATGCTTACATATTTTTATATAGCGTGATGCATATGGTTTTTTTCTTTGAGATTAGTATTTCACAAACTACATCCCTCAACTCAAAACATGGAATATTTAGCTTGTTATAGAGATTCAAGCCTCTACACACAAATGTTCAAATTTTGTGACAGATTATATGATTTAGAAGGTTTAGATTCTATCAAATTATTAGATTGGTCTAGGTTATGAGACAACTATATACAAATTTAGATATATTTGGGGGTATATGTAATGTGTATGTAGATATTTTACAGGTACATGAGTAACAAGTTATTAGATTCATTATATTGGAGGTATAATGACACATGGATTTATGGCATTCTATATCATATTGGGACAATTGGATAATATTATGGGGCATGGCTGATTTTTCATGCATACACTCTCATATTTTAAAGCTGGTAATGAAGGTACCAAAGGTAACATTCTGAATGTAAAACCTATCTACAATGATTGATTTAGTTTATCCAAAGTTACATATGAGCCTAGTATAGGGATCCACCTTTACATATAAACCTAGTATGGGGTTTCAAATTTTTCTTCTTAAACCTATTATAGATTCTTGATGAGTTAAATGAGAGTGTAGTTGAGGTTCTGTGTTGCTCAATTGCTAAGCACATCTCCTCGTTCATGAGGGTTGGGGCATTTATCTTCCCAACCCAAATTTTTACACTATGTCACTCATCTCGGGGCATAATCACCCCAGTCTCCAATGCTTCAAAGGGCATCATAGTTTTCTTGCTTATAGGTGTATCCCTTCCTTTATTTTCAAATTTAAATTTTTTCATTAATGTAATTCACTTCAGATTTCATATCATATATAAACATTAATTGCTACATGTTTCATTGCAGGTTTATATGGCCCAAGTTGGACACTTGAATCCTTCTCACAAAAACAAAAGGTGGTTACAAACTAAGGTACACAATTTATTTATCATTTGACTCTATCATTGTCCATACTAGAATAAAAGGGGGAATATATAGACACATGAATATGGTATTAAATACTTGAAAATGTCAATATTGACCTATTTTTACCATAATTGACTTGTGCATACATATATCACTCTTGTCAATGTTATATATTATCTATTAATTTATCTATAGACTTGACCTTTTCAATTTATTCTTAGTCACCTATAAAAATTCTCTATTATGTGCCTAACTTGCATATTATCCTAATTAGAGTGTCTCTTGTTCATCATATCATTGATTCATATTCCTTAGATGTATTCGGTTACAATCAGATGGATCTGATTACTAGATTTAACCCCTTGTACTAGATCCATTTGTGCACCTTATAATGACCATTTCCCTAAATTCAAATCTTTCTTATGGGTCAGCCCCTACATTTCACATGTCATGGGAAGAATAAGTTATTCAAAGAGTCATCTATTTATACACACTAGGCCTAAGACTATTCCCATCTAGCAAGAATTTATATAACACCTATCAAGATAACATATATACATTTGTATATTAAGAGGAACATACATAAAGATTCATGTTGTGCCCTAACACACACCCCATTTTAAAAAATTCAAGCAGGGACCCATTATTATTGAAAATATTTATTTGAGGGTCCTATAAACCTTATGAATCCATGATATGAATTTATTCATGAAAAATTCTAAGGTTGTCTTCAGAAGTCTAAACTTATATAAATTCAAACTTTGAAAATCAAAGATTGAATAGTCATCTTCATTTATCTTAAATCTTGGGTTTTCATAGTTTCTAAAATTTATTTGGACTAATAGAGATAATATATTTCATCCTAGTGGTTCTATTGTTTTATGTCTAAATATTATCAATGGGAACTTACCAAGCATTCGTGGGTCAGGCCTTACTTTAGTTTATTTGAGATCAAGCAGGTGGTATCTCCATATTATGCATAGCCTTCATGCCTTTGCCAAAAGTTTATAAGTACTCCAAGACCCCGAGCTCCAACAGTTTGATAGGTGGCATTCATGCATTGCACATAGCCTTCCATATTTAAATAAATTTCTAAGTGTTCAAAATCTCTGAGCTCCAAGAAAGGCCACATGGCATGTTTATGTGAACCTAGAACCACAAAATCTTTAAAAAAAATTTAATCATATAATGGTTTTGAGTTCCTGCATTCTAATGGTCTTGAGCTCCTAAGTTTTAAGCATTTGACACTTGACATATTCTCATCAATCTAGAACCACAGAAGGGTTAACATAGTCTAATGGTTATGATTTCTCATAGTCAAATGGTTCTAAATTCCTGCATTCCAATGGTTTTGAACTTCCAAGTTTAGAGCATTTGACACTTGGTACATTTTCATTTACCTAGAACCATAGAGGGATTAAAACCAAGCTCAGCATTCAACGGTCCCATGGTTCTGAGTCTTTGTGCCTCTAAGTACCTAAGATTGTGCCACATGTCAAGATTATGTTTATACAAAACATTTACATATACATACATGGTTCAAAAGGCTCAAGCACCCATGATTCCATGCTTTTGAGTCCCTATAGGCCCAAGGTTACTCCACATAGCACAATTACATCAACTTGCAGCCCCAGAATATATAAAGCATATACGCAAATCTAAAGGCCCGAGTGAAAGACAATTAGACACGTGTCATGATCCAAGAGATGCAGGCTCAAAGTACACATAAATGAGGTTGACAATAGGGAAAATAAGTGGGTAAGCAATAATTTGAAAACTGTCTAGAACATGATGAAAGGACACATAAAATTAACGAATGGTTTCCACTTGGCAAACAAGTAAACCTGATAGAACTGACTAACACGTTCAAATCGAAATGGGAACAAAATAAAATGGTCATTATTTACATTAATAACATACAAATGCAATCAAGACTCAAACTTTTAGGTAATCTATACAAAATTTAAGTTAAGGCTAGTTATTTCACCATCAATCTATCAATCAAACTTTGTAATTTGAAGCCCTTGAGAGTCCAAAGAGTGTTATTTTTTTAGTAAACTTGCAAGAACAAACCAGACAATTTGTAGAAGAAATTACATAGTTTAAATCTAACATAATGGCCTCCTCTTCAAAGAAAGTATATGTTAAATCCCCCTCAGGGTAATATTGTGTCATAAACATAGAATACAAGGACACGGTGTTTGATTAGGTGCCCTCGAATTCAACTTCCTCCACTATTTGGTGCTCTGGAATGATGTAGAATTTGTGGCACCCTACGATGTGCAAGATCAATTATCTCCATCTAGTAGTAGAAAAACTAGAGGTAATGTATTTCATAGACTTGCTTAGAGGTTTGTTTTTCAATATAATACTTTTTAGGGATTGCTTGCATGTTACGAAAAGTTAAAATATAGATACAATTATTTTTGGTACATATTTAGAAAGGTATCTCAAACTTCCATGTCTTGAGACCACCTATAACCAAGTCTCGGCTAATGTTTATCTTGAGCACAATACAATAGATGGGAGACTAAAACAATGTTTGGTAAAGGGCCAGACACATAATCCCAAGGGAGGTATTTTCTCCAATTGCATCGTCAAACTTAGACATGATATTATGATAGTTATGGCCTTTCTAAACAAATTATATAGTTTTGAAAGCATAAATTATGTACAAGTGGAATGGGTCCATTTGTTGGACATTATTTTAAATTCAAACAAGTTAGTTACCTTAGGGGAGGTCATAAGTGCTAGATTGAAAACATAAATGTTCTATCCTAACAAAAACCAACTAATAGAATTTTTTACTTGATATCACATCTACTAGATGCAATCATGGACATAGTTCACAAGACACATGAGGAGTTATGGAAACCCTCAACAGAATATTTGGGTAATATAATCTATGAAGATTACTCTTTCATGTTTCCATACAGATTCAAAAAATAAAATTCAAAGAATATGTTGGGACATCTATCCTATAGTATATCAGGTGATCCATGGCACCCAGATGCCTAGGCTATCTAAAAACCTAACAAGAAGAAATGGTAAAATGGGGGATTATTGATATTACCCTGACTGCATAGTAATTAGAATTGAAGGGACAAGGACAACTTCTTTATTTCAACCATAAAACATCCCAGACAAAATTATAGAATAGGATGTGGCTTTTCAACTCTACAACATCATTGATGAATACTTGGCCTTAAATATCAAGTCTATTATTATAAAAATCTTGATCATTAGACAAATTCAATTTTTGGTTAGGCCACATTTCAAATAAGTTGGGAAAGCCATATCCCACTATAATTTAAAGTTTTCCCAATTCAGGGAATTGGACACCAAGAAGAAAATCAGGATATATTCTAAGCACCTTAAGAAAAATAATAAGGTGAACATTTCATATAATCACCAAGAATATGATCATGATGTTGCTTTTTTAAAATACATCAGATGATACTAAGGTGTGGATAATGATGAAAGATAAATAGATGTCTATGATAATTTCTCAGGCCCTTCAATATAATCTTGAGATCACTAAAGAACAAGCTAAAGAGATGGAACAACACGAACATAGAGCATGGATCCATCAATGGCCTCCAACTCAACCACAAGGTTCAGAAGGGCAAGACCAACCTCTCTCTCTCTCTTATAGCATAATAGACAAATTTACAAGAGGGAGAATCTAGTAACCAAAGTAAATTTAATTCAAAAATAAAGAAATAAATTCTAAGAGGCCTCCCCCATCCTCAATTTACCTCTACATCTCTTAATACTACTATTGTGTTGGGAACAACCACTGTAAAGAAGAAAACTATACCTCCTCCAAACTATCACAAGAGTGCATTTTTTATGGCACCTTTGTCACCACTTACAATAGTCACCCAAGTTAATCTCTTTAAGCTTTTATAGGCTTCTTTCTTGTTTATTTCAACTATGCTTTCTTCTCCTTAGGCACCTCTCATAAGTCCACCTCTATCCACTACCATCACTGAGGAGGCATCTTCTCAAGCACTCCCTACCATGTTAGCCCCTACTCCATTCACCCTTCATTCCACCATTGTTGTTCCACCAACCATTCCTTCACCACCACCTATAGTGATTCCTTCTACCACTATAGCTCCTTCATTCATTTCACCATCTCCCTCACCTTCCACTTCCCCTATGGTCACTTACCAGAGAAAATATAAGGGTCCTTCTACCCCGTCTAAGGGAAAACAATTATAGGAAAGGCCATATTTTAGTCTAGCCACCATAGAATAATCTCGATGAAGAGGATTCAAAAGAAGAAGATCCTAGACAGGTAATATCTTTAGTTGAGTATTTAACTAATGAAGGTGAAGAAGATGTAGAAACAATGAAGGGCTCCAAACCTATAATAAGTGAAGAGGCATCCCCAAATGATGAGGAAACAAAGTTAGAAAAAAATAAATTTATGAGCTTGGGAGGCATACAACAAGAAAAAACTCTAGTTGGCACTTTGGACTAGCAAATCCTCATAGAAGAGCAAAGAAAAAACATAAGTGATGTTTCTCTTGTTTTATCTATTACCAGTGTAGATATTTCAGCTATAGATTTGCCTCCAATTGTTCCAAATATTATTTTTCCTACTTATGTTGACTCTCCCATTCTTTCAACTTCAAATGCAAATAAAGGCTCCAAAGAAAGGAGTTCATTTTCAGAGTAGGGTTACATTTTATACTTACAACCCTAAAAGTCTATCAATCCTCAAGAAACATTCAGCTCAACTAGAGTTTCCTATGCCACATTCTTGACCCATAGAGTCAACCACTATGACTATTGAGAAAACCCTAAGCTTAACCAAGTATCTAGCTGAAGTCATTCCATTGAAAGAACCTTCACCATGGGAGAGAATTGTTTATCTACATCTCTAGTTCCCAATACAAATAAGTGCATCATTGGCACCACCAATAATAACACCTCCTCTGATGATTCGTCCACCTTTCACATCTAAATACCCGATCCCACCAAATAAATAAGAGAAATCTTTATTCCCCAATAGGGAAAATAGATGAAAAATAAAATGGATGAAAGACAAAACCTAGTTGTCACAAAGTTACCTATAGTCTCTACGTAGTTCGACAAAAATAGTGGAACCATCCAAAGGGTGAGGAAGAGGAAGGCATTGAATTTGGATACAAGGGAATAAATGGAGTTTGAACAAAGATAAAATTTATTTCCCTTGGAAAATAAAGCCAAAAATGATCCAAAGGATCCCAATGAATATAATGAATATGTATATGATTTTGTGCACTCAACTAGTGAAGCTATGAAATAAACTTACAAAAGCAAAGAGGAGGCACAATAGATTTTACAACAAAGATAAATCATACATGCTCTTCAAGAGATAATTGATGATGTGTAGAGTGCAACCACTAAGCTATACAATATTTTGTATAATATTTGGGTTGCATAATGGGAAACCAATCAAATAGATCACATGTGATTAAACTTTGTCGCCAAATGAAAGAGCTAGAGAAAAGATTAAATTTTTTGGTTAGTTCTCCTGAACCAATGCCTTCAACTAGTTTAACTTAATGTCTAGCATGGATGCATCATGTGCCTCAATTATGTAATTATTGTTATCATCTAAATTTACATCCTTAAGAAAGTAGTTCAATCCTTTCGAATTTGAGATAACATGGAGGCATTCCTACACAATAGGTGGCCTAATGTTGGATTGAATATCTAGGTTAAATGGATAGCTCCCTTGATGTATCACTTAGGATCATCTACTAATCTACCAACTTGTTAGAAAAAGAGCTAGAAACCTACTCTAATGGAGGTGATGCACCAATCAAGTTGACCACTACCAACCAATTATAAATGCACATCAACCATGAGACTATCCTAAAAAAAAAACTACTCCTAATCTGCCTCTCTACACCATCACTCCATTATGGAGGCAATGGAAGATGTTTGAGATAGGAAGACTATTCAAGAGGTCATATAATGACACTAGTAAATATACAACTCACTAAACCTTTCACACTTCATTGGACACTTCACAAGACCTGCAAAGAAGTTTCAAACTAAATATGAATGCAAGAAAAGGACAAACATGCCAAGGAAGCCAAGCTAATCACTTGTTAAGATTAAGTAGTCATGCACACACATTTGAAACCAGTCAAATAAGGAGGTTAAAATAGTAGTTGGTCATTGATTAAAGTCTTGAAAATGGGCAGGGCTTCGCCATACCAAGATGGAGTATACATACATAAATTATCAAGGCTCAATTTATAGAAAAGTGAGAGAGAAGAAGAGAGAAGGATGTAGGAGAGGGAGGTGACAAGTGTCAAGAGGAGTTAAAATCAAGAAATGAGTTGTGGAACTATCTTAATAGGTCTTGGAGGACATGTTATAATCTTTTGTCGATGTATCTTCATCCAAGTGGTATGGAGTTTCTTCAAGTTGATTGACACCTTGATCTCCTCTTCAAAAATGCCCCTTCTCTTGGCTTGTGAGATGACAAGTAGCATCATTCAACATCAAGTCTTATTGAGTTACATATTTATCTATATTTGACACTTTTCACTTGTTTATGAGTCTTCATAATTGATGCTAAAATGATGATTACAACTCCTAAGTATCTTGAAGCCCACTTGGTCTTACTACACCTACCTTTGCTTACAAGTGTTAAATATTGGTTTCATCCTCACCAAGGAAATATATCTCCATGAAAGGCATCTTGATATCATATTAGACCTAAAATAATTCCTTTTTAGGCCTCAAATTCTCTCCAAGACTTCATTTTGTACCAAAAGCTCTCACTTGGCCTCAAATCCTTATAGCCCTGAAAATGTGCAAAGCTCCTTGCGTGGAATAATTTATAGAGTATCTAGGAAAAACAAATATATTTGAGAACCCACTATCCCTTTACAACTCCATGCCAAATTTTAGAACCCAACTCTGAGTGGAGGTACACTTATTAGCCCATTTTCTCTCTCTAATTAGGTCTCCATTAGCCCTTTAGGCCTAGAAACTGAGTTTTGGCTCAAAATGACTCCCACATATGTGAAAACTCCATGAATTATGTAATTCACTTTACCCATGTCCTAACCATGCTTCATTCTAATTTTTAAGTTTTGAGACCTTGTACGGATGGGTAAACCATGAAATGGTCAAAACCCTATTTTAGGTACTTGTGCATGCTTAAGAAGTAATTAGAGTGGTTTTTCAAGATATTTTCAGATTTTAGTTATTGGAAATGATCTATGGATGTCTAAACACCTTTTTACAATTCAATCCATTGAAGATAGGTTTCTTGAAGTACTTTTTAGGCCTGCATATAGGCCTTTTGGCTTGTAAAATAGTGCATACTCTCCTTCTTGGCCAACTTGATAACTTTTAGAGCTTATATATCAATGTATGAGACTTGAATAGGTGTTTGGATGATTTTATAGCCTTTGTTAATTCTTGATAGACCTTTGTGTCTTATTTGGAACCAATTCTATACCCTGCACACTCACAAACACACCTATAGCCAAGTTTTCAAGCCTATTATGTAAAATATTGTACTTTACACATGTAAAACATTAATTGAAAAGATGCTTATGAGACCTAGTAATGTGACCAAAATAATTTCAAGGTCAATTCAACTCATTATAATCCACTAGATAGCATATCTCTCAGATCGGGTTACTACAAGGGTTTTAAGAGGGTTTTAGGTTTGTTTGGGTTTTAAGAGGATAGAGATTCTTCCCCTAACCTAATACCATATAATGGAAATGGATAGGCTTATCTAACACCTCTAAACTCATTTTGATACCATGAAAACTGCCGAGAAAGATCTAAGTAAATTTGGAAGTCTCGTAGGTGGCATTTTATGCACCTTAGTGATGGTTTTAGGCCAAAGTGGCCAATTTGGGGCCTTCTTTTATAGACCAATACCTCAATCACATCCTTACCTCTTATAAAAACCTTTTCAATTTAATTTCATGCTTCCCTCTATCTCATTTTTTCATCTAGGTTGGGTTATCTAATGGCACAATTTATAGACCCAATGATGCAAGTGGCCCTAATTGGCTATGTCTACCTCTTTTCTTCTCTATAGAAGGGTTCAAGACCTCATATAATATTCCATTGAAATTATCAACCTCTTATCATTGTCAGGACCCCCTGCTCTTAAAGAGCACAGTTGATTACCTTTGTATAAGCATCTAAACACGAAATTTAACCAGAAGTAACAAGTAACTTAGAAATTCAAAAATAACACAGAATATGAGAGACAATACCCAATTGTATTAATACTCTTTCCAGAAGGAAATACAAAGAAAGAAGATGCCACAATCTTCTTCACACTCCTCTAGGGCTCCCACACCTCTAGGGCGTAAATAGTAAATTTCTTCAAGAGTTCTCTCTCAATTACGGTCACAACACACAACTCAAACACAGAGTTGTTGTTCACCTCCAATCAGTCAGTATCACTACTGTCAGTACACAAGTACTCAAAGTACTTCAAGTAAATCTCCCATGAACTTGCAACAACCTGCAAATCAAATCGATCTTACTTACACATGTAGATCTAACCTGATCTTGCTATACCGCAAATCAACTTGGTCTTGCACACCTACCGATCGAGATCATACACACATGAAGAACCCTTCTGATTCTCTACACTAGCACCCCTGTAGATCTTTTACCAGATCTTGCTCTCCCGCAGATCTACCTGATCATACACACTTGGCATTGTGGCACTATGAGGAGCCAACCTTGCTCTCTCTATCTAGCACACTTTATAATACAGCCCCATGAGTATATTATATAGATCTCATGCAAATAATAATTAGACTTTCCAATTACAATAATTAAAAACATAGCTCCAAGACTAAAATTAGTCTTTACATGCAAATTGGTCGTTCAACAAATTAACTGTTCGTGCAACAAATAGTTCTAGAACGCACAGGCGACCGACGTCAGTCCCTATCTGTCTAGAGGTGACCGACGTCGGCCGACTCCTGACCGATGTCGGTTTCTACCTGTTCACCACTGACCGATGTCAGTCGGCCTAACCGACGCCGGTGACTGTGACACTCAGCAACCTCTATGTTTGCATCCGGGTGAAGCTTTTAGCTCCACAACCTAACAATCTCTCACTTGAAGATAAATAGTTGCACCTGTACCTGTACCTGTACATCATCTAATTTGTTTCTTAGCTTGTATCCCTCTTCAAGCTCAATCTTGAAGACCAACCACCACACAATCTGTGGTGTTCCTTCTGTCATCCAAGTAACCTGCCACATTCGAACCTACATACCCATGTAGAGAAGTCCTTGAGCTTGCATAGCATGAATTCTTGCTGCTGGTCCCTCTCAGATACCTGAGAATTCACTGAACAACTTTCTAGTGCTTCTTTCCTGAATTGGCTCCAAACTTGCTGACAACACCCACTACTTGGAAAAAAATAGGTCTAGTACACATGTACTTAACCTCATCATGTGAATTGGGACCCTGTTTTATGAACTGTCCATCCATAGGTGTGCTAACCGATTCTGCATCCTGCATCTTGAACCTCGCCACTACCTTATTCACACAATCATCCTGAGATAACATCAACCTGTGATCTTCTCTGTCTCTAGGAATACTCATGCCAAAAAAATTTGCTCTTCCTAAATCCTTCATGGCATACCACTGAACTAATTTTACCCTTAGCTCAGCAAAACCCTGTATGTATGAACCTGCAACAAGCACATCATCCACATACAGTAACAGAATAATGTCGCGACCATTATCTACCTGGTAAAAACAAACACAGTGATTACAATTACATTGACTAAAGCCATGCTTTGTCATACACCTGTCAAACCTGTACCACTATCCTGGAGCTTGCACAAGACCATATGACCTAGCTTACTGTCTCACGTGTCTATTCTCTCTCTTCTTCAACCAAGAAATCTATTCGTCTTTCAGTGCTTTCTTTTCGGCTAGAAACTCTACCAAATCTCTCATTTGGTTCTCTTTCAAAGAATTCATGCCATGCTCCCACTGTTTCCTAGATTCTACCCGCTCTGCAGTGAGCAAGCAGTATAAAGAAGGAGAATAACAAATTTGAGGCTTACTTACCCTTTTAGTCCTCTATATGGGTGTTTGAGACTCTTTGACAACTTGCTGTCCACTCAAAATCCATTCCTTGATCAACCCTGGTCTGCACCCAATCGATGTTGAATCCACCTTATCACCAACGCCGGTTTCCTGACCGACGTCGGTGTCCACCTGGTCACCGACGCTGATTCTCTAACCAATGTCGGTCTCCACCTACCCAACACCATCGACTTTGCCTATCTGCACATGACCGACGTCGGTGCCTACCTGTTCGACATCGATTCTCCCTGACCGACGTCGATAACTGTGTTTTCTTGTGAGTGATGACTTTTTACCCGTGAGCTCACCTTGGATCAACACCCTGTCCAAACTGTCCTGCTCAGAATTATTCAATCCTTTTCGTTGATCTCTGTCCATCATCTCCTCCATAAACATCAAGGCTTTCCAGTTCTTAAGTTTGTCAAAGACATCAGACTTCCTCTTAAGAACATGCATCTCTTTCTTGCTCATGTGACCAAGCCTACAAAGCCACGTCTTTGCAACAGAAGAAGAATCAGTAATATAAGAAGATAGATAAAGAGTACCTATTTTTTTACCACCTGCTAATTCAAGTGCATCCGCTGTGAGAATTATTGTGCATCTCTCATCACCCAACTTTTCTGAAGAAATTAGCCTCATCTTTAGAACTGGGACCTGCATGACATCCTTCAACACCCATGTGTTGGCCATCTGCAATTTCAGTCGCACTTCCCCTTTGCCAAGAATTTGACAAGGCTCACCAACCCCTAAATAAATTTTTTTAAAGTCTCCATGGACCTTAACATGGAAAAATACTCTATTTGGGGCTGCATGGAAAGAGGCAACAGAATCTATAAATCAAGATTCTACTTTATCCAAAGAACATAAAAGAACAACCAGTGCAATTATACCTTCAACACATGCTTTTTTATTTCCTTCATGTTGATCTTCTACTGACCAACAATCTTTTTTTACCTGCTCTTTCTTTTCATAACACCGTAATTGATCATTCTTGCTTTTGAATTCTTTCATACTTTCTTCTACCATTGCTATACTCCCACTCAATTAGAAATCCCTGAGAGTGACCTGTAATCAAACACTAATTTGCTCCCTGCAACCTCGCTCTGATACCACTTGTCAGGACCCCCTGCTCTTAAAGAGCACAGTTGATTACCTTTGTATAAGCAACTAAACACAGAATTTAACCAGAAGTAACAAGTAACTTAAAAATTCAGAAATAACACAGAAAATGAGAGACAATACCCAATTGTATTAATACTCTTTTCAGAAGGAAATACAAAGAAAGAAGATGCCACAATCTTCTTCACACTCCTCTAGGGCGTAAATAGTAAATCTCTTCAAGAGTTCTCTCTCAATTACGGTCACAACACACAACTCAAACACAAAGTTGTTGTTTACCTCCAACCAGTCAATATCACTACTGTCAGTACACAAGTACTTAAAGTACTTCAAGTAGATCTCCCATGAACTTGCAACAACCTGCAAATCAAACCGATCTTACTTACACATGTAGATCTAACTTGATCTTGTTATATCGCAGATCAACCTGGCCTTGCACACCTGCCAACCAAGATCATACACACATGAAGAACCCTTCTAATTCTCCACACCATCACCCCTGTGAATCTTCTACTAGATCTTGCTCTCCTACAGATCTACCTGATCATACACACTTGGCACTGTGGCACTATAAGGAGCCAACTTTACTCTTTTCCCTCTGAAAGAGCTAACCTTGCTCTCTCTATCTAGCACACTTTACAATATAGCCCCATGAGTCTATTATATATATCTCATGCAAACAATAATTAGACTTTCCAATTACAATAATTAGTATTAGGTTGTGGAGCTAAAAGCTTCACTGATGCAAACAGGTGAGGAGGTTGTAGAGAGTTTGTTGTTGTCACAGTCGTCGGCGTCGATCAGGCCAACCGACGTCAACAGGGTACAAACAGAAGGCAATCGACATCGGTCATAAGTCGTCCGGCATCGGCACTCCCCAGGCAGACAGGGACCGACGTCGGTCACCTGTGTGGTTCGAGCTGCGAGTGTTACGAGCAGTTAGTTAACGAACCAAGTGTTTGCATGTCAAGAACCAAATTTAGACTAGAAGCTGTGGATCTAATTATTATAATTAGGTGTCTAATATTGTTTGCATGAGATCTATTTAAGAGACTCATTGGTTGTATTGTAAAGTGTTTTAGTTTGAGTTGAGCAAAGTTAGCTCTTTCTGTGTGTGAGGTGAGCAAGGGTGTTCCTCCTAGTTCCACAGCAGTACCAAGGTGGGTGCTGGTTTTAAAGAATCAACAAGATTCTTTAAGTGTGTAGGATCTTGGTTAGTAGGTGTGCTTGGCTACGTTTGGAGATATACATGGGTAAGTAAGATCATTGATCTGTAGGTATATGTGTGTGCAAAGTCTAAGATTTATAAGTGTGCAGAACCAGATTGATTTACAGGTGTGCAAAATTAGATAAGATAGCAACACAACAAGGAGCAGAATCAGGCAGGATCTACTTAGAGTACGGTGTGTACTCAGTCTAGAGCAAAGAAGAAGGCAAGGCAGTTCCTTCCATAAGTAAGATCATTGAGGTGAAAGTTGTTGAAGGTTCAGGGGAGATTTACTTGAAGTACGTTTGTGTATTTAGAGTGCGTGAAGCACTTGTGGAGTGTGTGGAGCATGAGAGTATTGACAGTAGTGGATACTGACTGGTTAGAGGTGAACACCAACTCTGTGTTTGAGTTGTGTGTTGAGACCATAAGAGAGAGCTTTGAGGAAAGAAGTATTGTTCACTTGAGGTGTGGGAAGCCTCTGAGAGGTGGTGAAGAAGAAGTGGCATCTTCTTTATTGTATTTATTTCTATATGAGTATTAATACAAGTTGTGTATTGTCTCTCATATTCTGTGTTGTTTTTTATTTTTAGTTACTTGTTTTTTCTGGTTAATTTCGCATCTTAAGTTGCTTGTATATGGTAATCAATTGTGTGCTTCCTCGGGTTCCTAATAGTTGGTATCAGAGCTAAGGTTGCAGGGAGCAGGTTTTGTGTTTGGTTACAGGTCACTCTCAAAGTTTTTTGATTGAGTGAGAGTATAGCAACGACAGAAGAAAGTAAGCTACGAATGGAGAAACTGAATAGCACGAATGGTCAATTACGGTCCTATGAAAAGAAAGAGCAGGAAAAAAAAATTGTTGGTTTGTAGAAGATCAGCATGAAGAAACTGAAAAAGTAGATGTTGCAGGGGTTGTTGCACAAGATGCTCTGGTATGTTTCTTGGATAAATTTGAATCTTGTTTTACAGATTCTTTTGCCTCTTTCCATGCAACCCCAGGTAGAGGAGCTGGTGAGCCTTGCCAAATAATTGACAAAGGGGAAGTGATGCTGAAATTGTAGGCGGCTAACACATGGGTGTTGAAAAAGGTCATGCAAGTCTCAGGCTTAGAAATGTGGCTAATTTCTTCAAAAAAGTTGGGTGATGAGAGATGCACAACTCTCACAGCGGATGCACTTGAATTAGCTGGTCGTAAGAAAACAGGTACTCTTTATCTACTCGTTTATATTACTGATTCTTCTTTTGTTGCGGAGACATGGCTTCGTAGGCTTGGTCACATGAACAAGAAAGAGATGCATGTTCTTAAGCGAAAGATTGATATATTTGGCAGGCTTAAGAACTGGAAAGCCTCGATGTTTATGGAGGAGATGTCAGACAGAGACAAGTGGATGGGGCTGAATATTTTTGAGTAGGGCAGTTTGGACATGGATTTTGATTCAAAAGAGCTCGCGGGTAAAAAGTCATCACTCACATGAAAACACAGGTACCGGCGTCGGTCAGGAAAAATTGGCGTCGAACAGACAAGTGCCGATATCGGTCATGTGCAGACTGAAGCTGGTGATGTCGGGCAGGGTAAGACTGACATCGGTCAGGAGGACCGACGTCGGCAATAGGTAAGACCGATCAACATCGGCAACAGAGACACCGACATCAATAGAGTCTGTAGTCAGGACAGGCGCATGGGAACCGACGTCGGTCGAATGCAGACTATGTAGTGACCGAGGTCGGTCACTGTAACGGATTTTGGGCAGACAGCAAGCTGTCAAGGAGTCTCAAACGCTCATATGGAAGACTGAAGGTGGTAAGTAAGCCTCAAATTCGTTGTTCCTCTTCTTTATACTAGTTGCTTACTGCAGAGTAGGAAGGATCTAGGAAACAGTGGGAGCATGGCATGAATAGGTATGCAGAACCAAGCAAGAGATTTGGTAGGGTTGCCAGCCGGTATGAAAGCACAGAGACGAATGGATACCTTAGTTAAAGAATAGAGAGAACGAACACGTGAGACGGAAGGCCAGGTCATATGGTCTTGAAGAAGCTGCAGGACAGTGGGACAGGACTGATAGGTGGTACCAGGTGGATGACAAAGCAGGGTTTTAGTCAATGTCAGTATAACCATTGTGTTTGTCTTACTAGGTGGATGATGGTCGTAACATTATCCTGTTGCTGTATGTGGAGGATGAGCTTGGTACAAGTTCAGACATACAAGGTTTTGCTGAGCTAAGAGTAAGGTTAGTTCAGTGGCATGTCATGAGGAATTTAGAGCAGCAAAATTCTTTGGCATGGAAGACATGGAGATCACAGGTTGATTTTGTCTCCAGTGGGAGCTGATGTGAATCAGGTGTTGGCAAGGTTCAGGATGCAGAATCGGAGCACACTAAGGGCTGGATAGTTCAGTGTCCGAAATCACATGAGGTCTAGTATAGACCTGATTTTGTCCAAGCAGTGGGTGTTGTCAGAGAGTTAGGAGCCAATTCGGGGAAGTGGGTTCTCAGGTATTTGAGAGGGACCAGCAGTAGGTATGCATGCTATGCAGAGTCAGGACTTCACTACATGGATTTGTAGATTCGGATGTGGCAGGTTATTCAGATGACAGGAGGTGCACCACAGGTTGTGTGGTGGGTGGTCTTCAAGATTGAGCTTAAAGAGGGATACAAGCCAGGAAACAGATTAGACACGGTACAGGTACAGGTACAGTGTAGTTGTTTATCTCCAAGTGGAAGATTGTTAGGTTGCAGAGCTAAAAGCTTCACTAATGCAAATAGGTGAGGCGGTTGCAGAGAGTTTTCTATTGTCACAGTCGCCGGCGTCGATCAGGCCAACCGACGCCAGTAGGGTACAGACAGAAGGCAACCGACGCCAGTCATAAGTCGGTCGGCGTCGGCACCCCCCAGGCAGACAAGGACCGGCGTCGGTCACCTGTGTGGTTCGAGCTGCGAGTTTTACACGCAGTTAGTTAACGAACCAAGTGTTTTCATGTCAAGAGCCAAATTTAGACTAGAAGCTGCGGATCTAATTATTGTAATTAAGTGTCTAATTATTGTTTGCATGAGATCTATTTAAGAGACTCATTGGTTGTATTGTAAAGTGTTCTAATTTGAGTTGAGCAAAGTTAGCTCCTTCTGCGTGTGAGGTGAGCAAGGGTGTTCCTCTTAGTTCCATAGCATTACCAAGATGGGTGCTGGTTTTGGAGAATCAGCAGGATTTTTCAAGTGTGTAGGATCTTGGTCAGCAGGTGTGCTTGGCTACGTTTGGAGATCTACATGGGTAAGTAAGATCATTGATCTGCAGGTGTATGTGTGTGCAATGTTTAAGGTTCACAGGTGTGTAGAACTAGATTGATTTGCAGGTGTGCAAGATCAGATAGGACAACAACACAACAGGGAGCAGGATCAGGCAGAACTACTTGGAGTACGGTGTGTACTCGGTCTAGAGCAAAGAGAAAGGCAAGACAGTTCCTTCCATAAGTAAGATCATTGAGGTGAAGGTTGTTGCAGGTTCAGAGGAGATCTACTTGAAGTATGTTTGTGTACTTGGAGTGCGTGGAGCACTTGTGGAGTGCGTGGAGCACGGGAGTACTAGCAGTAGTGGATACTGACTAGTTAGAGGTGAACACCAACTCTGTGTTTGAGTTGTGTGTTGGGACCGTAAGAGAGAGCTTTAAGGAAAGAAGTACTGTTCATTTGAGATGTGGAAAGCCTCTGAGAGGTGGTGAAGAAGAAGTGGCATCTTCTTTATTGTATTCTTTTCTGTATGAGTATTAATACAAGTTGTGTATTGTCTCTCATATTCTGTGTTGTTTCTGGTTTCTAGTTACTTGTTACTTCTGGTTAATTTCGCATCTTAAGTTGCTTGTATATGGTAATCAATTGTGTGCTTCCTTGGGTTCCTAACAATTAGAAATGCAGCTCCAAGACTAAATTAGTCTTTACATGCAAACTGGTTATTCAACAAACTAACTGTTCATGCAACAAACAGTTTTGAAACGCACAGGCGACCGATGTCGGTCCCTGTCTGTTTGGAGGTAACCGACATCCGCTGACTCCTGACCAATGTTGGTTTCTACCTATTCACCACTGACCGACGTCGGTCGGCCTAACCAACGCCGGTGACTATGACACTCAGCAACCTCTATGTTTGCATCCGGGTGAAGCTTTTAGCTCCACAACCTAACAATCACATCCTTCATTTTCTCATACAGTGCTCAATAGACTACTCTTCATCAATTTGTTCATACAATTTTGTGTGTATGGCTTGTGTAAGTGGTCTTAGGCTCAATAGGGCTAAACAGACCTATAAGCTTTGCCAACCTCTTCATTGACTTGGATGATCACCTAAGGTCATATTAACAATATAGGATCATTCTCATTTGATTTTTCACTTCCCTCAAACCTTTTCCATGCAAACCAAATAGACGTCCTTCTTATCAAGACCATACAAGCCTATAAGAGTCAGACTGATTGTGTGTTTGCAAGGGTTAAAGTGAATTTGTCTTGGTTAGCTTCTATGATATTCTTTAGGTTTTATCTAATTCCATTCACTTTATTATTTACCTAAACCCCCACCTCCACTGTATACATTGCATTTTCCATCTCCAAGCTTGAAAACCAACTTGAGTCATCCAAGCAGACCTATAGGTCTGTCTTTTGGACATGTTAGGCCTTTCACCATGCATTTTGAACCATGTTAATTTTATGAACAAACATCCAATATTGTTCAATCTATTTCATGAATTTTTGGTCTTCATATAACACTCTCAATGCAATGTTTAGACTCTCATTTTGCCCATTGGCCAAATTCTTGTAGGCAAACCTGTGCATGATCATCTAGGCATGTCACTATGCAACGACTCAATTCATTGCCATTAGTCACCTTGATGATCTTTAGAGAGTTTATAGGAATCAATCCATGTTCTTATTTACTTTCCTACAACCCTCTTGATCATCACACTTATTTCGTACATGTGCCTTTTGGATTATAGATTAGCATAGGCATGTATAGGTATGCATTTAGGGCTTCTAACTGCAAGGTCTTGTGTTTGGGTCTTTCTTGTGACTAGTTGAGGATGCCAATGAGTTATTTGGTGGTGAAAATCATGTTGAGCTTGTCACTTTTCATTAAATTGGTCTTTAGAAACTCTTAGTTTGTCCCTTCATACTTCAAACTAAACATTTTCCTCTGTGGAAGTGTAATAGGGTTGTATATACATGTTAGACTTTTTTAGGTGTAAGGCTTCATTATTAGGGGCTATTGAGAGAGAATAAATGTTTTTAAATACTTGAAAACAACACACATTCATCATATCAAACCATCTATATATGAAAATCTCATAAGAACTCCAAAAACTGCTTGCAACTCAACATGAATGGAGATTTTGATATTGAAGAGGGCCACACATGCCAAGTAAGTGATGGAGAATGTTGTGAGAGTGATTTTTAAACTTTTGAGGATCTCCTTGAATCACCCATTTCATTCATTCTCTTTCTATCAGTATGAAAGTGTTGGAAATTAAGTTTACAAGGTTGATAGGTTATTTTAGACCACCATGCCTTCTTAATGATTGTTCATAAAAGAGGGGCCATGGATAAGCAAACCAATGCCATAAATTTGAATCCTACTATGAGCCTCTCCTCTAGAGAAAATATCAAACCCCTGACTCTCTCTCCCTTGGTCGTAGCATCCACATGAAATTTTTCTTTGAGCTTGTGAAGAGAGTGGTGGTGAGAAAGAAGAAACATTTGAAATCTTGAGACTTGTCCTTGGAAACCAAGCATGAATTTGACCTGTAGAAGCTAAAATAATACTTATAAAATATTTTTCACTTGAAGATGAGCTCTCATGTATGTACAAGTGACTTAAGATTACCTCTTTAGAGTGATTTCTAAAGTAACTAACCTGCAATGACTTTCTTGGCATACATGGCAATTATATAACCTTTTCAAAAGCTTTCACAAGTGTATTTATATAAATGTCTGCCTTGTTCAATTTTGACATGCATTGGATTTAACAAAAATTACCTTGTTCCTTCATAAAAATTTATCTTAAAGTTTGCAAAAGAACCTTAAAATTTCTAAATATGCATAAAATATTCATTATAAGTAATGAAGGCACGAAATGACTTTGATAAGCAACTAAGGACCCTATGACACCATTTCACAACTCTCTTTATACCATGACATGACTAGGCTACTACAAGACACAAACATCCATTACTTTAATGTTGTCAAATAAACCTTAAACTATGTTAATAAGGTTTTATAAAGGTTATTTGATGACCTCATAAGGTATGACAAAGCTATGACCAGGGCTAACACAACATGACAAGCAAGTTTTTACCTATAGGGGTTGATATTTTGACCTTGGAGATCAAAATTGGTCAACAATTATCAAAAGCGATGGTTCCCACAATTGGCATACACAAATAAATACTTTATTGGGACATTTTACAAATCATGAAAATGAGACCTTGAAAATTTTGAAAGATATGAGGGTCACTAATGTGATTATCCCTATAGGTGAATTAATCAATAGGCCAAATTTTAAGAACCTCCTACAATTAATTGCAAACAACTTTATGCTGGAGGTACAATCACTAAGAAGGGGGTGAATCAATGAAGCAAGATATTTCACACTTCAATTGTAATCCTTTCAAACTCTTAATCAATGACCATAAGCATTTATAAAGAATATAAGATGTTCATAACAATGAATAAGAAAGATGATTCAATACCACACATATAACACAAGATCTATGTGGGAAACCCTCTTGGGGAATACAACCCACTCTCAAGCATGCAAACACATGGACTAATTGTCTTATAAGATAATCACAAACATGAGATATTTTAGTGAAGCACCCACTTCATAAGGATCACCCACCCTTAAATATGAGTAAGTACCCACTTGTTCTAAATGTTGAGCACCCACATAACACATTATAAAAATAGCAAATCCAAAACTTTGATTTCCTTTCAATCTAATGGAGAAGCAATGTATAACACCTTTTTTTCAACTCGTCACACACACTCAAACTTTCTCATACAATCAATGCATACAAACACTCCTTTTGGATCACTCTAGGCTTCTTCTCTCATCCTCAATTTATGTTGTGCTTCAATCCATCCACTGAGCTCACTCCCTTTGATCTCTTTCATTTGTCTCTATCTTCTGCTCTCTCAACACATTCTCATTTAAGTCTAGAAACCATTACCTTGGTCTTCACACTTTATACATTCTTCATGAAATATCAACTTCTAGGTCGGCCATAATACTTGTCTTAACCCTTAAGACTTTCAACATGCTAATAGATAGCTCAATACCATTCTCACAGGTCGGCCATAGCATCCTTGGATCACACTTAAATAGCTATGCCTTTCATTTAGGCCTTAGTAGCCCTTATATGTCTCATGGAGACCTATTACCCATTTAGCACTCCATCAAGTAAAGAAAAAATACAAGATCACTTTCAAATACATGGATCCACTCCATATGACCTCTAAGACATCTTTAGGTGATTATTCCTACCAAAAGACGCTTATGCTAAAGCATAAATTACTCAAACATTATTACGTACATACAACCACCATGAATGAACATACAGTCAACTTTGGAGCTCAATATCTAAAACTTTACAAAAATTTAAATCTTATAATAAACTTTGTTGGATGCACCTTAAAGTCCTCTTCAAATTTTCTTTTTACTCCATCAACAAATTATGCCATATACTCAAGATATAGATAAAAAACACCACTGGTTTTCTTTCATAAATTTGAATATTTAAATTCCAACAGGTATTGTGTAAATAATATACATCAAACACTTTTTCATCATCTTGTGTCCCCTGGTAACTTTGAACAAATACGCTCTATTGATCTCCTTAAAAGTCTCTTGATTTTAACATTACATCGCTCATCGTTGATCTTAGATCTGTGCTTCTATGATCATGCCACTTGGCAGCTTTATGTGCCTTCTATGCACATTCATTATTTGACTCAATGCGATCCATCGATATCCCTCTGTATGAGCAACCCCATGCTATTGATCTTTTGTCAAATCGAGATTGAGACACATGTTGCTAGCGTGTGTAATCTTAGGAACCTTTGACAAATTGACTTTACACATACCATTGATCTGTCTGAAAATATCATGCACTCCATTAGATCCTTATCTGGTCAGATTAAACACTCACCTTTAGATCCTTGATCCAATTTAACACTCACCATAGATCTTCGATATCATAAATTTGGTTAAGTATGGGAATTTAAAACTCTGCCTAGAAGACCAACTTTGCACCTTAATAACTTTTACTACGTTGAACCTCATGACTTAAAATTTGAACCATATGATATCTTCACATAGAGGAATCTATCCATTTATCAAGCTACTCTTGAAACCTTTACATCTATTAAATATGATGTCATCAAACTACTTACTCAACTTTATATATCAAGATGACTACTTGAGCTTAGACATTCATATGGCTATTCTGATAAATTTTGTTCACTTTCATAAGCACTCATAACACCCCATAGGGTCTCTAAAACATGTCCATACCATCAATCTATGAAACACAACTTATTTGTCATTAATTTATTAATATCTCATGCTCTCTTTGACATCAATGACAACCTAAGACATCAATGACAATGCTCAACAATCTCCCCCTTTTCCATTGATGGCAAAACACTCTCAGAATGACTTCTTACTCATTTGAATTAAAATCCTTCATTTTGATCTTTCTCCCCCTTTGATATTAATGATAAAAGGTCTCTTCCTCATCATGCCAACAATCATTCATTAACATTATGTATGCATTCAAATATTATTTAAGATGCTCATGCTACTTATATACTTTTAAGCATATGAATCAATTGCTCCCCCTTTGATATTCACCAATCTGAACTTGGACTTCTATGATCCTTGGACCTGACAAACTACTCATAGAGATTTGAAAGCTCCCCTACAATCAAGCTCCATTTCATGTCATATGTTCTTTGACATACACAAATCTAAACTTGGGATTTTCTAATCCTTAGATCTATCTACTTATAAAACTCACAAACTCTCTTTGCTCATACATGAAAATTCCATACCTTGTCACAACACGACTTTGTTTGATCAAGTCATCATATCAATCTATTTAAATTCACAATTGTAGTAGACATCTTCATACTTCTATCATGACTGAAGCATCTTCACATATGCTCCCCTTCACATCATGCACATTTTCTTCAAGCCTTTCAAACTATCTAAGTTAACTCACCCTAACTTCATACTTCACCTGGATCATGACATATTCAACAGATCTTCTTAACCAATTCTATTTTGACACCTAGAAACCTCCATTCCCCGCACCACCTTGTTTTGATTGATCAACCTCTTGAATCAACATCCAAACTGATTTAACCTTATCAAATTCCTTCATCTACAAGCTTATCTTTCACAATTTATTGCTTACCCTTTGCCTTCAAGTTTTGTACTATTGGTATTTTGATCATCACCTAAAGCACACACACTTGCTTCCACACATGAAAGATGTCTCCTAAGAAGCATAGGTAGAGACACCCACTTCTCATAGAGGGACTAAAGATCCCAAAACTCAAAAGACTCCCATATCTTCATGATTTTACTTGACTCACAGTTCTTCATCTTTAGATTGACTTTGAATGAGTTCTCAACCTTCTTTTCTTTTATCTCAGGATCCTACTCAATTTCCTTGTCCATTTGGGTAGATAAGGCTTGTTCCTTGATACTTGAACTTGTTCCTTATTCTATCATGGCAAATAATCCACTTTGATTTTGTTTATCATTTACCTGCTTAGGTCTCCATTAACTATGACTCCTCTTCATGATAGGATTGATCATTTTTGAAGTAGAATACTGATCATTCTTGCATAACCTTACTATGTGACCTCTCTCATGACATTTGAAACAAATGAGGTTTCTCATAGTGTACATACCTTGTGATTGAGATATAAGATGATTTTTTTGAATTTTCATGATTATGTACCTGATCATTTGGTCCCCTAATGAAGATATTACAAAACTTTGCAATATGACCAAACCCTTGACACTTGTAGCAAATGATGTCATTATTTTCTTGTGAACCTGTTGACTATCTTGAGTGATGATGTTCTTCATGTTTGCCATTGTCTTGCTCATAATTCCATGAAATTTCATTTTTTGAGGATCTTTTACAATCTTTTAAACTATGACCAAATTGTTTGCAAGAGCATTAATGACCATTGAAATTTGCATACCTCATAGCATTTGGTATTCTGATCTAATTTATATTCATTCTATCAATAACCTCATTCCTTGACTGATGATTGATCTTCAAAGGCTGATTATCTATGTTCATATCAACCTTTATCTTGTATTGAGTTACATGTTTTTTTTCTTCTTTGTTTCCAAGACTATATCTATCACTAGCATGCTTTTAACTACTCAAAATATTGTCAAGATCATTTAAGCTCTTTTCATACTTCACAAATGACTTCACCTTACAAGATGTCTTGTCTAACTCATCTTTTAATGACTACAAGATGTCTTATTTAACTCATCATTTAATGACTCGATTTCAATCACATACCTTAAGCATTCATCATCTTTGGATTTTAGGCTTGTATACATAGTTTGTAATTGATTATTGAGATGTTTGATAGTATTTTCATGTTCCTTGGTGTCATCATTTATTCTTGCTTCAAGCATAATTAATTGCTCTTCATGGTCATTGATTTGTGACATCAACTTTTTGTTCTTTTTTTCTCAATCTTTAGATCTTCAAGAGAATTTATCAAGTTATCTTTATTATCTAAATTGTCAACCGTATCTTTGCTCATAGCATGATTTAGTTTCATCTCTAAAGACTCTATCTCTGATTGATTTATGATACACTCTTCATCCCTACTCTTTACTTCTTCATTAAGAGTACAAACCTGAGTTTCAAGTTGTGTGATTTTATCAAGGTCCTTGACTTCATTACTCAGTCTTCCTTCAAAAAATCTGATTTTCTCCTCATAGGATTTGATCAAGAAATCTTGTTTTTTGTTATTTCTTTGTAGTATCTTCATTTCTTCCATAGTATCTACATATCTATCTTCAAGAGTAACTTTCTCATCTTCTTTCTTTGAGTTATCTCTGTCAAAGAAATCTATGCTTAAAGAAAATTCACCTTCATCATCACTAAAATCCATGAACCATGTCTTCTTGTTCTCATTATGAAAAGAATCATCACTATCATATGTGTTTACTTCTTTTGTAGATGAGTTACTATCTTCTTCATGGTAAAGGCTCTTACTGCTTCTGTATGATTCCTTCTATCCATTTTTCTCACTGAAATTTTTTTTGTACTTTTGCTAGGACCCTCATATTTCTTGTGTTCATCTTCATGAGATTCCTTATAATCTTCTTTGTGTTAAAACTTGTCTCTACCTAGACATCTAGCTACAAAATGACCAACTTTACCACATGAAAAACATTTGAAACAAAGTTTTCCTTCATACTTATCTGATCTTACATTCAATCTTATTGCAATCATGGCTTTAAGTTGATCTTCATTAAGATCAAAATCTTTAAGACTTGTTCTTGGTTTTTATCTCCTTGATTACCTTGAAGATTGCTTCCTTCTTAGGAGGTTTGTCCTCATCAACTCTCATCTCATAGGCAATAAGGATGCCATGCAATTCATCCATCTTCTTCTGAGTGAGATCATGACTTTTTCCTACAATAGAAACCTTTGAATCAAATCTGAGTGTAAGAGTCATCAATACCTTCTGTACTATATTAGCTTCATCAATCACCTCTCCAAGACCTATGATCGTGTTTACTACCTCATTAACCCTTAGAAGATAAGATACCACAATATCTTCTTCCTTCATTTTGAGACCTTCATATTGCCTTTGGTAGGTTTGCAACTTAACTAATTTTACCTTTGAGTCTCCTTCATAGATAGTCTGTAATTTGACACAAATTTCCTTGACAGACTTGTAATGGGTCACTTTGGTGAATTCAGTCTCGAATAAACCACAAATAATAGCATTCATAGATTTAGAATTACTCTCACTCAACTTCTTGTCATCAACACTAGTTGGAGGAGTAGTTGGTGTAGTATAACCATCTATGATATATTTCCAAGTATCAAACCCTAGAGACATGATATATGTCCTCATATTTGCACTACAAAAAGCATAATTTGATCCATTGCACAATGATGTTTGTTTTGTAGATAAACCCTTCTTCTTTTGACTTGCCATATTGCACCTTAGATCACCTTCAAGTGGTTATACTTGCAATGAAGGTCCTACTATGATACCAATTGTTGGAGGTACAATTACTAAGAGGGGGGTGAAATAGTGATGCAAGATATTTCAAAATTCAATTGTAATCCTTTCAAAATCTTAATCAATGACCAAAAGTATTCATAAAGCATATAAGATGTTCATAACAATGAATAATAAAGATGATGCAAGATCACATAAATAACACAAGATCTATGTGGGAAATCCTCTTGGAGAATAAAACCCGCTCTTAAGCTTGTAAACATATGGACTAATTATCCTATAAGATGATCACAAACATGAGACCTTTTAGTGAAGCACCCACCCCTAAATATGAACAAGCACCCACTTGTTCTAGATGTTGATCACTCGCACAACACCTTATGAAATCAAAAACTTTAGAACTTTGATTGCCTTTCAATCTAATGGAGAAACAATGTATAACACCTGTCTTTCAACTCATCACACACACTCAAACTTCCTCATGCAAGAAATACATCCAAACACCCCTTTTGGATCACTCAGCTTATTTTTTCATCCTCAATCTACTCTGTACTTCATCTATCCACTAATCACACTCCCTCTGATCTCTTTCTTTTGTCTCTATATTTTGTTATCTCAACACATTCTCATACAAGTCTAGAAACCATTACCTTGGTCTTCACACTTTATAGAGTATTCATGAAATATCAACTTCGAGGTCAGCCATAATACTTGTCTTAAAGACTTCTATCATGCTAACACATAGCTTAATACCATCCTCACAAGTCATCCATAGCATCCATGGGTCACACTTAAGCGGTTATGCCTTTCAATTAGGCCTTAGTAGCCCTTATAGGTCTCATGGAGACCTATTACCCCTTTAGCACTTCATAGAGCAAAGAAAGAACACAATATCACTTTCAAATACATGGGTTCACTCCATATAGCCTTTAAAATATTTTTAGGTGATTAATCTAACCAAAGACTCTTTTGCTAAAGCATAAATTACTCAAAAATTATTCTGTACAGACAACCACCATGAATGAACATATAGTCAAATTTGGATCTCAATATATACAACTTTACAAACATTCAAACCTTCTAATAAACTTTGTTAGATTCACCTTGAAGTCCTCTTCAACTTTATTTTTTGCTCCATCAGCAAATTTTACTATCTACTCAAGATATAGATCAAATACCCATCACTAGTTTTCTTTTATAAATTTGAATATTTAAATTCCAACGGTCATTGTGTAAATACTAAACATCAAAGTCTTTGTCATCATCTCGTGTCCCTTGGTAACTTTCAACAAATACGCTCCATTGATCTCCTTATAAGTCTCATAACTTTAAACTTGCATCGCTCACCGTTGATCTTAGATATGTGCTTCCATGATCATGTTCTTCGCAACTCTATGTGCCTTCTGCGCACATTGACTTTTTGAATTTATGCGCTTTGTTGATCTCCATCTATACGAGCCTCTGCATTTCATTGATCTATCAAATCATTGATATTGAGACACATGTTGCTAGCACATCCAATCTTAGGAATCTTTGAAAATTTAGCTTCACACACATCATTGCACTCTATCTGACAAGATCACATGCTCTATTAGATCCTTATCTGGTCAGATTAAATGCTCGCCATTAGATCCTTGATCTGATTGAACACTCACCACAGATCTTCGATATCACAAATTTTGCTATGGGGACTTAGTAAACTCTACCTAAAAGGCCAACTTTGCACCTTAATAATTTTTGCTATGCTCAACCTCATGACCTAAAATTTGAATTATATGAACTCATATAGGAGAATCTATCCATATATCAAGATGCTCTTGAAACCTTCACATGTGTTAAATATGATGTCATCAAACTATTTACTCAGCGTTATCTATCAAGATGACTAATTGAGCTTAGACATTCATATGACTACTCTGAAGAATTTTGTTCACTTCTCTAAGCACTCATAACACCCCATAGGGTCTTTGAAACATGTCCATACCATCAAGATATCAAACACAACTTCTTTGTCATGAATGCACTAGTATCTCATGCTCTCTTTGACATCAATGACAACCTAAGACATTAATGACCATGCTCAACATTTTAAGTAGAAAATTGAAGGCTCGATATATAGGACCAATGATGAAATTTTACAATTGATAAATTTTACTCAGGATAGAGTAACAAGAGTTGACACTCTAGGAACGTAATTCACATGCTCAGAATTTGAACAGACAAGGTTGATGGCTAAGGCCATCAAATTATTCAAACCTTCTTTGCTCAATTTTGACATCATTAATAAGGAGTTTGAAGCAGCACATATTATTCAAAGAACTCAAGGCAAAAGAAACAACTTCAAGGTCAGCTTCAAGAATGCAACCAACTACTAGTGCTGCCTCATCATCTCAAGGTTCTTAGCTTCTAAGATTTACAACCATGCAAACTCCAAGTAAGATTATTTTGATCCTATGATGAACAACTGTGGCTACTTCAATTCCTCTAGTTGGCACTCCATCTTCTTCAACTAGTGGTGCCACATTAGCACCTTGATAAATATAACTATGTACTTGCATATTTTTGTTTAGTCAAAACTTTGGTTCCAAATTTAAGTTGCATATATATTGTAATTTTAGCTTTTAGATTATATTCTAGGTTGACAATTGTAAATGCATCATTTGCATGAGATTTAGACGTAAGTCCTATTTTGTAAATATATTTTTAGACTTTGCTTGAAGAGTAAGGCATTCCCCATCCTAATCTATTTATACATGTATCCTTCCAATCCTAAAGGGAGGAGAATTTTGACTATTAAAATTAATAATTTTTTTTGAATAAATTCTACAATTTTAGTCTTGATGTGAAAATCTTGATTATTCTCCAACTTGTGGATTGTTTAAGAAGTTCTATCATTCTGGTTTTTTAGTATTTTGGTTGTGTATAATTTATTTTTTTATATACATTCGTTCATATTATGTTATAGATAATCTAAATATCTTTTGTGTATAAATCATAATCCCCCTTGTAGATGTGTTATTCCAGCCTAACAAACACAACCTTTGATTTCATATATTTAAGTATATTGTATTTTAGTTCTATTTGACTCATAATCAGTGTTTGATTGTTGGTTTGTTACAGTAGCCTACAAAAAATACTAGTCTGTTATCTCTTGTCCAACATCTAGTTCAAGTGCTAATTTTAAAAGATTTCGTCTAGTGTGGTCCACAAGCCTCATTTCCGTCCTACTTTCCCTCTTTTTTGAGTTTCCTTTAAAGTCTTACCCACCTTAGGTTAGAACCATCATCATTCCACCGATATTAATTAAATTTATATTCATCCATAGCCAACCCATACTTGGTAAATAAATTGTCTCGCTCATTGCTATTCCACCAATATGTTGTTTACAAAAGACAATACCCTACAACTTATGCTTTGGAGTGAATAGATTTTACTGATCCTAAAATGTTAGAGGATACCTAGTAAAAAGTTTATGTGGTGTGTGTAAAACTCACATCAACAGTTATACTTAAATTGATGTTAGGAGGGCCTACACCTTCACCTTTATTTGCTTTGAAAATAATCACTTAAGTTGCACTAGAAGCATACAAAAGATTAACAAGGTCAACCTCAAACACTAACTTACTATTCCTACCTTAGAAAATTCATAGAAAAGTTAGAATTGATAAAGAAGTTAGGAGACAATCTAGGGCTCAATCATTCTCTCCATGCAAACACCCCCATCTTCCATTATTCTCAATGACTCAACCCATAGCTCCTATTCAAGCCCTAACCTGACTAATTTATTCTGCTATCTATGTTGTTGGAGTTTTCCATGATCTACCTAGAAACCTTAAGAAATATCTACCTTCCTTTTCTCCCTCAAGAGAAAGGACTACAGAGGAACATATCAATGCCTTCAAAATTGCTTTGGGAATCTTTCATGTAATCCATGAAGATGTGGCATGCAGACTATTTCCCTTACATTACTAGATGTAGCCTATGACTAGTTTCTTAATGTCTTAGAAGGTTCCATTACCTCTTGGGAAGAAACTCAAAACACCATTTTAGCATAATTTTTCAAGGTCTTTAGTGTAAGTGTTGTTTAACAACACTTTACAAACATGAGCAAAGAGCCAAACGAGCCAATCTAAACCTTCAATGCAAGATTTCAGAAGATGTATAACAGGCTTGAGACTACTTACACATCCAATGAGGCATTGGCCTTAGAGATATACAAGAATGCTCTAGACCCTGTGACTAATATTTTTATATGTAGAGATATTGGTATTGATACATTGCCTTTGGCTTATACTGAAGCTATCAATGTAGACAAATAATTAAACCCTCAAATGCAATCTTTAGCCCCACTTAGCATTGGTCTTTTTTTTTTGGATTTCAATCAAATTCTAAATACAAACCAAACTATTGTGGCCCAAAACCAGAAACATGTGTATAATCGGTTATTTTTAACTCAAGCTCTATCCAATCAACACCTCTACTTCTTGAATAATTTTTCACCTAACTAGAAAAACTTGAATCAATCATTGGTACCAGTCAATACTACTACAACACTTGGTACCAATTATAATTCGAAAAAAATAGAATTTGAATCAATCTAAAGGATGGTCTATAAATTGAGCAATGAGTTTTTGAACATCATAAATGCATGGATAACACTGGAGGATAGAATATTAATCAAGGCTTCATATTCCAAAGGTACAATAGACCTTCAACAGGTTTGAAAATAATCAAAAACAATAAGTACCATCCAATAAGATGTTAGAGATCAATATTATGGAAGAAATCCTTCCTAATTGGTGCAGGTTAATAACACAATGCAACATGGTGAGCTTGACTACATTGTGCTCTACACAACCTTCAAGATCTTTCAAAATGAGATGGATAGATAAAATTAATTTATTCATCAAACATAACCTTCTTCCTCTGATAATCCTGAACACTCCAGTATAACAAATGGTCTTTGAGACATGATCTCCCATTTCCAGAAGAGAATGATAATGAACTAAAGATAATATGTATGAGATCCATGCATTTTAATAGTTCTAAAGGAAAAAATTACAATCTAAGGAATAATTAGCCAATTACTACTTCAACACCTCTAAACAATAATGTTATTATTCTTCCAACTTCTTAGGCCAACAACCCACCTCCCTATAGTAGAGATGAGTAGTTACAGAGCATAGAACCACAAATAAAATCTAGGTACAATATTGTTGAGGACATGAAGAAGATCAAGGTCAATATCACCTTGCATGAACTAGATCAGATCACTAAACAAATGGAATTGTTGCTCAAAGCTCTAACTGGGAGATATTTTACATTGGACAAATCCAAAGTTGTACATGTAAATGTGATGGTATTTAAAGATAAAATTACAGTACAATCATTTATACTATCTGAATGTTTGGAAATAACATGCACAATTATTTAGTTGACTTTGGTGCCTTGACCAACATGATGCCAAAAATTGTGTGCAATAAGTTAGGTTTGATTCCAGATAAGTGAAAGGGTGGTATTACAATTGGACAAGTCTTTTATCCTATGTGTTGAAGAACTAAAAAATGTATGCATTCAATTAGCATCTAAACCATGTGTGCAATAAACTATCAACATATTGGTCATTGACATTTCAGAAACTTACAATCTGTGCTGACCCAAGATTGGTCCAAGACACTCAAGGGGTACATGGTCATTGACTTTTCACACGTGGTTGCCCTAGAAAAAAGCAGAAAACTTGATTTTGGTGGACAAAAAACCAAATATGAAACACCTAATTACTAATTATAATGCCACTAAATATAAAGTGGGATTCATGTCTTCACATGCATAAGTTTATACATTCACCACCAAGTAAGAGACACATGAACAAGAATTTGAAGGTCCATCTTAGTTAAGGACTCTCCACTTTGATGCTGTCAAATCAAAACTAGGTTTTGGTGTGGGTGTAGCCCTGACAAACATAGGTGGAAAGTGACTTATTGCTTACCAATTGTAGCTCCCCCACACCAACATAGAAAAGTATGAAGATCTGATCCTAGGCTTGCAATTTACACTCAAGCATAATGTTAAATAACTACAAATCTTTGGTGATTTTGAACAAGTGGTCAATCGGATCAAGAACAAGTATCAATGTAAGCTCACCTACCTAAATAAGTATAAAGATCAAGCATGGGACTCGATTGAGTCCTTTGAAGGATTCAATATCCAAGCCATCTCCAAGGATCTGAACTAGACAACCGACTCACTAACAGTTGCAGATGCTAATCTGGCACCACTCTAGGAGTCAAATATGCATAAGTTCTTAGTGGAGTTGGTCCCTTGTCCCTCTATCCTAGATAATGTGGACAACTTATAGGCGTTTTAAGATGACCAACAAATCATACAATTCATGAATAGTTATGAAGCTTTTGGCTCAAATAACAAATGAAAAAAACTTTGAACCCATACATGGTGAAGACCTAGGAGAAGATGGCATCTTGCAATTGAAGGAGAACCACATCCTTTTAGGCATGGTCTCCTTAGAGCAATTTATTAATCTATACCTCCAAGATTAGAAGCAGAAACCACTAAGAGCAATTGAATCATCTTTTGCCAAAAAAAATTTGGGCACTAGCCAACATCCTCAAAAAATCAAAAAATGAATGTAGAACTAGGTTGCACTCAGATTGAGAAATAAAATATAAAAGACTTGCTAACAAAATACAAATATGTGATAGCCTAGACATACGAAGACCTAAAAGTCTTTGACCCTAGAGTTATTACACATACTATCTTATTAAAGCCAGATCATAAGCCTTTTAGGTAGAGACAGAGGCCAGTTAATATGATTTTAGAATCTCTAATTCAAACAAAAGTATAGAATTTGCTAGAGGCCAAAATTGTCTTCCCAATTAGGAATTCTACTTAGATATCCAATTTAGTACCAGTCAGGAAAAAGAGTGAAGAAATCATACTCTGCATCATTTTCAATAACTTGAATAGAGTATCAAAAAAATACTACCCCCTCCCTTCACTGAATGAGGTAATTCAAATGGTAAGTAGATTGTAGATGATGTCCTTCTTAAACAAATTCTTTGGCTATAAGCAAGTACTAGTAGAGGTAGAGAATTAGATGAAGATTGTCTTCACCACAAAATGGATAAATTTTGCATATAAGAGGATGTTGTTTGGCCTAATTAATACAGGAATCACTTTCCAAAGGGACATGGACTTTACTTTCTAAGGGCTAGTTGGCAAGTGCATCATCATATACATGGATGAACTCATTGTGTTCTCCAAAGATAGAGTTGATCATGTAGACCATCTCTGAAAGGTGTTTTACAGATGCAGAAAGTATGAAGTATCACTTAATCTAAAGAAAAATATCTTTGCAGTTACGGAAGGGAAGCTACCAGGTTATGTGATCATTAAATATCGGATCTACATTGATCTAGATTGGGTTCATACCATATCCAAGTTGACACCTCTAAGTAGCAAGACATAGTTGAAGTCCTTTGATAAGATTAACTTTGCGAAAAAATTCATTTCTAGATTTGTAGAGATCGTCAAACCATTAAACACTATGCTGAAGAAATATGCTAAAATAGAATGGACAATATAATCCTAGAAAGCTTTTCAAGACATCAAAACTGTCATTGCTCAAGCTCTAGTTCTGATAAGTCTAAACTTCAGTAAATATTTCTATATCTATTCATTTACTTCAAAACATATCATAGCTATTATGCTTACACAAAAGGTAGAAGACAATGAACATCTCATTGCCTTCATGAATATCAATTTGGAAAATGTTGAGTTGAAATATTTCACGATAGACAAACAGATATATGTCTTGATAAAAGTGATGAAAAAGTTTAGTCATTGTATTATATAAAATAAAATATACATCATAGTATCATACCTAGTCGTCAAGCTCATGCTTGGCCAAAATGAACTAGGCAAAAGAAGAGGAAAATGGATGGCCAAACTTCAAGAGTTTGACCTTTAGATCAAACCAGCAAAGATGGTGAGAATCTAGGGGGTCATCCAACTAATGATTGAGACTTATCCACAGATTAGTATTGAAAAAATTAATGAGACTCAAGTAACTGATGGCAAGTGGTACACTCAAAGTATCCACTACTTGCTCATGGGTATGTGTCCTTTAGAGCTAAATAGAGAACAAAGATGAGCACTCAAGCTCGAATTAGCTCATTACATGATCAATAAGGGAGTCTTGTACATAAATAATTATGAGGGCATTTATACGAGATGCATTTCAAAAGCTCAGTTCTATGACTTTGATCTCAATGTATTATAATCTACCAATGGGATCAACTCTTCTATAGTTTTCTAAGATCATATTTATTGTGATGTAACTTAGAACTGACCAGACAGTAGCCTCCCATATAGACCTGGGAATCATGTTGACCATGATAGCAAATCAAAGACAACATTTATTGGTTATGGGGTATAACTCCTTTCCACCCACTTTGGTTATGGGTGTTGATTCCTTTTTATTTATTTTTAAGGTTGTATAATTTGTTATGTGATTTCTTTTCACTCATTTTTTTAAAGTTGTATAACTTTTTTCATAGTAACCACACAAACCCAAGGACATAATCTATACATAAAGCTTGTACCCTATTTTAATATAGTGCTAACTTATGAAAGAAAGCTAAATAAATTACATTATCTAAATGACAAAAATAATGTACATATTGAATTACATCATTGGAAGGGTCTTTGTGACCAAAAAATAAAGGCAACATGGGTATAAAAAAATATGTAGCAGGCATCCCTCACGAAACACAACTTATAAGATTCTAAGGATGGGATACTACTAACCTACAATATTCAAGTATGTCCACAATCATGGTAGGACTTGTTATGAATGCCAGGTATTCGGGAAGAGAGAAGTGAATGTTGTCATGCCTTTGTAGCCAATCATTGAAGGACATCCTTTTACCTAATGAGGCTTTGATTTTATTGGAGTGATAACCCAAAATCTTTAGTAGGACACAAGTTTGTCCTCATAGCCACTGACTACTACACCAGGTGGATAGAAGTTGTAGAAATAAAGAATTCCAGAACCATTAATGTCATTAGGTTTATGGAAGAAAATATATTGACCATGTTTGACACTTCCATTTTTTTAGTTTGTGACAATGGTCTAACGTTTCAATCTTCTAAATTTACAGAATAAACCTATGATAATCAAATCATAATCAAGTTCTCTTCGAACTACTATCCACAAGGAAATGCATTAGATGAGTCTAACAATAAAAAACTAATGGATGTCATTAAGAATCCAATACAAGACAAGCCAAGAGAATGGCATCTCATGTTAAAATATATACTATGGGCAGGTAAAACTAGGCACAAGCAAACCCTCAAAGCTTCACCTTTTCTACTGGTGTATGGATGACAACCAATCTTTCCCATTATTCTTAAGATATCAATGTACTAATTCATGCAAGAGTACATGGGGGAAGATGAAAGAATACAATCTAGACTATTAGACATCGTCTAGATGGAAGATATTAAAACTAAAACATTGAATAACTTCATTAAACATCAGAGTATTGTTAAAATATAGTTTGACAAAAGATCCAAGATTTAAGTCTTTAAGATCTCAGACTTAGTGCTTCTATGGGATAAATCACATGAGAAGAAAGGACAACATGATGAGTTCACTCCTTTGACAACATGATGAGTTCACTCCTTTATGGATTGGACCATATCAGTTATCAAAGATCCTAGGTAATAAGGTCTTTCGATTGAAAGACATCCAAGGTAATGACCACATCTTTTTAGTCAATGGATAGCATTTGAAGGACTATTTTATAGTTGTTGCAGCTGAAGATGCCTCAGGATGACTATAAGTAGAGATTGTAAATGTAGAATTAAAGTAGTTTTTTTACTTTTTCAGTTAGATTTTTTACTTTCTACATGTATGCTTTGTACGATTAGTATTTCCTACTTTCTTCTTTTGCTTTCAATAGATTAGTTATTTTGCTTTCAATAAGTCAATTGTTATGCTTTCTAGATTAGTTTTTTAAAATTTTAGAACAAACCAACTAATTTTTTGTATGGAGATTACAAAAAACTACCAAAAACAAGGGGATGATTCATAAGGATGCACCATTCATCCTCATAAGGAATTATTTTACAGTACTAGAGTTTATGGAGTCAAGGTATGTGTTATGACTCAATCAGGTCCTGTTTTGATTGGATGAGTTCACTAGACCTCTAAGATTTACTTTGATATAATCATGCAAATTTTAAAAAGTTGTTCCATTTTCAAAGATTAACTAAACTATAACATGCTAAAACTTGGATGGAAAATAATAAACATAGAACTGGATACACACTAACAAGGACATATCAATTGAAATAATTTTTCTTATACATACACCTAGCTAATGGTGATTCCCAACTTTTTTTATATATGTGTTTAAAAAAAAGTAAAAATTCAATCATACAAACTGATATAAAATGGATGATTCAAATAATCTCTATCGGAGCTATAGACACCTGGCTGACAGTAGAAAAGGGCTTTGATTAGAATCAAAGGTATCCTTGTTAGGGATATAGACGTATGATTGGCAATAGAGTAATACCCAAGATTTATTTATTATTTAATTATAAAATCTAAAGTCAACATGAAACCTACAGTATTTATCTAAAACTTTTTCAAAACTCTCATAACAAGGGGAAATTGAATCCACAAAATCACATACTCATATCCAAGGAATGGAAAGGGTTAGCATGTTGCATGAAGAAGTAGGAGTTTGTTTCAAGGTCTGGTTTGTCTATTCATTTCTTGGTAGGGCTAAAGTTTGGTTATGATACATTTTATAGATTTTGGGTTTTCAAAATACTCAGTAGTATTTTCTCCTATGAATCATCATTTGTTGTGTCCTAACACACACACCCCATTTTTAAAATTTCAAATGGAGGCCCATTATTGTTTAAAATATTTATTTGAGGGATCTATAAACCTTAAGAATCCATGATATGAATTTATTCATGTAAAATTCTAAGGTTATATTCAAAAGTCTAAACCTATAGAAATTCAAAATTTAAAAATCAAAGTTCAAACGATCATCTTGATTTATCTTAAATCTTGAGTTTTCATAATTTTCATAAATTATTTAGACTAATGAAGCTAATGTCTTTCATCCTAATGTTTCCTATGTTTTATATGTCTGCAAGACTATTGACGAGAACTTACCAAGAATTCATGTGTCGGGCCATGTTTTAATTTATTCGAGATCAGGATAGGTGACGTCACCATCTTACTTGAAGCCTTCATGACTTCACCAAAAATTTATAAGTTCTCCAAGTCACTGAGCTCTAGAAGTTTGACAAGTGGCATTCATACATTGCACGGAGCCTTCTAGCTTTAAATAAAATTTTAAGTGTTTAGAGTCTCCAAGCTCTGATAATAAGCCACACGACATGTTCACGTGAACTCGGAACCATGAAAGATTTAAAATGAAAGTTAATCATCTAATGGTTTTGAGTTCCCACATTCCAATGGTCTTGAGCTTCCAAGTTCCAAGAATTCAACACTTGGCATATTCTCATCAATCTGGAACCATGGAAGGATTAACATAGTCTAATAGTTCTGAGTTCTTATAGTTTAATGGTTTCAAGTTCCCACATTCCAATGGTTCTAAGCTTCCAAGTTCCAAGCGTTTAAGACTTGGCAAACTTTCGTTCATCCAAAAACATGAAGGGATTAAAGCAAATCCAATTGCTCAATGGTCTCGTGGATCTGAGTCTCCATGCCTCCAAGGCTCTAAGATCGTGCCATGTATCGACATTGTATTACACAGAACATTTACAGAGATGTACACAGTTCAAAAGGCTCAATCACCCGTGCTCATGTGCCTCTAAGTTCCCATAGTTCTGAGATTGTTCCATGTGGCATAATTAAATTAACTCACACCCCGAAGTATATAAAGCATATATGCAAATCTAAAGGCCCGAGTGAGTGACAATTATACAAGTGTCACAATCTGGGAAATCATGTTCAAAGTACACATAAATGAGTTAGACAATAGGTTAAAGAAGTGGGTAAGTGAGAATTTGATAGTTACCTAGAATATGATGACTGGACACATAAAATTAATGAATAGTTGTCACTTGGCAAAAATGTAAACCCATCAAAGATGACTGAAACATTCAAATTGAAATGGGAACAAAATTAAAAGATCGTTATTTACATTGATGACACATGAATTGCATTCAAGACTCAGACTTTTGGATAATATATATGAAATCTAAGTGAAGGCTAGTCATTTTGCTAACAATCTATCAATCAAACTTTGTAATTTTGATCCCCAAGAGTCCAAAGACCCTTAATTTTTTAGTGAATTTGTAAGAACAAACTAGATGGTTTGTAGAAGAAACTACATGGTTCGTGACTGATAAAATGGCCTCTTCTTCAAATCAAGTGTGTGTTCAAGCCCCCTCATCATACTCTTATGCCAGGAGCACATAATACAGGGTCATAATGTTTGATAAAGGTGCCCTCAAATTCAAATTCCTCCACTATTTAGCACTCTAGAATGTTGTAGAGTGTGTGAAACCCTACTCTGTGCAAGATCAATTGTCTCTAGATGAGAAACAATATATTAACACCTTGTTGCCCATTACAATACAAGGTCTCCATATAGTGGTAACAAAACTAGAGAAAATGCCTTGTATAAACTTGCTTAGAGGTTTATTTTTCAATGCAACATTTTATGGGGATTACCTGTATATTACGAAAAGCAAAAATGTAGCTACATTTACTTCTAGTAGGGATTTCAAAAGGTATCTCAGACTTTCATGGATTAAGAGTGCCTATAACAAAGCCTTGGCTAATATTTGGTTCGATCACAACATAATAGATGAGAAATTAAAAAAATCACTGGTAAAGGGCCAAAGACTGGATCCCAAGGGGAGAATTTCCTTAAATTGCATTGTCAAATTCAGCCCTGGGATTAGGATAACTATGGCCCTCCTATACAAATTATATGGTTTTGAAAGCATAACTTATGTATAATTGGAATGGGTCCCTTCATTGGATATTCTTTTAACTTCAGACAAGTTATTTGTCATGGACAAAGTAATGTGTCAGATTTAAAACACAAATTTTCTATCCTAAATAAATGTCAGTTGATGGCAATTTTTGCATGATGTCATATCTACTAGATGCAGTCCTAGACACAGGTCACAGGACACATGGGGAGTTATGACAAATCTCAGTAGAATATTTGGGTAATAGAATCTATGAAGATTACTCTTTCACGTTTATATACAGATTCAAAAAATGAAATTTAAAAGATATGTGATAAAATCTATCCTCCATTATATCAAGCGATCCATGGCACCCAGATGCCTAGACTGTTAGAAAACCTACCAAGAAGTATCAATAAAAGGGAGGATTAATGGTATTACCCTGACTGCATACTCATTATAATTGAAGGGACAAGGGTAGCTCCTCTATTTCAAGCACGCCACATCCTAGACAAAATTACAGAATAGGAGGTGGCTTTTCAACTCTACAACATTGATGAAAAACTTGGCCTTAAACATCAGTTCTATTATTATAAAAGTTCTTTGAGTATTAGATAACTTCAATTTGTGGTTATGTTGCATTTCAATTAGGTTGGAAAAGCTAGATCCCATTATAATTTAAAGGTGGACCAATTTAGGGAATGTGACTCCAAGAAGAAAATCAGGACATATTTTAATCACCTAAAGGAAAAGAAGAAGGTGAACATTTCATATGGTCACTAGGAATATGATCATGATGTTGTTTTTATAAATAAATCAAATTATACTGAAGTATGGACAAGGATGAAAGATAATAGATGTCTATGATATTTGATCAGGCTCTTTAGTATAATCCTGAGATCATTGAAGAGAAAGCTAAGAAGTTGGAACAACAAGAACAAATAGCATAGAGCCATCAGTGCCCTCCAACTCAACCACAAGGTTCATAAGGGCAAGACCAACATCCCTCTCCTATAGGTGAATATATAAATTTACAAGAGGGAGAGTCTAACAGCCAGAGAGAGTCTAATCCCCAAATAAGGAGAGATATTCGAAGAGGCCACCCCCATCCTTAATTGCCTTATACATCTCTAGATATTAATACTACAATTTTGGGAACAACCATTGCAAAGGAGAAAACTACACCTCCTCTAGACCAAAGAAGAGCACACCGTTTGTGAGAAAACTACACCTCCTCTAGACCAAAGAAGAGCACACCGTTTGTGACAACTCTATCACCACTTACAATAGTCACCCAGTTTAGTCTCCCTGAGTTTCTACAAGCTTATTTCTTATCTATTTCAGCTGCTTCTTCTTCTCCTCGGGCACCTTTGGTAATTCCATCTCCATCAACTACCATTAATAAGGAGGCATATTCTCAAGCACTCCCTACCATGCCAGTCCATGCTCCATTCACCCTTCCTTCCACCATTGTTGTCCCACCAACCATTCCTTCACCACCCTTGTAGTGATTCCTTCTACCATTATAGTTCTTTACCCCTATGGTCACTTACCAAAAGAAATCTAAGGGTCCTTCCACCTCCTCCAAGGGAAAACAATTAGAGGAAAGACCATATTTTGGTTTCCCCACCATAGAGGAATCCCTCAATGAGGGGGGCGTAGAAGAAGAGCCTAGACAAGTAATATCTTTAGTTGAGTATTCAATTGATGAAGATGAAGAAGATGTAGAAATAATGAAGGGGTACAGACCTATAATAAGTGAAGAGGCAGTGCTAAATGACGAGGACACAAAGTTAGAAAAGGATAAAGCTGTGATCTTGGGAGGCACACAACAAGAAGAAACTTTGGCTGGCACTTTGAACTAGGAAATCCTCACAGAAGAGCAAAGACAAAACATAAATGAGGTAATCTATTCTCTTGTTTCATATATTACTAGTATAGATATTCTAGCTACATATTTACTTCCAGCTATTTCAAATATTCTTTTAACTAGTTCTGTTAACTCTCCCATTCTTTCAACTTCAAATCAAATAAAAGCTCCAAAGAAAGGAATTTGTTTTTAGAGCAAGGTTATAGTTTCTACTTACAACTCTAAAAGGCCATCAGTCCTCAAGAAACATTCAACTCACCTAGAGATGCCTATGGCACAATCTTCACCCATACAGTTAGACATTATGACTATTGAGACAACCCCAAGCTTGACCAAGTATGCAGCTGAAGTCAATCCATTGAGAAAACATTCACCATGGAAGAAAATTGTCTATCCACCTCTCCAAATCTCAATACAAATAAGTGCATCATCAGTACCACCAAAAATAACACCTCATCTAATGACTCATCCACCTTCCACATCTAAAGACCCGAGCCCACAAAATGACAAAACATGGGAACTTGTTATTCCCCAATGGATAAAAGACATGCAAAATAAAAAGGATGGGAGATAGAACCTAGTCGTCACAAAGTTACCTATAGTCTCTGCTCTGATTGATAAAAAGAGTGGAACCATCTAAAGGGTGAGGAAGAGGATATCATTGAATTTGGATATAATGGAAGAAATAGAATTTAAACAAAGAGAAAATCTATTTCCCTTGGTAAAGAAAGCCAAAAAGGATCCAAATGATTCTAATGAATATACTGAAGATTTATATGCTTTTGTGGACTCAACTAGTGAAGCTATGAAATAAATGTACAAAAGTAAAAGAGGAGGCACAATAAAGGTGACAACAGAAACAAACTATATATGCTCCTTGAGAGATAATTGATGATGTGCAGAGTGCAACCACTAATTTGTATGATATTTTGCATAATATCTAGGTTGTCAGGGCAGGAAGCTAATCAGACAGAATACAGGTGATTAAACTTTAGTACCAAATGAAATAGCTACATAAAAAATTGAATTTATCGGTTTAGTGTTCTAGAACATATACTTTCAACCAATTGAACTTAATGTCCAGCATGGATGCATCATGGTGCCTCAATTATGTAATTGCCAAAAGGGATGGTTCCCTTAATTGGCATACACAGATGAACTTTATTGGGACATTTTACAAATCATGAAAATGAGGCCTTGGAAATTCTGAAAGATAAGAGGGTTACTAATGTGATTATCCCTATAGGTGAATTAGTCAATAGGCCAAATTTTGAGAACTCCCCCAAGCAGCTATAAACAACTTCAAAAAGGAAATTGAAGGTACAATATACAAGACCAACAATGAAATTTTGTAATTGGTAAATTTTGCTAAGGATATGGTAATAAGAGTTGAGGCTTTAGGAGCAGAGTTCAAGAGCTTGAACATTAAACAAACAAGGTTGATGGCTGAGGCCATCAAACTCTTCAAACCTTGTTCAATTTTGACATCATTAATAACGAGTTCAAATCAACACACATTATTTGAATAACTCAAGGCAAAATAAATAGCTTTAAGTTCAGTGCCAAGCACACAACCAACTGCTAGTGTTGCCCCGCCATCTCAAGGTTCCCAATTTTCAAGATTTGTAGTCATGAAAACTCTAAGTGGACCCGTTTTGATCCCACAAGGAACAACAATGGCTATATTAGTTCCTCCAACTTTCACTCCATCATCTTCTTCAGCTAGCGGTGTCACTTCATCACCTTGATAAATATAACTATGCACTTACATGTTTTTGTTAAGTTGGAACTTTGGTTCCAAATTTGCGTTATATATATATATATATATATATATATATATATATATATATATATATATATATATATATATGCAAAGGATGTATGTACAACTGTCATCCCAAAATAGAATCTCAAAGCTAAAAATACAATATATATATATATATATATATATATATATATATATATATATATATATATATATATATATATATATATATATATATATATATATATATATGCAAAGGATGTATGTACAACTGTCATCCCAAAATAGAATCTCAAAGCTAAAAGATGACAGTTGTACATACATCCTTTGCATGAGATTTAAACGTAAGTCCTATTTTTGTAAATTTATTTTTAGACTTCGCTTGAAGAGATGAGACTTTTTCCATCCCAAGCTATTTATACTTGTATCCTCTTAGTCCCAAAGGGAGGAGAATTTGGCTATTAAGATTGATATAAAATTCTAAAGAGGTTCTTCAATTTTAGTCTTGATGTGCAAATCTTGATTCTTTTCCAACTTGTGGATTGTGTAAGAAACTCTATCATTCTAGTTTTTGAGTCTTTTGATTATGTATGAGTTATCTTTTTTATATACAACCATTCATATTAAGCTCTAGTTGATATGAATAGCTTTTGCATATAAATCATAATCCCTCCTTGTAGATGTGCTATTGCAATTTAACAAACATGACAACCTTTGATTTCATGTGTTTAAATATGTTGTTTTTGGTTCCCTTTGACTCCTAACTATGTTTGATTGTTGGTGTGTTACAACAAACTGCAACAAATATTGATCTATGATCTCTTGTGCAACCTCTAGTTCAAGTGTTGGTCTTGAAAGGTTTCATCTAGTGTGGTCCAAAAGCCTCCTTTCTTGCTCTACCTTTTCCTCTTTTTGAGATTCTTTTGAAGTCCTACCCACCTTAGGTTAGAACCATCACTAACCCACCCATCTCAAGTATATTTAGATTCATCCATAACCGACCCATTAGTGGTAAACAAATTGTCTCGCTCACCACTATTCCACCAACATGTTATTTACAAAACCTAATACACTACAACCCGTGCCTTGTAATGAATACTTTTCACCAATCCTAAAATGTTATAGACTACCTCTTAGAAAAAACTATGGTGTGCATAAAACCCACATCAAAACTTCCAAATTAGAAACCCCTCAAATGAGCATGCCCTAGCCAAGTCTGAAGCACTTAATTCAAGTCATGTTTGAATATTGTCAAGTATTGAAAGCCAAATTATGGGCTACATCTATACAAATGGATCGTTGTTACACATATACACCTAATAAGAAAAAAAAATGTGTGGTCTGAGCCCTCTTCAGAGTATTCTAAACCTAAGTAGTGCTCAATAACTTAACAGGGGGTGGTTGGGGCCATCTCAACTTATATTTTCCATTCTCTTTTATGGGAAAACCTAGTGTCAAAAGTAGAGCTAGAGTTTCAAGGTGAAGGAGATAGAATTATGGATGTGTGCACAATAATGATCTTTTGATATTGCACCAAACAATGGTTTAGAGTGTGGCACATCTCATAGGGTTGTTTTCGACAGACATCAAATGACTTCGATTACCACATGCATCCAAATCCTATCAGCTTCATCTAGGAAGGTCCAAATAGTTAGTTTCCAAATCAAGCGACTCTAGATCCAATTTCAATCTTTCCTACCTCCTATGCAAAGTCTCATACCCAAACAAACCAGTAACAAGCTAAGTACTCGATTCTCAATAGTCATTTCTATAAATATTAAATAACAATTTAACATTTGTTTTTACATTCAAATCTATATAATTTAGATATATTTTATACAACATAAATATTCATTGTTTTATACTTGTATAAATCATTAATCCAAAATAAGGTAAAGCACTATATTCCCTAATGATTATAGTATGTCAAATTTTGATATGTAAATATCAATTATTAAGGAAATATGTGTTAGTATTAAAAAAATAAGGTAGAGTAACTTGGATTTAAACCTATATGTATGTAACAATTTGACTCATTTATAGAACATAATGTGAATGGGAATTCTTGTCTTCCCTCTCCTTTGAATACCAATGTTGATAATGATGTGCATGATAAAAACCCTCAAGATGATTATTGGAATGATAGTCATGATTTTGAAGATGAAAAGGATGAACAACATAGGCATGAATATATTGAAATTATTTGAACATATGTTATGAAAAATCCTTTTCATGTTGCTAAGATTATAGACACGTTGAAAGAAATAACTAGTAACAATCATGCTTGTGTTGTAAATTATGTTCCTTTTATTTCCAGTTATTGAATTCTTTCTATTTTCGTGACTCCAAATGCGCTTGATAATAATTGTATGTCTTCTCATTTTTTTTTTAATAAACTATATTTTCACACTCCATTACCTAAACCCACTAAGGTTCATATAGCCCATGATGAACATCTTCACTTAAGTGATACACTTACTGTTACAACTATACCAAATTATGGAATAGTCACTATGATGGGTGCAATATGTCAATTACAACAAAAAGTCCAACTTTTGTCCCTTGTCTATCATATACCTAATACTAGCACTGATTCTCATGTTATATTAGCAAACCCTCTAGCTCATTAGCTTGTAAGTTATCTTATTCCACACAGTTTTATCATGCCTAAGATTAATCTACTCAATGGATGTGGAGATCCTTATATGCACCTCAAAGCATTACATGCTTCTCTTGAAAACTACGTGATGCAAGTGCATCTCAAGTGAACACACAAACCTGCATCAACCAAAACTAGAGCTAGTTTGAGGGAAATAAATCCAACTTTGTTGATGCATAGGTTGCATGGTGTAATAGTTCTTGAGCTCTTCAAGACTGTAAAGGAGTTCACTTGTGTGAAGAAAGAATTGGCTTAGAGTCACGCGAGGGTTTATAGAGTTTTGGCTAAGGCAAGGAATGTGCAGAGTTGTGCCAATGAAGGAGAAGAAAGTATTCGCAGAAGCACAAGAACATGGTGGAGAGGATTTATGTGGCAACATGTAAATGACCCTAAAGGTTTGCGATTATGGTACTGAATCACATTCACGTAAAAGTAATATTCCATAAATATTGTTCAAATAGGTTATGTTACATGGAGGAACCAAGTAAGGAGTTTACGAACTAGAGTGTGTGGAGTATGTGCAACAAGACATAGGAGGTAGATATTGCAAAGAATGGACTAAGGTTGGCAATGCAGAATTGCATGAAGGGACCTACATAGTTATGTGTGGAAGGATCCATCAACCTACGAAGAACCTTGAAGGCACTAGGTGCACAGAGGTTTTTGCACACAGAGAAATGGAGTGAGTCTGATGTGCAAATGAATAAAAAGGGTGTGTGAAAGACATGAAGCGCCTGAAGGCTAACATAACTAAGAAAATCATTTGGTGCACATACATATAGATTTGGTGGACATCTGCATAATATTACAACGGAGGGTCATAGTAGAAGGTAGTCATGGATGTGATGTTGGTTGTGGATAAACATACACAGTGACTCAGTTGTGAAGAGAAACACCTAGAGTGTCAAGGGTGAGTGAACCATTTGGAGAAATGACAATGGAAGCACCAAAAATGAATGTGCAAAAGTAGAAGCATGGAAGCCAAGGATCAAAATTCTAGTTTGAAAAGGAGACACATGTTGTGTGCACTCATGCACATGCACAACATCAAGGTGATATGCACAATATAGCAAAGTTGCATGTGAGATTATGGATCACAAATGGAAGGATTTGCATAGCAGAAGCGTCGACAGATCGTCGAAAATGAGGTAGTATGTGCCTAGAAGAGAGAAAACATCTTTCAACTAGAGTGCATTAGGTAGAAAGTGTGCAAAGGATAAGTTATCCATCGTGTGTCTGTCGGTAGAGAACAAGGCACAAAGAGGATGGCTCAGCAAAGAGTCATGGTGAAGAGTGACCCAAGTCACATATTGCAATGATGATGGAGATAAAAAAACATGATCTATGCATTACAAAAGAGGATGGCACAGATGGAGAAGAGGATTATTCAAATGATTAATCCCATGAAGAAAGAAGAATTCTATAGAGGATAAATCTCCAAAAGTTTTAGAGAAAGCAGAAAATTAGATTGAAGTTGAAGCACCTATATTTTCAAGAAAGAAGACCCGAAAGATTTGATGGAATGGGTGTTAGATCTAGAGTAGTGTTTTGCATAGCAAAGTATTGAAAACCCTAAGAAAATGGAGTTTGTGTAGAGAAGGTTGTGTCATAATGCAACAGTGTTGGAAGGATCTCCAAGAAAGGAGAAAATGGAAATACAACAAGGTGAAGAGATGGGATCGTATGGCTTAGAAGTTGATAAGTTAGATAATGCACTTGTAAAATCAACCGGAGTGGTTAAGAAGACTTGAAGTCTTGATGCCCAAAGATGCGAAGGAGAAGGATTCCTCGAGGACGTGTGGGGGAAGTCGTCAAATAAGTGGCACATATTTTTTCTATGGAACAACAGAGAATAATAAAGTTTTGCACAATCCTTAGAAGAAGAGATCCTCATAGGGGATTTGGAGGAGAAGATATTTGTCAAGCTAGAAGAAGGATTTTTTGTCTAGACAAAACTTCCCCGGAGGAAATATAGAAGGATGGAGTAAATATTTCATTAAATAAAGATGCAAAAGAAGATAATGAGGAGGATTTTCCTTGTGCGCGACTGAGGGTTCTGCACAGCAAAAGTGAAAGTGAGGCACATGTGTTTTAGGACATGCCAAGAGTGGAAGAACTAGAGCAAGCACTAACAGAAGTATGTTTGACTGATAACGATAACAAGGATAACAATGTTGCACAAGGGAAATATTTGAGTAGAAACAAAGTGAAATAAATGTGCCCCTTGAGAGGTAGAGGTGAATGAGAGATGAAGGTGTGCAATTTTTTTTGCATGAGGCATATGTCTAATGTCTAAGGGAGGAAACATGAAGAAAAGAAGTCAACTTGTGGCTAAATGTTTTTCCTAATGACAACTAGGTATCACACCAAGTAGAAGTACCTAAGCTTGAGGGAGAATGAGATGGAGTAATGCTAGAGAATACTAACTTAATCACGCAAAGGAAAGTTTTGCACTTGAGGGAGGACACATGAATAGGGAGAGTTGTAATGGTGTGCACAAAGGTGATCATAGAAGGGTGTGCAAAATAATTTGCCGCAATGCACGTAGAGGTAATCACAATGATGTGTAATGAAGCAAACATAGCAATGCACAAGGAGAAATCCTCTTGAGAGAAGATAGGAGAAAACATATAAAGAGTAAAGGAAGATGGAAAATCTTGATTCCCATGGAGTGGAAGATTGTCAAACAAAGAAAGAAATAGAGGAGATGCAAATGAAGATCCATTTAAAGCAATCAACAATGGACAAAAAAGAAGGAAATAAAGGAGTGAACCATTTGACCTAAAGGCAAATGATGGAGAAGAACGTGTGGATAAAACTCAACAAAAAGCATCTAAGGATGCACAAGGTGTTGCACATGTAAGAACAACCTACATCATGTTGAGGTGGAGATTCTTATGAGTTGTGAAGAAGAAAAGGGTGCCAATGTATTTTCATATAACATACTGGATATGTTGAATGGAGAAAGTAAAGAAAATATAAATCAACCTGAAGCTAATAAGGAGAACACAATCTTAGTTGCACATAGCTTAGGGAGTTGTTGAAGAGAAATATAAAAGTGGATAACAATAACCCAAACGTTGATGGAAGGAAAATGTGAAAATAAATGGATGCAAAGTGACTAATGTTGATATTGGTCTAGGCACGCGTAGTGCAGAAGGAGACAATAGAATTGTGGATGAAGGCAATAGAAGAGATAAGATTTGTGGAACCTCATATTGTTTTGTATGTCACTGAAGGCATCAAGTGTAGTGAACTGAAGAAAAGCAATGTTAGCGATAGTACCACATGGAAATGTCTAGCAAAATGTGTAAGGATGATAGGAGATGTCCATGGTATAGTTGTATAGATATTTCTTGTGGAATGCATAAATATGGATGGAGTGCAAATATACCTATTTTACAAAGTTGAATAGAATGAGGAGAAGAGAAGGAAAGAGGTGCACATAATGGGAGAAGAGTGGTTTGGAGTGCACAGATGCCTGAAAGCAAAAAATGTTAGAAAATCTTTATGGAGGTGGATGAACAAAGGTGGGGGTCGACCCACAAGGGTGAAGAGAATAAACGAGGAACAAGAGAAAGTGTGAATAGGAGTTTTATATGGTGCACACAAAGTATGTGAGGAGAGAAGTGTTATAGACACTTGGTGGTTGTGGATGGACAAAGGTGGGCATAAACCATGAGAGAAAAGAGGAGAAAGAAAAAGAAAAGGATCATAGCTAGGAGGTGGACAGATTACGACCTAGACATTAACAAGTCAAGGAGGATTGAAAGTATCAGAGCTAGGTGGAGGGGCCTAGTTTATGCCCCAACATGGGTTTGGAATTGGAATAAGTTGAGAGCAAGACTAATAATGCACCACACTAGGTGAAAGCGAATAATGTGGCTTTAACAACCAGCCAAAAGAGTGGTTCTACCATTTATACCCTGCTCATTAGCATGCGCTCACATTTTACTGACATGGAGAGTCTGATGCAAGAGAATCCCAAACAAATCAACAATCTTGCATCAACCAAAAGGAGAGTCAGTTGTGGGGGAATAAATCCAACTTTGCTAGTGTACAAGTTGTGCAACACAAGAGTTCTTGAGCTCTTCAAGACTACCCAAGATTCCACTTGCACAGAGGAAGATGTGGCTTGGAGTTGTGCAAAAGTTGGAAGTAAAGGCTTATAGAGTTTTTGAAGGTAAGGAGTACATAAAGTTGTCCTAGTATAAGAGAAGAGAGTATTAGCAAAAGTATAGAAGCATGGCAAAGAGGATTTTTCCAGTGATGCAAAAATGGACCTGGAGGTTTGTACGATTGTACCAAATCACTTGTGTATAAGCAATCTTGTGCAAAGGTTGTTCATAGAGGTTGAGCTACACAGAGGAAACAAGTAAGGAACTTACAAACTATAGAGTTTGGTGCATGTGCAGTGAGACACGAGAGGCAAAGGATGCACTAACGCTACTGGCACAAAACTGTATGAAGACACATGCAGAATCATCTATCGACATGCAAAGAACCTTGAAGGCACTAGGTGTGTGGGGTTAGTGGTGTGTAGAGAAATGGAGTGAGTATTATGCATAGATGTTGAAGAAGGGCACATGAAATATATGAAGCACATGAAGGCTAAATGTAACTAAGGAGACATTTGGAACATAGACACACATTTGGTAGGAAGGTACATAAGATAGAGAAAGTGTTTGAACAAGCGTGACAATGCACAAAGACATCTTCCATTTGAAGCAGACTTAGAGAACTAAAAGAATGGCATTGGAGACTAGGAGTGCATGTGCAGACATTGTTGTGAAGAAATCAGAATGGGTTGCACCAAGAAGACTTGGTGCGTTGAAGAAAAATGGGCACAAATTTGAGAGCATTGGTTCCAAAGACCTTGGAAATGATCGTTGATTCCAAGATTCTTTGTAGGGATGTGTCAACTTGTGGTAACCCTTCCATGGATCTTTCTTAACATGTTGCACTTCACGAAACCTATATAAAGGCATACTAGCCAAGCATTGAGGCATTCCCACCATCACTAGGAACATAGACAAAGAGAGAGAGAGAGAGAGGTGAACCGAGTGTAAGAAAGATGGAGTGAGATCATATTCTGAGGATTGGACTATGAGAGATAACAACTCCATAGTACTATTTTATGAGGATTGGACTATGAGAGACAACAACTCCATAGTAGTATTTTATAAGAATGAAGCCATAGGATAAAAAATGTTACACAAATAAATATGTAACCCATTATTTTATTAATAAAAAATAGAGTTTTATGTATCCATTGTGTGCGAATGTTTTTCGCTGCATGGTCTAACATTGTCCTTAATTGGACCCCCTAACCAAAATTGTATAACTATGTTCATCACAATACACTATTACTTACTAATTTTCCAAGAAGCTTGACAAATTATGTATTAGATTAGTTTCATACCTTACCTAGTGGATCCATACATTCATTTACTATGTTAGAAGAGGATTTTCTAACACGTTTCACTACCAATAAGGGCCCACACATTACCTTTGCGCATGTACCTATCAAACAAACCTCACATGATAACATTCATGATTACATTTTTTGATTTAGAGCTAATATGTAATAATTGCTTTATCAACTATCAGATTTTGAAAAAACAAATATTCAATTAAAGTATTTTACCACCTCTCAAAGATAAAGTGGTTTTCAATGAAAACACATATTTTAACAATATTTGTCACAAGGTTAAGGCCCTCAAGGCGTAAATATGAGATGTGTTTCACAATATTCGTCACAAGGTTAAGGCCCTCAAGGCGTAAATATGAGATGTGCTTCACAATATTCTACCATCCAAAATTATTTAAGTCTTAGCGACAATGTGCTTAAAATGAATGATCCGAAGAGTTGATCAATAATATAGAGCAAGCATGAAAAAAACCTTTGCATTATTTCAAGGAATGCAAACGATTCACTAAATGTGTTGATAGTCCATGCACAATTTTGAATAATTTACTTGAATCCAATTTGATTACTTTGCCACATTTCAAGACACATGTTTGTTATTGTGGATATCATAGAGTCAAAGTCCATTCAACAAATCAGTGTTTTCAATTGAAGAAAAAAATTGGAACCTTATCAATTGTGGTGATATTTAAATTGAAGATATAACAGTAAAACCACCAAGTCATAATTGTCAATCTATTAATACCCACATGATACCACAATATGAACTCAAATGAGTAACTGAAAAAAATGTGCATCAAGTTCAAATACAAACATCAATGATGAAAAAGAAACAATCACTACATAGTATGACTCTTGAGGCAAATTAAACTAAGTGTTATATATCAATGCGTTAAAGACACTACTTTTGATAATGATGGCTTACTAGATTTACACCCTAATTATGGTAGTGCGAAGATATATTTTTTAGATGTATACCCTACAATGGCTCTTAAGGAATTGATGGTATCATTGGTTTAATTTGATAGCAAACTGTGTTTAAATGCTTCATCATCTACTTACATACGATACAATGATTCACTGTATATTCTATAGTTAGACATTGTACCTACAATATATGTATATGATCATGGATTCATAGTTATCTTTGGAGGCATTTTATTTTTTTTTAATTTATTTCAGTTATATTTTCTTGACCATCTCTTTCTTAGATTTAATAGTTTTTCATAGATTGTATCGGCCTCTTGGCTTTGGTTGCTACTTCTCTCTTTCCTCCTAAGAGTTTAGTTTTTTATTCACATACTTTGATTTGAGTGTGCATACTTAATTTTTCTTTTCACTTTGTTAATTTACTTGCCACGTGTCCTTAGATCCCTTGTTAGTTGTGTGCAACTTATCTGCCCTTAAACCACAATTAATTAAAAACATGTGTCATTGTATTTTTTGTTTATTTTGGAATCACTATAGACCATCTTTCATGCATGTCACTTAGTTTGTTAATCCTTTAATGCAAAGAAATGAATTCTTGTTATGAGTCGTTTGGTCAGTTCACCTATTTGCACTCCTTAAAGAGCAAAAGATCAAACTTGTCATGATGTATTTGAATTGATATTTGAGCTTGAATTTTATTGTATCCAAACTTCATTTCAAGTTGGATAGACTTAATTAACAAACTTTCAATGGACCCTAAAATTTGAAATGAGGTGGTTGAATATTTTTATTTAGGAATCCAGACTTGAGGATAACAAAATCAACAAAAAAAATAGGAGATAATAGGTACCAAGCTCATTAGAAATAAATAGATTCTCATGCAAACCTTCAATCTACCAAGTTTGGTTTTACATTCCAAAAACCTACTATTAAGATAAAAATATGTATATGATCATGAGTTTTGAGATAGTATATGTGATCTTTTCTTCATTATAAAGCTTTATGCATTTTGAAGATCCACATATTAGAAGTTTATCCATATGTTGATATTTCAATATTTTATATCCATATGTTCAGATTTCAATCTTCCTTGTTCATATGTTTGAGAAAATTAAAAACAGCTAGCAAGTCTATCCAAATACCAAGGAAGAACCCAAAAACCTAGAAGATGAAGTGGTTAGACATTTCCTTGAGGATATCAGTGGATGGTATGAATTGGAAAGACATTGTCAAATTATTGAATGCTCTCAAAACATCCATCTCTTGGGACATAATAGGTGTTACATGAACTCAATTTGTATTACTCTAATTATGCATTTGGAAGGAAATTGTATCCATGGTTTCACTAAGGAACTCCTAATTAGATGGGAGACAAGACCATGTGAGCATTGGTAAGGGAGCTTGATGGCATGAAGGAGAAACCTCATACACACATAACTAAGAGATAACATGCAAATCAAATAGATAGTGGCCTTGATCTTGGAAAAATCATCCTTTTGACAATGGGAACAGAGTAATTATCACATTCTACCTTTAGAATGTACAATATAAAACCATAGCTAACGGTTGATTACCACCTTGCACCGACATATTAGTGTTTTCAAGCTACTCACCTGAGATGCACAATGGGTTACTAGTGACCACTTGTTAGAGCATTCACAACAAAGTACATCATGCATGCAAAGGAGATGAAAACAATAAAATTAACCTAAACATCCCTCAAATCCATCATCACACATAACACAACGTTGCACAAGTGATCCTCATTATAAACCTTCAACGCATCAAATACAACAAATATCATCTTCTATATACTCCATGCCACCCCAAAATTGTGTGTGTGTGTGTGTGTGTGTGTGTGTGTGTGTGTGTGTGTGTGTGTGTGTGTGCACGCGCGCTTAAAACATCACCTAGTAGTTAGGTACACCTATCACACTTCCTTATTCCTATGCATAACCCCTAACTTAGCCCACCCCCAAATTACTTATACATGTGGCACATTACCCCAAGTACATGGCCTATATCCTGAAAGGGGTCACGTGTCTTATACAACAAAACATTTTAGGTGCACCATCATAATACAATAAGATGCATCATATTTTACTACGTTTGGTGTATGGTGTCAAAAATTGTGAGCTGCCAATAATATCACCAACTATATGCCATTGATGAATGATAAGAGCATTGGCCTTAGGAATGAGAACTTCATGTGATGCATTCATGATGGTCAAAATTCTCATCCTAATCATGTAGTCGAGGGTAATCTTTATGACTATAGTGTAGCTTTATATCTTCAGTTGTTGTAGGTGCAAGAGCAATAAATAGTATATTAATGTCGAATTAAGAACTTCTCACACCTATAAATTTATTCAAATCATGGACAATTGATTTGAAAGTTTGAATACTAACTTGTGAAACCTATTTTGGTGACTACAAAATACTTTTATATTTTTTAATGATTCTTCTTAATGCCAAAAGTTGCAAGCTTGAGATAGGGCCAACCCTTCCAAAATGGGCAACAATAAAAAGAGAAAATTTTGTGACATGCAAGAGCACAAAGTAATCATATAGTGTGACATTTCATTCAAATAATCATGCATAAAATGGTTTGGCAAAAACTCATTTTCAACAGTTAAAACACAATCATGATCCACCTTATAGCATGGTTGTATGTTTTCCTTATTTTCCTATTTGTTTTGGAACCAATTAGAAGCAAATTCAAAATAAATAAAACACCATTGAAAACCCTATAAGTTGTAAAAATGTACCATCACATGGAAACATTGAGGTATTAATGCTTCTAGAATTGCTTTGAACCAAAAGCAATAAAGGAAGCAAAGGATTGGAAGGAGGACAATACCACAACTAGAATTTTAGGTGCCTAAAACTCTTATAAGATAGTAATTTGGCACTATTGGAAATTAACTAGCACCAAAGTCTCCTTGGAATGGCTGAAATGTGAGTCATCTTTTAGTAGGCACCCTATTTTGGGTTAGTATCAGTGCTCTATTGAGTGTAATAATTTTATGTATGTAAGTTAGTAGCTAGTGTGCATGTTTCTTACCAACTGACCATTTGATATATCTTGCTCTTTGGTAGAAGAAAGAAGTCTTCTAGATATGATAGTCTCACCAATGTTGCACTCTAGAGTAAGTGTGGTATACTTGATAACAGTTTTGTTAACACTAGATGATGCAAGTATTGAGGTGAGGTTATTGAAATGTGTGTTGAAAATATTGTCACTGATGTCAAAGGTCTAGTATTATTGGTGATAAAGGCCCCATTGCATTTAATGGTGTTTATAATAGTTATATGGCTAATGTGTGTTAATATTTATTTAATATTAACGAATATATTTTTGATTGCATATAAGACAAAAGAAGGACCCATGGAGAAGTCAAAGAGTCATGGGGTAAAGACAAAATAAGAAAGACACATTTTCCCATGAAGAGTCATCTTGGAGAATTCCAAGAGTCACCAAGTGAAGACAAAAGAGGAAGGAAGCAATTTCTCATGAAGGGACACTTTGAGGAATACGAAAAGTCACCAAGATAAGGACAAAAGAGGAAAAAACGTTTTTGTTTATGAAGGGTCACCACATGAATTGTCAAATGCAAAGATATGAAGGGTCATGCAAGTTTGACGTCATTTTCCATTAAGATTGAAGGGTCACAAAGAGGGAAGGCCAAAGGTCATTTGGAAAGCTATAAATAAAGGCTTGAGAAGCCATTTGTAATGTGTGAGATAGAGTTTGATTTGAGATAGTAATATCTAGCTTAGAGGAGCAGTGAGAGATGAGTATGATTTGTATTTGTTATATCTAGCTTAGAAGAGCAAAGGTGAGAGAGGAAAAATATATTGTAATGAACTATCATTTGTTGAGATAGCAACATTGAGAGATAGTTGTATGGTATACACAAAGGGGTTGGTGCTCCTGTGGATTGGTGCTCACGAATAGTTGTGTTGGTGCTCAGCAAAGGTGTTGGTGCTCCTGCAAATTAGTGCTTACGAATACTGTGTTTTGAATTGGTGCTCATTCATATACTTGAGATTGTTCTCCGTGGTTTTTCCCACATTGGGTTTCCACGTTAAATCTGGTGTCTCTCTCTATCTTGTGTGGTGTTTATTATTTCAGTTTTATTGCATATCTTGAATGTATGTTAAAGTGGAATTTGATTAAGGGAAAGTTTATAAGATATATGATATATTGATTCACCCCCCGCCCCCCCCCCCCCCTCCCGTGCTTAACAATGTGATGCATCTTGTTGTAAATATCAATGTTTCCTTTTACATATGCTCTAGTATAGGTAAAGCTCCTAATAAGTAGTTTTCCTAGAATGGACTAGGATTCCAAAAGAGTAACAAATATGAAAAGAACACATTGATAATTCAACAAAGAAAGATAAATTATATTAATGTTCACAAGTGACAAAAATAGGTCAATGAAACTTGAAAGCATAACCAATTACAATAGAGAAGATTTTGGATGAGAAGACCCTAGGATATAAAAGTAACTAAACACAAAAATACAAAAGTGAGAAAAGAAACAAAGCAAGAGAGGGTAAATTGAATATGGTTAAAACATCCTAACCACAACATCTAAATATAGTTAACCGAGGGCAGGGCCCCCCAATGAAGCGATGAATTATGAATCTAAGAAGATCAAACCCTGTGACCAAGAACAAAAAACAATGTCGTTGCATGTCTGCAACAAGGCTTGTGTAAGAACCAACGACAATATCATTGACCACTACAAAATTGCCAATGTAAAACTTGATAATGTCCCTCACAAAATGGCTAGGGTTAATCAGGCCTAACTAAATAATCCTAGGAGAAGCAAGGAATTCCCCCTATAGCCTCTCTTTAAATCCAAGGATGAGGAATGCCTGATGGTAGAGAATAATTTAGAAATGGATGCTTGCACTCACAAAACTGATTGCAAGATAGGGGCTTAAAAAGCCTCCGACGCTAAAATGAAGTAGATCACATCATCTATAATGAGATTACAAAAGTTGAGGTGCCGGAGTGGTGGTGTGCAAGGATGAGTGTTGTATCACATTCTAAACAAATCATAAACATCCAAAGGATGCTTAGTGCCTTAACCATTATGACGATGCGTTGAAAGGAGAAGGTAGTGAACCTAATAGCTCTAGGGGTCCCTTGTAAGGTCATGCACTTCAAATTAACCTCTTAAAGGAAGAAGACCAAACATATTTGATCAGGGTAGCAAAAGAAGGTGAATAGAGGACCACCTAACTCCCTAAACAGACTATAAAAGCTCCCATGCATTTCATAGTAGATGAGACACCTAATAAAATAAAGTGCCCCTTAGTCAACATCTTTTTTCTAGGGAACAAGAGCATGTCCTCTCACTATTTACAATATTGTGATCCATGTCAATTGGTAACTAATGGGAGCACACCCTCTACTAGTCATGTGGGATACTTAAGCCATATAACCAATGGTAAAGGAGATAGTCAAGGCAAACAATGGAGCCATCCATAATCTATAGTAAATTCCAAACATATAAGGTTGCCTTTGCACTGAGAGGATGTAGAAGAGTTATCCTAGTGACAAACATATTGTTGGCATATGTCTCTCTTTTAGCTCGATTAATCACCTCATTAAAGGGAAGAAGATGTGCAGGTGCTTCTAAGTATCTATAAGAAGAGAGTCACTCAATAGAGATGTCGATGGATTGAAGGAGTGAATTGGTCTTATTAGCACATGCCTAGTGAGACTCAAGGAGGCAACCAACTTTAAAGTAAAAAGGGCCAACTAGGCCTATCTCTTGTGATCGCAGGTTAAATCACTTAATGATTTGAGTCTATGAATGTATAATGTAAAACTAACAATATTCTCAAGCCAAAGGGATTGGAAGCAAACTTGAACTAGGAAATACGCTGGGGAATTATCCATTTACAACAGTTAATGTGTCAAAGGATGGTGGTTTGTACCCTCTCAATATATTCACATTCACTGGATCCTAGACTAGGGCCCTAATCCTCTAACCCATAGATAATTGTGGGTTTAATGATTGCACTGAAGAGGCTCGTATTAGAAGGGATGGCTAGAAAATGTATCCAAAAGCATCATCGCCCCATAACATAAAGTGAGGTATACCACTTAAAAATGATTGTGATTGTGATTGTGAGAAAGGCTTTAGGATAAAATATGGCTTGGTAAACTAAAAACCCATGTAGGTGTAGGTGGTTGTGATCTTCCCAAGGTCCCATGTGGAGAGGAATTGAATCTAGAAAGAGCATCCCTAGAGGTGTTAAAGACCATGAACTTAATAGTCTTACTAAGGTTGACTACCAGTTAGCAAAGATCACAAAAGTGAGCAAGATCATCACATTGTCTCGATAAACTCTTAAGAGAGAGAGAGAAGAGGACCAAATCATTAGTTAAATGTAGAGGAGAGTGACATAGGACCACATCATGAGCTAAAATTAGTATGTCAATCCGAACATGATGTAACATACAACCATCATCAACAAGGGTGTGTTTCCAAAGAAAACATCAATCTCATATATGTAAATACCAAAGAGAGTTGGTAGGGTAACCCTTGCTTGAATCCAATGGTGCTCTTAATAGCAACAGAGAAATTGTTGGGAGTCTGGAATTAGTCAATAGCCGACTTAGAGTCTCATGATGGTAGTAATGAAGGAATCAGATATATCAATATCATGCATTTTATAGGAATGAAGCTGCCTCGAAACTAAGTCAAAGGTATTCATAAAGTCTACAAAACAAAAAATGGCATTGGAAGACAACTGACGAGCCTCCTCCGTAATAGCCCAAAGTGTAAAAATATGTTCAATAGTCTAGAAATCTTTCTCGATGCCTACCTTCCGCATGACTGAGATTACCGCTCTCCAAGTGCATAAAGGAGATCCATGTCCAATAGTGTGGTATAATGCATGGAAAATGTATGCTCAATCATGATAATCCTGTAGTTATTTGGTTAAGAACCAGCGCTTTACTTAGGAATTGGATGGATAATGTAATGCAACCAAGGGGGTATGGGGGGATGAGATGGGAACCCTCAATGAACAATGCCATTAAATAGATGCTTCGCTAGTACATAACTTTTAAATAGCTCTCTTCACATCACCTCAAGAGAAAAAAGGACAAGGAGGTGGTGGAGAGGGGAAACAAATGATAGCCTAATGGGATATCATAAAGAGAATTAGCATAAAAGATCCAAGCTTGGAAGTCAATATCTGAAGTCAAGGTATTCCTTGGAAGGAGAGTATGCCAAATGTTTCTTGGAGAATGATGGAAGAGGTTAGGATCTCATGTCACCTAAATGTAAGAAACACTTGTTTCTTCCATCAAAGGAGACAACAATAGCCTCTATGCATGGATGGTATGGAAGCAAGGTCGTAGGGCAATACAAAATGAAGCCTCTGATGCATAGATTTACAAATTTAATCATACCAATGATTCATAGGAAATGAGTCACAGAGACGTGAAGGTGTAAGATGATGAACATTATGGGGAAATGATTTAAGGGCTTCCTCCTAAATAACATGGGATAAAAGCTCATATATGGTTATGGCAATAGAGAGGGAATAGTAGCATAAGTAAGATGGACAAGGCAAGTGGAGTTTTCAATAGAATTCAAGTGTCAATGTAAATCATGGTGTGATAAAATATTGAACCCAAGGCGGGAAGGTGAGGACTCATAACCTATGAATGGAATGAGTCAAAACTGCATGGGCAACGAGGGGGAGTTGACAGGAGACAAGAAAATATCATATGTGAGGATTCAAAGATATGCTAGCCAGTTCATAATCGACCCCCCATTTGCGTCCCCACAATGGGAGAAGAAAATAAATATGTTTGTGGTACAACTAAAGAGCTCCTTCCTTATTTTTGAATTAGATTGGACATTAGCATGGCCAATTATTGGTTGCAACATGAGTATCAACATACTCCTTATGATAGTTTGCAAGCCACAATAAGGAATAAAAGATTCATGAGTCCACCATTAAGGTATAGTTGTATAATTTTGAATGAACACAGAAAGAGGCAATAATTAGTATGTAAATGAATCAAGAGTCTCAAGACACATATGCCTATGAGTATTTTCAATACTATCAAATAAAGGAAATTTAAAACGATCTAAACAAGGCCTAGGTGTGGGTTCCAAGGTGACTAGCTGTGAGACTATTAAAAACTCTTTGCTACCAGGGATTTTCCTCCTTCATCAAAGGCCTTAGCTTTTACTTCATGGATGGAGAGGTGTTTAAGTTGTTTTAGCTTATTGGAGGCCCTGATGGGAGAAGGATTTCTTTGCAATCTTGTTGTGATTAAAGTTACAACAGAAGTGTGCAAATTTTCAGCAGGGGCCGACACAATGTTCAATGATACTCTTACCATTTTATTTTATTTTTCCTATTTAGAGGTTGCGGACATGTTTTGCTCCAGACATTAAGCATGATTGAGAGTTGGAATATATCAAACCTAATATAATTTATTGCATCTTTACATCACTAAAATTCCAAGATATTTGTGGAGCAACTCCTCTTAGGTATTGGATACTATTCTAGTCAAACTCATTAAGTAGATGAGTAGATTAATGATGTATTTGTATAGGACACAAAATATCTTATTTTAGTGCAACTTGTTTGTGCTATTGTGGTGAAAATCTCTTCAACAATGTTTTTGAATGTAAATTAGTTTTGAGCCTCTACATACTAGTTATATAAAAGCAATTATTTAAATTAGAAGAGTCATTAAAATCCCACAACAAAAATATTCCACAAATTCATTTCGAAAATTCAAATTTGGATATGACACTAGAGAAAAAGAATTGAGAGAAAAAAAAAATCTAGTATAGAAGTAGCAGTCATATCTACCAAGGTTTGCTGCTTTTAATAACTACATTGGCACTTAAAATATAACATACCCAAGCCAATAGAAATAAAAAAATTAAATTTATCTATGAGGCATGACCGTAAAGACTTTTGAGCTAGCAAATATCTTTTTTATCTCTAGCATTATTTTACTAGGAAATTCTTTAATAAGTTATAGGGCAAATTACATACATTGAGTTGCAAACCGATTTCCAATTATTTTACATCCATGGGTTGTAGTGTCTTCCCTTTTCGAAGCATGAAAACTATATAGATTTCTATGAATTATATATTCATGCTTTTGCATCAGGCTGCCTCTCTGGCACCGCGGCTTGGAACTCTGGCAGTTCAGCTAATGCTTGGTTGATCTTGCCCAGAGTCGGGTAATTTGACTAAAAATGAAGAGTAATTCATAAAATCAGATGCTCACCACAATTAACTACAAATTTAGAGAGCACAAACAAAACAATTCAAACATGGGCTAAATTATAGGAGTATCCACAATGATAGCATGGTAGACATGGAGACAGATCTACAAGACAGTGAATCTCTAAATTTTATACAGTATAATACAACATTGTAAAAATCCGATTTGTAGGCCATTTGATATTTACATGCCCATAATCACAAAGTACAAGCATTTCAATCAAAAGATCAAATTTAAAAGCAGAAAATCTGAAAAACCTTAATCTTAAATGATAATATTAATCAGGTCCTACAATCATATTCCTAGGCCATTTGAGACTTAACTATTACATATTGGGAGTAATTATGTGATCATGGTTTCTGACACAACAAAAAAGAGCAATGTAAGGAAGAAGAGAGAACAAATTTATCCTTATAAGAAACTATATATCAGATCTAAGAACGAACAATAAATAGAAAACAAATGATGCAAATGTTAAAACATGTATGCACACATTCCTTGATCAATCTCAACACAATGCATTTGTTTCAGCGAGGCTGCAATGTTAAATGGTCTAAGTCCGGGGCTTTTGTAGAGCATGTTGCATATTAGCAAAAGGTTCTTCACTTACTGCATATGCATGTTGATAAACATGAGGTGAGAATAACTTTAGAACAGTTGATAGAAGAGCTAAAATAACAACCTCAATTTTCGTAAGGAATTCTAATAACTATAAGTATCTCCTGCCTATCTTTATTCAATATGTGGACAGTTTTTTATGAAAACAATATAGCAAATTCTAGAGTCGTGCTAGCTCTGAACTCTCTTTGCCATAAAGTTGCACTCCTTTACAAAGAGAAACATATTACTTTCCAATGTGCATCCTTAAGAATTTTATTTTTGATGACATCTCTAATAGTAGACACAAAAGGCCATGCTGTGACCCACAATAAGCCTTCACTTCATAACCTAACCATTAACTACATTTTCTAGACAATGGAGGATAGCCTCATGACACAGACCAGGAAGAATATCCAAGGCATAACACAAAAGAAGAGGATGACATCATCTCACATCATACAATTATTTATGACATCAAAGTTTCCCTTTTTTCACAATTATTAACTTTGATAACGTCAGCAAGTTGAAGCTAGTCAAACTTGGTGAAAAACTTCTCATTTTCTCTCTCCCAATTATCTAGCTTATAGTGCCTGACCTACCTAATTGAGTTGTCTGGCCCACCTAATTGAGTTGTCTGGCTTACCTACTTATGTTTCCCGAATGACAAGCAATACTTTTCCAACTTTCTAATTAAATTGGCCTAAACAGGGCAACTTGCATGGCGACAAATTTGCATGCAGAGACCCACTTGATCCATCACTTGTTGCAATCTTCCTCAAATCTTCAACGCACTTCCCAAAGCAGTGCCAGGAAGAGAACACTCTAAAAGCAAACTGGCACTAGTACCATTGTTGACCAAACCTGCACTATCTGTATGCAATTAGAAATGCATCAGATCTATAAATCAATCCTAGCTCGGAGAAAATAGATCCTACTTACACTTCCGATTAGGGATACATTAGATAATCGGGAACATGACCAATATGTGGATCCGCTAGACCCAATTAGGGGATCTCTTACCACAATAATAATAGTAGAGAGGGTTCAAAAGCCTCCAGTCAAGCAAAATCACGCAATAACCCTAAGTCCTATGTTTTCATATTCACTATATTAATAGCAAGTAAAGCAAAAAAAATCTAATATAGTGTTCACCAAAGCTTGTGGCACAATATAGGGGTTAGTAAACAAATGAAAATAAACATGCATAAGAGAATCCTAATTAACTATGTATAGATAAGACCCTAATGCATGGAGAAGAAGAGTAATATTATTCAAAAGCCATTACTTATGCTACTTCTATCTACTAAAGAGAGGAGCAAAGTTAGAGAATACTTACCTAAAAGACGAACCCGTCGAGACTCAATATCTTTGAATGCACGTCCTAAGGGGTACATCGGGAAACGGGCGGGCAGACCATTGGTGCTTCGCAGGATAATTGTCCCTTTTGCCTCTTATCCCCTGAAAACCATTCCCCTAAGCTTGTTCTTCTCTCTTGCACACTCCTCCAGTCTTTCACCACCTTCCGTACCCCTTTTCCTAACCTAAAACCCCTTTCGACAGTTTATAGTACTAGGTTGACTAGGTCGACCTTGTACTCTTATTGGTGAAACTCATGTAGGGTCTAGGTCGACCCGTGACCTAGTGAGTTCTTATCAATAACGATACTAGGTCGAGTGGGTCAACCCTGTCGGCCGAAACTTTCGAAAGGGCTTAGGGTTAAATCCGCCTATCTATAAGAAGTAAGATATATTGCGCATCTATTTATCCACCATTCTACTTGAGGAGCAAGCTTAGGGTTTCATATTTTCTTTGGAGATACAGATCTTGTCTTGTGGAGAATTCATTTGGATGCGTTGATAAGTTGTGTAGCCTAATGCTGATTTATCCTTGTCATCCTTACATACCACAACCACCTCTTGCGAAGCACCTTGGCCAAGGGATAGATTCAGGCTCGGTGGGTTCGTCTTCAAAGGTAAGTATTCATAACTTTGTTCCTCCTTTGTAAGAGTAGATAGTTATGCATTTGTACTTCTCTTCCATGCATTACGATTCCGTATACACTATCAAATGCTGACTTTTGAATTTTTTGATTGTCATAATTGTTATGCTAATTAAGTCCTGAAAAATATGTAGTATCTATAATTAAGCGTAAATTAATAATGTAGTGCAGGTCAAAAATAGTTGAATATTATAGTTACACTGTCATAATTTATATTTATCATGGGGAGAATGACCTGCACTTGAAGCAATTACTAAAATTACTTAGGAAATATAATTCTTTGCTAAATTTTCCAAACGCGACTTCTTCAAGAATGACATTGAATATCTAGGGCAGTCTTTGACAAAGGTATTGGTAGTAGATCCTAAGAAATTAATGTGCTTCACATTTGGAGAATAGTCTTTTATGGAAGATTTGTTTTGAATTCTCCAAGATATCCTTATCCTTAAAAGGTAAAATAAAATTAGAAATTTTGAATGGATTGAGAGAGCATAAATACTTCGATACCCTTAAAAAAAAAAAATCCCAAAGTTGCCATCCAAACACTACTGGATCCAACCAAACAATTTACAATCTATACAAATGCTAGTGAGCACATAATATGAGTTGTACTTTTCCAAAATGACAAATTAATAATGATCCAAAGCCCTGTGCAACCACCTTAACCTGCACACCCTAGTGCAATAACATTGCACAACGTCTGTACATTAGCATCCCACATGCCAATCATGCACCACCTCATAAAATTAACACTCGCAGCTCTGACCCGCGCCCCTGAAAACCAAAACTTATGACCCTTGTGAAAGTTAGGGATTCTGAACTACCAGCAGAGCAATCAACCTGCAGAGCAACATGTCAGGAATCAGATTGCCATTCAGGGTCATAGTGAAATGGTGTGCAACCAACCTCTGATGTGGCTAAAAAAATGTATTATACCATTCTTTTTAGGTCAGTTAGCTACTGTGCACAAGAAGATCCATCGTCATCAAGTCTAGCATGTATCACTGTACAGTTGATACATCCATACCATTTCCTCGATCCCATATCCATATCATATAGAGGCCCAAAACAAACTCCCCATATATAGAGAGGCCACCACCACCATATAGACTTGAGTATAATTGGCTCCCCCCACCCCATATATAGATTAGAGAGGGGGGAGGAGCGGAGTTATTTTGCATGAAAGTAGAGACATAGCGAATCCCGAAGGGGAATCCTTCCAAGTCAAAGACTCATTCTATAACCTAAAATCGGGGGGTTCCCCTGGGTTCCCCTTAAGTCTTTAATTGCTATATCTATATGTTGGGAGTTGAGATGAGATGCGATGTCACTTTGAGTCGAGCTCCGAACCATCACTCTATCTTGTAGTTGTAGTTCGCTCTAATGCATTGCATTAAAACCTTGCCAATCCAAAATATTGTGTAAACCATGGCCCGCAATATTTTTTTATTATTGCCGATTCAATCGACTGTTACGGTATGTAAGTGTCGGTGATTTAATTCTTCGTGGTCCTGTGAAGAGTGAAGTCACTCAATATTTTTTCGATATTTGAGAATCAATCTCACTCATCATAACTCAGTCTCTAGTTTTTAGATTTAACATTTGTATCACTAATGTGTGTGAGTTTGTAATGTTCCCTTTTCGAAATTACAATAATATTAATTAGCATAAAAAGTATTTCTAAATACTTGAAATGAAGTAATAATAGTCTAATTTGCTTATGACTTAAGAAGGGGACCGTTTAAGGGTCACGGGCTTATTTAACCCTTAAGTGAAATTAAAAGAAATAAGTATTTTTAAATATTTATATCTCCCTCCAATTGGAGCGCCCCACTTTGGGATTATTTTTGGAGGGAAAAGGGGTATAAAAAGGGAGAGGAGAATCATTTGGAGCATTATGTTATGTTGTGGATTTTTTTTGTAAGTTTGAGCATGAAAAGCTTATCTTCTCACCTTGAAGGATGAAAACCCTTCTTGGTATTGTTTGGGGACAAAAACCCGCAAGCAAGGCATTGGTGGCTTCATTCCAGGAGTCACATTTGGGCAAATTTGTGTATTAGAGCATCAAAGAATACATTTAGCTGGAGCGTAGCCCTTTGGGAGGTTGCTAGGGCAAGTGTGGGCAATTTTGGGGTTCGTAAACCCTAGAAGGGCAGCAAATAGCTAGGGCAACTTGGTTGTTTGGGCAGATTTGAGTATTGTCTTGGCATCAAGTGGTATTTGAAGGTAAGGCGCAGTTTTTGGTGGATTTGAAAGGTGCATTGGAGCCCTAAAAGGACAGCACAGCAATCTTGAACCCTCTCCTAGGGCAGCGACCACCTTTGGGGGTCTAATTTGTTGATTTGCGGCAATTTATAAGCCTATATTGCTGATTGATAATACTTTCGGAAGATTGGTAATTTTGTGGTAATTTTCAGATAATTTGGGCTCAATAAATTCAATTTTTTTAAGTGTTTAGTCGGTTGTATCATGGCTTAGATCTTGCCAACTTGTGGATTAGATCAAAATTTTAATGTGGCATGATGGAAGAAATTGAGAAAGAAATCCTCTATAGAGCAGTGAGGAAACTAGAGCGCCTATGTCAGCCAATAGGTGACCTAACAAGCATCTTGGATGAAATAGAAAATGGGTTATCCAAGGTAAACCAGTCACATTATGTGACAATGAAATGGACTGTGCAGCCCTCAAAGGTTTGCTTGGTCCAGCGCCAACTCTTGAGAAACCCAGACTAAAAGGTAAGGCTTTTGATTATCAGTTGTATTAGTGAAATAATAAGAACGACAACTCCCAAAGTTCCTTACAATAATAAGACCATGAGGGAGATATTTCAACGGATTGTGGAGAGTTTTCAAGGGCTAGAGGACAACAAAGGACCTTCTTTTGCTAGGAGGGTTTTAATTTTAAAAACTATAGCAAAAATTACGTCATGTGTTTTGATGTTGAATTTGGAATGTGATGATCTTATTATTCAAATGTTTCAATATTTCCTAGCAATTGTCAATGAGAATCACGCAGAAAATGTTGTAACTTCTATGCAAACAATTATGACTTTGACTCTACATGAGAATGATGATATTTCTCAACAATTATTGTCTTAGAAGTCAATGTGAGGCAAGAACAAAAAAATTCTCCAGCTGCACGTGTTGATTGAAAATGTTAGAAAATGTGAGAAGTCGAGGCCTTATTTGACAATAGAGCAAAAGACGTAAAAAATTGAGTTGCAGGTAATTTTGAAGGGGAAAGATGGAGGGTCAAACCCTCATGAAGATCCCAATGAAGGAATCAAAAAACAATAGACTTCAGATGTAAAAGGGGTTAGTGAACAGTGCATAGAGGCATCCACCATACCAAGGGAAAGTGGGAGAAATATCCCAACCCAAGAGGAAGAAATCGTGGAGCATGATCCAAAGAAAGAACAATCAGATTTGCAAGAAATTGAGAAGGAACAATCTATGGAAGGTATGAAGTCAAGGGAAGAAAATGATATTTTATTGACTTATAATGATTGCATGCACAAGCAGAATAAAGAAGAATTCAAGAACGAAAACACATCACTTGTTGAATGCACAAGCGAGGAAGTTGTCCCTATTCAACACACTCTCATCAGGCCATTAGGGAATGAATCCATGCTACAAAAGTATGCATCAATTCAAGAAGCACATGAGGCTGATTTTCAGAAAAGCCATGGAAAGGCACTTGACAAGAATAATAATATGAGTACAAACAAATCTATCTAAAACTTCCACCTCAACCAAAGAGGGTAAACTCTCTGATTGTAGGCCAAGATATGAAAAGATTGGTAACATATCAGATTTATTGTTTCACACTATGTCATTTCAGATTCGTTGTCCTCATAAGAAACATGCTAAAAGGGGTGATAAAATAAGGCATACAATTTACAGTATGGGGCATGTGGACCCTTTGATTCAAGTTTATAATTATTGTTGCCAAAAGGTGTGGGATCCCGGTAATATTCTGAGGTCTACAAAGGGTAGCAATTCTGATTTCAACGTATTTTTGGTTGTTCCTTTCAGTAGGATAAGGGAAACATCAGAATTGATTTCGAATAAGTATAAGGAAAACATGGTACGAATTTTAAAAAGGGTGCTAGGAGTCCAATGGTTGCATTCTTTAAGGGAATTCACCCAAAAGTATCTAACCATGGAGTTGAAGCTCAATGTTGATAGCAAAGAGGTTGTGCTTCAAAGTATGACCAATGGAACCCCTCAAGTGATCACAGCCAAAAGGATGGGGGGGTTTATGGCAAAGAGCAATATTCATGGACAACAAGATGCTTTGGGAAGAAGACCTTGCAAATTACTTCATACCTTGGTAAGCATTGTGATTTGCATGCCGACTTTCAAATGCTACCTAGGATGGCTTTTAATGATATCTTCCCAGGATCGCTTTTGGAAAGGTGTGTTTTGTCATGTCCCTCTTTTGATAGGGACATCATGGAAGACCCTTAGCCTTAACTTATTTCCGAGGGATAAGGGACAAACATGAAGGGAAAAGAGTATGAATGTTTTGATTGAATATTTGTAAAAGAGTACCTTTTTGGAAGTTACTTTATGTTTCCTATTTGACTTACAGAGGGACCTTTAAGAGTCACGAAGGCTTAAGTGATTTTACGAAAAGATCATAAGAAAAGGTCTTTTAAATTATTTAAGTTACCCTCCCTTCCTCTTTTGGGCGTCACACTTGGAGAGCTATAAAGGTAAAAGAGGTATCATTTGGAGAGGTTAGGTTATGTTTTGGATATTGAATTTTGGTCTATTAGCACGAAAACGCTAAGCCATTTGCTTTGAAGACGAGACCCTTCAAGCAAAGGAGTTAAGGGACGAAAGCCCTCTTTTTTCATTGAGGTAGCTTCATTCAGAGGTTGCCATTGGAGTCATTTATTCCTACAAGGGTGTTTTAGACACCATTTTGCTATTTTCAGGTTGGGTGACTTGCTTTGGGGAGTGGCGATTTGGTTTGTGGGTGAATTCTCATGTTTTGGGGGGTTTTTGTGCCTTAAGGACAATTCTGGAATTTATTCTATTTTTCTACATAGTGGCAACTTGCTTTGGAGAAAGTTTGGGCCACGTTTGAAGGTCAATTTGTCTTGGATTAAATTCTGTAAATTTCATATAATATTCCAACTCAGACGATTGGCTTTGTGGGGCCTTTTAGCCACCAATACATTCATAAAATTCTCTAAAAATTCTGCCTTTCATTTTAGTAATATTTGGGCCAATTATTACGGGTTTCATGAGATTTGTTGCATGATAAATCAGCTGTAATTTTCAGGTTAGTATTTCAGTCAAGGGCGCCTAGGGTTTTGAGAAATAATTTCACTTTTGAAGGGCCATAGCTTCTTGTTTGGATCAGCGGAAGATTGCTTAGGGTTTGATATTTTTTTAAGCCATTTTTGAGCTATATTTGAAGGTGTTTTGACAGCTAGGGTTTGCTGCTACAATAATCATAATTTTCTATTTTGAGAAAGGGTTTTCGAATAATTTTAATATTCAGCAAATTGCCCTATTTTGGGACATTTCATATTCAGCCGGCAATGAGGTTGAAAGAGGAGGGTAAACGTATTACTACTTTCTGTCTCTTGAAAAGTGTTTTGAAAACAAGACACAATCATAATTACGTGTGGAAGAGAGGTGTAGACAAGACCGATTCTAGTTGTCTTATGGAACACATTGTTTGCTTGAAAATGACATTCAGATTTTCAAATGTTCTTGCCACATTCCAAATTAAGGTGAGTCAAAGATTCTATAATCAGTTACGACAATTTGCTTTAGCAAAAAAAATTGATGTTCTAAAGTATGGTCCAGCATGGGATGAGCGTTTGAGACATCCCATTGTGATCTTTGATAGAAGTCTGATTGAGGGGGTGGCACCCTTGTCAAATTCCAATTTCTCACAATCAGGTGTGGTAGCTTGTGATAGAGGTATGGTGAATGGCATAAACTTGAAATTTTTCTTGGGTCTACATAAATTGGGTGATGAATCACCAAAAGGGAAGTGGAAAACACAAAGTTGTGACACAAAAATAAAAGAGAGAAAACACTTAGTGAAGGCTGTTTCTTACTTATTTTCTGCTATAAATGATGGATGGGAGATTTCAGTTATGATACAAAAGGCCAAAATTTCCATTGTTGCTTGTGTAGGAATCCCTAGGGATGCAAATAATCGCTTTCTTTGACAAATTTCATGACATGAAGCCCCATTTGGGTCTTTCCACATCGTGCATGTCTTCTTGTCCTTGAAATGCCATGTTTCAAAGTCACACCCTGTTCAAATGCAAGTCAACATCAACGTACAAATATTTCGAAGAAAAATTAACACCGAATCAATTGACAATTGTCTGCAACACATAGAATCATACTTCTTTGTCAATGACTTATCTAAAAAGGAAGGAATCACCTTAGCTACATTGGATCACTATTGATTATCAATCCGTCAAGTGGCAATAACTAGGGCTGAAGAAAGACTAGTTTGTGCAAGACAACATTGATGAGTTTTACTCCATGTTTGTGCATCTAGATGTGTCACGGACTGAAACAAGGTCCTCGGGTATATGAACAACCTTGAAACCTTCATTTGTACTTCTGAATGGAGATGGAAATTCCTAGAGTCCATTACAACATGCCTCGAAGATTGAGGATATGTTCAAGGTGAAGCAAAAGGGTGCAACATTTTTTTCAGTAATGCATAGAGCTCCCCTGTGCCTTAAAAAAAATACTAACAAAGAACAAACAAACACCCAATGCAATGCAACCTAATTCATCTCAACACTTGGAAGGGCAAAACAAATTTAAGGAGAAGCAAGGTGAGACGTGATCTTACTTTAATAATGCCATTGCCTATGATCATAGAAAGTGTCATGCGCTCAAGGCCAAGATCGCACAAGTAACACCCCCTGTGCCAAAATCTGAACTCGAAGTTGTGTTGGACATCCCAATTTTTTGAAAGTCACATCCAAACCTATGGCTCATTAGTTGATGTAGCCGAAGAAGTAGCGATTGTTTCACACCAAATTTTAGGTCAAGGAGAAACCTATGCATGTCATCAATGACAAAGGGCCTCAAAAGGGCATAATTGTGAAAGATGCGACAAATCATCTTGCCCTCACCACTGTCAAGCACTCCCAGCCTTACTCCCTCAAATGGCTTTAACAAGGCAAAGGGCTCAAAGTGACTCGCTAGTGTACTTTCAAGTATGGAATTGACCCCATGTGTGACTAAGTCACTTGCAACATAGCACCTCTTGACATATGCGAGGTTCTTCTCTGAACACCAAACATCTATGACCACAATGGATTGCATAGAGATAAACCACAACACTAGTCCTTCAAGGTCAATGGAACCATCTAACATTTCCCTAATTGACTTCCAAAGCCTAGCACATGTCTAGTATCAACAAAAACACTATAAGAAGTTTATCTTGCATGCATAAAATTTTTGCACTTCTAATGGTTCACATGGAATCATTTGTGAACTCCACACCACATCCCCAGTCTCTAACCATGCAACTTTACCAACTCTCCATGCAACACCTTTTTTGGAGGACTAATATTATAAACGCATTGTATAAAGAATTATACTAATGAATAAAATGGTGTTGTATTATGATTGTTTGAGGGGTTGTATTAAGAGTAGGAGTGTTAATTAAATTTTGTTTATTCGGGTGTTTTTTACAAATTGGGCCACCCCAACTGTTGCACTCATTCCTCTAGGATTCCTATTTATGTTATATCGCTCCTATAGATCATATCATCATGCAGAGGGGATTATCATTGTCGCATATATATATATATATATATATATATATATATATATATATATATATATATATATATATATATATATATATATATATATATATATATATATATAGAGAGAGAGAGAGAGAGAAAGAGAAAGAGAGAATGTTATAAATATATCAATGATTGTGCATATCATGCGTGTTGTGTGTTCTATGTGATTAATAGATAACCTATTTCCTATTTGCTATCTTTTGGTTCTCTATGGTACAATGTGTGAAATGCATGTAATGTTTCTCATAGGATGTTATATGCTCATGTAAAGTTTCCATCCTAAATTTCTTATGCCATTTTTTGAGTTCCCCCACATAGCCTATGTGAGATGATTTTGAAAAATTTAAATATGTAAAAATTTGAAAACTACAAAGGGAGCTCTATTTGAGCAAAGCCAATAAGGAGGATGAATTGGCCAAAGTACCAAGTGTAGACACAACAGACTTTGCTCGATGGAGTCCAGACAAAGGCAAACATGGCACCAAGCGGAAACTCATCATGCACGGGGGATTTATCATCACAGCATTGGAGTGCATGTGTGTGTGTGCACGTGTGTGCATGTGCATATGCGTGTCTATATATAGTGAGTAGATGTTATAAATATACCATTGATTGTGCATATCATGTGTGCTATCATTGTGTGTTCCATGTGATGAATGGATGACCCTTTTCAGGAAAAAAATGATTTTGTTTTCTATCATACGCGTGAACAATATTTATTGTTCTCATAGAATGTTATGCGCTCATGTGAAGTTTCCATCCTACATTTCTGATGCCATTGCCTGAGTTTGGCCCACATAGCTTGTGTGACATAATGTGAAAAAAAATTAAAAATGGAAAATTTTGAAAATAATGTGAAGGAGAAAATAAAATAAGGATGATGAAGAATTTGCCAATGAACCAAGTGCAGTATTGGATGCAGCTGCAATAGACTTCTCTTGATGGGAGCCAAGACAAAGGAAAACATGGCCCCAAGCAGAAATTTCAGGTTTGAGGCTACACTTTTTTCCTTGTGAATAGGACGATTGGGTTTTGGGAAAGGTAGTGCTTCTTGGGAACCCACACAAATACGAAAAATTCAGTACTACCAAAGGAGACAAGGTTGACAGGCCAAAAGACGAAGATGGGCTAGGTGGGGCTGATTGAACAAAAGAAGGGGCATTCCAACAAGATGAGCACCGCCACCACTGCGAGATCCCAACACCATGGTGACTCCACCACCAATGGGAGATTGGTAGAAATTACCCAAGTTCACAAGTGAGGGTAACCAAGAACCCCTAAGACATTTCAAACTGTGTTATGATTTAGACAAAAAATGGAAAAAGAGATGAAGGGTGTTGGTATGGGTCATTTCCAACGACCTTGAGAGGAATCTCAAACGATTGGTACATGGAATATGATAAGATGGAAATGAATTCCTAGATAAATTTAAGAAAATAATTTGAAAAGGAATTCTAATTACTCCAAGATGACAACGAGATTATGGCACAGATCTACAACAGGAAGCAAGGGAAAAATGACTAAGTACACACGTACAATACGAGGTTGAAGGAATTGATCTCCAGAATGAAGAACACTCCTGCATATTGTGTCAAGAATTTAGGAGGATGTTCTTTGAGCTTGGGGAGGCCTTGAATGGCAACTGCAGATGCCTATATAAGTGTCCTTCAGGAAGCCTGCAAATATCCCATGGGGAAAATGCCACGAAACCATCCATGTAGTCACTTGCTCAACCTTTTGCCCACCTAGATGAACCTCTATGGGTTAAATTGGACAATGAAGCACCTAAGATGTTGTATATAAATTCTGGTGTAGAGTCTATTGCTTCACCTTTTCTTGTATTAGATAATTGGTTTGACACTGAAAAACATGGATACAAATCAGTTTAAATAATAGTTTACATTGAATATATACCAACAATGCTATGATTAATAAGCTTGAAGATTGTGTAGAAGCGAGTGTACAGGCGTCCTCAAACCTTATTTGCATTGCATGTGAGCCTGAGTCTGTGTCCATACAAGAGCCTTCTAACCTTACTCGTATTTTAGGTGGGACCAGTATAAGTGTGCTTGCTTATTTTTTTCTCCAATTGGACTGTGCCAACTTGGAACATCTGGGGAACATTGAAGGGGCACTGTGAGGCCCAATTGTATATATTTGGTTTATTCTTACCTGCTATTGGATTTTTATCTATGTTGCTATCTTCAGAATTTGATTCTTGGACTCTCCAACACACGTATATATGATTTTTGGATGGTGCTTTATTACTCAGCTACTTGATATGCTTCTAATACGAATATTATTTTTGTTTTTCATTTTGATTACATATAGACATGGTATTGGGTTTTGGGCTAGATGATACATGTTGACGTTATCTTGTGGATGATTGTAATGGATATCATGTTTATTGCGGATGTATAAATATCTCTTTCATTTACATACATACCCAGTGGATGGGTATGCATGTGCTTATTTTGAGTATGGATTTGTATCTCTATGAATAGTGAATTTCTTGCTTGCGCAGGATGATTATTTATATTGAAATGTTGATATTTTATATTACGCATGCATTTTATTGGACGTTTTAATGGGTGCATTGAGTATGCCAGAACAGGCTTACCCAAGGAAATAAAAAGCGGAACAAGGGGCACCACTAAATCACTTTACAATTCATCGCCAATGTTTTCCATAGCTTTCTTGCCCAGTTGTCCGGTTGCCTTTTTACTATTAAGCATGTGTCCTATTTTTCCTTCCTTGTGTGTAGTGACTAGGGGACTTTGTAATAAGTTGTTGGACACCTTAGGCTATGGTTGGGCCTTGGTAACATTAGTCACTATTATGTTTTCACCCTCCCACTTCCAAAATTCGAATGGACTTTTTCAACCAATTTTTAAATGGGCCTTGACCTATTTTCCCTTCCCTTTTGTGTGCAAAAGTGCTTTGACCCATTAAGGTACAAGTAGATGAGGTTTTGGACATATGGCTTAATCCTTGCTTGGAGAGCCATTAGGAGAATGCTTTGAGTGTGGAAGAAGGAAGGGAGCCCATTAGCAGTGCTTTTTTGGGCCTCTATATGAGGCCAAAAGTCACCTTTTTAACCACTTTTACATCTTGCGGGAAGAGGTGGAGCTCAAAGGGAGAAGTCGACAGCAATGTTCAAGTGGTTGGTTTGAGGTACAAACCCATGCCCTTTTGTTGTTTTGTTAATACGTAATTGTGTGCTTGCAATTGGCTTTCACTCATGTGATTTGGGTTAATTTTTCCTTTGTTCAAAGCCTCTTAAGGCCCTTTTTGTTTGTTGGGTTTTGGGTTGTAAATTGTGATTTGGACATGATTCTCTTGGAGTGTTGTTCTGTTGTGAAGTCTTCAAGATGTTTCAAATTGGTTAATTGTGACATGTTTTTGTTGGACTAATCGCCAGCCTCCCCCTCAAGGATTTGTGACATGGACTAACGTCCCGTGGGTACTTATCTGGTGTTTGTATCGGGCGTTAACAGGTTGACCTTTTGACACAACGGCAAGCATTCTTTTCTAACAATTGGTATCAGAGCTGTGGTCACGGGTTTGAATCCCCTCGAGTAACGCTGAGGGGGGGGGATTGTTGGACTAATCCCCAGCGTCCCCCTCAGGGATTTGTGACATGGACTAACAGCTTCCCGTGGGTACTTATCTGGTGTTTGTATCGGGCGTTAACAGGTCGACCTTTTGGTGCAACGGCAAGCATTCCTTTCTAACAGTTTTGGGAATTCTTATGTGGGTGTTGAGTGTGGGTGTCATGGGGGTAAGGATGTCGGAAGCCAGGTTGAGTTTGGGGGCCTTGGGAGGGCTGCATGCTAACTCACCTAGTGTGGGGTTGGAGCTTGGGACCTAGGGATTAGGCTGCATGCTAGCTCCCCTACACATTTGGAGATTGGACTAAGTTTGGAGATGGCTGGTTATGGAGAAGCATGCATTTGGAGAAGTTTGGAAGTTGTCTATTTTTAATAACATTACATCAGTATTTTCCCTACCTATCCTCCCGCATGTGGGTAACCTGGGTGGGTTACCAAAGTGCATTGAAAGTTGTTGGCTTTCTGATTTTGGTGTTGCATTTGGCATGAGAAGATGACCTATATATCACATGTATGCTGTCCCAGATTGTTTTGTGGACAACCTATGACTTTTTAACCTATCACTAAACCACCTCCTAACTGACTTTTAAACTAGCTAGTGTTTATGGTTTGTGATTTGGTGATCACCTCCTTGGGTTTGGCGGTTGACTAGGATGTCAAAGCCTAATGATGTCATAAAGGTTGGGTGATGAGCACCCTCTCTTTGTTTCCTTGGCTGGCTTGACATGTAGATTTGGTTCTAACTTTGGCAGAATTTTTTTGGTGTTTGATTTGCTTAAGTAAGCTTGTAACGGCCTCATATATTATTCAGTTGAAAGGAATGTATCAATCTTGTAACGTGTCATAGTTTATTGCTAATGTGCCTACAAGACCTTAATTGTGCTTTGAGATAGACTAGGAGGTGTCACTAAATTTAGCAACACCCATGCTGTAAGTAGTTGGATGAGATTGAAATGATGAGTAGATGATGTGGTGTGATCTTGTTAATGGAGAAAATAATAGTGGATTCCTGCATTTATTTTAAGTGTAAGGTGACAATTACGCCCAATTTTATATTTTACCATGTTTTAAATTAGTATAATTGTGTTGTTCTATTTTTAGTTTTTTTTTTTTGACATGTAAAGTCCTTCCTAAAATTGATTCAGGTCCTATTTAAATATGAATATACATAATATGTATTTGTAAAATAAATTGTTGGTATATAAGTGTGTACACACAAGTGAATTTTGTTTTATAAATCATAAAGTCGTATTTTATTCCTAGTTGTATTCTTATTATAATTGTGTTGTTATATTTTAGTTTAACCTTTTGGAAATGTAGAGTCCTTTCTAAAATTGATCCAAGCCCTATTTAAATATGAATATATGTAATATATATTTGTAAAATAAATTGTTGATAGATAAGTGTGTATCGGTACATACACATGAGTTTTGTTTAAAAAAAATTGAAAGTCATAATTTATTCCTAGTTGTATTCTTTGCAGAATGTGTATGGAGCTAATTCCTTATTAAGTAAAAAAATGTGATTGCGATATATAGAAATCACTTTTTTTTTATTTAATTAATAAGGAATTAGCCCCATGCACATATATATGTATATACATCTATATGTATATTTATTAATTCAATAAACAAAAAGACGATCCATCGGGTAGTAGTGTGATGGCAATTGGTGTCTCTTGTTAATGAGAGGTCCAAGGTTCAAATCTCACTCTGTGTAAGGGATGCCCACTAAATGGATTCTCCATTAATGGGGCAGCGTGCTAAAAGTGATTCAATCCATGAGCACACTCTAATAAAGTGGTCAAACTGCTTAAATTCCCATCCTTAATATGGTACCACAGTCGGTGTAGGCTGATGATCCCATGTACCTTGCAAAAAAATAAAAATAAAAAATGGGGGATTGCATTTAATTATATATATATATATATATGAAAAAAAATGGGGCCACAGCCTGCTGTAAAAAAAATCAGGGCAGTTGTGGCCTGTGGTTTTAGAACGTTGTAGGGCTTGTGGAGTTTAGAGAGCCAATGACCCTGTGGATTAGCAAGGGGTGACATGGGCCTACTCAAAGGGGCGGTCAGATCAAGGGACCCGATGCCTTGTGTAAAAGGTTTTGAGGCCTGCTTTAACACTAAAGGCCATAAGGCTTGTCCCCTTATGCAAGGTTATGAGCTAGCTTCAGTTTACAAGGCTGCAAGGCCAGTCTTACCTAGAGGGGTCGTATGGCCACTAAAATAAGAATATACATACATACCTATATATATAAAACAAGACCTAAATGCCATAATAGTTGAACGTGCATGAAGGTTGTGGGTCATTGGATTAGCAAGGGGTGACATGGGCCTACTCAAAGGGGCGGTCAGATCAAGGGACCCGATGCCTTGTGTAAAAGGTTTTGAGGCCTGCTTTAACACTAAAGGCTATAAGGCTTGTCCCCTTATGCAAGGTCATGAGCTAGCTTCAGTTTACAAGGCTGCAAGGCCAGTCTTACCTAGAGGGGTCGTATGGCCACTAAAATAAGAATATACATACATACCTATATATATATAACAAGACCTAAATGCCATAATAGTTGAACGTGCATGAAGGTTGTGGCTTGGTGTTAAGAAGCCATGGATGACATGGCTTGGTGTTAAAAAGTGATTCGTAATTTGGTGGATATTCCACATATCATAGTTTGCATACTCATACTCGGAGAGAACTTGGCAAACCAAGAAAATTTTGACTCGACAATACTCGGCAACTTTAAAAAATGCTTAAATTTCTTTAAAAAAACATAATTTTTATACAAATTACAGTCACAAAGTGTATTAAATGAGTCTGTAAAACATTGGAGAAATGTTTTCTATTAGATTTGAATACAATAGGATAAAAAATCGTATAATCATGCGAATACAACAACAAAATAATACTTTTAAATTTATGATGATTGTCATTGAAAATTATCATCATAAATTGCATATGGATGCAAGTTACAAATTAAAATAATCTACAATTTCCTCGTCCCTGTTCTAGTGAAAAATATGGGAGATTGAGATAGTCTAGTCCTTGCACTTTGTTGCACGTCCTCGCTCTACCTAGAATGTTGCACATGTGGCTCCACCCTAGTACTAGGTGGCAGTGACTCCTCTACCGCATGTTCAATAACATCTACAAGGATGTCATCCAATCGAATCTCTCCTACTGCTACTAATATACAAGGAACTCCTTTAGTTGTTTCTTGAACACAAGGTGTCTATCATATCTATATCCCTTCATGCAACGTTCATACCTCCTATGATGTCTCCCTAAAATCTTAAAACCCTGAAATATGTCTAAGTTTGAAATCCTGAAATCTGACTAAGCCTGAAATATGATATGATCGTCCAAAACCTAGAATTTGCATTATAGCTCTTAAGAGGTCTGAAACTGCTCTCAACATCCTGAAAGTGTGTGTGTATATATATAACTTAGAGTATAATCTAGATGTAAACTTATACTTAAACGTTTATTTTATAGATATATTGTCAACTAAAATGTTGTGTGATGAAAGTGTGGGGTCATGTTTTTTCCAACCTTTTTTGTGTTTTGACCATATTGGCGAGTATTTTGACAATACTAGCCAAGTAATTGTGAGTACTGTCAAAATACTCATAGAACCTGCAAAAAACAAAAATTGCGAGTATACATGAATATCCTTGCGGAGCACTTTTTTTGGCGAGTACTCACTTGCTCACAAAGTATTTGCTAAGTATCTATACTATGCCACATACAATTCATCAACATGAATTCTATTCAACTCCTAACACATACATGATTTTTTATCTATTGTTATGCATTACTTTGCTTACTAAATAGATATGGAAAGTGTTGTGAATGGGATAAACTAAAATAAACTACAAGTAGAAAGAATACACAAAACACACAACACAATAGTTTAGCCTAGAGAAACTCAACATGAGAAAACTCTAGTAGAGTGAGGTGCTTACTCCTCGCCTTTCCACTATATCTTTCTCAAGTACAAGTTTATTGCCATCAAATGGCCTTCATGGACAAAGATACAATTCACACTTGCCCAAAGCCTACACAATGCTTGTCTTCTTCCAACACTTCTCAAACAATCAAAACACCTAACAACCAACACCAACTAGGAGAACAATGGAACACTGACTCATGGACTCGAGACTTGAAAGTACACTGTTGAACCCAGCTTCCATTGTATGTCCTTGCCTATCCCAGGGACCTATATTTATACAAAAAATAAGCAACATGAGGTACAAAAATCACCCAAGAGTTGAAGTGAAAATTCAAAAACAACCTACGTTTGCAACCATTACTTGCTTAACTCAGGCTGCGCAATTTCCTAATAAAGTCATGGCATCATATCTACATCAAAACAAAGGACTACTCGCAAAGTGTTCGAACCACTTTGAGCCTTCCTCTGACTCTATAAGCTCCTCATGTACCTTTCTAACTGAGAACACTATGTGAATTGTCTTCAAGAAGTGTCATACAAGTATTTGTTATATAGATGAGAATAGTGGAAGTAGTTAGCTTACATGGTTAACATATTAGATTTGAAATTCGAATCATGCCTCACCAATTAGAGGCTTTTAGTCCCCGGAAGTTTTAGGAACTCTGCAAATGAGGAAATTTCTTCTCCACTTCTTCTTTGGAATACCATTTGGCCTTGTTGGGTAGCTAACCTTCTAACCCAGCTTCCCATCTTTCTTGGAATCCTCTCCTCATTGTCCTTGTTGTCTTCTACAACATAACATCCTTCTCTAATTCCAGCTAATCATTAGAAGCAAGGCCTTCAATAGAAGGTAGCAATAGATCTCCTTCATCATGTAGCATCGAAAGATCAAAGAGACTAAGTTCTCAACATTGACAACAAGCTATATTTTCATATAAGGAGGCAAATCCAATCTAAATACATTCTTGTCCACTTGTTACAATATGACAAATGAACTATATCTAAGAGATTTAAGCTTCTTAGTTTTACCTTGGAGCCTTTCTCTACTCAAGTAAAACCATACTTTGTCTCACAAGGAAACTATGTTCAGTCCTATGCTGATTATGTCTTGCTTTGTACTTATCCTATGACTCCTTCAACCTCTCTTGCACTGTGAATTTACTAAATCTTTTCAATGAACCTTTCAGGCCCGTGGATCTCAGGATCCACTTTCCCATTTCCTTTGCATGGTTGTGTCAAAACAACAAATGCACATGGAGGGGAGTAACCAAAACAAGTTTTAAAAGGATATTTATTGGTAGCAAAATGCATTGCCTTGTTATTGGAATGTTAAATATACACTAAATTTTAATCTCAAGTCTTAGGATGATTCCTATTGTACCCTCTCAAGAGCTGAACAAAAGTTCTATTAACCACTTTGGTCTACCCATTAGTTTGTAGATGAAAAACAATAGATCATTTCATTCTAGTATCCATCTTCACCCACAACATAGTCCAAAATCTGCCAACAAATATTGAGTCCCGATCTAAAATAATAAAGCTAGGCAACCCAAAGTGAACCCACATATTAGCAAAAAACAATTCAGCTAAATCATTTTCTTTACAGGACTTTTTAGAAGGAATTAAAATACACATCTTACTAAACCAGTCCACAACTACAAAAAAATAGTCATGTCCCTTATTTAAATGTAAACAAACTGCCTACAAAATCCATGGAAATGTTTTCCCATGGCCTAGAAGGAACGCATAATGGAATATACAAACTCATATTCCTATAACTAGGCTTGCTTATACTATTAAATACATATCCTCTTATGAACTTAGCAACTTCAACTTGAATATTTGGCCAATAAACATACTTTTGTAAATATGTCACTATCTTTGTAACTTCAAAGTGACCTGCAACTCTTGAAGTATATGCTTCTCTCATTAGCTAAACGCTTCCTCCTTTAGGCACATAAAGCTTACCCATTTTGTAGAGAAACCTATCTTAAAGATAGTAAGCCCCCTTGGGCTCAAAACCTGCACCTTGGGGCCTCTTTGTTTGAATATTGCTTTCCCAAAATATGTGTCATGCTCATATCCTTCTACATAAGATTCATGCATAAAAGGTTCAATAAGGGTTATACTTCGCATGGCTAAAATCAAACGAGGTCTAGACAACATGTCTGCTAACTTGTTAGTCGCACCTTCCTTATATTTGATAACCAAATGAAATTGTTGCAAGAAACACATCCATTTATAATATCTAGCTTGCTGAAATTTAGTTTGTGGTTGCAAATATTGGAGAGGTTGGTGATCTATATGAACAATGGTTTCCTTACCTGTTAGACAGTGCTTCTATTTCTTGACCACTTGAACAAGAGCATACAATTTTTTATTATATGTACAATAATTCAGAATTGCACCATGAAATAACTTTGAATAGTAACATAAAGGCTTACTTCCTTCCAACACAACCCCCATAGCATACTAACATCCGTTTCTACCTCAAAAGGTTGTTGCAAGTTAGGAAAAGCTATAACTAGAGCATTTATAATCTTATTTTTAAATTCAACAGATGCATCTTGTTGTTTCTTACCCCAGGTAAAAGGCTTACCCCCTGTTGCAATGGCATGCAAAGGTGTTGCTATGGAAGAGAATGCCTTGATGGACTTCCTTAAATATTGAATTTCACCTACAAAGCTTCTTATTTTAGTCACATTGAAGGCCTAGGCCAATTCATAATGGCCTTTACCCTTACCGATTCAAATCTAAACTTTTCATCTCCAACCACATGCCACAAATAGAATAGTGATTGTTGTGCAAACTTACATTTATTTTTATTCAACAGTAATATGTTCTACTTCAATACTCGCAAAACTTGTTTCAAATGAATTAGATGTTCATCATAGGTTTTGCTAAAAACAAGAATATCATCTAAGTAAACAATAACAAAAACATCTTTAAATGGTCTCAATATCTCATTCATTAACCACATGAAAGTAGTCAGGGCATTACGCAACTCGAAAGGTAACACCAACCATTTATATAACTCGTGCTTTGTCTTGAATGCTATTTTCCATATGTCCTCTCCTTTAATCCTTATTTTGATGATACCCAGATTTTAGATCCAACTTAGTAAAGTAAAAGATCATCAATCCATGGAAGAGGGTACCTTCTCTTGATGGTGATTTTATTAAGTGTTCTATAATCAACACATTCTCCATGATACCATCTTTCTTAAATACTAAAACAATTGAAGAAATACATGGAGAAGTACTAGAACAGATTATACCTTCATTAATAAAAAACTGTAACTATTTTACCTCATTGGCATCCACCAAGGATTGTCGATAGAGACCTATATCGGGAAGATGACTATATGGTAGCAACTAAATCTCATGCTAAATTGGCCTCACAGGTGGCAAATCCATGGGCTCTCATAAAACTTATTCAAATTGTTGCACTAACTCTCCCATTTTCTTCTACTAAACATGGTACAAGAAGTTTTATGTGCAGTCACTTCTTTATCTTAGAAGTAAAGCAAACTTCCAACTAGCCTTAATCAGCTTTTTGGCTTGAGAAACACTTACCAAGGAGATCTTCAAGTTGTCTTCATAGGCTTTAATGATGCAGTTTCTGCCATTCAATACCAAACAGTATTGATTGGATTTTCTCATGAAGATGGTATCCCGAATACACATGTAAGGGTTGCCAAACACTACACCACACACATCAAGAGGCACTACATCCACTGTGACTTCATCAATGAAATGTTTATCAATGCCAAACTTGACCTTGCATTGTTTGGTCAACTTTAACTCTACTCCTTGTCTTACCCAACCCACTGCAAATTTGTTGGCCATATTCTTGATCTTGTGCACAATTGCTACCTAAACATACCTCCTTTTGAATAGAGGTACAACATAATGTCTCATCCACATCAGAGCTGCACCCAACTTTTTTTCTTTGGAATGAAGTTGAAGCCTTTTTTTTTCTTTTTTCTTGCCTTTGACAGATGCAATTCCAGATGCAACTTCCAACAAATATGTTTTGAATGACTATCAACATCACAATGCCTTTTAGAATCCTTTTTGAGAAAAAGTAGTAGCTGCTAGCAGCATTATGTAACATTTTCAGTTACTTTTCCCCTTTTGCTTAGAACCATCTAAGTTGTTTTGGCATGCTTGGAGGGGTTGATGGACTCTTCTTTTTGTCCATATCTAAGTAGGGAGGTTGAGAACAAGCCTCATCTACATCCACAAGCTTGGCCAAGAGCACAGACCTTCTCAAATGGCTATGGAGTCCACCCACATACTTCATCAAGATGTCACAATCTGTTATAACCTTGCCCATTTGGATTGCCTTCTTGTGGAACACACTTGTATACTACTACACACTTTGGCCTTGCTTTTGTCCATGATATTGCCTATACATGGACCTCTCTTGCTCATAACAAATTATGTAAAATTGTTTCTTAACCAACCACCTGAACACATCCCATTTAGCAATTGGAGGAAGCTTCTTAACAACCAAGGTATGAACATAACTTTCGAATCAAGTTAAAGTATGTCATGTCCCCCTTTTTGGACATGACAATTTTGAAGACCTTTAGCCTTGCCAAGTTTTCCAAGGGCTAAGGGAAAAAGAGAGAAAAGAAGGGAAACATTTAGTTTTATTAAGAATACTTGTAAAAGCACTTTATTGTTATAATTTCACTTTAGTTGGAGCATTTTTGAGGGTCATAGGTACTAATTCACTTAAGTTGGGGCATTTTTGAGGGTCATATGTACTAATTCACTTAAGTCGATTATAAGAGGTTCTTTTTATAAATTGAAAAAAAATCAAAAAGGTATTTCCCTCCAAATTGGCCGCTTCACTTGGAGAGGAGTATAAAAGCATTTGAGGGTTAATTTGAAAGGCATCTTGGATTATGTTTTAAAATTACAGTTTTGAGCACGAAAAAGCTTGAGCTATTGACTTGGACACAAAAACCTTCAAGCAAAGGAGTGGGGACGTAAACCCTCATTTCTCATCTAGGGCAGCATCATCTTGAGGTTGCATTTGAGCATAATATTCAGAAAAGACAAAAAGATTCCATTTGGAGAGAGGTGACTAGGGTTGAGAGCCTTGGGAGATACTTGGATAGGTTGGAGACCCCTCATTGGAAGGCTACATGGAATTTGTTGTTGGAATTGACTATTTCAAGCTAGGGTGACTTGGTTGTGGAGCTGGTTCATAGGGGTTTGGGGCTTATTTCAAGCCAAAACCATATTCTGATTTTATATAATTATTTCTGTTATTTTTCCTGATTTTTGTGAAGTATCTAGATGGTCATTGAGCCTAGAATATTTGATATAATTTCATATATTTATTCCCTAATTATTGGGAATATTCCCAACATATTTACTTTGAAGGAATTCATTATTTCACCCAATTTTCAGATATGAAATTGAATACAAATTTGGCATCCTTACTGGATAATAAATTTGTAAAACATATTTCATAATTAGTGGGTTGTATTGCGGAGTGGAAGATTTTATTTTTAGCATTGCCAGGGCAGAAATTAATCCAATATTTTTCTCTATTGGTGGCGCTTAGGGTTTGAAGATAAATATCTATTTTTTTGGAGAAAAACTTGCTTGTTGGTCTTCTTACTTATGCCATTCAATTTGCCCTATTTTTATGCTAATTTTAGAAGGTTTATTGCAACTAGAGTTCCCTGTCATAAATCTGAAAAATAATAATTTTGATTGGGTTTTAAGTAAATTCTAGAATTCAGAGAATATCCACCATTTCGGATAATTCAATGGTATCAGATCCATATCTTGGCTAGTCATGGGTTCCCAATATAATTCATGCACAAGGGTGACAAAGAACTAAGGTACTACCTTAGAAGCAAGAAGGTTAAGGAAAATCAGCAAGAAGAATCAATGGAACACTTGGATCAACCAAGGAATGATGGTGAAAATAGAGAGGAGCAAAGGTTTGATAGGTACACAGCTCAAGAACAGATGACAGTGATGATGATGGAATTTATCCGCACTATGAAGGAAATGAGGAGTGACAAACCATCCAATGGGGAAAGTAGTGCTTCTAGAAGTCACAACCTCACAGATCAGCCCTCAAAGGGGAATGGAGGAGCCACACGTAGGCCTCAGCAACCTACTTTTTTTCAAAAAGTAGACCTTCCAAAAGGGGAGGAACAACCCACATTGCAAGATAGCTTATTGAGAGATTATGATGAGTACATGACTTATCTTGCTCCTTTCAGGGATCAAATGGATTTTTCCGCATTCACATCTTGGAAGCATGGACAACATGGAGGCAATAGGGCTGGCCAAAGCCTTAGGGCAGCCAAGGAGAACTCCATCATGCTTTGGGAAAGCTTTCACTTTCCAATTTTGATGGTTCTTCCAAGAGCTCGACTAGGGCTTGGATTCAAAAGGTGGATACCTGATTTTCACTTAGACGTATGATGGAGAAGGAGGCTATTCAGTTTGCAACTTTGCACTTAACGATGGCTGCCCATGAGTGGTGGTATCATGGGTTAATCACCCAAGGACATCAACTCGTTCAATCTTATGAGGTACTCAGTAAAAGGATCATTGAGAGGTTTGATAGGGTTGATCCAGAGCTACACTTCAGAGAGTTGGCTCAATTAAGGCAAAAGGGCACAGTAGAGGAATATGTAATGTTTCAAAAGCTTGTTACGATTTAAACCATAATGCATGGATGAGCCAAAGGCTTAAACTGCACAACACAATTCAGGGGGTAATTCTCAACAACATTAATTCTATTCACTTGCAATATTACATTATATAATAATGGTTCGAATAACCATTTACTCTATAATTAGTTAGTTTTTCTAACAACGAACTATTAACAACTAACCTATTCTTAAAAAAACTCCTTATAAATCACTATGTAAATCACTACGTGATTTATGTCAACAAATCACTAATAATAATATGTTCACATTATGATTTTCCTCAATATTACCTCTCCTAATGTGAACTCACGGACGTCAGTTTCAACCAATAATGCATCCATTACAAAAAATCCCATTGAAAAGTGTCTTTCACGGCTTATTTGAAAAACATGCCTCTTAAGGCTTATTTGAAGCTCATGATTTTAAAAAGAACTTGAAACAAAAAACTAAAGGCAACTCTTAGACTTTGACACTTTTATTGCTAATAACTTATAGAAAGAATACTAATTAACACTAAATGACATGACTCTTTGATAACAATGACCTACAAAAAATAAAAACTTAATATAAAAAATAAAAACTATGGACCCAAATCTGATAACGAAATACAAATACATGACAAATTATAAAATTAAAACACATACAAACAAAAAATTTGTTAAAAAAAACTAAAAAAAAAAAAAAAATACAAAAACCTAAAATATCAAATGAACCCTAACAACAATCTTTGAGCACCATATCTATCTGTCGTCGAACAGAGAAGAAGAGAGTGGCCAAGGCGATTCGCTGAGATGCAGAGATGCTCGCAGAGAGAGAGAGAGGACGGCACGGCAGGTGTAGGGTTGAGGGGCCATGGCCTTATGCAATCAAATCTAATGTTGTGGACGCCATGGAGATTGCCGAGGAGAGAAGTCTGAAGGTCAACATCCAAAGTGGATTCTGTGTTGCAACTTCCCAAAGTTGAATCGTCACCATTTTTGAAGGAGTTGAGTGGAATGGAGGCTTTTGGATGTGAATGGTAGAACAGCGGTTGATGCAGAGAGGATCTCGGTCTAGTTTATTTCCAAAAGGAAAAGAGGATCCAAGAGCAAAAGGAATGCATCAACTATCGGTCTCATTGTGCAATGAATGTTCAACTACTAAACGATGAAATGGCAGAATAGAAGTGGATGGTGAGCTTGGACGCCAATGCAAAAATGATCCATTGTGAAACTCCTTTTTATGCAAATATCTTCTTCAAATATCTCCTTTATTGTACGGCTTGCTTGTAAGCCCTGATTTTCAAAAAACTGCGAACTATGTGTATAATTTTTTTTTTTTTTCTTTTGATTTTCCATAGACATTTCCCCCTTTTTTTTTTCTAGATTTTGGAAGCAAAGAGCTCCAAAATAAAACACAGGAAAACAAAAAATCAGAAACTAATATATATAAAATATACATATATATATGTATATTTCTGATTTTCCAATGCACACAGAGAATAGGATGGGTGGGCAAATTGTGAATAGGATGAACAAGGTGGAAGCAAAGAGAAAAATGTAGATGGGTGGTGTAGCCAACAAATATGCATGTGGTCTTCACTGCACTTTATGGACAACGTTCAATCAGGGTGTATGAATGTATGAATAGTAGTTGTATGTGGTTTGCACAACAATGCTACTCAAAAATCATTTCGGTGCAAAATCACAAGCGAATGTAATGTACAGAGAGGTCCCATCAAGGTGCTTGCTCTGATACCACTATTAGGTTTTAACCCATAATGCATAGAGGACCCAAAGGCTCAAAGTCAACAAAAACAATTCAGAAGGTCAGTCTCAACAACATTCATTCTATTCAACTACAATATTACATTATATAACAATGGTTTGAATAACCATTTACTCTACAATTAGTTAGTTGTTCTAACAACTAACCTATCCCTAGAAATACTCCTTATAAATCACTATGTGATTTATGTTAACAAATCACTAATAATAATATGTTCATATTATGATTTTCCTCAATAAGCCTTTCGGTCATGTAATGGATGTTTCAGAGAGGAGACTGGTAGTTTTGTTCATGGAAGGATTGGTTGAATCCATTCGAGGTTTAGTCAAGGCTTTGACCCACCTCTTCAAGGAGCCATTCAAAAGGCCATTGATCTTAAGTCTTCAACATCCAAAGGTAAAATTATGCCCTTTGTTCAACAAAAAAACTAATTCTTTTGGATCTTTTGGACAGCAAAGAGACAATAGATGGGGGCAGCTCTTCTAGGCCACAAAAACCAGCTCCTTTGGGGCAGCTTGGTAGGCCAAATAAGCAAAAGGTTTGGGGCAATTTGGTAAGCCAAACTAGCAGGGTTTGAGGCAGCAAAGAGAGCTGCCAAGATGGAACAATGAGACAAAGAATAAGCTAAGGAGGAAAAAACTTTGCTTTGATTGTAGAGATCCTTGGACACCGGGTCATCATTGTTGTAGGAAGGGGCAAGTACAGTACATTGAGGTGCATTCAAATGGAGAAGAAGAGGAAGAAGAGGAAGGGTCAACCACCTATGAGGAAGAGCATTTAGAGATCCTTGGAGGAGAGGACATGAGTGGCACTTTTGCTTCATTATCGAGGACCCCTAGATACTACCCCTATCATGTGAAGGGAAAATTGAAAGGTAAGGATGTTACTATTCTCATTGATAGTGGGGTCACGCACAATTTCATTAATAAGAGTTTGTTGCATGTGGGTTTCAACCTATTGAATTCAAGGTTTTCCGTGTGCCTGTGGTGGATGGCTTCACCATCCCTTGCACCACCAAGGTTCCCAAGCTCAACAACATGTTGGGAACACACTCCATTGAGGATGATTTTTATGTGGTTGGCATTGGAGAGACTAACCTTGTCCTAGGCATCCAATGGTTGCACTCACTTGGAGAGTGCAAACAAAATTACCAAACTATGGAGCTCAAATTCAAAATGGATGGAAAAAAAGTAATCTTGCATGGTTTGACTGAATAAGGCATCTTTGGAGGTGACCTCAAAAGCAATGGAAGGAGTCTTCCCTAAGGAGAATTCGGTAGAGGCAGCCAGAAAGAATGTTTCTTCTGATTTGGAACAGCCACCTTTGCTTATGAGATTTGGTCATTCATATGGTTTGGTGGAGGAATGAAAGTTGGGGAAATGTTGTCCTTCAAAAGAGGTCAACAAAATGGCCAAAGGACAGCCATTAAGGTATCTAAAGAATCACTCAATTCCTTGTTTCATGAACTTAATAAATTCTGAAAATGAAGATACCAAGCAAGATTATTAAGGGATTAATTTTTAACTTGTAAGAAGGCAAAGTCTGAAATGTGCATAGGGAAGAGATTTAGGGTGTGTTTAAAAAAATCTGAGTTTGTTTTGAAAAATCAAAATTGTTCATACTCAGAAAATTATGAGTTTGTGTATACTCAGACAATTCTGAATTTGTATTGAAAAAGCAGAAAAATACATGCTTCGAAAATTCTGGAAAAAATGATTCATTCCAGCCTTTAGCTAAAACAGTTTAGGAAGGAGAAGATGGAACTTTGGGTGGCCAAACAAAGTGGAACTTTGAAAGACATGACCAGCACGTCCAAGGCAAGATTTTGTGATCTTTTTGGGACCTGATAGATGTGTAAATTCCATTCCCAAACAACAAAGGTCAAGCTAGAATGTTTCAGTAGGTTTGAAGGAGCTTACAGGCAAATGAATGTTCAATTTTCAGTTTTGACGGGTAAGCTAAAAGGCACCACCACACTTCCTCACAAAAGGACGGAAAAGGGAAGGAAAGGCAAGAGGTTGGAGTGAGTAAACCATGGCAAGGCTGGTCACATCACCTTGAAGGTATGAATTTCAAATTTGTTCAGGTTGATTGTTGCATAAGGGTTGATTGTTGCATTGGAACTTTGGTTTCATAAAAGGTCAAAAGATACACATGGAGAATAGAGTGAGCATGAGGGACAGTCATGGTAATTCCTTCCACCATGCTGTCCATGACAATCCCAGCCCTCTTTTTGGGAGTTTGAGGGTCCCCAAATGTTTGGAGATTGATGATTTCATAAGAACACCCCACCAGGGTGAGTTGGGGATGACTGAGTTCTCTTTGAGGGCTCATAAGAGGTCTGAAATATGCATGCACAGCCAACTAAGCAAGAAGGAAGTGACTGATTCTACCCTCCTTTTGAGGCACATGGACACTTGTTGGTGGTCAATTAGCAAAGGGTGGAATTCTAGCATTGCAATGAAGTTTCCAGCTCTTCTAGTTCGAAGATTTATGAGTTTTGAGGCAACTTTTGGGTGTGGAGGCAGCATGGATATCCCTTCTATGTTCTCAAGGGCATCCACACACATGTTTCCAGCCCCTACACACATGGAGGGCATTATAAAATATGCAAACGTTGAGGGGAAGCGGAGAAATCTTTTTTTGACTAGTGTGTTTGTGTCTTGTGTAGGTGCTAATATAGGGGCAATCAAGGCCCAAAAACCTGAAGATTTCCTTGTTGGAATACACTTTTCCAGCCACCACAATGTTACCATTTCAGAGGAGTTGTTCCCTTTTAACATCTTTTTAGTACATCTGAGGTATAGGACCTCCATGAGATGGGAAAGGAAGGTCAAAAGCTGCTATTATTTTATTTCCAGATTGTATAAGCAGCCAAGAATCTTCATAGACAGCAGCAAAGAGCTTCATCAAGAGGTCTTTTTCCCATGGGAAGAGTCAAGGATAAAAAATTGCTTAAGGCCCATAGTTTAGGACAAGCCATTGGTTGGTTCACTTGCTTTACGACAAGCAATTTTGGGCAGGGAGAATTGTCATGTCCCCCTTTTGGACAAAAAACTTTTGAAGACCTTTAGCCTTGCCTAGTTTTCCAAGGGCTAAGGGAAAAAGAGAGAAAAGAAGGCAAATATTTGATTTTATTAAGAACACTTGTAAAAGCACTTTATTGTTATAATTTTACTTAAGTTGGGGTTTTTTTAAAGGTCATGGGTACTAATCCACTTAAGTGGATGATAAGAGGTTCTTTAAATCATTTGGAAAAAAGATCAAAAAGGTGTTTCCCTCCAAATTGGGCGCTTCACTTGGGGAGGAGTATAAAAGCATTTGAGGGTTCATTTGAAAGGCATCTTGGATTATATTTTGAAATTACAATTTTGAACACGAAAAAGCTTAAGCTATTGACTTGGAGATAAAACCTTCAAGCAGAGGAGTGGGGACGCAAACCCTCATTCCTCATCTAGGGTAGCTTCATCTTGAGGTTGCAGTTGAGCATAATATTCAAAAAAGACAAAAAAATTGCATTTGGAGAGAGGCAACTAGGGTTGAGAGCTTTGGGCACTGCTTGGATAGGTTGAAGGCCCCTCATTGGAGGGTTGCGTAGAATTTGTTGCTGGAATTGACTGTTTCCAACTAGGACAACTTGGTTGTGGAGCTGGTTCGTACGGTTTTGGGGCTTATTTCGAGCCAAAACCATATTCTAATTTTATATAATTATTTCTTCTATTTTTCTTGATTTTTATGAGGTATTTGGATGGTCGCCTAGAATATTTAATATAAGTTCATATATTTATTTCCTAATTATTGGAAATATTTTCAGCATATTTACTTTGAAGGAATTCATTATTTCACCCAATTTTCAGATCTGAAATTGAATACAAATTTGGCATATTTATTGAATAATAAATTTATAAAACATCTTTCATAATTGGTGGGCTGTATTGTGGAGTGGAAGATTATATTTCCAGCATTGCCAGAGCAGAAATTAATTCAATATTTATCTCTATTGGTGGCACCTAGGGTTTGAATATAAATCTCTGTTTTTTGGGAAAAAAACTTGCTTGTTGGTCTACTTGTGCCATTCAATTAGCCCTATTTTTATGCTAATTTTGAAAAATTTATTACAGCGAGGCTTTGCTATCATAAATCTGAAAAAATAATTGATTGGGTTTTCAGTAAATTCCAGAATTCAGAGAATATCCACCATTTGGGATATTTCATAGCATGACTGGTTTATTTTAACCTTGCAAAAGAAATCTATCGACTCTCATTAATGTTTCATCCTTCCATGTCGCATCCTTGCTGGTCAAATTCTTTTACTTGATCAAATACTCCTTAATCTACCTTGTTCGCAACCTTTTAACGTGTGTCTAAAGGATCTCCTAAGGTTAACTTGGTCTAGGCGAATACTCTTTGTCCAATTACCTTCTTCAACCAAGAGGCATGAAATATCGAATGTATGTGTGCAAACTGAGCTAACTTTAACTTGTATGTGACAGTGCCAATTTTTTACAGACTATGAGAAGGGCCATAATACTTAGGGGAAAGTATGTTATCCTTTTTTTTTTTTTGTTTCAATGACATTTTCTTGTATATTTGTAGGCGCACAAAGACCAAATCGCCCACATCAAAATTTCTTTCACTGTGGTGCTAATCTGTGTTTTTCATTCAGTTATGTGTCATTGCCAAGTTCTCTCTTACACTATTTATTGGCTCCTGCTGGGATTGAATGTGTTTTTCAATAACTAGAACCTTTGGCTATACCTTTAAGGATGAGGTGATGGATAATGGTTGGTACCCATATAGTTCCAAAAATTGAAGACATTTTGGATGAGGTAAGGAAATAAGTGCTATAACACCATTTTGCTAGTGGCAGCCAATGAACCCATCTCTATGATTTATCCCAAGCAAAACAACAAAGATAACCCTCTAGGCATTTGTTAACCACTTTTGTTTGCCCATCAAAGTGAGAATGATATATGAACTAATGAGCCAACTAAGTACCCAAACACGAGAATAAATCAATCCAAAAGTTACTAGTAAAGATCGGATTCTAATCACTTACTATGATCTTGGGGGTCCCATGTAGCTTATGAAATGTATCCAAAAAAGTATATGCTATTGTACTTACTACAAATGGATGTAACAAGACACATAAATGGGCATATTTTGTGAGCCTGTCCACAATTACCATGATGACATTTTACCCTTCCAACCTAGACAACCCTATTATGAAATCCATAGAAACCTCCTCCCACCTTTGGCTAGGAATAGATAAGGGTTGCAGAAGACCTAGGGTCTAAAAAATCTTACCCTTGTTTTGCTAACACATCCATGCATTTGGCCACAAAATTTTGGATATCCCCTTTATGTCCTTTCCATAATAAATCTTTCACGATTCTATGATAAGTTTTCAAGAATCATGAATTCCCCCCTAATGGAGATGCATTGACCTCCATAAAAAACTTGTGCTCAAGTGTCATGACCCCTTGTTCAAATAAAGTAAAAATAATAAAGTTAATATATTTAAGTTGTCTAGTGACTTACTTTTTATTTAAAAAGTGACAAATTAATATTACTTTATTATTATAAATAAAAAAATAAAGGTGACTTTCCAAATAAAGGAAGTCAACATCAAATTAGAAGATGGAAAGTTACTTTTGGGGCTTTTCCCTAGGAAAAATGTCAAGTGAACTTATTAAAAGGCATTGGCGGTCATTTGGAAATCATCTTTTACCATTATCTACTTTTATAATGAGAGTTTCCGTTGTTGCTTAAACTTCTATTTTATAAGAAGAAAACCCTCCATTGCAACCAGATTTAGGAACAAAAACCCTCCAATATTCAGTGGTGACTCCATCCAAGAGTTGAATTTATGCATTGAATCAAAAATTTGTAGTTTTCAATTCATTTTTATCAGCTGGGACATGTTTTTGCCGTCATTGTTGGGATTTCTACATTGGGCATCATCTACAACAACTAGGACGTCATCTCAAGGGCTAACATCATTATTCCAAGGGTTGATGTCGCATTAAGGGCAATATTTCAGCACTGATGTCACCCATAGTTGGCTGCCATCACTTCTTTCAGTCTGCAAGGCCATCATTTAGACTATTCCATCTATCTGGGATACCATTGGTTAGAAAGTTTATGTATACATCCAAGTGGTATTTTTCTGATTTCAATGTTGAAAAATAAATAAATAAATCATGATTTTAGTGTTTACAATATAGCTATCATTATTTGCAACAAATTTGGATTTTACCTAGGATTTAGAAATTACTTCCATCATTTTCCAACATTTGTAAGCTTTTGTCGTAAGGGTTTTGCAATAAAAACCAGTTCTTAATTCTGCCCTAAGGTTTCCAGTAATCCAAAATTATTTAAAAATGTATGTTTGGAGACTAGAGTGATATCAAAATAGTGATCTTGCCAACTTGTGAATCATGAGGATAGTGCAAGAATCTATGTTAGATATGTTGCAAGCTATGCAAGAATATCAGAAGGATCAAAAGGCATGGATAAAAATTTAAAAAAATGTAAAGGTCAAAATCTAAGCCTTAAAAATCTATAGAGCAAAAAGAATTCAGCATGCAAGTCAAAGGTAAGGAGATCTTATCTAAAAAGGAACCAAAGAATGTGGTTGAAAAGAAACTAACCGCATTGCAGACAAGTGCAAAGGATGTAATGAGGACCCAGAAAAGGTGTGATGAATGGCTAAGAAGAGCTAGGTAAGCTAAGTTAATCACCACTCAAGCAAAATAACATCTACAGAAAATTCAGGAAAAGAATTCTCCAATTGTAATGGTGGAGCATGAAGAAAAATCAGATTTGCAAGAATTTGGAGAGAATTTTTAGGCTAAGGCCAAATTTCCGAGTCTTCAATATAGTAGAGTTGATGCAAATTTATCTAAGGCATTGAAAGAAGATAAGCTTTTGGATCATTCTTATGATAGCTCAAAATATAAAAGGAATGTTTCAAATCAATAAATTTATGAGGTTGAGTTCTAGGAAGAACTTATTGAGAGGCTTGCACACGAGAAAAGGACCTCACCAGATATTAATGTTGGTTTTCAGCTTGCTGGAATTTTTAGATCAGCGACTAATGATAAACAATTTGATTATCTTCAAGATTATGCAAGCAACAGGAAAATGTTGATTTTAGCAGAAGTTTGTGGCAATACTCTTGTTATCATGGGAAATACAAAGGGATTGGTGAAAAGATGAAGGGTACAAAATGGAAAGAGGATCTTTTCTCTCAAATCCAGGATCATTCATGTATGATCGTGTGGGATCCTACTGTCATAAACAAAGAGCTACAAAAAGAAGATATTGAGAAACACATGAGGGCTGAAATGTTTGATGGCTTTAATATCATAGTCGCAGATAGATTCATCATTCCATGCACTTGGATAAGTAGACAACATCATATAACCAAGGGTAAGAATAAGGTACAAAATGAATTTTATGTCATGAGAACTAACATGGTTATGGAAATAGAAGGGTTGCATTCCATTGTCGAGTTAGTACAAAATCACAAATCTAAGGAGATGAAGTTTAAATCTAAAAGAAAAGATATGGTGCTTGGAAGTATCTTTGATGAATCATTAAGAGTAGTCATAGCTAAAGGGACTTCTCAGAAAGCACAAGTTGCTTGGGCAGCAAGTTGCTTTGTGGTGGAGAGAATGCAAACTATTTCATCTTTTGGTAAGCAATAGTTTTTATATTGATATTCAAATGCTTCCAAAACAGCATAATCTGGTGTTCAATAATATGTCCCCAAGATCGCTATCAGATAGAGGTTTCCAACATGCCATAGAGTTGAAGATTGGTTGTAAGCATGCCATTATTACTCCTCACTTCTCTAGGACTGATTTGAGATCAAGGCACCATCAGATCTTTCTCTATAAAGGAGGTGTGCACAAGACAACTTTCAGATGCCTTGCTAGACACATTGAGTTCTTGGTCATGCCATTCAATTTGACTAATGCTCCTACTACGTTCCAATTCACAGTGAATTAGGTATTCAGTGATCCACTAAGACAGTTTGTTTTGATATTTTGATGTGTAGCAAAGCATGGAAGGATCATATGACACACTTAGATTTGATCCTTGGGATTCTAGAGAAACATGCTCAATTTGTAGAAGAATTTAAGTGCAAGTTTGGGGTCACAAATATTTTATACTTGGGCCATGTCATTATCGCTCAAGGAAGGCAGGGGGGTCAAAAGAGAATTCATTTTTTTCTAGTTTGGGCACTCCCTACCACACTAACTCTATTGAGGAGATTCTCTAGTTTATGCAGCTATGATAGAAGGTTTGTTAAGGGATCTTGACATAGAGCAGCACCCTTAACCAACATGACAAAGAAATGAGCTTTTGCATGGATAGATAGAATACCAAAAGTTTTTGATAGGCTTAAGAGGGTAATCATCACATTTTGTATTTTCCATTTCAGATTTCTCACAACCATTTGTGGTAGAATGTGGTGTTTCTGGAGAAAGTATTGAGACCATATTAATCCAAAAGGGGGACTCCATTAAGATGGAGAGGATGAAGTCGAAAGATTCAGAAAATAGTTTCTCTATTTATAACAAGGAGATTCTTGCCATCAAGCATGTTTTGGTAAAAATTCAGACATCGCTTGGTTTATGGTATATGTGTGGTTGAGACAGAATGAAATCGCTTGAAATTCTTCTTGGATCAACATGATTTGAATGATGAACCACAAAGGTGGGAAAGGAAAATCCAAGGTTATGATGTTGATATAAAAGGGAAAAAGATGTAGTTGTCGATGTTTTTCTAGAATCTACATTACCAGATACACCTCCCCCAGTTCCTGGGAGCGCAGCGAAACGTGGATACGGTACGGTCCGAGTACGATCCGCGAGGGATATGACCAGGGCACGTCTTTTCCCCTACAGATACAGCCGAATACGTCCGGCCCTAGGAGTGCAGCGAAATGCGGATACGTACGGTCCGGGTACGATCCGTAAGGGATACGGCCAGGGCACGTCTTTCCCCCTGTGGATACAGCAGGGTGAAAGACGTGCCCTGGCCATATCCCCCGCGGATCGTACCTTTTAAAAGTTATTTTAAAACTCTTTTTTCACTTTAAAAAATTTTACAGTCAAAACTCAAAATAATAACCCTAAAACTGTCATTCTTCTCTTCCGCCACCCCTCTGGGACTCTGCATCCGCCGCTGCTGTCTTCTGCCGCCGCTGCATCCACCGCCATTGCTGCCTCCGCCGCTACTGCTGCCGTCGCTCACCATTGCTAGTGCAGTCCAGGTAGGTCGCGCAGTCCCCGGCCATAGGTTTTTTTTTTTTCTTTTAATTTTAGCGTTAAAACTTAATAACTTAATAATTATTATTAATAAATTAATAATATATATTTAATATTAATATTTTTTTTCTTTTAAGTTTTTTTAATTTATTAAGTTATTAACTATTTTTTATTAACTTTATTATAAATTAAAAACTTAACTATATTACCTATATTTTTTATTAACTATATTAACTTTATTATTAATTTTTTTTAGTTTATAAATAATATAGTTAATAACTTAATAATAATATTTATATTTTTAATATTTTAATTTTTTAATAAAATGATTTTTTTAAAAATTTTAATAGTAATTTTTTTTTTTAGTTTTTACTTTTAAATTTTAATAGCAATTTTTTATTTTGTACTAGGACTGGAGCTATAAGCTTATACGGATTTGTCAGACATTAGAATGTCTCAGGGCGCAAGTGCTAGTTCGGTAGGGCAAGTGATAACCTCCAAATCTGATCCGCGAACGCCCATTTTGAAGTATGTGACAATATTAGAACAAATGCTTGGTGGAAGGTGTTTTCATTGGGTTTGCTCAGAGTGTAACAGTAAATTCAAGAGCTCGTATAGTCGAGTGAAAGCTCATTTGTGTGCAATCTCTGGCACTGGAATCAGAATTTGTGGTGGGCCAAGCATAGGTGGAAGGCCGAGAAAGGGCTTGCCACAGGGAAAGATCGTTGCATACATCAAAGAGCAAGAAGAGGCAGACACTGTTGTGGGGCAAAAATCGAAGCATCCTTTGAGAAAGAAATGATCACCACCTGTTGATCCACCTCGTGCTAGTGCGGTGACCCCATCACACCCCTTTCTTGTAACACCCGTTGCAGCCAAAGAGGAAGAGGATTCACCTCTTGGTCGCAAGAGAACAAAAGATGTAGGCCCATTGGAGAGGGCATTCCAAAATGACTCCAGGGAGATAGCAGAGCAGAGCATCGCGCATTGTATCTACGCATGTGGGCTATCATTTAATATTGTTAGATCACCATACTGGCAAGAAATGGTGAGATCTATCAATGTTGCCCCTAATGGGTTTCACCCCAGGTTATGAAAATGTGTGCACCACCTTATTGACAAAAGAAAGAAAACACATTGAAGATGCATTGAAGCCCATCAGGGATTCATGGATCGAAACAAGGGTGTCCATTTCCAATGGATGGAAAGATACGGCAAATAGGCCATTGATTAATGTGATTGCAATGAGCCCTAAAGGGGCAATGTTTTTGAAGGCCATTGATTGTGAGGGGCAAGTGAAGGATGCACAATTCAGTGCTAACATCCTGATAGAGTCCATTGAAACAATGGGGCATCAAACGTTGTTCAAGTTGTAACGAACAATGCTAAAAATTGCAGAGTTGCGGGCATGTTGGTTGAGGCAAGGTATAGGCATATATTTTGGACACCTTGTGCCGTTCATTCCCTCAACCTTATGTTGCAAAAGTTGGGAACAAAAATTGACTGGATCAAACAAGTCTATGAGGAGGCGAATGAGATCCAAATGTTCATAACCAACCATCACATGTCCCAAGCCATCTTTAGGACCTTCTCAAAATTACAGTTGTTAAAGGTAACTCTTAATTTAATTATTTAATATTATAACTTATACGTTTGTAATTTGTAGTGTTTTTATTTTTGAACAATTTTTTAAGTTTATTAATTATTTCAATTTGTTTTAATTTTGTATTAGGTTGCTGAGACTCGATTTGCCTCACACACCATCGTCTTGAGACGACTTGTTAAGGTGCGTGAGGTATTGAGTAGCATGGTCATCAACAACTTTTGGGGCGTATGGAGGCAAGCAAATAGTGAGAGGGCCACAAAGGTGAAAGGGTGGATTCTTGATGATGCATGGAGGGAACGTGTAGAGTATTTGCTGAGTTTTACTAAGCCCATCGTCAGCATGTTGAGATATGTGGACATGGATCATCCATGTTTGGGTGAGATTTATGATGGAATTGACTCAATGATTGATAACATTAAATCCATCATAAATGCTAAAGAGCAAGATCCCACGGAGAAGTTCTTCAAGGAAGTGCAGTCGCATCTCATTGAAAGGTGGAACAAAATGACCACCCCATTACATCTTGCTTTTGCCTTGACACTCAAATACTACAGTGCAGAGATTCTTTTTTTGTCCAAGAGGGTCGCACCGTATAGGGATGTTGAGGTTGCCGAGGGATATAAGGCAGCATTCTCTAAAATCTTTCCCGATCCAGAGGTAGAAGACCAAGTTAGAGAAGAGTTTGTGCATTTCATATCTTCGGTGAGTCACTCCCTTGGTGCTATCCGTGACAAGTACAAGATGGATGCTCACTTTTGGTGGTACCTCTATGGGCAAGCATCCACCCACCTTCAACCACTTGCAATAAAAATTCTTTCACAAGTAAGATTTTAATTTTTTTACTCTACCCTTCTTTTGACCTTCTCGATGTTTTGTTTTAAGTTTTAACTTTTAGTCTTTTAATTTTTTATTTTTTATAAATTCTAATTCTCTTTGTGGCTTCAATAGGTTGCAAGTTCCTCTTCAGTTAAGCGGAGTTGGGGCAGCTATGGCTTTATCCACTCAGTTAAACACAACAAGTTGGCCGCAAAAAGGGCGGAGGATTTAGTTTATGTGCATTCCAACTTACGTCTACTCTCACATAAACAACCTCAATACAAGGAAGGGCCAACAAAGTTGTGGGATGTGAACCCAGAGACTGCAGATTTAGATGCCTCCCTTACATACCTTTCTTTATTTGACACGGAGCTAGACAATGCTTCACACGACTTGCACAGTGGAGCTAGTGGGAGTAAAACTGCTACTGCTTGTGGTTCTAATGAACCACATGATGATGAAGACATTGCAGGAGAAGAAGCATATACTATATAGTGAACAATGAGAACGTTGATTTGTTTCTATTTTTGTCCATACATTGTAACATTTCCAATTTTCCACCATGTACCTATTATAATTTATAAAACTAATATAGGTTCGACTATTGAATATTATGATATTTGGCATTGAGTATATATTTTGTGGTTATATAACTTATTTGAAGTTATTTTGTTTCCTCTATGCATATTATGTGGCTAATTTTGCTTATATGGCTATATTTTTATATTTTTAATCTTATATATATATATTCTTGTACGGCCGTATCCAGCCATATCCAAACCACCAAAAAAAAATTGACGTATCCCCATATCCGATACTCGTACCCGTATCCGTACCCATATCCATATCGGCAACTTAGTCTAGAATGGTTGTTCTTTTTCCTATTTCTAACATTTATGGTGATTGGAAGATTTCAATCATGATAGATTATGCCAAGAATACATTTGTTGCTAACATTTTAGATGGAAATGTGAAGTATGAAAAAAACCTGCTAGCAAATGGTCTCATTTTGAACAAGGATATGATCTTTCCAGTACTTGAATCTGAGATAAAACATAATATTTTGAAAGCTTTGCATGATACACCAATTGTGGTACACTAGATCTTACAATATTTGTAGATATATAAGAAAGAGATTCTCATGGTGGAGCTTTGAGGAGGAGGATCTCAAACACATCAAGGAGTACACCCACCAACACAGCCATTGCTTATTCCCCATCAAGATTGGAAAAGTATATTCATGGACTTCATCACAAGTTTTCCCAAGGTACATGCTGGAAACTGCATTTATGTTGTGGATAAGCTAAATGAGTATTCATACTTCTTTGCCATTTATCTAGAATTCAAAGCACATAATATGGAAGAAGTATATCCTTTCACTCCAGGTTGTCTACACATAAGAGTCTGAGATCCGGGTGATATCTCCAGATCTATCAAGCGTAGCAATAGCCAATTACGGTTATATGGCAAAGGGAACAAACCAAGGGCTGTCATTATCAAATTTTCCAGCCTTAGGACTGTTGTCATCACAAACTCCAGATGCTGCACTATACCAATTTCAGACTTTGGATTGCTGTTAGCAGCGAAATACAGCATAAGGTTTGCAGGATTTGAGAAACTTTCCTTGCATTACGTTGCTTGTGAAGGACTTCAACCATGGGATCTGTTGGAAACAATCTCGTCCATCACCATTCTATTTCATAATCCAATGGAGGATCCAAACTATTTAATTCATAAGTATATCAGAGTGGCACAGCAAAAGCCAACTACATCACAAGTTATGTTTGCATGCTTATGATCTGTTGTTTCTCGTCAAAGGTCAAGAAGATAGTTCACAAAATAGATCAACATATAATATTGAACATGCTTGTGACCATCATGGAGAACTATTTCATGATAATTCATAGTCAAACAACTCGGTGAGGTGGAGTTTATTCAAAACATGGAATTGCAAATGCCAAAGGATGAATTGGGATCCAAGGATTACAGAGATGGGCACTTGAGGAAAGTCTGAGCAATTGAGCTAGCAATTGCTTGGGACAAACAATTTTTGGGAAGGGCGGACTGTCATGACCCCTGTTTCAAATAAAGTAAAAATAATAAAGCTAATATTTTTAAGTTGTCAAGTGACTTACTTTTTATTAAAAAAGTGACAACTTAATATTAATTTATAATTGTAAATAAAAAAATAAAGGTGACTTTCCACATAAAGCAAGTCAACATCAAATTAGAAGATAGAAAGTTACTTTGGGGGCTTTTCCTTGGGAAAAGTGTCAAGTGAAATTATTAAAAGACGTTGGGGGATCATTTAGAAATCATCTTTTGTCATTATCTATTTTTACATTGAGTTTGAGCTATTGCTTCAATTTTTGTTTTTGAGGACAGAAACCCTCCACTGTAACCATATTTGGCGATGAAATCCCTCCAATCTTCAATGGTGACTCCATCCAAGAGGTGCATTTGTGCATCCACTCAGAGATTTGCATTTTTCAATTCAGTTTTGTCAACTACCACACCACAAATGCAACCACCCAATTACATTTGTGGCATGGCAACCTTCTACTTTTGACAGTGTCGCCACCCTCACTTCAGAAAGAAAACCAAGGGTCAAAAAAAGACATGATGAAGAGTCCTCTACACCTTTGGCACTTCCTTCTCCCTTCCATATCCTTACAATTTCACCCAACAAGATCAAAGGCCATTCCCACTCTATATATAAGCAATTTTTAGAGATCATGTGGGATGAGAAAACCATAAGTAGCAGCCCATTCACTATCTCCTTGCAATACAAAGCCTCATTTTGTTGTTTACATGCTTTCAAAGCTTAAATTGCAAGTTTAGATTAACTTAGAACAAGTATTTTTGAATGTAGTGCATTGCGTTTGTGTCTTTCCTGCAATGGATATATGGTACACCATCCCATAGTTCCCATTTGTGAGGACATTGCATATCAACCTTTTCACATCAGCCATGGTTTGTCATACTGCACTTGACAGGTCAAGCTTTTCTTTCTTTGATTTTCGATTATAGCTTAGATTAGTTTACTTTTGACTAGTTTAGTATAATTTTGATATTAGAAGTACTTTAATTTGCTCACTTCTCATATCAGATCTCTAGTCTAGGTGCATATCATTTGTTGAATCAATATATTCAAGGTCTGGGCATTGCTTGCTCGTAGCTTCAGCCTCACTTTCTTACGATCCTCATACTTGTATTAGACTGCATTTCTAGTTCGTTTTTATTTGTTATATATCTTGCTTCTTGCTTTTGTCATCACATTGAGTCCAAGCAAGGATATATGAAGTTCTGACATTGCTCTTGGATAGAAATTGTCTCATACTCCCTTCAAATCCTAATAATCAGTCCTCTCACCATTTGCAACTGGGATTTCATTTCTAGTTGTGCGCCTTTCTTCATTGAGTTTGTCTATATGTCAAGTGTTTGACCAAATTCCTTGACTGTTTATCTCTTGGTTTAGCATAAGCAAGTGGCATTGTTGTATTTTCCTTCTCTTGCTGTACCAAACTGTTTCACATCACTTTAACAATGCTCCCTGCCATATTCATCTCTCTTTTAGTGTGTACAAGTGTTGTTTGCCTTATTTCTTTGTCCCTTGGTTCAAATACTTTGTGTCACCCTCTTTTCGTTGTTATTTCACACCTTGTAGTTTGTCCATTCACTTGTTCATTGCTATTCTCTTTTTAACTTCACTCCATTTGGGGTCCATTCTCTTCTTTCCTGTTCAATATAGCTCTCTTGCATCATCTTTCCCTTTCTCAATTGGTTATTTGTTGTTTTCACTCATAGTGTGCCCTCTATCAATCTCATTCTTGCTATTTTCACAACTCCACAACACTCGCAGCATTCTGGAAACATTGTGATAGCATTTATAACCTTGACAGCATTTACAAGTTCTCCTTTTCTTCTTCAAATTGTTATTCTTTCTTGTTCTCTGTTGTTCCTCTCACATTCATTGAACATATTATCAAATCTCGTCTACTGCAGTTACTCCTTAGCGTGTTTTGATCATTCAGTGCTTGTTCTTGCATACCTTGACAATTTTGACAGATTTTACAACTTTGACAGTTTTGCAACTTTACAATCTCACTGATTTCTTGCTGTTTCATCTTTCCCTCTTGCATGTATTGGTCGTATCAACATAGTTTGAGTCCCATTAAGAGTCCTTGCATCTCATTTCTCCGTGTTCTTGTGTTAGGCATTAGTCTAGGAGTTCATTTCATGCATGTCTACCATATTCTTTGCTTGTTTCAATGCATCCTTGTGTGAGTCCTTATATCCTTGGCATATTGAAGTTGTACCTTGCACATTTTTGACATCTTGCAGTTGGTTTAAATCATTCTAGATGCTGTTCCTGCACCTTCATAGTTGATTTACATTACATTGGATTCATTCTTAGCATAAGGCATTGTTTATACTTCACACTTTCATCTCATTTGATCATCATTTCTAGCTTGCATATTCATTTTAAGCTCTTGTAGCCTAGTTGCAATTCATTTTCAGTAGTATTGTATATAGTATTATATCTTAGAAACATCATTTTATACCTATAGATTACTTCAGAGATTATAGAGTATTCTTGAGCTAACTTGCAGCACTTTTCATTTGCTTGGAATTGCTATAAAACTTGTAAAATTAGAATAAATTAGGTGTGTTTCTTCATTTTTCTTTTCTCAATTTTGCAATTAGACTTGGACCTTGTGTATTGTTTAAACGAATCTAGGTTGGTTAATCGCGCACTTTAATTGTTTTCATTTCATTGTTTTCTTTAGAGCTTAGAGATCTTGTTTGTTGTTTCCATTTACCTGTATGTGCACTTCCTTGAGTGGTGTTCTTGTGTCACTTATTTGCTATTTACATTAGCGCATGTTTTACTCTTCAAGCATGTATATTAGATTTGGAGAGGCATACGTTACTCTAAGCATGAGCTACTCTTCTCTTTTACCTGCTCCTAGTCCATCCTATTTAGCCTATTTTGTAGTAGGATTTTCCTATGTTGTGTCTTCTTCTCCTCCTCGTATCGTTCTTGTTGTTTGATGACTATACCCAATTGAGATCGACTCCTCAAAGTTGGGTAGATTCCACATGCTATGCAACTTGATCTTGTGGCCTCAAATCAAAACAATGTTGACCGACAACTCCATCAACTTATTCTCCAATCCACACCATTTCCTCACCTCCCAATCCCCCAATTCCATGCTCTCACATTACATTACAAGGAGGCCGAGCAATTCTAAGAACAAAGAGAATGTGAACAATGCCAATACCAACAAGAAGCACAAGCCAATCATGCTAATCACCCCTACTAATAAAAATCCTGAAGCCTATCTTTTTTTGAGCTTTTGGTTATCCCAACCCAACCTTGGGACATGTGTGTAAGGCAAGACATACAATTTTAATCTTTTGGTTAACCCGATGTGAATATTTTAATCTTTCTGATTTTCCACCTTTGCTTCTTGGGTACTTTTCCCTTGTAAGCATCTATGGTTTTGACAATCATTCTTCTGCCTACACCACCTTTCCCCATCACACTCAAGGCAAAAGATCCTCTTTCCCTTGATTACTAGATCCATTCCACGTTTGATGTAGAGTAGTATCAGCATATCATAAGACATCTAGGTGACCTTAGTCCTACTTTTATTGCCCTTACACAGATGACTAGGCCTCATAGATGAAGATTGGCTAAACTTCAGATCCTCAGCTTAAACCCCCTTTTCTCCTTGATATAATGACTCTAATTATATGACTATGACAAGTGATGGCATATACACTAGAATCATCCCCACATTGAACTTCAAACTCATGATGTTGAATATGAATCCAATCTAGATGCTTACAATCAAAGCAATGAAAAGATGGAAAAAAAATTGGCGGAAATGAATCTCAAGAAGTTAGTAATCAATAAGGCCACCTCCACTTATAACATTCTTCATCCTAAACAACCACCTTCACAATTTATCACCTCTTATCATTACATTCCTGCATCATAATACTTTCCCCACAATTCAACCTCTTCTCATGACATGACCTCAATTCCTACACCAACTCATGAACACCATACCATCATAAAGTGTTCTCATCAAACACCCCTCACTAATCCTACTTCTTCCCATGTTGATAGGGTTGCAGATGCCCTCATTTATTTGGTGAAGCATATTTGTGATCTTGAAGCAAGCCAAGCTACACCTTCGCATAATCCCAATAAACATTACACTCCTAACCACCATGCCACACATTCTAACCATGCCCGCCAACATTTTGCTGCCCCTAGTCAACATTTTGCTTCTTCAAATCAGCATTTTCCTCCACCTTATGGACATTTCACTTCATCCCTTAACCTAGGATATCAATACCAAATTCTCCCTAATCAAAATATCCATGGTTACGACCGTTTAAAAAGTTTCAATCAACCACCTAACAACCAACTCCATATACATGAACACATTTACTCTAAATCTGCCCAAGTTGACCATATTCCTAACTATCCACCCAATCATGGGCAAGTCTTCCAACAAGGCTATCCCTTTTACCCTCCTCCTATGGGCTACTCAAAAGCCTCCTTGGTTAATAGTCCCATGAATGGAGCTTAACGTGAGTATCTAGAGGAGCCTCTTGACCATATCGTTAGGAATGTCACCTTACCTCATTCTTTGCCTAAACTTCACAACTATAAAGCATTAAGGGACCTCAACATGCATGTTAAAGCCTATGCCATGGCTTTGAGGGAGCTACTCCCTTAAAATGCCTAGTAGCAAAAAGTTTTCCCCGAGACCTTAGAGGGCATTGATCTTGATTGGAACTATTGCCTCCTTGAGCAGTCCATTCATTCATTAAAACAACTTCTTGAAGAGTTTTGTGACATCATTTTACATGAACAAGTTACTCCGCATAAGTATTAGGAAATTTGTTCACAATAAACAAGGACCCACTGAGTCCACAACCCACTTCATCAAGAGGTGGCACTGAGTCCTTAATTCCTTGGCTAGTGCTCTTCACATGGACCAACAAAAATTGTGACCTCTTTATGCACTCATTGAACAAAGAAGCATGACAAGACTCCAAAATTTTCCTTATAGATCTTATGAGGACGGCCTTGAAGGTGCTCTTAGAATAGACCAAGATTCCATAGACAATGGTAGTAAAACTTATGAGACTAGTGGTAAGCTTATCACTCTAAATCAAAATAACAATTCAAATAGTCAAAATCATAACCAAGGCCCTAAAATATCGAACTACAACCGCAACACCACTATTGATGGTGTCACCGACTCAACCCATCCCAAGAGAAACAAAGCACCTCAAAACAATAACAAGGTTCCTAATTTTGCACCCATAGTCAATGCCATTGATTTCTCTAAGCTGATGGTTCAAGCTCAACGTCCCTTGCCGCAATCGAACAACAACAATAATAACCAGCAAAACCTTAACCAATATAGAAACCAAAGACCACCAAGGGACTATGATCTTAACAAATATTGCTTATTCCATGAAGTGTATGGGCATGACAATCACTTTTTGAGCATATAATAAGGTCATCCAAAGATTTCCCGAGGATCAAAGTAAACTTTTCAGTAAGATGTTCTTGAGATCAGTGGTAGAATATCTCCCTCAAGCCCACAATGGTCCTATTTCCCAACAAAATGTCAATCTAGGGATTTAAAGGAACCTGTTGCTGATCATAACCAAGGGTGAAATCAAGCCCAAGGCTAAACCACTCATCAAAACCCCTCCACCTCAAACAACTCCCAATGATCCCTCTTCGTCTAACACCATTAACGTAGCTACACATCTTGGCCAAAACATTAAATCCAAAACTATTGACCTTGTAAATGTGTACCTTGATGAGGAGGTCAATGCCACCACCCATGTGAAATCTTCGTTATCCACTTCTTCATGCCTCGCTATTTCTCTCACCCAGTCTCAATGGATACCCAAACCTATCGGGGCTTATGATATCATTGAAGATCTTGCTGTGACCTCTCACATTTCTTTTATGGATTTATTGAAAAAATCGCCTATCAACCCCATTGCTCTGTTGGAGGCCCTGAGCCATGGTCATTTAGCTAACATCCGTCCCCTTGCCAAGGCCCAAATCAACCATATCAACCTCGATGTCTACCCACCTTGGCTAAGGATACATAAATCCTAGCTACTTCTTCGACTTGAAGCATTTTCCATAAGATGATATCCCTGACATTTGCATGGTCAAGATATCCAAGATTGAAGAGTCACCCTCTCATGAGCCCAATGATCTTATCTTTCTATACGATCTTAAGTTGCCCCACTTTGCTATTGGACTTAAGACCTTATGTGTTTTTTGAATGAATCTAGGTTTGTTTAATCACACACCTTTCTTTTTCAAATAATTGTTTGCTTTGGAGCTTAGAGATCTTGTCTGTCGCTTGCATTTACTTTCTTGTAGGCTTGTTTGAGTGGTGTTGACTTGTTTTTTGTCGCATTAGTGTAAGTTTTAATTTTCAAGCATTTAGATTAAATTTGGTGAGGCACATGCTACTCTAAGAACGAGCCATTCTTCCCTTTCTTTCCTAATCCTAAGACTGCATGTTCTCTAGTAGGATTTCCCTAGGGTGTCATCTCTTTTTTCTCCTCCTCCTCTCTTTCTTGTCTTTTGATGGCTATGCCTAGTCAGGATCAATGCCTAAAAGCGGGGTGAAATCCACATATTATGCAACCTTTCCTTGTAGCTTCAAATCAAAACAGTGTTGACCAATAGCTCTGTCAACTTGTTCTCCAATCCACACCATTCCTCACCTCCTACTTCCACAATTTCCAGCTCAGTCTACATTATGAGAACGCTGAGCAATTCTAGCAGCAAAGAGCCAATGAACATTGTCAACTCCAACAACAATAAAAACAAGAACACACCAATCAAGCTGATTATCCCAACCAACAGAATCCCTAAAGCTTGTTTTTTTGAGTTTTTGATTGTCCCAATCTAGCCTTGGGAAGTCATATGTGGGAGGTAAGACGAGTAGTTTTCCTTGCATACAAAAACATCACGCACAACTATGCAGACCATCACTATGGTGGAAAACCAAGTTGCCAAAGCCCTATGAGCAACACCTGAGTTCCTTGTGCATGGATTCCGCCCAATCTACCCTATCGCCACATTAGGAACCCACACATGGATAGTCTTCCATTCCAGCCACCAACTATCTATTAAAGCCTGGCGCTTCAGCAAATGAGGATATAATGGCCAAGAACACCCTATTTGCTACAAACTTGCAGAGTGCCAAGAGGATGATAGCTGCAGAAAAGGAGTCAAAGCAAGTAGAGAAGAGCCTCTGGGAAGAGCTCCGCGCTGACATAGAGGATAAGCTCTTGATCATGACACGAAACTGATTGAAGCTGTTGGTAGGCCAAGGTATTTCCACACTACGCCACTGCCCCAATTGCGTGATTTTATTACCATATTCTCATAGCAGGCCACATGCATGGACAAGGAGACCAGTCCGACAAACAAGAGTTTGAATGGGGCCCAAGAAGAAGTATAGCATCTGATCACAGAGGTGAAGCACAGCCAAGCTTCACTGCATGGCAGCATCAAAACCACTGGGGATGTGTTATGCACCATCACTGTTGATGAACAACTCATTGAGCAGAATTTCAAGGGAAGTGTGAACCATGCAACCGTACTTCATAAGCTTGCCCTCACCAAGGAAAACTTGGAGAAGACAGAGATATTACACTAGGCATGCAAGATCTTAATAGAGGTCAGTCGCGCAAGCACCACCCTGAGGGACAAAGTTGCAGCCACGCACACACACCAGAGCAATCCTCAAGATGCATGCATGCTGAAGCAATCCTAAAGACCATTAGATGGCTATTGTTGACTTTTCTGCCAGGACAGACCAACTTATCAGCAGACCCGGGACCTATTAAGAGAACACCAACGACATAAAATATTTGGTAGAGTAGTTATAGGATCTAGTTAGCCAATATGAGAGTGCCAGTCAAGACTAGGAGGAACTAGAGAAGGATATACAAGATAAACACCAATAAGCAATTTGCAATACATCCCTAGAAGGACAAGGTTTGTACCAGGATGGACAAACAAGTTGGTGTGGGGGGAAATGCAGGCCCCAAATTATTGAAAGTTTGATGAGATCCCATGCACTGAACGTCACAAGGAGGTGTGAAGAGGAGTGTGGAACCACTGCGCAAAGCATAAGAGAGGCAAAAGGTGGAAGCGCTAAGAGGCAATGTGCGCAAGCCACACACGTCATTATCAAAGGAGACCACCACAACATGGCGATCCTGCTGGAAACTGCTGGGAATCATCAACAGTCAAAGACTGCCAACTCCCTCACGACCAAAGTGAGACCCTTTTTGCAATGGCCTCCCCGCTAATATTATGTATGTATAGGCGCCTATGCCTCATTGTAAAGGAGAGCTTGCTAGATGTATGGTTTAGTACTCACTAGGTAGAAATAGGTGTGGTTCTACTACGCAGATGGTAGGAATGCCATATTATACCTTTGGCAGATCTGTTAATGTATTCAGGGCACACTGCACAGTACCCCTTCACATGCAATGACTCGTTAAGTAACATAATGAAGTTTTTAGTGAAAACTCGTGTATGTTTATTGGCATGACTATGTATTTTATGATCCGATTATATTGATGAGTTCTGCCATTAGTTGTATGCTATGCGCACTTCCCTATGTCTGCACTATGTACTCTTTTAGTTGTTACACAATTTCTCCTGACATGCACACCAAAAAGGGGTCCCAGTGATCTACACTGCGCCTTTGGTGAGCACTCCTCATTTTATGGAGTGATATGCCAGTGCACTACAGCAAGATGTTGGTCATGGCACCAAGCGCAATATCTTGAATATTATAAACATGGCCAAACTGGGGACATTAAGATGAGAGAAGAAAGTAGGTGTCCAATCTAATTATTAATGGACTACATATCACCATCAATACACAAGGGAGCATGTGTAGTATAATACTTATTTCTTATGACATGGAAAAGTACAATTTTAAATATTAAACAGTTAACAGCCATGTTGAAACCAATATAAATATTTCAAGCATATGAGCGAACTAGCATTCCACATTCTTCTAGTGCAGAGAGTAATTGTAACAATTGGATCTGTTTGTAACTTCAGAACCAATAAAGATTGACGAGACCAAGTTTACAGCTTTTAAAATTATTATATCATTCTAGAATCTAAAGAAAGTGCAAGGCATTGAAGGCAGTAAAATCCTTAATTTACTATCAGAGTTAGAAGATAGTACTTTCATGTGGCCCAATTCAATTAAAGGGAAACCACTCCAAAACCTTCAATAGCATGCAAGTATAGTTACATTCCATATGTTAACCCTGATTTAACTAACTAGCCGGATCACATCAATTATCCATTGCCATTCCAACACTTAAGCAACAGACAAAATACCATACAGTTTGATTACTTATGCTTGCCATATCAGTCAAAAACTACAAATGCATGCATAAATCCCTTTATTTCATAAAGTAAATATTCCAAGGCATATCAGAAAATTTATTACCATGTCAATATTGAAACGCCCTTCTGCACCAGAAACTTGTGGCGCAAGAAAAACATCTGCCTGTAAAGAGTATACTGAATCCTATTAGTAAATAATTTGAAAATATATATATATATATATATATATATATATCAAATAACTTTATGCAGTACCACCATATTGTCTTTACAAAAGCAGATGAATTGCATCATCCTGACATCTGAGCAAGAGGAACTATCATAACTTCTTAGATGAATTGATATAAATACATTTTTTTTAGTTCTTATTTTCTGATTTTTAAAATTTCGATTTTTTTGCATACTGAATCCTGTTAGTAAATAATTTAAAGAAAAGGAAAATAACAAATAACTTTATGCAGTACTATTATATTGTCTTTACAAGAGCAGATTAGTTGCATCCTCCTGACGTCTGAGCAAGAGGAACTATCACAGCTTCTTAAATGAATTGATATAAATACATTTTTTAGTTCTTATTTTCTGATTTTAAAAATTTCCATTTCTTTTCTGACAAAGGTGTTCGGTTTAAGGGAATATATAGACCATTCTCCTGAGAGGTAGTTCTGATCACATTAAATTAGATTCACAGGCGCAAAACAACACTTTCTGAGAGTAAGAGCAGATCTATCAACAGACAGACAAATGTACATATTTCTCTTTTCATGCTTCAACAAAGAGCAAAGAAAGATGATCCTTGAATCAAGCCTCTACTAATATACACTGGGTTGCAGATTATATTGGGCATTTTAATGCAAAAATTACTGCAGTTGCTTCAAAAACAGTCATAAAATATTTACAAGCATATTTTTCCAAGAAACTAGACTGTCTCTAATCTCAACCATCATGTCATACTTCTGGCTAACTTTGTTATGCCTTTCCTCGGTTTGGAAGTTAAAACACACTCTGAGATTCCATCTTGCAGAAATATTTTGCATATATTGCCTGATATGCTATCATTATAATAGTGTCCTCATTTACTTCATTCCAATTGACTCCTTAAAGAATACTGATGGAGCAGCCTGGCTCAACTCTCCACCAGTATTTGTTGTTTGTGCTTTATTGAATTTGTATAGTTTTCCAACCAGTAACACACCTAACTATAACTGCAATTTTACTAGACCATAACCATAGCTTAAGAAAGATAACACACATTCAACATAATTTTTAATGAAATCCCATAGTCATTCTCAGAAAACTCAAAATATATGCTCTTACCCTTTCATTGACAATGTTCTCCTTTCCTACACGAATGCATGAATGTTCTTTCTACCTACATCTACAAAATGCAATTGCAGTGCACTTTAGCTAAAAGACTTTCTATAGGATTCTAGATGGTAACCTGTGTTAACGTTTCTTAAAAAAAAGCTTCTTATACCACATCATGTTTCTTTCCTTTTCATAAATCTTTGGTTTTTCCAATTTACCCTTGGTGAATCTGATCTGCAGGCTTTGCTCCTTGCATGAGATGAAGATAGAGGGATCACTTTAACTTTAGATGGCAGATTTATAATGAGATCTGATGAAGATATTACTGTTTTTCCAAAGGGCTTGGAAGGCTATTTACCAGTCTTTGTCAGAACCCCATCAAAAAATGTATCCCTCTGTTGCTCAAATTGATGGTTACTTTCGGGTTTTGGTCACTCCAAAGCTGTCCTGGCATAATCACACAGACGATGCCTTTCTGTTCTCGTATTTTAAGCAGCGGCAGTGCCAAACATCTAGCACTCATTGCTGTTTCTCAAAAATCAGATTCACAGACCTACCAAGCATTGTTCTTCAATCTCAACTACTTATTGGCCCACTCTTACCATTTCTATCGATATATTTTTTTGTTTTTTTGTTGAATAAATAACTTATATCATATTATGGGAGTAAGAAACCATACTTCACTAGTTTTATATTGTGCAATTATGACCTTAGCCAACACTTATTGACCATCACAATCTGGCATATCAGCCCTTACAGGCCACTCACCCAAGGTGCGCAAAGGGTTACTCAAACCCTCTCAATTAAGAATTTGTAAAAAAGTACATTGCACATAGATGAAATCAACATAATATACCAACATACTTCTAAGCAACTATCGTATACATCAATATCCTTAATACATATGTGCACATCAACAGATCTCCATTATATTCATCAAATATGTATTACATGAGATAGCATTAGCTTTCATCTTCCTCTATTATATCTCCGGGGGCCTCTTATATTGGTGTGGGCCTAGTACATCATAGGTAGTTATGTATACCTACCATGCTACCTCATCCCAATGCACAACCTTATCTCTAAAATCCCTACCCAAAACATATAACAATGCGGCACAGTATTCTAGGTACATGGCCCATATAACAAAGCAAGTTCAATGTTCTTTTCCAACATTATACAAATTGCACCATCATTTATATAAAAATGTATCATATAGTTGGCATAGGGTTCCAACATTCCCCCAGCCTAATTATGAGCTTCAGCATTGAAGCTCCTCATGGCGCAAGCATAAACAATACTACTAGCTCTAGAGTCGTAGTCAAAATGGTATCATTCACAAAATTTGGCCAATGATGCAAAGTTGAACCAAGTAAGCCCTGGCCATAGTTGTATCCGGATCAATGGCCTACTTGTATGTCTCAATAGCCACATAACTCATCATAGATAACTTGGATGAGGCAGTCTCCACATCCTTCAATTGCTTACAAATTTTCTCAGGTCACTCAGCTGCATTGAATGTTGTACTTTCTCCTGCTCCAACTATTGGATCAAATTTTTAAGATCTACCTCAATATGCACAGCTTCACTCTCAGCAAGGTGCAGATCTCCAAGCTGCTCTTGAAGGTGGAGATCTTATCTTCAATTGCCTTAGTTCATTCCTTAACCCAAGTGTGTCCTTTTCAATACTCCACACCCACAGACAACAATTGCACCTTCCCCTTAAGTGGCACCCTTTTCAATACTCCATTGGGTTTGCTGCAGTCACAGCTTGCCCACCATCTTTTTCTTCCATACAGCTTCTTCCTACGCCTAAGTCCTCTCCTCCTGCATGTTCTTAATGTGAGTATCTAATCAAGCAATGACCTTGCGCACTCCCTAGATCCTTTGAAAGCAAATTTGCATCAACCTGAAAATAAAAATTGCAACATCCTCATCCAGGTATTAAGCGTGTGATGGTAACCCCTTATCATTCCCAAATTCCATTTAAGGGACTCCTAAGTCCAAAGCAACTTGCGCCTAAATTTCTATCAACACCTCTTCTAGCAGGGTCTTTACATAAATCTCAATAAAATCCTCTCTCATGTGTTGTTGGTAGCTTTCACATGTCTCTAGTTGGCGTGGTGTGGATCCAACTGCAATGTCCCCCTTTTCAAGCTAGTCTTTAGGAGAGACCCTTAGCCTTTTCGTTTCCAAGGGCTAAGGAATTTAGAGGCAAAAAGGGGTACATTTGTGTGCTTCAAGAGCATTTTATCATAAAGCACTTTATTATCTAATTTTGGGACCTTTTTAAGGGTCATGGTCACTCAAAGCCTAAAGTGCTTTTATAAGGAAGTTTTTTATAATATATTTTTTAAAGAAAAAGGTAAACTCTCCCTCCTTATTTTAGGCGCCAAACTTGGAGGAGAGATATAAAAGGAAAGGAAAGGCTCATTTGAAAAGGTTATGCAATTTAAATATTGAATTTGTTGATCAAGTATGTCAAGCTTGTTCACCAAAACTTGAAGATGAAAACCTTCAAGTGTGACAAGGGTTTGGAAATGAAAATCTCCATTTCTACATTCAAGGCAGCTCTATTCAAGAACTGTAATTGTGCTTCAAATTTGCATGGTTGCATGCAATTAGACCTACAGGGGTGTTTTTAGACACCACCTTCATCCAGGATTGTTTCAAACCCTATAGAAAGCTGGAAATTCATAATTTGCAAGTCAAAGAGGTGGGCGCACTTGATTTGAGGAGTTTGGTTGATCTAGGAAGCCATCCCTAGGGTAGCAACTTGCTTTGGGAGAGTGGTGACCCCTCTCATGAGGGCTAATTGGCTTTGGAACTCTCTTATAGGGTCAAAACGTAATTTTAATATTTTATTCCGACGTTGGCGAGTTATTTGTGGATCAATTGCACATTTTAAGGGCCATTCCGTGCCCTAGAAATATTCAAAAAATTAATATAATATTTTGCAACTTGGGCGACTTGCTTGGAAAGGTTCAGAAGGTTGGTGGAAGGGTAATTTCCAAAGATTGAATATCAGATATATTTCCCTAATTTTTCCCAAGTGTGGCGACTCACTTGAGGAAGTTTGATGAGTGTTTTATAAGCAGAAACGCAGCTGTTCTTTCACAAAACAATCAGAATATTTGCAAGATTATTTTCAGCCTCTTCACCACTATATCTTGGCAAAAAAAGTACCTTGTTTTCAATTTATTATTCAGCTATTTTGGTGTGTTTTGCTTGGAAATTCTTCAAATTTTTCAGCTAAGGTTTGTTGGTTTTGTGGATCATATTTTCAATTGATTAGCAATATTTTCTAAGGGTTTGTTGGAAAACCCCAGCTTGGTCTAATTGTCCCATTTGGGGACATTACACCAACAAAGAGTTTCACATTGCTGCCCACAGGTCCTCATGTGCCTTTTGGTTGCATTGATGCCTTGAACTACTTGGCAGAAGAGGACTATCCTCATATACCTCCACATCGGCTACACACGAGAATTTTACATGCTTGGGACTGAGACTTCACTGCTAAGTCCTTTTGCGCATTCTCAAGGTGCATTTTTTTACCGTCAACTTCTTGATGGAAGGTTGGCTATCACAACTCCAGCCTTCTCCATGGGCATCTCCAAATGACTCATAGGTGGAGGTACAACAATTCCATATAAAGGGGTGTGTCACATGCATATACTTGGTCGCAACATACTTGGGCTTTACTCATATGCTCTGTTGGTGCCAATATCCTCTCTTGACTTTGGCTATTCCTGTACAACATCCTCATCCACGATCTTGTTATCTTCTTCATCCAATGGGCCCACAAGTGCATAATCTAGAACTGGGCGCCACTCTGGAAGCAAATACGCAAGTAGTGGTTTTCCAAAAATAGCAATTCCTTCTCTGCAAGAATCTAGTTGTGCGAATACATGTCACCTAGTTTGGCATAAATTTCTCATTTGCTCTCGTAACATGTATCTCAGTATGGTGGCAATAAAGAATGAATTCCACTTCACCACAAACTCCTGCAACATGCTCTTTGGCACACACTCCGAAGCAACAAACTATAGTTTCACTATGCGCACCTACTACTCCAAGCACTTATAGTGCTCGCCTTACACCCTGTTATCAAATGCAGGATAATATAAATGTTCATACAACAATATAAGAAGTTGTTGTCAATCACCAACATCTTCCCCACATGGCACACTGTAGTAGTAGAGAATATGTAGAATCATGAGTGTGTCGAAGTTGAATTGACCGTTTTCATCAATAGAATCATGTGTTAGCAATTAACACATTTGCAAGGTATACATCACAATCAAATCTAACATACTAGGCGTCAACTTTGTAGCCAACATACACGCCACTAATGGTTGCATCACAGTTCACCTTCCACAGGATTTTCAAGGCAACAATGCAGAATGCAATGTGCACCTTCGCATCTAGTATATCATCAATGAGCACGTCATGACCACCTCTCCACCAAATTGTGAACCAACTCAACTTTCCATTTCGTGAGCAAGATAGTCATCAAATCAGCAAATAACTAGTCCTCATCGCGCTTCATCATACCGCAGTCGAGCCTAGTGAACTCATATACTATGCATGGGTCGAAATGTATGACAATGCATGCGTCCAAGTCACTCCATGATGAAACTATTGGTTACAGAACAAACAATGCTTTTGTTCTTGCCAAAATAGGGGAAATCTTTGAGTGCAATCATGTCATTCTTTAGTTACAGACCAACAGGTGTAAGCTTCAATACCTTGTGGTTGTCTATTAGAACCATGAACTCAAAAAATTGAAACAAAATGTAGCTCTGGAAATTTCCCTCATAATGATTATGCTCGATGTTAAACCACTTCCACTAGTCATACAAGTTGTCGTCAACCTTGCGCTCCTCCGACGCACCCATAAGCATAATGGTCGGGGCCGGTCCTTGTTGAACACAATCGCAACATACAACCTCCTCAAGTGGCACCATGTGTAGTGTCCCCAAATAGGACAATTTTCTGAATATTGAAATTATTTGAAAACCTTAGCCAAATAAGTAAATTCTGATTTTTGTAGCAACAAACCCTAGCTATCAAAACACCTCCAAAAATATGTCAAACCCTAAGCAATCATTAGCTGATTCAAACAAGTAATTGTGGCCCTTCAAAAGAGGAATTAATCCTCCCAACCCTACGTGACCCAAATTGAAATAATAAATGAAAAATTGCAGCTGATCTAACATGCAATAAACTTCATAAAACCCTCAATAAATTGCACAAATATTATTGAAATGAAAGGCAGAATTTTAAAGAAATTTTTTGAACGTATTTTGAGGCCAAAAAGCCCCCAAAATCCAATCGCCCAAGCTGGAATATTATAGAAAAATTACAGAATTAATCCAAGACAAATTTGACCCTCAAACAAGGTCCAAACCTCCTCCAGGGCAAGCTGCCACTATGCATAAAATTAGAATAAATTCCAGAAATGTCTTTAGGGCATAAAATCACCCAAAAGCATGAGAATTCAACCTCCAAGCAAGTCGTCCACTCCCAAAAGCAAGTCGCCCACCTGAAAATAGCAAAATGCTGTTTAAAACACCCTTGTAGGAATTGATAACTCAATGACAAACTCTGAGCAAAGCTACCCCAATGAAGAAAGAGGGTTTGCTTCCTCTAACACTTTGCTTAAAGGGTTTCATCTTCAAAGCAAATGGTTTCAACATTATCGTGCTAAAAGACCAAGATTTGAATATCAAACATAGCATACCCCTCCAAATGATTCCTCTTTTGCCTTTATAGCCTCCCAAGTGTGGCACCAAAAGGGGAAGGGAGAGTAACTCAAATAATTAAAAGACCTTTTTCTTATGATCTTTTTTAAATCACTTAAACCTCCATGACCCTTAAAGGTCCCCTCTTTAAGTGAAATCAGAAACATAAAATAACTTTCAAAAAGGTACCTTCTACAAATATTCAATCAAAAACACTTAATTCTCTTTCCCTTCTTACTTGTCCCTTAGCCCTTGGGAATTAGTTAAGGCTAAGGGTCGTCAATGATGTCCCTATCAAAAGAGGGATATGACACCATTACCTTGTCCACTTTGTCACGTTTGAGCCGCAACTCGTCCACTGGGTGTAGCACCACTTGTCTATGTTGGCCTGACTTACCGATGCTCTCCACTTTTGTGCTATTTCAAAACTATCTACACCTCACTTAGACACACACCAGCAAAGAAAAAAATCACCAGCTACATGATCTAAACACTTTCCAAAAGCATCTCTCACATCCAAAGTATCTGCAGTGTTTGATGAAAAAAAACAGTCCAAATCATGTACTTAACATAAAAATCTGCAATAAATGCCTCAACAACTCTTTTTTCTAGCACATCATACCTTCTAGTCATGCAAGCATCCCCACACTTCCAGTTAATCTCCTGCACATTACACACCACACAAAAACATTGTGTAGCTTCCTCTTTTTGTACAAATCACTTGAATTCTCAATTTCCTCTCCCTTCACAAATTTTAAGCTCGCATTGATTCGACAAATTTATGTGGTGCATCTCAAACTAATTTCACTGAAACCTTGTCTGCTTTCCCTTGTGCATATCCTTAAAATGCTACAATAAATGAACTTTCCTTCTCCCGCATAGCTGCACAACCACAAACATTCAAATAGCAATGTTAAATGCACAAAAGATCATATGTCATTACCTTTCAGTTGTGCCTGACTACAGAGTCTATGAAAACACTAACACACTTTCATATTGCAATTGTTGCATCACACACCTGCCTATAATTTTACCTATACCATGTATTGTGCATTCTCCAAAACTTTTAGCGTGTTCTCATTAATTTATACTTATGCAAATATGATACTACTGATGTCATTCTGCATAATTTAGCTTATTCTTGAACAAAATGAAAATCCAACCCTTACCCTACTTCTTGGTCTCAAAGACCTTATTTTTGGGATGATGGTGGTGTGATTAGTTATGGAAGTACCACTTAAGCTGGCTCCCGTTCACATGACCAGGTACCTGCACACCATCCAGACAAACTAGCCTCATTACTCCATTAGGAAATACTTCCTGAACCACAAACAATCCAAGCAATCTGACTTGTACCTCCCTTGTTGCTTCTTAAACCTGGAATCATACAAAGGGACTTGACCACCAACTAGAAAAGCTTTGAGTTTTATGTTTCTATCATGCCAGGCTTTATGCCTCTATTTTTCCACATCACAGCTCCAGTGTGCCAAAATCCCTTTTCTTCCAGCACCGTGAGCTCAAAAATTCTTAATTTTAAGAATGTATCATCATCTAATCTAGTTGCAGAAACAATCCTTAAGCTAGGAATGAAAAATTCAATGAGCATTACAACCTCCTTAGCATAGATCAATTCAAATGGTGTTTGCCTAGTCAACCGGTTTTGAGCGGTCCTGTATGCACATAATACTACAGGAACTCTCTCATCTTAGTCTATTCTTGAAATGTCCCTTTCTGGATAACTTATTTACTTTAAAGTTTTCTGTAATTCCTTTTCAATACTAGATATCAAATAAATACTAAAACAACCCACATGCAATATGGATATTGAAAGCCAAATGAAACTTCATGAAGCCCTTATTGTATTGAGATGAATGCATACAAATACTGGTAATGAAGAAATGAGATAATAAATGGCACATGCAATACTGGAATTGAAACCCATTGAAGCCTTTATTTAATAAGCTGATTACACATATAATTGATGAAGAGATGAATTGAACAACTGAAAATATAGTAAAACCCTTACTGGTGTTAACCCACGCTATACTGATGATGTACAGCAGTAATAGATCTTCAAGAGGACTGCATTTGATAGATATTCAGGGTACTGCAGGCAGCAGAACCATTTGTTTGCTGTCAATGGAGTATGGCGACTCCAATAAATGTTACGGCAGTGATGGAGGATAAAACAGTTGTTATTAAGGAGGTACAGCAGGTACCAATCAGCATACCACAGTCACAAAGGCCAGCAACACTATTACGATGCACATCAGTCTCTAAAACAGCAATTAAAAACCTTCGCACAGCAATATGAAGGGAAACCCCAACGCAACATTCGGTTGGGCAGAAACCCCAACGCAGCAATCTGTAAAATACTTCAGACCCTCACAAGTTCTGGTAATTGATGATAATCTTCAGTCACACTGAAACTGAAATTTGACCCTAATTTTTAAGTTGCGATCTTATTTAGGCACCTAGTGGAAACTAAATCTGAAACCCTAGTGCTCTGCTGAATTGATGTTTGACTATTTCGATGTAGCACACTTGTAATTTCTAGATGAGCTAATTTAGAGGGTTTTCATCCTCAAACCTAAATCCGAATGATGAGGGTTTTCATCCTCACAATTCGTTTCAACTATAAGGGTTTCCACCCTTATGCTAAAAACCGATGAACTAGAAGGCTCGATCAATTAAGAAATGTTGATAATAAAAATTGAATGTTTTACAGTGAGGACTCTCAATATATAGATTCAATTGTGACTTTTAGGGTTACGGTCATACTTTTAGGTATAGGGTTTTACTTTTCACTTTTACTCTTTTTTTTTTCACTTTTCCCTTTCCCTTTTCTCACTCTTTCTTTTATTTTTAATAATAAAAAGTAATATTAAGTTGTCGCTTTTTTTTTATAAAATAAAAAGTCAGTCACTTAGACAACTTAAAATATTAACTTTTTTTTTTTTTTTACTTTATTTGAAAAAGGAGACATGACAGTTCTACCAACATCACAGACTTTGATCAAAAAATTCTCCTAAATCTTATTAAAATATTCAACCATGCCATTAGCTTCAGGTTGATATGCAGAATTCTTGTGATGTTGAACTAAGAACTCCTATAGAGACATCTGAACTGTTTGAGCCACAAAACGTTTGCCTTTATCCCTAGTTATGCTAAGTGGACATCCAAACCTGGTAATAATACGTTCATTTATAGAGCAAGTTTCAGTCTTTGTTGTGCAATCACTTGTTGGTGTATATGCAAGCATATTTGAAGACGAAGTATTACACTATACTTGTAGCCAATGGAAGGTATAAAAGTTTAAACCTATGTCATGGACTATTGAAATATTAAGTAAATTGGTTGTCATCTTTTTACCCCTTTGAGGTTTATCAATGGAATGGCTAAAACAAATTTTAGGTCAAACTAAAAGTTTCAAAAATAAAAAATGGCAAAAATTGTATATCAACAAGAACATATTTTGTGTTCAATGCTTACCTTTAGTCTAGAGATTTTATAATTTAATACTTGTCTGGAATCCATGATATGCAAAACAAATGAATTCTCCTAGACTGCACCTTCTAATGGATAGAAACTCCAATCTTTCACACAAGTTCAAAACAAGAATTATTCACCTTTCTTATATTCCATGGTGTTTCAGGCGGTCATTTTAAATTCACCAATAGAACCATTTACTCAAAATAGCAAAGAAGTGAATTTTTACTCAGACTAGCAAAGAAGTGAATACATTCAAAAACAAAAACTTGTTCTCCATCTTATGAGACATTACACTTGTCTATATATGTGTATGAGTATGAGGATCTCACCAAAGTGACTTCGTCTCCTATGCAATACTTCCCGGCAACATTCTTCAATAGTTTCTCCAGAGCTACATCCATATTATTCAAATATATATTCCAAATTACAATACAAATGGTGTAATATGAGGATTTGAAAAAAATCGATTTGATACGCATCAATGTTGGGTGTATATGTCAACTAACTAATGCTCAACAAAAAACATTGATCACTATGAATAACAGTCCTACAAATAATTGCCACATAATGAGAAAATGTCCACGCAATATCCAAAGAGAAGATAGAAAAACTATTCTATGTTTTACATTGCATCATACAGAATAGTGCATTGTTCTTTGAAAGTTTAAGTGACAAGAATATTTGGAAACATGAAGGGGTGTAAGAAAGTGTCACGATAAAATCTAATAGCCTATACTTCTTTTGGTCTAATGCTGAGTAGGTCAGAACTACAAACAGACAAGAAGAAGATATGCTTCTCTCTCTAACCGACTTTAATAGAAAACAAAATCAGGGACCCGTGGTGTTTCCCCTATTTACCTATCAAAAGAAAAGCAATGAAATTGTATGAATGCGCATAGAGAATCATAATAATCAATATGACAAATAAATGCATAAGGCATTCTGTGGGTTCCTCCAACTTAAACTCAAAATGCAAAGAAACTACAAAATAACATGTACTATTTTAATTTGGTTTAATGATAGTTAATAGAAATAAAGAGAATGTAAAGTTATAAGAGTTCAATAATGGAGGGAGTCAACATCCTACCTGAAGATATATGGTGTGCATTAAACAAGTAACAATATGGCCATCAGAATTCAGGTTGAGGATGTCCAACTAATTCTTAATCAAACTTCTAGGGATCCTGGCTTCCCAGAAGTTAGTGGAGGCTAAACATTTTTCATTGATTTTTTGTTCATTTCTTTCCTCCGGACCAGATTACAATGCATATGGGGCATCCATTGCCTTCGCTTGGCCAAGGCAATTCACAATTTGGGATGTGATTGCTTGACTCCCAAACAAAGAGGAAAAATATGTAAATATAGAATAGAAGGCACAAGAGGTTAGCGAGGAACCAGCCAGTTCAAATTATGATGACACAGATTAATATTCTAATGACAGTGTTGTCAATTCAACAAAGGGAGGCACTATACACCCTGAGGAAAGCTCTGAAGATGATGCAACGTCTGATGGTTGCTACATTGGCAGCTCGAGGCCAGGGAAGCCTTATAACCTTCTTATTCCTGCATAGAGATCAACGAGGAAGATGACAAACAGAATAAAAAGCAAGGTTATTGAATAGCATTGTAGTATGTAATAACAAGACATCATCAATGACATACCTGTTGATAACAATACAAGTGAAGGAAATTCAATGAAAGATGTCAAGATGTCATAGCAAGGACAATTAATGTTTGTAGTTTACAAAGTTTGAAATTGTAGTAGTGGACGATTTGCCAATACTCCTGTTCCCCACTGACTGCAGCATCAGATATGTGGGCCCCACTGTTGTGAATGTCAACTTGGGGTCGGAGTAAACGTCAATCAATCAAAAGTTGTGATTAATACAGTCTTGATATGAAGGGAGTAACATTCAGAATATTCTTAAATGGCAAGGTGTAATTGCTTGGATATATACAAGCCTTAGGGAATGTCAGCTAAACTCTAAGTTCATGGAATCCTGTTGGTTCCAATAGCCAAACCAGTCTACCGAAGGCCATACATCAAGAATCCTAAATATGCAAAAATGGATACAAGGAGAAATCGATAAATACAGGGATTTTATTCACAGACAATACAATTGAATAAGTCTCACCCACAGTAATCAGCCTGAAGAAGGAAATGACTCGAGTTAGAATCTATGTCACTTTTTGAAGCGTTGATGTTTGGACCATCAAACACTTAAGGCCCATCCCTTTCGCTAATTCATTGTTTGATCTAGATCAGTATCGCACAGCAGGACAAGCTAAAAACAAATTTCACGGTGTAAAATGGAATTTTGCCTGGAAAAGTATCTTATTGAACTATGTGATGGATGCACTACATTTCATAGGATAATCCTTCATACTTTAAGTTTTAACAAGATGACAACACTCAACCTTAAAAATTATTTAGGACTTCAACCTATGTGCCGAAGGAATCAACATTTACAAGATTTAGTTAAGTGCATGAAGTTATACATAGAAGTCAAATTACCCCTCAATTCCAATAATGTTATTTCACGGTTCCATATGGAAAACTATTGCAACATGAGGTCTACGGGGTCAGCATGAAAACCAACCATGACAAGATTTGTGTGGTCTTTATGTTTTGTGACTACAGTGCAGTTAAATCCTTTTCATGCCATATCAGTTAATACATAAAAAAATTCAAGAGCCTTGATAAGATCCAACCATGTGATAATGGAAAATATGTAAAAATATCCAAATAGAATATATCACACAGCACAAGAGCTATGGTGGATACCAATGTACCCTAATACTCAATATACTTCAATAGAAAATACCCTTCAGATAGGACAACATCAAACAATAGTCCTTAGGTAAGGAATCGCTCCAAATATCCCTACTATAAGAGCCAAAATAAAACTCAAAATCTTTCCATGATTTTTTACGATGAGTAGAAGAAGACGAAGTGATTAGGGAGCAGACCAGGAAATAAGACAGTCTACTAGATTTCAGAGTGAAGGCTTTCACATCCATCATTCAATTGATAAATGTATTCTAGATAACACTTATGTACCCAGTTTTTATTAGCTCACATTTTGAATCGCACCAATTGGCCCATCATCAGGAGAAATATATTGGAAAGGTCAACTAGATTGTTGGAACAACAGCAGAGAAGAAGAAGGCTGTAAGAGGCAACCAATTCCAGAAATTCACTACGACAAGTGCAGAGCCCTAGTGAAAGCCAAAGCCAAAACATAAGCTGAACTCAAAATAAGAGAAGGAGCCAGAGTCAGAACCGAAACCAAAGAAGTTAGCAGGCTGAACTGTAAGCACCCAAAAATGGTATAGTGCAACATTTACATACAATGATGACTGTAAGACAAGCACATTATAAACAATTTGCCATGTCTCTTCTAACAGCCTGAGTTCAACTGTTTGACGTCCCCCACTCTGTGCGTGCCCCCACCCCCCCACCTCAATTTCCCAACCATTATTGTCTCTTGTTTGATCACTTTCTCCTTATTTAGCTGGATTGGTGTCAAAATCACCACTTTAGTAAAGGAGCAGTGGCAAAATCATCATCTGCCTAAAGCGACCAGTGGTTTCACACCACTTGTTCTTATGGGTAAAGAAAGGAGCAGGATTCGAAGAGGAAACGTTCCATGTGTCTTTGCCACTTCGCCTCCACTTCCAATCTGCTCCAGATTTGCCTAGAAAACCAAAATGCCCTCTTTTGCCCATATATGCACACCCTCATGCCATCGCCAAGGATCAAAAAAATCATACATGCAGCCCCATTCTCTGTCACATTGTCATATACAACCTCTATAATGTTGTTTCTTTCATTAGCAAAGGATAGATTATTGAAATTTGTTCTCTTGCCTTTCTGAGTTTTCCTAAGATAATTGAGCAACATCTTCAACTCAGAGGCTACAACCTGAGGACATTCACCCATTATTTTGCTTCATCCTTGGTTTGTCATACAGTGATTGACAGGTCAGGGATTTGTTATTGTTTGGTTGATTTTGTATTATGGAGTAGGTTAGATTTCAATTAGTATTAGTATGTGAGTGAGCTTTGTTGTTTTGTCTCTTTTGTAACAACTCTCTATTCTAGCTTTTCCCTCTTATCTTGTGTCAAATTTTGTGAGGTTTGGGTAAGACTCCATTATAGTATCTACCTCATACTCGTTAGCAATCCTCATGTCTCCTTTTGAGTTCTGATTCCCCCAATTTGTACCTCTATTTTAAGTCTTTTGCTGCCCCTTCTTCCAATCCATTATTCCAGTGTTAACGGTTATTGGAGGTTCAGATTCCACTTACCCATGGTGGCAATCTCAAACTCTTTTATAAACCATTCAAAGTCTTATCGTCTTTATGTGAGTCAGCTTGGTCTTCTTATTTGGTGTTCTCACGTAATTCAGCTGCTCCTTTATTTCTATAAGTTATTGTTCTCTTTCTCCGTGTTGTTTGTTGTCTTGTTGTACTTCATTCTCAGCTTTCTACATGCTGTTTTCAGATTCTAATCTCTCATTTGGTTAGTCTTCTTTGCTTTTTTTATCCATTAAGCCTTTCAAACAATTTGGGTCCTTATTGCTTTGCACTTTTTCTCATCATTTCGAGTCATTCCCAGTTTATGGTGTGTATAGGGTAATTTTAGAGTTTGTTTGATTCATTGGCATTCGGTAGCATAAAACAACCAAAAACATTGTTTTCCAGTTTCATTCCAACGGAGTCAGAGTATAATTTTTTCCTATCTTCATAAGTCTTAAATTGAGATTAAGTATTATTATTGAGTTGAAAAAATATATAGTTTTTCTACAATTACGTGAGTTTGCTTATTACTTTAATGCAAGTTAGTTAAAGTGTACTTAGTTTTCTTAGTTAAAGTGTGAATTAGCTGAGCTTTCTTTTCCATAATTTACATTTCGCTACAAGCAGATGAGAGCCATGAGTCATCAAGTTACTTTGAGCACACGCTACTTTGTCTATCATTTCAATCTATCTTCTAGCCTATCCTAATTGACAGCTCTTTGACTAGGTTTTTAGTTTTACCTTTGCCTCTTGTTCTCTTGTCATTTAATGACACTTTGGGGCAAAATCAGCCCTACAAATCCAGGAGGATTCCACAAGCTATGCAACCAGACCTTGCTACATCCAACCAGTATAGTATTGACTAGCAGATTTGTCACTTAGTTCTGAGCTCCTCTTCACATCACCGCTTGCTAGTTCCTCAATTTGATGCCCATAATATTCATTACGAGGACATTGGGGAATATTGGTTACAAAGAGCCCGAGAGCGAAAACAAATCTTGCAACAAAAGGTTCAACCACAAGCCAACCCCACTCGCCAACAAAATCCTTGAGGCCAATATTTCCCTCGTTTTCAGTTGCCTCAACCCAACCCTAGGAGGTCGAGTGTGATAGCAAAACATGTAGTTTTCCTTGCATAAAAATTCTGATCAACCCAACATGAAGGTTTGTCCTTTTGTTGATCATTTTTCCTTTTCCTTCATTGCATCTATCTTCTCTCTCTTTCCACTATTTCATGGGTGACCATACACCCACAAAATATGTTTGAATTGGAGAGACTTGTCCCTTTGGATCTTCCTGCCTTCTCAAATCATGTTTAAACCCAATACTAGGCCTCTTTTGAAGAGTGGGCTCATTTTATATCTCAAACATACCAACATCCTCATGCTACACGCAATACTGAGTCTATTATCCCCACTTTCATAGTCCCCCCAAGGATAGGGGTGATTTTGGAAGAAATCAACTTTTCCACAAACATTCCTCACACAACTCTCAGCAAACATGATTCCAATGACATGGCCAGGACTGGCAAGGTGTTATATCCCCAAATCTTGACTTACTCACACCTTCAACTCCAACACTCAGAGCATGAGGATGAGTCTAGGCTAGACCTCTATAATTAGCGAATCGAACATGTGAAAGAAAAACTTGCTAGCTTAAGACTCAAACAAGCTTCCACCCATGCCTAGGTCGCTTAAAATATGCCTTCTATTGAGCAACCACCACCACAACAATTCATCACGGTGTATCACTATCCTCCCCCACCTACATTCGAGCCTATCACAAAACCCCTTCACAACACTAGGGAAGTGCCTCATCAAAGGAGCCCCACCCTATCCCCTGATAATGACATTGCAAGTGCTCTCATCACCACTTTGGTGGGATGTATCTAAAATCTTGAGGCTTGTCACACTATGACTTCCTCTAATCCCACACATCAAGGGGTCAACTATCATACTATTCATTCCACTAACCAAATCTACACTACACCCAATCATCCTTTCACATTACCCACTCAACAGTTCCCACCTGAGCAACCCAATTCTTCCCATAATTAGTCTATGCCACCTTATAGTCAGGGGAACTTCTACAATCACAATAACCCTAGCTACAATCCCACCACCATACCGCCTAACAATCAGCTAACACCCCCCACCCGCACCCCTTGTTATCACAATCGTGGAAATTATATTCCCACCTATTCATCCTATTACCCCCCACCTACTCCGGGACCAATTTTATTATCTGGGTCTTCTATCTCGCCATGTTACTCTAGAACACCACTAGCGGGCAATCTCATGATGGGAACTTACCTTGAATACCTCAAGGAGCCCCTTTATCTTGTTATCCACTATGTCACCTTATCCCGACCTTTTCCTAAGCTTCCCAAGTACAAAGGGGATGGTGAACCCAATGCTCACATCAAAGCCTATGCCACATACATGAGGGAACTTCTCCCGTGGTATGCCATTATCAGAAAGATTTTCCTAAAGACCTTGGAGGGTATTGCTCTTGATTGGTATTATTGTCTCCTTAAAGGGTCCATTTATTCCTTCAAGAAGTTCATACCAGAGTTTGTGGCAGCCTTTGAAAAGAACAAACTACAATGCACAGGCATTCAATAATTCCTACACATCACACAAAAGCCCAATGAATTTGCAACCCACTTGATCACAAGGTGCCACCATGTGTTGTACTCCTCTACTAGTGCTCCCCCCATGGATCCACCAGAGCTATTTAATCTCTTCCTTCACTCCCTTAACAATATGCTAGGGAAGATGTTCGAAATTTTCCTTACAAATCCTATGAGGATGCTCTAGATAGCACTCTCAGAATTGACCAAGTAGCCATAGATAGTAGCAAAAATACCCATGGTCCTAATGATAAGCTCATCTCTTTGAATCAAAAAATAATTGAAATTATAAAAATAATAACCAAGGCCCGAAATTTATAACGCACATTGCAATGCCACCATAATTAGTGTTATAGATGTAACCCAACCCAAAATGAATAACATGAATTATGTGAACAAAAACGACAACAACAGACAAAAGAATATGAATGCTACTCCCATTGTCAATGTTGTTGATTTCACTCAGTCCATGAATTAGAACCAAGCCCAACCTCTAGCCTCCTTCCACAATTTCAATCAGCAAAACCAAAATAGAAGGCCTAGAGACTATAACCCAAGCAAGTACTACCCATTTCACAAAATCGTTGGGCATGAGACAGTCACTTGTAGGGAGTACAAAAAATTCATACAAAGACTCCTAGAAGATCAAAGAAAATTTTTTATTGATATGTTCCTTAGATCAACACATGAAAATCTTCCTCGAACGAAGACAAGACTAGTTGCCCACCAAAATGTCAATCTGAGAATTTATAGGAACCCTTTCCCCGATCATCATGAAGGAGGAAATGTGCTCCAAGGGAAACCCCTCCCACAATGCCCCACAACCAATATGCCATCTCCACCTCTATCATTTTTGACAAAGCTTCAAGCGCATATAAATCCAATGAAGCTCCCTTCTTTGGCCAAAAAGGAAAGACCAAACTCATAGGCCTAGTGGAGTTTGATATAGAAGAGGAAGTCATTGTTTCCACTCACACTAGATATTATCATATGCAGCCCCTTCCCTCTTCTTCCACCATGGTTGATGATTCTCAGAGGACCCCTAGACCTGTTGGAGCCTACAACCTTGTCATGGACTTGACGAAGACCTTTTCGCACCTATCATTCATGGATTTGTTGAAAAAACATCTGCTTACTATATGGTTGTACTTGAAGCTTTAGGTTTTGGTCATCTTCCAAATGTTACCTCTCCTCTAGAAGCCCAAATCAATCACATCAACCTTGGTGTCCATCATCCTAGATAGGGAATTATGGATGCTGACCATTTATTTGGTTTAAGAAAATTTCCTTCAAGGCTAAGATGTCCCGAAGAGAAGATCCCGCTCTCTAACTTAAGGTGTCAATTTATAACAATTATATCAAGAGAGCAATGATCAATGATGGGGTTGCATTTAATGTAGTTCCTTCCTTTTTTGTATAGAAAATGGGTTACAGTGAAAAAAAATGCTTGGCAACTCGAAACACCCTTAGAGGCTACAATAGTCTCAAGTCTACCTCCATAGGGACTATTATCTTACCTGTTAACCATGATCTAAAGACCATTCTCACGGAATTTCTAAATCATTGATAAAGAAACCAATTATAACATGATCTTAGGTAGGCCTTGGGTCCAAAATGAAATCCATCCCCTTCCTCTCTTTCAAGAGATCAGATTCCTTCACTTGAGAAGGGTTCATGTTGCTGAGGGTGACCCCAATCCTTTTGATGTTCACCATGCAAATATTGGGAAGAAACTAGGAGTGCACACAAATTATCACTTTTCATCCAATTAATTAAACATTCCCCTCCTAAGGATCATGTCACCATCGTTGAGTGAGTACAAAAAACTAACATTGAACCTCCAAAAACCCCACAATGTGAGAAGCTCAAAGAGGAGTTTAATATGATGTTTGTCGTTTCCACTTACCTTTGCGATTGTTAATTGCTAGAATACCAGTCCATCATCCTTCCTTTCGACTCACATATTGTTGCCTTCATATAAGCCTAATGAGCCTTTCTTTCCTAATGATCTTTCGAGGCTCCATTTGTGATAGGGCTAAATGTCGCATGGGTGCAAGGGTCAGTGTGATATTGACTTCCTCTGATGGAAAACTCAAGCCCTTTGCATTCAAGCTCGATTTGTTCTACACTAATAACATTGCAGATTTTGAGGCCCTACTCTTAGAAGTCATAGTTGCTAGGAGAATGGGGGTCCAAACCCTTAAATATTTCGAGGAATCACAATTAGTTTTCAACCCAGCTTCTGAGGTTTATTGAAACAAAGATGAGCATCTCCAGCCTTACAAGGCTGATATCCTTGCCATTGCCAAGGATTTCAACTTTTTCTCCATCAAGTCCATTCCTCGGGAAAAGAACCAGCTTGTTGATTCTATGGACTCATCTTCATCTACATTTTGTCCACGCACAAATCTAAGATTCTAAGTTTGTGGTATCCGTGAGGGTAGAGCCACTAGTAAAAGATAAGAGTGTTTATGTGGTTCTATCTTATGTGGAAAAGGAAAATGAACATTAACTCAGGTTATGCTAAGAATGATGAGGCTATTTTTGGATTTCTTTGTACTTATGAAGAACACCCTAGAGGGCATCACAAGAGGGAATTTTCCCTTGTTCCTTATCCTTCAGATTATTTTGGAGAATAGTTTGAAGTTTTAGAGATTGATGACAACATTCTTGATCTTCCCCTGCCATGCCTCAGTTTGAGGATGGGTGTGCTTCTCTTATGGAAGAAACCATTGACATCAATATCAGCATAGATGAGAAGCCTAAAATTTTGATTGTTGGTTCTAACCTATCCTCAGAGGAGACCCATATCTATACGGACATCCTCGCCGATTTTTCTAATTGCTTTGCTTAAGAGTATTTAGATATGTTTGGGCTTCATCCTTCAATTATTGTTCACAATTTAGTTATTAGCCTATTACCTAGCCAGTCAAGAAAATGCCACATCACTTGAAACCCAAAGTTGCCTTGATGGTTGAGGAGATAATCTAGCTCCTCAAATTCAAATTTGTCAAACTTGTGGATTACTCCACATGGATTTCGAACATTGTCCTTGTTCTTAAAAAGCACATAAGATTAGGATTTGCATAGATTTCAGAGATATTAATAAAGCTCATCATCATCAATGCTACCACAGTTTTCGAGATGATATCTCTAATGGATGGCTTCCCAGGTTACAATGAAATCCACATCTCTAAGGAAGATCAAAACAAGATTGTCTTTACCACCCCTTGGGGAACCTTTTGCCATGCCATCATGTCCTTTGGCTTGAAAACTAATGGAGATACCTATTGTAATGTCCACATTCCTACGCAGGAGGCCTAGTAGGCTTATTTCAATCTTAGCCTTGGTCACACCCAAGAGGTTAAAGACGTTGGAGGCTATTGGGTATGGGTTATGGTTACCACTTTCACTTTATGTTATATTTCATCGTTGACTTAAGTGATGGGGACTAGGTGGTACTTTTTCACCATGGAGCTTCTAATTTCATGTTGAGATAACTTAAGTCATATTTTTAGCATGTGCACAATAAAGTCACTTAAGTTATAGATTTATGCACATGGGCTCTTCCCAAAAGGGGCGTAGGGTTTCTCTTGGGCCATTGATCTTGTTTGGAGGTGATTTAATCTTGGGCGTTGGATTTCCTATCCCTAATTTGGATGGTGGAGATTATTTCATCTTTTTGGAGTTGGATATATATTTTCCCCTTGAGGTCATTTGAAAAGTATTCACAAATTCAGACTTTTGGAGCTATTGCTATTAGCAACCCTTTTGCTTGTGGAGGTCAAATTTTACAAGATCCCTAGCTTCGATGGTGAGAGATCCACTCCTAGCTAGTAGAGCATCCTTCGGTGAGGGTTTCCAATCCATATCCCTAGCTTGTTCGTGTGATTCTGAATTGGGTTCAAATTTGCAGATATAGATCAAGGATCAAAGATTTATTGGCAGCATTGATCAGAAATTCAAATTTAGGGAAGAGGGCAACCCACCATCAACTGGGTATCCATTTATTTTCAGTTTTGAGGCAACTGTGAGTCTCCCACAAGTGAGGCGACCTACCTGGAGATTTTAGGCAATGATTTGGAAGGGTTTCAGTGGGCCTTTCCTAGAGATTTCGGAGCTGGAGATTGTTATCATCATAAAGATGCCCTAGAATTCATTTCCATCATTTTTCTATTGTTATTCTGGAGATTACGGTCAGCTATATTTTTCTCTCATTTTCTGTCATAAAATAAATAAAATAGCATCAGACCTTTGAGATAAAAATTATTTCTCGGTTATTATTGTTCTCCATAATTTTTCACATCTTTTGAAGCTTCTAGGTGTTGTTGAAAGTGATTATTCTGAAAGATATAAATTTTTCTTAATTTATGTACCTTGTTGTCCTGAAAAATCAGAACTACTGTTTGTGATCTTTTTTGAAAATTTCTGATTTTTAAGTGATATCCTAAAAGGGATACCTCACCTATCAAAGGGTTGTGACTCACATATTCCACAATCTTATTCACATCATAGTGGTGACTTATGTTGATGACCTCCTTGGGAAATCTAAGAAGAGAGTGGATCAATGTAGAGCTTTATGTACTATTTGCAGTTGTCTTAAAGAATACCAAGTCAAGCATAACCCGGAGAAATGTGCTTTTGGTGTTAGTAAACTTCTAAGCTTTCCTTGAGCCTAGACGCGGGATCAATAACAACCCCTCAAAGATCCGAGTTATCCTTGAAATGCTCCCTCTTGAAGACAAGCATGGTATAAGATCTTTTCTTGGCAAATTTGAAGCTATTAGAAGGTTCATTCCAAACCTCACGTAGCTCATCCTATAAACGAAATACTCAAAAAGGAGAGTGATCTCATATGGACTCAACATTGCCAAGATGATTTTGATGCGATAGAGTGATTCCTTCTCTCTCCACCCACACTAATGCCTCCTACGCCTCCCATCATTTTTTATCTTCTAGCAACAAATATATCCATAGCCTATATGTTGGCTCAAGAGGATGACAACCAAAGAGAAAGGGCTATCTTTTACATTAGTAGCACACTCTATTATGAAAGAAATTATTATAAAGCTGAAAAGAAGTGTCTTTCCATAGGCTTTGCCACAAAACGCCTAGGCCACTACATGTTGAATCAATAAACTCACATTAAAATCAAGTTTGAGCCTTTGTCTAGGTCAGCCAACCCTCTCGAAAAAGGATTGGGATTTATATTACCCGTATTAGTGAGTTCGAGTTGACTTATGTCAAACATAAGTCCATCAAGGGCTAGGTCATTGCAGATTGATTGGCCAATTCACTCATGGACAATTATGAGCCTATAGATAACAACTTTCCATATCAGCATATCTTTCTTATTGACTTACCTCCTCTTGCGCAATCCCCTTGGTATTCTAACATTATCAAGTACCTTGTTGACCATTCCTATTCTCTAGGATCCACCTCTCACTAGGAGGTGGCACCTTCTTGTCCTCGTAGCCAAGTACATCATACTTGGCAAGACCATGTACAGACAAACCTTTGACAGCATATTACTTGGGTCTATAGATGAGATCGAGTCCCAAAACAATTTGCATGAGTGTCAATTAGGGATTTGTGGTGGTCATTTTGTTGATCACACAAATATTAGGAAGATTTATCAAATGGCAATCTTTGGCCCATGTTCGAGCACGATGCCATCAAGTTCATAAGAAAGTGTGCTAAGTTTCAAGAGCTTTCTCATGCCATCAACATACCATTTCAAGCTTTACAACCCATAGTCACCCCTTGGCCCTTTTCCACATGGGGCCTTGACCTCAATGGCAATCTTACACCATCCTCTTTAGATGGCCATCACCACATCAATATTGCCATTGAGTATTTTACTAAGTGGATGGAGGCTCTGCGTTTGACTATTGACATAAGGTTTGTCATCTCTAATTTTGTCTTGAATCAGATCAATTCTAGATTTGGCCTATCCCAATTCCTTATCTCAAATAATGATTCGCCTTTAAATAGCTCCAAGGTGTAATAGTTTTGTCAAAAAATCGTCTCTCATCACATTGTATCTCTTTACTAGCCACAGGCCAATGACAAGTAGAAGCGCCAAGCAAAACCCTCAAAGTCGATTTTGGTCACTACTATCAAGGAAAATAAGTGTGACTAGGATCTTTAGTCATACCCTGCCTTTTGGGCCTATACAACCAGTATCCACACACCTATAGGGACAACTCCCTATTCCTTAATTTTTGGTTTTGAGGTATTTCTTCCCTTAGAGGTTGAGCTTCCTAGCCTCCATGTTTCTCTCTAGGGTCTTTTAGACATGAAGAGTACACGGTAGCCCATCATGTCAAAATTGCAACCCTAGATGACAAAATACATAGGGCAGCTCAAGTCCATGAAGCTATCTTGCTTGTGTTAATCGCCAATCTAAGAAAAACACCAAACTCGTCCTATTGAAGTGGGTGACCTTGTGTTGAGACTTGACAATCACATCAAGAAGAAATTCGATGATGGTCAAAAATTTAGACCTAGATGGCTTGGCCCATACTTAGCAATAGAAGACTTCGGTAAATGGAATCTTTCATTTATGCACTTTGGAGGGAAAATATTTTGGTGAATTAGTCAACTCTTTGCATCTCAAACTCTTCTTTGTGTATCCATAACATTTTTCGACTTTGCCCTCTCCATTTCACTTGACCTTGCATTTTCATTACAATTCCATTCTCTCATCATATTTTGTTTTATTTGGATGACTATCTAGCTCTATGTTGACTTGGCAAAACTCTACAATAAGAAACATCACATTTCGCATATTTCCTACCACCCTCTTCCCATATAACTCTCTCAAAACCTAGAATAGGTGATCAATTTTTGTCCTCATGTGTGTTACAACCTTGTTTCTTGGAAACTCCTACAAGCTCAAGCATTCTAGCCTGCAACCAAATTCAAAAAGCTAACAAAAGGTAAATTCCTCATTTATTTTAGTTCTCTCAGTCTTGGCAAACTTGAGTTCCAAAGGAGTCACTTCAAAAACATCCAACTCAATAAGTTCCATTCTCACATGTCTTGGCTCTCGATGATGAACCATTGCATCTTACTAGTTGTGTGGGGGCCAAGTGCTCAATCAATGAAATATTTTTCTTGCCTATCTTGGCTCTTGGTGTTGAAACATTAAATCTTCTAGTTGCATGGTGTTAGGATTTGGGGAAAAACACTTTGCTTGCAATTCTCACACATCACTCGATTGATCTTGTCTTCAATGATAAGCCCTCACATCCTACTAGTTGTGTAGGGCTAGAATTTGAGGGCATGAGGTGCCTTTATTCGCCAAGTCTAGCTTTCGGTGAGATGAGTACTTGCATCCTACTAGTTGCATAGGGTCAAGCTTGGGGGGCTGCTTTCAAGAAAAAAGTTGGTTTTGTGTATATTAAATCAATCCTGTCTCTCAAAACTTGCCTCAAAAAGACTTGTTTTATTCAAAAGAACCTTTCCCCTCCTTTAATTTGACCTAGTTGGCCATCTTCGGATCTAAGTCTAGACAAAGCCCATAAAATGTAATGTCCCTTTTTAAAAATAAAGTGCAAAGGATGAAGTTGTCCCTCATGAATGGGGCGCCACAATGAAAGAACAACACCCAAAGCAAGTCGGCCCATGTGAGGTTTCAAGGGACACCACTCCTTTAGAAGTCACAACATTTGGGAAAAACCACTTGAAGGGTATTTATGATGGGCAGTTCATGGAGAAAGAGCATGATAAAAAATTTATTCAATAAATATTCATATTTGGGCAGTAGCTCCGATAATGCATTTGAGGACGAAAACCCATGAAGTCTATAGTGGTAACTTCATTCGGGAGTTCCACTTGTGCTTCACTTTAATTATTTGACTATTCTGATTCAAAATATTTGTATGAGACAAAACTCAAGAATTTAGTATTCAAAATTATAAATTTGTTATTTTGATTTATTTTTATAAGTTCATAAATAATTGGTGAAAATATCAATGATATGGTTTCCAATAAATAGGATTAAGGCAAAATCCAAAATTAAGTATTTTGATCCTATTGAGGCTATTACAGTGGTATCAGAGCTAATTTCTTGCCAGCCTGTGAACCATGGGGTCACTACACAAGAATATTCTGGCCAGTTTTGATCAATACAAAACTCTTCAGAAGAGATTCGAAAAGAAATATCTTTTTTAGACTTTATGGAGTTGAGTGAGTCAAGGGATGGAACAGGGCACTATGAGGAAGTGTGGTTAGGTAAAACTGAAAAGTCAAGATCCAAACCTCAAAACCCTAACGAGGAGCAAAAGGCACTCTGCATCAAGTTGAAGGTAAGGATCCTTGGGTAGTGAAATATGTTTCATTAACTTATAATGATTGCATATGTCAACAAGATATAGATGAAGTCAAGGCAGAAAGGGCTTCACTTGTTGGATGCAAAGAGTTCAAGGTGAAGGAAGTTGTGCCAAATCTTGCACTATCCTTCAAACTTCCAAAAGGCAAACACTTTGATGGCAGCCCAAGCATAGGACATATAGGTTATTTGATTCAAGTTCATATTTGTTTTGGCATGTGGGATTCAGGGGATCTTTTGAGATTGAATAAGATCATGTCAATATAGTTGGATGACAATGCGGATGGTAACAAAGCAAAGGGTAAAGACAATTCTCTCTTAGGGATGGAAACATTTCCAAAACCATCTAGTTCAAGCAAGACTGTACTAGATTCTGTTGCATCACCTTTAATGGACAGAACGTAGAAGAAAAAGAAGAGTACAAGGCTACAAACGCTATCATCTATTGATAAGGATGGAGAACCTTCAAAGAAACTCCTCTTGCTTGAAACTGTGGAAGAAAGAGGTGCAAACATTACAAAATATTGTTGTCAGAGATATCAGCGTTTCTCAAAATTCTATGAATGTAGTATTGTTGAGTCAACATAAACAGATGGACTTGTTAAGGACATGGACCAACTGCATCAAAACATTGTAAGAAGCATGGCAGGGGTTGGATCGACAATACTGTTTAAAAATTTCCACCATTTCTCCATCAAAGATTGGAAGGTAATAAGGAGGTTTATTTTCATGGGATTTCTTCTCATAAGAGTGTATGAATCCATTTGCTTCAAATCTGAAACACAACAATCACTTGAGGGGTTGGAATTTGGCTCCTCCTACTTTGTTGTTCCACAGATTGAATTGGATGAATTTGAGAACTATTATGTTCTAGTAGGAACCATTGCATGTGATCATTCTATCTTATGGACCATTAAAGAATCAATTTACATGCTTGAAATATCTTTGCAACAGGTCTCTTGTCATGTGATGGAAACTAGAAAAAGGCTTCATTCTTCAGGGATTAAAAAGTATCACGTCCCAGATAAGCCTTGTTGGGAAGGTGTTGTTCAGAAATTATCAAAGATAACTGACTCCAGTGTTTCAAAGGTTGTTCTTGCTAGAACTCAAATTCAAATTGAAACTGATATAAATTGCTTAGGCTTGTTGGCTTGTCTACAAGAGAAGGATCACGAATTTTTTCAGTTTTATATTCAGATCTCTGATTCAATTGCTCTTATGGGAAACATGCCACAACTCCTCTTACATACATATGGGTCATAGCTGGAACATATTCTGAAAGGAATACTATCATAGAGAATGCACAAAACGGATCATTTTTCCTACAATGGCTCTCTTGCAGCTTAAAAGATCATTGCAGTTTTGCAATTATGAAAGAGGTTAAGAAACAAAAGCATCAAAGAATACTTGATCCATTGGAAGATTTACCTATTGAGGATGACACCTGGGAAGGAGCGACCATTTTAGAGCATCCCATCTTACAATTGCTTGACAAACAATTTTGGGAAGGGAGGACTGTAATGTCCCTTTTTAAAAATAAAGTGCAAAGGATAAAATCGTCCCTCATGAATGGGGCACCACAATGAAGGAACAACACCCATGTGAAATTTCAAGGGACGCCACTCCTTGGGAAGTCACACCATTTAGGAAAAGCCACTTGAAGGGTATTTATGATGGGCAGTTCGTGTAGAAAGAACATGATAAAAAAATTATTCAATAAATATTCATATTTTGGAAGCAGCTCTGATAATGCATTTGAGGACGAAAACCCTCATTTTTAATTAGACTTAAGGACGAAAACCCTTGAAGTCTATAGTGGTAACTTCATTCAGGAGTTACACTTGTGCTTCACTCTAATTATTTGACTATTCTATTCGAAATCAGAAATTCGTTATATTTAATTTATTTTTATAAGTTCATAAAAAATTGGCAAAAATATCAATGATTTAGTTTCCAGTAAATAGGATTAAGGCAAAATCCAAATTTAAGTATTTCAATCCTATTGGGGATATTACATAAAACTTAGTAGTTTTACGAGCCTTCTAAAATCCGAAAAAAATATGCACCATCCAATAATCAATGTAGATTAAGATAGATCTTTCTCCAATTGCTTTGTTTGATTGTTGAGCTCATCCCTTCATCTCTCACATCCTTTTTTCCCCTTGCATTTATGTTGCAAAGATGATATTTTCTTGCCTTGTGAACATTGTTGCCTAATTGTTACCTGCAAAACAAATGTTAGCTCAGCATGGCTCAATACCCCTGCCTATTTCTCAATACCAAGATGGCTCAGCATGCCACCAAGGAGACCCCTTATTTGATCACTGGTCAAGCATAATTACATAAGGCTCAAAATTAAAGTCTATTATAGTCAAGGTGCCCATTGCTTGTTGGTCATCCCTCAACCTACTCATATCTCTCAATCAATCTACTATAATAACCCCTACAACTATTATTCCCACTCCCCTCTGATAGGAGTGAACCTTTTGTACACCCAACTCATCACCAATGTGGGATAGCTTGGAGATAGTGTCACTAGTTGTATGACCCTGTATAGGTTGTGATCAGTCCTAGCTACTATGTCTAGCCCCTAGCTGTAGCTCCTCCTATGCTCCTCTACGTCCCTAAACATGGGAGCCGAGCAGTAGAGGAATTTGTCGGTCCCCTTGTCACCAACGAACCACAAAACCAACACTCTGATGATAGCCTTGTAGATAGTCAAGATATAAGCTCCCTTTACTTCCATCAATCAAACACATGTTTGGCGCTCGCATCTACCGCCATTGCATCTCCAAGATATGCAGGCTTATACTATGTTTCTGGCCTCAACTATAACCAGCTATCTCCCAATCACTAGCACCCCAAGTATCATATACACATCCTATATGGTGATGTGTAATGTCTCCAAATTGGAACGGCAACCAAAAAAGAGGGTTTTCCAACAAACCCTAGCCAAACCAAGTACCAAACTAAAAACTAAAAATCTATAACCAGCCAAACTCTAGTTGGAAAAATGTATGATATTCAATCTAACGAGCATCCAAATAAATCCACAAAAAGCTGAAAATTATTTAGAGAATTGAGTACCTTTTTTGGGGTCCAATAATAGCACAAATTGCTGAAAATACCTCACAAAAATATTCTGAATTTTTTTTTAATGTACAATTGTATGTTCCAACCCTTAAATGTCTCGAAATACTCTCCAAGTGGTTCGCCACACTTCAAATAAATAGAAGGAACAAATCTGAAAATTATCCCTTGGTTTTCTCTCACCCAATTACCTTCTGGAGCTTGCCAAACAAGTCGCATAAGTGCAAAAATTGTGAAAATAATTTCTAAATAATCTAAGGCATTGAATGACCCTACAAACCCTGCAAAACCACTTCAACACAAATCGCTCAAGATAGAAACCTGCAAATCAACCTTTCCCAAACAATTTGCTGTTCACAATAATAAATTTTTCCTACAAACAGGGTAAAACTTCAAAAATTCATAAATCTCTCAATACTTGGAATTATGATGCAAATAAAAACTCAAACTGATCACAAAATTAGTGACTGTCAAATAAAAATAATATCAAAATTTTTCTTCCATGGGAAGGCCACCAAAATTTGCTTTAAAATTCTGAAAACCTTAGTTTATAGAATTTTCCTCCTCAAACCCTAAGTTTACTCAAATTTCCAAAAGTAGGCGGTGTTTCAAAACACCTTTGTAAATCCACTTGCATGAACACATGCAATTTGAAGCTCACTTACAACCCTTAAATAGAGTTGCCCAAGTAGAAGAAATGGAGGTTTTCATCCCCAAACCTAAAACACTTCTTGAAGGTTTTCCTCCTCAAGAAATGGAAACCAAGCTTGACATAGTTGATCAATAATTCTAATATACAATTATGCATACCCTTCAAATGAATCCTTACCTTTATATACCACTCCTCCAAGTGTAGCGCCCAAAATTGGAGGGAAGAGTTACCTTTCTTTTTAAAATATTAAAATATCCTCTTAATTTCACTTTTGGCCTTAAGTGCCCAAGACCTATAAACCCCACCACTTAAGTGAAATAGAAACATAAGGTGTTTTTTCATAGCTCAACTCAAAATTAAAAATATAAAGTACATTTTTTTATCATAACTTCTCACAAGTGGCCCACAATGTTCCCTTCCCTTCCTCTACCCTTAGCCATTGGAAACAATAATGGGCTAAGGGTCCCATAAGGGTCTAGATCCAAAATGAGGACATTACAGTCCTCCCCACCCAAAATTGCTTGTCCTCAAGCAATTGCAATATCCAAAGAGGTGGCCCAACATACCTTATGATGCAATGTCCACTGGTGATTCCATCCCAAGGGAAAGAACCCTCAATTGGTTCCTTCATAATGTTGTACTTGTGCTTTGGGGGCTCCCCCCACATGCTATAAGTGTCTTCATAGCCTTCCAAAGGCTCCATATGCTCCCAATCAACCACCCCTTTCAATACCAAGTGGTGGATGAGCAAACCCTTTTCCCTTATATCTTCAAGAAGGTCAATATATAGCCCAATTAGGTAAAAAAAAATACATACATGAGTTGTTACCTTGTTGCCCCGGTTGGAAAAGTTTCCTTGCACCTCATTTCTTGCTTGCACACCCAAGTGGCCCTCCCCCAATGAACCTTGAGTAGCTCCTACTTGCCATGGAAGATCTTCCGAATATGAAAAAACAATGAATTCTCTTTGAAACGTACCTTGGAGGAAAGTATCATATAGATGCATTATCCTTGGGAATTGTCCCATCATGTGTGCCATATGGCCCTTCATTGGCCTCTCTATATCAATCCATTCATGCATTTGAAGGACTTCATATGCATGAAACCAAAGTTCTATTTCGAATAAAAAATAGTGTTGTACCTTTTCCTTACCTTCCTGTTCTTTGTCATGCCATGAGTGCATCCATCCATGAGTGTTTCTATAATATGTTAAGAGCTGTGATTTACCAAGAAAATTCAGACCTATATCCTCATAAGGTTGCTGTATGTGCAACCTTAATCCTGATTTTTCTAGATGACAAAGTTCAGGTTTAATATATGCATTCATTCATCCTCCTATGAGCTGAAGCATGCCCCGATTTTGCAATTTTTTTACCACACTTGGTGGCTGGAATTGCTCACTTGACTCAGAAATTTCTGAGTAACAAATATTCAGATTTGGCATGTATATATTCAGATTTATTCCCTCGCTGTAGCATGTTAAACAAATTGATTTTGAAGAAAGTAAAAGAGGGTTCATGTAGAGATTGATACTCAGAATTTTCTGAGTGTGTTTGTGGCCAAATTTTCTTCACTTACCTCTTTCCCTGCTGTCCGCGACTTGGGCTCTTGCCCAATCCAAAAGGTGTGTCAAGCCTTCATCAATGCCTCCAAAATCACACAAATCTTGACGCACGGGGCTTCCCAAAGCAAATTAGGGACTGCCCTTGCCAATCAAACCAACAATTGCATCCCGAAAGTGTCATACCATTGCCTTGTATGTAGAAGTTTTCTTGAACAATCCTCAAGGAGTGTATGCAAGTGAAGGCCCCAAAGCCCCTTACAAATTCCTTCATGCCATGTCGAAACTCCCCAAGCTTGCAAATGATCAACCCAAACAATTGTTATGAACCACATACCTTGGAAGTACCTCCTTTCAATAGGTAATCCTCCTTGAGGAATCCTTATCATGTGCATTATGTGTTCCACCATTGGCTGCCCCTTCTCATAGATTATGTGCAAACAGAAGGTCGAATAATGGTCAAATGGATGCTCAACATGGATCAAAAGGAAATGTTGTTCTGTGCCCTCATACTTTACCCTTTTCTTATGTAAATTGTGACTCCAATCATTGACATTTCCAGACATGTTGTCATGGTGGAAGGGCTGTAATAGTGACTCATAATCTGATTGTTCTGTTTGCCAAAAATCAGATCTGATTGAAGCAATACTTCTTCCTAGCCAAGGCTGTACCATGCTCCAAAAATCAATTTTTTTGCACATGATAGGCAGCTGTAGCATATTAGTCAACTCAGAAATTTTTATGACAATTTTCAAACCTCTTATCAAAATTGGCAGACCTCTTCCTTGGCTGTAATGTGCACTCAAATTTCCCTTTTGTGTAGGATAATGGCCATGAATATTGCAAAGGAATTTCAGAACCTTCTAGAAAGTAATAGGACCAAAAATATTTCAAAATCATACCTTGTAACCGGCTGCTCACAACTTGGACCTTTGCCCCATCCAAGATGGGTTTCATGCCCTCATCCATGCACTCAACAACATTTTTGTCCCCTCTAGTTAGCCACCATGTGCCAAACATGCATCTCTTTTTGGAGTCCAAAGGCACAAAATGTTGCCAATGATTTCCAGATTCTTTTAAAAAATGAAGAAGTGAAATTTCCTTTACCTCATTCCTTTGTCCAAGGCTGCTCATGTTTTGGGGTCTTGCCCAATCTATGGTAGTCCTCAAGTCTACATCCATGTCTCCATTTTCCACTCTTCCAATTGGTTGCCCATGTAGGGAACCCAACTCATTCCTTATATTCACCTTTGCAAGGGATTTCAAAATTAATCCTACACATGAAACAAACAAAGTTAGGAAAACAATTGGTGTTTAATAACACCTTTTTTATCCAATTGTCACTTTCTAGGATCATGAGGTACATCCTTTCTTGTGGCCTTGGTCTTCCCTCTTTATCCATTTCAAACAATGCAGTGTCTTTTGTATTCCAAAACAATTTGGAATCTTGATCTTCTCCCATATCCATTTCAAGTAATGGATGATCCACATATGGATCGCCTTCCTTCAAGCATTCCCTCATCTCATTGTGCATTGATCTATCAAGAAGCCCTTTTGTGCCATCCAAACTTGTCAAGGCTTGCAATTCCTCCTCACTTGTGATTAGCAATTTTTCTTTCCAAACTCTTTAATCAACTCTCAAGTCATGCCACAAGAATGAACAATTATTAGAATCAATAATATTGTTCACTACATACCTCTTCATGGGGTCATCCATGAATTTTTTGGTTTCTTTGGCTTCTTCAAAATCTTCTTTTTGGATTTCAAAATATGGGGTCCTAGGATGCCCCAATGTACTTAGCATTTCTTCATGTTGGTCCATCATTTGCAGCCCTCTTTGCTACTCCAAAAATTCGGATTTGTGCTGTTTTAATGGCTGCCTCTCATGCAATTGAGAATCCCTCTTAGGTGCCCTCTGATTTTGGAAGTTCCACCTTCTTATCAAATTGTTTAATGAGCTTCTCACCTAATTCCGCATATGTTTTATTGAAGTCATGCCTTTGTGTCCTCCACCCAAGATGCCACCTATCATGGGCAGCCCCTTCCAAATATTGGATGACGAATATTAGAGCCTCTTTTTCACCTCTAGGCCTCAAATCAAGGTACTCAATAACCTTGTCCACCCATGCCCTAACTATATAGTGCTAGGATCCCAATCAAAGGTGTGGAGTACAATCTCCCTCAAATCATCCCGAATAACCTCTTGGCTGTTTTGTCTCCTCTTGGACCTTGCTCTACCATGCTTCCATGCCACAAACTCATTGAAGCTCATTAACTTTCTAAGTTGAGGTTTGCATGTCAAGTACTCATCATAGCACTCCATCAAATCCCAACGTGCATAGGGTTGTTCCTTCATTTCAAGGGGTTGGTCCCCTTTCATGTCCTTCACTGTTTGAAGGAAAGTAGCTATAGTTCCCATCATCCGATCTTGGGCTTGAATAAGCCTCTTCAACTTAGCCCCGTGCATTTTATTGTTTGACATATGCGTCCATCCCACAGTTAGCCAAGAAATTGGCTCTAATACCACTGTAATGTCCCCAAATTGGGATGGCAACTAAAAAAAGGGTTTTCCAATAAACCCTAGCCAAACCAAGTACCAAACTGAAAACTGAAAATCTATAACCAACCAAACCCTAGTTGAAAAAATGTATGATATTCAATCTATAAAGAGAATCCCAATAAATCCACAATACACTGAAAATTGTTTAGAGAATTGAGTACCTTTTTCGGGGTCCAATAATAGGACAAATTGTTGAAAATACCTCACAAAAATATTTTGAATTTTTTTTTAAGGTACAATTGTACTTTCAGCCCTTAAATGTTTCAAAATACTCTACAAGTGGCTCGCCACACTTCAAATAAATAGAAGGAACAAATCTGGAAATTATCTATTGGTTTTCTCTCACCCAATTACCTTCTAGAACTTGTCAAACAAGTCATCCAAGTGCCAAAATTGCGAAAATAATTTCTGAATATTCTAGGGCATTGAATGACCCTAAAAACCCTGCAAAACCACTCCAACACAAATCGCCCAAGATAGAAACCTGCAAATCAGCCTTTCCCAAACAATTCACTACCCACAATAATAAATTTTTCCTACAAATAGGTTGAAACTTCAAAAATTCATAACTCTCTCAATACTTGGAATTATGATGCAAATAAGAGCTCAAACTAACCACAAAATTAGCAACTATCAAATAAAAATAATATCAAATTTTTCTTTCCATGGAAAAGCCACCAAAACTTGCTTTAAATTTCTAAAAACCCTAGTTTCCAAAATTTTCCTCCTCAAACCATTGGTTTACTAAAATTTCCAGAAAAAAGTGATGTTTCAAAACACTTTTGTAGATCCACTTGTATGAACACATGCAATTTGAAGCTCACTTACAACCATTCAATAGAGTTGCCAGTTATCACATAGATTTTTCACCCATTCTTAATGTTGTAGCTCACTGTGCAAAAATCTAATGATACAATGGGATCACCTCCAAGCTGTAGGACTTTGGTGAATTGAGATGAATCTCCGAAGAAGGCCGGCTTCCTTTCACTAAACTCGGTGCAACTGAGAAATTATCAGTTTATAGAAATTTCGCTTCTTTAGTGATCTTGCTCCTAAACTAGCGTCTTGACTGGAAAAAGAGTTGTGAGAATGAAATTTACAAAACTGAAAATGGTGATTGCACCAAATATTTTTATAGGAGATTTTAATGCTTGCTTGAATGAACACAACAAAACAGAAAATAGATTGAAATTTGTAGAAGCACAAACTCATGCAAATGCGAAATCAAAGGCTATATTTGCTATTTTTCATAGAAGGGACAAGATTCTTTTATTTTTATCAATCTTCTAAAAGGGTAGAAAATACCACAAATGAAATTTCGTGACTGAAATAAAAATTATAACATCCACAAATATTCAAATAACTTTGCATACACAGGGATTTCTCAGAAAAGAACAGTGAGTTTTCAATTTATTCTCATTCTCCAGGTTACAACATGTAGAAAAGTTATTCAAAATGCAAAATAAAAGATCTAGCAGCAAAAAGATAAAAATGGGCTATGCCATACTGCCCATATTTATACAAAAGATCTTATAAATGAGATGTAATTAACAATGAAATCCAGTGCCTAGTAGAAAGACAAGCAAATCTGGAAGCTCTCTGAAAATAATCGTGAGCTTCCGCTGGTGGCATCCATGGCGTGGTGAACAAGTGTTGAAAAAGCTCGTGCAAGAGCTGGGCGTGATCCAAACTGGTAGAAGAGTGGATGGAACTTGAAAAATCTTCATGCAACACCTCTTTTCTTCTTCATGCAACTGCAATGGCTCTTCATGCAATGGGAGGCGCCAAAGTGAAACTCAATCTTAGAACAAAAGATAACTTTAAGATAACTTAAGTTACTTTTTTGCAAAACCTTAATCTGTAATTTTCAAGTGAGACTTTTGCAACTTTCAAGTCATACCACTTTGTCAAAATTGGAATTGCATTTTTCAATATGTGTTTTTGCAACTTAAGCAATTAGAAACTTGTCAAAATGAAAAGTGTAATTTGCAAGTCTATTTTTTACAATTTCCAACTTGTCAAAATAGAAAGTATAAAATACAAATGGCTTTTTCTCAAAAGCGCTGTCAAAAAGATAGTTGCCATTTACAAGTGTTTTTGCAACTTTACAATATTGTTACAATAATGAAAATACAATATACAAGAATGCATTTGATGGAAAGAATTAATCTATTTCCAACACTTCTTTTGACTCTTTATCTTTCTCGGCCTATAATTTCTGAACATATATGTCAAAAGCCTCGAAGATCTCCTGGATTGTGTCATCATCTGGGCCAAAAGGGTAGAGGTTGGTTATCTCGCAATCTGCTACTATATCAAAAAGTTCCCTTCTCAAAGTTCTATATTATTGAATATCTTTACCATCTGATCCAAAGTGTTATGATACTTGATGTAAGAATGGATAGAGCTCAAGGTAAAAACTGTATCTCGTGCAAATTGTTTTTCGATCACTTCCTTGAATTTACTCTGGACTTTCTCTACTAAAAGGATCTGCTCCTAATAATCTGTTGGTCAACATGACAACTTATTCAACAAATCTTCAATCTCATATAGCATGTTGGTGGCCTTGTCATGTACCACTTTAGCCTTATAGGCAACATCTGTAAGCATCTTTATTCTGAATTGAGTTGCTCTGTCTAACTCTTGCTCTCCATTTTTCAATATGTTTTCTACAAGGAGGATGTCCATGTCAATCGAGTCCACAACTGCCAATTTTCGATAGAAAAGATTCAATCTTTCTATCTCTCCTTCATTCTTGTTGACCAGTTCTCTTAGGGTGACCCTTCTTTCTCTCAGAACTGCATAGTGATCCATTATTATTTCTATAATTTTATTATTTTAAGATGAGCTCCTCTGCCCATTCCTTGGAAGCCCTTCCCATGCTGTCGATTTCTATCACCGCATCAAGTGTTTCCTGATGTGTGATCTGGGTGACGAGTTGTGCTTGTTCGGGTTGTGTTAATTGCACAGTGGGCTCTATGAATTTCTTCAATGCAATCATTAGTTGTTCAGCGTTGTTTTTCAGTTCGTCCTTAGTGACCTTGCCACCATCCATTTTCACAAAAAGGGAGTTAATATTGGATTGAATGTCATGTTTCAACCCCTCCCTCGTAGGACGTCCAAGGTGAACTTTTGAAACCTGATAGTCCCCCACCACTAAATATTTTTGTTTGTCTGGTGGGAGGACTGCAATCTCTACATATCTTTCCCCTGTTGAGTCACACAATATCCTTGAAAAAGTCTAGGGAGTTGTCTTGGATTTCTTACGTGTATCTGAAAGACCAAAATCCAATGTACTTGGGGACACCATTTTCTTGCGTTTCTTCTCCACTGTCTGTGCTAATCAACTAGGTGTAGCATCCTATTGTGCAAACACTGTCACTTGAGAATCTGCAGCTGAAGATGTTGCACTGGTAGGCACAGTGACAAGTGTTGTATCCTATACTGATATTGTCGTTGATTGATCGGCAGATGTCTTTACAGTTTTCTCCCCATCTATGCGCTGAAGGTCCACATTTGTATCAAGGACTTGCTCCTCCCCTATCTCCACTGAAGGGGTTGGGATTACAATGGAAGTGGAAGAGGTGGGGGCAATGGAAATTTATGTGTATATTGGGGGTGTGAGAGATGGAAGTGATATTAATGGAGGAGTAGACACAAAAATTTGGAACTTGGGGACTGATGGAAGGGTGGAGCCCAAAGCATTGAATGAGTCAATTAAATTGGTAGGGACACTCAAGGGTGGTAAAGTAGGAAAGATGAAGGGGCATGAAGATGGAGCAGTACTTATCCTAGGAGTTGGGATGGCCAGCGGAATTGAAGTCAGAATGAATGAATCCGTGGCTATATACTGTTGGGTAGGGTTGGTAATCAACAAGGATGGAATGAAAGGGATTGTAAATGAAATAGAAGGAATTGTGGAAGGAGGGAGTGAAATTGTGGGAGGAGGAAGTGAAATGGAAACCTGAGTATCTAATGAAGGGGGAACCTAAGTGTCCATGTAATATCCTCAAAATTTACCCACACTCAAAATTGCAACAATCAAACTCCACTTCTAACAATTGCACAGCAGTCAAAGGAATAACAACGCAATCAACAGCTAGTTCAAGAACTCAACGAACACAAGGCAAATAAAATGTGGTCAGTTAATACAATGACAACAAACGGCAGCAATGCATGGACAATACACTTTGGTTTACGCGTTCCTATTAAAGGAGTAATTATCATCATTAATTATTCGCAATCATTGATGTTAAATTAATTCAGTCAGCCTTCATTAAATGAATAGTCACCACTCTTGGGAAAGACACAATGTTTGATGGAGAGGTTATGACATATTTATACTCATTCATTGAAGTAGGAAAAAGGCATTCATCCAATTATGTATTAAATATATAGCTTGCATAAGCAGTCGCTTTACAATGGCTTTTAAGGATGTAACCCCTTACATGTGTAACCCAAATACAAGGACGAAAATCATTGTTATCGAACCCAAGGACAAGACCCCTTGTGGTGTAGTTTTGTAATATTTGAAATCTGTATTCAAAGATAAACAATTAATCCTATTTGACTTTATTATTATTTAAATTATTATTTTATAAAATATTATTTTGAAAAAGAATTCCGAGAAAACCAAATTAATGCAAAATATTCCAATTCAAAATATTACAGTGGTATCAGAGCTGTTTTTCTTGCCAACGTGTGAACCATGGGATCACTATATAAGGAAATTATGGACAATTTCAAGTCGTACATCCTTTCAGCAGAGATTCAAAAAGAAATCTCTTTTTCAGACTTTTTGGAGTTAAGAGTCATGGAATGAAAACAGACACTATGAGGAAGACGAGTTCATGAATCATAGTTATGGCAGCTCGGAATATGAAGAGAAATTCAATTTTCAAGAGGTCTTAAAAGAAATAAACTATGATGAATATCATTCAAATTATGGACAAAACACAGAATTACAGGCAACCAGTACGATTAAGCAAAGTGAAAAATCCTTGAAGACTCTAGGTGCTTCATGCCCAAAAGATGAAGAGAAGACCCTTTCTCTTGGAAAGAAATCAGAGCAAACTTGTGACAAATTTCCTGACAACGATGCTGACAAGGAGTTACCTCTAACAAAACCAAATGATGCTAGTTATATTAACTCTAGAGATTCTGATAGTGTCAGGACAACCTCGAGAAAAAGAAACCTTGATGCATGTAACATGGAACCAATAATTTTAGATAAAATAAACGAATCAAAAGGCTTACCAGGAATACAAGTACCCATGCCATTTTGTTTTGAATCAGATATTCATATGCTTGGAAATAAGAAGTTTGATGTTGGTCTTCTGACTAGTGATATGAGCTTGAAACCAAAAGTCTCTTACCTTATTATGACAACAAAAATTTTAAGGTCTATGCTCTTCAAAGGAGCAAACATTATCCGTAACATTGAATGGGTTATATTTGATAAAGTGCATTATGTAAATGATGTTGAGCGAGGAATTGTTTGGAAGGAGGTTATTATAATGCTTTCAAGATATATCAATATCGTATGTTTCCCTGAACGGTACCAAACACATTAGAGTTAACAGATTGGGTTGGACGAACTCAAAAGAAAAAAATGTCACAGAAACAACAAAGAGCCCTGTGCCACTTGAACACTATCTGTACTACTTAGGGGAGCTCCTTAAACTTTGTGAGAGATAAAAAGACGACCCATTTAAAAACAAAAAGGAACAACATAATTACGTGAAAGATGGTCCATATGTGACACCAGAGGAAGTTGTGCCTATCTATACCACTTCAGGACAGTGGCTAGAATTAAGAAAGTTTTCTCCCATTCATTTTCCACCTTTGTCATATAAGCATGATATTAAGTTATCCATACTGGTACTTGAGCGATTGAAGGAGTCTTACAACATTGCAGTACGATTAAATCAACGACAAAAAGAAGAGTTAGGCCTTTTTGAACAGACATATGACAATCCTCATGAGGCTTTATCATGTATTAAACATCCCCTGCTTACTTAACGCTCCTTCAAAAAGGTGGGAATTGCGTTTATGGACTTATACAGTTATCTGATACCTGTTTATGAAATCAAACATCTGGAAAAAAATTCAGATACATATCTCAATCAGTATCTCTGGTATATAGGTGACAAACACCATCTCTATCCAAACATGGAGACGTGGCATCCAATAAAATTGTACTCCCGAAATTTTGCACAGACTAAAGCGCGCACTGTTGTTGTTTTCTTATGTGTTGATAACAAACACATGAAAGTGTTTGATAATAGTATTAGATAGATCCTCATGTCATTGGGATTAACAACTAAAGGAGATTTGCGGGTTCACACTCTAGTAATAGTTTATTCACATCTGTTTGGTGAAGAAATAAAATTATTAAATGAACAGTCGTCAAGTTTCGACATCACCCTTTCCCATTAATACAAATAATAAGTCTTCCAACAAAGGAAATTAAGAAATCTTATGGACAATTTTGATGGGAAGAGGTAACGAAGGTTACAACTACGTTCAAATGTGCTTTAGTTGTAAATCCAACGTCCTTGGTGCAAAATTGGGGGCATGAGTTTCAAAAGTGGTTTGGAGTGGAAAGACTCACTGCCATAGTAGTACATGGAGGATTCTCAACAATTGAGGCAAAGGAACATTTCATTGATTTTAAAACTAGCAATGTGAATCCTCTCTTAATTACATCTTATGAACTATTTCGAAAACATTCTGATATAATATCATCTTCGAAACACGGCCTTCTTGTATGTGATGAGGTACACAGACTTAAATATTGTGTATGGAATAAGATTGTTGATGCTCTATTAGCTCTAAATTGTCCTCGAAGAATTTTATTGACGAGGACTCCTGTGCAAAATTATTTAAATGAATTTTGTGCAAAGATTGATTTTGCAAATCCGAACCTTCTTTGTCCTCTATCTGCATTCAAACGATTACACACTGAACCCATTGAACGAAGTTGTGACCACAGTACAAGTATGATAGAAGACGATTTTGGGCAGGGAAGAACATTGGATTAACAAACAATGATACAATTTTGTATTCTATGCCGCAGTACCTCAATAAACAAGCAATATCTACCATCAAAAACAAAGTATATTCTTTTTTGCAGAATTCAACCATCTCAGATTTCACTATATTTGGAAATTTTCAAGTTTAAGGTTGTAACAGATGTGATACAATCAGCTAAAACCTCTTTTAGCATTCTGCAATTAATTTGTTTATTTCTGAAGTTGTGTAATCACCCTAAACTTGTGGATAATACTTTCTTTCAAGAAATGAGTAGTAAGCAAGCTTCTAGTATCGTAGAAGATTCAATAGATACTATTGGAAAAGGAAGATGGCACCAATAGAAATTGCAATATCCATTTGAACCTGGAGATAGCAGATCATCAAGGAAACTTCAGTGTCTAGCTTCATTGCTCTCTAGTGTTTTTCGATTATCCTCTAATACAAAGGATAGGGTGGTCATAGTTTCCAATTTAACTCATATTCTTGATATCATTCCGAGTTTGTGTGATCATTGGTGTGGGCAATGGCTACATCTAGATGGAATAATAGTCACTTATTCTATGCAACAATTGGTTGATTATTTTAACAAGTTGAGAAACGAGTTAGTATTCTTACTTTTATTTGACCCCGACTGGAATCTAGCCATTGACAAGTCCAAATATGCGAACTATGGTGGGACTAACACAATTACAAACCAATCATGTGTTGGATATGATATTATATCATTGAAGAGGAAGACATTAGTTCAAACATATGTTGGAACAGTTAGAGGACTAAATGCGAAAAATGAGCTACTCAAATATGATATTGAGAAGTTGAGAAGAAATACAGAGAAAGAAGAAATAGAATCGTCATTTTTACTACAATTGCTTGTGGACGAGCAATTTGAGGAAGGGAGGTCTGTCATATCCTCAAAATTCACCCACACTCAAAATCGCAGCAGTCAAACTCCACTTCTAACAATTGCACAGCAGTAAAGAAGGAATAACAACGCAATCAACAGCTAATTCAAGAACTCAACGAACACAAGGCAAATAAAACGCAGTCTCGGCCAATACAAGGGCAACAAATCGCAGCAATGCATGGACAATACACTTTGATTTAAGCGTTCCTATTAAAGGAGTAATTATCATCAATTAGTCACAAACGCTGATGTTAAATTAATTCAGTCAGCTTCATTAAATGAATAGTCACCACTTTTGGGAAAGACACTTTGATGGAGAGGTTATGACATGTTTATATTCATTGATTGAAGTGGGAAAAAGGCATTCATCCAATTATGTATTAAATATATAACTTGTAGAAGTAGTCCCTTTACAATGGCTTTTAAGGATGTAACCCCTTAATTGACGAAAATCCTTGTTATCGAACCCAAGGATGAAACCCCTCGTGGTGTAATTTTGTAATATTTGAAATCCGTATTCAGAGATAAACAATTAATCCAATTTGAATTTATTATTATTTAAACTATTATTTTATAAAATATTATTTTAAAAAAGAATTCCGAGAAAACCAAATTAATGTAAAATATTCCAATTCGGAATATTATAGTCCACTTGACTTGATTGCATTGTTGGCAATGGACTTATTGTCACAGGTAAAGTGGTGGGAAAAGAGGGTGGAGTTACCTGAGGTGAAGGAGGAGTGGAGATAGGAGGTGTTGGAGCTACAGGAATGATAGAAACAAGTGGAGGATGAATTATAGAGATAGGAGTTGTGACTATTATTGAGATAGGGGTTGAAGTTGTGGGTGCTTCAACTACAACTATGTCCTCAAATGAAATGATGATCGGTTGGTCTATTGTTGCTCCCTGGCTGCTTGATTGTCCCCTTTTGGCATTTGATTTCTTCTTCTTATGGGAGATCACTGTCCTATATGATTGTTGTTGTTGCACCATTGGGATCCTCCACTGATGGTGGAACTCCTTGTTCCTTGGGCTTCAATAGTTTTTCAGTGATACTTATTGTCTCTTTGACCACTTGGACCCCTTTACTCCTGAGCCAATTAAGTGTTTTATTTATCGCATGGACAGTGCTATCTATTAGAGAGAAAGACTCAGGAACATAGCACCTTACTATTGGAAGGGGTTGCAAGTATATCTTTTCATCGTAGTAGACCTTGTCTACCGAGGACTCATCATCCACCAAGTCCTCGGGGATTGGTGCTATGTCAAAAGCTTTGACCTGATCCAAGGTCATTCTAGAGTGGTCCCTCAATCTGACTTCCTCTTCATCATCCAAATCTTCCCAGAAATCTTCAAAGTAGGGAACATGGGAATATGTGGAGATTCCCAGTGTGCTAGTTATGTTGTCATGAACATCATAGAATGGTCTCGCCTCCAAAGCCCTCAGGGTCATCTATGTCATTTATGCCTCGGCACACTTGGCTTTTGCTAAGGAAGGGCATGTGTATCTACCTATACTAATTGAGAAATGAATTCCCAAGTTGTGTTTGTTGAATAATAGCTTGTGAGTTTCAACAAGTTGTCTCACTAACTCCATCAATGCCCATTTATCACTCACATATCTTGGAAGGGTGTAAGGGCAGCCACTGAATCCGCATACCCTAATGTAGGAGTAGGTGGGGAACTGGATGAAATAAGAGCCCCACTAGGTGATCTCTGTGGTGGTTGCATCAGAGAATCTCTTTCTCTCTAGTTCCTTATCAAACATTATTATGATGCAGTAGATGAATGCATCATTATCTCTCCTAAAGTGGTGTCTACTTGCCTCCAGAGTGAGATCAGGGTAATAGTTAAACACTTCATTCGCCTCACTAGCCACTGTGTTGAGCCCTGGAAAAGCTCTTCCTTTCGCCAATATGTATACTAAGTAGGAGGTCATGTAGAACTTCCATGTGGTTTGCATCTCCATCAACTGTTTGTGGAGGGAATCATTGATAAGTTGTGCCCAATGGATGTATTGTTTATTCTCATGGATAACCCATATGTACTGATACATCCAATCTTGGAAACTCTTTGCATCAAGACAACCAGTGATCCTATGCAGTAATATAATTACATCTCCTACCTCATCCTTGCCAATGTCTTAGGCAATATGGTGGATGCAGCCTTAGGAATCCTTAGCCACTACTTGTTCATGACTCTCTGGCATCCAATGTTGTTGTCTTGAAAGAATTTCTTGGACGATTATGGAGTTATGTCTAGATAACTTTCAAATTCCGGTATCACAAACACGGAATCAATGAAATCTAGGTCCAGATTTAGAATCCTTTCCCCTTTATCATTCAGCACTTCTCTCTTGTCAACATCATATTGTTGTGATAGTGTAAGTACCAGCTCAAAGTTTTGTACAGTCAGGGGGAAAGTTGTTGCTTAGGGCAGTCCGGAGTCTTAGATACTTTGGATCCAATTGTTCTTGAATTTTGCGTTGATCCTGATCCAGAAGTCACCTAGGTCAATGTGACCTAGGTCTATGTCTATAATCTCAATTGTGTTTGAATCCAAACTAAGAGTTACACTGGGTCCTTTAGACTTGAACTTCACCTCTTTCCTAGACATGGATTCTGGAGAGAATGTTGAGGGAAAACCAACTACAAAAGTTGGTGGGATTTGCTAGTGCTAGATGCAGGTAGAAACTCTAACGAAACTTGGAGTTGTTCTATGCAGGTGAAAAGTCCGCAGGAGAGTGTAGCTGCAAATGCAGGTTGAAATCTCCTACGGAGATTGGAGGTGTAAATTGCAAGTCGAAAGTCAGGCAAAACTTAGAGTTGTTCCGAGCAATGGAAAACTCCGCAAAACTTGGAGTTGTTTGAAGCAATAGGAATGTCTGCGAGGTTTGGAGTTGTAGTTTGCAGAGTAAAATCCCATGGGGATGGGAGGGGTTCAAAGCACTAGAAAAGTTTGTGGGGTTACAAGTTGTAATAAGCAAGTTGAAATCCCGCAGAAATGGGAGATGATTTTAGCAAGTCGAGAGTCCGTAGGGACTGTAGGGAATCTTTGCAAGGAATATTCGTGAATGTTTTTGAGAATATACGCTGGTATATTCCCCTGGTTATGAAACTTGGTAAAACAACCCTAGGTTTTCGACTGCTTGGAAACGTGACTTCTTGAAAAACAAAACACACGAGCCTATATGACGCGAAGACGAGTACCCTAAAACCTAATCGTCTAAGCAAACAATGAAAACCTAATATGCAACTAGATTCAAAAGAAATTGGAAAATAAGTGTGATTTTGCAGAAGATGGATTAAAACGCAGAAGGGTCCAAGGAATACCATGCAGGGGTGGAAAGGCGTGGTGTGGCTCGAGGTCATGGCTTGGTTCATGGCTCGAGGTCATTGCTTGCAGACGAGTTCACAATTCGAGGTGGGAGCTCCAAAACTCAATCAACAAGATTAAACAAACCCTAATTCCACCTTTTTATGTTAAAATTTCCTGCAATTAATGCCCCAAGGCGATGGTTGGCGGAGATCTGAAGTCTAGAAACACTTTTGCAATTTTGCAAATTGCACATTGACCTTTGGATTCTGCAGTATTGGCTTGGTTGACTCTTTGTAAATGGGAAGCAGAACTCTGATTGCAATTTGCAATTTTACAAATTGCAAATTGCTCTCCGAGTTCCAAATTCCGTGGGGTATTGGTTGCGGGAAGCGGAACTCTGCTTGCAATTTGCAATTTTGCAAATTGCAAATTGCAAGCGGGTTTCCAATTTTCGTCAACTAGTGTATTGCAGGATGTGGAGGTCTAGCTGCAATTTGCAAATTGCAAATTGTAGTCAGATCTCCGGATTCCACCAACTAATGCATTGCGGGATCTGAAATTTGGGAAGCAATTTGCAATTTATCAAACTACAAATTGCAATTCAATCTCCGGATTTCGCAGGCTAAGGAAAATGGGAGTTTTGGGGATATTCAAGGCAATTTTTCAAAAAATTAAGGGGTCTCCCTTAGAGTACTTGATATTTTGATATTTTTGGGACAAAAATATCACCATTTTTGGCGACCTCTATGGAATGATTGCATGCTAACCAGTTTCTTTCCAACATGTTGCCTTCTAGCTCATTGGGCATAGAGTCATTTTAGGCTTAACACACTTTAACTGCTAAAGAACAAAACTGAAATTTGTCTAAACAAGAACAAAACAGAAAAAACAAAACAAACTAAGGAAACAAAAACTCCTAATGAGTTAACTTGTGCAAAAGCACTTATTTTGATAAACACAACTAACCCTATTATATTCAAAATTTTATCTTTTGGAACGAATTTCAACCTCAAAAGTAGGCTTTGAGGTATATCCCATTGACTAGGATATGCAGTTCTGATCCATCGAGTTTAGATAGCTGGAATGCATTAGCTCCTTTGCACAGAGTCATAATATATAGACCGCTCTATATTGCATCAAACTTGGTGTGCTTATTTGGTTTAGCCTTGTCTGCATTCCATTTGAGAACCATGTCTCCATTGCAGCGCCTGTCATTTGCCCTTTTGTCAAAAGTGCTCTCTGTTTGAACTTGATTTACTTCCAAAACTTTTATTGATTGGTCCCTGATTTCTTCTAGTTCCATGAGTTCTGTCAATCTTACTATCATTTCATCGTTATCAATAAAATCCAATTGATGATCGAGCTCTAGAGATGGTAACTTAATTGATAGTGGGATTCGGGCTTCCCTTCCATATACCAACATGAATGGGGAGTTGTCAATGGCCCTCTTAAAGGTGATCCTATTAACCCGCAGTGTTCATTTCAACTTTGTATGCCATGTCCTTTGGTTATCCTCCATTGTTATTTTGATAATTCTTATGAGGTTCTCGTTGGTAGACTCGCCCAAGCCATTACCTTGCGGGTAATAATTGGCAGAAGTACTCAGGTATACATTGTGCTTTACAGCCCATTCACTCACTTGAATGCCCACAAAAGCTTTGGCATTGTCTGAGAGAATGGTGTGAGGAACACCAAATTTGAAACTATGTCATCCATGAATTCCAAGATAGATGCCTCCATGGCATCTTTGAGTGCACTTGCTTCAGTCCATCTTGTGAAATACTCTGTTGCGGTGAGGACCCATTTGTAGCCTGCACTCAATAGTGGATTGATCATACCAATGAAATCCAATCCCCATTGAGCAAATGGTTGATTTGCTTGAATTGATCTAAGAGGGAAAGTTGTTAATCTTTGCTTGCCTGTGAAGTAAGCACAGTTCTCACAGTTCCTTACCCATTGATGGGAATCTTTGAATAATTCAAGCCAATAATAACCCCCTCTCATTATTTTGATGGTTGTGGCTCTTGCAGAGAAATGTCCTCCTAATGAGCCATCGTGAAATTCTTTAAGCAACTTGGGGACTTGATTGTGCTCAATACATCTTAGCATGACTATTCATATCTTTTCTAAACAATATTCCATCAAAAAAAACATAAGGAATGGATTGGAGTCTAAAATACCTCTTCTTGGACTACTGAAAGTCATAGGCATAGTTGGGATAACTGGTTGGCGTGAGTACTCGCCAAGGGCCCAAAATTGGTAACCGGAGGTTATTCGACCCGCTCGGTCGAATAACCGGCAATAACCGACAGAGGCAAAAAATAATTGAAATTCGCCCAAAGAAAACAGTATATAAATAAAATAAACATTCAAGTATAAGTTATAATTTAAGTTATATTTTATTTATATACTTTCAGGATGTTTGAGAGTGGTTTCGGACCTCTAAGAGCTATAGTGCAAATTCTAGGTTTTGGAGGATCCTATCATATTTCAAACTTAGTTAGGTTTCAAGGTTTCAAACTTAGCCATATTTCAGGGTTTCAAAATTTCAAGGAGACGTCATAGGAGGGATGAAGGTTGCATGAAGGGATGTAGGTATGATAGAATAGTATGAGAACATATCTTGCAAAGTGCCACAAGTCGATCCCACCCCATTCCCTGTGCATAGATTACTGGACTTTCTCAGTCTCCCTTAGTTTTCTAGAAAGCAAGGAAGAGAAAAATATAGATTCTTGTAATTTGTACTTGTAGATTCTTGTATAAGTATCATTGTATCAATTTTAATCTATGCACAGGGAATGGGGTGGGGTCGACTTGTGGCACTTTGCGAGAGATGTTCTCAAACTATTCTATCATACCTACATCCCTTCATGCAGCATTTATTCATACTATGATGTCTCCTTGAAATTTTGAAACACTGAAATATGGCTAAGTCTAAAACCACCCTGAAATTTGACTAAGTCTGAAATATGATAGGATCCTCCAAAACCTAGAATTTGCATTATAGCTCCTAGAGGTCTGAAACCACTCTCAAACATCCTAAAAGTATATAAATAAAATATAACTTAAAGTATAAGTTTACATTTAGTGTAAACTTATACTTAAATGTTTATTTTATTTATATATTGTCTGGTAACCAACGACTAATCGAAAAGTACTCGTGGTTAAAAAAAAAATGTGGTTTTTCTAGCATTGGCGATTTTGAGTGCCGAGTATTCCCTTGATGAAATTCCTGGCGAGTAACCGACCAACCGGTGGTTACTCGCCGGTTATTCCATCTAATTTCGAGTATTCCCCAGTTTGTAGGAAAATGGTCATATCATGGATCCAGTTGTTGAAAAGAGGTGGATCAGTTCGTTGAGATGCACTTTGAGCATATACTATTTCAGACACTACTTCAACAGTCTTGATATCAAAACCCAATTGTTCACACAATCACTTCCCTTTACCAACTTTGTGATTTTGATGTCCACGTCATATTCCATGACCTTTGTGATCCATCCTGCTCTTTTTTCATTTATCTCCCGGCTCAGCAGGAACTCTTTGACACTTTGGTGACTAACCATCAGATGAATTTTATTGTTGGAGAGCATATCCCTAAACTTTTTGAGAGCTTTAATCACAGCATATACTTGCTTCTCCACGAAACTGTAATTTTCTTCATAATCCTTCAAGGATTACCTGAAGAAAGATATTGGTTGTTCCAATGGTTCTTTATTTTACTGTGTTAGAATAGCTGAGATGCTGCCTTCCCCTCCAAAAGCATAGAGAATAAAAATTTTCTCATAGTTGGGGTTGACTAGGGTAGGAGCCTGAGAAATAGCTTGTTTGATGGCTTCAAAGCTATCTTTTCCCTCCTATGTCTAGCTGAAAATAATACCTTTGCAGTAAGGGGTTTAGCCATAAAGGCAAAATTTGGAACAAATCTTCTTACGAAGTTGATTTTTCCAATTAAACTCTGCAATCCTTTCTTATGGCTTGGAAGTGCTAATGCAAATATAGCACTTCTTCTTTCTAGGTCTATTGTAAGACCTTCCTTTGAAATAATATGTCTTAGTAGTTTCCCTTCATGAAATGCAAAAATGCACTTCTTGGGATTGAGGGAAACCACAAATTCTCTGCACCTTTCGAAAATTTTCCTAAGGTGATCTAGGTGTGCATCAACATGCTTTGAGTAAACAGTGATGTCATCCAAGTATACCAGGGTCATCTCATTTATCAACCCTCTGAAAGCCATATCCATGGCTCTCTAGAATGTTACACCAGCATTGGTCAAACCGAAGGGCATCTTTTTGTATGCATTCTTAGCCTATTTTGTGGTCAAAGCAATCCTGAACTGGTCTGATTCTTGCACCAGGATTTGGTTATAACCAAAATAATTGTCTAGAAGAGAAAACCTTTCAGAGCCTAATACAGTTTGTAGAATTTGCTCCATAGGGGGAAGGGGATAATGATCCTGTAGAGGCGCTTTGTTCAAATCCCTGAAATCTACACAATGTCTAATTTCATTGTTCTTCTTTGTTGGAGTGGGAAAATCAAGAGAGGAACCTGACAGTGAGCACAGCAGTGCAAAAATCATTGATGTTGAAGGAAGGTTCAAGTATAGATACATGTCCAATAGTGTTAATAGAGCAGAGGAATGTCCACCAAAGACCTTACTAAGGAGAATCCTATCAAAAGACCCACATCAATACCACACAAGGCCATCAACTAGGGGCACTCCAAGTCCAAACTCAGAGGAAACAAATCTACCAAATTTTAGTGGTGCTAGATCTAAAGGCCTAATGCAACATTGCATAATGGCAAATGATTGTCACAAGTTGTGGTATTTTCAAAAGGGTGGCTATTGATTGGTGTACACAGATGCACCCACAAGTGGAAAGTCCTTGTGGGAAAAAATCCGGAAAGTATTTGAGAAATAATTAAAGCTCCTTAGAGAACAATGAAATTGTCATATAGATTTACAACACCCGAGAAGAAAAACACAATAACATACAAGCCTACAAAAGACTCAAGGAATTGCTTGGCAATCTTGACATGGAATCAACTGATGATCTAAAGACACATTGGTTCATTGAGGGACTCATACCCTCGTTGTGAAGGAAGATGAAGTTGGTCCCACCTTTGTCCTATGAAGTTGCATATAACAAAGCAATTGACATTTAGAGTGAAAACAAGACATCCTCACACTCAAGAAAGTGGAGCGAAGACGATTAAATTCAAGTGATAACAATGAACCAAGATCAATGCAAGCTCTGAGAACAAACATGCTCCGAATGATGAAAGAGCTAAAGGAACACACCAAGAAAGAAGGCAAGAATCTTTGGTGTCCCTACTATAAAACAAAAGGTGACACCAAGGATAATTGTTTGAAGAAGATATTTAATAAAATTTTCCAAGTTACGAGGCATTTAGTCAAGGATTTCGTGTAAAATTTATAGTTTAAGAGTGCCCACATACTCTTCACACAAGGGGAGCCATCGACACCACCTACTACTCTGACTAAGCTCCTAATTAATCAAAAAAAAAAATTGGGGATGTCTCCTAGAAATTATTGCATTCAAAGAAATAACAAAAGACACCAAAATAATAGTGGTGGAGGTGGTTGTTGGATTTAGGACTCCCAAGGACGGTTGATCATGCAATGCCAGAAGTGTAATGAGTGGAGACATTTCGCAAGAAATTGCCCCACAAAACAAATGATACTAGACTTTTATGAAGATGGTGTGTGCCAAGGTATCACAATGAAGCCAATTGTCTAAAGCAAGTGTGTGGTGAAGATCAGCGTGATTTGATGTAGTTGAGGACAAAGAAATGGCAATTACTCAAGAAAAAGCAAACAAAGCCATATACCCCAACCCAAGAATAGAGAAGGAAAGACTTGTTAAGGCTAGAGTAGAATTTGAGAAGGCCATGGTAGAAGAACAAAGACAATCCCATGAGCAGACGAGTATTGTGGTGGCCAGTCATCTTGATTCCAACAAAGCGAAGGCATTTATGATCTCAAAAATACATAATTACGATTGTACCAGATAATGGCACTGACATAGAGCATGTGAGGACACACCTAGAGTCAGATGGTGTAGCGATAAATAGAGGGGAGAGCAAAAATTAGATCAGTAAACCCATAGTCAAGCCCCCATTTTCAAGCAACCAAATGATTCACCCCATGCTTCTTACATCAAATAGAACCCGAGGCTAGTAGTAATATACATGGAGATACTTGGGAGAAATATAATGAACACCATTATGGATGGTGGTTCTAGTGTGAATGCTCTTTTATAGGATACTTGGAAAAGTATTGGGAACCCAACTGCTTGGCCACCAACCTTCCAACTAGTGGGAGCAAAACAATATGGCATAAAGGTGTTGGAGGTACTTATGGCACAAAAGATATTTATTGAAATCCAACTCTTTTTATAAAATTTTCTAATCATATCATTATAGAATAAAGTCTACAATGCATTTTTTGGATGTGACTGGTTAATAGTAACCAAAGTCGACCATAACTAGAAGAAAATCTACTCTCTATTAAAAACAAATACCATAAATATGTAATAGATTTGAAAAACCAGGCAATTGTAATATTCCGCACCGGAATATTATACTGAAATTAGATTTCCTTGAAATTCCGTTCTTTTAAAATAAATATAGAATTTGGACTTCAAAATAATTTATTTAATTAAATGAATTTTATTATAGAATTTTCAGATCTCGAATATCACAATAAAACTCTCAAGGGTTTACGTCCTTGAGTTGAGATAACAAGGGTTTTCGTCCTTGTATCCAATTTTACTTTTGAGGGGTTTCGTCCTTAATTGTAATTGTAAAGCATTAAGCTTGTATAGGTTTAAATGTTTAATACATGAATGATTGGATGACTTCCTTCTTATCAATCTGTCGAATATAAATGCCTTTATCTCTTCCCATTCAAGCGACATGTCTCCTCCAAACATGGTGACCTTTCGTAAACTGAATGTTAATGACTAACTAATTAATTAATAAATAATAAATGTCTAATGATTGTTGTTTAAGGACTGTTGTGTTAATGATTTAATGACTGTTGTTTAGGCGCATTTAATGACTGTTGTATTAAATGGCAGCACTTCTCCTTGGCAGCGATTTATTCATGTGAAATGGCAGCGCTTCAACTTGAATTCAGCAATCTCCTTCTTGGGGATATTACAGACCTCCCTTCCTCATATTGCTTGTCCACAAGCAATTGTAATTTGGGATGCTCTAAAATGGTTGCTCCTTCCCATGTGGCATCTTCGATTGGCAAATTCTTCCAACGAACTAGATAATTGTTGATACTTCTATTCCTTTACTTCTTTTCACAAGTATCAAGAATAGTCTTTGGTACGAGAATCAATTTACCTTCTTCACCAATTGGGGGTAATTCCATGGAAGGAATAATATGTTGTCCAAGTGCTCGTTTCAAGCAAGACACATGGAAGACATTATGTATGCGGCTATGCCCTAGTAAATCCAATTCATGTGCTACCTCTCCCACTCTTCTTTTACTCTAGTATGGCCCGTAAAATCGAGGCTTGAGTTTTTTGGCACCACTTTGTTCAAGTGAAGATTGTCTATAAGGTTGTAACCTTAAATATACCATATCTCCAACTTCAAAAATTCTCTCTATTCTATGTTGATCGGCATACAACTTTTGCTGATTTTGGGCATGCTAAAGATTGTCCTTGAGAGTAATTAGGATGTCTTAATGTTGTATTAGATTTTTAGCTTCGGGAACCCTACTATCCAGAATGACCAAATCGACAGAAGTTTTAACATCATATCCATACAATGCTTTGAAAGGTGACAATCAAATAGACAGGTGATGAGGAGCATTATAGCACAATTCTCCCAAGTATATCCATTTAACCCATGCATTTTGTTGCCCGTTGACATAATTCCGTAAGTACCCTTCAATCCATTTATTCACGGCTTCCATCTAGCCATCAGTTTGAGGATCATAACTCGTACTTGGAGTTAACTCAGTACCCAATAATTTGAAAAAATTTTGCCAAAAAGCACTCATGAATCAAGTGTCCCTGTCGCTAACTATATTCATGGGTAGTCCATGAAGCCTAAAAACCTTTCTAAAAAATATTCCAGCAATCATAAGACCATCATACTTCTTAGGAAGTGGGAAGAAATGAGTTTTGTTAATCGGTCCACGACTGCATAAAGGTTGCTTTGTCCTTGAACCATGGGTAGTCCGAAATGAAATCCATAGATATGCTCTCCCATTTTGGAGTAGGGATAAGCAAAGGTTGTAACAATCCGGGGGGAAAGTTATGTTCTATTTTATTTTGTTGGCAAGTGGGGCATTCTTGAAAGTAGTTAAGGACTTCACTTTGAAGTCCTTTCCAAAAAAAACGATCCCATAATTGTATGTCTTAACAAAACCAGGATGACCTGCTAATGGATCATTATGTATAGCCTTTAGGATCTTATGTTTAAATTTGGAACCAGCGACTAAGAAAATTCTATCTTTGTAGAGGATGAGGTCCTCTACTACTTTATAACGTTCATCTTCAATTTTGCCTTCTAAGATTGCATTGGCCCACTCATCCTTAATGTAATCCGCCATTATGAATGCCTTCCAATCAACTATGATTTCTACCATGGAGCATAAATGTGGTCTTCTTGATAAAGTGTCGGCCACTACATTATTGTCCTTTAACATATTCAATGTCAAAATTGAAAGCTTGGATCTTACTAACCCATTTTTGTTGTCTTTCATTTAAATCTGATTGCTCAAAGAAATATTTCAAGCTATTGTGATCAATTTTGACCACAGATCTTCCACATACCAAATATTCCCAGAATTTAGCAAGGGCATGCATAATAGCTAACATTTTTTTTATCATAAACTAAGTACCTTCGCTCATGCTCTTTAAGTTTTTGACTTTCAAAAGCAATGGGATGCTTATTCTGCATTAAAACCGCACCAACACCTTCATGCCTCACATTCCAATACAAAGGGTAATGAGAAGTCCGGCATCGCCAAAACCGGGCATGAACTCATCACTTGTTTAAAATGTTCAAATGTTGATTGGGCAAGCTCCGTCCAACTAAAAGATCCTTTCTTTGTTAAATTGGTTAGAGGTGATGCTAGTTGTGAGAATCCTTTAACATATCGCATATAATAAGTGCAAAGACCTATGAATCCTCTTAATTGTGTCATGTTATTGGGAGGAGGCCAACTCTTAATGGCTTGAATCTTCTCTTGATCAACATGGACGCCATCCTTATTAATTATATGTCCTAAGTATAGGATTTCCCTCATACCAAATTCATATTTTGACATCTTGGCAAAGAGGGACTATTGTTCCAATATGACAAGTATCATGTCTAAATGTTGCAAATCTTCTTCCCAACTCTTGCTATATATTAGAATATCATCAAAAAAAACCAAAATAAATTTCCTTAAATGCGTACCAAATATGTGATTCATGCAAGATTGGAAAGTGGCTGGAGCATTCGTAAGTCCAAATGGCATCACTAGAAATTCGAAATGCCCATAATGGCATCAGAATGTCATTTTTTGAATATCTTCTTCCCTCATTTGTATTTGATTATACCCGGATCGTAAATCAATTTTTGAGAAAAAACTAGCTCCATGAAGTTCATCGATTAGTTCATCGATCCTGGGTGTCGAATATTTATTTTTGAGTCTTTTTATTTAACTTTCGATAATCAATGCACATTCATAATGTCCCATCCTTCTTTTTGACTAGTACTACTGAAGAAGCAAATGGACTGGTACTTGGCCTAATGTACCCCATCTCTAAGAGTTCTTGAATGGCTTTTTCAATCTCATCCTTATAAATATTTGGATGCCAGTAAGGTGTAGTTATTACCGATTTTGTTTTGAGTTCCAATTCAATGATATGTTGGAAACCTCTTGCTGGGCGTAGTCCCAATGGTAGGTTCTCAGACACCTTGGCATGCTTCTTGATAATGGATTGAATGTCACTATGATGTATTTCGTGTTCTTGCACGGAGCTGATCAAACATTGTACCACCCATGTTACATGTCCTTTATTAAAGGTTCTCTCCATTGTTTTTGCTGTTACAATCTAAGGAGCACTTAATCGGAGGTACAGAAGCTTCCTTAAAAGATGTTTTGAAGGGTCATACGACTATTGTGTGAAAGTACAGTTCAATAATAGTTCTGCAAAATAGACAAGTATCGTGCCATATGGTCCTACCCATACCAAGCCATACATTCTTGCTCACACACTACATGATGGTCACTCCCTAGTGCCTTCAGTCTACACTTCACCATAGTATCATAGGGACTTTATGCCGCTTTGTCCATCCCATCCCCAATAACTCTGAAGGACAGGTATTTAATTTTGTTGGGCCATTAAAAGTCAGCAACATGCTTAGGTGCAAATATATAGTGGTGACCACCGAGTATTTAACAAAATGGGCAAAGGCCAAAGAATTACCTCACAATAGTCCTCAAAGTACAGACAAACTTATATACGAGCAAGTAGTCACCAACTTCAGCATTCTAAGGCAAATCACAAGTGATCGAGGTGGGCACTTCGTTAAACATGTTATTCGGTTGATGACATCATGATTTATAATTCTCAATCTCTCTCCAGTTTGTACTACCCATGAGCAAAAGGCCAAGTTGATGCCATTAATTCTATGTTGATTTCAAATAATCCACAAGCATTGTGAAATGGAGCATGCAAGGTATGAAGAAAGCCTACCTACAATTCTATGGGCCTATTGTACAGCCTACAAGGTGACTGCAGCCCATACACCCTTCCAGCTGATGTACGGCCAAGAGGTGGCAATTCCTATGGAGTACCTTGTATTAAGTTAGAGGATCGCTATCAAGAACAGACTTGAGGGAAAACAAAGTTTGAAGAAAGATTGTGAGATTGAACAAAATGGATGAAAATCGGATAATAGCACAATTGGCAGCTGAAGTCATGCAAAGGCAAGAATATTGTAATGTCCCCTCTTTCCTAAGACATATTGCAGAGTTTTAAGTTAGCCTATTCCAACATTTCCGTAGGCTAACGATGGAGTTAAGGGAATGATTTGCTAGGCAATTATGATTTGTACCATGGAGGAGTTTTATTTTCGACAAGGTGACTTAATGACTTTTTACAAAGTTATTTTATAAAGTCATTTTTTATAAAGTTACTTTATGAGCAAAATAGAAAAAATCATAAACGTGACTTTATAAAGTGAAATTATATAAAATAATAAAGGAAAATCATAAAGTGGGTTTATAAAGTGGAATTATAAAGTTAAATGAGAAAATATTAAAAAAGAAATATTTTATTATTTCCCACAAGTGGATGTGAAATAACTTTATATTATTTCCTAATGAGGTGTTGGGTTCCAAAAGTGAATGGAGAATTATAAAAGAACCCATTCTTGAGCTGGTATTTTCATGCCTAGCTAATTCTGAGGACGAAAACCCTTAGAATTTAGTGGATTAGACAAAACCCCAATTCCACCATTGAGAGAGGAATCCATCCTAGGTTTCTTATTGAGCTACATTGCAGATTTGTGTTGATAGCAGCCAAGGGTTTGCAGATTTCATCATTTTTCTTGGGCAGCTAGGATTTGAAGTTTTATTTACAGATAGAGGACAAAAAAATTCAGATCTGAAGGTTATATTGGCATATTTTCATCTACAAATGCATTGTTAGGGTTTGGGAGTAAAGTGCTTGTTTTTGAAGGAATTTTTGGTCATTGGCAACATTTATTAATATGTAGATTTGTGTATCAGATTTCTACAGTTTTATATCAGATTGCAGATCCAAGGGTTTAGTAGTCAAATTTGGTATTGTATTGGCATCACATCAATCTAGGGTTTCATTGCTCCAATCCTAGACCTAGCCACATTTATTTGGGGGAGTTTAGGGATTGTTTTGGCAGCCATTTACATCATTATGATCAACAAATACATCAGACATTAACAGCAGGGTTTGAGAGCACCTACATCAGCAATTTCTTGCCATATATGTGATCATATTGAGCCTAAATGAAGTAACAAGCAAATGGGTATGTCATGAATCCAATACTAGGGTTTGTATATTGTAGACACATTTTAGAAGTATTTTCAGTCTGATATCATCTGTATCAGACCTGATAATCATTGTATTCAGATCTGATATATTGTCAATAAAGTGGAAATTGTATGTGAAATTCTTGCTATTGGTTTATGCAAACATTGTCTATCCTTTATATGTTTTATATGATCATTTTGGCATTGAAATCCATCAAGAATCAAACAAACAAAACTCCCAAACTCAGAAAAATCAGATCGCATGCCAAGTGTTTGACAAAATGTCAAACAACCAAAATTGTAAAATCAGGGCAGAACTAGACAGGGTTCTTTCAAATATTGGAATGACAAGCACCTCTAAAGAATAAATTTTCAGTTAGGTGCATTGATTTTTAAATATACTAGAAGACGAGAAATAAAATCTAGGAAAATTAAAAGCCTTGTGGTTCCAACAATTCAAGATACAAAAAAATTTGTAAAACAAAACGGCCAGTCTTGAAAACTTGGATGGGGCACTCATCAAGGACACAGTGAATAGCTTTAAGTTAAAAATGTATCACCTATGGAGGAAGATTGTGAATATAATTAATATTGATTCTATCATTACGGAAGACAAAATAATTGAATCATCTATAGCAGGGCCCCCCAGGAAAATTACAAAGGTACAATTATTATTAATGAAAAAAATAAACTGTTCTATCGAAAAATTTTTAAAAAAAAATAATAACAATGAATTAAAGAATTATGAAAGCAAAATCAAGCACCTAATTGGAGGTATAGTTACTTTCTTCCCTAACAAATGTTTTGAAGGATTGTATGGCTGTTATTATGGTTCAAGAATAGTTATGCAAAAAAGACAAGTATTGTGTCATACGTCCCTACCTATACCAAATTGTTCACTGCTTCTCACACCATACATGATGGTCTATTATAAGATCTGCATTCTTTTCCACCATATGGCTACCATTTTAAAAAAGATAAATCATAAACCGCCCTTCCATCACCATTTGCTCATGTGCAAGGTTGTTTGTTGTTGTATGCCCATCCTTCAGCTCCTCTATCATACGTTTATTACAGCTTGTATGTACTCTTGCTTTGTTGTACAATCATCGTACAACCCTCCACTATTCTATCTAGTGTACACAATAACACCCATGCTTCAGATTGCCAATACTACAGTCCCATCCTAGATTTGTTGTCTTCATGTATTAATCCATAAGACGGAACATTTACGCTTCACCATCAAGTGATTTGGCTTAAGGATGTGATGAGAATAAGATTAGGTCTACATAGGAGCAACATATATTGTTGAAAAAATATGTCTTTCCAAAGAAGTGGATTAAACCAAAAGAAATAAAAGATTGTGATACAGGATTAAATCTAACACTAGAAGGCACCGAGAGAGATAAAAATCCCTTTTTCAGGTTTTCAGTCAAAGTTTATAAATTCAAGGACTAAAATCCTCCTCTCAAAATTTGCAGCAAGAGGGTTTCAGCAATTTTTTGTGGTTAAAAATTCTGGATTTGCAGCAGCAATCATGGCTAGAAAAAGAAAAGCCCTCCACCCACAAATAGGTCACCCTCTTCTATCAGGCCAAAGATATGGAAAACAACATTGAATAGCCTTCCAAAAATATGGCACTACTTGGAAAGGTAGAAAAATTCCACAACCAACAACCACAATATCTCCTAAAATGATCCAGACATCCTACAATTAGCTGGTTCAATAAAAAGATACGGCACAAATGGCAATAAAAAGCACAAATTGGGCGGGCGGTTGCATTCGAAGCCTAAACACAGTATTTCCTACACCCAAAAAAAATTACATGGGAGATCTTCCCTACCACCAAATCTCTTGCATGGTGGGAAACAAAGCAGATGATCATGATTTGAAGGTAGCATCATGGCAGTTGGCATAGATAAAATATTGCAAATGTTGTACTTCAAATCCGAAGACTTCAAGAAGTATCTCGTTTGGTATTTAGTTCCAATAGGAGCAGCAGATGTTCCTTTGTAAATATGGACCATTGTTCCTTTGTACGAAACATGGACAAAGGGGTTAAAATAATTTATACAACAAAAGATTTCACTTGGGTCTTTGGAGTAATTATACAGTAGATGATTTCATTCACGTATTTGGAGTACCCAGGAAAAAAATGCCATTCAGTTCAAACTATATATATATATATATATATATATTGAATTAAAACCAAACTTTAAAATTTATAAAATAAAAGAAATCAAAATTAAAAATAAATATAAAATAAAAGGATAAAACATAAATACATATAATTTTAAAAATATAAATTATAAATATCTATAAATAAACAACAAAATATTTAAAACAGTTATAAAGTTTTAAAAAAACACATAAAATACATATAAAATAATTTGTTAAAAAATAAAAAATAAATTCAAAAATATAAACATGAAACAAAAAAGTAAAAAGAAAAGACGAAAAAACAAAAACATAAAATTAAAAAATTAAAAGAGAAGTTACATACCCCACAAATCAAAACATTTTAAAAAAAAATCTTAAAAAGCTTCTCATCGGCTCCATGCACCAGCAAGCCATCCACGGCTCCTGCACACTACACAGCAAACACTCCTGCACACTGCACACCACATAGCAGCCCCATGTTCAATGCTAGGGCACAAGCCACGCCACACTACAAAATACTCCAGAATGGTCCAATCACAAATAATACAACACAAAACAAAATGCACAACTAGGGCACATTCCAGCCATGCAAAACAGCAACACAGAGTGAATGCCAGGGCACACTCCTTCGCACAACACAACAGAAAAACCTCTTCACGCAAAGCAGAAAACACTCTTCATGCACAACATTTTACCATCCATTTTAGGGTGCATTTAACCAAATTTTTTGGCCGAACTCTAGTGAATTTATCCAATCTTTTTAAGGGCTTTAAAAAACGGCAATTTTTTAATTTTTTGGTTTAAATTTGCCATACCTTGTGACTAAAGCCAAGGGTAATAGAGATATCAAAAACATATATATATAGCTTCCAAGGAATGGCATTGCCTTCTGGACGTGATCCATTTTTGATTGTTGGCTACCATTTCGGCCTATGACATTGTAATAAGGATGACTAATCATATGACGGGGTTGCGAAGATAAGTTTATAATTGGGGAGTTGTCAACCAGAATTCACAAGTTTCTCTTTGAAAAAACAAGGATTTTACATGACCCACCATGCCATTGGGTTATTTATAGATACAATGTATACTCAAGCAGCTCTAGCTGGTTATTTGAGTCCTAACACCTCTTACGACCCAGCTTGGCCATCTATGTTTTGATGGAAGCACTTGAGCATCCCTGTGGCTAAGGCTAAAGATGATCTTACAAAACGTTGACCAACTCCTAAAAAGTGGAAACAAGTTGTAAATGAGGAGATTCCCACACCTGAGCCTAAAGATAGTGAGAAGCATGAAAGGGATTTCAGTGATAGTGAAGATGACAATGATGAGGATGATGGCAATAAGACACCAACTATATCAAATCCTTCTCTCACATCTCTTGTTTGCATACCCCCTTCATCTCTACATCAAGTGGTGGTTTCTTCTGAGCAAGTCTTATCTACTACTATTCCTATCAAGTCTATTGTAGTCACTTTATTTCCTATAGAGCACAAAGAGCAGCAGCACCAATTAATCAGGTTTTGGATGTGGTTCCAATCAGCCCTCTAGAGACATAGAACCATTAGTAAATGAGCCGGAAGTGGGTATTGAAGAAGATAAAAATCATATGGGAGATGAAGATTTGACCTCTTTGGCCGTAGGTCCTTCTCAGACATGGCCAAGTGATTCTCAGGTCACTAACAACACGTTTACTTCCTCAGCCAGAAAAAACAAACCATATGAGACATTGTCTCAATTTGTGAAGAATTTGGGGCCCATGGCACAAGTTTTACTTGAAATATCCAACATGATCAAGGATTTAGATGTCATTATCTAACAGTCCCAAGTTCTGTCAATTTTGAATAAGGCAAACCACATCTGGAAATTTGTGGAAGAAGATTGTCACTTGGTGTTTGTTCACATTTTTGTGAACTGAGCCCTGAGCGTATTACTATAGAGATGACCCAACAATGGCTACCCACCAGGACTCATCCCACAATAATTGTTCCTCTTCAAAATTTGTTTGAATCATTACATTCAATTGAACAGACCTTTAGATACCAAATTTAATGCTACAATCAACTATGTGTGCCCAATGCCGACTCAAGAATGAGGTTAGAGTCGCCCTTAAAAATGCGGGATTGCACAGTTAGATAAAGCAATGTGCAAGATTTCAAGAGCAGCTCTGCCAACAGACCCAACTTAATCGAATCCAATCTAAGAAGGTTGAAGGGTATGAGCAGGAACTAATATAGGTGAAAACTCAAATGTTGAACTTGAGTTGGTACTTAGTGAAAGAGATCAATTGAAAGTTCGGTTGTAGGCTAAGTCACAAGGTTCGAGTTCGACGAGGATAAAATTTGGTTCGAGTTCAAGTTTGGAAAAAAATCGAAAAAAAAATTGCCATTAAATTCGAAACGTAAAAAAAATAAAAACATAAAAAAAATATATAAAAAATGAAAATATAATTATATTTTTTTTAGTAATAATAAAAATAAAAACATAATTATAAAAAATTAAATTTGAAACGTAAAAAAAAATAATTGCAAAAAAATTAAAATATATAATTGAAAAATTAAAAAGTTGTAAAAATAAATTATAAAATTAAAACAAAATTATAAATATAAACAAAATAAAAGCCAAAACATAAAATAAAATAAAATAAAACTAAACTAAACTCAAAATTATAATCAAAATAAAAAATGAAAACGTAAAATAAATTAAATTAAAACAAAACTAGTTAAAACCTAAAGCCTAATAACAACCCGTCCGCCGTCGACCTTAATATTAAGTGAAGCATGCAGACATCAATATTACCCTTTGGAGTCTTGGACTGTCAAGTAATGCACAAATATTAGACTGAATTTCTATTTGCAAAGACAGCGATGAGTAATTTTGAACATGTAGCAAAGCTGCAGACTAAGTGAAGAGTATCGAGGCCCTGTTAAGTGTTGCGGGTAAGTTTTATACCCAGAGGGCCGTAAGGGTTTTGTATTTGAGATGAAATATGTACAAGGGCAGCAGAGGAGTTTTTTGGGCGCTGAGGGCCTTGGTAGAAATTTATGATGCGCAAAAATGCAAACAAAGACAAAGACAGTCACGAAAAAAATGCAGACCTTAAATAATGACATTTTTTTCCATTTTCTGATGGCTGAATAAAAATCGGTGAATTTCAAATTTTATTTGAAAAATCGTCGTACCTTGTGACTTAGGACACCGTTCACACAATCAAATGTTCACAGGAGCATGAAATTGTAAAAGAACGTCATTTGAAGCAACGCACTAAGGAGTTCTATGCACATAAAGTTGAGTTGCAATAGTTCAAATCACACCGGGCAGCCTCTTCAAGATCAAGCTCAGCTGGAGCAGCTATACCACTAGGGACATCATCCTCTTCCCCTCCACCTCATTTTTCTTAATCTTTTGTCTGAGTTATGTCAAAAGGGACTCTAACTTGTTTAAGGGGGGGAGGGGGCGTAAATGTAGAACATTGTTATTAACAAATGCATTATTTTGGCACCGACTTTCTTATGTTGTTAATTATTCTCTTCTCGGCTCTGATAGTGTATTAGTGAATTTTTAGTTATGAATGGTAGCATCTAAGGTTTTCTAAAATAAAAACTGTTGGTATCATTAGTTTTATAAATAGTAAATTTAAATGTCGGTTTAAGGACATTGATGTGATAGGTCCTCCTAGTACCAAGCAATGACTTTACATATGCAATAAAGATTTTTTTCTCTCCTATTTTGTTGTGTTATGTTCATGCTATGTATGTATAATTCTGCAAATAGTATTCTTCGATAGTGTACCTTTTCATAGCAAACACATACATCCATCTGAATGAGGACTTAAAAACCTATGGTTTCTAATGGATCCATGCTTCCTCTTCATTACTTTGATTCCATGTATGTCTATAGTTGTTTTTTGCACTCATCATGTGCATATTTGTAGGTTTTGTCTCTTCGATTCCAAGTGAACTCTTAGTTGTTATCCCTTGGTTTCCAAGTATATCCAAAATTGTTCTTCATGTGATGCTTTGTGCCATGCCTCCATGATTTTTATTCGCATGGTGATGTGGATGAAGATATGCTGCAATGTTTGGAGCTCTAATTTCCTTGTAAACTTCTTTTGACTTTTGTTCTTCATCTTCTTCATGTTTATTTGGTTCATGAATAGGTGAAGGGTTTGAGGCTCACTCACTATCACCCAAGTCATCGTCCTACTCCTCTTGCTCTCGAGTACTTGAAGGGTTTGAATTTTCTTCACTAGTATCAAAGTCCTCATATTCACCTTCAAATCCTTCTTCCTTGTGCACGTTTTCATGCTCTTCTTCATTCTCTTCTTCATATCCCTGATCCTATAGCTCACAAACAACTTTTTTCCTCTTAATCTTGATTCGTTCCTCATGCCTTGAGATACCCTGCAAAGTTACCTACTTCCTCTTCTACCAAAGCTTTATGAACTTATTTTCCACATTAAGATTGATTGTTCCCATAGTCTTTAACCAAGAAGGACCAAGAGCAATATCCAAACCATCAATAAGTATAGCGTAAAAATCTGAATGTAAAATATATTTATCTATGGTAACCTTCAAATATTCAAAACTTTGAACCTTCTCACCATATACATGTGCCTCCTTGATGTACTTTGCTTGAACACGTAACCTATTAGCAAAGTCAAAGTTGATGAAATTATACTTGCAGCTGCGGTTTATGAACACAATCACTTTCCTTTATGCATGCATTAACTAACTAATAACGTTGATGCTTCTTTGACTAAAAAGAAAATGTTATGTCCCAACACTCCCCATCTTCTAATACTTTCATATGGGGACCCTCTTGTTCCAGTTTGATCTTTGGTTTGCAAGTTTCTAGATGTGAGGTTCTGCATTCTGAGTGCTTCATTGAATTTAACCAAGTCTGAATAATCAAATCTTCAATACAAATGTTTGGTTTGAATAATACATCTAAAACTAGTCCTTGATATGAATATTTGAATTTGTCTAAGCTTGAAAGAATCTTAATCATTTTACAATCACACTCTGAAGCACTTTGAAAACCCCCTTTTGGGTAAAATTTGACTTAGACTTCAGCAAATAATCTGACTTTCTTTAGAGTTCTGTGTAAATCCCCTTAGCAATTTGGTCTGCAATTGTATGGTCTTTTTTACAAAACTGACTAGGAATTTTGAATGTTTAAATATTAGATTTGGTCAATTGTCAAATGTTGTAGGCTTTCCTATAATGTCTGCAGTCGGGATCTCTGTTTGAAATCGTTCATGCTTATTCCTTGTTAGATCTTCATTTCTCAATCGTTGGACTTAGTCAATTTTCATTGTTTCAACTAACTTAACTTCTCATTTTGTCTTGTGTTTGTTGCCTTGTCTTTTCCATAGGTTTTTCTCCCCGAGCCCTCCGAATGACCGAGATAGTGCCACATGACACCATCTTGTTCACCCGGGCGCCCAGGGGACTTCATGACAACCATTTTATTGAAAATTGCCGAGCTCCCGAGGTCTCGAGATCGTGCCACATGGCATAATCCCAGGAACCCGGGTACCACGTGGCATCATCCTGCTACACTGCAATCCTGGGACGCCCTGTGCAGCTCTAGGCCTAGGAGGGCTTGAAGGAACTATTTATTGATTGAATCTTGTTGCCCCTCCTTTACGCTTTCTCCATTGTTGTGTGCTTCAAACACACAAACCAACATCTTTGGCGCTAGAAGGAGGATCGTAGTGTTTTCATTGATTTAACCTTGCTGTTCATTCTTGCTAGTTAGTTGTCTTTTAACTGTTGCTTATTTGAGAGCAACCTGGACCCCACTACAAGGATCACAAGGTCCAAATTTAGGTTCTTTCTCCTTTTGTTTCACGAGTTGAAACATAAAGAGAAATAGAACCATTAGAGATATGGCTTGGCTTGGCTTGGCGAGTCAGCCATAAACATTTTGGGGATTCAGCATGACTTTCTTGATAACCCCTTTGACTTCCTAGATTTCCAAGCAATCACAACAGGATTGTTGAAGAACACCTCGTTGCCTATAAGTTTGCTATGCATGTTTTAAATGTCAAATTTGAAGACATTACTTGTAGGTCATTTCCTTTTATTTTAGAGAAGCATTTAACTGGTTTTTTTGTTTGAAACCTAATTCTGTTAACGGCTGGAATGACTTTAGTGAAAGCTAAATTGCAAAAATGGATGAATAGATGGCTATCCTCAGGAGGCAGAATGACTTTAGTGAAGATTGTTCTTCAAGCTTTGCCAATTTATATTTCTTCCATCTTGAACATCCCGAGAGCAATATCGAAACAAGTGGAGTCTCTTTGTCAAATATTTTTATGGAGTTCGAGAGAAAATAAAAAGGTCTTTAGTGAAATGGGAGGCTCTTTGTCAGCCAAAAAAGGATGGTGGACTCGGGTTTCACTCATGTATACTACAGAACAGAGCATTGACAACCAAATTATACTGAAGGCTATTGGAAGGACCAGATGAGTTATGGGCAGCGGATATTAGAGCTAAATATGCATAAAATAACCCTTCGGAGCAGATAATTAGTTTGGCTCTACCTTCCAAAGGCTCCCCAGTTCTTTCGATGTTGAGAGTAGGAGAAGATATTATAAAGAAACAAATTTTTTGGATAATCAATAATGGAAAAACAGAAAAGTTTTGGGCAGACTCACGAGATGGGCGTCTGCCTATAATATCTCAATGCCCTGATATGCAACCGGTTATGGAAAACCTTCATGCAAATGGATGGATAAAGGTGGCTAAGTATTGTAAACCTGGTCGTTATCAGTGGGAAGTTGGCAAACAATGGATCCCAACAGATGAATGGCCTATTAGACTAGGGGAGAATAAAAAACAGGTGGTTAATAACATTTTATAGTCAAGAACTCTTTTGAGCTCTGAAAGAACTGATGTCATAGGTTGGGGAAAGAAATCTACAAGATCTTACTCTGTCTCAGATGGATATGAGTTGATTAGTAGAACCAATCCTCATCCTTTAAAGGATATTTTAAAACACCTTTGGCAGGAATTCCTTTGGCCCAAAATCAGCATTTTTGTTTGGTTGTTACTAAGGAATAGAGTACTAACAAGGGATAGGTTAACGAAGAGGGGATTTCATGGCCCTTTTAGATGTGAGATGTGTTTGGAAAATGAAGAAACAATCATTCATCTCTTTGCATAATGCTTAGTTGTAAACCAATTATGGCAGCAGTTGGCCAAGTTATTGGATATTCTGTGTTTAGGCATTCATTATCTGGAAGAACCAATTCGAGAATACAGTATTCACACTAAGCAAAAGGAAAATCCTTTGTAGGTATTATGGAGTGGGATTACACTTTTGTTATGGAATTTATGGAAAGAAAGGAATAGAAGAGTCTTTCGGCAAGAATGCAGAGATACTTTCTTTATTTGGGAAAAGACTAGAAGAAATATAGCTAAAACCATCAAATATAAAATACATATTCCAAAAGAATGTTCTCCGAAATGGTTAATCTTATTTATAAGGTTGCATATTGAAATGCCCAGGAACTTCTAGCCAGATTGTTGACTAAGAAGAAAAGATTATGTTAATGGTAAATGGATAAATCCTCCATCTGGTGTGAGTAAGTTGAATACAGATGGTGCATCCAGAGGGAATCCTGATAATGTAAGTATAGGGGGATAGGTAGAGATTCTAACAGTTTTGTTGTCTTCTTTTTTTCAAAAAAGTTGGGAATTGCTACTAATAATCTTGTTGTAGTTAAGGCTGTTGTTAAAGGTCGTTAAGAAGCGTTGAAGGTAGGTTAGAAAAGGATTCAGGTGGAATCAAATTCTTTAGTGATCACTAACCTTCTAAAGATTTCCACCTTGGAAAATCGTAGCAATTGGCAGATATTAAGGGAGGTGGAAAGAATCCAAATGTTGAAAAGCGAATTCGAGGCCTGCCAATTTAGCCATACCCCTCGATAGCAAAAGAAAGTGGCAGATGCGTTGGTAAATTGGGCCCTGGATCACAACAATATTATGTGCTATGGTCCTCCACTGAAATGGTGGTCATCTAACGTTCAAGATAATCTTAGTCAAATTCTAGCCCTGGATCATACTTAATGCTTAATGATGCTTGTTGTTATGATCAAACTTGTTTCTAATGCTTAGTCTTGGAGTAATAGTTTATGTGCTTGGTATAGCAAAATTTGTACATTTACAATCTCTTTTTAATAGAAATCTTTTTCTGTTTTTCTTTTTTTTTTTTAAATAGCTAGAATGACTTTGAACATTTATTTTTGCTTCGGTTTGGACGAATGTTTGATACTCATGATTTATTGCATGAATTTGTTATGATCAAAAAAGAACCTCTTGAGCTAACTAGGGATTTCAATCTTAGGTTTCAAAAGAGTCTTAACAGAGTCCCTGTCAGTCTTAGACCTCATGAAGTAGTTTTAGATTTGTATTTGCATGCTTTGGATCCTTTCATTGCAACATTTGTGAGAATGTCTGCAATTAATACTTTGGCCATGGCCTTCGCAGAATCCATTCAGGTGAAGATCAGTCGCCTTGCCTTTATCCAAGGCAAAAAGAGAAGTAAAGTCAATCGAAACAACGATCCCGACGACCTGGGAGCCAAGGTTTTTGCCAAGGGGCCCCGGGACTTCCGAGTTAGTAGGATTGCACCACATGGCATCATCCTGCTACTCCGCATTCCTAGGGCGGTCCATACAGCGCCAGGCCTAGGAGGGCTTGAAAGAACTACATATTGATTGAATCTGGTTGCCCCTCCTTTATGCTTCTTCATTGTTGTGTGCTTCACACACACCAACATCTCTAACGCTAGGAGGGTCATATCATTTTCATTGATTTAACCTTGCTGACCATTCTTGCTTGTAGTTGTCTTTTAACAATGGAAATGGTCCGCAAGGAGTAGGAAAGCAACAAGTTGCCACGTGGCAACGGTGGGCCTGAGAACATAAAGGCATAGGCGAAGGTTGATCGAGGCAACGAGGAATTGCCGCGTGGAAAGAACGTCAATCAAGGAGGATATACAGACCCTAATGAGCCACGTAGACATGCCAAGTCATCAGAGAGGCCAAACGACTAAAAATTGATGGTCGATCTGTCTGTCAAGGCCATCAAAGCCCAAGTTCGAACGACTTGACAATAAGCAGCAGATGCCAATTCAACTAAATGCATAGAGTAGCATGGTGTGCACAGGGAGATCAATCAAAAAAGATAAAAGATCTATTTTAATGAGGCGTGGCCTTTAACTGCAAATCATGGTCAAGCTGACAAATCTGTCAAAATCTCAACTGCATTTCCATATCATCATTGAATATTTGTAACCACCCCATTAGCAGGCTGAGCTAAGAGACAGGACCATCAGCTCTTTGAATTGTCTATTTAAATAGGTTGCATCACCATTGTAAAATGCTAACATTTAGGCATTGAATTGCTGCAGGAATTGGTCGGGATTGCACCAGTCTTTCCTATATGCTCGGTTGCCTTAGTTGCTTGGCTGGGGGGCAATACCTTTTGGGTCAAAACTGTAGAGGAATTGCACTAGGATTGCACTTGTCATTCTTTCTCTATTTTGCCTAGATTATCTACCAAGCAATATTGATTGTAACAGAATGCTTTTAGAATGTTGAATACAAATTTTTTTATGTTTTGTTCGTTTAATGTCTTTAGTATTTTAATTTAGCTGGTTAATTGGTGCTAGAACTGTTAATGTGCTTGTTTGCGATGATTGTCTTAGCTATGTTGTGCAACAACAATCATAACTAGTCTCTTGAATTTATTCATGCTTTATTTGAGACTTCTTACATTCATTGTGTGCAACAACTACAAAGTACAAAATAGGCTACATTCAGAATCGATTCAATAGATCAATGGCTTTTAGATTATCCTCAGAAGCTTTCCCACTAAGTGGCTAAAGTTTGTGCCATTGCTAGACCAAGCACATAGTGGTATCATATAACTATGGTCAGGCATGCTTTTCAGTTCTACAATACCATGAAGCTCATTTAGATCAAAGACACCCTCCCTTTTTTGCCCTACCCTCTCTCATTTTTACTTTTTTGGATGATGTCCTACCCTAGTTTAAGTTGTGATAGGAATTGCAGTGAAGCAGAGCTTATTGTTTCACAAGTTGAATCGAATAGGTAGCAGGATATAGACAAATAATTAGCAACCAAGCGAATGAACATAAATGCTCATATCAATTGAACCTTTGGTGGTAGCGGTTGCTACTCTCAAAGTAAACTTAGTTAAACTGCTCATTCCTTGGATTGAACTAGCATCAATCCTAAAATTAACGAGGGGACATTTCGTCCCATGATTGTTGCCTCCCTTTGTCCTCTCAAACAGTTAATCCAATAGCCGTTTTCTGGGCAAGCCAACTAGAGCGACCAACAAAAAACACTTGGATCTCTTCCTATTCTAAAGTTAGGGTTTTTTCTATCTTGTACGTCATCATCTTGTTTATCTTTTGCTTCTCTGTCGTCTTCCTTTGATTTCCTCTCCCATCTATCCAAGAACACCTGATTAGAAAATATGAATATTTTCCCCTTGGGTCACCGATGCAAAAAACAGCAATTCAATTGTCTAGAAGGCCAATCATGTGAGATTACTGCTTCTTTGATACTACCCAAAATATTGATTGGAACCACTAGTCAAAAAGATCTCAAAACCTACTTTCTGCTAGCACAAGAATCACCTCAATATGACATTCTAAGGGAACAAATTTCGCAAGTATGACTAATTTTTTCTGATTTTTTTGCAAAATAACCCTAGATTCACAAACTTCTCCCACTTTTCTCAAATCGCCACTCTAATACCATATGATAAGAACCAACCATGTGATAATAGAAAATATGCAAAAGTATATCCGAATAAAATACATCACACAACATGAGATATAGTGGATACAAATGCCCTAGAAATCAATACTTCAATATAAAAAATACCCTTGAGGTAGGGAAACACCAAACGAAACTCCTTAAGGAATCAATCTAAATATACCTGTCATGAGAGCCCAAATACAATTCAATATCTTTCCATTATTATTTACAATGATAGATATCGCTATCTATAGCCTCTCTTATGATAATGCTAGGGTTAGGGTAAACTCTTTAACCCACCTAATAAACATTAGGCCAATTAATAACCAAATATAACTTATTCCACAAGTTACCCATTTGAGCCATTACAAAATGAAATATCCCTTTTCTAGTAAAATAAGCAACAAACGGCTTTTCAACAAACCCCAATGGACCTTGAACAAATTCAGCAAATTAAAATCAGCAATTAGACTAGGCTTGTCAAACCCTAGCAACTAGGGTAATTTGGCGATTTATGCCTTGAAACTCCTCTAAAAATTACAAAATTTTATTTGCAAATAAATACTGATTTTTCAAACACTCTTATCCAAACAGATTCAAAAAATATTATTTTCTAGATTTTATTTTCAGAAAATACAATGGAAATAAGAAAATCCAATATCTCCCAATATATTCCACACATGAATACATTTGATGGCTCAAAACAGAGATAAAAATATTTGAAAATATATAAGAACAAATTCAGAATTTTCTATTAAGTGAAAGTGAGCTCCGAACTAGAAACTAGGGCACTGCCCTACAAATATAATTTCTACCTTTTCAAACAACAAAATCAGCTTCAACCAATGGAAATCAACTACAATAATCAACAACAAATCTGAATTGAATCCTTGATAGGATTGGCAAGAATTTGAAGGGGTTTTGTCCTCCAAATCGTTGGACAAGGAAGGTTTTCGTCCCCCTCAAACCCCAAGTAGGAAACTACGCTCCAAAACCTATTTTTGATCAAATATCTTGGTAACCTTTTCAATGATCAGCATACCACCTTTTATACTATATTCTCCACAAATCCTCCCCTAAAAGGGGCGTTACACTTGGAGGGAGGGTTAAGGTGGTGTTAAAATATTTTTTCCCTTTTCTTCATTAAGGGTTAAGCTAACCCTTACTTACAAGTTACCTTCTAAGTTATAATATAAAAAGATATAAAAAAAAGGTGTCTTTTACAACTTAAAATTAGAACCAATGTTTCCCTTTCCCCTTTCGTTCCTTAGCCTAGGGAAAGTACCAAAAGTATTAGGCTAAAGGTCATGTCCATGCTTAGGCCAAAAAGGGGGAAATGGCAATCCTCCCCGCCCAAAATTGCTTGTCCTCAAGAATTTGCAATATCCAAAGGGGTGTCCCAACACTCCTTATTATGCAATGTTTGCCTATGGTTGTTTTCCAAGGAAAAGAAACCTCAATCCGAATCCCATTACTGTTCCAGTAAATTGAGGGCTGCCCCCAAGCGTTGTGAGTGTTGTAACAACCTTCGGTTCTTATATAGGCCTCTCATGCCCCCACATGAAGCTGCCATAATGTACCTGTTGTTGCTAAAAAGCCACCAGCCCTTAGCATTCTTCCAATTAGCCCTCCAACTATATTCTCCTCCAAACAACTCGCTGCCCCAAGCATAGGCTGCCATATGCAACTCAAAACAGCTGTCATTGCACTTTGTTTCATGCTTCAAACTCTCCAAAACATGTCTTCCAAGGGCTGTAAACCCCCAAGTTGAAGCTATGATCAAATGCCCCTTTAACAAGGAGAAAAACATCTCATCAACCAAACTGTACTTGCTGCTTCGAGGGCTGTAGTTGTGATGTTCAGCCTTGCAATTTCTCAAAAATGTCAAATCAATCACTACCAAGTTGAAATTGGATGAGTTATTCATGCATATATCTTCAAGGGATGCAAATATGCACTCACAAGTTGAGCTAGATGAGCTCAAGCTGCCAAAAGGATCATGGCCCTTTACGAATATGTCCATTTGAAATTCAGTCATGGAGTGTACACTACCTTGGTAAGCATCCAAAAACTCCTTAGGGTCTCCCATGTGCCATGACAAGCTTTCCCCAACCCATAATCGTGGTTTTCCAATTTGCAAAAAGAGAACCATCTTGAAACAACTTGAAGACATACCCTGTATGTAGATACCATGGAAGTGTAAGCAATATTGCATTGGTGTCCTCATGAGTGTTGCTTGTCTTTTCCCTTGCTGCCCTTTTCCAATAGTATCAACAATGATGGGAACACACCTTGAGCCAAAAAAATATCCCAACTTCGAACTTAGAAAGGACTATACCTTCCTTGCACAGTCCAACCTTTTGACAAAAAAGAGGGACCCCTTTGCCCTTGCATTTTCAGAACTTACAAGGGTCTGTAGCATGCAAAAAAAATTAGAATTTATGAATTTTGTGGGCCGCTGAGTTGGCCCTACAAATTCAGAATTTTCTGAGTGTAAAGTGGGCTGATTTTTCCTCAAAAAGTCATGTTTACCTTTGTTGTTTATGATCTGGGCCTTTGCCCAATTCAAAAGGGGTCTAATTCCCTCATCCTCATCCTCTAACACACCCTTGTAGCATGGAATAGGGTGCTGCCCATTACATCTTATGGGCTGTCTATACACAGTAATTTTCTTTCCATCTTTCCTTTCAAAAACACAACAAACTTCAAATTTAGCATGTCTTACTGATTTCATGGTAGGGCGGTCCCCTCTTGGGGTTCATGGCTGCCACCACTCAGAAATTGCAGCCTTCTCTCCATCCTCTTCCCTCAAACTCATGTGGAAAGCCCCTTCATTATTTCGAGCTCTTATGACCCTATCATTTTCCAAATTGACCAAATCTTCCAAGCCTGGAATGTGATAATTTTTTGGGCACCATAGTGGCTGCTCCCACTCAAAATTTGTGACTTCTTTTGCACTTCTTGTTGCCATTGCAACCGGCTCACGTTGTAACCCTACACATATAGAGAACATGTTAGTAAAAACAAGGATGTTTAACAACACCTTTTTTTATCACCTTATCAAGCCTTATGAACATGATGTGCACTCCTCCTTGATGCTTTGATTTTTCTTTACAACCCCTTCTCACCCAGATTTCAAAAGATGCGCTTATGTCACTCTTATCATGGTTTTAGCATGTTATTTTCCTCTTCAAATTCCTCCTTATAATGGCTAGAAATCCACTAGCACATGCTTGGATCACATCCACAGTGTTGAGGGATGGGAAGCACCTCTTCCTAGGGCCCATATTTTACCATAGTGATAGTAAGCCTCAGAGGTAGCAAGTTGGAAACGTAAAAAACGGAAATCATTAAGTTACAAACAGCCCTCATAATGACCCACTGGTCATAGCACTTGTTACCTATCACCACTTTCATGATTATCCAAGCTGAACCTTTGGCAAACCCACATAAAACATAATGTAAGTGAACTGTATAGTGACTGTAACAGTGATGAATTGCTCGTTTTTTCCTCCCAAACAGCGATATGCACCTTGCACGACTTGCACCTTGCGACTACACATAGCCAACCCTTACATACACAACACTAATTAAGGTGTTCTCCTTCATACCATGGCTGTTAAAGTGTGCTTCCCACATGGAGTCTGATTTACAAGAGCTGGAAATAAATCGAAAACAGCTGTACATACCTCAATTTTTGCCAATGGTTGTATACCCTTGCCTTGCATGCTTCCCTTGTAATGAACCCAAAAACTATCAAGAACAAGAAAATTACCAATAGGCCAAGATCTTGAAACAATACTTAGAATTGATTCGTATTGATTGCTTGAAATAATTACAACCCAAACCATGCTCAAATAAGCCTAAACTCGGATTTAGAGTTGACATGCAAAAATTCTAAAAAAACTAACGTCTAAAATAAAACTTCTATTTTTAGCAGCTGTTATTTTTAGTAAGTGACGCATGCAAGTGTGTGCAGCTCGAAAATTATTCCGAAATATTCTAAACACTAAAATTACCCTATGGGACGAAATTCAACTGAAGTTGACTTTCGCTTCTAAAAATAGACAAATCCCAAAAAAAATTATTAAATTGAATTTTCGGACCCTATTTTTTCTGCATCATTCTCCTCTGGTTGAAAACAACTCAGCTCCCGCGAGTTGTCTTGATTGTACTGCTGCCGTTTGTCTTTGTCAATCTTCTTCAACTCCTATTCTGTAATCCAAGTGTTGTCTTCTTGCTGCAAGTCTTTCCACTGGACCAAATACCTGTTATAATTTCCTTGCATTGTGCACTGTCTTATCCAAACCCTGCACTATCTTGACCTTTTTCTTTGGAACCTGTTGCCAATTTACTTCTTCATCTTCATCACCTTCACCATCTTCTTTATGGAATTCATATAAATCTGAAACATTAAATACTGGAGATATATCAAAATTTTGTGGTAAACTCACCTCATAAGCATTGTCATTGATTTTTTTCACAATTCTACATGGTCCAATTTTCTTGTACTTCAATTTATTATATGTGCCTTTAAGAAATCTTTCTTCAAGTAAACCATTACCAACTCTCCTTCAAATACCTTGGATTTTCTTCTGACATTTGTTGCTGCTTTATATTTTTTGTTACATCCCTGCAACTTTCTTCTTACTCCTTACAACTGCTGCATATGCTCTGCAAACGCTTCTGTATCATCACTAATTCGATCTACAATTGGCAATTGTACCAAATCTAAAATACCCATAGGACTTCTCCCATAAACAATTTGAAAAGGTAACTTTTCTGTTGATCTATTCACTTAACTTTTATATGCAAACTCAGCTTATGGTAAAGCCAAGTCCCATTGCTTTGGCTTCTCTCCCACTATGCATCTCAATAAATTTTCCAAGCTCCTACTCACAACTTTTGTCTGTCCATCTATTTGTGGGTGATATGCACTACTGAATTGTAGCTTAGTACCCGTCTTCTACAAAGTCCTCCAAAAATGACTTAGAAAATTTGTCCCTATCTGAAATAATAGTTTTTGAAACACCATGCAATCTCATAATATCCATAAAAAATAATTCTGCAACTCTAGTGGCATCATTGGTTTTCTTACATGCAATGAAATGAATCATTTTAGAAAATCTGTCTACAACAACAAAAATTGAATCATTACCTCTCTGTGTTTGGCAATCCCAACACAAAGTCTATACTCAAATCTGTCCATGGTCCTCTTGGAACTGGTAATGGCATGTATAGTCCAGTTTTTTGTGCACGTCCTTTAGCTACCTAACATATTCTGCACTTTGAAACATACCTTGTCACATCTCTCTTCATCTTTGGCCAAAAATACTTTTCATCCACCAAAGCTATTGTCTTCGTCTTACCAAAATGTCCAACCAAACCACCACTATGTAATTTTCTTATTATATTGTCTCATAGAGACCCAACTGAAATGCATAATTGTTTCCCTTTGAAAAGAAAACCTTCCTGTATAAAATACTCATCATGAATAATATCTGTCCCACCTATTAATGGATTCCTGCACTAATCAACTATCTTGCCAAAATATGAATCAGTATCATATAATTTTTTTTATAGCTACCCTCCTGCTCAATGCATCAACTATTTGATTCTGTTTTCCTAATTTATGTTTCAACACAAAAGTATATCCATGCGAAAAAGGAACCCACTTTGCATGCCTACGATTCAACTTCTTTTGTGTATTCACATACTTCAAAACCTCATGATTTGTAAACAGTATAAACTCCTTAGGCACTAGATAATGCCTCCAATGTCTTAATGCTTGTACAATTACATAAAATTCAACATAAGTAGAATACTTTGTTATTACCTCATTCAATTGCTCACTAAAATATGCTATTGGCTTTCCTTTTTGACTCAACACAGCACCAATTTCTACAAATAAAGCATCACAATCAACCTCAAATACTTTGTTAAAATCTGGTAAAGCTAAAATTGGTCTTTTTGTAATCTTCTTCAAAATTTCAAAACTTTATGTGGCTAATCTAGTCCATGCAAATTCTTTACCTCTCATACAATTATGTTATTGGTGCCACAATACTACTAAAATTTTTAATAAATTTTCTGTAAAAAGTTGCTAACCATGAAAACTTCTTACCTCTGTAATGCTTTTTGGAATACGCCGCTCAACAATTGCCTTTATCTTTTCTTCATCCATTTTCACACCATTTGTTGAAACTACAAATCCCAAAAATACCAAACTGTTCTGCATAAACCTGCACTTCTTCAAATTTGCATACTTCTCTTTTCTTAACAAATCCATTACCATTCTCAAATGCTATAAGTGTTTTTCTTTAGTCTTACTGAATATCAAAATAAACAACCACAAACTTACCAATATATTCTCATAGCACTATATTCATCACCCTCATAAATGTGCTAGGTGCATTAGATAATCCGAATGGCATCACCATCCACTCATATAAGCCATCCCTAGTCTTTAATGCAATTTTCCACTCATCTCCTTCATGAATTCGAATCTGATAATAACCACTCAGATCAATCTTGGTAAAATATTTTGCTCCTACAAGCACATCCATCATATCATCTAAACGAGGTATAAGAAACCTATATTTTATTGTAATTTTATTACTTGCTCTACTATCCACACACATTCTCCATCCTACATCTTTCTTTGGAGTTAGCAACGATGGTGTTGTACATGGACTCATACTCTCTCTTATCACTTAGCAATTCAATACCCTGTTTATTTAATTATGCATGTTCTGTTGGACTCATTCTATAAGCTATTTGATTGGGTAGAGCTGATCTTAGAATCAAATCAATTTGATGTTGAATATCTATCTTTGGTGGTAAACCATCTGGGAACTCATCAGGCATAACATCTGCATATTCTTTCAAGACTCTTGCTGCTTCTGGTGGTATTGGCACCATTTTTGTTTCTTCATTCTTTGCTACTAGTGCATAACAGCAACCTGCTCACTTCATATCTTGGATAAATTTTTTAGTACAGACCATGCTTTCTATTTTATCTTCCTCTTTAAGAGGTAACAAAACTACCTTTGTACCACCTTTCCAAAAAGTGTATGTGTTTTTTGCTCCATCATACACTTTTTCGATGGAGCAAAAAACTTGGCCTTGCCAACCTCCAAAGGCCTTGCCAACCTCCTTGCATGGGTGCCAAAGAACTTGGAATTCTTATGATAGCAATGCTAAGTTTGTAAATCTCACCTAGATCCCACATCCATATTGGGAATTTACGATTCCCCATCCCCAAACTCTCTTGGAGAAATTTTTTTCTCCATTTAGCTCCCTTCATCTTGTCTTCATTCTTGGCATGATCTTCATGATGACCAAAATGTTGTAGGAACATAGTAGGAGAGTGATGCAATAAATTATTGTTATGAAAATAATCGTATTGCTTACCTTTATATGTTGTTCTGAAAATTACAACAGACTGAAAATGAACATTAGCACTTGGAATTTTGACCTTGTCTATCACTTTCTCCCCATCAATATGCATAATTTTTCTTCATTTTTAAAACTATCATAGTGATGTTTAAAGAACTCACCTTCCCTTTTAAACTCCCTTAAGTGTTGTCTAGCTTGAAGGGCTACAAATTTCGCCTCCCTTGCCCTCCTTAGCCATTTATCACACCTCCCTTGGGTCCTTGCTATAAGGGCAGATTTTTCTTCCTCTTGGCTTGGAGTATTTTGCCTATTTCCTTGGCATGGAGGATGTCTCAATGAGTTGTGCACCTTCCTTCTTCAAATCTGAATTCGCATGTTTTCTGATTCCTTCATTGGAATCCTCATGAAGGTTCATCCCTCCCTCTTTTCCTTCTTCATGCAGGATTTGTTCTTTTTTAAAAGTGGCTGCCCCACTTGATCCCTCTTCCTTGGTGCAACCCGAAATTAGCTCTTTTGGTTCAACCACCCCTTTGCCTTCTACTTGCGGCATTTTTTGTTGTTCATCAACTTGCTGGAAACTCTCATCTTGCTGCCTTAAAAGTTCTGATTTTTGTAACTCAAAATTTTCAACACTTGGCTGTCCCAGAGTGCTTGATTTTTCCTCAAAGTAAGGTTCTGGATCAGCCCGATCAAACCTCCCAATGAGCCTCCAGCTGAATTCCTCATAGTTGTTTATGAGGTAATGCCTTTGGGTTATCAATCCCTGGAGCCACCAATCATGGGCAGCCCCTTCTAAATGTGTTGTGATGAATCTTAGGGCCTCCTCTACCTCCATGGGACGAACTGCAAGGTATGTACTTAGTTTATCCATCCATGCTTCAGCTGAAATGTTTGTAGAACCATCGAATGTGGGAAGAACAATCTTCATCGAATTTGACAATTTATGCCTTGAAACTCCTCTAAAAATTATGTAATTTTATTTGCAAATGAATACTGATTTTTCAAACCCTCTTATCCAAATAGATTCGGAAAATATTAATTTCTAGATTTTATTTTCAGAAAATACGGTGGAAATAATAAAATTCAATATCTCCCAATATATTTCTCAAATGAATACATTTGATGGCTCAAAACGGAGATAAAAATATTTGCAAATATATAAGACCAAATTCAGAATTGTCTATTAAGTGAAAGTGACCCAAAAGTGAACTCCAAACCAAAAACTAGGGCACTGCCCTACAAATATAATTCATGCCTTTTGCAACCAACAAAATCAGCTTCAACCAATGGAAATCAACTACAATAATCAGCAAAAAATCAAAATTTAATCAGTTCCAATCCTTGAATAGGATTGGCAAACATTTGAAGGGTTTTCGTCGTCCAAATCGTTGTGCAAGGAAGGTTTTCGTCCCCCTCAAACCCCTAGTAGAAAGCTACACTCCAAAACCTATTTTTGATCAAATATTCTAGTAACCTTTTCAATGATCATCATACCACCTTTTATACTATATTCTCCACAAATCCTCCCCTAAAAGGGGCACTCCACTTGAAGGAAGGGTTAAGGTGGTTTTAAAAGATCTTTTCCCTTTTCTTCATTAAGGGTTAAGCTAACCTTTACTCACAAGTTACCTTTTAAGTTATAATATAAAAAGATATATCAAAAAGGTATCTTTTATAACTTAAAATTAGAACCAATGTTTCTCTTTTTCCCTTTAGTCCTTTAGCCTAGGGAAAACACCAAAAGTACTAGGCAGGTCATATCCGTGCTTAGTCCAAAAAGGGGGACATGACACAAAAGTTACCCATTGGCCCACCTATATAAACACCAGTTATGTATGCTACAATTCGGCTACTCCAAAACCCATTTACATCATAATATCAAATGCCTGGCTATATTACGAGCCTTGCACCATTTTCATATCCCTAAAGACATTATGACCAAGAAGTGCATCCAATTTATTTGGACTAAGAAGCAACTAAACCTTTTGGAGATTTGGCGAGTTCAATAATACTTGTGTATCCAAATTGGAATAGAGTTTCATGTTCATCTTCGTACCTCCATTGTACCATAAGTTGTACCATCGCCCATGAAGGGAACCATGAATTACATTACGTTATTTACTTTGTCAATTCATAATTGTCCAAAGAAAAATTTAGCTGCTGCACTATCGAAATCTAATGGCGACAATGCATTTGCTTTCTATGTAGAACTCCAAGCATTGTTATAGATGGTCAATAAAGAAGCCATACAAGAAAGGGTAAGCAACGGTTGTTTCTATTGCTAGAATTTACAACTGAGATTGTTTTCTTTCCTAAGAAGCATCATGTAATAGTTCACCAATCATCCTAAAATAACTAAAGTGGCCCAGCGGAAGGTGTTTTGAATAACTTTTGTAATTTGGTAGTGACAGGGAAGAATGTTGGTGTAATTTGGTAGCAACAAGCCAAGATGTTGGTATTCTAGTTAGCATTTGTTCAATATACTCATTCCAGACAGGGTTTTCTGCCACTTGGACGACATGACCATGTGCTTCGTCAAAATCCTGGAGTACATAAGCACTCACGAACAAGTCCCAGAGCAAGTTTAGATCTACAACCAACTTGTCATCTTCCTTATTAGTTTTCCTTTAAATCAACTTTACAACCCATCAATAAGTCCCCATTTTACCCTTTTCTATTTTTTCCCCAGTTTTCTTTTGGACGATAGACACCACTAACAATAATGACTAAAATGGCAGATGACAATGTATAGACGATGAAAATGGGCATCCACAGAACTAGCCATTCACACAGACATGCTAAGATTCAAAGCAGTGAGGACACAAGAAATGTAGGCATGAAACATCAGCACTGTGGTATAATAAAATCAAACAACAATATTATATATACACTGAATAACAAAGTATTATTAACATTCTATCATAGACACCATCATCACAAGAAAAGATCAACACAAAAAGTATGGAAAGCTAATATCTTCAATATAAATCTGCATTGTATCCATTGGTCTCCAACCAAGGCTAGTTCACAGTGTGTTCCAAAAATAGTTCAAAAATATAGTTGATGATCATACTAATATAAGTATCATCCTTCTATTTTCGATGGAGGAGGCACATGTTCAAATCCGGAGGGAGGTAGGGCATGTATGCATTATGAAGAATATATACGGTAAATGGAAAAAATGATCCCCTTGATGGCTTCTACAAGGGGGGTCTCAAACACCAAATTGGTGTTCGCTTGGCAGTGACCTAAAAAACTACATTTACATTTACCTTTACAACAATACTAAGAAACACCAGTTTATAATTCAAGCTCAATTTTGCTAGGAAATTATAATCCCTATATCAAGCCTGATTTTGCTGAGATACTCCATTTATGTTTCTCCAGACTTTCTTGTTTTCCACTTATAAAAAGACTTCTGATTATGAAAAAAAAAATTACTAATGATGAATCCAAGTTTTTAATTCTCCTTTAGGAAATATTTCACAGTTCTATAATTTACATTATTGGTGTGTTAGCTTTCTCTTTTACAGCTAAGAGCAACATGAACTCACCAAGTGATCAACAAGGTGCAAACTATAACTTGTTCACGGAAGTCCAACATATGATAATCGAGTCCATTACATTAGAAAACTCCTTGGCCTGGCTTCTGCATTTAATTGGGGCACAATAGATTGTTGTCATCCATTTTACGGACCATGAAGCTCTACATTCTTTCACCAACCTTGGTACATTTTTTGTCCTGCTGAATAAAAAGCTCATGCAGAATGGCGATGTTTGCAATCACTAGAACATGAAGATTAGAGAACAAATAGTGGTTCAAATGTTTTTTTAACAAGCTATTACAGAGGCGTCTGTTTTAATACCATGGCAAGTGAATAATCACCAAATATATGCTGTGAAATTCCCTCGATGGTACTGGAATGTAAGGATATGGATATAACACTCATTTGACATAATACCCATGAAGACTACAACATGGATTACAATGCATTTTTTTAGACTTAAAGCATCGGAGCACTACTAGTAAAAGACTCATTGGCTTTGCAGGTGTCACTTTGAAGACATAGATTGTGCACTGTAGCCAACTTGGGTGTGATGATAGGAAGGCCTGTGCTAAATGAGCTCATTGTATTCAAAACATAATTTAGTTTATACGCCTTTGTAATATCAGGTGTAGAGGAGAGGAGGGGAGACGTAACCTGAACTATGATACCAATGTCATGCACAATGTTTTCCCAACAGGCTCCACTTACATACAAATACAGAAGTATAGATTACTTCTCGTGAATTGAGGATTACCGTTGAGGATTTGACATTTGTTATATTATTAAAAGTATTTCCTTGCATTTATTTCATTGACAAATCAACTAATATATTATTATATTAAATGTATCCTTTAGGAGCAAGATTATTCCAACGCTGCAACACTGAATTGACTTCTTCAATTGGTTTGTCTGTCCCGTCAAGAAGGTTTTTGAAAATCTCTCTCCTAATTTTCCTGCTTGACTTCTTTGAAGTTTACATAATTTGGAATGATGTTCTCAATTCTTGATAATGCTTTCTTTAGGAAACTAATATGGAAGGTCAGATGTATTCTATTTTTTAAGTTGCTTTGTTCACTTTTTTCAAATATAGTCAAGGGTTTGTAGAACCCTGGGGAGAGCTTTGTCCATCTTCCTATGGATAGATTCATTTGGTTTAGCTCGATGATATATTTTATCGTCAACTATGATGTCTGAGGCCTTTTTGTATTTCTTCTATAATCTCTTGATCTTCCTGCATTTTCTGTAGCACTTAGTGTCATATTACTACTTTTCTCTTGAGATTTTGATTATCCATAGTGAATGGTATCCATGAGCTGAAACCATATTGAACGTTTTAATGGGATTTCTCTGAGGGTTGAACATCTTGAGACTAGGCATGTGATTTTTAATAGATAATGAGTATACACATTATAAGGTTTAGTGATATCATATTAAAGTATTGTTCCCTTGGGTTCTTGAATAGTTTGTTCATCAAGATGCTTTTATCTTGTTTGTAATTGTGTTACTGAAGCATAGTTTCTAGTTCTACAAAGTGAAGATTCCATCAATGTTGGGGTATCATTCACAATCGTTGACCTTTTATTTGGTGAGGATGGATGAATAAATTATTTGTTTGGTATGCTAAGGTGAGTAATAAATAGTTTTTAGTTGCTGTATATCTAAATTCTTTCTCTAGGTATCAAGCATAGTCACCAGGACATAGAAGCAGTAATGGGTCTCGGAGATGGGATGCCAATTTTTAGATTTGTGGGTGTACTTGGAAATGGCAAAAGAAACAAAATAATAATATTTATATATTTAAAATTTTAAAAACCAAAATACATAAAATTCAATATAGTGATGTCTATTGCTTTGTATTCTTTATTTTTGGCTGCAAATGGAGAATAATTAGATGTGTGGGGCTACTGTAACTCCACGTTTATGTTCTAAAGTTTAAATTATTATTATTATTATTATTATTATTATTATTATTATTATTATTATTAATTCAAGGCAGGTGACATCAATTTTGGGAGATGTGGGAGACTCCAAACAAAGTCTTCGAGACTTCAGAGACATCCCTGTCCTTGCATCTATGTACCCAAGACTCGTCCCGTATACTAGGAGATGCATCTCCCGATTTCTATGGTATCAAGGTTTCCTTGCAGAATAGCAGCTCATTTCAAGATAGAAGGCCCTACAAGATATCAATAATTACATCCATAGGATCCTAAACAGGCATCTAGTTTAGATTTGTTCCCATTCTCAAAATATGATAGAAATTTATATCAAACTGAATACCATCGTATTCTAAAAATAAAATCAGTAGCATAGTGAATGATCAATAGTAACATTCATGGCCAGGTTCAACCATAAGACCTTACAGGTACTGCCCAATACCTCAAACTCTTTTGTTTTGGTGAAATCTATCTTATTTTACTTCATGGAACAACAAAATAGATCAGTCGAACAACAGAGTTACAAGGAAAGTCTTTCCCTAAATAAACTTTAAAATATAACATCTGAGCCTGGGCCCCAAGAAGCAATGACTCAACATCTTTGTAAAAGAATTGTATTAAACTATAGCATGCAAGGTCAGCTCTTGTTTAGAAAGTCTCAGATCCCCTAGGCAGGTTTCTATTCTATAAGCTAGACAAGCAACATCCAAAAAATTATCATCACGTGCAAAATAAATAAAAGGAATCAAAAAATGATGAAGGTAAAATGTATTGATAAAAGAGGAAATGATTACAAAAAGCATCCAGAAATCTGTTTACAGCGGTAAGACAGATTTAGGAAGAACAACTAAGCACCATCAGCTAGCAAACGAGAAATATAACCCAAGATTAAAAAACTACAAGGAAAAAGGCCATATAGCACAGATTAAGTGGCAACAACTAATGTTTCCTGCAGACAAAGAATAATGAGAAATACATAAAGAGGTGTAGGGAAAAAGGGACCCATCAGAACATCTGCATTGCTAAACGTCCTCAGCTATATTGTTATTTTAAATGAGAATGTTCTTTTAATTGAGATTACGATTGGGAGGACCTTGGTGAGATGGTCCCGCCCCTTCCATGTGGCTATCCATAGTGCAATGGTCAAATCCTTGTTGGAACTGCATAGTATTTGGCAAAATAACAGGAACAAGCCTCTCGTTATGTCGGTCCAGATTGGTATCAAAGCTGCCACTGTTGTTAGATCTTCTTCTAGTGTTCCTTGCAGTTTTCAAGTTGTATTCATGACACCGAGCTCAATGATTGTTGGAGGAGATCTAGGCCATAAAATCATGAAGGCGATTAATTTTGTGATTCAGGATTGGAGAGTTATGCTTAAGAAAGTCTATGGCCTCTCTGTTGTGAATTGATAGAAGTGAGTCAAACAACACATTCATCAAGGATTGAGGCAATATTTCCTTGGCACACAGTTTCATACCAAGGACGTCCAACCTGTTTTCAACATTTTTTATGTCATTAATCAACTCCTGATAGATTTTGGCTATGTCAGACAAAGTGGGTTTGGAAGCTGAGGAGTTGGGATGGCCGGTGGAGTAAAAACTGGAGGAGAATGGCCCAACTTGATTGTGATTACCTATTGGAACATAAGTAACATGACATGGATTTCCATGAGGAGAGGAGCCTGCAAAGTGGGGGCTATTAACAAAAGCTTTGAGTGGATTAAGGCTTTTTATTTGAGAAGGGTCATGGCTTTCATAAGCCAGCCTATGAGAAAGCTCAGCGTTAAGCTGATTTTGGGAGATGGATTCCATCCCAGAGTGATTAGAATGACCGAAGTCCATAGCACATACCTGAGTGCTGGTTCTATTTTTTGAGGCGCAAACCTGCTTAATACTTTCAACACTTTGATCAGTGACAATGGCATCATTGTCAATGCAAATAACATCTTTTGCGACTCTTTGTGAGCCTATGATTGTGAGTTGGAGGCAATTGTAATACTAAAGATTTCTCTCTTACTTTTGCAGTAAATATTCAGAGACTTGCTTTTTTGCAGGAAGCAGATGCAAGTAGGAGTATTTATAGGCCTTTTTTTTCCTTGGTATTGGACACCCACAATACACTCTGATGAACACTGTTACAGTACCAATAGCCCATGCTGTAATTTATATGATTTTACTGCACCTTGTAGGATTGATGCGAGCAGTTGAAATAGTGTTCTCTTATTGCAAAAGTGTCCCATCCTTTTGGCCAGAGGGATGGTATGCAACCCATATAGCTATAAGGAAGGAGTCCTTTAGCAGAACTACAAAACAAATTGTGGTGAACCAGGTCGAATAATATCCTTGTTGATAGAATGCATGGGGACCCAAGCACCATGGATTGGGAAGGGGCACCCATTTCACAAAGTCTAAGGTGACACTCAGCTCTTTTGAAGTGAGCATACGAAAACCATCCCACGCAAATGTCATCCCATTGAATGCCAAGATGACTTTGAAACCTTAGAGCCCACCATGAGACTTTTTACAAATCCATTAAAAAGCATTTTGAAACCAATACGAATTATAAACAAGTGTCTTCAGGCATTGAAGGAAGGAAGACAACTGTCAGACAAATACAGAGAGTAGGCCATGAAATTATCATCCAAACACAATAACTAAAGTGACCCATGACGAAATTGGTGAGGTTGTAATGGAGAATACAGAAGTTGGCAGAGAAATCATAATGGAAAGGAAGAAAAATAGTAAAGGTGGTTCAGTGGTATGTGAAAATGCATTTAAGGAAGGTATGTAAGAACAGACCACGTGGAACAATTAATGCGTGATAAATTGAAAGGATGAGGTCAAAGAGACATGGTAGAAGAGTAAGCCAAGCAATCAAAAGATAGTCAACATGGGCATTAAAAACGTGTCCATGGGAGGGGTGTGGGGTCAAAAGATGAATGACAACGTAGGGAAAGTAGGAAGGGGTCAAATTAGCATTCGTGGGTCAAGAGTTGCAAGTGAGGAAGGGTAAGTATATGACCTTATCAATGACAGGGTGAGATAAGAGTGAGATATTCAAGATGGCACTATTCATGGGGTGTTGAGCAGCTGAGTGCTTGCTCCAAGTCTACCATTCTTTGGATATGTGACAGTAATTTGGAATTACCCAAGAAATATGAGAATGAAGGTTTATGGGAGCAATAAAAAAGACATTTGCCAGTTTGTCAGTGACTTTATTGATGTCTGGGTCAATGCTGAATCATAACTTCCTTAAGTTGGAGGAGGTTTTGCCAAATTCTACTCGCTAAATCATTCCATTGCCAGTGACCAACTGTCTACGAATTATCCAGAAGGCTTTGAGTTTATTGATGAAAATTAGGACTAAATTGGGACCCCCCTTGATAATTAGCTTCAGGACTCTATGTTCTATGGCCTTGTGCATACCCATATGCATATCAATAAGCTTTGCATAGTTGTTTGTCTGATGCCCAATATATTGGGAGTACCTTATAAATAGTTGACCTTATAATCATGTAACAGTCCCCTTATTGCTGCAGGGCCCGGGTTGTGTTTTGACGCTCTGTAAAAATTCAACTTGAAAAATCCTTCAGGAGGCAGGTCCCAATTCTGCTTTGAAAAGATTCTGAGATACTTACCATAATAATGAAAAGGAATGCTCCATGCTTTTGCTATATGAATGCTCCATGCTTTTGCTTTTGAAAAGATTCTGTCATACTAGCTGAACGAAAAAGTACAATATTTCTCCTATTGCAAAATAAGAGCAGTGGACCTAAGTTGATTTTGGATATGACTCACAATGATGTTTGTCATTATTAAAAATATGAGCATTTCTTTCCCTCCAAATGTGCCAAAGCGTGAAACTAGGTGCAAGTTGAGCTAGTAGTTTTAGAATATTCATCTCGAAATGCTTACCTTTCCAGCAGAGAGACAGATTAGCAAAAGAGCTTCTTGATGCGTGAGAGATTCCTAATGCTTTGCCAATATTGGTCCAAACTCCAATAGCATGAGGACACAAGTAGAAGAGATGTTCTATTGTTTCCAGTTCGTGAATGCAATTAGGAGAAATTAGGCCCTATCCAACCCTTCTTCTGAAGATTATCTGTGGTAAGTAAGGATCCATGAAGAAGCAACCATATGAATCCTTTGATTTTAAATTTAGACCAAGTGGACAGAGACCAGATTTTATTCCATTTTCAGTCTGGCAGTTGGTCAACCTCGGTGATCACATCATAGGGTGTGGAGAGTTTGCATTCACCAGAAGAGTTGTGGGGCCAGATCTTGATGTCCATACTATTACCACTGAAGATCACTCTAATCTGAAAAATCTGTAATATTCAATTGGGATGGGTGATTTTGGCCTGCTATGCAAAGCTTCTTTGTATCCCAAACAGATTGGCCATCTAGGTTACATAGACTACAATCTTTAGAAGCTTTAGTCCTTGTTGTTATAAAGAAGCTTGTAACTGAGAGAGTGTTACAAAACTAAGTGGTAGGTACCGCTCCCTGCTTTCTTCCCAAAAAATGTTTCTGTTTCATTTCCCAACTTTCCAAGTGGTGTTATTTTGCAATAGCATCAATCCTTTTCAGAGCAATTTTGTTGTTCCTAACATAAGGGTGCTCCACTGTGAATGCAGCAGATTGATTGTTTTAGCCTGTAAATATTTGTCTTTGATAATGGTTTACCAAGTTGAAGAAGGATCCTTCCACAACCTCCAAGCTGATTTCATAGACATGGCCTGAGTTAATTTGTGGAGATGCCTAAGATCGTGTCCCCCCTTGCTGTTTTCTTTGGCATATTTTCTCCCACGGTATCAGGGGGTATTTGAAATTACTATCAACACCCCTCAAAAGAAAATTCCTTTGAATTTTGATGGCATCTTCCTCTAGATGCTTCAGAAGGGGTATAAGCTTTAGAAGATGAATAGGAACAATTGCATAACAGCTTTAATAAGTTGTAACCTGTCTGCAAATGATAGCCATCTGTTAGTCCACTTGGATAACTTGGCTTGCACTCTTTGGATTACACCATCCCATACATTATGTTTCCGTGACAAGTTAAGTGGAAAACACAAGTAATTCATAGGGAGGGAACCTTCCTAGAACTTGAGAACTCAAAGAATGGCCTGCCTTCTACGAAGAGGAACATGAGCAAATATGGCATGGGATTTTAAATGACTGACCTGTTGCCCTATGGCAATTTGATATCTTCTTAAGGCTTGCCCAATCTAGTTGATTTCTCGGAAAATGGGCGTTGAGCAAAGAAGTGTGCCATCAACAAAATGAAAATAGGAGTATCTAAGGCCAGTAGGACTTGCACGCATCCCATGAAGTTTGCCTATCAAGAAGCTCACCCATAATAACGAAAAGACAAGGACTGAGATGAAAAGTGGTGCACTGATGCAGCTGTGAATCCACTCAATGATGTCCTCTCTGAAACCAAAATTGTCCAGTGTAACAGATATCATGGCCCAAAAGAACAATCAAATGCCTTTGCTATGTCTAATTTGAGAAGCACCCCAGGTTCCCGTTGACTATACAATGAGTGTATTATTTCTTGTACTGAACTAATATTATATTCCATCCTTCTTCCTGGTACAAACGCAGATTGAGAAGGGGATATTATCTTATGAACTTGGCCAGAATTCTGTAAACTATATTGCACAATGCAATTGTTTGGTATTGATCAATATGCTCCACCTTTGATTTTTTTTGGTACTAAGGCCAATTTTGTCACATTAAGAAGTTATAGCATCTTTCTTGTTCTTCCTTGATTCTTCCATCACATTCAGCAGGTTAGATTGAAAGATTTACCAGAATTTTTCATAAAATAAAGCTGGGAAGCCATCGGGATCTGGGGCTTTATCAGGGTGAAAAGAAAATACAGTAGCTTTTAGTTCTTCCTTGTCTATGGGTCTCATCATATTACTGGGGGTATTCCGGTTGCGCTTGTAAGTTTGTGTAGCTGTTTGGTTCCTCTGCTAAGAGTTGTTGGAAGTATTCCATTGCATACTTCAGGATGTCTTTATGATTGGTGAGAACAGGTCCATTGGGCTTTTGTATCTGGTATACTGAAATTTTATGCTGCTTATTAATAATAGTTTTGTAAAATAAATTTGTATTACCATCTCCATAATTAACCCATTGTTCTCTTGATCTTTGCCCCTAATAATGCTCTTCTTCTTGTTGAATCAAGGTATCAGATTTTGCTCTTGCTGTGCCATTTCTAGTGTGAATCCATAATATTTGATTTGATGCTTCAATTGCTACAAACAAAGTGATTTTCTTGTTTTTTTAAATGTTCCAAAAGACTTCTTTGTTCTAGCGGTTTAATTTATGTTTTAAGGATTTCAGTTTTCCCATGAACTTATACATAGCATATCCTTGGATGTGGTTCGCTTCATTCCACCAGTTGATGATATCACCAACCCGATTTGGATACGAGACCTACATTTTTTCAAACTTAAAATGTGGCCAAGCAGAGATCTATTGTGTAGAAAATATATGCAACATTATAGGCCAATAGTAAGAGAGAGCGATATTACCAGCTTTTACAGTTTAAGTGGATATTTGACTGCAGCCACTGATCTACAACAATGACCCGATCAATTTTTTCTGTGAAGTGATGTAGACCTTTCTGCCTATTACACCAAGTAAACAGTCCTTGAGATTATTCAAGATCAATCATAGAATTGTCCTGACAGATTTTCAAGAGCAGCAGCTGTCCTGCTATTAAATCCTGTCCCTCCCTTTTTTCTTTCAAGCTGGTTATTGTATTAAAATCCCCCATAAGGATCAGATTATGCAGTTTATGATCCGCTATCCACTCATATATTTAAGCAAAATAGAAGATCCTGATTTTTTCCTTTGGGGGAATACAGATATTCACAAAAGAAAATGGGATTTGTAATTCTTGACAGAAGAAAATAGCAGCAATACCCCCAATGAAAGGAATCGAAGAAAAGGTGAACATATGTGGACGGATCCCCACAGATTAGTGTTTTTGAGTCTTGCCAATGTATTGTATGCTTTGAACCCCAGATTCCAGGAGAAGTAGAAACTTTTTTGGTACCTGTTCTAGCAGTTTCTTGAAGAAAACTAGATCAATTCCATCATATTAGATTTGGTTCTTCAGGAAGAAGTGTTTATTCAGTGCACCCATACCTCTAATGTTCCAAGCAAGAATCCACATTATTGTAACTACTCTTCAATGGAGGTGCTCGCCTCCATTGACTCCTCACCATTCATAAATTTAGGGACCCAGATCTGCATTTGTTGTGCACTTTTGGGGTCTATACTGTCATCTGCCATATCCATGGTGTCTGGTAGAGATTTGCACTTCTTTTTGGGGTCTAACTTGTGCTTAAGCTTCCACGATATACGATCCATGATAAGGTGAACAAGGGGTTGTGGATCCTTAGAACCGGGCTTCTAATTTCGGCCTTGAGAGCTGGATGTCCTTGATTTCACTAAAAATTTGATGGGATCTGAATTTTTTACCATGATTGGGCTGGAGATTGCTTGAAGTAGTTGACACCTGATGATTGGGGGAGGAACTATGAGCAATATCAATTTTTCATTTTCTTATGCCTGGATCTGCCAACGCCGCAAATGGGTTGTCCAGAAGAATGTCTTTGGACTCCTCTTAACTACTAGTCTCTTTAGCTTTCCTTAAGTATGCTTTCTGAAATTTGTTCTCACCCACTACAACCCCTAATTTTAGCCCGGATTCTGGTCTTGCTAGCCGTTGCAGGATTCTTTAGCTCTTCGGTGGATTGAAATACACCTTGTGGATGCTTCTGAGGTGCCTGCATGGGACAAACTCTTGCCAAATATCCATCTTAATGCTGATCCAACATCTGAAGGGGATGTTTTCATATTTCAGTGATTGTTCCCATTCAATCCCTCCCATGTCGAGGATTATTCACTCGTGTAGGGACTTTTCTAAGTCTATAAAAATGCAAATCCTAGCATAATTGAGCACTCCTTAATTCCTGGTGAATTCAAATGCAGCTATATACCAATCCATGCACAGCACTAGCACCCTGTATACTCCTCCTTTGTACACTTGCACAACGTGCACACCTCTCACCTTGGAGTCATATTCGCAGTCCCACACAGGGTACTCACGCTTGCTCATAGTCCTATGCAACATACTCACACTCACCCCTTTTTGCAATCTCGCATAGCACACTCACTTGCCCGTGGTCCTGCGCAACACACTCGCACTGGTTCGCAATCCCGCGCACCTATGTCTATCTTCCTCCAATGCATCCATGTTTCAGCTTGCTCCGAACATGTGGCTTGGCAAGTGGCACTTCTCAGCCTAGAGCATGTCAGTTATCCAGTTGGGCAATTAGCTGACACGTACCTAGAATATCAATCATCACTCAACAAGGAAGATGAAACAACTTGTAACCATATTCTTTGTAACGAACAACAATTGTAACTGCTTCTTGTATTACATGTATAAATATGTAACATATGCATCTGGCCAAGGGTCAAAGCCATACACAATCATTGTGATAAATAGCATGCTCTATGTATCTACTCTATGATACATTGGTCATAAACATTTGTAAATCTTTGTGTTCTTTCCCTATTCGTTCTCATTCAATAGAAGTTGCATTTCTGCAAGCATCAGACTTTCGCTCCATTGAATGTGTGTTGTTTGGTTCTTTCTAAATTCTTCTGCACGCATTCACTCTTTATACTGCAAGTTATCTCTAATGTGTGGTTGTCCCCCACGCCCCTGGTCTTGGACCTCATAGCGTGGATCATTGGTATCAGAGCATAGCTCTTTGGTATCTTTTCTATGCCTGTAAACATGTGAGTGCAACGAGAGAAAGAAGGTACATCAGTTGGTTTTGTTTTCGACTAGCCAAAGGAAAGCTATAGCAAAAGTAAGATGGTTGATGCCTAGAAGTAACCTGAGGCAGCCCCAGACGTTGAAAGGCTCATTGCCAATGCATTGGAGGCAAAGCGCACCGAACTTTTTGGCCAATCAGTGAGTTGATAATGTAAATCAACCCAACACCTTCCAAGTCGCCTCCACAATTCACTCGACAACGGTTTCAGCAACAAACCCCCTTCAAAGTGCAAGTCAATCTCGACATTCCTTTGTTTGACGACAAAATCAACACCAAAGCATTGGATGCCTAGATTTGACACCTCAAGGCATACTTCTTAGTCAATTGTTTCACTGATGTTGAGAGGATCACCTTCATAGTGTTGAATATGTCCATTATGGTGCTTCATTGGTGGGAGAATGTCAGCACATAGTGTACACAAGAGTGTGTTACAATCGAGTCTTGGAAGACTTTTGTCAACATGCGAAAGGAAGAGTACTATCCTCTCCGTCACCTTGAGGATGAAATATCAAGTTCCAACAATTGCGCCAACATAAGGAGCAGTCAGTGGAAGACTACACCAACATATTCCATGACTACTCTACTTGTCTGCGAGAGAACTTGAGAGAACATAAGGTGTTGAAGTACATTAGCGGACTCACACCTTATATCTTTGCGAAGATGGAGTTCCTGACTTCTAACACTTTGGGGCAAGCCTATCACAACACCACCAAGATCGAAGCCAAGAAAAAGACGAAGCAACATCTCACCTCTTCATCCAAGGCCATGTGCAAGAGTTAGCCAACGCACAACTCCTCATCGCAGCCTTTTGTGCAAAAGCAAAACGCTTCTTGCAAAGGAGAGTAGCCCAAGAAGACTACACAAAACGCAAAGTCTCCTGCACCTTCTGCTTCGAACAAAGGCAAGAAAAAGTCCGGTGACAAGTGGTGCCATTGTCATCTCTCGCACACCCATGATGACTCTGAATGCCATGAGCAGCAATCCTTGATTGCCCAATCTACATCAAGTCCTGCGCCAACGGAAGTCACTGATCCAAATGCTACTTGTCTAAGCACTAGCACCACAATGATAGACACCTCTTAGGAGTGCGAATGCCTTTTCCGCACCAAGTTATGGGTGAAGGGTCAGCGTCTTTATGTCTTCATTGACAATGGCAGTCAAAAGAACATCATTGTGAAAGCCACAACTCAACGCCTTGGCCTTGCCACTGCTACGCATCCTAAGCCATACTCATTGGGGTGGCTCCAGTAGGGGAAGGATATACAGGTCTGACGACAATGCACCTTCTAGTACAAAGTCAAGCCTATGGAGGACACTCACCTTTGGAGGTTTGCGACATCTTGCTGGGGAGGCTGTATGTGTATGACTATGAAGCTACATATCATGCCAAGCCACAACATTGGACTCGCTTCTTCAACCTCTTTGAGTCAACGCCCATGACCAATGTCACCTTGGTCTCTGCCAAGCAATGTCATAAACTCAATTCACATGCACAGAAGTTTGTGTTACTCATGGTTTGCCTGATACACATGCGCGCAAGAAAAAGCAGACTTTGGCAACGTGCACCATGCGATCAACATTGCACTAAAAACAACTAAACAAGTTATTGAAGCAGCATGATGAAGTCTTCACAAACTTGAAGGCCCTCCCAACGCACTGCAAAGTAAAGCACCACATTGATTTGGTCCCTAGGTCCCCTCTGCCGAACAACCCTCTGTATTGCAAATTAGTTTGGGAGAATGATGAAACCAACGCCAAATACAAGAGCTCCTTGATCAAGGCAAGATCAAGCCTAGCTCTTCTCCTTGCAGGAATCCCATAGTCCTCACGCCCAAAAAGGATGGGTCCTAGTGTCTCTACATAGACTATCGTGCACTCAACAAAATCACAATGAAGAATTGGTATCCATTGTCATGCATTGATGACCTCCTGGACCAGCTCAAAGGTGCCAAATACTTCACCAAAATCAACTTGAAGTCAGGTTACCAGCAGGTTCCAGTCCATTCTGAAGATGTCTAGAAGATAGCCTTCAAGACAGGGGAAGGATTGTACGAATGGTTGGTTGTGCCTTTTGGCCTAACCAATGCACCAGCCACATTTATGTGCTTGATGGACGATCTACTTAGACCTTTCCTCAACTCCTTCGCCATCATCTACCTGGATGACATCCTCATCTTCAGCAAAACTTGGGAGGAGCATGTGGAACATATCACACATGTCTTAGACACCTTGTGTCAACAAAAGTTGCAGGCCAACTTAGCAAAGTGTACATTTGGCGCTACACAGATCCAGTACCTAGCCTACATCATTGACCGCACAAAAATTCATGAAGATCCAAAAAAGGTCAAAGTGATCCAGGATTGGCCTGCTCCATGCAATCTCGCAAAATTGAGTAGTTTTCTTGGAATCACAGACTTCTACCACAAGTTTGTCCTTGGTTTCTAGCACATCTCTTAGCCACTCAATGACATAACATGCACGAAAACCAAGTTTGACTAGCATGTTTTTGAGGTACTCAAGCAACGCCTCTACATAGCTCATGTACTTGGCCTCCCTGACATTGAGCATTCCTTTGAGCTTCACACTCATGCATCTAACCATGCACTTGATGCAGTACTCATGCAACATGGACACCCAATTGCATATTATTTAGAAACATTTAGCCACACAACGCAAAGGTACTCCACTATGAGAAAGTTGTATGTTATTGTGCATGTAATTAAGTAATGGCATCACTACATCTTGGGAAAGGAGACAGTTGTTCATTCTGATCATAAGTCACTTCATTTCCTATAGACACAAAGCAAACTAGAGAACATGTGCCACATGAAATGGATGACGTAAACCTACAACAGTTTCATCTTGTGATCAAGCACAAGAAAGGGAAGGACAACAAGGCAGCGGATTGCCTAAGCCAACCACCAATTCATACACTCATCATAATGTTGGACACGTGCAACCACAACTTCACAAGCTGGGTATCCATCTACTCAATTGATCAGGACTTTGCAAAGACTTACACCAGCCTTGCGCAAGGTAAACAAGTTCGGGAGTTCTACTTGTCTAACCATCTTCTCTACAAGCTCGGGCACCTCTATGTTCTTGGCGGCGCACCTCGCCAACGACTCATCTGGGAGGCAGACTACACCAAGACATCAGTACATTTCAGTGCGATAGACTCTAGCCGCATTGCAGTTGCACTTCTACTAGCCGCACAAACGTGGAGCACCACCTCAACTCTTACATTCCTTGTTGCATTGCCAAGCCCACGAACAAGAAGCTTGGACATTACACACCACTACTGGTTCCATCCAGACCATGGAAATCTATCAACATGGATTTCATGACTGGGTTGCCTCTGACGAGACACCAACATAATGTTGTGTTTGTCGTAGTGGATAGGTTTTGAAACATGGCTATCGTGCTCACTTGTAAGAAAGACATGATGCAGATGGCGACGCGCAAGCCTTCTTCAACCATGTTTGGGTTCACTTTGGACTTCCAACATCCATCGTCTCCGATCGAGATCCGTGCTTTGTAAGTCACTTTTAGCAATCATTGTGGGTCTAAATGGGTAAGTAGCTAGACCAGTCAACAACATTTCATCCACAAATAGATGGCCAAACAAAAGTTGTCAATCACACACTTGTTCATTGTATGTGAATGTACAACCACGCACATCCTCGCACTTGGGAATAAAATATTTTGTACATTCAATATGCCTACAACAGAGCCCTTCACAGCTCTACATGGCATAGTCCATTCCAGACATGTCTTGGGTTTCAACCTCTGACACCTCTAGACATCTACCCCACACCAACTAGGATTGAGTCGCGCGCATAGGAACGGGAAGTAGACAAAGCCGAGAATTTTTTGCACCCATACAATCTATCCAACAACACGTTTAGCAAATCCTTTCTTGCACTCAAGCAAAGTACAAGGAGCGCCATGACGTACATTGCACCCCTCATCCATTCCGAGTTGGTGATAAAGTCTGGTTGCACCTTTAGAAGGAGTGTTTCAAAGGTCCACACTAGAAGATCAAGCCTTTGCGCTATGGTCCTTACACCATTCTACACACAGCTGGTGAGAATGCTTTCATTCTTGATCTACCTCAGTACTTGGGCATGCACCCAATCTTCAGCATGGAGATTCTCCACCCTTAAGTTCCTCCACTTCTTGAGCCAACAGTGACATAACATCCTTCTAATCTCAATCCCAAACACTTGCGCCCCTTAGATGAGAAACAAATCATTGAAGTGAGCGACACATGCAACCGCCATGGCACACATCAACTTTTTAGAGTGGTCAAAGTGGGGCAATATGTAGATCAAATGATACAATTCGCGACAACTTCAAATGCAGTATCCACAGTTACACAAGGATGCAATGGAGACCACTGCTCTTCAAGAAAGGACAAATGATCCATGTGCAGCTCCTGCACAACATATACTTCTCCTTTGTACACTTGCACAACATGCACACCTCTCACCTTGGAGTCTTACTCACGATCCTATGCAGCACACTTGCACTTGCTTGTAGTCCTACGTTGCATACCTGCACTCCCACTTGTTCACAACTCATGCAACATATTCGCACTTGCCCGCAATCCTGCGCAATACACTCACACTGGTTTGCAGTCTCACACGCCTCACTCGCAGTCCCCCTACACCTGTCTTCCTCCAATGCATCCACATTTCAACTTGCTCCGAATGCGTGGCTTGACAAGTAGCACTTCTCAGCCTAGAGCATGTCAATTATCCAGTTGGGCAGTTAGTTGCCACATACATATAAGATCAATTGTTGCTCAGCAAGGAAGATGAAACAACATGTAATTATCTTCTTTGTAACAAACAACAGTTGTAAATGCTTCTTGTTTTACATGTACAAGCATGTAACATATAAATCCGGCAAAGGGTCAATGCCATACACAATCATCGTGATAGATAGCATGCCCTGTGTATCTACTCTGTCATACACTGGTTGTAAGCATTTGTACATCTCCGTATTCTTTCCCTATTTACTAACATTATATAGAAGTTGCATTTTTGCATCAGACTTCCGCTCCATTGAATCTGTGTTGTTTGGTTATTTCTGGATTCGTTTGTGCACATTCACTCTTTATAACTGCAAATTATCTCTAATGCGCAGTTGTCCGCCACGTGCCTGGTCCTGGGCCCCCATAGCGCAGATCAAATGCAGCTATATAGTCTCCTATGGTGGATCCAATCTTCCTAAGAAATGATTCCTGTCAATATTAAGAAATTATTCTTGGCAAGCAAACCCAAACAGGAACTGAGCTGGATAAATCTTCCATGGGGTTGAAAGTAGGTAACCAATGCTTCATGAAAAGCCCTGATTTTTTGTAGAACCATGGCCCTACTTGTAAAACTAGCTCCGTACCTGTTTTGTGACAAAAACTGCATGGAAATGTCCCTTTGGCATCAAAAGAGGTTCCACTTGACCACTAGGCTTCCAATTTTCATATACCCAAAGACTTGGAGTTTTGGAACTTGGAAGGCTCACATAAATATACAGAATAGAGCATGGTTTTTCATCATCCATAGTCCATTTTCCATTTCATCCATGTTGAAATAAATTGTGGGGGGGGGCGGGTGTTTCCATTTTGAGTTAACAGCCATTTTCTTTTGAGCATGGGAAATTGGGCTTTAATGATTGCATTGATTGGTTTCTTGGCATGGCTCTGGACAAAGGCTTTAAGTTCATCTCGACAGACTTAATACTCTTCCTTGCTGACAGCGGATCGGAGATTTGAAGCTTTTGGGGAAAATAATTGAATGTTCTCCATGATCAAGTCTGTGTCAGGCTCCAAGACAGAGGCAGAGACAGGTTGGATCGAGGAGGCCATGACCTCTTCACTGGGGGATCTGAGATCCAATCAGTATTATACCGTTCAGAGATTGAAAGAATCTTGGAGGATGAAGTTAGAGGGGGTTGGGAGGGCATTCAGATTTTGGCTCGGGATCTTACAGGAATTATATATCTGTTATTTTAAATTGTACTGATAAACAACTCGGTAATAATATTCAATAATTTTCTCACCTATATATATAATGTCACACATAACCACCACTGCAGATGCTCTCCCATGGGATCACAAGGAATCAGACTTATTAACAGTTACTTGTTTCAAGCTAGTTATAATCCTTGAACATTTCCATTCACTTATAGAACTAGATGTACTTCAGAGTTCGTGTTATTAGCTCCTTTAAAAAATGATTATAAATATAGGACAACAAAAGTAAATTTTGAAAGTTCATGAAACCACACTTGCTTCTTGAAATGCAACCCATGCACAAAGGATTTAGAAACTGATTGCTGTTGTGAAAACAAATGCAACAATCGTTATGTTCATAAACTACAACATTCTCCTGATTTCCAACAATTCTTGAAACTGATTATCAAGCAAGTTTCTGTATATAAAAAACAAATGTTATAATCTTTAGTGATGCTATCTCATACCATCGAAACCTCTCTCTATGAAATGTTTAGGCCATGCCAACCGCTCCTCTGGCCCAAGTTTCTCCTCGACCCTTTTCTACATGTATAAAGTTGGCATCATTTTTTATATTTACTAGCCCAAATACAAACCTAGCAGTAATAGTGTTGACAAGGATAGAAATTTTCAGTGCATAAAATTATATCAGTGCGCACCAAAACAACCAGATTCTGAAGAGGTTGTATGCTGGACCCAACAATAGCAGTCACCTGTGTCCATATAAAATAAATTTCTCAATATAGATTCTGGAGACATTGTGCAAGATTCAGAAAGCATTAAAATGTTTCATGATGAATGTGGATTTAAAATTACAACTTTGTAGAAGAAAAAAAGATAAAAAGAAGACTTGTAGTCGCATAATTTTAATTTTTTTTACCGGACACCCAAATTTCTCATAAATGCATGAAATTAAATTTGTATCAAACTTGATCTTCAAAAGGAAAGTCAATTATGGCTCACTGATATCAATGGGTGAAAAAGCATTCATTCCCATATCTCATAGAAATTGCATCATCAGGCCAAATTCAATCAAACAAGTTGTACCTGAAACATAACTGATAGAATATACTGTTGACGTATGGAATTGAAAATATAATAGCATCAGCACTGTGATTGACATACAACTAAAACAAATTAAAACCTGTTGTTGATACCTTAGCGAGCAAATAACACTAGAATGATAGTAAATTGAGCACCAACATTCATCACATTCATGTAAGTATACCTAACTAAATAAAAATATGTGCTTTAAATATTCAGATGTCATTTTCCAAAGTTCTCATTGATGCAGACGGGACTGAGGGAGCCATGTTAGTGGCTGCCTTACTCCCTAGCAGGTGTTACACACACTCTCTCTCAAGGACACACACAAATACAAGAACTCAGAAAAGGAAACCAAACATACTATTTATTGAATGATTCAGCAGTGTTACAAAGATTCACACACACACACCCTTCCCCTACTGGCTATGAAGAGGACATTACACTCAGTCCAATGACTGAATTTCATGAACATATATCACTCTTGCAAGCTCATGGCTTTGCTCCTCTCTCTTTGTGAACTAAAACTTAGTTCTCTTCCAACTTTGCTCTCCTAGAGTCGGATATCTCTCTTCCCAACTTGCTTGTTCTTTTCAATTCATTCCCAACTCTTCTCAAAAACTGATCTGAATCTTGGCTGCCTGACACTAACACCCTACAAGCCTCTTCGAGCTCCCTCTGTCCTGGAAAACGGTCCACATGTGTTTTTCAGTTCTAGGCAATTACTTTACCCATGCTTTCACCACAAGGAAAACCGTCAGTTTTTGCATACCAACGACGTTGGTTAATGCAGATTAATGATTTTGAAACCGCCACCGGCATTAAGCAGCGGATTCGTCACATCCAAAAAAGGGATCATTTGACCTATGGGAGATGATTTAAACCATAGTTCACATACTTGGACTCGAATCGAACTTGGCAAACCAAAAAAAATTCGACTTGGTAAACACTCGGCAACTTAAAAAAAATACTTAAATTTTCTTAAAAAAACATAAACTTTATACAAATTACAGTTACAAAATGTATCAAATGAGTCCATAAAATGTTGGGAAAGTGTTTTCTATTAGATTTGAATACAAATAGAGTAAAAATCGTATCAACATGCGAATACAACAACAAATTTATTCTTATAAATTTATGATTATTGTCATTGAAAATCATCATCATAAATTGCATATAGATGCAAGTTACAAATTAAAAGAATCTACAATTTCCTTTTGCCCATTCTAGTGAAAGATATGGGAGACTAAGAGGGTCTAGTCCTTGCACATCGCTCGGCTCCTTGCTCTACCTAGAAGGCTGCCCCTGTGGCTCCACCTTGGTACCAAAGGGCACTGACTCCTCCTTTGCCTCATGTTTGACAATCTACAAGGATGTCATCCAATACAATCTCTCTTGTTTCTGTTGTACCACTAACTACACCCACCATAGCTTGTCTCTCGAAATCAGCAATCTCGTCCTCTATGAACAAGAGAGTCTCCTCATCCTGCATAGTCTAGTCACTACAGAGATCAATGACATCCAAAGCAATAGGCTCCTATGATGTGTCCTCCACCTTTATGTGTGAATCTGAAGATTGTATTCCACAAAAAATAAGTCATTGAAATGTCGTTGAATCATTTTATTGCACTTCTTCATGTGAATGGCATCAAATAAAATCCAGTTACGCTCACATCCAGAAGTGCTACAAGGTTGAGATGAAATTCGAAGGGCTAGCTTTTGAAGATTTGGGGTATTTCCACCACAAACCTGCAAACAAGAAATTCAAAAGTTTGTAAGTAATAAATAATTTTAAATTTGTAATTTGTAAGGTATAATTAAAGACTTAATTTTTATTACCTGGTGTCTAGGTGGATCTCCCTTGGATAGCTAGTGTCAAATAAAAGAGTCGCCCCCTACCCTGTTTGTAGTTCTACAACTCTAAAATAATGAGGTCCCTCACCTCAACCTCAGAGGTCATTCTCTCAATGCGTGTTGAGAGGCCCTCCATAACCTCCTCATTAACATATGTGAAGCCATCAGAGTAAAAAAATTTGAGATTAAGGTAGTACCCCATTGCATGAATGGAGTTGATTGTTCCACCTCCGATCAATTTATCTCCCAATGAGATCAAATCTCCCTCAATACCCACTAAAAATATTTTGGATGGCTTCTTTGGCCCTATCCATGGCTTCATAAATGTATCCCATTGGGTTTTGCTCCCCATCCACCAAGCGCAAAACCCTCACCAACTGCTCTGAAATCTACAAAGTTACAAACTTGCAATTAAAGTAAATATTTTGAAATTTTGAAAATAAAGGAATCAACTTGAAATTTAAAATGAAATTAAGTTATCTTGACGATCTCTACAGCTCTCTTCGCAAAAGAATCATCAAAAGTTATCTTTGCGATCCTCTCTCTATCAACTTTCTTTGAATATTTTGAGTCTAGCTATGCTCGACTCACAAACATCTGCTTCAACGTGTAATATCTCGTTCAAGAAAACAACTTTGAATCTGATTTTTTTAAACTAGAAAACAATCTAAGTCTTTATTCGATTCTGGAAATTATAGACAACATGATAAATCAAAATACCAATGTTCCTTGATTTTTCCATAAAACCCTAACTTGAAATAACATGGAAAAGCATGAAGACTGAATTTTTCCCTTGAATTCTCTCAAAAGTCAAGTGATCAGCTTGCAAAAGTCAACGCCTAGCCTGGAAGGTTAGCAATCGGGTCATAAAAGGTGACGTCAATTGTTTGGGGGACTAGTACCACTGAAATAAAAGCCAGAAGTGGGATGCCCAACCTTGGCTAGTTGAAAACCCCTAATTTGCTAATTCAATAATGCTTCACATGAATTCTAGAAATGAATAACTAATTTCAGTCAGTAGTTTGGGGGACTCGTACCGCTGAAATAAAAGCCAAAATTGGGATGCCCAACCTTGGGTAGTTAAAAACCCCTGGTTTGCTACTTCAATAATGCTTCACATGAATTTTAGAAATGAATAACTACTTTCAACCAACACAAATCTAAAATAACTTGTTTATTTGTACAATTGTAACTCCTGCATAGAGTCACCTCTGAAGATTGGAAGGTTTTTGTTCTCAAATCTGATTGCAATTGAGGGGTTTTGTCTTCAAAAGCAAAAGTTGAACCAATTCTGATTGCAATCATGAATATTGAATAATGAATAACTTTTAAGCCCAAATCCTCTATTTTAGAATTTCACTTTTCATTTCAAAAACCCTAAAAGCGTTTTAAAACACTTGAATAATTATTGCACTTAATAAATATTAATTTTGTCCTTTATAATAATAATGCATAAATATTATTTTTCTATGTTATAGAATAACATGACTTTGACAACTTAAAATAATACTATTAAATTATTTTCATAATTAAATATTTTTAAAAGGGGGCATGGCAGTCTGCCCTTTCCAAAATTGCTTGTCCTCAAGCAATTACAAGCTCAAACGCTCTAACTCTCCCCAACTGACCATCTCGGTAATAATTGGATCCAAATCAATCTTGGGAATTTGCAATTCTCAATCCTCAATCCTTCTTGTGATGTAGTTGGCTTCTACTTCGCTACTCTGATATTATCACAAGCTAAAGAACTTGAACCAAGAGATAACTCTGCATCCATCTCAAACTTCAGTATCAAGTGTTTCAAAATATTACCGAGATCCCATATTCTTTTTCATAGATAGCCTTGAATGAAAGGATTTATGTACTCTTTGTTGAGAATGGTGACTTTTACCATTTCTCCACACTTCACATGTGCCAAAATTCTTGCCAAAGTATCAATTTTTCTACCACTATTATTGTTGTCATACCTTGAGCAATGACCTTGGATATTGTCAAACTGCTTATCATTAGTTGTTGACCCGAAAACCAACATTAGTATCTAGTGAGGCCCTTTTCTCATGTGCATGCCTCTTAACAAGGTCTTCCTAGAACTCCACCTCATAAACTTCTTGATTTGAAACATTCCTTTCATATTCTAAGATGTCATAAGAATGATCCAAAAGCACATCTTCTTCTTTCAATGCCTTACATAAATTTGCATCAACTCTACTATATGGAAGACTCAGAAATTTGGCATTAACCAAAAAATTCTCTCCAGATTCTTGCAAATTTGATTTTTTTTCATGCTCCACCATTACAATTGGAGAATTATTTCCCTGAATTTTCTGTAGGTGTTGTTTTTCTTGAGTGGCTATCAACTTAGCTTCCTTAGCTCTTCTTAGCCATTCATTATACCTTTTTTGGGTCCTCATTACATCCCCTGCACTTGTCTGCAATGTGGTTAATTTCTTTTTAACTACATTCTCTGGTTTCTTTTCAAATAATCTCCTTACCTTTGACTTGCATGTTGAATTCATTTTGCTCCTATGTAGATTTTTGAGGCTCAGATTTTGACTTTTCCATGTTTTTTATTTTCATCCATGCCTTTAGATCCTTCTGATATTCTTGCATAGCTTGCAACATCTCTAATAAGGATTTTTGTATTGTCCTCATGATTCACATGTTGGAAAGATCACAACACTAATACCACTATAATATTCAAGAAAACTTTAAATCTGAATTTTTAAATAGAAATCAATCTGAGTCTTTATTTGATTCTGAAAAGTACAAACAACATGATAAATCAAAATACCAATGTTCCTTGATTTTTCCACAAAACCCTAACCAGAAACATTGCATGGAAAAGCATAAAGACTGAATTTTTCCCTTGAATTCTCTCAAACCCTTGCTGAAGATGACTCCTGAATAGTCAACAAGCTTTTGAGAGGTACAACAAGCCTCTAAATTTAGTGATTAGCCTGCAAAAGTCAATGCCCATCTTGAAAGGTCAGTGACCAGGGCCTAGAAGGTGACGCCAATAGTTTGGGGGTCTAGTACTACTGAAATAAAAGTCAGAAGTGGGATGTTCAACCTTGGGTGGTTGAAAAACCCTAATTTGTTGCTCCAATAACCCTTCACGTGAATTCTAAAAATGAATAACCACTTTCAACCAACACAAATTTGAAATAACATGTCTGCACAACTGCAACTCTTGCATGGAGTCACCTCTGAAGATTGGAGGGTTTTTGTCTTCAACCCTGATTGCAATGGAGGGCTTCCGTCCTAAAAAATAGAAGTTGAACCAATTCTGATTTCAATTGTAAATATTGAATAATGAATAATAACTTTTGAGTCCAACTCTTTTTATAATTTCACTGTTCATTTCAAAAAATCTAAAAACGTTTTAAAACACTTTTAAATAGTTATTACTTTTTTAGCCCACTTAATAAATACTATTTTTGGCCTTCTTTATAATAATAATACATAAGTGTCATTTTTCCATGTTATATAGTAAGGTGACTTTGGACAACTTAAAATATTATTATTTAATTATTTCTATAATTAAATATTTCAAAAATAGGACATGGCAAAATGGTGTCAACAAACTACAAATACTTTGCAACATACGGAAGTTAGTTGCAAACCTTGGAACACCTACTCGCACAAGCTCTTTCCCCTTGGTGTGATCTCTCATCACGCTGATAATCCAAGAGTGATTACATGTGTGTTTGGTGATGTTTTTGACATCTTCTACAATTGGTCTCACCCAATCAATTTTTCCTATGTCCTCTTAAGCAGTCTCCCACCCACCACATTTGTTGTTGCATTATCAATGACAACTTGCACAACATTCTCAATGCCTACCTCTAAGACAACCTCCTTGAGCATCACAATCAAGTTTATGCATTCTTTACTTTGTTAGAGGCATCAATTGACTTCAAAAAAACCATCTCACCATTTGAAGCTGCTAAAAATTTGATGAGGGTGCAGTGCCTTCCATCCGTCCACCTATCCAAAAGAATGGTGCATCCAAATTTTCGCCACTTTCTTTTGATCTTCCATAATTGGTTTTGCATCTTCAGCAGCACGCTGGAGCAACCTCCCACTTAAGTCTAATGGAGAGGGTGCCTTGTACGCTATTGTCACTATCATCACCAAATATTTCCAATATAAGCTCTTCGCCATGTTGAAGGGGAAGGTCGTTGTAGTGCCAGAATTTCACACATGCCTTATATGCTTTCTCGTGCACCTCCTTGGTCCACTTTGTACCTTGTAGCGAAGGTTGTGCCCTAGATATGTTTCTATGTACAAAAATGCTATGTGACTAGCCTTTGCTAGAACTGGATGAGGTGAATGTGTCTCACATGCATGGACGACAACTAGAGCCCACAATCTTTGCCATATCTACCTCAATTTTTGTTGTTGATGCAAGAGTATTGGTTGTTGCTACGGCTACTTGTACCCTTGCTTTCTCTAGTTTTTTTTCATCCAACAATGTAAGCTTTGTGTTCGTCTCTTGTTTTGTCTCTTTCGTGGTATTGAGACATGCCATGACGTCATGGCAAGGAATGCATGTGATATGGTACTTGAAGCAATTGATACTTCTAGAAACCTTAATCAAGCAAAACATGCGAATCACACTCCCCTGTGTAATATTCCAAATCGGAATATTTTACATTAATTTGGATTTTCCAAAATTCCTTTTAATACTATTTTATAAAATAATAATAAAGTCCAATTAGATTAATTGTCTATTTCCAAATATAGATTTCGAATATTATAAAGTTACACCACAAGGGGTTTCGTCCTTGGGTTCGATTACAAGGGTTTCCGTCCTTGTAATCAATTACACGATTAAGGGATTTCATCCTTAAAAGTGGTTGTAAGCACAATGCTTATACACGTTTGAATGTTTTATACAAGAGTTGAATGAATGTTTTTCCCCACCACAATGAGTGAATATAAATATAGCATAATCTACCGTCAAAGGTGGTGTCCCATCCAAGAGGCACCTCTTCACCAAAAGATGTGACTGTGGACATTTCTGTCGTTATTTCCGTCGACAATTCCGTTAACATTTCCATTGACATTTCCGTTCACTTCCAACGACAATTCAGTTTGAAACTTCCATTCACTTTCGATAACAATTCTGTTTGATATTTTTGTTCATATCCATTTAATGACTGTTGTATTAAATGGCAGCGCTACTCCTTGGCAGCGATTTCTTCATGTGAAATGGCAGCGCCTCTCCTTGATGGTTATGCCCTTGTCTTATGTTTGGAAAGGGATATTACAAACCTCCCTTCCTCAGATTGCTTGTCCTCAAGCAATTGTAATGAAAATGAGGATTTTATTTCTTTTTCTACAGTATTTCTTCTCAACTTCTTAATATCATTCTTGAGTCTCACATTTTTTGCATTCAGTCCTCCAACTGTTTCCACCTGTGTTTGAGCTAATATCTTCATCTTCAATTTGTTTTTAGTAGCCATTTCTTCACACCGTTGGACCAATCGCTCGCCTATATTAATAATCCATTGCAACTTGATTTGCAAACTTTCCACTCTCATTGCATTGCTTGTTGATAGAGATGTTAGATCCAGCCTTACATCTTCAACAAAACTTAATGTATTAATATAATCTCCTAATTGGGCCTTCAAAAACGCACATTCAAGGCATAATTCCTCATGTTCCTGGCGCACTATTCTTCATTAATTATCAAATTCAGCTCATTTATTAGCCCTGCAACTTTCTGACCTTTCTCATCTGAAAGCAAACCCCAAAGAAAACTTTTCACAATATCCACTATCATAATTTCCAAAGATCTCTCTCTTTGCTCTTGGAAAGGCAGAGTTCCAGACACTGATGACCATTCTGCACTTTACTTATATTCTTGATCAAAGTTAAAAGACCCTCTCGAAAAGCTTTGGTTTGATAGAACTGGCATGTGCTTCCCGACAGCTCCTTGAGAAAGAGCTTCAGACCTTGGGGAGGTTGCAGGAAAGAGGAGTGCCTCCTCAAGATGTCTTAATTGTTTACACTCCTTTAACTCGTTCCTACTTATCTCTAGAATGCTCGGTTGTAGGCATGCCCCACTCTGCCTGCCATTTTCTCTTTCTCCCTTTTCGCATCCAGTTTTGAGAGTTAGTTGAACCTCACTTTCAATCTCTACAATGGATTGATCATTTAATGAACCAGGTCCTATTATGTCATCTTTAACTTCTCTTCTTAATGTTTTTGCTTCCTCATTTTTGTTGCTCACTTCATCATCCATGTAGTCATCAGCGACTTGTTCAAGGTCAAAAATCCACTTTCTAGCTCTGCTAGGCTGCAAATTGTCATGGTCAAAATGAAATGACGGATTCCATGGAGGTACATGATCAATTTTCTTCGAACAAGGAATGATAGATGGCATTTTTAGTGTTTTTTGTGTATTGAAATCAGTCAGTGTTTTTATGGTAACGGTCATTTGTGCCACTGTATTTACCAATTGTTCTTGGTCTTGGATAAATTTATCCCACCACTTAACATCAATTCCCATTTCTCCTATTGGCTGGCTTACCTCTTTAGTTTAATTTCTTCTTTTGTAATATAAATTATTGTTATTTTGCATATGAATTCCATTCCACAGGATGGCAGGATGAGAGCTCTGATACCACTGTAATAATACAAATCGAAATATTTTGCATTAATTTGGATTTTCCGGAATTCCTTTTAATACTATTTTATAAAATAATAATATGAATAATAGTAAAGTCCAATTAAATTAATTGTCTATTTCCGAATATAGATTTCGAATATTACAAAGTTACACCACAAGGGGTTTCGTCCTTGGGTTCGATTACAAGGGTTTCCGTCCTTGTAATCAATTACACGATTAAGGGATTTCGTCCTTAAAAGTGGTTGTAAGCATAATGCTTATACACGTTTGAATGTTTTATACAAGAGTTGAATGAATGCTTTTCCCCACCACAATGAGTGACTATAAATATAGCATAATCTTCCGTCAAAGGTGGTGTTCCATCCAAGAGGCACTCTTCACCAAAAGATGTGACTGTTGACATTTCTGTCGACAATTCCGTTAACATTTCCGTCTACATTTCCGTTCACTTCCGGCAACAATTCCGTTTGAAACTTCTGTTCACTTCCAATAACAATTCCGTTTGATGTTTCCGTTTAATGATTGTTGTATTAAATGGCAGCGCTGCTCCTTGGCAGCGATTTCTTCATGTGAAATGGCAACGCCTCTCCTTGATGGTTGTGCCCTTGTCTTATGCTTGGAAAGGGATATTACACCCTAGGGCAGTCCAAGTAGTATGGCATACTTTCAAGTGGTGGTATAACTTTCAACGAGACAGCGACCACTTGTTGATGTTGACCTTGATGCGGTGTTGGATGCCATTGTATGCTAACAATTTACCTGCAACATGTTTAAATGCAAAAAAAAATTAAAAACATTTTTAAAAAAAAAAAAACTAAACCATAAAGTTGTAAATGTAAACACTAAACCCTATATATACAAAAATATTTAAAAAGACATTTAAAAATAAACTTAAACCATAAATTTGTAAAACTAAACCCTATAAATAGAAACAACAATTTTATTCATAATTTATATAAAACTAACGTCAATCATGAATAAGAATTATGAAATTGAATGGAATGCATGTAAATTTGTCAAACATGTTTAGAGACCTAATGTTAACGATTTAGAAAGAATTTACATGCTTAGAAAAAAAAAAATGAAGAAATAAATAACTTGGAAATAGAATTTCCTCAAATTTGCTCTACAAATCCGCTACATACCATCTCCAATTCGCTCAAAGGATGCGCGTATGTTGTGTGATGAGTGTGGGAGTGTGTGCTTGAAAAGGAGAAAATTGTGTTCTTCCGCTCTTTTTCCCTGTCTTTTATGCATTTTTTCTACGTCGACCATGCATGGCACTATGTGGCGAGTACCATGCAAAAACTCACACAGACTTGGCTTGAAAACCCTGCAAGTATAAGTGGAATATACTTGTGGGGCAGAATTTCCAGCGAGTACTTGCTGAGTATGCTAATTATGAATGAAACCATCTCTTCATTTTTTTTTTCGCATGTCAAAATTTTGACAATGTTCTCTAGATTGTTGTTGATCTTCTTCCATGCGCATAACGTTATTGTCATAGGCAACAAGTTGTACAAACACAAACGTACTCGCAATAGCATGCAAAAGAACCCAATCCCATGATTTTGGTTGATGCACAAGTGTTTGTGAACTTGGATGCTCCTACATCAAATACCTAGAGTAAATGAAATTGTCCATGAGCTCCTCAATAGTTTTTATGTACATGGCAACCTCGGATGCACTCATGCATGTTGTGTCTTCAACTATTATGTTCTTTCACTTGATCAAATACTCCTTGTATTCGCTGCCTCTTTTCTTCTTAATGATTCTTGTATCCAATATTGCCTCTACTTCCTCTCTTGCCTTCTTAGGCAATTGTTGTCTCCAATCCACTCTTGAAGAATATGAACTTGATTCTTCACCACTCCCTTGTTTCTCAAAGTAAGGGTACAAATCCACTACAAAATCTTCAAAACTCTGCAAGGCCCAACTTCTTCCAATTGAGCTTGTTTTATGTTCTTTTGGGGAACCTTTACTTACACAAATGTGCCAAAACCAAGTCACCAACTTGAAAATCTTGCTCTCTTGTTTGATCAGCATGTTGCTTGTATTTCATGCTATTCTCCTCAGACCTTTTCTTCACCTTTGTATGCACATCATGCATACTAGTTGCATAATCTTATGTTTCAGCACTTTTTCTCCTCGTATCCATGGTGTTTCTCAATTCGCAAACACCTCTAAGATTGCAACCATACACAATTTTACAAGGACTCATTATTGTACTTTTGATCACTGAGTTGTATGCAAACTCAGTGTGTGCCAATACCATACCCCATTGTTTTGACTTGTCTCAAACCAAACATCTCAGCAAGTTACCAAGACTTCTATTTACCACTTTTGTTTGCCCATCCATTTGAGGAGGATAGGCTGAACTGAAATCTAACCATGTACCCAATTTCTTCCACAAAGTCCTCCAAAAGTACCCAACAAATCTTGTATCTCTATCTGATACTATGCTGCTCGGCAACCCGTGTAGTCTCACTACTTGAAAAACAAATTTGTAACGTGTGGCATCATTTATCTTCTTACATGCTATGAAGTGTGCCATCTTGAAAAATCTTTCCACGAAAAAAAAAAAGAATCATTGACTCTGAGTTCTTGGAAGCCCAAGAACAAAATCTAGGCTTATCTCTTCCCATGGCCTCTCTAGAATTGGTAAAGGCTAATACAAATCTGAACTCTGATTTTTGCCTTTAATAAATTGGCAAACTCTACATCCTTGCACGAAATTATTTACATCCACATTCATCCTTGACCAACAATAATTTTCATTCAGCTGGGCCAATGTTTTGTTAACACCAAATGTCCACCTAGGCCTCCACTATCCTGCTTTTTCAACAAATTCTCCCTCACTGATCCTTGGGGTATGCAAACTAATGTCCTTTGAACAACAAATCATCATGCAAAAAAAATTCCAACCTTCGAGTTCTTATCCACGTTGGTTGGATTCATACTTATTACCATGCATCTCAGAAATCAAAATCCTCTTCATACAACTCCATTGAGTCAAACCCAATGACTTCTACTCTCATCTCATTCACTACAAGAACTCTTCTACTCAAAGCATCTACAATCTTATTTGATTGATCATTCATATCCTTAAAAAAAATGAATAACTTGGAAAAAATTCAACCCACTTCATATGCTTTTGATTGAACTTACCTTTGTTGTTTATAAATTGCAATACTTGATAATTTGTGTAAAACACGAACTACTTGGAAGACAAATAATGCCTCCACTTCTTAATAGTTTGAAACATAGCGTAGAATTCTTGATCACAAACTGAATTTTTTCACTTTGTTTCACTCAACTACTCACTAAAATAAACAATGGGCTTATCTTTTTGACTCAAAACTGCTCATATGGCTATCCCGTTAGCATCACAATCAACTTGAAATACCTTGTTGAAATTCGACAATGCCAACAACTATTCCACCACTCTTTTACTCAAAAACTGAAAACTGTTTTTTTCTATAATAGTCCACTCAAACTTCTTTTTATCACATTTCTTCATTGTTACCATGTTCGAAAAGTTCGGGTTGTTCGAAAGGAGGAAAAGTTTGAAAGTTTGGGATTTTGCAAAAAAGTTGGTTTGGTAAGTTCAATACGGATTGGAAAATTTTATAAATTTAAAGAATTATAAAAAATAAATATATCATACATATTTGTAAAGAAAATACCACTTACACATAAAAATAAATAATCATGTACGTGTAACATTAATATACCAAAAATAAAAATGCATAACAAAATCTAATAAAGTGTCAAACTTCAATGTTCATAGTTCATAATTCCATACATATAAAATATAATAATAAGAATATAATAGCGTATATTATTAATTTAAGTTTTCACTATTAACATTTAAAAATGTAAATTCTGAAAAATATAAATAAAGAAAAACTTAATTCTAAATTTAACTTTTAATAAATAAAATAATATAATTTTTAAAATTAAATAAAAATTTAAACAAACTAAAGTTATTGTTAAACACATTTAAAAAAGTCATATACATGTTATACTTAGTCTCTTATACACGTAAATTGTAATACAAAATTATAATTTGTTAAATGAAAGAAATGAATTTTTATAAATTAATAATAGTATGTTTAATATTAATAAACCTAATTTAATGATTTACAAATATAAAAGTTTCATATTGACAAGTACATCTTGAATCGATACCAAATGGCGATGCACTATGCAAATATAAACAAAAGTTGAATAGTATGAATCAAGATTCGACGGGTTTCAATTTTTTGAATCTCCTTCCTCCTTTGGTCTTCAAATCTCTAGCAAGATAAGACTTTCCTCCTTCAAATCATCAGGGATTATGAAACAAGTCACGCCCTCAGCCACTCAGCAACGTCGCACATTTTTCAAGTTTCAACTATCAGTCTTTCACTATTTCAGAATTTTAGGGATCTTTCGTCCGTGACTCTATTGTGTTAACGGTGAATGGCAACAACAAACATTAATCACACCCTTGCCGAAAGCAGCCTACAAGGGTTACACAACGTGAAAGCGTGCAAACTTCATAAAGGTGTCTTTACTATTTATTTTCTCAATCGTACCCATGTTGCGTGCAAGCTAGATTGTCGTTCGTGCCTCGAACTAGGGCAGAAAATATCAGTAGGTGCCATTAACTGCCGCAAACAAAAGCATTGTGCAAAGAGCAAACTGTAAAATGCAATGGTCCCAAATTCACATTATTTTTCTTGTCTATCTTCTTTTTTCTTGTAGTGGGTTTAGTCAATATAACATCTTAATTTTACCCCTTAGGGTTTGCATTTTGGCGCTTTTGTTTAAAAAATAATATTTTAAATGTTTTTTTTTTATTTTTTTAATAATAATAAAAAAAGGGGTCAAACTTGACCGAACATATTCGCTCAACCTAAAATGTTCAGTTCGAACCGAGCTTCAACCCTATTCGAACGAACATGGCAATTATGCCTTGCATTGTCTCTGTAATGGGTGCACATATACCATTGAAGTTTATAATGAGTTTCCTATTGAAACTTGCTAACACAAGAAAAATTTTGGCTTTAAACATATTTCTAGGTAAATTTCATTCAATTATTGCTCTTACCTTTTTAGGGTCCAATTTCAGCCCTTCACATGAGATCAAAAATCCCAAATAAATCAGCTGCTTGTTCACGAAGCTCCACTTCTCCAAGTTGACCAATAACTTCTCATTCAACCATTGCAATACCAACCTCAAATGCAACAAATGCTTTTCTTTTGTATAACTGAAAATCAAAATGTCATTCAAATAAACAATTACAAACTTACCGATATAAGGTTTCAGCAATTCATTCCTTCGGCAAGGATCCGTAGACAAACTTACACACTGTTAGGTCATTCGGGTTGCCCCAAACTTTCCACGTGATTCTCTTGCAGCACCCTATGACCTAAACTAGTCAGCAAGGTCCACACTTTCTTTCTCCAAAAGGGGCTGCAGCAATCTCTACCCACTCCTTACTAGGAGTGGCATAGGGCCCACCAATTCCAGCTAAACCCTTGCTTGGTTTCAGCTCTAGTTATAGCTGAGTCTTACACTTAGGCATCAGCTTTGTACTTTGTACTTTGATTGAATTATTTTTAGAAATGGCTAACAGTTGTAGCCTTTATTTTATTATATTTTGTGTTTCTCCACCCATTGAGTAGATCATTTAACTTTTTGGCCCCCTCCCTAACTGTGTGTCTCTCTTCTACCTTTGTTCAAATTTAATACCATGAATTAATGCTTGCACACATCAATCTTCTTCTTCGTGAACTCTTTGTACCATTGTAATATTTGTTGTCATTGTGCTTCACATTTATGTTCGGCACATAGATTTGTGAATTGAATTTAACTTGACCTAACATTCTTTAAGGCAACAACGCCAAAATGTAGTATAGATGAAGTCTACTGAGATACTGGACTATCAATAACCGCATACATGAAATATTAATTGCATTACATGCCATGGGAGAGCAAAGTATCTAAACATTAGCAACTTGTAATCCTAAAAGATAAGTCTCAATACAATTTGCACAGTATAGGGAGGACCTGTGTTAAGACCCCTTCGTCCTAACTCTTTTATAATTATTGACTTTAATAAAAACTATGGATGCATATGCTTTGCAATTCATCCCTTAAATTAAATGTAATAATCCCACATGCATGGGAAGTAGTAGTTGGCTAGGATACAATTAGTATTAATAAAAGCCTAGACTAGTGAAAAGGCATCAGCAAATTATATTGTATTGAACTTGCTCACAAGAGGATGCCCCCTCAAAGAAGCTATTGATATTGTAATGCGATTACGCTCCCTTTTTTATGCAACATAGTCTTTTTTTTGTTCATTTGCGGTATTATTTTTGGTATTTGCACTATTGTTCTAATCTATTGCAAGAAGTCATAACATCCAGTATCAAAGCTCTTTTTAGGGCCATTTTTCCATAGTTGTTTTAGTGGTTTAGGGTTCTCTACTTCTATTCACTGTATGCTCTCACCTCAACCAATTGAGATGCTAGTGATCTGAAAGTGGTAACAAGGTAGCGGTACTAAGCTTCTTGCTCAAAATTGTTTTCTTCTATCTTCTTTTCCTTAGGTTATAAACTGTGTTTGGCAGTTTTTAAAATAACAAAAAGATGTCATTTTGGGCTAAGCAACAATCATTTTTCTCTGATTCCGTGGAGTGAGGAGTTATGTTCCAATACGCAAGCCATTACACAACGTGGTATATGGACTTGTGCTTCCACGTACCTTCAAGTATATAGAAAAACCCCTAGTTGTTTTCACAGTCTTGCCATAGGAAGCCTGCAGCCATTTGTTTTTGTGATGCACCAATAAGCAGTTAGCCCCGGGAAGTTACTTGCACCATACCTTGGCGACAAGATCGTGTGCTACAGAATGGTTATCCATCATAATTAGAGATTTGAAATATTAAGTCAAAACTATTTTACGAACAAGATTAGTATATTTGCAAGCTCATAGACCAAACACACCCTATAGTAACCTTCCCTGTAACCCTAGCATTCCTACAATCACAAATCCAGCTTTTTTTGGAAAACAGAGTAACAATCAACAGTCGGAAAAAAGAGTAGCATATTCTACTAGTCGACAGAAACACGATAACTGCAACGGTCAAAAAGGTCAAAATGTTTGTAAATGATTACCTGAACTTGGTACAATAACCAACCGATAGGAAAGTGTGGATTAAAAAAAAAACAAAAAAAAAGACCCATAGGTTAATTGTACATTTATGATTTTTTCGTCGAGACAATCATTTTAACAGGTATTTCAATTTTTCGGATTAAAAATCCATACAAAATTCCCCTGCAACCTTGAAAACACTTTTTTTCGCCCTTGTGAAAATTAAATCGTCGCGATCGTCTCATCGAGCCAATCATTTTAACATATAGCTTCAATAAGACTTTTCTAACACCCCCGAACCCCTCCAGTCAATGGTTGTCACCCGTGCAAGAAGCCAAGCCATGGCCCAGAACACTAAGGAAATCCAAGCTAAATTCAAATCTCAACTTGACTCCTGACTCATTGAGTTGAACGAGTGACTACCCAATATCAGTGCACAAAATACCATGCTCTCCAATAGACTTAATGGCGACGAGCATTCTAAAAGCAGTTTTTTATCCTAAACCCTGTAATGTTCCCAAATTGGGACGGCAACCAAATAAGAGGGTTTTCCCACAAACCCTAGCCAAACCAAGCACCAAGTGAATTATGAAAATAAATACCCAGCCAAACCCTAACTGGAAAAAAGTATGATACTCAACCCGAAAAGCATCCAAATAAATCCACAAGAAGCTGAAAATTATTTAGAAGATTGAGTACCTTTTTTGAAGTCCAATGCTATGGCAAATTGATAAAAATACCTCACCAAAATATTCTGATTCTTTCCTTGATATTACAGCTGTATTTTCTAACCCTAGAATGCCTCAAAGGTTCCCTAAGAGGTTCGTTACACCCAAGAAAAATAATATAAATAAATCTAGAATTTATTTATTGATTTTCTCTCACCAAAACCTCCCGAAGCTCGCCACACAAGTCGCCCAAGTACCAAAATTGCTTGAATAATTTTAGGAATATTTTAGACCTTCAATGACCTCTTATGCATGCCAAAAGTCACCAAACAATTCACCAAAAATCTGAAATAAAATAGGAAAATTGTCTTAACCTCTGAATAGGGCTCTGAAGATCAAATTCCACACTTATGAAGGGTCGCCACCCTCCAAAGGGAGTCGTCACTCCTTGGAAGGCCTCAATTGGTATTAGAGCTTCTCCATGGGGGTTCGCCAACCTTCCTTTCTTCCTAAAAATTGATAAATTCCAACTTTCCGAAGGGTAGTACCAATTATTTGATGTAGGTGGCATCAAAAGACACTTTTGTAGAATTTTCTACATACAATTATGCACAATTATGGCGCAAATAAAACCCTTGAGTAGAGCTGCCCTAGTAGATAATTGGAGGTTTTCATCCCCAAACTCTTGGTGCACTTGAAGGGTTTCGTCCTCAAGTCACTTATTCAAGCTTGACATACTTGCACAAGATTTTTAATATCAAAATTGCATAACCCTTCCAAAAGAGGCCTCTCTCCACTTAAATATGCCATCTCCAATAGTGGCCTCCAAAACTAGTAAGGGAGAGTTACCTTTTTCTTTTTTATAAAAAGATATATCACCACTTCCTTATAATAGCACTTATAAAACAACATTTTAAAAAAGGTCCCAAAAGATATAATAAAGTGCTTTTACACAAAGTAACCTTGAAGCTCACCAATGTTCCCTTTTTCCTTATAATACCTTAGCCCTTGGGAACGCACAATCCTCATGATTAACTTGAGAAAGGGGACATTACAAAACCACACCGCGTGGCCTTAAATTGGACTTTCCAAAAATTTGATAGTACAAAACCAACCAGCTAGATCTATCGTATCAAACAATATTTCAACTTGCACAATTCATTGGGGGTAGACAAGGTACACATCACATCATTTAACTTAGACAAATTGTCTGGTGGTATGAAAGATCTCATACAAACCCACTTGGGATGATTTTGTCAAGTTTTTGTTGGTTCATTTTGGTCCCAACACTTATGATGATTTCATCGGAGCCCTAACCAAATTACGACAAACTGGAACGGTTTCTGAGTATCACGCTGAATTTGAAAAGTTGGCCAACCAAACTGAAGGGTTAAATGATGACTTTTTCAAGAGTTGTTTCATAAATGGGCTCAAAGATATAATTCACACTGAGGTCAAGATGTTTAAACCACAGAACATGGTGGAAGAATTAGGATTGGCCAAGCTTGTGAAAGATAAGATCATCTCCCAATGTCGATCTTCCAATTTCGGTTCTTTTGAGACATCTACAACACCACAGCCAGTTACAAACCCTCCTCCAAAAGTCACCCCCATTAAATGCCTTATGGAGGCAAAAATGTGCGCTCGTAGCGAAAAAGGTCTATGTTACAACTGTGACAAAAATTCACCATAAGACACAAGTGCATTGAACAAAAACTATATTTGCTAGTTTTTAGTCACCACCAAATGTTGAAGGGAAGATGCTCAAGATTCCCATGATGAAGAACCTAAAGTCGAAGAACCTAGCACCACCGAGTCGCACACCGAAATTTCAATGCATGCCTTGGCTGGGCTAACCACTCTTCAAACTATGAGAAAGGGGTATTTTAAGGAAACACCTCCACTATTCTCATTGACTCTAGTAGCACTCATAATTTCATTGATCCTTGGCTGGCCAAACAAGCCAACTATTTCGTGCCCCTGTGTTCCAACTTTGAAGTGATGATTGTCTATAAAGGAACATTGTCGAGAAAAGGCAATGTCACAATATTACTATTTTTGTTGGGAACTTTACCCTAAAAACAGATATGTTTGTCTTGCCTTTGGTTGGGTGTGATGTGGTTCTTGAAGCCCAATGATTGCGCACTCTTAACCCTAGCTTGTGGGACTTTTCAGAACTTAGGATGCAATTCTCTGGCAATGGCCAGCGTTACCCAATAAAAGGCCTCCTAGCAGGATCTGTCAATGTCATCAGTTCCCATCTCATGGAGAAGCTCCTCAAGAAAGGCTCACATAAAATCATTGCTCAACTCTCCTCTATTCAGCTCAGCACATCTCTTGATTCCCACCAGTCCACTGACTTCCAAAACGTTATAGTCAAACATGCATCAATATTCGAGGAACCAAAAGGCTTGTTGTTTCGTCCACCAAAAGACCATTATATTCTTGATGGGTAGTGTACCCCCAACATTTGGCCATACCGTTATCCTTATTTCCAGAAAGCCAAAATCGAGAAGATGGTTCAAGAACTCCTTCAAGCAGGAGTCATTCATCCAAGCACGAACCCATATTCTGCGGTTTTATTAGTCCACAAAAAAGATGGATCTTGACAGCTTTGCGTTGTTTTTCATGTGTTAAACATGCTCACTATTAAAGATAAATTTCCTATCTCAATGATAGATGAACTTTTTGATGAACTTCATGGTGCCCACTTCTTCAAATTAGATCTATCATCTAGCTATCATCAAATCCACCTCTGGGATAAAAATATTCCAAAAACAACCATCTACACACACAACCACTATGAATACCTGGTCATGCCCTTCAGACTCACCAATGCCCCTTTCAACTTCCAAGGTTTGATGAACAAAATCTTTTGCCCCATTTTGTGGAAATTCATTCTAATCTTCTTTGAGGATATTTTGATTTACAGCAAAACTTGAGAAGAACATCTTCAGCAGTTTGACATAGCTTTACAACTTCTTACACACCACTAGTGTTGTGCAAAAAGATCCAAATGTTCCTTTGGTCAGTAGGAGGTAGAGTACCTAGGTCACATTGTTTCGGCAGCCAATGTTTTGGTAGTCTCAACAAAAATTGAGGCCATTAAAAATTGGCCTAAACCAAGGACACTCAAAAGCCTTCGTAGATTTCTTGGCCTCGCTGGGTACTACCACAAATTTGTCAATGATTATGGGAAAATTGATGCCCCATTGACCACCATGCTAAAAAAAACTCCTTTTTGTGGTCCGCAACAGCTGAACAAGCTTTTGGGGTACTCAAGCAAGTTGTGTACTACACTTGTTTTGGCCATGAAATATTTATCGAAAACATGTCATTGAAAGTGACGGTTGCGTGTGGCAACCGTCTCGATGTTGTCCTCATGCAAGGATGCCCAATTGCCTTCACCAGCAAATCCCTCAATGGAAGCAATTTGACGCAATCAACATATGAGAAGGAAATGATGGCTATCCTCCATGTTAATAAGTGGCGACCACCCCTGATAGGTTGGCATTTTTTGCATCAAAATCGATCATCAAAGCCTCAAATACTTCTTGGTGCAATGGGTCTCTTCCCCGGTGTAACAAAAGTGGGTTTCCAAATTAATGGGATATGATTATGATATTACTTACTGATTTAACCTTTTAAGGTTTTACTAGTATGATCCCTATGTTAGATTAAAGCGTTGAGATATCTAAATCAATCAAATAATATGCAATGATTAAGCAACGATTTGTTATATATTTTGACCTTCTTTGACTTTCTGAAAATAAAAATAAATATGCTTAAATAAAGACTCATCTGGAAAGTGATTGTCGCAGATGATCTGGGTTTTGAAAATTGAGTTCTAGACAGCGCTGGGTGTCATCAACAGAGTCCCGGGATCTGTTTGCTCATTGGACAGTAGCGCCTCACCTGGACAGTAATGTCATGTTGTAGTGTCTTCAAAGTGGCGCTAGTGTCCCCTTTGCAGCACCGTTCCTATTTTCTAGGAGCACTTGCACCTGCGTTTTAGGTCATGTTCAGGGACGCACAAAATCTGAAACTGTGTTGTGCTTGGAAACTCTGATTTAATGTGCAAACCCTAATCCTCATTGCAAGTATGGCATGAGCAATAAATGTGTGTTTGTTAGTTGGATAGGTTGGATATCCTCAACACCCCGTTGTGAAGAGAGTTTCCCACATACCAATACTCTGAGGATGGATCACGCCCGATGTAGTTCTCCCACCTAGTGCTTAGTGCAAGTGCAAGTGAATGCTAGAATGAAAATGGACTTGAATGCCTTGAGTTTGCTTGAGCTTTGAAATCTTTGAACTATGGGTTTAGGACTGTTGTAGATGGTAGTATGCAGAAGTAGGGCAAAATAAGGATCAAATGCCTTAATTTTGCTCAACTTGTCTTTTGTTTGAATAGGTTTTTGCATCTATTTTCCATCTAGTTAATAAAGGTCTAATAGACTTGTATTTATAGAGATCTGTAGCTTGTGCGGATAAGAAAATATACTTAGGCCGACCTTAGGAGGGGCACACATTTAAAAAAATATCTATTTGAGAGAGTTAGGGCAAAGGACAATAGCGCCCAGTTGGGGACACTAGTGCCATGTGGTTGTAGCGTCCCAAATATGACGCTAATGACCACTTGATAGACTGTTGAGCAAACTGAGTTGGGATTTGGGAAAGCTATCACGGGACTATGTTTGAGCGAGTTGTAGATGTATGTGGTCTGCACAATGACTGGAAGAGTTACAAAGGCTCTAGGATAGGTCTAGGGTTAAGCTAGGAATAGGCTAATTCAAGTAACACTCTTAGCATCCAAATAACACTTTTTAGGCGATTACATTTGCCCCATTTTTATGCTAGAAATGCAGCAAAGCGAAATGACTGGTATAAAGGAAAAAGAAGCGTACCTAGACTTGCCTTGCCTTGGAAGCGTAGTTGAAAGGTTGTTTTCGACCATAAAAGCAAGGTTTTGTAGGGTCTTCTCAACACCATTGGAGCTCGTTCAAAGGCCACGGAGCGGTCCAACTGATACAGCGAAGTATGAGGAACATAAGGGACCGCCATTGGAGCTTAACGTGGACCTCTGGTTCGACTTTTTACGGCTTGCAGGGTTTATTCTTGTGACCCTTTTCGCTTTTCTAAAGAAGACCCTGGTTTTGATGGACTTTTGGCTCCTGCAGAGATAAAGTGGGACCCAATGGAGTCCAGATGATACTATATGGTCTATGGGTCTATTTTAATATAAGGACTATAGGAAAACCAAAGTCCTTAGATTGGTTTTCCATCTATAGTAGATCTAAAAAAATGGAGCATGTATGTGATATTTGCAAAAGGGCTCATTTGTCGACGTGGCTCCATCATCATCAAAGCAAGTACTCCGTTGTTCAAGGCATGGCATGATTGTCAATATCAAGATTCGAGGATTTGATCCTCATAAGCACAACAAGTGGACTTAGGGTCCCAAGGTAGCAAACCGATAGTGGAAGAAGCAGTTAGGGGGCATTGATTCTATTCAAATAGACTTTGGCACTATGCATAAGAAGCCCTTGTCTTTTAGTGAGATCCCTTAGCCAATGAGAGGAGCTTGATGATTATTGAGATAACAAGAAATTTGTTTGTTGAACAAGGCATGCAAACAGAAAGGCAATCAAACGCTGCCACCTCAATTCTTGATCTGGAGTGCCCTAGACCAGTCAAGAAGAGTTTGAGTGGGCTTGATTCACGACGGCAGTTGCAACAACTTTTCAAATGGTTTTGAGCTCACTTGATTCCCTTTTGAGCACCAAAAACTCCCTCTTTTGCTCTCCTTTTCTATAAGTATAGCCTTCGAGCTATTATTTTGGATCCCTCTCTTGGGCATGACTAGACTCTGTCAAGATTGAGTCTTGTAACCTCTTGAGATAAATCAAATAACTGTTTTCAGATTTCATGATATTAGACTAGTGTGTTCATGTCAGTTTTGATTTGCATAAGTGGTAGAGCTTTCTCCCTTGCCAAGCACTGATCTCACCTAACTAGTAGATTTTCTGGTTATGCAAGGTATGTTTAGTGTTCGATGTCATTTGACTGAAGCCAATAGTGGACATGTTGACGGGATTAGTGCCTTGAACTAGGCCTCTCCATCATCTCCCTTAGGTTTCGCTCACTTGATGAACCTCTTCATGAAATGTTGATGCATGACAGGCATTTGGAGTCATAGATCCCGTTATTTGTTTGTCTCACTAGTGTTTTAGAGGCTCAAGTATGAGTGGATGGACAATCTTCATGGTGCATCACCACAAGTTAGAATAGGTTTTACTTTTTGCAACTCCTTTCTTTTCACCCCAATCAATTTTAGGTTTTAGAAGCAAAGGTCCAAAATGATACATCAGAGGAACTAACCTCGTTAAAAATCCTAGAGGTCTAGTCTAAATATAGGCAACCCACGGCCTTAGACCATTTCCATGTTAGTCCAAGTTTGAGAGTAGTACTTGAACACTTCCATTTAGCTAGGGTGCACCCTGGAGTGCTAACACTAATGTCTACCTGTTCTAAAATCTAGGTGATTTGAACTATTTTTTAAGTCTATTTTTTCTGTGTCTGTGTTGTGTCTGATTTATGAAACTAAACTTGTGTGCTGAAATTTATTTGTGAATAGCAAAGTAGGAACCTATGTAAGAACTGTCCTCAAAAGAAATAGCTTTGCGAAATGTGTTAGTCGGAGCATGTGCATGATATTCCAATACAATGTACAAACATAACATCGAAATATAAGAGTATTTGAGCATAAGTAGGTAATGTAAGAGTATGTTGTAATCTAGCATTGCACAAGGGTGTCAAGATGTAATCAATGTGTATAGCAGCAAATCTAAGTAATTACCTAGTGGGATGGGGTATGATGTCCATCACGACATCCAAGTACGAAGGGTAGATGCATGAGATCCCTCATGGCATCAAAAACCGGTGTGTGTGTGTAACAAGCAAATACAAGTGTCATGACGAAGAGGCATACATACAAACACGTGAGGCACGTAAAAATAGGCCAAGGGGCCACATACAAGGGACATGGGCACATGTCACTAAATCTTAGAATGAAGACCTATAAGGACATGTTCAAATGTCCACATACGCAAGCAACAAGCAATTTTGGCTTAGAGCCACATAGAAGGACATGTTCAAGTGTCCGCATATAGAAAAAAGGAAAGCACACACAAGGGACATTGGTACGTGTCACTAAATCTGAGAATGAAGACATATAAGGACATGTTCAAATGTCGACATACGCAAGCAACAAGCAATTTTGGCTTAGAGCCACATATAAGGAATGTTCAAATGTCTGCATATAAAAGCAAGAAAGCACACACAATGGACATGGGCAAGTGTCCAAGGCATACAAATAGAAAAGTGGCGTAAAGCCAAAGAACAATGGCATATTCAAATGCCCTCGAAGATGGAAGAAGTGTAGGAAACACAATCAAGTCTAACCTAAGAAAACTAGAAATGAAAGCATATATAACTGTGTAGTACAAATCTATGTAAATGCTAGAATGCACATATACCGAGTCTAACTAGTGATTAGTGAAGACTACGCTAAGGAGCGGATAAAACCAATTTGGAAGATGGCTCTGAAGCTGCATTCACTATGGACTTTTTTTATCACTTTTGTTTTTTGTGGCCCTTACCTTGTATAGAGGTTTGTTTGAACTCTTAATAGTTGATTTTGATCCATTTGTGTACTTGAGTTTGCCCATTGATAAGAGTTTAACCTCTCTTTCCTTGACTGTGTGGCACAAATTGGTAAATATAGGAAACTTCTTGAACAAGATAGCTTCATGCAGTGCTAGGAATAGACTGTTTAAATATATCCTGAAGCTCTCTGTCTGCCAAGGGGCTAGTCAATTTGGATAATATTGCCTTGTATCATAAGACATAAGCTACGATAGACTCATTTGACTTTTGCTTTAACTGTGCCACTTGTACATATGATATCTTATCACTGATGTTGATAGAGAAGTGTGCTAGGAACATGTCGACTAAAGGATTGAATGTCGTGATAGATTGATTTGACAAATCATAAAACCATTGTAGGGCATAATCCTTGAGACTGTGTGAAAATAACTTCGTAAGAAGCCAATCGTTGGACACATAATCCAAGCATGTTGCATGAAAAGCTCTGAGATGATGCTCTGGGTCATCCTTGCCATCATATGATGCAAGCTTGGATGCCACAAATCCGGATGGCAAAGGAGTTGTCGTTATGTGATGTGCCAAAGGTGGATGCAAGAGAATGTTGGAATCCAAGGCATGTGATGGCCTACTTGCTCCCTTCTCGAGATGTAACACCTTAGACTGCAGGGTATGAATCTCATGCATAAGGGATTGTACATCTGAAGTGGAGGAACTAGCCACAAGTGATGTAGCTATCACTAGTGGGTGAATAACAATCTTGGGTTGCGCTATATGAGTTGGTTGAGTTGGCCCCACTAGAGGTGTAACAACATTATTAATTGGAGGGGTTGAAGATTGACCATTGTTTGTCTTTTGGAGTTTTTCTTGAAAAAAGTTTATGAAATCATCTTGTATACATGTATGTTTGGACACAAAGTCTTGTAATTGTTGCTTATCGGTTTCATCAAATTTGTTGTTAAATTCTGCCATTGTAGGTTGAAAGGTAGGAAAACAAGTTTTGTATATTTTGAACCTTTTAAGAATAGTAATCTATGGAAGATTGCAAAAAATTAAAGATTGCAGCAAATCTAATATTTTTTAAGTAAAATCTGAGTATATATAAAAAAAATATACAAACCCTAAGCGTATCTAGGGTTAGGATTTTTTGAATTTAAGCTTTCTTTGTAACAATTTAAATTATATGTAAAATAAATTGAAACCCTAATACGAAAATTGATTTAATTTAGCTAGGTTGTCTAAAAAAATCAGAAATATGCAACCATGAATTATTGCACAAAAATTTGGATTAATGTCAGCTACGGTTTGAAACAATATTCAAAATAAGTCGAGTTCACCAAATGATTTAACCTTTTAAGATTTTATTAGTGTAATCTCTATGTTAGATTAAAGCGTTGAGATGTCTAAATCATTCAAATAATATGCAATAGTTAAGCACTGATTTTTTATATATTTTGACCTTCTTTGACTTTATAAAAATAGTAATATGTTTAAATAGAGACTTATCTGTAAAGTGATTGTCGCAGATGATCTAGGTTCTGAAAAATTGAGTTCTGGACAGGTCTGAGTGTCGTCAACAGGGTCCCAAGATCTGTTTGTTTATTGGACAGTAGCACCCCGCCTGGACAGTAGCACCATACTACTGTAGTGTCCTCAAAGTGGCGTTAGTGTCCCCTTTGCAGGACTATTCCTATTTTCTGAGAGCACCTGCACCTGTGTTTTTAGGCCCTGTTCCTGCGCACATAAAATCTGGAACTCTATGTTGTCCCTGAAAAACCTGATTTAGTGTGCAAACCCTATTCCTCCTTGCAAGTATGGCATGAGCAATAAATGTGCGTTCGTTGATAGGATACGTTGGACATCCTCAACACCCCGCTATGAAGAGAGTTGCCTACATACCAATACTCTGAGTGTTCAAGCCCGATGTAGTTCTCCCACCTAATACTTGGTGCAAGTGCAAGTGAATGCTAAAATGAGAGTGGACTTGGATTTCTTGAGTGTGCTTGACCTTTAAAATCTTTAAACTCTAGGCTTAACGCTATTATAGATGGTAGTATGCAGAAGTAGGACAGAATAGGAATCAAATAGCTTAATTTTTCTCAACTTATCTTTCATTTGAATAGGCTTTTGCACATAGTTGCCAAGAGACAGGTACGAGTATGGGTACGAGGAGACGGGTATGGGTACGAGGAGGCGGGTATGGGTAGGCGGGTACGGGTATGCCTTTTTTTTAAAATAGGAGACGTGGGTACGGGGAGACGGCAACATATATTTATTATTTACAATTTAAATATATAATATCTACTATGAAAAATATATATATAAAATAAAAAATATAGCCATATAAGCAAACTTAACCACATAATATGCATAGAAGAAACAAAATAAGTTAAATAAAAACTTCCATATGACGTCCATCGCTGTATTTTGAAGCCTAGGAGTGAACAAGAGGGAACAAATGTGCAATGTGTTAGGAGGTGAAGTGAAATCCAGACCTCCAACAATTGTAATGGTGTGACGTCTTGTAATCCCCTTGGCAATATTATTTGCGATACGATAAGCCATTCGGCATTAAGGGGGTTGCAGACGTCTCCAGGCACGAGAGAAGTCTCCGTACAAGTCTTTTGTACCTGAAACGCATCTCGGAACCCAAGACGTGTCCCAAGGGTAGGGAGACGAGTCTCCCTGCAACACTGCCTAAAATAAAAAAAGAAAAAAAAAATAGAACTAAAATACATAAAGCTAAATAAAAATAAAAAAATAAATGATTATATAAAATTAATATATATATAACAAAAACTTTGAAAATTTTTAAAAATAAAACAAAAAATATATGCATATAGAATAATAAATATATATACATATATATTAAAATATATAAAAATAAGATATAATAATAATAATAAAAATAAAAAAGATTAAATAAAAGTTAAAAAAGATTAAAAAAAACTTAAAAAAAATCAATCAAACCGTAAAATAAACAAAAATAAAAAACAAGACTTCCCTCCTTGTTTGCTCCTCCATGCACCGACAATCAATGCACAACACCAGAGAAAAAATGCATGGCACAGCACAGAACACAAATGCGTGGGCCACGACACAAAACGGAAAAAAATGCATGGTAGACACTTTACGCAACTAGCCATGCACATGAACAGTCCAGTCATGCAGAGTACAGCATAAACCACATGCTAGGGCATGCTACTTTGCAAAGCACAGGGTAAAATACAGAGCTAGGGCACGCTCCTTTGCGCAGCACAGCATTGCATAGTCATCTTTAGCGCAAGCTCCTTCACACAGCAGAACAAAAAACCTTTTCACAAATTTTTGGAGACACATTTTTCTCCGCGAGAACACGAGGGAGACGCAGAGACAAGAAGGCAAACATCTCCAGGCATGAGATACGTCTCCATAACTGTCTCCCATAGCCGAAACGTGTCCCAGAACCTGAAACGCATCCCAGGGGTAAGGAGACGCGTCTCCCTGCAACACTGCTTTTGCATCTATTTTCCATCTAGTGAATAAAGGTCAAATAGACTTGTATTTATAGAGATCTATAGCTTGTGCGGATAAGAAAATGTGCTTAGAACAACCTTAGAAGGGGCACACGTTTGAAAAAATATCGTTCAGGAGAGTCAGGGCAAAGGACAGTAGTGCCCAATTGGGGACACTAGCGCCATGCAGCTGTAATGTCCCAAATGTGACGCTAATGTCCACCTAGCAAACTACTAGGCAAACTGGGTCAAGATCTGAGAAAGTTGTCCTAAAACTGTGTTTGAGTTGACTGTAGATGTATGTGGTCTGCACAATGACTGCAAAAGTGTGGCAAAGGCTCTAAGATAGGTCTAGGGCTAAGCTAGGAATAGGCTAACTCAAGCAACACTCTTAGCATCCAAATAGCACTTTTTAGGTGATTACACTTATAAGGGCAAGTAAAATTTGGTCACTAATGCACTATTCCACCAGTATGAAGAACAGACACAGATGTTTGTCTTATCCATCCCTATTTCAAAATGGATGCATGACATCAAGCAAAAGTGACAGCACGACAGTCACATGCAACAAATCATCTGACAATTGTCTGTGGACTCAGCTTCCAAACCCAATTATACTTCGGATTGTCAATCTTTACAATACAAAGGCCACATTGTCTTAATTTTCAGATACAAGTTCAGACACAATATTTTGCACGAGTTATATGCCTCACCTTCCGCAAGTCATTCAGGGTTTTTAAAATCCTATGAACACGTTCGCCATAGTTTCTTTTGGCCATGCATCAAGCAAGATATCGTGACATTTGTTGAGGAATGTGAAGTATGTCAACATCACAAGGGAGAGACAATGGTAGTGCCCGACTTACTCCAACCCTGTTCATTCCACAATGCATTAGACAGACATCTCCATTGATCTTACAAAAGGCTTACCAAAATTTAGTGGAAAGGCAATCATTTCGGTAGTGGTAGATAGCCTCTCTAAATAAGCTCATTTTTTGTGCATTGGCTCGTCCTAACATTGCTTCTACGATCGCCTAAACATTCTTTGATCAAATATTTTGACTTCATGGAACCTCGGCTTCTATTGTATTTGATGGTGACTCAGCTTTCACAAGTCACTTCCGGCAAGGACTCTTCAAACACACAAGCACCAACTAAAAATGAGCTCGAGTTAGCGCCCACAGGCAAATGACAAGACTAAAATTTTCAATAAATGCCTAGAATCATATCTTTGTTGCTTTGCCTCTAATCGACAACATCAATGGGTCAAATGGTTACACAACCACCAGGATGACTCCTTACGAAGTTGTCTATCGTCAGAAGCCACATCTCTTCTTGCTTATCTTCCCACAATCTCTCATGTGCAGGGAATGGACACTACCCTCAGCACTCGACAACATTTTTTGCCTTTTCGAGGACAATCTCCACATGGCACAAAATTGCATGAACAAGCCGATCAGCATCGTTCCGAACGCACCTTCCAACTTGGAGATAGGGTTTTCCTCCAACTACAACCATATAAGCAGTCCTCTCTCAAGCTAAAGGGATGTTAGAAAATTGCTCCCAAGTTCTATGGACCTTATAAGGTTCTTCAACAGATTGGTCACGTAGCATACAAGCTGAAACTTCCACCCTCTTATTGTGTCCATCGAGTTTTTCATGTCTCGTGTTTGAAGAAAGTTCTCAGCCATTATGTCATAGCTCAGACAATACTCTTTGAGCTCAATGCAAAAGGCTCTCTCCTTGAACCTGAAGCTATCCTAGAGAGGTGCTCCTATCAACTTTGCAATCAGACCATCACGGAGGTTCTAGTCCAATGGCGTGGAATGCAGCCTGATGATGCGACGTGGGAACCCCTCCTTCAACCCCAGCAACAATTTCCTTATCTTCATCTTTGAGGGCAAAGCTTTTGAACCGAGAGGGCATATTAGCACCCCTTCGTCCTAAATCTTTCTTTCTACTCGTTCTTTATAATTATTGTCTTTAATAAAGCTACGGACACATATGCTTTGTAAGTTGTCCCTTGAGCTACTTGTAATAATCTCACATGCATGGGAAGTAGTCTTTAACTAAGATAATATTAGTATAAATAAAAGACCGGACTAGTGGAAAGGCATCCACAAATTATATCGTATTGAGCTTGCTCAAAAAGGTTGCCCCCTTGAAAAGGTCAGCAATATTGTAATGTAATTTTGCTCCCTTTTTAATGAAATATAGTCTTTTTCCATTCATTTGTAATATTATTTCTAGTATTTGCACTATTGTTCTAATCTATTTAAGGGTCATGACACCTTGATACAAGCACCCATACCCCAACATACAATACATTATTTGAAGGACAAAACCCAATGGTTGTTGGTTAACCCAACTATCCCAACTGACATAACTAAGGGTCTAGCTATATCACTAACTAAATCTCGACGAAAGACTAACAAAACAATGTCAGCTATAACAATACATATTTTCATCACTAATAGTCTACATTACAAACTAGGGATTACATAACCGCTACAACCCAATGGTTGTCGGTTAACCCTATTGTCACAACTGACATAACTAAGGGTCTTGCTATATCAATAACTAAATCTCAACAAAAGACTAACAAAACAATGTCAACTATAAAAATACATGTTTTCGTCATTGATACAAACTAGCAATTATGTAAGCGTCAGTCTGTAGTGTAGAGTAGCGGTTTCAAAAATGCCACTTGCATTAAGCGGTGGTTTCATCACCATCCCAAAAAGGGGTCAATTGAACTCTGAGAGATGATTGAAACCGTCTCTTCATCATTTTGCTGACATGTCGAACTCTTGACGATGTTGTCTAAATTGTTGTTGATCTTCCTCCATGTGCACAATGTTGTCATCATGGTCGACAATTTGCACAAACACAAACGTACGTGCACAAACACAAACGTACATGCACAAGCACGCACAAGAACCCAATCCCATGTTTTCGGTTGATGCAATATTGTTCACGAACCCGGCTGCTCTTATATTACTCATCAACTGGTTCTCTTAGATCTCCATGTCATATTTCTTTACATATATAAATATAGACTGAGATGTCTAATCACTTGAGTTGGCTTTACAGGTAATAGTACTTTTCAACTATGACATCAGATCAAAACATGTGCTTGATTCAGCATTAGCATTCGAGTGAACCGTGCACATAAGATAAGCTTCCTAGAGCTAGCCTACAGCTGGGCAAGCTTTGTGCTCATGATCTCATTTGTGGTTGATCAAAGACAGGTCAAGTTGTCGGTTTATTGTGTGTCTTCCTTCTATGTGTCAGGTGTTTTTATTAATTGCTGAAGAGACTTTTCTCATTGCTGAATATTGACATCAATGTTATTGGTTGCTGAAGAAATCAACTATGGTTCTTGATTTGTCCAATGGATAGATTGTCCACAGATATTCTACATCCAACTTGAACGTAACAAATGTGTTGGGAATGTGTTGAAGTATGCAGTGTCATTATTGGTTTGCATATACCATGTAAGTGAATCTGCTGGAAGTGCATAAACAAATATGCCAAACCCAACAATATAAACGGTCAAAATAGAATAGTAATAGTAAATATGCAATGAAATTGAAATAGTAAATTTGCGTAAGAAGATGATAAATTGAGAAATTCCGAAGACTGAAGAACCAATGCCTCGATATTTTGAATTGCAGCTGCAATCCCAAAGAGAATGTTAAGGCATTACTACCCGAGCAATCCTAATAAAAAAGAATATCCATCTAAGATAGAAAACTTAAGAGAATAACAGTATCTGATTTTCATTATGAGGATGTCAATACCTTCAATTTTTGAAGATGTTCTTTTTAAGTTTCACCTTTGACATTATCTTTATGTGCTTCCTCTTTATGCCCCACATATATGTGTGAATGTCTTTTAGTTTTTTCTTCTGTTCTTCTATTTCAGATTTAAATTTGCCTGGGAACTCTTCAACTTGTCGTGGTGTTTTCTTCTGTCCTTTTAATTTATTTTTATTTCCCTTCATCAAGTTGAGTTGCAATGTACTCCGTCATTTTCTTCCTTTCAATGCTATTTTGTGTTTTTGAACCTATTTCATCTGTATTTGAGAGTTTATTCAACTGTCTTTCAGATTTCAGTTCCTCTATAAAGGGGAGCTCATGGAGATCACGACAGCTTATACCTATGTGGTTGTTAAATTTACTGGGCCATTGTTTAGCCTGAAGCCTGCCTCACAGTCGTGTCTTTGCAAGGGATATGCCTCACTTTATGTCTTAAAGCATCAAAACTTCCAAATACATTTACAAAATATACCTTCGAAAATGCACCTCGTAGATGAAGTCATTAAACTTACAACTCTTTAGGGGTCATAGTTTTACACCTCTAGTGTGGGATCTACTCATTGAGATCATATTGAGAGGTTCAAACTTCAGACCATGACGCTTCAGCTTATGATTGGTTGCAAGCAGACAGTTCCCTAGTGCATTGTCCATGTTGAATGTGTTGCCCAACCCCTTTGCTCAAGAGCATCAATGATGCTTACCTTTTATATTCACATTCTGAAAACCCTAAGTGATTCGACATTAGTTCGTGAGAGATAACCATACTTGGCACTCTGTTCTTTAGAAAAGGTTTCCTCCTTGAGTTACACTAGGCATTTACATCATTCTATGTTGAGACCAGTTTGATTCTTCAATAGTTTGGCATCTCTAATGATCAGCTCTCTCAATTTACACTCGTTGGATGCCCCTTCTTGCTTTCTTCCCTTGAAGGAGGAGATTAATAGAGCTAATAGAAAGGATATTTACTGATAGTAAATTCAGGTCACTTGGACCTCTACTCCAGTCTCCCAACCCCAAGTTGGTTTTCTGTGTTGAGCATTCTACAGATTGCATGCAATTAAGCAATGGCATCAATACATAATGGGAAATCATTTAAGGTCAAAACTGACCATGATAGTTTAAAATACTTTTTGGAACAAAAACTCCACCAAGGAACAACAAAAATGCCGAGATATGACTTTTAAATCATCTACAAGAAAGGAAAAAAGAAAGTGACAGTCAATGTGCTTTCCAAGAAAGAGGAAGACAATTACTCTATGCAATGTCAAATGTACACCCAGATTGGATTAAAGAGGAGAGGGTGGAGTGGAAACAAGTTCTGACCATGCAACAACTCATTCAGCAACTTCAACAGGACACAGGCAGTTCAAAAAGATTTTTGTGGAGAAGTGACTTCTTATGGTACAAGCACAGATTGCGCTGGAAGTCACAGTTAAAAAACAAAATCTTAGTATCCCTATAGGTGGTCAATCAGAATTCCTTGAGACTTACTATAGGGACAAGAGGGATTTTTTTGGGAAGCATTAATTGGAGATGTTTAAAATTTTGTGTATGAATGTTTAGTATGTCAAAGGAGCAAAGGTGAAACGGTAGTCCCCATAACTGTCTCAGCCCTTTCCCATCCCTAATCAACATTAGGAGGATATCCCTATGGATTTCATCATAGAATTGCCTAGAATCAGAGGGCATGGGTGTTATTATGGCAGTAGTTGACAGACTCAACAAATATGCCCATTTCTGTGTATTGTCCCACTCCTCAGCTAGCACGGTGGCAAAGGCATTTATGGTGTATGTTCACAGACCTCATGGCAATCCTGAAATCATTGCTAGTGACAGGGATCCTATGTTCACCAGCAAATATTGGACGAGTCTTGTTGCACTTTTTGGCACTCAATTAGTGCACATCTCCTCGTATCATCCTCAATCTAATGGGCCGACCAAGGTGGTGAACAAATGTTTGAGGAGATAAGTCTATTACTTTACTTCGGACAAACAAACTCAATAGTCCAAATTGTTGTCTCAGGAACAAAAAAAGTGCCAAGATATGACTTTGAATTCATCTACAAGAAAGGAAAAAAGAAAGTGGCAATCAATACACTTTCCAAGAAAGAGGAAGACAATGTACTCTATGCAATGTCAAATGTCAACCAGATTGGATTAAAGCGGACAGGGTGAGGTGGAAACAAGTTCTGAGCATAAAACAACTCATTCAGCAACTTCAACAGAACCTAGGCAATTGAAATAGATTTTTGTGGAAATAGATGGTGCAGGAATTCACAGTTAAAGAACAAAAATTTAGTATCCCTATAGGTAGTCAATCAGGATTCCTCAAGATTTACCATAGGGACAAGAGAGTTTTATTGGGGAAGCACTGAAGGGAGAGGTTTAAAAATTTGTGTATGAATTTTTAGTATGCCAAAGGAACAAAGGTGAAACAGTAGTCCCCGTGACAGCTTCAGCCCTTTTCCATCCCTAATCAGCATTGGGAGGATATCCCTATGGATTTCATCATAGGATTTCTTAAATCAGGGGGCATGGGTTTTATTATGGCAGTAGTTGACAGACTCAACAAATATGACCATTTCTGTGTATTGTCCCACACCTCAGCTAGCACGGTGGCAAAGGCATTTATGGTGTATGCTCGCAATCTTCATGGCAATCCTGAAATCATTGTTAGTGACAAGGATCCTATTTTCACCAGCAAATGTTGGACGAGTTTATTTGCACTTCTTGGCACTCAATTAGTGCACATCTCCTCATACCATCCTCAATCTAATGAAAAGACCAAGGTGGTGAACAAATGTTTAGAGGGATAAGTCTATTTCTTTACTTCTGACAAACAAACTCAATGGTCCAAATGGTTGTCCCAAGAAGAACGGTGGTACAACACTACTTTTGACTCTTCTACAAAGATGATGTCATTTGAGGCATCCTTGTCTATGATTAAACATGAGAAGAACATTTGAAGCATGGATTACATAATCGCCAATTACTCCACGATTGCTCAAATACTCTCAAGAATTTTTGAAAACCCATCACTCGCCACTCACACTCACAAGAATTTTTGAATACTCAATTTTTTAGCTCTTGGCGAGTACTCGCCAAGAGGCCTGCATGCGCCCTGAACGCAACCAAAACGCATCCAAGGCCTCCAAATACTATAAAACATGTTTTTTTGGTCTTATAAATTCAAACAAACCCCCTCATTGGATTCACACGGCACTTGGAGCATGCTGGGCACACTGAAAGAGAAAAAATCAGTAAACACATTTCCAGGTTAGTACATTTGTTTTTGTTTTTTTTTAATTTCCAAGCATGTAAATAAATTGTAATTTTAATTATAAACATGTTTGATAAATATTCATGCATTCTGTTTAGTTCCGTAATTGTTATTTACAATATATGCATAGTTTTTTATAATTTTTAAACAAAAATGTTGTTTTTTAACTGTTATGGTTTCCATTTATCATTATAATTTGTTTATTGTAGAGATCGTTCTAAATGTCTTCAATATTTTGTTTGTGTTTTACAGTCACAATGTATGTGATTGCATAAGCCCTAGGGTTACATCAAGTTGTTTAAATTTACAAGTTTACAATGTAAGGTTATTTTTTTAAATGTCGTATTTTAATTTGTGTCAAACATTTTTATTTTTATTTTTTTTAATGTTTTGAACATGTTTGCAGGGTTACCGTTAACAGTGGCATTTGGCAGTGCATTGGGGTCAGATTCAGTCAGTGGTAGCCAATTGACTCTCCTTAATGCTCGCACCGCTGCTTGGAACTATGTCATGCGGGTTGGATCGTCACAGTCGACTACAATTTGTTTGTATTGCTCGAAAAAGATTTCAAGAGGCACCAATCGTTTCAAGTACCACCTTTCATGCATTCCTTCCCATGATGAGACACTTTGTCCCAATGTAACGAAAGAGGCAACACAAAAGATTGTTGCAGAGCTTGCATTGCTCGATAAAAATAAATTAGAGAGGGCAAGGATGCAAGCAACCATAACAATGGCTATTGCTCCCACATCGAGAGAGGAAGAAGACGCTGCTATGACAGAAATTGTGGGCTCTAATTGTGGTCCACGCAAGCGTCTAGGAACATCAAATTTGTCGATTTCAAGCCAGATACATAGCTTTTTTGTGCCTAGAAACACACATGGGGCACAACCTTCACTGCAAGGTACAAAGTGGAACAAGGAGGCACATGCGGAAGCAAATAAAACATGTGCAATTTTTTGGTACTTCAACAATATTTCCTTCAATGTGATGAAGACCCTGTACTGAGAATATTTGGTAACAAACATTCACAGTTGTAGGGTAAGGATACAGTGCACCCTCTCCAAGAAACTTAAGTGAGAAGTTGTTTCAGAATGCAGTTAAAAATGCAGTGGTAATTGTGGAAGATCAAAAAAGGTTGTGGTGAAAGCTTGAATGCACCATTCTTTTTGATGAATAGACTGATAGAAAGAACCACACCCTCATCAATTTTTTGGCGTCTTCAAATAGTGAGTTGGTTTTTTTTAAGTCCATTGATGCATCTAGCAAGATAAAAAAGTAAAAACTTTGAGCTTGATACTTGAGCAAGTTGTTTTAGAGGTGGGCATCAAGAATGTTGTCCAAATTATCATGGACAATGCAATATTGTGACAGCTGGGAGACTTCTCAAGGACAGAGATCCATCATTCTTCTAGACCCCTTACACGGTCCATTGCTTTGACCTTCTTTTGGAGGACATAGGAAACTTGATTGGGTGCGACCGGTTGTAGAAGAAACCAGAGACATCACAAAATATATATGCAATCATCCTTGGATTCTCAACTTGATGAAAGAGCACACCAAGAGGAAAGAGCTTGTTCGATCAGGGGTCACCAAGTTTGCAACAAACTTTCTTACATTGCAAAATATATGTAATTTGCTGACTCCTTTGAAGTAGATATTTGTGAGTCAAGCACGGATGGACTCATCATATTCAAAGAAAGCTAGAGTCAAGGTTGAAAAGACAATTTTCAGTGAGGTCTTTGAAAATATAGCTACAGAGATCATCAAGGTAACTTAAAATTTAAATTTCAAGTCGATTCCTTTATTTTCAATTTTTTAAACTTGAAGTATTTATTTTATTTATAAGTTTGTAACTTTGTAAGTGTCGGAGCTTTTGTTCAGAGTTTTGTGCTTGGTAGATGGGGAGCAAAACCCAATGGGTTACATTTATGAGGCCATGGATAGGACCAAAAAGGCCATCTAAAACTATTATAGGGGTATCATCCCAGATTTGATCCTATTTGAGAGTTGATTGATTGGAAGTAGAACAATCAAATCCACCAACCCATCCATACAACGAGGTATTGCCTTAACCTCAAGTTTTTCTACTTGGATGGCTTCACAGATGCTAAGGAAGGTTATTTGAGAGTATGACACCTGATGTTGAAACGAGGGACCTCATTAATTCAGAGTTGCAGATCTACAAGCAAGATAGGGGGAGGCTCTTTTCTTCAACACTAGTTGTCTAAGAGAGAGGCACACAATCACCAGATAATAGAAAATGAAGTCTTTGTTTGTACCTTACCAGTTACAAATATACAATTATTAATTACTTACAAACTTTTGAATATCTTGTTTGCAAGGTCATGGTGGGAAGATTGGGGTGGGAATACCCTAAATCTTCAAAGGCTAGCCCTCTACATTTTATCTCAACCTTGTAGCGCTTTTAGATGTGAGCGCAACTGGAGTTTGTTTGATATCATTCACACGAAGAAGCACAAGTTGAGTCAACGCCTCAATGACATGGTTTTTATGCAATACAACATTCAGCTTCGCACAAAAAAATTGGAGAACACATCACAGAAGCCTATCGATCTAGTTGAGATCAATCCCTACAGGGATTTGATTGCATAAGAGGCCCCCATGTTCATAAAGGACAAGATTGTTGATTTCTAGAGGCAAGCTATGGAGGGTGCAATTGCAACAAAAGGAGAGATTGGATTGGAGGACATCTTTGAAGATGAGGCAGAGGCAGAGGTAGAGATCAAATCACAAGAGCAGGTGCAGCGTTCTAGGCAGAGCGAGGCAAGGCAACTGAGTGGGAGGACTAGACTTTCTCAGTCTCCCTTAGCTTTCTAGAGAGCAAAGAAGTGAAAATTTTAGATTCTTGTAATTTGTACTTGTAGATTCTTGTATAAGTATCATTGTATTAGTTTGTTGTTGACAACTTGACAATGTCAAAGTTGTATTTGAATGATTATGTGATTTTGTACTTTATTTGTATTCAAATCTAATAGAAAACACTTTCCCAACATTTTACATGCTCATTTGATACATTTTGCAACTGTAATTTCTATAAAAATAATGTTTTTTGATAAATTTAAGCATTTTTTTACTTTGTCAACTATTCCCAGTTAATCGACCACCCCTATCGATTACTCTCCGTTTTAAAAAAAATACTCCTTGGCGGAGTACTCGCCAGTTATGATTATGTACAATATGATTTGAAGTATGTGTAAAATGCATTTCAAGTATTAGAAGACAATCAACTCTATGCCAAAAAAAAAACACAAATGTGTAGTTGGAGTGAAAGAAGTGGAGTGCCTAGTACATGTGGTATCACATGAAGCTGTTAAGGTGGATCCTAAAAATATTAAGGCAATCAATGATTGGCCGCTATCGAAAAAAATCAAGGGTTTGAGGGGCTTCTTGAGGCTAACAAGCTACTGCAAACTATTTGTTCACAATTAAGCCCACCTGGGTGTGTAATGTCCTTTTTGGGGAACTTTCTGAATTCTAGAATTTACTGTGGTTCCTTTTCAACACTGTGACATCAACAAAATACTAAACAACACGTGCAACACAAGTATTGAAGACCCAATTGAAAACCTCATTGAAATCTTTATTGTATTGAATGGAAAACACAAATGTTTACACAAACTGATCAACAATAGCAGAGAATCCTCTTATTTGATATGAAACTCTAGTTTATTATCAATATCCAACAGCATAACACTTACAAGAGCAGCGTTGGATGGCACAGCTTGACTGATTTTAATGTTATGACAATTGTAAATGGTTATGGATGGCAGCGTTGGATGGCATAGCTTGGTTGCGAATGAGTTGCAACAACATGCAATCACTGGAATGGAAAGATCTATTGGCTACGAATGAATTACAGCAACATGCAATCGCCAAAATTGAAAATCAGTTGCCAACAGAGTGGATACCACTGTAACCCCTCACCAAAGCTTGCACAGCAGTCCCCAACGGCTACGATTTGAGGCGCAACAATCTCCAAAATTTATGGCGGCCTCTTCTAGGGCACGACAGCGCTTTATACAACAGAAAACCTGATTTGCTGATCCAATAAACTCTCAATTTCTAGAAATTGATAGTACCTTGCAGCCAAGTGAAATCTGAAAAATATCCTGATTTGTCTACACAATTGTGATCCCTATATGAATCACTTCAAAGGATAGGAGGGTTTTCGTCCTCAGATCCTAAATTGCGGAAGATGGAGGTTTTCGACCCTGCAACCATCTTCAACCAATAAGGGTTTTTGTCTTTATGTTGAAAACCCTGAAGGACTATGAAGATGAACAAATTGAAAAAATATATTGATCATAAACTTCAATGGATATAAATGAAAGAGAACTCTCAATATATAGACTCAATTGTCATTTTTACGGTTAAGGCTACACTTTTAGGTTTAGAGTTTTACTTTTCACTTTTACCTTTTTCTTTTATTTTCACTTTTCTCTTTTTTCACTCTTTTATTTTATTTCTAATAATAAAAAAGTAATATTAAGTTGTCACTTTTTAATAAAAAAGTAATATTAAGTCATTTAGACAACTTAAAATATTGACTTTATTATTTTTTTACTTTATTTGAAAAGAGGAACATGATAATCCGCCCTTCTCAAAAATTGGTGTCCTCAAACAATTGCAAGCTCAACTGCTCTAACTTTTCCCAACTAGCTATCTCTGTAATACCTGGATCCCAATTCATCCTTGGGAACTTGCAATTCCACGTTCTAAATTCCTCGTGTGACACAATATGTTCCTTTGACTGCATAACTTTGGCTACCCTTGAGACCTCCATACATCCATTTGGGAGATCAACAACGTTGCAACACAAACATTTGCTTCATATTTGATCAAGAATAATTTGAATGTACTGATAAGTGCATTTGCTTCTTTTACTAAATCCATGACATCTTTATCAAAAAAGTGCTCTAGCAATCCATTGATAAATGTAGATTTCCCTAAACCTTGAATGTGATATATGCCTCTATCCAAAGGTGCTCTGAGTCCCAACATTAAAGCATGAAATTCCATTAGCACCTTCACCGTTGTACCTCCTAAAATATGGTGCAAATCAGATTGTGTATAGGCTGGAAACAAATTACGACACTCACAAACCCCCTGGAATTTCACCCAAATCAGAACTATGGTGGCTAACATATTTGTTCCCTTCAGCTGAGACCTTCTACCCACATCATACAGTGATAAGACCCACTTAAAATGTGCAAACTTGCAGCTGTTCATTAACTATAACAACTCATGATCTGAAATTATCAAAACCGGCAACATAACACTAGCACAGCAACTGCAAAACTACATATCCACTTGTATGAGATAAGTTAAAATAAGATAAATATATTAATGTCTGACAAATGACCACAAAAGTAGGTCAAAGGGACTGCAGAGTACAAAAGTGTCAATAAAGCAGGAAAACCAAACGGTTTCCCATGGAGAACACAAAGCGAAGAGAGAAACAATACAACAAAGAGCGTGAGTAACCAGAAAAGAAAGAGGTGAAGAACAACCCGCAGCCAATGACCACAGCCAAACAGAGAGGTCAGGAAGTACAATATGAGAGAAGAACCAGGAGAAGCAATGAGAAAGGTCCATCAAGGAGTGGACCCAACTCTCCTAACATCCGAGGCCATCAAAAAGAAGCTTAAAATAGATGGATAACCAGTGGAAGAGGAGGTGGAGTGTCTGGTCTATCTCGTGTGCTATTGTCTGGAGGGAGTAGCTCGTCGCAACAATTTGGTGGATCTAGTCTGACTCCTGGGGCTTGAACTGGAATGGTAATGCCAATGAGATTCCGAGGGGTTGTGAATGGTCCCCTGGATCCGTACTGATCTGGAGTGTGAAGTTGTGTTGATGTCGATATGGCGCTTCATGCCTCTCCTCGAAGGTAGCATAGTAAAAAAGAAAGTAATTTGCTAGATAGATTGTGGTCTAGTGTGTCCCCGAATCATGTGGTCACGAACCCTGAGGACTTTCTGCGTGTATAGATCTAGACATCTTTGGTCTTCATATCTAAAATGGACAGAGAGAAACTAGGTCTCCTTAAGGAGGCAGTGGAACTTCCCTCTGATCTCGTAGTAAATGGGGCAACGAAAGATGAAATGTTCTTCCGTCTCGACCTCCTAAAGGTTGCATAACTAACAGATCCTGTCTATCCGATCCATCTGGTGATCTGTCTCAATCCAAAGCCTACGAGAACCCACTTTGAACTGTCCAAGGGGAATACGGAGAGCATGTATCCAATGGTGGATAATGTACTGAAGACGAACAATAAGCCCGTCCCTCAATTCCAAGTAGTGCTCTGCATAAAAAGCCATCTTTGGGGCGTAACCCCCCTGTAGGGGTTAACCCAAGTGGTATGAATAAACTGTCTATAAATATCCTCCCTGATAATCTTGTTCATCTCCTATCTGGTAGGTAGAAGGTGGCTTGAGGCGTCCAAGGAGTACTAAAACGAAGGGAGACGGTCCATCCTAATCCCCACAAACCCTAAGAGATCTGAGACCCCAATGTACCAACAACAAGCCCGGCTAGTAGGGTCAAACGGGCAATAGCCTCTGAAGAACAATAAGCTAAGTATAGGTATCGGTCATGCCCCTTCGCTAAGTCAGCGAAACTCCAAATGTGATGCAAAAAAGAGATCAGATCAAACATAGTCTCCAATCTGAAGGGACGAGCCCCAAACTCTACAAGGATGATGTGCTGGGGAATAGTCTATTTGCCCCTGATAATGCGGCGGATAAGTGTCTAGACTATCTCAGCCAATGCCCAATCTGACTCAAGCAAAGAGGGTCCCCAAACCACAGACCCATAGAGAATAGTAGGCCTGATAAGGGTGTCCATGAGGGACATCTTGGAAGAGATGTCCTATAAATGGTGTCGAAAACACTGTCTCTCAAGGAGGGCTAAAGAACCGTACCCCTTGTTGGTTTGAGGCTGGAGGTCCTGTCTCATGCTAAAGCGAGGTCCAAAGAAATGCACCCTCAAGTAAATATACGTGCTAGCGATCTCAATCTCCTCTCCTCTGAAGAAGAAATGGAGGTGTGAGGTCTTAAACCTATTGAAAACCATAACCTTGGTTTTGCTAAGTTTGACTATCAACTGTCGAAGATCACATAAAAGAGCTAGGGCATCTAACTGTCGCCGCAACCCCTCAGAGGAGGCCATGAGGACCACGTCGTCTGCAAACAATAGGATAGATATCAAAACCTAGTGGAGAAGGCAACCATCATTGTCCTGGATATGCTCATGAAGGAAGGTCTCTAACTCATCAATGTATATTCCAAAGAGAGTGAGGGATAGGGGGCAGCCCTGTTTAACCCTGATAGTACTCCTAATAAACTCTGATAATCCATGGGCAGTGCGGAGTCGACTGAGGACCGTCTCATAGAGGCACATAATGGCTGTCAAGAGGGTCTCAAAAATACCAATGTCTCTGAGCCTTTGGAATAGGGCCTCCTACGGAATAGAGTCAAATGCTTTCCAAAAGCCTACAAAGCAGTAGTAGACTTTCGATGAGCGATGACGAGAGCAACTAAAATAATGTCGTAGCTGATAATGGTGATGACAACAACATTAATGATGGCATTTTGGTTCATAGCTGCCCTGGGCATGTTTCCTTTATCACTTGATAGTAGTATCCCATCACTATGCATTCCCTTCATGTCTTGTTGGTGATCCTTTGCACAAATATCCAAGTTTGTAGTTACTTCACCATGTTTATGTTGTGCTATTCTAGTATTCATGTGAACTTCCCCTTAAGATCTTCTTGTGGTGCTTATAACTTCCTCAATAGGAAGGATATATCCAACACAATTCCTCAACTCTTGATGGTCCTCTTTACTCAAGGGCAATCTCAGAAGTGCAAAATCAAACACCATGAAAAATTGATCCAAAGTAGACCAAATATCATTATGAAACGATATCTCACCTAAACCTATGTCATAAGAGTCATTGCACACCTTGTGTCTACCCCAAGTGCTGACAAGTTTTTGTGCCTTCATGATGCAAGGAATGGCGAAGCCATCTTGTAGTATCTCATCCTTCGTGAATTCTCCTTCACACATCTAAGGGTGGCAAACCTATACGTAGCTTGATTTCAAAAACACCACGCCATGCTTAGTCATAAAATCTTGAACATCAAAATGACACCCAGTCTGCTTACCATCAACCACCATCAAGCATCCTGTTGTGATTATCCTCGTTAAGCCATCATCTATAACCTTTTCTTCAAATGTAGAACTTGGCTCCAAGGAATGATCTATGAATCATGAGCATTGATCCTCCACAACTTCATTAGAATGCACAACATACTCTATATGATTCCTCATGAACTTCCTTTCTATCCAAATGCATGGGATGAAAAATTCACTAGAAATAGTAATATTGATCTCATCAAAGCCTTTATCTTTCTTGTATCTCAAAAGATCACTCGGATCTCATATGTAAGAACAATTTTGAACTTGAATCAAAGAATCTATATGCAATATGCTACAAGTTGTATCCTTGAACCTATCACCATATTAGAATGCTTTCCATGATGACAAGAATCTTGAAATGACATAGCATAGTATGAAGCAACAAATCTGAAATATGGCCATCCTTTACATACCTTGGATTGTAATCAAAGTGTTCACCTTCCTTTGCCGGATTAGAAATTGTTAAGATATCCTCAAAACCTCCATCCTTGTGACTCAAGATTTTCGAGTTAGGATCAACATTCTCCTAAATTGCATTCTTATCAACATGGCTATCCTGAAATTCAATCATATATGGCAATGACTCACTTTTTGGAAGATCGTTGGGTAGCTCATGGATTGGCACATCTATTTCCATCTTCGGCTCTTTGCATTCAACTAGTGAAGCCTTTTCCTCCTTGACTTCATTGATATACATCCAATCATTAGAAGTCAATAAAACATCTTCTATTATCAAAGGATCTTTACCCTCAACCTTCATGTTGAATCCCTCCTGTTCTTGCTCAATGATATCTTGTGGCTCTGAATTTGACTGTCATAATTTAGCTAAGTTTGATGTTGTTGATTTCTCATCAATTTTTGCTTCCTCAACCCTTTGAGATTCTGTTGCATCTAACACTTTTTTTTGGTTCTCCATCTAGAAACACTTCCACGTGTCCTTCGCCTAGACAATTGTGGCTTGGCTCCCAAGGTTCTTTGTATGAGAAACAAAGTTTTTGTTTTCTAAGATCATTTTGCTGCTATCTTTCTGAGAGTTCTTGTTCAGTTCAGCTATCATTTCTGTTATGAGTATGGTTTCAACTTTTCTTCACATTGTTCAACCACATTTTTAGCCAGTGCACACACTGCTGGTGAAATTTTTCACACATCCTTTCTCACATTAGTCAATAAAATTGATAGGAGTGGCTGGAAAAATATTGTCACTCTCTTTCAGAATCAATGTCATAATTGTTTGCATTGAGGCAACAATATTTTCTACATGATTCTTATGAACAGTGGCAAAGAAATGTTCAAACATTTGAAGAATAAGGTCATCACATTCAATATCTAACATTAAAACACAAGATCTGACTTTTGCAACAATTTTTAAAATTATAACCCTCTTAGCAAAATAAAGACTTGATTTTATCCATACCTCGAAAGCTTTCCACAATCAACTAAAATATTTCCCTCATGGTGTTGTTGTATGGCTTTTTCGGAGTTGGTATTCTTGTAATTACACTAATACAAGTGACAACTACAAGTCTCACATCTGGATCTGCGTGTCTCAAAAGCTTGGGCTTAACCAAATGAGTCATCAATGGATTCACTGCCCATAACATAGACTCAGAGTCTGACTGTCTTATCATGGACAAACAGTTTGCCACTTCCTCCAAAATACTGAGTAGAGCATTTTTTGAATGAGGCAGTTGCTCAAGTTTCTTCCCTACTCTATAAAGTTTTATTCCCAAATCATCTTTACTCGTTAACTCCATGATTCACAAGCAATGCATCAGATAATATCTGTAAAATATTAATCCTTCCCAATACGCTGGCAAGAGCAAGGCTTTGATACCATTATAATGTCCCATTGGGGGAATTTTCTGAATTCTAGAATTTACGGTGATTCTTTTCAACACTGGAACATCAACAAAATACTAAACAGCGCATGCAACACAAGCATTGAAGACTCAATTGAAAACTTTACTGAAATCTTTATTGTATTGAGTGGAAAATACAGATGTTTACACAAATTGATCATCAATAGCAGAGAATCCTCTTACTTGATACAAAACCTTAGTTTATTATTAATATCCAACAGCATAACACTTACAAGAGCAACATTGGATGGCACAGCTTGACTGATTTTAATGTTATGACCGCTGTAAATGAAGGTACGACTGGCTGCGAATGAGTTGCAGCAACATGCAATCATTGGAAAATTAAGATCGGCTGGCTACGAATGAATTACAGCAACATACGATCGTTGGAATGGAAAGATCTGTGGCCAACAAAGTGGATACCACTGTAACCCTCACCAAAACCTGCACAGCAGTCCCCAATGGCTGCGATTTGAGGCGCAACAATCTCCAAAAGGTATGGCGGCCTCTTCTAGGGCACGACAGCCCTTTGTATAGCAAAAAATCTTAGTTTGTTATTCCAATAAACCCCTCAAAAATTTTAGAAATTGATAGTACCTTGCAACCAATTGAAATCTGAAAATACCCTAATTTGTCTGCACAATTGTGATCCCTGTATGGAATCACCTTAAACGATAGGAGGGTTTTCATCGTCAGACCCTGAATTACAAAAGATGGAGGTTTTTGTCCCCACAACCGTCTTCAATCAATAAGGATTATCTTCTTTATGTTGAAAAATTTAAGAACTGTGAAGCTCAACAAATTGAGAAAATATATTGATCATAAACTTTAACGGATACAAATCAGAAAGAAATCTCAATATATATACTCAATTGTCACTTGTAGGTATAGGGTTACACTTTTAGGTTTAGGATTTTACTTTTCAATTTTACCCTTTTCTTTCATTTTCACTTTTCCTTTTTCTCGCCCTTTTCTTTTATTTCTAATAGTAATAAAGTAATATTAAGTTGTCACTTTTTAATAAAATAAAAACTAAGTCACTTAGTCAACTTAAAATATTAACTTTATAATTTTTTTATTTTATTTGAAAAAGGGGACGTGATAGGGTGCCCCCCAACAACAATATTGAAAAAATATTCTTTTTCATGGTAGGAGGCAGCCACCCAAGCAAAAGGAACTAAAGAAAGTTCTTACTTCCAGTCAACACTAGCTACCCAAGATTTCTCTTAAGACATTTGTGGTAGAATAAAATGCCTCAAGACATGATATTGGAGCAATATTGATACAAGTATGTCCCTTGGCATTTAAGAGTCATCAACTCAACAGCAATAACTCGTTACGACCCACATATGAGAAGGAAATGTTAGCTATATAATTCATGCACTCAAATAGTGGTGATAACATCTTATGGCTCGGCATTTCAAATTCAAAACAAACCATGAAAGCATTAAGTATTTCTTAGAACAACAATTGTCATCAGAGGACCAACAGAAATGGGTCACCAATATGTTGGGATATGACTTCAATGTTACTGACAAAAATGGCAAGGAGAATATTGTAGTCTATGCTCTCTCTTGACACGAAGTTGAGGAAGCAACAATATGTGCCATCTCATTATTATACCGGAATGGGTAGAATCAACACAGATAGAATGGAAAAAGAACACTGCAACAAGGAAATTCATTCAACAACTTCAGCAGCACCCCTCTTATTCAAATAAGTATGCTTGGAAATGAGATTCATTATGGTATAAAGACATGTTTTTTCTCTACAAAAACTCTCAATAAAAAGCTAGTGTTTTATCTCAAATGCATGACTCACCAATAGGACAGTTAGGGTTCTTGAAAACTTATCATCACACAAAGAAGGATTTATATTGGGAAGGTCTTAAGGGGGATGTACAAAAATTTGTGCCCGAATGTTTGGCATGTCAACAACATAAAGAAGAAACAATCAATACTCCCAATCTCTAACAGCCATTAGCGATTCCAGCACAGCATTGGGAGGAAATATCAATGGATTTCATTACGGGGTTGCCAAATTCAAACAATTTGAACATGATATTGGTAGTAGTGAATAGACTCACTAAATATGCACACTTTTGCGGACTCTCTCATCCATTTCAAGCTAGCAAAGTGGCAGAAATCTTCGTGGAAAAGTTACAAAAACTCCATGTCATCCCAAAAATCATTGTGCGTGATCGTGATCCTATATTCACTTGCATTTTCAGGACTGGCCTATTTGTTACATGGGGTACAAAACTAGCACATAGTTCATCCTATCCTCTGCTATCAGATGGAAAAAAACAGAAATTGTGAATAAATATTTGGAAGGGTATATGTATTGATAAAAAAGCAAACACAATGGTCCAAATGGCTTTCGATGACAAATGGTGGTATAACACCACGTTTCACACTACAATAAAGACGACTCCATTTGACGTTATTTATGGCTATCCCCCACCATCCACTACTTCTTGCTTGCATGGTCATCCCAAAAACCCATGCAATGGAGGATCATATTCAACACCAACAAGAAATGCTCCAAGTCCTCAAGGAAAATTTGGTTGTTGATCAAAACAAGACGAAACAAGAAGCAAATCAGCACCGAAGTGAGAGGAATTTTGAAGGAGACCAAGTCATCCTTAGATTACAACCCTACAAACAAATGTCACTAAAGCAACATAAGAACCACAAGCTAGCACCAATATTTTATGGTCCATATAAAGTTCTCCAAAGGATCAGTAGTGTGGCTTATAGATTGGAGCTTCCACATTCTTCCAAGATTCATCCAATATTTCAGGTCTCATATTTGAAGGAAGTCATCGGTAAATAACTTCTAGTACAATCAAAATCACCAAAGTTAGATGAAGGGAAGTTCATCATGGAACCAGAGGAGGTCATTAAGAAGAAAGTAAGGCGATTGCGCAGCCGAGCCATTCCAGAATTTCTAATCATGTGGAAGAATTTACCAATGGAATATACAACATGGGAAGACGAACAATGCATGTATCAGCATCTAGAGTTACTAAGCGTTGAGGGCAATACTTTTCTGAAGGGGAAAGGCATGTTAAGCCCCTAATATTCTATCTTCAAAAGTGTATTTAGATTATGAAGTGGCCGGCTTGTGGCACGTATAACCTTTATTTTTTGATTCATTAGTTATAAATGTTTTTTCAAGACAACTTAATTGGGATTGTGGCGTCACCCCTACCTACTTATGTCTATAAATAAGGGTAGATAGGCTCTTCCAAATCATCATAAGTTGTATTCTCAAAATTTCTTTCATTGTTATTCTGCATTTGGGAGGTTTTCCCCTAGACGTGGCCATATATTTGATTTAGTCATACCACTTCACTTATCAAATGTGCATCATTATCTTCAGATCTGTGCTTTTTTTTTTTTGCATTCAAGTGGACCTGCCATTGCTATCTGAGTTTATTTTGCAGAAATAGCCTAATAGAAAATCATCTTTAATCGTAAAGCAATGATTGCTCGAAGATTGAAGCATATATAAAACAATGCAATCATAACTTATCTCATCAATTGGAAGAACCTACCAAGAAAAGAGGCTACGAGGGATGACGAGCAATTCATACAATAACACCCACAGCTGTTAAGTGTTGAGGACAACACTAAAGGGGGAGTGAGGGCATGTTACGCCCCAACCCATCTACATGTCACTATGTGTTTGGGTTATTGAATCTTTGACTCATGGCATACATTACCTTTGAGTAGTGTAATAGCAGCTTCTTCATTTCTATTTATATTTAGCCAGCCTAATTAGATATTTTAGGGTTGTAGTACCCTAAACTTTGTCTATAAATAGGAATTAGGTATGCACTTAAACATCATTAGTTGCATAACTCATTTTCCCGACCCTCCCACAAGTCATTGTGTGTGTGTTTGGATTACTGAATCGTTGACTTGTGGCATGCATTACCTTTGAGCAGTGTTCTAGTACCTTCTTCATTTCTATTTCTATTTGGTCGGCCTAATTAGAGATTTAAGGGTCACCCTACCCTAAATTTCGTCTATAATAGGAATCAGGTAGCATTTAAACATTATCAGTTGCATAACTCATATCGTAGCCAAGTGCTTTGAGAGGTCATCCCCTTGAAATGAATCTACTTTCTAACTTGTATATTTCAAGTAATCAATATCCTGCTTTCAAATATCACTTGGATTTCTATATCCCTGCCATCTTTCATTGTTATTCTATGAACTGATACTCATATATTGCTGGATCTTACTATTTTTCTTTACTAAATATAGAAACATCATTACGGTATCCTTATCCGAGTATCTTTGAATTTAAGGAATAAGAATTGCCTAGTTGTCAGCATTTTTCATCCATGTGACAAGGATGCTAATTTTCATATCTCTATGTTCAGTAGTTTTGAAGTAGAGTCGACAATGATTTTAAAAATCATAATCAAATGGAGACTTAAGTTCCCTTCAGCTTATTGTTTGATTTACCTTTTGGGTTCCCTTATGGGAGCTCTTGTGCACAAAAAATACAAGGGTTATGCTTAATGGGTTTCTTATAGCATATATTCATCATATAAAGAAATTAAAAGTTCCCATTGGATGTGTGCTTAATGGATTTTCGGTAACAATGTCTTTGCTTTGAAATGAAGACGTGTCATATATATTACATTTTCTCTTTGAATTTGGAAACCAGAAGAACTCTATGAAGTTGCAAACATGTTAAGAAAACTTTGCCATTTATTTTTTCATGGTATGGTTCCAAAATAAAGAAGTTTCGAGGTTATGCTTAATGGGTTTCTTGTGGCATACATTCATCATATAAAGAAATTGAAAGTTCCCATTGGATGTGTGCTTAATGGATTTTTGGTAAAATTGTTTTTGCTTTGAAATGAAGACAGTTGTCATATATATTACATTTTCTCTTTGAATTTGGAAACCAAAAGAACTCTATGAAGTTGCAAACATGTTAAGAAAACTTTGCCATTTATTCTTCCATGGTATGGGTTCCAAAATAAAGTTGTTTCGGCTAAACGCCTTTGCTGCAAAATGTGGGAATTGATCATAAGTTAATGAAATCATGAACTTCGAATTTGTTCAGCTGAAACACAGACGGAATTAGCCTTTCTAGATTGTTGATTGAGCATCTATATATGTTGCATGACCTGTCGACCAATTTCTTATATCCATCAAGAATGAATGTACATGATTTGTATGAACACTGGTGAATCAAATAATATATTCCCTCTGCGAAGCGAATCTGGAATATAACTTGTCCTTTTGTCCTATTTTGGGATGGAGCTTTGCTGTTTGTCCAAGCTTTCAAAAATTGTAATGACAAAAGTATTAATTTGCGACACCATAGTGGAATTAGACAGTTAGTTGCCTTGGCCAGTGATGGATGCTAACACAACATTGCAGGTGAATCGATGTTCCTCTCACATTAGAGGTTTCTTTCAGATTTTAAGGATGCCAAATAATGATCAGATCTTTGCCGTGTGTTGATATGAAGACAAAGAACTAACAACTCTGGTGACCATGGATTCAAAAATGCTATAAACATATTTAAAAACCTTACTATTCTAGATGTATTCTAAGTGTCTTTTTTTCACTTTGTTATCTTTGCCCTCTTTTTATTTTTGTTTCTTCTACGGTTGTCTTTATTGTCCCCTAAAAAAAAAAAATTGTCCACTATTTCTGTTGTTTATTTTTCCTGCTATTTTTTTTTTTTTTGGCTAAGGGTACCTAGGACATCACCGGGCCTGCACCAATCAGAGATGCAGATGGATCCCCAAATCTCCAGGCAGATGCCGCATCAACACAACTGACATTAATGTCCATGCTTGGGTGTCCTCTGGGCTGTAGGCCGAGTTAAAGCAGGGTGGGGATTGGAACTTGGGTCTCCCGCATTTGATTGTGCCCCATTTACCTTCACACCACAACCCTTTGGACTTTTTATGATCTCTTTTTTATGTTATTTTTCTGTTTTTCAATCAGGGGTGAATATCTCCCTATACAATTTTCAAATAAAAATGAAATCACATTGGGATATAGAATCGCCGCAGCATGCAGGAAATGATTGGTTACATCCATGAAAAGTTTACCAAACATTTTCATTTTCATTTTGACAAATGCTTAGGAGATGTTGCTTGCTTGTTTCCGTGTCTTTTGGAACTGTTGTCATACTGGAAAAAATTTCCTGACTGTCAATTAGAGATGCATATAAATGGGAGAAAAAATACATCTAGAAGAAATGATATTTGTGATATGCAGTTAGATCTAGTAAAAGTACTCATAAGAATCAAGACACAGACAAAAGGAAATATGAAAAAACATGAATAAGACCAAAACACTTGCCTGCAAGCTGATTGCTTTTAATTGAAGATCATCTGGAAGAAGTGGATGCTCAGGATACTTGTCCTCCAGGTACTGTTCAAGCACAAACTCTGTTAATTAGTGTTTCTTAATATGTCTACATGAGAACAGGAAACACACATGCCATATGTGAAAAAAAAGCATAATACAGATAATTCTAATTGTAAGGAACCACATAATATCAATTACTAGAACCCACAGTTAATTTGGTTACGAACCAACAGTATGGCAAGTGAGTCTGAAACAATCATGTTACCATCCACCAAAGTTGGAACAAACTGAAGGGGATTCAATTTTGTATAATCTGCATAAGAAATGTCAATAATGTATCATTTATAGACTCAAAATATTCAGCATTAGGTGTGCTTTTGCAGTTTACTTGTTTCACAGTAAGATGATTATTCCTTACCTTCACTAAATTGTTCACCTTTTAGAAGATTCACGGTTTTATACTCATATGGTAACCCTGCAAGCACAAGCAAAGTCCTTATAAACCTATATTAGTAACTCTCATCAACATTATATGATAAAATAGGAAAAAAGCACGAAAGTTAGTACCATAAATAAGGCATTAGTGGTACCAATTTTAAAATTGTCAATCCATCATACAATAGAGTAACTTTCCTGTAATTTCTTAATAAATAGTTTAAAATCTGACCTTTTATATTAAGTGCAATCCTGACACGCCAAGAACATGAACTGCGCCAGTAAGAGTATAGTTTCAATCTTGCAAACGCAGGACCAGTCTCAAGGTTTTCCTGTACATATGAGAAAACAAATTACGGAATAATCAAATGAACCAAACATATTAAATCCTTCACCCACAAGGCATATGATGCAACAAAAGAGACCAAGCGAATAGCATTGCAAACCTAATGAGCACTTGATCCCTACGTATGACTACAACTTTTCTGAGAATTACTAGTAAAATTTTACAAAAATAATCCATAAACTGCTTGCTGAAAATGAAGTCTTGCACTTAATAAGTGAGAAAACAACAATAACAAGGCGTTTCCCATGTGGAAGAAGGGAAAAAATCAAATCTTCTTATAGTTTAATTGGAATGTTAACATTCGTAGCCCACTCTTCCGAATTTCATCCATTACAACTGAGATCACGTAATTAGTGCTGAGTCCTTCATGTGATTATCATTGCATAAAAGTATTTGCAAACATATTATCTATGAATTAGCTTCATTGTCTAAGAATTATCTTCGAGGTTCCACTCCACATAGAGGGCGGGAAAATTCCCTTTGCTTTCAACTTACCTTGAACCTTTTTTCCACCCAATTTTCACAGGTATTGACCAATCTGTGAAATGTACCTCTTACTTCTAATAGAATACTTGATCTGAGCTTATCCTCGCGGAAACTATCTGTTTTGCGTGAATATGCATTGGCAAGAAAAGTTGTAGTATTTGGGTTCTTAGAAGCAAATTTTCACTCCATTATTTCATATTTGTGTGGTTTCTAAAAGTAAGTTACTTAAAGCCACATCTTCTTGCCACTTCAAACTTCTTGAAGTTGAAGATTATAGTCTTTCTCACAATCAAGAAACATACTGATTACTTTTCTATGCCTTAATATCCGTGCAGTGTCACATGGATGTCATGGTCTACCCTCATTCGATGGCGAGAGATCATTTGTACATCAATTTTCAAAGCCCCAAGCTGATATTTTCAATTACGAAATGCTTCTTAGTTTTTATTCAGATTTCTGCTCTCTTTCTGGGATTCAGTCCATACCCCTGGAAAAAACATTCTAGTGCAATCATTGCATTTGCAGTTCCTTTGTTTTCAGTTTCTGGTGCTCATGGCAGTTTAGGTGTGGTTTCTCAGTTCTGGTCAAACAGGCAGCAAACTGGTTCCTGCACTTCTTATATCTGAGTTTAGTGTTCAAAATCTTGTCAATGGCTGTTTATTGCCTTGCCATCTTCTACCTTCAACTTTTCGCTTCTACCTTTGCCATTTATTAGGATCGGAAGGAGTGAAGCTTATAACACAAGATTGGGATCATAACATTTCTACTTTCAGTGCATTGTTTATCCTTTCATCCTTTATATTTTGCAGTCCTTTTTGACGGATTGGGACCATTAGGTTCTTGGCCGGGTCATTTATTTCTCTTTGGGCTCCCTTATACCTAGCTTCTATTAGCACTAGTAAGGGAAAGTCGGGATTAAAACTGATACATTTTCTGCATGCCTTTCCCTTCTCGACATTCCCAGGTTTTGTTTGTTGTTTTGGCTATTTCTGATTTTGTTCTTGTTAGTCCTTTTGACTCCATTTTCAATAGCCTTTGTTGTTCTCTGTGTAACCTTTTCAAATGGCTTTTTCTTAATAGAAAATGTATTGTTGTTAAAAAATAATAATATTATGGACAACTATATTACTACATTACTATACATATAATTAATGGTAGGGCTAAGAAAAAAATTAATTTATTTGAATACTGCTGAAAAATGGGATGAAGAATGTAAATTTATATCTAAAACCCATGGGAGTGGATCTGAAACTCTAGAATCTAGTGCTCTGCCATGTGCACTCTACCTGTTGCCGGACATCTCATTCACTGCTCACCATATTTTGATAAGAATCACTCATTTCCCCCAGTTGCTCAGATGAATAAGGATTATTGACATTTTATTATTTTGAATAATATAATAAAACATGACTGATGGTGTGCAGCCATGCTCAAATTGGTGTGGATGGACAGAATAATGGGTTCTATAGGCAATCATAATTGGAATCTGAAGAGGTGAAGAGGCAACTCCAAGAATTATTGGAGCAAGTATCATTAGTCCAAGTGCATAACCATGTGGCTCCTCAATTGTGCTAGTGTCCAAGAATGATGGGACATGGAGAATGTGTGTGGATTATCAAGCCCACAATAAAATCACTATCAAAAACAGATATTGACTCCCAAGGATTGATGATTTACTTGACCAATTGCAACATGCAAAAGCTCAATATAAAATCAAGTTATCATCAAGTTCAAGTCAAAAAGGACAACTTAGAAAACAAATTTCAAAACCAAGGAAGGCTTATATGAATGGTTGGTACTTCAACTTGGAGTATTCAATGCACCAACAACCTTCATGCAGGCAATGAAAGATGCCCTTAGATATTTCATTGATTCTTTTGTTATTGTTTCTTTAGATGGCATTTGTGTTTTCCATGCCACATGGGAAGAACACAAATTTCATTTGAAGTAGGTCCTTGAAACACTAAATAAAAATTCACTTTAGAAAATAGAAATTTTGATCATAACCATGTATTGAGAGAAACAACATCACCATTCTGGATCTCCTTAAAGACCTACCATGTAGATGAGAATGATGAAAGATTAAAGATACAGAACTCCTTATAGATAATCGGTTACAAGAGCAAGCATACGGGAATACCTATTTCCAATCATAAATTAATAAAATATCCAAACACCCGGACCCACTACACAAGTGAGCAAAAATAATCAATAAAATCCCAATACAACAATGGAGGTGTCAAAAATAATAAATGTGAGACACTGACAGCAACACAAATAAGAAAAAAAATATTACTTAATCATTTCTTTAAAGGAAATGATTAATTGAAACTATGTGTTCAAACCCTCTATAAGTCTGTATGATGGATCTCCAAGAATGCCCCAAGCCAAAACAATCATCTCTCTCCAAATTGTTGTGAAAATACACCTACATTTTGATCTGATACCAAATGTAGAAATTACTCCATATTGGAGAATTTCTTCATTGTGGGAGAGCCGAAGCTCAAACACAGAAAACTTTGTTTTAGTCAATTTGTCACAATTCAACATTTGAGTAATACTATGATTTACATATATATAGGCTTAGTATCTCCTTTATAAAAGGAGACCTATTATATCTCCAAAAACTAGTCTCGCTAAAATGGTGAGTTGTTCAAACTTCAAACACCTCACAACACACGCAAGACGGATATAAGTTGTTTCTCAAATTATTTACACTTAATATTATATTACACAAATATTCTAATGGAGCACTAATTCCAAGCATTATCCCCCTTAGTGCTCACATGGGTGAATATGAACCCCCCCACAAAATGGATGTCGGGTTTGCCCGAAAAATGTGTTTGTTACACAATGGGAGACTTTATTATGTTCTGCCTTTTAACATAGGATTTATTTAACATGAATGACTGAAGAATATGACCCATGCAATGACGACACAATACTATTGACTTCGATGTGACAAAACTATACTAAAAATTAAAAACATTAATAGACTTATTATAACTACAAAACAAAAAGTAATTAAATATTACTTTTAGAACAACGTTTTAAAAATAATCTACCTCTAATAGACTTAAAACAAGGATACATACTAAAAAAACTTACCACTAAATAAACAACTTAATGGCCCAAAAGATTAAACTCAAATGAAATTTAATCCTACTTTTGTGGTCACTTGTTGGACATTAATATATTTATCTTATCTTATCTAGACACAAATAAATTTTAAAAAATTTACAAACTCATAATATCTTAATAACACTGACTAATTATAATCTTAAAAATCTAAAGAAATAAATCTTAAAACTATAACATACAACTCACATAAACCTAAACAATAAAATATAAAATAACTTAATATACCTAAAAAATATAAACTAGAACAACTCTAAAAACTAAATACAAAACTGCGGGCATTTGAGAGTAGTGTGGCTTGAACCGATGAAACCGCGTGTTGAACTCTATTCAATATGAACCACCATGTGCAAAGTGAAACAGTGGGCGATGTGGTGTAATCGAGGCGGTTCGGAGAAGAACAACAGTGGTCGGTACTCCTCGAAGCAAGTTGTACACTAAGGAGTTCGGTGTGTGGAGCACAGATCTGTGCAGCTTGCCATGTCTCTTTTTCATATGAGCAGGCCGCTATGTTCGGTTAAGGATCCAATGTCGTGGAGAAATAATAGAGAAAGGTTGTGTTGAGAGCCAAGGTCGGTACTCCTCGAAGCAAGTTGTACACTAAGGACTTCAGTGTGTGGAGCACGGATCTGTGCAGCTTGTCGTGTCTCTTTTTCATATGAGCAGGCCGCTGTGTTCGGTTGAGGATCCAATGTCATGGAGAAATAATAGAGGAAAGTTGTGTTGAGCCGAGGCCGGCAAGCAAAGACCTTCAACTTTTATTTTGATTTGTATTAAAAACTTAGCAATGTTGTGGGTTCAATACTCCAATGGAATCGATCCATGTGCATATAATCTCCATTCAGCCAATTATCACCACATATGATATGAAATGTGATAGCATTCATATTTGGCATTTATACTGCTGCGTCGGCATTGATTCATGTTGGATCCACAGGCCCGTCTAATTGTGGAAGATAGATCTGATTAATGCAAATCAAGGCAAAAAATCGATCCAAATGAATATAAATCATACACACTTAAATGCAGAGATCTGCAACACTGATCTTTCAAATCCTTCAATATAAATAAACTTGAATGCATGATCAAACCCTCTATGTGTGTGTATATTTTTTTAATTTTTTTTTTTAATAAAAATGCTACAGAATATCAATGGGATTTGCAGTGGTCTGCACTACATTACCACTGACAAAAAGAATAAAGATATGTCGAAAGGTAAGAGCACTGGACGTGGTCTACACTCCTAAGCTTTATTATGAAAAAAATCTAATTTGTAGAGAGGTCCCACAGGAAACCTGCTCTGCTACCAAATGTGAAAATACATCTACATTTTGGTAGAGCCAAAGGATCACACAAAGAGCGAATGCTCAAAAAAGGTCTCAATCAATCCATGTTTTATTAATCAAAACATAGTACAAATATATAGTAGTTTTCCTATAACCACTCCCCAAAATTATAGGTTAGTTGTTCTAACAATTCACAATCTTAGAGTCTCTCCTAACAACTAACATTCTCACAAATCTCTCATATCACTAAACTAGGAAGGTTGTTCTAAGTTCTAACAACCTATATTCACTCTCCCTTATTATTTCTCCCTTACAATCTCTATGTGAGTTGTGTTAACAACTCCAATAAAGTTATGCTCACACACAATGTTCACACAAAATATTTCTAACAATTGTCAGACCTCATAGCAATCTCAACAACTTCCCTAAGATAGTGCTTTGTGAGGTGATTTTCTCTAGTCACAACTCTTGATTGTTCAATGCAAACATGGTGCATTGTGGAGGATGAATGATCTACTAAGGCCGATTGGAAAACTCTTGTGTGGTCAATGTCTATAACATGCTCACATATTCTGGTTTGGATAGACTGTCTTGTCTCTGCTATATATGGTAGACCATGTGAACACTGAATGAGATATACCCCGCTACTTTGCTTGGGATCACCCTTAGTTGATTTAAGAACTTTATTTAGTCTTGTGGGGATGAAGTGTGGTCTCCTCCTAACCTTTCCTCAAAAGTATGGAGATTTTATTTGCAATCCCTTCAATGTATGGAAGGAATGCTTGAGGTTGGTTTCCCGAGACTAGAATTCTCTGAAAATATTCCCTTCTTGCACTCTGAAATTTCTTGGGCAGCTGTCTATCCTTGTAGCCATTTTGCATTAAAACCTTTGCTAATTACTCCTTTTGCAAGAAATGCTCATCATCTGAAATCCTTATGGTTTTGGTGTCAAGGATTTTAAGGACCCCTTATTTTGGGAAGGATGGTGATGTGAAGAGGACAGCAAATAAATGTCCATGTGAGTCGACTTCTTGTATGCTTGCCTAGCCAAAGAGCCATCACCTTTACGTTTTTATAAGACATCCAAGAAAGGAAGGCAACCATCTGATTCTAATTCCATGGTAAACTGGATTCTGACACAAACATTATTAAGATGTGCATGAAAGGCCTAAAGACTCTCACTCCCATGTTACCAGCATAAGTTGGTGTAATCTACATATCATTTCAACCGTTTGCGTTTCCAATGGAATGAAACTAAGGCCTTCTCAAAATGCTCCATGTAGAGACTAGCTAGCACCGGAGAATGGGGAGCCCATAGCAACAACCTCAATCCGCTCATAGAATTATCTGCAAAAGCTGAAATAAGTCGATCTAAGACAAAGCTCAATCAATTTTAAGGTACCATCATCTACGACTTCCTTCAGAACATTAATAGCATTTATAACTAGATCTTTGTATGAGGAAGGCTACATCAAAACTGACAAGTACATCCCCATCATCAACCTTCATATCTTTGATGAAATCAATGGCATGAGTAGAGTCCTCAATGGAGGAGAAGGTCATACCATTGAACGGTTTGAGCTTCTTGGCAAAAAATGTTGCCAAATCATAAGCAGGGGAGTAAATATTGTTGAATATTGACCTTAATGGGACACCTGCTTTATGTATCTTCAGCAAACCATAAAATGTGAGTGAGCTCTTTACCAGGCATTAGTTTTTTCTAAGCATTGTCACCAAGTGAAAATTTATTCATCTCCCATTTCAGCTTTCTCAACACGAGTAATCGGATTATCTCCTACCTTCCTTTAGCTGCCACTATTCATTAGGTGGCCTTCAATTTTCAGCCAATAGTCTGTTTGTTCATGAAAACTTTAGCATTACCTTTGTTTGCCTTGGAAACAATAATAGCCAGATTATTATTCAGCTCTCATAATGCTGCAAACTTGTTGGTGGCATTGTTTTTAGGTGGCTTAGTACTGTGAGTGCAGCGGCACAGTCCTTTCTTAATTCCTCGAAAATTCCTCTCTCCTTTGTGGACTGTCAAGTGATTATTGTTGAGGTATTGATCCTCTAGGGTTTGTTGTGATAGTGTAGAGTTGTTGAGACTTGAGAGCTTGATGGTGAAGGATGGAAGAGTGGGGATGGCTTGTGGCAGGTAAATGATGACTGACCCAAGCCTTATGATGTTATTTTGTGATTAACGGTCTTAAAGGCCTATGCGTGCAGTAACGGCTGTGGAGGGCCATATGAAGCCTTAGAAAGAGTCTTTTGAGTGGCCAGGGAAAAAAAGAAGGCAGGGTGTGAAGAGCTTGGAATTTTAGGGAAGGAGTAAGAGATTGGAGGAGGATGGGGATTGTCTGCTACTGTCTATTGTGTCAAACCTTCCAGATCAGACCCTCCTCTTAATATTTGTGTTTGGTAGAAATGAAACTTAGGTTTCATAAGTTGTTTAAGAATAAATAGATTGGTTGAATAAATTTATGGGATTCAATCTCATATGTTGCCAATGAAATTCCTTGGGGCTTTGCCCTAGCTTTGGCTTCAAATGAAAGAGTAAGAAAATATTCTGTGCCCTGTTTTCGTATGTGAATGGTGGTTAATAATTAATCAAGGGTATGACCCTGTTGTGTTTGTTATTTGGAGAAAAGCGGTTATAGGTCCTACACTGATTAAGAGTTCGAATGAGTGCACTTGAGACTCGTAGGCTCTGTTGCTAGTATGTTCTTTGGCTTGTTTCAGTAAGGCTTAGTTCTATTCCATGAGTTGAATGAAATCAATGAAGAGATTATCCAGCTCAGTTTTGCCCTGAATGATATTATGATAACTAAGCTCAGCCCTCTTTCATTGACAAAATCAGGCAATGTTAGAAAGTGGGCTTTACCCTCATAGTCTTTCTTGCATGCAGATTTGCTGTAGGAGTCTGCCCTGGCATGCTTGAACTGGACAGTTTGGTCTCTTGAGAGGGGTTAGGAAATATCGGGCTCCACAGCCTATTCATGTGCAAATAAACTATTATTGATTGTTTTTTTCTATATGCAATATTTCATGGGTTGAAATGACCTTTGTAGTGGTTATAAAAAGTTAAAAACACCTCAAAAAAAGATTGAGCAAAATTGTTTTATCAAGGGAGTTGGTTTGTTGGTTTCAGGTACTATCTCACTTTTTTATCCTATGAAACCATCGTATCTAATATCTCTGCCCTTTCTGGGAAATGAATGAATAATTAGTTGTCTTCTTGAATCAGCTCCTAAGGAGCAGGGGATGAATGTAGTTTAGAGGGGAAATGGACTTGTGTCCATTGAGGTGATGTTCTTTACCTCTTTTACTTTGTGAGGGTGGCATAAGGACCACTCAGCACTGTAGAGAGTTGTCCACAATTAGGACTCTCTACAACATCACTGATCCTACACCACTGATATGTAGAGTGTTGTACTCACCCCGGACTTAAAATGATTAAGTTGGCATGAAGCCTCTTTAGAAGCTGCTGCTTTAAGATGTAAAACTTTGTGATGGTTGTTAGAGTCCAGTAACTACCATTGAATGGCAGCACAGATACCAACATGCTTGAATGGAATTTTTTGGATTTGAAAGAATAGGCAAACCTGGTATGGGTTTCCCCAATGAACAAACCACAGGTATAGTGTTTGTTGAACGTTATCATATAATTAATATAAACATGAATGATGTCTTATATCAGATATATGGTTGTATTTAATTTAGTGAACAAACGAATATGAGATGTTGGCAACATATGTTGGAATAAATGTCAACATGAAACTTAGGAAATTGTGAGTTGACTGTTTGACTTGAACATGACTACTTCATGAATACAAGGTCTATCCCTGTGCGTATTAATATAAGTTAATGACTGGTAACTTCTCACTTCTGAGTAAGCCACTGGAATGGCACCAAGTCTGCTAGTTCTTGAGTTATGTATAGAACTTCATGCATGGATAATATCCTTGAGAGATCTGTCCTATGTAAATTGTATTAGGTCTTCTTTCATGATTTATAGAACCTACCATTGAGTGAACATGAAAAGAACAGAAGATAAGGGTGTACTTGTAATTCTCAAAGCTCTAAAATAAAGAGCTGAAACACTAGAGTTTCATGGTATTTTATTGTTGGGTTTCATTAAGTCTTTGGGCACAATATTTCAACAAATTATTGTTATTGTTATTTATTATTCATGTGGACTGCCTTGTTGCATACGTATTTGTCGTATCCATAAGAAGGTTTGTCTTTCATTACTTGGTTCTCTGTTTCCAGCTCCTACTCTTGATAACCTCACACCATCCATTGGCTCTGTGGTTGGAGGCAAAGTGCTCCCATGATGCTCTCCCTCTTTCTTCATATTATTATATTGGCAGCATACTAACTGTAAGTTATAGCTATTCAAACAGTGCAACATTTTTATAGTTCATGTGTTGACTTGCTGTTGCAGTGATGGTCTATGATGGCATCTATGTATTGAAATAGAAATGATACATTTTGATTGTTGTGTCCCCTTTTCAGAATTATATCAATCAAAAGACCTGTAACCTATTCCTTATTTTCCGTAAGCTAAGGGATAAAGTTAGGAAAATAATTTAATTTGTCCTAAGATTACAGTTTGATATTCAATATCATTGTTGAGCATTGTTATTTTAATATTTAAATTGATGCTCAGTGTTAGGAAAAAAAAACATCACAAAATTACCTAAAATGGACATTTCAGTGGTATCAAAGCCTTGATCTTCCCAGCGTGTGGATCAGAGAGGAAATCATGGGGGACAAAGGAAAGAGGGTTCCTACAGATGAGATGAGTTTTTTGCAGGAAACAATCAACCGGGGTCAGAGACATTTGGAAAAACAATCCAGGGAATAGTGAAAAATTCATTTCAGAGTTAGTCCAAGCCATGCAAGGTATTAATCCAAATAAGGCAAATCAAGGAGAAGGAAGCTCTTCAGCAAATGAGTGGATCTCAATCAACTCTCCTTCCAAAACTTTCCGAGCATAATTTCTACAAGGACAAGAAACATGCATGAAGAACCAAAGTTTTAAGGATCAGCTATTGGAGCAATTTTCTATTAGCTTTAAAAGCTTTAGCTTCATTTAGAAGAGCATGAAAGAAAAATCCTATTCAAGAGGTGTGGTTAAAAGAGCAGCATGACAAAGATGAATGCAAACATCTTGCCATTGATGAATATGATAAGAAGTCTAACATTTACAAATCTTATATCACCTTTGAAGAATTCTTGAAAATATTCAAAGAAAATAAAAGTGGAAGGCGGAAGAAGAAAGAAAAACAATTAGAGCTGCAATAAATTGAGAGGAAGCAGCCCATGGAGGAATCCACCATACAAGAGAAAGTTGAAAATGATGTTCCTGTTCAAGGAGCACCCGTCAATCTCCCAAAGATTGGGTTTGTGCCAAATGAAGGTGATATGTAGGATAGCTGTAAAAAAAAAAAAAAAGTGAGAAGAATCTTTTGGTAAAACCCAAATACCTGAGTCACCCGAATGTTGGAGTTGATGCAAATTTCTCAACGGCATCAACAGAAGAAGATAAGCACTTGGACCATTCCTATGTTGTCAGTTCAAATTATAAAAGGAATGTTTCAATCCAAGAAACATTTCAGATTGACTTTCAAAATGATTCTACTGATAAGCATGGACTTGAAAAGAGTATTTTAGTAGAGGTAGGTGTGGAGTTCACAAATTCAGCAACTAAGGGTAAGCAATTTGACTATCTCCATGATTATAGTTTATGTCATGAAAGTATTGATTCTAGCAGAGGTTTGATATCATTGCAAGATTCTTGCCATCATGGAAAGTACCATAAGAATGGAGAGAAGGTGAAGAGCATGACTCATAGCAAAGGATACAGATCCTCTCGCTCAAGGTTGTCTACTCATAAGAGAATGGGATCCGGGGGATTGTTTTAGACATAGTATACATACTCGGCGAGTACTCGCCGAGTGGGCGAGTACTCGTCGAGCAAGGCCTAAAACCAGTACTCGTTGATCGAAATTATCAACCCCCCGAGTACTAGAGCCTCAGCAAATACTGGCCCAATACTTGCCGAGTACTCACGATTACTTGACGAGAACTGGAGGCGTGAGTATTCGTGCAAAAGCGTCCAAAAAACATCATAAAACTCCAAACGCGTCCAAGACATTGCAAAAACGCATGGAAAACATGGAAATTTGTCTTATAAAAGCATACACTACAATTTGCCATAAGGGTTGGAATGTCCCAAACAATTACAATTTGTAAGTTTTGCTTGAAGAAGATTGGTGGAGGCATCAATCGCTTTAAGTACCATCTTGCATGCATTCCTTCACATGATGTTTTTTCTTGTCCCAGTGTAATGGAAGAGGCAAAAAGATAGATGGTTGCAGAGCTTGCATTGCTGGACAAGAAGAAATTAGAGAGGGCAAAGATGCAAACAGCCTCAATAGCAGCCATTGGTCCTGCATCGACAGAGGCAATTGAGACAGCTATGACAAAAATTGCGGGCTCTAATTGTGGTCCACGCAAGCGAGGCACATCCACCTCATCAAATTCAAGCTAGCTACACAATTTTTTTGTGCCTAGAAACATCCATGTGGTACAACCTTCACTGCAAGGTACAAGATGGAATAGGGAGGCGCATGCGGAAGCAGACAAGGCATGTGCAAATTTTTGGTACTTCAACAACCTTTCCTTCAATGTGGCAAAGAGCTCGTACTAAAAATATTTGGTGACATCATTAACAATTGCAGGGAAAAGGTACAAGGCACTCTCTCCAAGAGACTTAAGTGAGATATTGCTCAAAAATGTAGTTGAAAATGCGAAAGTAATTGTAGAAGATCAAAATAGGTTGTGGCGAAAGTTCAAATGCACCATTCTTTTCGATGGATGAACTAGTGGAAAGAACCACACCCTCATCAATTTTTTGGCGACTTCAAATGGTGAGCTAGGTTTTTTGAAATCCATTGATGCATCTAGTAAGATAAAAAAATGCAGAAACTTTGAGTTTGATGCTCGAGGAGGTCATTTTAAAGGTGGGCATCGATAATGTTGTCCAAGTTATCACTGACAATGCAACAACAAATGTGACGACTGGGAGACTTCTCAAGGACAAATATCCATCACTCTTTTGGACACCTTGCTCAGCGCATTGCCTTGACCTTCTCTTGGAGGACATAGGCAAAATTGATTGGGTGAATCCGGTTGTAGAAGAGGCCAAAGTCATCACAAAATATATTTATAATCACCTTTGAGTTCTCAACTTGATGAGAGAACACACCAAGGGGAAAGAGCTTGTGCGAGCAAGGGTCACAACGTTTACAACTAACTTCCTTACGTTGCAAAGTATTTGTAGTCTGTCGACAACTTTGAAGCAGATGTTTGTGTGCCAAGCATGGATGGACTCAACATATTCAAAGAAAGCTGATGGAATCAAAGACACAAAGGCAGTTTTTAATGAGGACTTTGTGGAGAGAGCTACAGAGATCATCAAGGCAACTTCAAATTTCAATTTAAATTTCAAATCGATTCCTTTATTTTCAATTATTTAAAGTATTTAATTCAATTTTAAGTTTTTAAATTTTATTTTTTTTAACTTTATAGGTGTTGGACCCTTTGGTGAGGGTTTTGCACTTGGTGGATGGAGAGCAAAACCCAATGGGTTACATTTATGAGGCCATGGATAGGACCAAAGAGGCCATCCAAAACTATTATAGGGGGGATAGTGTCAAATTTGATTCCAAGTTGATTGATCGAAGGTGGAACAATCAACTCCATCAGCACATCCATGCAGCGAAGTACTATCTTAACCCCAAGTTTTTCTACTCTAATGGCTTCATAGATGCTAATGGGGAAGTTATGGAGGGCCTCTCAACATCCATTGAGAGTATGACACCTGACATTGAGACGAGAGACCTCAGTATTTTAGAGTTGCAAAACTACAAGCAAGGTAGGGGGAGGCTCTTTTCTTCGGCACTAGGTATCTAAGGAAGGACCATGTAGTCACCAGGGAATATAAAATGAAGTATTTACTTGTACCTTACAAGTTACAAATTTACAATTATTAATTACTAACAAATCTTTGAATATTTTGTTTCCAGGGTCATGGTGGGAAGATTGTGGTGGAAATATCCCAAATCTTCAAAGGCTAGCCCTCTGCATTTTATCTCAACCTTATAGCGCTTCTGGATGGGAGCGCAACTGGAGTTTGTTTGACGCCATTCACACAAAGAAGTGCAACAAGTTGAGTCAACGTCTCAATGCCCTGGTTTTTGTGCAATACAACCTCCGGCTTCGCACAAGAAAGGTGAACACATCACAAGATCCTATTGATCTAGATGAGATTGATCCCTACAGTGATTCGACTGCACAGGATGAGGAGGCCTCCAACTTCACAGAGGACAAGATTGTGATTTCAAGAGGCAAGCTATGGAGGGTGCAGCTGCAGCAGAAGGAGATATTGGATTGGATAACATCCTTGTACATGTTGAAAATGAGACAGAGGTAGAGGCAGAGATGGAGCCACAAGCGCAACGTTCTAGGCAAAGGGAGGAGGGGCAGCCGAGTTGGAGGACTAGACTCTCTCAATCTCCCTTAATTTTCAGTAGAGTAGAGAAGAGAAAAATGTAGATTCTTGTATATGTATCAGTTTGTTGTTGACACTTGGCACTGCGATAGTTCACAGTTGTATAATTGTATTCACATGGATCTTGATCATGCAATTTTGTAATTTATTTGTATTCAAATCTAATAGAAAACACTTCCCCAACGTTTTACAGACTCATTAGATACATTTTACAACTGTAATTTCTATAAAATTTATGTTTTTTAATAAATTTGAATATTTTTTAATTTGTCAAATAATGGCGAGTGGTTGTCGAATAATCGTCGAGTAAACTTTTTGGGAGCTGGGCGAGTACTCTCTAAGTACGAGTATGTGAACTATGGTTTGAGACACCTGATACTGAAGTCCAAAGTGATGCAAGCAATGGGTTTTCACAAAAGACAGCACTTGGTTAGTTCATTGCCTGTCCATGGTGTCGTCATTCCATCTACTCAAGGAGTTCACAATGCATTTGACTTCATTGGAACTCTCAAGCATGTTAAAAAAGATATTTTGAGGGAGGTAGTTGATGGCCAAATATATAATGCTTTGGAAGCAAGTCAAATATCTCAGTTGCATGCCACAAATCAGAGGCTGCAATAGCAAAGCATTCATTACCAACAAGGTATAGTTCACGCATGGGAACCACAAAAAGGTATGCCAGAACAATCAGTTATTGTTTTTTCAAGTTTGGTTGATTGATCCTTTACTCCATCCTTTTCCCAAAGGCCCAGATAAAATTGTGCTAGTGAGACTAACTAGAATCAGATTTCTAATTTTCTCAACAAATACATGTGTGTGCCTATTGGAAGAACCAAAGGAAGCATTCAAGTTATCTACTTGTAAAGAGGAAGTATCATGGAATGCATGGATTACAAGATAAGCTCAAAATAATTATAATAGACCCTGAGACTCGAGGGTCCAATGCAAGGTCCGAAGGCATGTCACCTCACATCCGATAGTGCTCTCAAAGCCATGGACAATGGAGCAACTCAATGACAAGGTTGTCTTGCTCGCAAGCTTCTCGAACTTAAACAAAGAGAAGCTGCAACTACTCTTATTCAAAAGCATACTCGTAGGTGGCTACTTCGAAGGGCATACACACTCCTTCATTCTGCAGTCGTCGTTTAAACACGCTGGAAGTCGTACATCTTTTGCCTGTAAAGTTGTTATATGAAAAGTCAAATAGTATCTACAACTAAAATTCAAAAACAATGGCATATGTACAAAGCTCGTTCATATTTATGCAAATTATGTACAACGACAATTGCTTTTCAATGTGCATGGAGATGTAGGGTTGTTGCAAGGGAACTCCATAGATTGAAGTTGTCTGCAAGGGAAACAAGTGCTCTGCAAGAAGCAAAGAACAAGTTTGAGAAGAGATGTGAAGAACTCACTTGGAGTTTGAAGTTTGAAAAGCAATTTGGGGCTGTTGTTGAATAATCTGAGAAATTGGAAGTGACAAAGCTACGGAATGCAATAGAAGAAATGCAAGAGAAATTAAGTAGAGCTAATTTGAATGTTTTACAGGAGAAGGAAAAAACAAAAGATCCTCAGAGCCAACTTGAAATTGCTATTAGAAAATTATCAACACTTGAGAGAAGTCGGGTCAAATTTCAACAACTCATAAAAGAGAGTGAGCATATTAAGGCTTCAGTAGAATTGATTGAGAAGAAACAATTAAAGACACAAAGAGAGTTCATAAGAACTTAAAAAGAATGTGAGGAATGGCAAAGAAAGGCAGAGGAAACTGAGTTGAAGGCCTCTCGAGCAAAGCAAAATCTACAGAGATCTGAAGAAAAGATTGCTAGTGTTAATCATGAGAAGCAAATGCTTAAATAGCAAGCTATAGTGATTTCACCAACCAGTGGTCTTACTAATGTTGCAAATCCTGTCATTAATCAAACAACCCCTGAACTTCGTTAGCTTTCTCATGGAGACTAGAGATTTCACTTTGACTCACCCATGCCCTCTCAGTTTTTCAAAGAGTTCAACCACACATCGGTAGAATCTAGACACTCTAGGATAATGGTTGAAAAGCAACAAAGAAACCCAGGATTTATTCTGAAGTATGTCATAGAAAATTTGGTTTTCAGTCATGATAACCCTGTTGCAGCCCTATCATATATAAGTGCCTTCTTCATTGGCATGCATTTGAGGCTGAAACGACAAATATGTTTAAGCATTTAATTCAGGCTATTCTTTCAGAAATTGAGGGTCAAGAGAATGGTAATACTCTTCCTACTACTCATTCGGAGGTTTCAGTTAAAATATTTTTAATTGCAATGAAAACAAAGAACCATGGAAATTTTCAACTTATGTTAAGCAATGCATCAAACACGATGGTGGCCACAACACATAACCTATTAAAAGATGGGGCGGAAATTGTTTTTCCCACAATTCTTTTTTCAATGTCAAAGCCACAACCTACAAGTAATTTTGAGCCTTATGAAAGAACAATATTGACAAAAAAATAATCATAGTTACAGAAGTGTCTTCTAGTGCAGAATTTTCAGCTACCAGATGTATCATAGTAGTGAGCAAGGCTTGGTATTGAGCTCATTTTCCACATAAGGCAGCCCCCGGAGAAGCTAGAAGTTGTGGAAACAAATCAAACAACCGAGTTGGGTATATATGAGGTGTCTACAAGAGCTTTATCAATGACTGTAGATCAGCAAGCAAAGCAATTTGAGAATGAAAAGGGCAAAATATATGCATCGCATTAGGAATTAAGAACATGGAATTGCAAATTGCTAAGGATAAATTGGGATCCAGGTATTATAGAAATGGTCATTTGGGAAGGATGAACTATTTGAAGCTGAAGGCGCGATGGATGAAGGCGAGCAGGAGGGCGCGACAGGGCAAAAAGCAGGGCGCAGCTACAGGGAAGCGTTTGGACTGCAGCAGGCGTCCCAGGGAGCGCGCAGCAGTGGGAAGGCTCCACTTTTACAAGGTTTAGGTTCTTTTGCTGCTCTTGAGCAACTAAGTATGCGCATCCCCAAAGTCAACGGTTGTCTGGAAAGATGCAAGGAGAGGCCCAAGCTGGCTATACCAATGGAAATGATTGCTGAAGACATTGAATAATATTCCAATCACTCCCTGTACTGCGAGTTTCTGGGGCTTAGGATGTCACTATTATTCCTGGAAGCATGGGCTCAGAGGACGTGGGCACCAGAAGGAGATATGGATATTACATTGCTGGCCAATAGCTATTTCATGGTCACTTTTACCTGTATAACAGATTGTCAACGAGTTTTTGCTGGCAGTCCTTACTTCCATAATCAAGTGGGACTGTTTATCAAGTCCTAGCATGCCGGTTTCATACTTTCAAAGGAACTACCAAACCGTGTCCCGGTGTGGGTGCGTCTGCCCCGCTTTCCGATGGAATGCTGTCGAGAATACACTCTCCAATTGCTTGCATCCTTGCTGGGAAGGCCAGTAGGTTCCTCAATGTCACTCCTGGAGAAAAAGGTAATGACTTATACCCGCATTTGTGTTGAAATTGATCTTAGTAAGCCATTACCAGATGCTGTTGAAATGAGTGTGGGCCCTTTTTCATGGGTACAACAACTGAATTATGAAACCCTCCCTTTCCGCTGTCATCTATGTCATGCTTATGGGCATTTGCAGCGATGGTGTCCCACCTCGAAATCCACTGCACCTCAGCGAGCTCAATCTACTCACACTCCTGGTACTGACAAGGAAAGGGGTCCGATTCCAGGTGAGATGCCTGAAACTGATGGTTTTATGCCGATTAAAGGCCTATATAGAAATAGAGGCCAAAAACGGTCCATGAAAGAAAGACAATGAGATGACTCGCTCAATAGATTTGAAATATTGGACGACCTTAATCAACAGGAGGTGAATCTCGGGTTGACGATTTTGGACCAGGGGATTGAGGGACCAGCTCAGGAGACCAATGCTTCAGGGGCTTTAACTGAAACACAGGATGCTGGAGATTGTCATATGGATATGGACCAGCAGCTGATAATTTTGGAAGGAATGACTTTCTCAGTAGCTCCCCTTAAAAAAGACGGAAATATGCCCCTTACCGGGAAAACTAGGGACCGAAGGGCAGCAAGAAGCAGTAAATCTTTTTCTCATCTTGGCCTTCCGCAAAAAGACCTTAAGAAAAGAGGGGGAGAGAAATCTGGCAAGCCTGGCAGAAAAAAAGACCAGGAAAAGATCAAAGCTAATGGGAGAGACTTTGGTGGAGTCGGGGTCAGTAAAGACTCTGGATGCACACTTTTTGAGCTCTCTGAAATGATTATAATATCTTGGAATGTAAGGGGTTTGAACAACAGCCCCAGAGAAAATGATGTTCACAACCTGATTAAAAGTCATAGACCGGATGTCCTTTTCTTACAAGAGACTAAGCTTTCAGTTGAAGACATGTCCAGACTTGCGCCCAAGTTGTGGTGGCAAGGAGAATGTCAATGCATTGGCACTACCGAATACTCAGGAGGACTAGCTTGTCTGTGGAACCCACGAAAGATTGGCCTCATAGGCTGGCTGACTTCTAAATATTCCATGACTATGATTGCTTCTTGCTTTGAGACGGGGGAAGTCATTCTCTTCTCCAATATCTATGCTCCCAATGATTGGCGGGGTAAAAACTCCTTATGGGGCCACATAAGTTTGTCCGTAGCCTGGCCCCCTTCCACCCTTGGATTATGGCAAGTGATTTTAACGCTATTCTTGATTTGACTAAAAGGAGTGGTGGCACGTCAAGGCTGGACCCATATGCTTTGCTAATGCGCAACTACATTAAAATTTTAAATTTAGTTGACGTCAGGCCCAATAATGGACAGTTTACCTGGAACAACCGCAGGAGTGGGAAACATTGCATTGCTGAAAGACTTGACCGTTTTTTGGTCTCAGCGTTTTGGGTTGGAGGTATGTAGTCTACGAGGTCTGAAATTTTGGACTAGAGAGAATCGGACCATTGGCCCATCAAGCTTAATAGTGTCTCACAGTATCACCCGCGCTCTCCTTCCTTCAGATTTCAACTCATGTGGTTGCGGAATCAATCTCTACATGAGTGTGTTGCCAATTGGTGGCATTGGGGTAGGCCTGCCCATGGTACGGCGATGTACATTTTTGCCAAAACACTGCAATATGTGAAGTACAAACTCAAGCAGTGGAATCACCAAAGTTTTGGGAACATTTTCCATGCTAAGGCTGCTGCACAAACCACGCTTGATGGTATCACGAGAATAATAAGGGAAGAAAGACTGACTGAAGACTTACTACAAGAAGAAACACACGCTGTGAAAGACCTGGAGGAATGCGAGCTACAGGAGGAAATTTTTTGGAAGCAAAAAGCTCGGGTCAAATGGCTCCAAGAGGGGGACAGATATACATCCTTTTTCTTCAATTCGTCCAAAGCCAGGAGACATGGTAATTCTATTTCCGCCCTGGTCAATGAAAGAGGTGAGCGCCTTAACTCCTTTTCGCCAATTTCAGAGGAGGTAGTGCAGTACTTCTCTACTCTCTTCAGGAAAGATGCTAATGGGGAATCACCGGAAGAAGCTCAGATTCTCTTCTGCATTCCGTCGTTGGTGACGCGTGAAATGAATGAAAATTTAATGAAACCAATCACACTTGGAGAGCTTGAGGAAACCATCGTTCAGATGAAAAAAGGGAAAGCGGCTGGACCTGAAGGCTTCCCAGCTGAATTCTACCAAGAATTTTGGGATATCATCAAACTTGACCTTTTAGCTGTTGTCCAAGAATCTCAGCGGAATAAACAAATGCTTAAGGCTACAAATGCGACCTATCTTGCTCTCATACCCAAATGCAAAGGTGCTGATAGGCTAAGTCAATTCCGCCCTATATCTCTTTGCAATGTTGTTTACAAAATTATAACTAAAATCATTGCAGATAGGTTAAAAAGAGGGCTGAGTCTTGTGATCTCAGAAGAGCAAGAGTGGTTTTGTGGAAGGCAGGGAAATCCTGGACAGTATTGTTATTGCTGTTGAGTCCATTCACTCCATGGCCAGCTCAAAAGATAAGGCGATGTTCATTAAATTGGACATGGCCAAAGCCTTTGATAAGGTCAGATGGTCATTCTTGCGGAAGGTTCTTAGTGCTTTTGGCTTTGCGGACAAATTGACTCAATGGGTCATGAGCTGCATTTCCTCAGCTTCCTTCTCAGTGCTTATCAATGGAGAACACACGGAGCTTTTTGGTGCTACAAGAGGGCTGCGACAAAGTGATCCTCTGTCTCCGTACCTTTTTCTTCTCTTTGCTAAAGGTTTGGGGAGGTTGATCAGCAGGAACAGAGAGGAAGGACATATCCAAGGATGGCAATGGGGAGGGGAATTGCCGACGCAATCACACCTGCAATTTGTTGATGACACTGCCCTTATGGGCATGGCCACAATGACTGAAGCTACTAATTTACACAGGGTGTTATATGTTTATCTAATGGCCTCAGGACAAAAGGTCAATGAAGATAAGTCGTCCATCTTCTTCTTCAATACTTCGGGCCCTATTCAGCAACGGATCGCGAGGACTCTGCATTTTCAGATTGGGACTCCCCCATTGATTTACTTGGGTATCCCTATCTCGGCTGGCCGTACATCCAAAGAATCTTGGCAGACTATTTTGGAGAAATTACGAGTGAAAGTGAATCATTGGACACGCAGGTGGTTATCCTTTGCGGGCCGGGTTCAACTTATCCCATCTGTGGTGCAGGGTTTACCCATTTACAGAGGTATGCTCCAAGTTGCCCCGATGGGATTCGTTAACGAGTTTGATTTGGTTACCAGACAATTCTTATGCGCTGGTAGTCTGAACTCCACTAAATGGAGCCTTATTAGATGGGAGATTGTCTGCAGCCCCAAACAATATGGCGGGCTCGGTCTGAGGCAGACAGACTTAAATGGTATTGCTTTGGCGGCCAAACTTTATTGGCGATGGTGCACCGAACAAGACAAAGCTTGGGCCAGAATTCTCTCACAGAAGTACTACTCCAGAACCATTCAGAGGGACATCCCTCGTTATCCGCTTATTGGGAAAGGTTCGGCAATATGGGGTACTCTCAAAAAAGGGGTTGCTATCATCAAAAACAGCTTATTCTGGATTTGTAAACAGGGATCCAAGGCTCTCTTTTGATCTGACTCTTGGGATGGTTATCCTCCCATCATTTCTCAGTTTCCAAATTTGTTGAACCTTTGTCAGAGATTCCTTGATGCTGGCTGGTCTCGGGTGAGTGACTTCAAAGTTTACATTACACAAGGATAGGTGGAGGTAGCTCGCTGGAAAGCTCCCGAAACTTGGCCTGTTAATGGGACGCAGGAAGAGAATGAGGAGCTGTTGAGCATCCTTTCCAGGCGTCGTTGTAGTCCTCTTCAAGAGGAGGATGAGCTAGCTTGGTCTCCCAATCCCAAGGGAGCTTACACAGTTTCATCTGGATATCAAGGTTTACTTCTTCAGAGATTGGGCAGGGGGGAAGTGCATTGGTGGAGACAGGTCTGGAATAATTTCACATGGCCTAAATGCAACTGTTTTGCTTGGATGCTGGCTTGGAACAGATGCTTGACCTGGGACAATCTCCGGAAGAGAGGTTTCCAAGGCCCTTCTGTATGTGTTATGTGCAGAGCAGCCGAGGAGGATTCAACACACCTTTTTTTGCATTGCCCCTTTGCCTTGCAACTCTGGCATTATTGGTGGGATGTTTGGCAGCGCCCATGTTTTCATGCTCAATCTGTGGTCGATTTCTGGAATGGAATGGGGGAACCCCCCTCAAGGACGCCCTTCCTGCAAGACATATGGCTGGGCGGCCCCATTTTTTTGTTCTGGCAGATCTGGCTTGAGAGAAATAGGCGAATTTTTCGGGGGGTGAGGTTCATGGTGCAGCAAGTATGGCAAAAAGTGGTGGGAATGATCTAGGAAACCGTCCAAGCAAAGAGCGCGATCTGCCTTCCTTTGACCAAACAAGACGCTCAGGGGGTGGCGCGACTTGGATTCCAGCAGTTAACTGGTAAGTCTGCGTGTGTCAGGAGGAGCACGCAGGTCAAGGAGCAGATTCTCAGGACTAGTCAGTGGCAACGCCCCCTAGTGGGATTCTCAAGATCAATACGGATGGTTCCTCCAGAGGTAATCCAGGACCTGCGGGTACTGGAGGGATAGGAAGGGATTTTGAAGGTACGTTGATTTTTCTTTTTGCGATTCCTGAGGGCCTGCAAACCATTAACATGATGGAAGGTCAGGCCATTCTTTATGCCCTTGAGAAAGCCCAGGCGTTAGGTTGGCGTAGGATTATCTGCGAATCGGACTCTCAAGTCTTGATTAACCTGCTCATTAAGAGGAAAGTGGTGGACGTCAATTGGCAACTATCTATGATTGTGCAACAGATTTTGCGAATTTGCTCGCTTATGGATAGCATTACTTTTGCTCACATTCCGCGAGAATGGAACAGGGCAACGGATCTTTTGGTTAAATGGGCATCTGACCATTTGGATGGTGGAAACATTGAGGATTGGGGGTCCCTCTCCCCGATGTTGCGTTCTGATCCTGGAAAGAATTCTGGAGGCTGATAGGGAGGTTCATAATATTGTCTAATTGGGCGTGTGCCTAGTTTTTCAGTTTATGCTGCTTTCTTCTGGGGGTTTTTGCCCCCCGTTCTTCTTGTAATGCTTTTCTTTTCTTATTAATATTATTTTTACCCCTTTTTATTTTTAAAAAAAATGGTCATTTGGGAAGAGCCAAAGCAGTTAAGTTTGCAATTACTTGAGGGAAAGCAATTATGGGAAGGGAGGACTGCCATGTCCCCTTTTCAAAATTAAACAAATCAGAAGACTAGTAGCCTATTCTTTATTTCCCATAGGCTAAGTTAGGAAAATAATTTAATAGTAATGTTTTAAGTTGTCCTAAGTCACTTTATTTTATAACATGGAAAAATGACATTTATGTATTATAAAGGAAGCCAAAAAGTAATTATCTAAAAGTGTTTTAAATACTTTTAGGGTTAGGGCAACTGGTAAAAGGGAAATTAAAAGAGAAGAGTTGGGCTCAAAACGATTCATCATTTATTATTCATTTTTGAAATCAAAACCCTATTTAAGGTTAGAGCAAAATGCCTTGAATGTTAGTGAGTGAAGACTGAACACTGCCACCTTGAGTGTCAGCGAATGAAGGTTAAACATTGCCACCTTGGTGGAAAGCTCTACCCACACAATGTACCAACCAATAAATAGGTTGTGGTATCCATGGACTTTATATCAAGTTTGCCTAAGTCCCGAAACCCCCATGATATAATTCTTGTTGAGGCTGATAAATTTTACAAAGGTGACTCACTTCATACCCAAAAATTTAACTGATGATGCACCCACTCTTGCAACACGATTTGCCCGTGAGATCTTAAGGCTCCATGGAATACTTGAAATAATTATTTTGGACAAAGATAAGTTGTTTACATCCTATTTTTAGCAAACTTTCATTGTTGCTTTTGACACCAAATTGAATTTTAATTCAATGTACCACCCGCAAACAGATGGGCAAACTGAACGGGTCAACCAAGTCAGTGAGGACATGTTACATATATACGCAATGGACCAGCCCACTAAATGACAAGAATATCTTCCATTGGTGGAATTCGCCTACAACAATACGTACCATTCTTCATTGAAAATGGTACCTTTTAAACCCTTGTACGGTAGAAGATATATAACTCCACTTGGTTGGGATGGTTTGGATAACAGAGTAACTCTTGGACCTAAAACCTTGCAAAATTATAAGACAAAAATTGAAAGAGGCCTCAGATTAGCAAAGGAGCTATGCTGATCTAAAGCAAAGTGAATGAGAATTTGAAATTGGTGGTAAAGTCTTTTTCAGAGTTCACCTCGGTAAGAGCTCTATTAAATTTGGCAAGGCAACAAAACTATCTCCTAGATTTGTTGGACCCTTTGATGTGATTGAAAAATTCAATCCGGTAGCTTACCGGCTAGCAATGTTTTTCCCATTCAAATACTCAAGAAATATGTTGTTGATCTTTCGCATGTGATTGTTTGGCGTAACTTACATGTGGAAGACAATGGGACCCAGTACAAGTGCTAGACTGACGCACCATTAAACTACAGAATAAAATATCCAACAAGTATTGATCCAATGGGATCAAATGAGCGAGAGAAGCACTACACAGGAAAATGAAAACTTTATGCGGAGCACTTATCCTCACTTGTTTGAGTAGATCACTAGGCCAGTGTCATTTTGTGGGGGGAGGATATCATATCCCCAGATTTGAGAGCTTTTATTTTGTTGTCTTAATATTGGTGGTCGAACACTTGATTATATTTTGCCATTTGTGACAAAGGGAACTCTAAAAGTAGAATTATTGTAATAATGACGCTTGCTTATGTTATTTTTTTAAAACAATTGCAATTTATGTTGGATTATGAAACTGCTAGAAAAAACATTCTTTGTATTCTACTAAAGTTACAATTTTGTTAAAATGTATCTCGATATACGGAACATATAGATGTTGATGTTTTTGTGATTTCAAGTACATGCAGGGTTGGAGTCTAAAACGTCATTTGAGCTCAATTTAGAACAGCATGTATCCTACGGCAATTAAAAAGGGGTATCTTTTGGTATATTCAAGTTATGGTGTTTAATTCATTCTCTTGAGTTTTGTACTTGAATTGCAACTTTATATGGTTGGCAATAAACAATTTATCGATAGAGTTGATAACACAAATAGCTAAAGGCAATCATGTTATCAACATCTATCAATCTAATCAGTTTGAATTTGAATACAACACCATACATACACATTAGTGTGTTGTTGGGTCCATGGGCATCTTGGTAAGCTACTATATTTGTTACAAAATTGAACCCTCAAGGGGCAATACGGATGTAAGAACATTGGTTTCAAAACAATTTTATTTTTGAAGCCTTAGAAGGCACAAGCATAAGCACTAGTAGTGCGCAATGCTAGAAATGTTATTGTTGAAGTGGTCAAAGCCACAATGCAAAATATAAACCCTAGTCTAAGATGGAAGGACCACTTCCCCACCATGGCATTGTTTTTTGATTAAAACTTGACATAAACCTTAGAATCGATTGCATTCGACTGTACCCAACCAAATTTAAAATGTGGTTTAGGAAGTTTTAGATTATGTAGTGTTGAGGTTATATTTGGTTAACTCAACTTGAGTTAGGGGAGTATCTGGGCAGTTAGGGTTTGGATTGAATCACAAGCCATTTTAACATGTCGACCCATCACTGTTCAATATGGCTGATATGGCTTTAGTGAGGCTCTGCAGAAATCTCGGGCCACCTGTGCATGCAACGACACTATGACTTTGATTTGGCGACCTACATGATTATGGGCATGATTTTGGTTGAGAGAATCTAGTGGGTAAATCAATAACGCAGTCAAATCTTGCATTTTTTATGGTTGTAGAGTTGCGTATGTTGTCTTGATTTAAAACTAGTAGTTTTTCATGCAAGCACATCCTAGGCTTTACTATTATAACATTCAAATCAGTTTGCATTTATAAAAAACTAGAACTTAACATTTTGCTTGATTGGCACTTGCATGTCATGAATGGAGGAAAGACAAAAAAATAGCCAATGGCATGTTTGGCCCACGCCTGTGTTTGAAAAGAACATTGATGTTCTTTTGGAGGAGAAAGGACTCGAGACTAGGCAGCTGGAAGTATTGTAGGGTTTGACCCGCGATCACTCTCAGGTCCATTAGTCTATCTTGAAGGCAAGTTTTTCTTTTCCTTAATATGAACTGGGTTTGAATTTTCTGCAAAAGGAAAACTATAGATTGTAGACGTTGGGCTCAGGCCTACATACATTAGAAGAACTTGGATTTTATATGGCTGAAGGAAATGGGTTATATTCTTCGCATTTGGGATAACAAGGGTAGTTGAATGTTTCGTTTCTAAGCTTTATGGGGATGCATACACAAATAATCTAGGCCTACACTCATTGAGAAATTTGGAAAACATATTCTTGAATTTGGAACTGTGTTATCCATTATTTGCTTGCAATGAAGTAAATAGGGAGAGGCTAAGATATTTTGGTATGCATGAAAGAAGTTAAGGATGGTAAACACTAGGTTAACTCCTACAATACTACTTATTCAATCTTTACCCTCTTGTTATTATTGGATGCTTGAGCAAAGCTTGAATATTCTTTTATATGTAAATCGTGCTTGAAGGATGATTAGGTACATCCCTATAGATGCAGTCATCTGTAAGTATGCATCTAATCATCTCCTGTCAACTGTTGTGTAAGAGATAAATCTCGAGAGATAAAGAGCAAATCAACTTCAACAACAAACAAAATGGTTCACAAGATAGCAGCGAGAAGCCAAGTTTTCACACTTGTTTTTTGAATCTAACGCAATCGAGACTTACTTTTCAAGGTGGGGCAACTGATCCAAAAGGATCTTCCAAAAGTGGTTCCAGCTATACCACCGAACTCATTCTCAAAGCTTGCGTTTATTGTGGTTCCTACTCAACAATCTGTAATCTATGCAAATCAAACATGGCACCATTCATGTAGGTGTCAAACTTTATGCGGTATCCACCAATGGCTTCCTTAGGGTCCACACTGCTAAGCCAACTCTCACCGTGTGGTACCGCCATGTGTCAAAAACTTGTTGTCTCCATTCCAATATATGCGGAGCACAAAATTTTCAAAGACGTAGCCAGTGCAGGGATACGGGGCAGCGCTGTCCCATGCCAAATTAAGCATTACACTTTTGACACTGATTAGCACAATCATCAAAAGTCGAAGAGTCACTCATGGAAGTTCAATCATTTTGACTTCCGTAACAATTATTTATGCCTTTGAAACTTTGTAATATATTTATACACATTTATAGCTTTAGATAGTGATCAAACTAGAAGATAGGCAACCATACGTCTTTATCAAGAGCATGCCATTTACAAAATGCATACATTAATAAAACTTTATATTCCACTTTTATTATCTCTCTCTTGATTCTCTGCATATTATCTTATATAGCTTCCGTACACGCATACAACATATCTAGATTCTCATTTAGGGTGTTGTCCACCAAGGTCCTTCTAGGCCCCGAATCACTCTATGTTATGTTTAAGAAGGGATGTTGGAGTTAAAAAACCCATCTTATTAGACTAATTGAGTTACCAATGCTGTGGTGTACTCTTGGGATTGATGTTGACAATGTAGGACAGCATGTTTACTCCCTCTATGTCATATTAGAAATAGGTGTATAAATAAGAGACTATGCCCCACCTCCATCCATCCTGTCATATCCGATCACTGACTACTGAAGCGTGAGATCGTTTGAGACTGATTCCCGACCATAATATATACAGTGGTTAGTACCTATAGGTTATCCAATTTTGCAGTTTTTGACAGATTTGGGTACAAAAAATTGGCGGGCTGTGAAATAAATTCTGAGGTATATGAGAAGAACCATTTTTTATGGAGTCATGTTCACTGAAAATACTGGTCAATTTCAACAACCTATAGGTTTTTGTGATGTTGACTGGGCAAGAGATGTTGACAGTATAAAAAATTGCTTCTTATTGGGAAGAGGAGCAGATCATAGAGCTGCAACAGATAACCTACTGTTGCATCGTTCTTGAATATGATTCAACATAATATTTCATCCAAAACCCAAAAATATAAAAAAAATCTAAACATATTTACTTAAGCTAAAGATACATATAGGATCCAAAGGTCCCTTAGAAATTATATTATAGAAAGATCAAAAACAGCCCTAAGACTTGTGGCAAAAGTTACAAGAATTATTGTATTGCTGAATCATTGGTCACTGACGAACCCATAATTTATCTATCCGTGAATTTAATTTACTGCCGTCCTCGCATTCGAAAAAAAAAAATATACATGGCATCTCCCTGGAAACTGATATCTTTTTTTTTTTTTAATGAAAATCCAACTCAGAATTTGATAAACGAAAGGGGAAATGCACCTAATAGAGTCGTTTGGAATCATACAAACAATTGGAGTTGTGCGTTCGTACCTGAGTGAGGGAAGCCATGGTTGACAATGCGTAGTCCAAATCTGTTGCCCCCTCACGAGGTTATCTCCGGATATGTGATAATCATCGTATTTGTATCTCAAGGTAGGTACTTATACCGTTAGTCCCTGGGGAGTAGGTTGCTATTGTAATTACTTTTTATTATTGGAACGCTTTACATTATATTAAATAACAAAATATAATACACAAAGTTACATAGTAATATAGTCAGATAAATTATGGTCCAAATTTTATGTTGGAGAAAGGAATGCGTTTAAAATATCAAAAAATAATTGGTCAAAGTAGAGTGAAAGCAGCTATAAATAACCAATCAAAAAATTAAGCATAGAGTTTGTCCCAGGAAGCAGAGGCAAAAGGTCTTCTTTAGGGAACGTCGACCAAACAAGCGGTTCCACGTCCGGGATATCTAGAGCATTCCAACCATCCAAGAGGTCATCATGAATAGTGATCGACCAACCATCGATGCACTGTACAAGAACAATAATAGTCTTCGGATATCGTTGTGCAAGACTAGCATTAGATTTTCATGTGAACTCCAACCACCCCTTGTAGGAGGGCGAGGTGAAAAGTGGCCCTTGCTTCAAGACCGACTTCTACTTCTACGTCTCCTGTGAGGAAGTGGCAGGGGCCCATGGGGCAGGCCGTCTAGTGGCACTCTTCTCATAGTGTATCGGGCACTCCCCTAGTGGTTGAGGAACTCCTACAGGTGACAGAGCTCCAACACCATCCTCTCAACTTGAACTTGGATCTGCAAGTAAATCGATGAAATAACAAACACCTTTTCATTAACAAAAAATTAAATTTCACGGGCCTCTTGATTAAAAATAGCATTGTTTCTGGCTTTCCAAAGTTGAAAGAGGATGATAGCACAAAAAAATTGCCAAAAAAAGCAATAAAAGCTGGGAAATTAGAAAAGTCCCCAAAAAGCACTTGCCACCAAGAGAAAGGCTCAAGATGAAAGGGTTGAAATAAGGAGTGAATCCATCACTATGCAAATTGAGCTTTAAGACAAAAACAGAGTAGATGATTGAAAGATTCTAGCCACTTGTAAGTCGAACAAAAGGGTTGGAGAATGCGAAGGTGGAGTAGCCTCTCGCCGAGGGGGAGCCCCTAGTAAATTAAACACCATTAAAAATGAGCCAACTTGGGCTCCAGACCAGGGTACCACAACATTGCAAATAAGTGAGCCAAGTCTTAGGAAAGGACCGAATGCCCCAGCATCTGTTGAACTTGTCGAGAGCCAGGTAGAAAGGACTCATCACCTAATAAAGAAGCCCGAGAGAGTAGCCTTTAAAGTGTGTATCACAGTTCCACCTCTAATCTTTCCACTAGGCCTTAGGAGGCTGAACACAAAGCTTATAAAGCATAACATCAGGAAGTAATTCCTGAATGCAAAGGATGGAAAGTAAGTTGGCATTGTTTAATTGAAACTTGTTTTTTAATTCAGGTCAGGGAATCTAGTCTCTAGAAGTAACCAAATCACGGATAGTGTGATTTTCTTTTTGGAATAATCATAGTGCTTTAATACTAGGCAATTAAGCTAGGGGAATAGAAGAATTAGTGAGAATAGGAGACCACCATAAGCTATGATCATTAAAAGATAACCCTATGCGAAATCCATCCCCTATCCATTTCAAGTGGGGTTTGACTACTTCGAAAGCCTTCCAAATATTTTTGACAACAAAGGAACCTGTAATCTTAATAGTCACATTAATGATGAGAAGGGATTGAAAGCCAATATTTTGCAAACTAGTTTTGCCATAGAGAGAGCCCAAAAAGATACAATGATAGAGGAGGATTTTCCAAGACTCGTTGCCCCCAATAGCCCAAACAATCCATTTAGTGCACAAGGCCATACTTTGTTAATAGGTGTTAATGATGTCCATGCCACCTTTATCATGAGGAAGGTAACAAATATCCCAGGCCACCCGATGAAAACCTTGAGCCTTATTAGAATTGGCCCAGAGGAAATCTAGGAGAAGCTTGGTTAGATTATCATAAGAGGCTTTGGAGGGGGCCCAATAAGAGGAATAATAAACATGAGTGTCCGCCAAAATCTTAGTACAAATCTGGAACTTGCCCGCCAAAGAAAGGGGCTTGGTAATCTAATACTCAATCTTTCTTTCAATCTTATTAAGGACATACTACAAAAGCTTGGACGACGAGTTATCAAAAGCAAAGGGGATGCCCAAGAACTTGAATTGTTCCCCCTGAACAATCCACTGCCAATTAAACTTCTTAAGCCACTCAGGCACCATCATCATGCTTTGTTGGAAGCACTAGGTTTTTCTCCATTGAAGGTTGGACCCAAAATCCAAACAAAAGATATCTAGGCACTGTATGGCTTCATTAAAAATAGCCTCTTGCTCTTTAAGTGTGACAAAGGTGTCATCTGCAAAGTGGTAATTGATAAGTTGAGAGGTGCGATCAAGCAACATAATACCATGAACAAGCCCACGTAAAGCCTTAGAAGCCAAAAGGTAACCCAGGGCTTCAGTGGCTAGAACGTAGAGCGCTAGAGCAAGGGGACAACCTTAGTGGATAGAACACTGGAGCTCGATCCTCGGGGTTTGATGCCCATTAATGTGAGGCAGGTAGAGGCATCATGAAGTAAGATTTGTACTATTCATATTAAATAGAGTCCAAAGCTGAGAGCTTAGAGCATGGCAAGAATAGAATGCCACTCAATCTTGCCATAAGCCTTTTCAAAGTCCAGCTTTAGAAAAATAATTCTTTGAAGAGAGGAATGAGTCCAGGCCATGCCTTCCTAGACTGTGATAAGATTATCCAACATATATCTCCCTCTAAGAAAACGTGTTTGTTTTGGTCTAACAATGGTAGGTAGAATTAGCCAAATGCAGTTGGCAAGAGCTTTGGCAAGAAACTTGTAAGAGACATTGAGCAGGGTTATTAGCTTCCAACCGGTGAGAAGCTCAAGATCTCTGACTTTGGGAATAAATTTGATTTTGCCTTAATTGATTATGGGTCCAAGAGACCGATTAATTACTTTTTATATTTGTTTGCATTGAAAAGGTATTAGGTATCAAAAGGGTTGAAATGGTTGTACTTTGACTAGTGAGGATGATGGTTGCTTATATCTATTTATTAGGGGACAAATCCCTCTAGATACTTGATATAGAAAGTCAAGAGATTAAGGCCATGATCGTATCTGAAGTGATTTTGATGATGTGAATACCCTTTACTCACAGAGGTTTAACGTAAAAAACTTACTGATTTAGATGTATGATTACTTAATATTGTAAATCCACTATATATTTATTTCTAAAATATGGACAGAGATGTTGACATTCTATGTAATTCATTAATTCCATGTAATGCCTACACACACACACACATTTTATGATAAATATTATATTTAGTTATAATTTTCTATTGGTTAAAGGATAATGATAAAATTAATTTATTAAATTAAAAAATAAATAAATAATTGTTTCGATCAAAATTAAAAATAACACTTGTAAGCATTAAAGTTCTTTCATGAATTCTGTTGATACAAACATCTATCAAACTGCCAAAATATTTTAAAATCGCATCTTAACATATAAGGATTCACACAGTAAATCCAAAATCCCTCTTCAAACTCTAATTTTTACTTGTATCCCTTAAATTTCAACAAAATATAATCTACAAAATATGCACAAAAAAACTTCAAATCATAGTGAATAAATTGCACAATTTTAGCAGTGGGTACAAATTTCAACATTTCTATATTCACATAATACAATTAAAAACCTTTACAATAAAAAATGATTCAGAAAAAACCTTCAATAATCTAAAAGGACAACTTCCTAAGGTATCAAAAACCATGGGTAGAGTAGAAAGTAATATAAAACACAGTTCCAACATATAGGTTGATTGTTGTTAAACTTCAATAATAAAGAAAACATTTACGAGACAATAATAAGTTAACAAAGTGAATGACACCAGCTACGAATTCAAAGCTCAATAAATAAAAATTAGAAGATGGTAATTGCACATGGTTTCACTTCAAAGCACAATTTGATTTTTTTTCACAAAGGAAAATTGAAGTTGGCAAATGCATGAATTTCAACAGTTATAGTGAGTTACAAATTCAAATAGGTGAAAAAACATTCCCACCACACCGAATGGAGAAACGTTTGTTACTATTTTGGGCATATTAGACATTGCCCAATTAATGGTCATATGCCTATTTAAAAATACATGTGAGACCTCCCTCATTAATGGGTCAAAAGTAATCAAGGCTAATCCCCATACTCACCTCATAGCTTCTTGGTCCCCTCCCCTTGCAAGTTTCTTCAAATTAAAGTTTGATGGTGCAGTGCATGGGAATCCAAGAGCTTCATGTATTGGGTGTAATATTAGGGATTGCATTAGATACCTTATCAGAGCCTCGTCAACTAGTCTTTAGTATGGATGAACAATGAAGTTGAGGCCCAAGTGGTTGTCTTGGGCATTCAACTAGCTTGACAGTGTGGCATTGAACATTTGGTGATATAGGGTGATTCTAAAGTCATTATGGATGCATTCTGAAACTACCAGGCCAAGGTATAGCAAATAAATAATATCCACAATACTGCAAGGCCCCTTTTGGATGAGACGGTGTCATTGTCCATTTCTCAAAGCTCAATAATAAGTTAACAAAGTGAATGACACCAGCTACGAATTCAAAGCTCAATAAATAAAAATTAGAAGATGGTAATTGCACATGGTTTCACTTCAAAGCACAATTTGATTTTTTTTCACAAAGGAAAATTGAAGTTGGCAAATGCATGAATTTCAACAGTTATAGTGAGTTACAAATTCAAATAGGTGAAAAAACATTCCCACCACACCGAATGGAGAAACGTTTGTTACTATTTTGGGCATATTAGACATTGCCCAATTAATGGTCATATGCCTATTTAAAAATACATGTGAGACCTCCCTCATTAATGGGTCAAAAGTAATCAAGGCTAATCCCCATACTCACCTCATAGCTTCTTGGTCCCCTCCCCTTGCAAGTTTCTTCAAATTAAAGTTTGATGGTGCAGTGCATGGGAATCCAAGAGCTTCATGTATTGGGTGTAATATTAGGGATTGCATTAGATACCTTATCAGAGCCTCGTCAACTAGTCTTTAGTATGGATGAACAATGAAGTTGAGGCCCAAGTGGTTGTCTTGGGCATTCAACTAGCTTGACAGTGTGGCATTGAACATTTGGTGATATAGGGTGATTCTAAAGTCATTATGGATGCATTCTGAAACTACCAGGCCAAGGTATAGCAAATAAATAATATCCACAATACTGCAAGGCCCCTTTTGGATGAGACGGTGTCATTGTCCATTTCTCACCGCTTTAGGGATGCTAATAAGTAGGCAAACTTTTTTTCCAATTGGGGAGCTGGCCAATTAGAAGAGGTGGTGACAAATAATGAATATGGAAGGTGGTCGGGTCTAGATTTACTTGACCTTTTTAAAATCCACTACCCCCCATCATTTCATCGTATGTTGGTAATTTTGTGTGAATTACTTGGATCTATTTATTGGCTTTCATACACTTTAGAGTGTGGTAGTTTGATGACATTACTGACATGGGTTATATGAGTTTTATAATCAAGATGGCATGTGACATTAAATTATTCTTTCCTTGTTGTTATTTATGTGTTGTGTTGTAGCAATGACAATGAATTATGTGGATTACTCCAAGATCTATAAACCTCCAAGATTGCATGGAAACCTTAAGAGTAGGTGAGAGCAAGATTAATGCAACACAAGTTGCATCGAATGCATCAAAAGCTTTATTCATCAATTAGCCAAAAAAATAAATGAGGTACATTATATAGTGAGAGATTAAGTCACCAAAAAGGTAACAACTCAACTCACTATTATATAATACATTAAGTGTATTTTCCCCTGATGACTTTAACAACCCTAAGCACGCTTACTAACCACTGTGTAGGTAAAACTATGAGCGAGAAAAATCCTACACCAACGCCCCCCTGAAGCATAACTTAGTTGGGTAGAAGAATTGGGTCTTAACAATAAGACCTGATGACGTACCCAAACATAATGCAACTCCCATAAATAGAGTAAAAGGAAAAAATATGTAGGAAAGAAAACTCCTCCCCAAAAGAGAGTAAAGAAGAGAAGACTAAAAACCCCCACTAGAGTTTGCAACTACCTGTAGCCATCATGTATCCTGCAACGAAGTTCTTAGCAGTGATTATGGATCAGAAGTAGATGTAGTGAAGAGTAGATCACCTCGGTACAGTAAATGTGTCCATGAAGTGCATAATGGACCTTCAACCAAGGTGTGATTCCTATATAAACATTTTTTCTCCTCATTAAGTTAGGAGGTCCAACTACTCTATGCAATGATGGTGCAATGGGAGTAAAGGCTAAGAAGGACTGTGGATTGCCCTATAATTATGGAATAGACTGCCCAACATCTGATATTTCCTGGATCACCATACTTGTTCCATTTAATGTCTAAAGTGGACTAGAGGTAGGTTGATTAGGAAATAATTCTCAATATCTTAAAGGTGACAACGAGATGGTGGAGGTGTGTCCCCATCACTAGTGTAGTCATTTGTGTTAGAAGAAGAGTTATAAATATTTGAGGTGTTTAGGCTTAGAAATGTCATCAAGTTCAGGTGAGTCTAAAGAATAATAGTATGAGGGAGAGTCAGGAACAAAGTGTGAGAAGTTATATAGTTGAGTCTGATGATCAACCATTCTCACTGTCAATATAGTATCACTATACAACTCTCTAACATACACTAAATCTGGAGTGAACTCAACTCGTATGCCTGGACCAAGGTGAGTGATCTGGTAAACTGATAGGAGATTAGTTGAAAGTGAGGGAACACTTAGAACATTATTTAATGTCTACCACTCACTTCAACAGAGACTCTCTAGAGAACCTTTTTAGAAGTGTCATCACCCATTTGTATAGAGGACATGTTAGATGATTCTAAGGAATTGAACTCTATCTATTAAGAGGCCATGTGATATGAACCACCAGAGCCAATAACCCATGTAGGAGTCAAAGGTACAATTGAAACTAGGGCTTTGCCCTTTACTTTCCCCTTGCCATTCTCTTTTGCATTTTATTTACCGTTATCATTTGCCTTAGAGGATTCATGGGTTAATGAAGACAGTTTGATAGATTCAAGAACACCTTGTGCTTCTCAAGGATGTTAGTAAGGTGATCAATCTACTTCTTCAAACATTAGGTTTCATCATGCTTTCCTAAGCAAAACCCACATTTGATCCTATCTTTCTTAGGCTTATCACTGGAAGAAGAGATCTCATTATTTGATTTGGGAGGATTTACGTCCTTCTCTTGATCTTTTTTGTTTTATTTCTTCTCTCTGTTGTTTGAAGCCTTCTCTTTCTTAGCAAAAAGTGCATGAGATTGTGAGGACTTCACTGTGCCCATATGTATCAACTTATATTTCTCTTGAATCAAGTCAGTAATAAATATATCTAAAGAAGGCATCTTCCATGCAACTCCGAGAGAGCTTTTTATGGCATGGAAAGTGGACACAAACACATAATAGTTTGGACCTAGTTTGGAGAGTACAAACATAACAAGTTGATCATATTTCTTATCTATTCCACGTTCTTTAAACTACAACCTTATAGATATAAGCTTGTTGAAGAAATCTTGTAGGGTGTCAAAGTCAATTGGGTTCAAACTGATGAGCTCATTCTCCAGTCCATGGCCTTTCATCACATCCTACTTCTCAAAGAGTTTTTCCAGTGTGGTTTATACTTCATTAGGTGTTGTAGCAGATTCAATTTGAAAGAGTAGATCAAGAGAGATAGAAAGACATAGTAGTCCACCGACTTTATCACAATAATTAAACCATTTAACTTTCTATGATTTTGCTCTAGGTTCAATCTCTTTGTCATTGTAATTTGATGAAAACCCTTGGATTGCAAAATGATTTCCATTGTGTATTTTCATTCGTGATAATTAAATGGTGTGAGAGGACTTAATGAACTTGAATCCATAGTGTATAAAAAAAGGTTGTTGCAGAAAGTAAAGAAGAAATGCAGAAAAAAATTACACAACACTACATAGTATCCCTTTAAAACTATTAGAGTGATCCCCCCTAAAATTTACAAATACAAGCATGCTCGTATAGACATTGAGCACAACTAAGAATGTGTCTCGAGTGATTAGTGTATAAGTACAAGCAACTGGAGGGATATTAGGCTCAATCAATAGTGCATCTATGAGAGTATAACATTTGGTTTGAATGGATTTGTAGTAGGCCCAAGATGACCATAAATGCATAGCGCACAAAAAAATAAACACTTTTGAAGAAGATGACACTCAAATCTGAGCTACCAATCAAAAGATATTCATGTTTCAAAATCTTACATAGAAAATTTGGGCATAAATCATGGTGGAATTTTTTTAATCAACTTCCCAAAGATAAATTTTTTGAATCAATTTCCCCCAAAAAAACTTAAGCCTCTTTAGAACAAAAGTTAAGTATTTTTGGGTTGGAAGTGACTAGGGGCTTAACTCCCATATGACCAGGGAGCTAAGACCTTTTGTGAGTGCTTCCCCTCCCCCTTTTTGATTAATTTGATTGATGTCATCTAAAAATGCCTCCAAATTTCAAATGAATGGTAACACTCTTCACTTGATTAAATTTGATGGCCTTTTGAACGTCACAAAGTAATACAACAAAAAAAGAGAAGATGGGTTGAAAAAGAGCCTTATTGATGCAGATGATAAATTCTCCCTACCCTACACATAGGTGCATTAGAGTCTGAGGGGTGCTTCAGCACCTGTCAGGTTTTGATGGGTGCTCAAACACACTCCCAAATCTAGCGTGTGTTTGGATAGCCCAAAATGTCCACCCAAAGGATTGTCGATGAGAGTTTTCTCAGAGGGTGGTCAAAGCCTAAGAGGCTTATTATCAAGAGGTCCATTTTATTATGTAGGTTTACATAGGGGTGTTGGGTCCCAATAGGTGTCAATATAGGAGTTGGGTTTCATTAGGGACAAGGGTGCCAGATTCTAATGAGGGTACAGACAGAGGCATCAAAGTTCGATGTGCTTGTAAATAGGGGTAAAAGTCTTTCAAGGCTATTGTATCTACCCAACCCTATTTTCTAATACTAAAAGTTTAACCAAGTCTAAAATTTTCCAAAACTATTTGGAAGTGTTAGAAACCTCACCAAAACTAGAAAACCCAAAAATCTATAGATTTGGTACAGCTCCTCTAAAAACTAGCAAATACCCATTTGAGAACTCAAAAAATGTGTGAAAAGTTGGAAATTATTTCTTGATTTGAGAACCCTTTTGAATATATATGCATGAAATCATTGAAAAATCTCTGAAACCCTCAAAAAATGGTTGAAAATCACTGTCACAAATCTAGGTTATGTTTACATTTGATTTTAGGTTTTTTATGCCTTCCAAATCTGATGGTGTTATATGTTTTACAATTGGATACTTCAGTTGTATAATTTACACATTTTTTAATGAAAACACACTAAACATTTAAATACATAAAAAATCAAGAAATCCAACAAGAATTCATGCTAGAAAGATCTCATCAAAGATTTTAGGAATGACAAAACAACTGTCAGATTAGATCTATAATACCATGTTAGATTGATCCAAGATCTTTGAATGTCAAAGACTACACAAAAACCCTAGGAGTAAGTGAAATCAAGATTACCACAACATAAGTTGCATTAAATGCATCCAAATCTTACCTCATCGATTAGCCAAAAAGAACAAAAGAGGTACATTATATAGTGAGATATTAGGTCACCAAAAAGGTAACAACTCAACTCACTATTAGAAAACACATTAAGTGTATTTTCTCCTAATGAACTTAACAATCTTAAGCAAACTAACTAAAAACCATGTACGTAAAACCACAAGTGGGAAAAATCATACACCATCTGAATTCAGTAATAGAATCCATTGTTCTCATTGAGCCCCTTTTTTCTCTCCGTACAGAGAAAAGAGAGATGGCTTTTTATGACAGTGTCTTTATTAATCGATTAAGACTGATTTCTTAGATGCTGAATGTGGAGGTCTCAGAGGCCATCAAGAGCATAATTGGTGATGAATATATGCATGTTATCTAGAGGAACAAGACTAAAACAAATGTGGCATCCATCTTTGCCATTAATCTACGATGTGTTATAAGAAATGTTGAGGTGGTAAGGTTTGTGGTGGGGATTTTGGTTTGGAATAAAATTTGGGGTGGTTTGTGTTGTCATGTTGAGTTGCACCCTCTGAGGAGGTGTTTCACGTCTCCTCACAAATTGACACAATGGGAACACCCCAAGATTGTGGGTCACCTATGGTTGTGAACCTCCAGATAGGGTTGGCTTCCCTCGATGGATCACCTAAAACTAACGCTAAACTAATGCACTTACAAGGAAAATAAAGAAATAACATAATTGAACCTAGGATCTAAGAAAGGTGATGCACCAAATGTGTTATGCTCCCTACATTAGCCTCTTAACAACACTATGTGACTCAATATGGACTGAACTCTCTTACACTCTCTTTAAAAAAGGCTAGTCATGCATGAGTGTTTCATATGGGGGTTATGATTCTATGCACAGGACTTAAAAGAATGACTAAAAGGTTTTGTGTCAAACACAATCAACTAATTTCCACAACAATTCACTAGCCTAGACAATTTTAACACAGCATATGACCTGTATGAAATCAGCCTACAGATAGTAAGGTGAAAACAAAGGACATACAAAAGGAAGAATAACCTATATCACAGATGTAGATCAACTAAGCATCAGACTCACATAAACATATTAGCTTGAAGAAGGTAAATTTCAATTTTTGTTGATTCAAAAGGCTTGAAGCCAAAGTTACAAAAGGGCAAAGTTTAGCTATACCCAAAAGAGGGATCAAGGTGGGCCAATTTCTATAGCATTTTTGTGCTAAGAAGGGGTCCCCCTACAATGACAATCCTACATGTTTAAATAGGCAAAATATTTAGAGCTCAGGTCTGAATCGATCTTACCCACTATCGAGGTGGTTATAAATTTGATGATGATTAGGGAAGGGAGGTTGAGGTAGTGGGGTTCCCCTCAGGATTGTTAGAGCCACGCTCACATAATTTCCTACCACCTCCTCCTAAGCTTGTAGCCTATATTCTATGTGTTCTCCATTTCCACTTGCTTCTATGATGAATGAGGCCAAATTATATCATCTTTTCACTATTTTACCAGTTAGAGTTGAGTTGCACCATGATTTTCATGCTAGGCCACTCTATTTACCATTGGTTATGTGAATCAATGCAATTACATAGCTTGATCATGAATTTTATATCTAAATGGGTGAGATGGGACATCAAATTAGTCTTAAACAAAGCCAACATACATGCTAACAATCTCTTTAGTGATGACATCTAGCTATGTGTCAACATCAGGCTCATTTTGGGCCTTTTTTACTTTTACAAGTGCATTCCCTCTTAGGACCCATGTACAACACTTAGTCAATTATTCTAACTTGTATACTTGACTTGGGTTCATCTATTGATGCCATGTGGCATTCTTTATTTTCCATGGGATTCATGTCACTATTTGGCACTTGGCGACCTATCAGAATTCACTATGATCCTTAGTGAGCTCTTCATCCCTCCAATCTCAGGCTCTTTGATAAAATTGGGTTCCTCATAATGTTTCCATCTGATCTCAAGCATTCATCTTAGGAAATTTGTCCCACATTCATAAGGGGAAGAAAACAAAGGCACTTTATAATGGAAAGTGCTCGCTTAGTTACTTAGTATTGAGAGACCACTTATGTTCGAAGCTAATTCATTGATTATGCCATGTGTCATCACAAGATCGGTCCCCTTATCACACTATAAAAAAGGTCAAGATTTCCAACAAGACCACCACTTGGACACATGCTTATTGCCTATTGGTTGATCTCCAACACATTGTTCCCAGGCTTTCTCTATAGTTACTACTTGGCACACTACCATTCGATCTCAGATTTATTTACTTCACCTAGTCATCTCTGTCAAGTCTAGGAGTTGAGTGCATCTAATAGCTTATTGATGTGGCATTCCCAAGTTGGGATGGGCTCTAGAAAGTCTAATAATTCTACCACCCTGAGAGACTAATGGGCCTTGTTGGTTGTTTATATCATAGTGAAGTGAGATTGCACCACATGGTGACATCCTGCTCACCCATTATTTTGACACATTACTCTATTTACACAGATCACCTTGAGGCTTCTGAATAATAAGATTACACAATGGGGTGCCATCTCGCTCACCCACTAGTTTGGGGATTTGACTTTGAGTCTGGGTTGTATGAAAATCTTTGAGAGAGTGGAGTAACAAGATTATGCTACGTGGTGCCATCCTGCTCACTCTTTAGCTTGGGGCTCTAACATTGGGTCTAGGTCATATTAAAATATTCATGAGAGTAAAATAATGGGATTATGCCACATGACATCATCCTCATAACCTACTAACTTGGAGGGATTTAAACTATATATATGGTTTAAGGACTCTCAATTATCGTGATTGGAACACATGGAAACATCCCACTTGGCCACTTGCCTACTACCTTGTTGATGTAGAGATTGCTGAGAAACTTCATGAAAATTGACTAAGTGTTGAAAGGCATTTAAAAAGGGCTTGGGATTGTCAAGTTATTGACACATGGCACTAGGCAATTTTTACAAAATCAACTAAGTGTTGAGAGTCTTTTAAAAGAGGCACAGGTTACCAGGAGATGTGAATGATTATCATGTGGTGCCTTTTGATTTGCCCAGAGTCTTACTGTGACTGATAAACTAGGAAGCCATCAAGACATCACCAAGGGCCTATCAAATTTGAGCTCATTTCATTTTGAAGTTGTCACTAGGAAAAACCCCAAAATGGTTAAGTCTTTTTGTTATTCAACTCCTACAGTCTCCAAGAGTACACTGCATTGGTTGAGAATGCTTGGGAAGCTGATAATTAAAAAATTATTTAAAGTATATATCTTCCTCTTAGGCCTCCTTTTATTTATAACTATGATGGAGCCTTGAAAACCTACTAAGTCCTTTGCTTCCTAATAACTTAGCCTTTTTTACTGAACTTCAATAGGACTTTAAGAAGCCTTCCCTGTTAAACCATGAACTAGATTTGGATGTATCTCTTTCATGGTGACCCAAAATGGTCAACATTTTAGTAGCCTCTATGAACTACTTGATTTCTAATTAAGAATCCAATAGCCTTTGAAGTAATCTATTGGGCATGGAGTCATATAAGCTTTTAGAACTCTTGATTATGAGAACATAACCCTACTGCACTAAGATCACCCCTAAAAAAAATAGAAAGCAAGTAATATAAAAAGAATTATAAATAACTTAGAGGAAAGAAGAATAACTAAATTAATGTGTAGCAGCACTTGGAAGAAAGAGAATCAACTAAACTACCCTAAATTAACCAATCAAAAGGTTGTATAAACAAAGCCATTGACTGGTTCCACAAAATAGTTTCCCTTTCTTATCAACTTAGAATGATTTTCATGTTTGAGGGCAACCAACCAAAGGTGGAGAAAGATTGCATGCTCAATTTACTAGTGATATACTTCTCCAAAGATAAAAACAATCTTACCCACTCTAGTTGACTATAAATGTAGTTGTCTTAGAGTGGATAAACAGGTTGCTTTTAGCCTTCTTCATGCTCATTTTTATGCTCTAGATTGAACACATCTTGTGATGGCTTCTCCTTCTTAGCCTCCAGGGAACTAGGTATTTGATAGGGCATCCTCTTGTTAAAACAAATCTTGAATAGTTAGGGTTACTCTCATACTTGTGTGTAGTTGCTCTATCATCCTGTTAATTAGGATGCTCTTCTTGAAGTAAATGTGATTGACTTAGAAGCACATCCACTTCCACCTATTGTTCATGTTTCTCATGTGTTTCTTCTTGAAAGGATGTTAGTTTAATTTCAATTATTGAGTGTAAGTATTCTAATTCATCCCAAAATTAGTCTTCTTCCATCTCTTTTTTCCTCTTTTCAAGACTGATTTCTTGCCTCTAATCTAAATTAGAAAGCAAATATTCCTCGAGAGGCTGAATTAGGTTGTCTTAGAACTAAATTTGCATTGAAGTTTCATTTGGAAGGACTAAAATGTCTCCCTTATCCTAAATTATGATCCATTGGACTGACTCAAGGCATTCGTCCAACTCTTCTTAGCTATGAGAAGTGATGTTCCTGGTTTCAAGCTCTATTTCTTCTTCATCAAGATTAGACCCATGCCAACTAGACTAACCTTCTTCTTATTATTACATGTTAAATGGAAACTCATCCATCTAAGAAAGCATTTCATCATCTTGCCTCTTAATGCGGCCTTGAATAGAGAAATATGGCCTCTCTTTATCAAGACTATCTTCCTCCTCTTTGTCCTTGTATATTTGCTCATTGTTTCGTTGCTCTAACTCATCATATTCATCTTCCTCTTGTATCAGGTTTGATTTTTTTGATTTAGTGGCACAAAGAGGGTTACCAATAATTATTTACTCATCATACTCACTTAAAATATTCTCCTCTTTCCCTAGATGATCTTCACTTGCTCTCCATACAACAGGTTCTCCTTTAAAAAAGGAGATGGTGGGAGGGTAAGAAGGTTCAGCTGGTTAATGGAGGAAGATTGAGCATCACTCCAAAATAAAATTTATGTCTTAGAAGACATCCAAGTAATTATTATATGATTATAGGGCATTTGGTCCTACTATTAGCAAACTTTAGTATTGAGGACATTAAATAATCACCTAGTGATTTTGATCATTTCTGATCTCCAGCAGATTAGTACTCAAAATACTTCATTTATTGAAGGATTGTTAGTGTTGTCCTTTGATATATTAACCTTTTGAGGAATTTATACAAGTTTCAATGGTGACTCCAAGTTACTTCAAATAGTTTTAATAGCCCAGACATCCTTTTCAAGTAAAAAGTTAAGTGGTTTTAGTATACTTGTTTTTCTGAGTAATTTATAATGTTTGGAACTCCATGAAATACCTATAATATGTATGGGTTTAGGGGAGATTACAACTAATTTACTTTAAGTCCTATGCATAGAATCACAACCCCCATATGAAATACTAATGTATGAAGATCCTAGTTTAAAGAAAGTGTAAGAGGGTTCAATCCATATTGAGTCACACAGTGTTGTTAAGAGGTTGGTGTAGGGAGCATAACATATTTAGTGCATCACCTTTCTTAGATCCTAGGTTTAATTTTATTCTCTTTCTCTCATTTACTTTTAAGTTTAATAGTTTAGTGTTAATTTTAAGTGATCCATCAAGGGAAGTTGGCCCTCTCTAGAGGTTCAATCCAACCATAGGTGACCCATAATCTTGGGGTGTTCCCATTGTGTCGATTCGGTGAGGAAATGTGAAACACCTCCTGAGAGGGTGAAACTTAACATGACAATAGTTTTATTAGTTGGTTAAATCATTTCCCAAATGTAACTATCGATTATTACCCTTCTCTAGATCATAGTGTTTGGGTCTGGTTCCCTTATCTATTTTTCACGAGTTGGAATCTTACTATGTGAAATTGCATGAAGTTTTGAAGGAGCTGGTGGATGGACCTTTGGGTGTCATTTCCCATGATTTCTCTATGAATGAAGGGTTGGTTCCCTACCTTATCTACATTGGTAAATTGAGTGCTTTGATTTTTATCCCTTGGCTTCAATAACATAGCATTTTAGTAGACTTTTTCTCCACTAGAGGTGTGGTGGAAACTATGGAGGAGGTGGTGGCCAAATTTTACAATAACAGCTCAAAGGATCCTAAGGTTTTGGTTTCCTGGGTCATGCAAGGGTGCCTACAATTTAAGGTGAATTTTTTTGGTTTGGGGGGTGTGTTTGCACATGTTAAGTGTAAAAAAAGGGAGGATGAAGGTTGTTATGCTCATTTGGGTCCAACCCACAAGCTCTCTCCCCTGAAGTATCTTTCTTCCTAGTCTTTGGTTTTCTATCTTTCCTAATGATTACTCCTTTTGTCAATTTTCTGCTCTCCATGTTATTGAGGCTTGTTCCTCATTATTTTGGATGCACTCCCTTTGAGATTTGCTCAAGGTTGGTTGTTTCTATGTCTTTGCCTAACACCACATGCATTTTGTTTTTTTGTATCTTTATGGACTGTTGAGGGCCCTTCCCCTCAATATCTATCTAAAAAAAAAAAAATACACGTGAGGCATATTTTTTATTTTTTTCAAAATTTAAGTGTAACATATGCAATATATCCAATGAGAACATTACATCAATGCAACCATGTAACACTAAAAATCCTTTTTTTGTACCAAATGGCTTGTAATTACAATCTAGTTGATACATTTATTAGCTAAAAATAAGTGCAGTGTAGGTATTTATTTCTTAAAAATAACATCTTTTTTTTTCAAGTTATTTAATGTGGATAAATTTAGTTGATACTTTTGTTACATATTATAATAATATACCCTTGATATAAATTTTAGTAATCTTAAAACTAAAAGTTGGCTCAAACTTAGGGACTAAATTTGATAATTGTATGGTCATATTTATATTTTATAGATGTATAATATGATTCAACCACAAGGACAATGCTTCTAATTAAGGAAATCCCTAATCCAACATCTAGATAAGCACACACTCCCACAAACTCAAATATGAAAACATAAAGGTTATGATATATACATCAATGTAAACAATGGGTTACAAAGGTTTCCTCAAATTCATGAGCTATATGCTATGTCTGGATCTCAAGCTACAAAATGCAAGCTTCTTTTATTAAAATATGGAGTCTCTTAGACTTCCACCTATCCTCAAGGATACTATGACCTTCTACCTATGAAATTTCTCTCTATCTCCAAGCTAAGCTCCGCTCTCCCCAAAATTTTCTCTTCTCAAAAAACTCATTTTCCTTAAAATTTCTTTATTGTTTAGCCTTGCATGCCTTATGTAGGATCTTACTAAGATCTATGTATTAAAAGAGATTCATGAAATATCTTGTTGAGGGTTATTTTGACACGTCAACTTAGGTAAGGGTTGTTAGGCCTGTACCTCTCCTGAAAATAATAATATACCATGAAGAAAATGCTTCTCCAAGGTCTAAATGTACCAGGTCTTGGTATGCCGACCTTCACTCAGTAGGTTGGTGTGCAATTTTTCCATTTAAGGGGAATTATGACAAACTATATATCCACAACAACTTTAACTTAGACAATTAAGAAAAGGGTCAAAGGTTCCCTAGTCAATATTCATAGGGAATAGCCTCAACTAGAAATCATAGCTTCTTAATGATTAAGGAGAATAATCACATGACTGGTTCCCGTAGATATTTAACACACACACACACACACACAAATATATGTATTCAATAATGCCTCAACAATGATAAATAAAATCACAAAACAATAATCGAGATAAATATTTTGTTTATAGATTGTTTTTGTCCTACATTAACTCACCATCATAAATAAAATACAAAAGAGAAGGGGTAAAGGAATTAAAAAATCCTATTGATACTGAATATGTTCCTTGCAATATCTGATTAGGCACACCCACTAGAGACTAGTCCTTAGTTGAGCTAGACTGAGCACAACTTCAACTCAAGGATAGTGTGAGAGTTTGGGAAACTAAATATATAAGAGGAAAAGACCATGACCACCATACACATTCACATGAAATATATTTGAACTCTTAATAGTATTTATATATCAGGATATACATTTTGATTAATAATGTTGGGTGATAACAATAATTTAAGTTAATAAGAATAACTCTATAACAATGAGACTAAAACAAGGAAAGAGAGAGATTATCCTAAAAAAGCATAAAAATGCTTGGTTTTATATGTCTCTATTACACTTCACAAAGAACCAAATAGATGCAACATTCTCTAATCCTAGAAAATATTGACGTTGGGAATGGCTCTCAAAAAATAATATATACATGAAGGGTGGCAAGCCCTTCTGTTTACCGCCAACTCAGCTCACTAACAAGATAGTTGGAAATATTCATTGTTGATTGGAGAAGGTGGTTGAATGTGTCTTTATTTTCTGATAGAAATGGGGGCATGCCCATGTTGTAGTTAGAGCTCATGTCACCTTTCCCTGATTCGATGACTAATTTCTTTGGGATCCATCCTTCCATCTAACCACTTCCATTTGTCACTCTTTTATTGATTCAAGGTCATCTCTTGAATCCACTTCGTCACCACAAAGACTTTGCTCAACCACATTTTTGTCTTATAATTCATTATGTTCCAATTATAGGCTTAGACCCCTTTATGGTGACATACATCCCAATAAACAACTATGATTAAAATATAGACACTAAATGATCAAATGTAAAAGTTAGTCATGAATCTTTTGAATAAATGGAAAGGCAACAACAATAAAATGATTTAATTATATAATGAAAAATCCATAACCAAAATGCGATAAATGAATAAAAACTATGTTATTTAGAAACAAACATTCATATTAACTCAACTTTTATCTAGACATAGGCTATTCTAAGCATATAAAATTTATACAAATCAATTATTAACATAGACCAACCATTCTAAAATATTAAATTATTACTACGAAGTCCGCTCAACCTATGGAAAATTTTCTTTCAATATGCTAGCATCTCCCCTTTTGGATGTTCGATAATTTTGACATTCAAGGAGATGATAGAATTAAGAATATGTGTCATAGTAATCTTGCTTAGCTATATTTTTATCAAATTAGTTTTTAGTCAATTAAGAACACAAAACAAATGAAAAATACTTAGAGCCTAAGACCACGTGAGCATACAAAGAGTGGTTAATAATGCATAAGATTCAAGTTAAATGCATGAAAACCTCCATTAAAAATGTCTTTGCATAGGATTCGACTCAGATGTAGCATAAAATGGTCTTTTTTAATGCCAATTATGTTGAGACATCTCCATTAAATCTATAGACTAGTGAATTTGGTGATGAATTCGAAAAGGTGATGTACAAAAGGATTTGAGAAATGGTTAACACTTCATTGTATATCTTGAGCATGTTGAAATACAAAGAAAATATGACTATTTATAATGATATATGATCAGTGACTACCCTTCATCTTGAAATCAAGATGAATGATTGCAAAAGAGTCCTCACGAATGCACATGGATCAACACATGTATCACTGATGTGATCCCTTCATCTTAATCGAGGTGAAGGGAAGAGGATGATATTTGAAAATATCAAATGAGAATTAATATAAGCCCTTCATCTTGTTTCCAATGTGAAGGGTGTATAATTATCCTTTTAAGATCTTTATGAGAGTTCATTTAGATCCTTCATCTTGTTCCAAGATGAAGGGTTTCGAATGCTCCTAAAATATCCCACAAGACTCATTAAGAGCCCTTCATCTTATCTCCAATATTAAGGGTGGAGAATAATCTTATATATTAATTCATTTTATCAAACTGATTTAGCTCACAAAAGCATATTCCAAATAATCTCAAGATCCTTTCTTGAATGAAGATGCCTCTTTGGAGAAAAGAAGAATTAATTAAATGAATGGAAATTACAATTCTATTTGCAAATAGAAATATAATTTAGAAAAATGATTTGTAGAAGAGGGGACTAATTGGATTAATTGATCAACAAAAGGGGATTTAGTTGAATTGACTGTAATAACATAATTGACTAGAGAAATTGACTATAATGATAATTAAACAGACAAACTGACTAGAGTGATAATAATTGAACAAAGAAATTGACTATAATGATAATTAAATTAATCTAATACAGTTAATTGTCCCACCTAGAGGTACCCCAAGGTGAATTCAAACAAATACATTAGCAGAATGAAAGATTTTAGACCATATTATATGTAATTAAGAGAAGTCATTCCATTTTTCAATTTTGAAATGGAAGTGATAAAAATGGAGTGTCTACATTTGCCTTGTTTGATAATGCATTGTGATATGTATATGAAGTAACAATTTTTCAAATAATGAAAAAGTCATTAAAATGATCATAGAAGAAAATTAATGGATGTTAGTTTTGACAAATTTGTTAAATGTACTAGCAAATAGGTTTAAATGTGTGCCAAAGTAGTGCTTGGTAAGCCTTAGATGCCCTCTTGAGGGGAGAGTTGATAAAATTTTGGACAAATAGACCCGCAAAAGGATTCAATGACCATAGAGAGATCCATGAATTTGATTATTATACCATGTGATGCTTATTTCATTTGCTTATGTATCTTTTGCGTAGACTAAAAACATCCATTAAAAACCTCTTTGCATAGGATATGGCTCAGATGTAGCATCAAATGGTCTTCATCAATGTTAATTATGTTGAGACATCTCCATTGAAGCTATGGACTAGTTGAATTTGGTGATGAATTTAAAAGGGTGATGCACAAAGGGATTCGAGAAATGGTCATCACTTCATTGTATATCTTGAGCATGTTGAATTATAAAGAGAATAATTCTATTTATAATGACCCATGATCAATGAGGACCCTTCATCTTGAAATCAAGATGAATGGTTGCAAAAGAGTCCTCAAGAGTACACATGGATCAACACATCGATCATTGATGTGAGCCCTTCATATTAATCAAGATGAAGGGTGGAGGATGATCTTTGAAAATATCAAATGAGAATTAATATAAGCCCTTCATCTTGTTTCCAAGATTAATGGAGGATAATCAATCCCAAGAAAGGCACACAGATGACCAATGTGGGCCTTTCCAAGATGAAGAGTTGAGAATGCTATTAAAATATCCCACAAGACTCATTAAGAACCCTTCATCTTGTCTTCAAGATGAAGGGATGAGAATAATCTTATATATTAATTCACTTTATCAAATTGATTTAGCTCACAAAAGCGTATTCCAAAGAATCTCAAGATCCTTTCTTGAATGAATATGCCCCTTTGGAGAAAAATAAGAATAAATTAAATGATAAAAAATATAATTCTTTTACAAATATAACTATAATTTAGAAGAATGATTTTTATAAGAGGGAATTAATTGCATTAATTAATCAACAAAAGGGGAATTAGTTAAATTATCCAAAATAACATAATTGACCAAATAAATTGACAATAATGATAATTAAATAGAAAAATCAACCAGAGTGATTATAATTGAACAAAGAAATTAATCAAAATAATAATTGAACATATCTAATATAGTTAATTGTATCACCTAGAGGTGGCCCAAGGTGAATTTGAACATGTACATTAGATGAACATAAGACTTCCAGATCAAATTGTGTGTAATTGTAGGAAGTTGTTCCATTTTACAATTTTGACATGGAAATGATAAGAATAGAGTGTCTACACTATGCTATTTAGACATAAACATTAACATTAGCCAAAATTTGATTTAGTCATAGGCTCTTATAACAATATAAAACATATATAGATCAATTATTAACCCAAACCAGCCATTCCAAAATATTAAATTTTTACTATGAAGTCCACCTAGCCTTTGGAAATTCTTCATTCAATATGCTAACATCTCCCCTTTTGGATGTTTGATAATTTTGATGTTTAGGACAGTCATAAAATTTAATTTCATTATGGGACATGCGGGCTACTCTTATTGGTTCATGTGTTCATATCTTTACGATCTAACAAAAGGCAGATGCCCATGAAATTTAAGCTCATGCTTTACTGACATTAATATCAGTGTGTTGTATGCTTGTAGGGTCCCTACCACATGTCTTTTCCCTGATATTTCACTACTCAACTTTGGAATGATGATTGTTGACTATTATTTTGGTGTGGTGATGCAAGATTTTACCACGTGGCATCATCTCATTCACTTGGATGTCTGATAGTCTGTTGGGCTACACATATCACTTTGGGGATATGTAACAACAATATTTCACCACATGGAATCATCCCACTAACTTTATTTCCTAGGGGCTCTGCCCTTGTATAAAATTCTTTAGGGTAGTGGGTCATTAAGATGATGACACATGGCAACATCTCATTAACCCACTTGCCTAGAGCTTTGCTAACCATACAAACTGATTTAGGGTAGTGAGTTGTTGGGATGATGCCATATGGTAACATATTGCTAACTCACTTTTCTAAGGGTCATGCTTGGTATAGATTCAATGAGATCACATGACTTGGCAACATCTCGATGATCCACTTGCTTGGATCTTTCTCGATTGGATGAATCTTATAGATTGGTAAAAAGGTGCCACATGGTTCCAAGCAGAAATCAAAAATTGACTAAGTGTCAAAAGGTATTTTGAATAGGTTAGAGCCATTGGGAGACCTCCATGTAGCATCAGGTTTAATTTATGTACCTACAGACATGAAATAATAAGATGCAATTAGCATCAGTTACATCAAAAGCTAATGGTTAAAATGTTCAAATTCAAATGGCTAAGTAAATCAAATATGAGTCTTTAAAATGAAACAAAATGGGGAAGAAACTTAGCAATATGAAACCATCTTGAATGAAAATAAAAGCATTTTAAAACAACTTTCTACCAATTCAATGAAATAGATTAAGGTAAAAAGTGAACAAAAGTAAATTTATAATCAATTTAGTGAAAATTGAAGTAGACATAGATAAAAAAAGGGGGAGTTTTAGGCATTCTCAGAATATGATTTCGTATGATTGAAAATTTTTAGCCCAAGGCACATTCAGGAAACTTAACAAATTTAGATGCAAAGCTTGGACCAAGTGTTTTAATATGAAAAAGCATTTGGAAATAAATAGGCCTATTCATTTGAAACCTATCATCTAATAGACGACCACTCGAAGAAGGGTCAAAAATAGGCAAACCACTCAACTCCCAAGGGATAAAGAAACTAGGCAAGTAAAGAGGGTCCCCATTTTGGCTGAATATGGGGCCTGTCATGTAAGTAATAATAGATCTCATGATTCATCACATGACCCAAGGGTTACTTATCTCCCACATAAGCAAGGATGAATAACACGTTGTAGGAACCGATAAAAACCACCTCAAACTTTATCTTTTACAAGGAGTAATTTTCATAATTTAAACGTAAAACTTATTTGAAATTATTTGCATCTAGAATTCAATAGTGGCCAAATCACATAGTTTTTAAGTGTGTAATAAATACCTCTTTATAAGGTTGAAAAATAACTTCCAGATAATATGCTTAGCATAATACTTCCAAAGGAATTGTTGTGTAGAAAAAATTGTTAGTGTAGGTATTTATTGTTCTGGATTTATTTATTTGGAAATATTATATTTTCTCACATGTAATTTTCTTACATTTGGGGATATGCTTTCTTAGGTGGAGTTAGTGTGTCATAGGTGTCATAGCTTTGACTAGAAGACTAGGATGTAACTCTTTTTACCACCTTTTATGGGGTTACTCTTTTATTCTGTACTCCTTTGACCATCCTTTGTGGAGGAGTTACAGTTCTATTCTAGGGAGTCTTTTAACACCATTTGTGGATGAGTTACTCAACACTCCTAAATGTATGCCTCACTTGAAGAGCTTTCTCACTTAATAAATTTCTATTTTTCTCCATTTTGATTGTCTCATGAAATACTTGTGTTTTGATTTCATTCTTGATTCAACTCATTGTTAGTGTGCACTTGAATTTGTCTCGTGTGACCATTGGACCTTTGTACTTAGTTTAACCAGACGTAGATCAAACTTTGATATGGTATTAGAGCTAACATGGGAAACATTTTGTTTTGTCTTGTTAGTTGTTATCTTTCATTTAAAATCTAGAGTTTATTTGTTTGTATTGTGAGGCAATTTTTTTGAGGGGTTGAAAAAAAACTATGAGTGTTTTTTTGAACTCTATAACCTCATGTTCCTCGGTCACCTAAAGTGACTGAAAAAAATGTAGGGTTTTTTTACTAGTCTAGCTATCCATAGGTATTGGTTTGGAGTTATATTCGTAGGTTGATACCTGTAGAGAGTATTACAAAGCAAGTTAGTCAAGCATTAGTCCATAAACAATGAAACATGCATAAATAAATAACTAACCAAGCCTATCTATTCCTATTGGAATTACAAAGGATATAAAGAAACAAATGAATGAAAACAACACCATATTACCTTCCCAAATGGATTCACCATACCCATGTGGCTCAAAAACATGTTCTCCCTTGATCAAGCATCTTTGTCTTTGTTAATAATGGTGGTAATCTCCTCCAATGCCTCAAGAACACTCCATAAATCTTAAGCTCTTGATTGTAAACCACTAAACTAGCCTATCAATAAAGCTTTGTGGAAACAATTTAGCATTGTAACTTTGCAATATTTAAGATTTGAAGATATTTGAGCATAATAACTTTGCACCAAAATAGCCTTGAAATGATGTTCACGACCTCTCTATTTATAGATTTTTGAGATTGGTTAGGATCAACCATGATCATCCATCTCAAGATTGAGATGTGTGGCCATGGATAATCCTAATATTTGGAATTAAATCTATAATTATCTTCATCATGACCTTGGAAGAAGGGGCATTAAGAGGCATGGGAGACATAAATCCTGATATTTTATGCACTTATGGCTTGATGGATGCCACCCCATAGATGATGTCACTAGGTGATGCAGATAATAGGAATCAATTTTCAAAAAAAAAAATTCAACAACTCTCATGGAAAATCCACTTAAGCTCTTGATTTGGATTAATTATCCTTAAATAAGGTTAATCAACATTTGTGCAATTATTTGAAAATTGGCCCTCAATTAATCAAAATGGTCAAAAAGTCATATTAATGGGTTATAATTTGACTCGAGAAGAATTAGAAGGTGACGTTAGATGCATTGGAACCGTATTCCCATTTAGGATGTTTCCAATAACAAATAACAAAGGTATGTGATGTGTACCAATGAATTAGAATAAAAGAGTGATCTAGAGAACAAAAGGTGAGATCATCATTTTGACTCAAAATGAATTGATCAAAGTTAGTTGGTCCATAAAATGCATTACCCTATTTAGGGATACTATGACACAAACTAGCACTTGTAAGTGACAAGTTTGAACTATTTAGGATGTTTTATAGATTTTGACCTAAAATGTGCATTTGAGTGTCATTAATGTAAGATTGACAATTTCAACACAAATAGTGTTAGGAATTAGATGTCTACATTTTCCCCCTATTTGGGAAGGCATAACAAGATATTCAGGTGAAGCAACATCTTTTCAAAGAAAAGAGTTATCAAGAAGAAGCTGGAATAAACCCATGATGCCCGCTCAAGAGGACATACTAGGATGAAAGAGAAGGATGAACTCTTGAAGAGAGAGGGATTAATCCATGAAATAAATCACATCAAAATGAGTTAATGCTTGCACATGTGATTACCATCAATGATCAAAATATAATTAGAGTTATAATAGGCCCCAAAGATGGGGGGAATGGGAAATATACAATCCATAAATGTAAGGGACACACTGTAAATGTACCTAATTTGAGAGTACAAGCTGCGTGTTTATGGCATTGATCAATCCTAAGACAAGTTGCACACTAAAATATTGCCATCATGGGCTTTAATGTGGAGATCTTGGAATTAGAGGAAAAGGGAGAATGTTATGCTTCAGGAAGGGAAACACCACTAGAACAGGGTCTCTAAAGGGAAGATAATAAGAAGTACTCCAATAGAGCATATTTGATCATGATAAAATTGTTTTTCCCCAGTAGGGAAAATCTTGATTATTGATAAAGAATAAATAATGATTTTCCCCTATAGATCTAATTTGATTCGAACGTGGTTCAGATTGTGTGCCCCAGCATGGGCAATTGGTAAGCAAAATAGCTCAAGGATATAACCCAAAAGATAGGTTAAAATGAGGGAGCACAAACGTACATGTGATGGTGTAATGGCTTAGAAAGCCATACAATTCCAAGCATATGAGAATGTACAAAGTGATGAGAGAGAAAAGAAGAATGGAGATAGTCAAGATGACCTCAATAGAAATTAAGCGTTGCCTACATAGTTCCATGGACTCATGTTGTAAGATGAACTTCAGGCCAATGTAGTTTACCAAGTTTGGGAGAGAATGGAATGAATAATGATGAAAAATGACCAAGAATTGATTAGACTCACAATGTATGCAAAGAGATGCATGTATAAGCATAGACAAAGAAGCTTGAAATGCATACTACCTAGAAGCCTAATTCTATATCATGAACCTAGGTTTTGTAAAGTGTTCTTGAGAATCGTTCATCAGAGCTGATGTTGACGTTAAGATGTTGAGACTTGAGCACAAAGTGCTTATTATAGCAAAAGAAATTAGGCATCATAAGTATGAATAACTTAGAATGACATAAGATTTCAATTGCATTGACCCAGTTCAAATGTGAATATCTATAACTAAGGATAATGTTAAAATAATGACCAAAACTAGAGTTACAATGATTTACATTTAAACAAAAAAGAAAAAACAAAGAAAAAGATAAACATAATTAAACCTAACTTGAAATCAAGATATGATCTATCAAGACTTAAGTAGGAACAAAAAATGTTTAAACATAAAAGGCAAGAACATCTTAACGACATGAGACCAAGATATGAATAATCAAGATCTATGTGGACCATCAAGGTATTCTTGAACAAAAAGAGAAAAGTAAAATCAAATGGAAAAACAAGACAAAGAAACACAAGACCAAGAATGGAACAAGAAGTAATAAAAAGAGAAAAGGAGAAGAAATAAAAAGAGAGGTGCGAAAGCACAACAAAACATGAAGAAAACTGAAATAAACACACATAGACAAAAACCAAGTTAGTGCGGTTTACAGATAAATGTTCATGCATATACGGTAGAGGCCTTACTTTTTACCACATCATAACGAAGAACAATGACATGACAATTATTCCCTAATTAAAGAGGAATAATGATAGAAGAAATGGGAGAAGAGAAGAAAGGGAAGGGGTTAGATGAGCTGACTCTAGATATATAAGACAAGTGGACATTGCCTACATTGTTCCATAGATGCATGTTCCAACATGAAATTCAGGCCAAATGTAGTTTTCCCAGAAAATGGGATATAAGAAAAATGATGATCAGACCAACATGATTAATGTTATAGAAGAAATGGAAGATACAACAAACAAACAAGAATGATCTGGTAAACAAGAAGCTGATGAGATGAGAAAGAATGATCTTGTAAAATGGCAAGTGCGTGGAACAAGATGAAATGAACTGGTGTTCTTATGCTTGCAAAATGGCAAGAGCATTCAAACTTAATATTTTCTCATAAAATGATGAGAGTGTTTAAACTTAATAGTTGCTCACAAAATGATAATAGCGTGGGATGGTGGAATGGGAATATACAAATAAAAAAAAATTCGAGACAATGTTTTTATTTTTTTGTGGGCCATGTTCTAATGTTTTTGGTATTTTCAAAGTATTTATAATGTTTTTGGTGCTTTTGGAATAAAATATGCACAAGGTGGGACCATCTAGTCAAGGAGATGTATATTTTGAGAATAGAGGTTCCAATAAGACAACTAAGCTGGCTACAATGACCTATGCTCACAAATCGGTGAGAGTGAGGTTCTTGATAAAACAAGAAAGAGTAGCAAATACTTGAACTGAAAGGATGTGGTTGTTCACTTGTCTAAAACTGCACAAGACTATCCTGGTTGAACTACTTTTTAGATCTACTGTTGAAGATGTTCATAATGTTCATAAGACATAATCGAGATCATAATTAGTCAAGGGACAAAAAGTGTTCAAGCTTATAACATGTCCTAGACATAACAAAGAATATGCTTCTTGAAGAGAGCATTCCATAATGGGATGAAGAATGTGTTTAAAGTGCTAAGGGTTCAAAGCCTTTACTATTGGGATTCATGAAAAGTGGACCAGGGTAGTATAAAATGTGTTCAAAGTAAGATAAAAGTGTGGGATAAATTTACGACAACACAAGTTGCTCCCAAGTCAGGGGTCTTATAGACAATGGTTCAAAGTTGTTCATGCATAGAATCTCTTAAGGTGTATGATGTTTATGGGCTCTAAAAATTCTTCACCATTAGGTTTAGCCAATTGATATGCTCCTGATCCATAGTTCGCTATGATAATATATGATCCTCGAGGGAGAATGCATTTGTTTTAGCTTCTCCACAATCTATTGTGATAGGCCTGCAAGTTTTCTAGGGTAGCCAAATGCTTACCATCAAGAAGTTCTAGTTCTTGCAACCATGAGGCTCTATAGTTTTCATCATCTTCAATGTGCTCCAATGATGGGATTGCAATCTTGATTAGGATGATAGATTCAGTGCCAAAAATAAGGGAATATGGAGTAGCTCCAGTTTGGGTGTGATGATTGCTTCTATAAGCCCAAAGGGCAAGAAAAAGTTATAAATGCCAATTACGACCAACATCATTGACAATCTTCTTTAAGATGGCTAGAATGGTTTTATTTGATGCCTCAATTTGTCCATTGCCTTGAATTTTGCAATAAGAGATTTCACATCTTGGTTCACAAAGGATCTACCATTATCAGATATAATATGGGCTAGGATGTCATCTCAATAGATGAAATGGTAATTTATGAACTTGGCTCTTTGTTTCTCAGTAACATAAGTGAGAGGAATGGCTCAATCCACTTGGTAAAGTACTCAGTCGTAGTCAAAATGTGCTTATGACCATCTTAAGATGTTGGGTTAATTTTGCTAATGAGATAGAGATCCCATGTTGAGAACGGCCATGGTGTTGTAATCAGTTACAATGGTAAGGAAGGTGTATGTATCAAGTTACCATGCTACTGATAAGGAACACACTTCTTTACATAATTACAAGCATCTATCTCTATTTTGGGCCAATAATAGCCTATTCTAAGAAGTTTCTTTCCTAGGACTACACCATTGGTATGGGCCCCACACATTCCTTCATGAACCTCCTTTAGTGCCAGCTTGGATTCTCCCAAAGATAAAAAACAAAGAAGCATTCCATCATAGCCTTTTCAATAAAGCATGTTTCCAAGTAGGATATAACATTTTAAGCAATGAAGGAAATTTTTTTGTTGATTGTTGGAAAGATTGGTAGGAAATACATGGCTATGGAAATAGTTATAAAAATCTTGGTACCATGGTAGCTCAGGTGAGGGATTAGGATTATAAATGGTGCATATCCTCTCTAAATCTGATAGAATATGTGCCAGTCGAAGAAGATTTTCAATTAGGAACTGATACTCTTTAACACTGTCATGTATTTGAATCATGGAACCAATTGTTACCATGGCATCGACAGATTTGTTATTGATTCATGAAACTTGCTCGAACTGTAGAAATTTAAAATATGTTTTAAGGTTATCAATAATTTGCTTGTAAGGAATAAGTTTATCATCTCTTGTTTGATACTGATCAGTTGTCTAATTTATGATTAGCTATGAATCTCGATAGACTTTTAAGCTTTGAATGTCTCATTCTATGGTAAGATGGAGCCCTGTAATCAATGCCTCATATTCAGCCATATTATTTGTACACTAAAATTGTATATGGAATGCTTTGGGGATCAAATCCCCCTATGGTGTGATCAATAATATGCTAGTTATAGACCCTCAAGATGTGAAGGATCCATGAAAATAGAGTGTCCACTATTTAGGTTTTTATGATGCTTGTTCTATCGTCATGATAGAATCATCTGGAAGGTCAAAGTTAAGGGGTTGAGTGGCCGTAATAGGAGCTTCTACAAGTTGGTCTATAAGAACTTGTCATCTGATTGCCTTTTGATTATGGTACTCAATATCAAACTCATTAAGAAGCATAATCCATTTAGCCATGTGTCTTTGAAGAGTTGTTTTAGATAGAAGGAACTTGAGAGGATATACCTTGACAATAACAATAGTTTTGTTATTTAGCATTTAATGTCACAATTTATGAGTGGTAAACACCATATCTAAACATGCCTTCTCAATAAGCATATAATTATGTTCATAGGCTACCAATGTGTAGCTTAAATAATAAATTGCATGTTCCTTACCATGATCATCATGCTAAGCCAAAAGTTCTCCCAGTGCATCTTCTATGGCTAATATATAAAGAAGCAGTGACCTTCTTTGTGTTGGAGGTCGTAAGACTAGTGGATTGGCCAAGTAGGTTTTAATATTTGTAAATGGTATCTAACAATATTCATCCCAATGAAATGCTACCCATTTCTTTAAGAGATGAGTAAATGGGTGGCACTTATCTACCAATTGAGAAATGAACCTACATATAGACTGGACCTTTCCTTGTAAGCCTCGCAACTATTTAGGATTATTTGGTGGAGGCATTTCCATAATAGAGGTGACCTTTTTAGGGTTGACCTAAATCCCTTGTTGTGATACAATGAACCCTATAAATTTTCCTGATGTGACTCTAAAGACACATTTCTTAGGATTCAAATAGACTTTATATGCATGAAGCCTCTCAAATATTCTTCATAGAATGTCAGGGTATCCAGCTCTTGTTCTTGATATTGGTAGTATATCATCAACATAGTCCTCGACAATGTCGTGCATCATGTCATGGAAGATTATAGTCATTGCACATTCATATATGGCTCCAAGATTCTTCAAACCAAATGACATGTCTTGGTAGCATAATGTCCCCCACAGAGTGGTGAACACGATCTTATGCTGATCCTTAGGGGCTATCTTGATCTGATTGTAATCAGAAAAATCCATCCATTAAGGATAGCATCTCATACCCAACAGTTGAGTTAATAACATGTTGATGTTGGGTAGAGGAAAATTATCTTTAGGGCATGCTTTATTGATATCATGAAAATCAGTAAAAACACATATGCTTGAGGTCTTTTTACTTACTGGCCCTATGTTAGAAATCCATTTAGAGTAGTCTAGTGGTCTGATAAATTTGGCTCCTAAAAACTTTTCTAACTTGGCTTTAACCAAAAGGGTGATGTGTGGATGCATTTTTCTCAACTTTTGCTTGACTGGTTTAACATTAGGGTGAACAATAAGATAATGCATAACTAAATCTAGATCCAAGCCTGGCATGTCAGAATATGCCCATGCAAAGATGTCTATATAATCCTTAAGAATGGATATAATATGTTCACGTTCTACTTCAGTAAGGGAAGCTCCAAGATAAACATTTTTGGGATCCTCGTGGGTTCCCAAATTCACTTCTATTGTGTTCTCTATAAGGAGTGTGGATCCATCTTTTAGAATTGTAGGCAATGTATGGTCATGATCTTATTTTTTTGCTATATCTTCTTGTTGTTCCTCCCAAAGATCTGGGTAATATGATGAATTAAAATCTTCCTTCTCAAGTAAAGTCCAATTGGCAAAGACCTATAGAAACTCAAGAGCAAGATGCTCAAATATTTGATGTTCTGAAGAGATGCTTGTACTAGCTATGGAACTTGGGCTAGATGGACGTTCTATGTTCTAGGGGATGAACAAACTTTCCTACTTGGGAGTGCTTGAAATAGGGTTTCACTCAAAGGCTTGTCTTTTTCTTTACTTTTTCCCTTATCAAAAAGTGCCTTAAAGAGTTTTTCACCTGAAGATCTCGATGTTTGTTCTTTATTATGACCAAAAATGTTTGCTTGCTCTCCAAAGTAGGTATAATAATTTAATGAAAAATCAAAACCCTACTTATGATCCCTAATGGGGAATGCATCTTGTAGGCCCATGTATTCTGTAATTGATTCTTCATTTTGAAACTCATCAAGGCATATGACAAAATTTTGCTGATCCCAATCTATGAGTTCAGGATGGCAAAGGCATAGGTTATAGCGAGGGTTTGCTTCAAGATGGGAAGCACCAATGGTAAAGATATTATGTCCTAATTCAGGAAGGGAAGCACCACTAGGATGGGTTTTTGCTTCAGGATGGGAAGCTCCAATAGGTGTTATGGTCAATATGGCATTTGACTCAAACAAATCTGAATCAACAAGCTCATCGAAAAGGCTATAATGGGATGTTGTGTCACTATTAGGAGTCTCATTACTAATCACTTTGGAAGAGTCACTACCAAATGTTATGAGGTCATTCTCTAGTGGTTTGAATTCAAGACCATGATTCCAATTAACAACTCCAGCTAATAAGGGTTCCCAAATTCCTTATGCCTGTGGGCCAAGACCTTTCCCTATATAGTCAAGATAATCCATTATCCTATTAGGGATAGGATACTTGGGATTCTAAAAATAATCTGCAAGGCCTTTAGAATATAACCAATCTCCCTCGATAAAGGCCTCTCGATATTTCTTTAGTGTAATTGCAAGTAAAAAAAGCACATGAAGTTTTGGTTGCTTCTTCTTTGGTTACCAAATTTGATCAGGTTTGTTAGGAGTCTAGGAAGTTTTAGGCTTACCAAATGTTTTATGGGATTTGGGTAATTTTGCAATATGGAGGACATCCTTTAGATGGTATGTGGAAATGCCTGCATCTTTAATGATCACCTCTTTGGCCAAAGCTATATGAAATGGATCAGTTAAAGTGGAGGCTAGATCACCAGGGTCTATATAATTAGATGGAGATGGATGAGAAAAGATGGCTTTTTTCTTATTTGCAATGAATTTATAACTTGGGCAATAGTTATAATTATGAAACTCTACTTCATGATGTTTGTAGTATTGGTATGGCTGTTGATCAGTGGGAATAGTAACCTTGATCCCATCATGGGGAAACTCAAGGCATTTGTGAAGAGTGGATGGAACTATTTGTACTTTATAGATATAAGGATGATCAAGAAGTATGTTATAAATAAGCTCAATATCCATAATATGGAATAATGTGTGATGAGAAATAGACCCAACCATGATTAGAAACCAAATTGTACCATATGACTCCCTCTCAACATTGTCATAAGCCTTGATTGTAATAGTCTCTAGCTGAATGTCTTTGTCCATGTAACCTAATCATCACACTAATTTTAGAGATATGATGTTCAGCCTTGAACCATTATCTATAAGAACCCACTTGATCTTGTGATCTACAATGATTATTTAAATGTATATTGGGTTATTATGGTTTGGGCCAAGGGTGGACATGTCCTTTTGATCAAATGTGATTTGCCAAAATGAAGACAAATGTCCAACTAGGTTCTAGAACTAATCAAGGTTTATATCATTAGGCATAATAGACTCTTACAAAAGTTTTGTTGAAGATGGTTCTATGGACATCAGATGTCTGTAAGAGTTCTAATATGGAAATTTGTGCAGGGGTTTTATCTAATTGATCCATTATACTATAAGGCCTTTGAACTAGTTTAGTCTTTGTTGGGACATTATTCAACTTTGGAACCATTGGCATAATGTTCTTATTGGGTTTTTGGAAAGAAGTGGGTGAAGGGCCCTGGATGGTAACTCATGGGTGTCTAGTTGTGACTCCACAACCTAGAGGTGGGAAAGGAGTTATTATAATTAGAAGAGTGAGGCAAAGAGCTTTAGATGGTGACCTATGGGTGATTAATAGTATTGTGACAATTTTGGGTCAGTGAAAAGCCTTTATAATTAGAAGAATGGTACTATTATTCAGTATTAGTAACATGTGCAAACAGAGTAGCAACATGATGATGTGAACTCAACATGATATTACTAGGGGAGAGGTTGTTGACCCTCTAATGATGGGTCTCATGTTATGAGGAACACAAGATTGGCCATGCTACATTATAGTAACAGTGGCAATGTGGGTTACAAAAATACATCCCACAATGTTATTATAGTCATAAGGACATTGTTATAAGCCACATTATTAGTGTGGACATTATGATCTCGATTATGCTCATTATAATATGACCTTGTCATTGGTTCTGATTCTACCTCTGTCCTTGATTGTGACCATTTTGATTATTCCTTGGTGGTGGTGGATCATGTCGAGGAAAGGGGTCTTTGTCGATTCCCATATTTGGATTTGTGTCCTAATTAGGGGCCAACTTAATTTCTAAATCACCATTTTCAATAAAGTCTTCAATAATATGTCACAATTGAACGCAATGATATGCACCGTGACTAGTAACATGATGAAAGTTACACCATTCATTATCTTTGTACCAGTTTGGTTTTGGTTGATCTTGAGGAAATGGCCTTGATATTGGCCATATAATTAAATTAGCTATAACGAGATTTTGTAACACTTTTTCAATCGATTCTCCTAACTTGATAAAGGCTCTAAAATTATTATGGAATGTCCTTCATGGAGGTTGTCTCTGCAAAGTAGGTAGTGGATTTGGGGGAGTTAATTGTACATTTGAAGGAGGCATAACATGTACCATTTGTACATGTGCTATTTCTGTCACCCCATTTCCAACCATGTTCTTATTTTTGCTAAAGCCCTTAGGCTTATCCTACATAACTATTTGAGTTGGTAATTTAGTTTGATTAGACTCTTGACCTTGAGCAAAAATCTTTACAAGGCCTCTAGCAATAAGAGACTTCTCAATCTACACTCCTTTGTCAATAATTTCTTCAAGTTAGCACAAGCTAACCATAGATTATGTGCAACTTCAGGATGCAAATTCTATGCAAAGCTATCAACCAACTATTTGTATGGTAAATTGTGTTGAAAATGTCCTCCCAATGCTCTCCACCTTTGTAGATATGCAACAAAACTTTCACCATCACGCTACTTGGCTTTGCATAAGTCAACATTGGTCAATTCATCTTCTATGTTATATGAGAATGGTTAATGAACTTTTATGATAAGTTATTCTAATCTGCAATTGATCCCTTGGGTAGTATAAGTAGCCAATCAAGAGCTTGTCTCGCTAAGCTTCGCATAAATAGTCATAGTAAGTACTCACTACTATAAGCAACCTCTTGACATAAGATGAAAAATGCTTGTATGTGTTCACGCTGATCTCCTTTCCCTTTGAATATGTCAAATTTGGGTGCCTCAAAATAAGGAAGAAAGGGGTTTTGGAGAATAGATAAATCAAATGGATATGGGCATATCTCATTGAATTTATACTTTTTGACTCTATTATTTATCTCTAATGTTTGGATAATTTCCTTCATAGAATTCCATTCTTGCATGATTGGTGAATTTATGGATTGTATAAGATGTTGTTTGGGTGGAATGTGCCCCTAGTTTTGTTGCTATTGGGGTGGAATGTGCCCCTAGTTTTATTGTTGTTGGGGTGGAATGTGCCGCTAGTGTTGTTGTTGGGGTGGAATGTGCCCCTAGTATTGTTGCTATTGGGGTGGAATATGCCCCTGGTATTGTTGTTGTTGGGGTGGAATGTGCCCTTGATTTTATTTCTATTGGGGTGGAAAGTGCCCCTAGTTTTGTGTGGATCTATACAGAGTGTATACCTTTTGATCCATGATTTGGTTCTGATTTGTTGCTTGAGTTGAGAACATAGGCCATTAATTCTTGGCTTATAAAACATTCCCTGAAGCTGGCTATTTCACACTTTATTGATTTAAAAAAAAATTGTGTTTATTTACCAATCTTTGGGTTGGTTGAAAAGAACTAGCCATATTGTCTCGAGGGATTTCCTCAATTCAAACTAAATATCTGGGTTTCTAAGTTTGTAAAGTAACACGAGGTTCTTGATAATTAAAAAATGTATGTTTTCATATCAAATGGAACATCTTGTAAGGTCTCTTGTGACATTAACTATTTGTATAGATTTCCTTGATACACTATGGTAATGTTCTAATCCAATACTTATTCTGTACTTCTAACCATATCTTCGTGTTCTTTCGAAGCATTATTGTGAATTAAAGTGGCAACTAGGGAGTTTGTTAAGTCTGTGACAAGCTGATCTGCATATCATTGACTTATTATCTTAATCTTAGTTAGAAGACCCAAATTTGTAGGTTTTAAATCTATTTGTATTTCCTTTCCTTTGTTAGAGGAAGAAGGTATGTCTATTTGTGCAAAATCTTTCTCTTTCCATCGTTGCTCTCCTTCTCTAACTAAGGTATGCAATTAGTCTATAGGAAAATCAAAAGGTAGTCTAGCACCTGATTCTATAAATCTAAGAAGGGCTTCATCTTGATCTTCTTGGGGTTGATATTCATTTTGATCTTCTAGGGGTTGATATTCATTGTAATCATCTTCAAATCCTACTGTTGCGGGGATATCATAGAAAACATTGAGGTTATCTTGACCATCATAAAATTGCTCATCTGCATAACTAAGGCCATAAGAGGCCCCACTATGAGTGAACCTTTGAGTCATGTCTAAAAAGAGCTATTCTATGTGATTGACTAACTTTGGACCAATGTTCAGCAACCAATCAAAGTATGCTTTGGCTTTCTCTTAAACAAATAACTAAGGTACAAATGAGACTATAAAAGGAGGGTGGTTTGAAACCACACACAATTTAGAAGATTTAGTTCACCAATTTACTCAACCTTTGGTAAATTTGAAATCATGCAGATCGGAAGAGATTAAGGTAATTCAAAGACCCAAGGTAAAAACTAGTACACATAATCCTAGATCTTTGTGATACACCCGTACTACAAAAGTTAGCTTCGACTTTGACAAGTTGACCCTCGAAGTTTAGAGGAAAGCTCTCTAGATTACAAAGAAGACAAAATGAACTAAGCAACTCAAGATGTAAAAATATATTCGAATCACTAAGTACAAAGCTAGGACCAAATAGGTAGCACAATGTCGCCACATGATTCTAGTAGGATAAAATATGTTCTAGGACTCAAAGCATGAGTGATGCACAAGATGACTTGAGTCCACCAAGATGATAATGTGATTTTGAGTCTTAATAAATGACCTTCAATCCAAATAGAAAATTGAACCCAAGTTAAAACAAGCTTAGTGCACAAATGGCGAACCCACTTTGATGCACCAACCCTTAAAACGTGGATTATAAATGAAGGATTTAAACAAATTGGGTAAAAGATCTAGACTCAATTGGGCAACATGACTGTGCCAAAGTAGATGACATGACATAAAGATTTTGATAACAATTTTGACCATGGAAAAGATGAATTTTCCATTTGGACAACATAACACCTCCCTTGCTTAAGAAAATTGGGGATAATGTGTTTTGGTTAAGTTCATTGAGTTAACAAGCAGTTTAAGATACAAATCAAGACCAAGTAAGGTAATGATAGAAAATAGACGTCTTAAGTCTAAAATGATAAGGTATGGCAAAGTGGGGTCTACTAAACTAGCAAGGTTTTGATCATTCTAGGGGAATCAATTGTACAATGACTTTCACATCAAACGATGCAAAAGACAAGCATGGAAATTAGGTGACCATGGCATTAACTAGTTGTAAAAAGGTCTAGTCCTTTTTACAACCACTACATTCTGATATTTGTTTAGTGTAGTACAATGTCCAAATGTAGATACATCCCATGTGCTACTCTAAACGAGTCAAATGAAGTCAATTCTAGGAGGTGAAACCCTGAGTCAAAGCTTCCTTAAAGAACTCACGAGAGGTAATGACATCCCCCTCGCACGCCGAGTTTTCATGAAAATAAATAAATCATAAAATAGAAAGACTTTAGGGTCATTTTCGAGGTCACCCAAACTTTGATGAGTTTTTCGGGAGTGCTTTAGATGACTTTCTTTCTAAGCCTTGGACTAGGTTTCTTGCAATAGGAATGACACTTTTGATTCCAAGGGTTCCCTATAGGGAACAAATAGAAGAGCAGACACACAACATTCGTCTTTTTGCCAAACAAAATCTAATTAAACAACTATTACAAACAAAAATTGATAAGTGTGTTCAATTTTAAAACCCAAATGAAATGTTTGTTGGTGTTCATTTGAACCCTTGGTCTTAGTTGTAAACTTTTTAAAACATTCACCAAAAACACCTAAATTCTTTGTTAAACACCCAAAACAAGGTTCGTAATCAATTTTTAAGCATGCAAAGGTGATTTAAACATGTTTTGAGCAAATTTTAAACTTGGCACTAGAGCAAAAATGTCAGCATGTCCTTTATCTTTGAAGCCCTTTTGAGTTTGAAACAAGAAACTTTAGAAAACTAGCTCTCAGGTCTGTTGTTTTGGAAAAACACAGTGACTGATGTCGGTTATTACCATCGACATCAGCTACGACCAACCAAGATCCAACTAATGTCATTACTGTTAACCGACATTGGTTAAGCCAAGTAACTGATGTTGGTATTTTTGTTGATGTCGATTACTGTGTAAAAATTGTGGCAACCAAAAATGGCAAAATAAAGTTAGAAAATCAATTTGCAATAGTTTTAAAGGCTCAAATAAATATTTTAGAGTTTCAAAATGATCTCTTTCAAGTGTGGATTGCATCGGGTCCCACTGGGTGTGCTAAGATGTAGAGAGGATTACAAAATAAGTTAGTCAAGCATTTGTCCATAAATGATGAAACATGCATAAATAAATAACTAACCAAGCCTATCTATTCCTATGGCAATTATCAAGGATTGCAAGAAACAAATATAAAATTGAACCCAGGTTAAAACAAGCTTAGTGCACAAATGGCGAACCCAATTTGATGCACCAACCCTTAGAACTCAGAAAGGTTCAATTTTGAATGTGGATTATAAATGAAGGATTTAAACAAATTGGGCAAAAGATCTAGACTCAATTGGGTAACATGACTGTGCCTTAGTGGATAACATGACACAAAGCTTTTGATAACAATTTGACCAAGGAAAAGATAAATTTTCCATTTGGACAACATAACACCTCCCTTGATTAAGAAAATTGGGGACAATGTGTTTTGGTTAAGTTCATTGAGTATGTGAACTTAACCAAAAGTAAAATTGGGGACAATGTGCTTTCCTCTAAACTTAGAGGGTCAACTTGTCAAAGTTGAAGCTAGCTTTTGTAATATCAAAATGAACTTAACCTAAAATACCTAAATTCTTTGTTAAACACCCAAAACAAGGTTCCTAATCAATTTTTAAGCATGCAAAGGTGATTTAAACATGTTTTGAGCAAATTTTAAACTTGGTCCTAGAGCAAAAATGTCAGCATGTCCTTAAGCTTTGAAGCCCTTTTGAGTTTAAAATAAGAAACTTTAGAAAAATAGCTCTCAGGTCTGTTGTTTTGGAAAAACACAGTGACTGATGTCAGTTATTATCATCGACATCTGTTACAACCAACCAAGATCTAACTAATGTCATTTCTGTTAACCGACATTGGTTAAGCCAAGTAACTGATGTTGGTATTTTTGTTGATGTCGATTACTGTGTAAAAACTGTGGCAACCAAAAATGGCAAAATAAAGTTAAAATATCAATTTGCAAGAGTTTTAAAGGCTCAAATAAATATTTTAGAGTTTCAAAATGATCTCCTTCAAGTGTGAGATGTGTTGGGTCCCACTGGGTGTGCCAAGATGTAGAGAGGATTACAAAATAAGTTAGTCAAGCATTTGTCTATAAATGATGAAACATGCATAAATAAATAACTAACCAAGCCTATTTATTCCTATGGGAATTAAAAAGGATTGCAAGAAACAAATGAATGAAAGCAACACCATATTACCTTCCCAAATGGATTCACCATACCCATGTGGATCAAAAACATGTTCTCCCTTGATCAAGCATCCTTGTCTTTACCAATAATGGTGGTAAGATCTTCTAATGTTTCAAGAACACTCCATAAAACCTAGGCTCTTGATTGTAAACCACTAAACTAGCCTATCAATGAAGCTTTGTGGAAACAATTTAGCATTATACCTTTGCAATATTCAAGCTTTGAAGATATTTGAGCATAATAACTTTGCACTAAAATATCTTTGAAATGACGGTCATGGCCTCTCTATTTGTATATTTTTGAGATTGGTTAGGATCAACCATGACCATCCATCTCAAGATTAAGATGTGTGGCCATGGATAATCCTAATATTTAGAATTAAATTCATAATTATCTTCATCATGACCTTGGAAGAAGGGGCATTGAAGAGGCATGGGAGGCACGAATCTTGATATTTTATGCACTTATGGCTTGATGGATGCCACCCCATAGATGATGTCACTAGGTGATACAGATAATAGAAATCAATTTTCAAAAAGAAATATTCAACAACTCTCATGGAAACTCCACTTAAGCTCTTGAATTGGATTAATTATCCTTAAACAAGGTTAATCAACATTTGTGAAATTATTTGAAAATTGGCCCTCAATTAATCAAAATGGTCAAAAAGTCATATTACTGGGTTGTAATTTGACTCAAGAAGAATTATAAGGTGACGTTAGATGTGTTGGAACCGTATTCCCATTTAGGATGTTGCCAACAACAAATAACAAAGGTATGTGATGTGTACCAATGAATTAGAAGAAAAGAGTGATCTAGAGCACAAAAGGTGAGATCATAATTTTGACTCGAAATGAATTGATTAAAGATAGCTGGTCCATAAAATGCATTGCCTTATTTAGGGATACTTTGACCTAAATTGGCACTTGTAAGTGACAAGTTTGAACCATTTAGGATGTTTTATAGATTTTGACCTAAAATGTGCATTTGAGTGCAATTCACGTAAGATTAACAATTTCAACACAAATGGTGTTGGGAATTGGATGTCTACAATACCTTGGCCTAAATGTGATGATTTTAGCATGGTTGTTGGTATCTTGTATATAGAGGCGTAAACTATTATCCACTCACCACTCATCCTGCATGTATATGAAGGGTTTGTGAATGTTTTTTACAAGGAAAACGATCTTCCTGGCCGTTACAACCTTTTATGACCTGATCAAGACCCTACAACCACCTCTGAATCCCCCCTTCACCATCTAAGTTTGGATCCTCATGCCCTCAACTCATGTACACTCAAAATGATTGAGAGTAGTTTCTAGCAAAAGAGGGATCTTCTTTGAAGTCATACAACCCTATTAGAGTGTCTATGATCCTTTTGGGCTCCTGGTTTACCCTAGTTTGACACCCTCAAGAATATGTAGTTGGTTTTCATCATAGACAACCTCTACTTAACCTAGTTTGATGTCATTATTACCTGGTTTGAAGCCATTGTGACCTAATTGAATGCCATAGTCTGATTCTTATCTGGTTTGCATTTGTTTCGAGATCATACCTATAACTTCTCCAATGCCTTCATCCACCTTGTAAGTATTTTTTGGTCAAAAACCATTGTTTTTACATGCAAAACAATTTTATAAAATTCATGGTATTAGGCAATTAAAAGGTGTTTTTTGCCTTTTTGAATGGTGGGAAAAAGTTTTTAAAGATTAAATTGCCTTTTTAAAATATTACATAAAGTGCACTATAGTCTTTGAATTTAATAAGATAAGTGCCCTTTATTATGTGAAAGTTGATAAAGTTTTTAAAAAGATATGGGTATTTATTGTGAGGCTAGTCCATTCGTAAGGGAAGGTCCATTAAGTTTTTCATTATTTTTTGGTATAAAAACAATATATTATATTGTGAGCTATTAAAGATGGGAAAATTATAATTATTTTGAGTCTTCATTTTTTTGTTCAATGAAGACTGAAGGGTGAGGTCTAGTTTGGCAGGAGGCCAAAACCCCTCACATACAAAATAAATATTTCTCTTCTTCTTGCTTTCTCACATTGTACTTACTTTTTGGATGCATTATAGGCAAGGTCTGACATCCTCATCATGTTTGCAAAATATTGTCTTTTCTACTTGCAATTATTGCTCTAACATAAAACCCCACTGGGTTTTATCAGAACATTGCAATAATTTTTTTAATTAATTACACATATTCATCATATAGATTTCACCATGAGAAACCTAACTATTGATAATTAAATAATTGCATTAATTTAGTTACTAATAGGTTTATAGCTAATCCACTTAGCTAAGGATCACGATTAACAGATATAGAAACCATGAAAAATACTAAAACAACAACTAATACTACATCTAATCATAAATGAAATAGTACAACATCAACCACAACTGATACAACATTATAGTGATTGTTGTAGAAATATAATGTACAAATGTTAAATTTTCAACAATACAAAATAATATCTCAAATGATACAAAGCTCCATAGAGTAGAGTCTCCATGACTCAAGTATCAATATATAATCTCAAGTGTAGTCCCTAGTATAGTACTCCAACTGGGAGGAAGAGCATCATTCGAGTGCTTTTCCACACCAACCATGGACCATATAACCCCCACACTATCTCCTAGACAAGGGGATGGTCCTCCCTTCATAGATGGGTAGATAATGACAGTAAAAGAATTTAGAGTAACAAACTAGAACCCGTGTGTTGAAGATATCTAATACATAATGTGTATCATACAGAAATATGTTCTAATATAATATCACACCAATATGAAAACTATATCAACATATGAAATGGTAATGTTTAATCAAAACATTACTTTTTCCAAAGTTTTTAATTATAAATGATTTCTAGGATTAGTCAAATTCATACACACCACTCGATCAGATTACACCTCATCTTGCATTGATGACATTTATTAAGCCAGAGGAATCTGCCCACTGCTTATTTAGGGTCATGAATGTGAGATTTGGTAAAAATATATAATAATATAAAAAAACCAATAGATTCATTCATTATATTTCACTTTAGCTAAAAACCATGCTAAGTGTAGAAATATTACATACATTCATTTAGTCCGTCAAATGAAATCAAATGAATCCATACATCTAGTTTATTACAAATAATAATAATAATAATAATAATAATAATAATAATAATAAAAATAGTCCTTAATATAGCATGCCATCTGGGTAATGATTATCTAAACTGTTAGTTACTTAAACCATAAAGCAACTTATCATGTTATTTCGCCATGAAATAACATTATTTCACTAGCTTATATATATTTTTATTTTTCACATATAACAAAAGCCAATCCAAAACATATTAATTATGCTTAGTATTTAAACTCATAAATACTTTATTTAATGCTTTAATCAATATTAAGATATATACAAGAACTCATTTTCACACTTATTCACATAACATAGTATATGTAATCAAAGACTATAGTTTAATGTTAAAATGCCAATTCACAAACACACTTTGCAAATATAATGATTTCCTTAAATCATTTAATAATAATAACCAATGTTTATTTTATTATGGATATTAAGCCCTTGATCAATATTTAATTAAATATAATAACCTTTAAAATAATATTATTTATATGTTTTGACATCATGATATTCACATATATCATAATAATAATATTTAATTATTATTATCTAAATCTTATAGATCAAATAACAATAATGGAATGTGTCATAACATCATAACGTTATACTATACAACCATATCTGATTAGGGCAATAAAGTAAATAAAACATAATGAATTCAACCAATTAATTACATCATATAAGATAAGCTACGTACAATTACTAATTAGTGAAATCACTCAAACAAATCAACATGATCATTACCAGATTAGTGAAAACATAAAAGATCACATAAGTCATTCAAACATAAAACAAAGCATACTACAACTATCTATTAACAATTAATCAAATAAAATGAAATTTTAATGTGGTGTGTGCAAGGGTTTATGGATTCATTCTTTGTCGTCGCTCAACATCTCCATCTAAACCACCTTCTTCGATGTTGTTCTCCCTCCATCACACTATGAGGGAAGAATTTATCCCACATCCACCTCATAAAAATAAAGGTAGTTAGCTTGAAACATCATCATATCCATAAAATAATGCGATATAACAATCAAACATGATCATAATGTACATAATATAAAAGTAATGCTAACTCATAGCAAACCAATTATGTAAATTAAGCAACACATAACTATCCCATAATCAGCTTGTGTTATAAATCTTTATCAAATATTAGTTCATCAACTAATCAACCATAATAATCTATGGATCAAATAGATTATTTAGCTTAGTGAGAAATTAGGATGTGACATTCTTTCCCCCTAAAGTTGGTCATCATCTCGATGATATTTATTCAAACACAAGTTATGAATTTAAAATATTATTCAATAGAAAATAATATAAAATGTAGCAACAAGTCAAGCAAACAAATGTGGAAATAACTTGTAAAATCATCATATTCCTCCCAAGTGGCACTATATTCATAATATTGGTCCCACAAGACCTTGCACTATGACACTTCTCTATTATGCAAACAGAGTTTTCTAGTGTCAATTATTCTGATCGGTTCTACTCTAACCACCTTGGGGTCTAGAACCTGCAAGGCATTCCAATCCAACACATGTTGATTTAACTATTTTGGGATCAATGGAGTTTTATTCTTATTTTAGCTAAGGGTATGGATTAATAAATTAGTAAAAAATATTGCAATAAATATAGTCGTGATTTGTATAATTTATTTGTCTTTTTTACTTTTCTGAAAATAGCAATAAATAAGAAGAAATATAACCTAGCTAGAAACAAGTTGAGATAGTTGAGGCAAAGGTTGAAATTGGCTGTGTAAGACTGAGACAATATCATGAATCTGAATCTAGCTTTTGTTCAGGAAAAAGATAGGCATGCTAAAAATAAGACACTTTAGGGTTTGGTGCTGTTATCCACTCTTGATGCAATTATCTAAACTAGTCACAAAGACCTAAAATGTTTTGAGTTTTTATGTGAGCTTGCCTATGAAATCTTGAGTGTTGATTATTGACAAAACTTAATGTAGAGCCAATTTAATCTTCAAACCCTAATCCTCCACCATGCTTGATAAAACAATATTTGAATTAGTTGAGAAAAGGGAGGGTTAGTATGTAAGATACACTAATCATGTAGTCCACACCCCTTATGTGAGCATGTTGCCTACATACCAATACTTCTAAGAGGGATCAAGCCATATTTAGTTCTCCCACCTAATGTGATTTGTGCAATAGTGTAAGGTGGATGCAAAAATGCCAAATTGAGAGTGTTTAAGGTGGCTAGGGACTGATATGAGGGTTTGAGTGTGTTTATAGTTGTGTTGGATGACTGTATGCATAAAATATGGAAGTTTGCCTTAGTGATTTATTTGTATTCTTACTTGATTTGTAAGATTTGTCACCCACCTTGTAAATTAGCTTTAGATAGGCTTTTATAAGGAACTATTAGTCATGGGTTAGATGTATTCATGCTAGGTTGACATAATGAAGGATAGGGATAAAATGAAAATGATCATTTGGGCTTAAAATGCAAATGGATAGGAGCACTAAAAATTGGACATCCTAGGGTCCAGTGCTATAGTCTAAGTATGACGCTCCTATCCTATAGGCTTAGGACCTAAGAGAATAGGATTGGCCTAGAAAATATAGTCTAGCTAAGGTGGAATCATCATTTAGAAGGCTTTAGATGATTGATAATGAGCAAAAATATGTCTAGAAGGGTTGCAATAGCATGCAAAAAGGAGATATGGATAGGGTATCATAAGCCACACTCAAATTACCAATTTAGACATTTTGTATGATTACATTTTCCCCCCTTTTATTCTAGTGATGTGACAAAGTGAAATACTAAGATAAAAGAAAATAGAAAGCATACCTGAACTTACCTATAAGGGTGAATCCCATGAAGATGTGCGATGCTTATTATGCATAGAGAGAGCATAGTGTGAAGCATAAATTTGTTGTGATGTTGAGTGATGTTGGGTATGTGTTGTACCAAAAATAATATCATAAACAGAGCTAAGTGCTCAATTCCTCAAGGGTGTCTCAAGAATACAAAAGCAATCCCTTTGGCTCCATTGTCTCCCACTATGTGATCATGCATGTGTTAATCGATGTTTGGACTATGTGTCTAATCCCTTTGAGTAGGTGGCTCAAGAATGCAAAGGCTAGTTAGTCCTTTGGTTCCATCATTTCCCACTAAGTGAAGCTATGAAATAATATGAATATGAATGTGCATCATATGAGATATCTCTTGAAGCCCATAAATGCTCTATAATTTGACAATATGGCAGGGATACTCGAATGTGTATTGAAAACTAAGCGAATATTGGCCACTCCAAAATGAGGAGATTAGGCTTATATGAAAGCCACTCTAAACTAAGAACTAGGATTATATGAAAGCCACTCTAAAATGATGCCAACCATCTGTAGATGGTATAAGGCACATAACTAATGAGAATACCTAGGTAATAAAATAAACTAAAAATAAAAGAAGGAAAATGTACCATGCACATTGCCCCCAATCATTGGTGTCTATAACATGGATTCTGATCTAGAAGTTGTACCAACTACCCAATCTAAAACTGGAAGTGAGAGCCATCGTGCCACGTATGATGCCCCTATATCTAGATACTCTGAGTAAAATTGTACTAAAACTACTCAATCTAAACTATATTATAGCTGATAGAACTAGAACTGATCTTACCTTTCTATTTGTTTCTACTAAAATTGATTTTTTTATTGTTTGGTTAGGAGAACCAAAAATAAGACACTTTATTGTCTGACACTATAGTCCAAGTATGGTGCTCTTGTTATTTACTATTTCTAATCATTGTTTTATATTCATCACTATCTTTTTGGTTTGCTCTGCTTGGTTTGAATTTTGAATGTTATTTAGAGTGTTCTAAAACCTGATTTTTGACCAATAGAAGGTTTTGAACTCTATGACAAAACCCTTATTTGTTGCCCCATCTTTTGAGGGTAGGAATGAAGACCTTGCAATGACTACCCTTAGAAGAAAGAGCTCTGCAAGTCTGTTATGCTGGAAAATATATTATATAGCAATGATAATAAAAAATATGTCTCAAGATATAACATAGTTTGTATTCAAGATTATTAGATCAACAGGGGTATGCCTAGATAGATGTAACAACGTAATAGCCTACATAATATACTAAACTAAAAGTGGAAATATGGTTAGTTGTTAGTTATTAGTTTTCAAGGAGAGATGGAACATGATGTCTATCATGGCATCCAAGAAAGCAAGATAATGCATGATGTGGATCATAACATTGAAAACATATATAAAGCAAACAAGGCAAGAAGCATACATAAAAGGCCAAGGGTCTAAGTAAATAAGGGACATGGGCACATGTCACTCAAACTTGGAAAGTAAACATACAAGGCATGTTCAAATGCCACATACACATACAATTGAAAACAAGCAAGGTTGGCACGATGGCCATAAACACGTAGAAGAGTACAAGTAAAGGACATTGGTGAATGTCCTAAAGCACACACATGTAACAAAATAATAACTTAGAAATAAAATCACATCTAGCTACTCAAAGTAAGAAAGGAAAACATGTAAATTCTAGAAATACTATCACATCTAACTAATCAAAGCAAGAAGTGAAAGTATGCAAAACATGGAGTACAAGACTAGGTAGATGCTAAGAAATACACAAGTGCTATATACTAGTGAGTGTCAATAGAGTAATCTATGTAAACTAGTAAGTAGTGTACATCAACATGATAACTAGAGTGTGTGGTGTAGGAATGGCATAAGTTGGATGGTGTAGTCATGTAGAAGATGCCCCCAATGGGTAGATATGTCGATGTATGTGTCGAATGTAAATGTAGGATGCCCCCTCAATGGGTAGAGTGAAGAAATGAAGGATCTATATGTCACTACACACACTTAAATAAAATCAAGTGAAGTATGGTAATGTAGATAAATCGACAAACAATAACATAGGACAATAAAATGTAAGTCTAGCATGGTAGTAGAAATGTAAAGTATGGATAATGCATACAATTTGAAATGTTTTTGGTGTTTTTGAGTTATTTTAATGTTTTTGTGTTTTGACATGTTATATTATTTTTGGTATTTTGAAATATGTTATGTATAAGCAATCATAAGGAAACTATGTATAATAAATTGAAAAGAAGTTATGTATAAGAAAGATTGAGAAGAAACAATACTAATCAATGAGTCTCATGAGAGACTCCCTATCATGCTATCTTGTATCAAGGAGATGGACTATGCATGATCATGAAGCATGATGGAAGGACTGAGACTGTGGCTCTAAAATCTATGTATGCTATAAGTGCTTTAAAATGTTTGTAGTGGAAATCAACTGTGGGGTCCCCTTGTAACTCTGAGAAGTGGATACAACTATGAGGATCTTAAGGACCCATTTAGTAGTAGAAGAAGCTATCTAAAAATGTGCTCTATGTGTAGAGGCATGAGACCTCAATCATATTGCTCTAGGTATGAATACTATAGATGAAAACTATTTAGAGTCCTGAAACTATCATTGATGTAGTGGTCACTCTAAGAGAGGCCTCCATGGAAGTGTATGAACTCTCTGTGGTAACAAGGGAGGCCTCGACTATGTCTGAATCTCAACTAAAGGAAGAACTGTAATTGGTAGAAGAAATAAAACCGGTGACTGCAGAGTAGGAGATGACTCTGAAGTTGGGAGTTGCAAATCATACAAAACTCCACCAACTATAACAACTTGATTAACATGAATGAATTTCATACATCTATGAATTGTAGAAGGTACTGCATGAAGTTTCTGGATCCATGGTCAACCAAGAAACATATCAAAGACTCTTACACTAGGAACAATAGTAAATGGCATGGCCATATGTGTTGGACTAACTTGTAGAAGAAGTAAAATCTCCCCCAATAAACTCTGTATATGTCCATTGATTCCACTAATAACTATGTCTATCAAGGTAATATCCTACTATGAATATCCCAAATGCTGAAGTAATGTCATAGTACACATGTTCAAACTAGATCCATTATCTATGAGAACATTATGAATGTGATGGTGATTAATGTAGGATCTAAAAAAAAGTGCATGGTAATCTGAATCATCCTTAATTATCTCCTGCTCTGAGAAGGAGATCAAATGTCTAGTTTGAATTCTAGAATAATACATATGAATCATGTTGCTCAAAGGATGTTACTCAATTGAAGGTACCTGGTGGAGGGTGTGCATGATATGCATGGTGAACACCTAATGTATCCCATATCTCTTGTTTAGAATACTGTGGAAAAGGATACGATAAAATTTTTAGAGCCTTGTCCTATGTTTGCTTTACCTGAGGAGGCTTAACTAAAGTGCCAAGATTAATAAGGTTGCCATATATCAAGTCTTGTATCTTGTGTCACAAACTGATACATTTGCTCATTGTGTGTCTTAGTGCCATGTGAAAATCACAAAATGCATTCTGATCATATCCATGTGGAAGAGGATTTATTGTATCAACTCCTTGAACAGGAGGGAGAGATATGATATTGCATTCCAATAACTGCTGTAAGACTCTGGCTGGAGATATTGGTAGATTGGTAAAAGCTCACCAAGGAGGTGCTCATAAAACCACTTGTTAAGGGTTCTCTAAAGCTACATTAATTGTAGGTTGATTTTAATTTTTTTTTATCATTAACTTTTACTTTGTATGGGACTTTACTATTACTATTGTTTGTTGTGTCTGATATGCTTGTATACTTGAGTTTTCCCATTGAAATTAATTTGACTTCCCTTTTATTTAGTGTATGACATAACTCAGTGAAGGAAGATAAATTTTTGAACATTATTGACTCATGCAAAATTGGCAGAAGACTCTATTTGAAGAGGTCTTGTAATTCTTGATCGGCCATGGGGCTAGTCATTTTAGCCAAGATAGTCTTATATCAAAGAACATAATTTGTAAGATGCTCATTTGACCTTTGTTTTTATTGTGAAACTTAGGCATAAGAAACCTTGTCACCTATGTTAATTCTGAAATCAGTTAGGAACATGTCAGCTAAAGGATTAAATGTGTTGACTGACTAATTTGGTAGACTATAGAACCATTGTAGTGCATAATCCTTTAAACTTTATGGAAATAGCTTGGTTAATAACCAATCATTTAGCACATAGTCCAAGCATGATACATGAAAAACTCTCAAGTGTGTCTTTGGATGGCCCTTGCCATCATATAGAGTGATCTTGAGTTGAACAAAACCTAGTGGCAAGGGTGTAGAAGCAATATGACGTGCTAATGGTGTATGAAGTAGAGCAAAAGAATCCAAATCCTATGTTGGTCTAGAGGTACCTTTCTCAATATGTATCACCTTAGATTGAAGAGATTTTATCTCTTACACAAGGGCAACCATATCAAGAGATAAAGATGTACTAGTCGTAACTAGTGGTGCCTCATAAGAAGGTTGGGCTACTATAGGGGGTTGTTGAGACATATTTTCCCCCATAATGTCATTTGCAATTAGTATTTCTAAAGGAATGGAAGACTCAACTTGCTTAGCCTTTTTAATTTACATGATAGATTTTAAGATAAGCGCATGATTTTAGGGCTATTCCCTAAGTCTCTCTTTAAAACTTTGTAGAATCAAATCTTTTTTGATGACCACATCATTATCAACAATAGGTGGAAGTGGATAAAGAGATCGATGTGATGGGTCATGAATATCGGTGTGTGTATCATCATTGTTATTCTCATATTTCTCATTATTGAAATTATCCTCATGGAAATTAGTGTAATCTAGATGTGTAAACTGAGCTAGTTGTTTATCCATGGTATATGGATGGGTTAGAGGAATCTGGGTGAATTCAAGAGGGTTGCCACTAAGTCTTACAATTCGTCTCAAAGGAAGAGATGCAAAGAGCTTAGGTGTCATAAAGAAAACAACTTGAACAATAATATAGAAGATTAAATAAATGTATTCTAGGATTTGAAAAATAGCAAACTAGAATATACATAAAAAGGATATGAAGTTCACAAACATGTAAGGTGATACCTTAAGAAGCAAAGGGACCTAGTATATTCAACTAGGGTTTGAAAGACATAATTTTTTAAAATTGACTATGGTGAATTTTTAAAATTAAAGGTGAATTTTTGATTTATATATGCAAGAAAAATCAGAAAAATACTAAAAAAATTAGCAAGAAATTTTCCTTAGGGTTTTTAGGGTTTTTGTGAGCAAACAAATTAAGTCAGGTTCACCAAATGATTTAACTATTTTGGGAATAATGGAGTTTTATTCCTATTTTAGTTAAGGATCTAAATTAGTAAATCAATAAAGAATATTGTAATAAATACAATCCTAATTTTTATAATTTATTTATCTTATTTACCTTTTCTAAAAATAGCAATAAATAAGGAGAAATATAATTTAGCTAAAAACAAGCTGAGATGGCTAAGACAGAGGCTAAAACAAGATGTGTAGGACTGGGATAGTGTCATGAATCTAAATTTAGATTTTGTTCAACAAAAAGATAGGATCACCAAAAAACATGACACTTTGGGGTCTAGTGCTATTGTCTACTCCTGCCGTTATTATCCAAACTAGTCATAGAGACTTGAAACTTTTTGGATTTTTGCATTGTTCTTGTGTGAGCTTATTTGTGAAATCTTGAGTGTTGATTATTGATGAAACTCATTATGGATCTAATTTAATCTTCAAACCCTAATCCTCCATCATGCTTGATAAAACAATGTTTGAATCACTTGAGAAAAGGGGATGTTAGTGTGTGAGATGTACTCAATGTGTAATACATACCCCTTATGTGGGCATGTTGCCTACATACCAATACTCTGAAGAAGGATCAAGCCATATGTAGTTCTCCCACCTAATGTGCTTTGTGTAATAGTGTAATGCAGATGAAAAAATGTCAAATTGAGAGTGCTTGAGGTGGCTAGGGACCGATATGAGGGTTTGAGTGTGTTTGCAATTGTGTTGGGTGACTATATGCAGGGAATAGGGAAGTTTGCCTTAGTGCTTTATTTGTATTCTTTCTTGCTTTGTGACCCCCTTATAAATGAGGTTTGGATAAGATTTTATAAGGAACCATTGCTCATGGGTTAGGTGTATTCATGCTAGGCTGACATAATGAAGGATAAGGATCGAATGAAAATGACCGTTTGGGCTAAAAAATTCAAATGAATAAGAGCATCAAAAATAGGACACCCTAGAGTCTGGTGCTATAGTCCAAGTATGGTCCTACAGGCTCGAGACTTGGTGGAATAGGATTAGACTAGGAAATACAATATGGCTAAGGTGGAATCATTGTTTAGAAGGTTTTAGATGATGGGTAATGAGAAAAAAGATGTCTAGAAGGGTCATAAGAGCATGCAAAAAGGAGAAATGGATAGGGTGTCACAAGCCACTCTCAAACTACTAATTTGGACATTTTATGACTACACATGTTAAGAATCAATAACATACTTCTTAAGTAAGACACATGAAAGACATAATGCAAAAGAGCTAGAGTTGGTGGCAATACAAGATTATATGCTACACGATTGACCACTTCCAAAACCTTGAAGGGTCTCACATGTCTCAGTGAAAGTTTTGATAACTTTTTAAATTTTATCAATCTTTTATGTGGATTAACCTGCATAAACAGTTTATCACCAATAAAAAAAATCCTATCTATTTTCTTCAGATTAACATAACGTTTTTGTCTATCATTAGCCTTGACAACCTTCGCCTAATTATCCTGACTTGTTCTTCCATTTTTGAAGCATTTCAGGTCCAAAAACTACCTTGTCTTTCAACCTATCCCAACTAATTGGTGTTATACACCTCCTTCTATACAATGCCTCAAAGAAAGGCATCTTAATTGGTGATTGGTTGAGTTTTTGTAATCAAACTCAACCAGTGGAAGGTACTCCTCTTGCTTATATTATTGATCCATGTAATACATATGAAGGAGTTCTTCTAAAACCTAGTTAACTCACTCTATTTGACCATTAGTTTATGGGTGATAAGTAATGTTGAAGTTCAACTTCATACCTAAAGTTGAATTCAAAGTCAACCAAAACCTATAAGTCATCCTCAAATCATGTTCTAAAATAATCTTCTCTGGAAAACCATACAATCGATACATTTCTTTCATGAATATCTTTGTAAGTGTAGGTGCATCATATATCAAGTTACTTGGTATGAGGTGTGTTAGAGGTACAAGCCACTAAGGGGGGGGTGAATTAGTGGTGGAAAATAATCTAATTCTATTTTTAAATCCTTTAAACACTTAAGCATTAAATACAACTATTCATGAAGCATTCAAGATGTTTATAATAATAAACAAATAGATAATGCAAGATCACACACACAACATAAGATCTATATGGGAAACCCTCTTATAGAATAAAATCCACGCTCAATCTTGAAAACACATGGACTACTTGTCTTATAAGGTATTACTAATATGAAACTGATCAAGTCCTTTGGACCAAAATTTAGTGAACACATATTTCACAAAGAGCACCTGCCCCTAGGATGATCAAGTCCTTATGACCACCTGTAGGTCAAGTCCTTCTAACCAACTTTAGTGAAACACCTATTTCACAAGGAGCACCATCCCCTAAGATGATAAAGTCCTTCTGGCCACCTATTGGTCAAGTTATTCTAACCTAGATGTTGAGAACCCTCTAAACACCTATGAAATGAACATCTCCAAATCATTGATTGCCTACCGATCTGATGGAGATATAATGTATATCAACTCTCTTAAACTATGCACAATACCTAATCCACACTTTGATCTTCCTCTCACTTCAATCAGCAAGCTCACATAGACATCATCTATCCTTCATTCATACTCAAGGCATCCAAAACATCCTTTTGGATCACTCTAGACTTCTTTGCTCATCCTTAATCTTCAAACCTACAAAATCACTATTATGACATCATAAATATGACCTATAGGTCATACACATATTCATCAACCTACTCTACCATATACTAAGCACCCACCCTTTCTTCTTTCCTTTCACTCTACAACTCTCACACACTTCTTCTATATAGTCTCTCAAGTTTAGAAATCATCATCTTTGGTTTCAAATTTTATAGATTCATCATGATTATTATCTTTTTGGTCATCCTTAAGACTTACCTTAACCCTTAAAACATATTACATAGCTCTATACTATCTTCATAGGTTGGTTATAGTAACTATGGGTCACACTTATGTAACTATGCCTCTTAGTAGCCCTTATAGGTCTCATGGAGACCTATTCCCCCATTTAGCACTCCATCAAGCAAATTAGAAACATAGGACCACTTCTAAAATCATTGTTCCATTACAAATTACCCTTTAGACATCTTCAAATGATCACAACACTCCTCTATGTATTCTCAATATACTCAAACATTAGTCTTGTACACAAGAACAACATGAATGAACAAATAATCAACTTTTAAGCATTTATTGATATAGAATATGTAATTTTCAAACCTCTAAAGTCTATACAAATCATCTACAAAGAGTTTACATGACTCTCTAATAGCTAAGTCCCCTTGAAAAATCTAAATACCAATAAAACAACTCAAACATCCTTCTCGGGTCACTTACAGAACATGAATGAACACATAGTCAAATTTAGAGCTCATTAAGTTTAATTGTATAAACATTTATACCTTAAAATGAAAATTATCAGATGCACCTTAAATTTTTATACAACTTTGTTTTTTACTACAACATCAAATTATTCATAGATTGAAAGTTATGGCTCAAAATCTGAGCACTAGTCTTTTCTTTATTAAATTCAAATATTTAAATCCAAACGGTCATTGTTAAACCTCAGTCACTTAGAACACATCTCGTGCTCTTTTCTCAGCTCACTCAACTTGCACCATCAATATTATTTATATGTATCTCAAAATTTAACTTGTAATGATCCACTATCCAAATGTTAAACCTCAAACATGTTGACCTCATCTCGTGCACCCTTGCAATATTGACCAAATGCACACCATCTATCTCTGTGGATTAGCCAAGTCTTTATCTTGCAGCACTCATTATTAGATCTTGCTCAAAAATCTTAAGATTATGATACTTGGCACCCTTACATGACTTTTGATAAATTTAATAATAGTCCCTTGCACTTGTGCCACTTGGTAGTCTGACGTGCACTATTGACTCTTTGACTTGTCTCACACCATTGATCTTCATCAGTACAAACCACCACTCACTGTTGATGTTCTATCAAACTAGAGATCTTGTGACACTTATCACCTACACATGCAACCTTTGACATGTTGACTTCATACACACCATCTATCTCAATATGTATGATTAAGAACTCACTGTTAGATCTACTGACTAGTGACCTCACACTTCAGCGTGTTTAAACTTGATAGTCTCTGACCTGACACAGTCTGTAAGAGCAACTTTGAAGCTTTATAACTTGAACTAAAAAACACTTCAAGAATCCAAATTTTAATGGTACCCTCTTGGAACTATAGACAATATCTCCATAAACATATTTGACCTTGATTGACTTTATAAGTACCAAAATTAAATGTACAAACATAATGGTTCATTCATATCTGCATAACGTGCAGTGATGACCTAGCTAGGTTTGGGAACCTCTACAACTACCTAAAAGGCCAACCTTGAACCTTAATAAATTTTGATGCACTCAATCACATGACCTAAAGCTTGGATGATAGTAACTTGGGATAAATGTGTTTATACCCATATGACCAACTCCCCCTGACTCATCCATACATGGTAATGGTGATGTTAGAAAACTGCCTACTCAAATTTTTTTGTCATAGAACCAACTATGCCAAGATGAACATAATGAATAATTATATGAATACCATGTACTTCTAAAATCTTTCCAGTCATCTCTGACCTCTGATAGGACCCCTCACACATACTTAATACTTTAGACATATCCCTAATTATGCCAAAATTAAAGATCAACCAAGCCTACTTCAAGCATACTAGGACAAACACACTACATAATTTGTCATTGACACTTAGACTATCAAGACACTTAATCCACTCACTTGGACACCTCCATGACATCACTAAAAACTCTTCAACAATCTCCCCCTTTGTTATTGATGTCAACACCCATCATACAACTCACCTTCCTTCTCTCTCTTCAAGCACTCTCACATTAGGAACCTTATCCCCTTTGACACAATGAAATGGTGGGAACAAACTGATTCTAAGGACCTGAATAGACCACCAATAGGAGAGGACCACCTTATAAATATTATACAAACTCCCCCTTACCTTAAGCCTACCTCTTTTTGCCTTGATAACTTCCTCTTTACTACATGCCAGCACTCTCTTCGACCAAGCACTAGAAACAATGAAGAAATAACACAAAAATTAAATGAAATATAATTTAACTCATCAATAAATATCTAAGAGGGACTCCTTTGAAGATATCTGAACCATTGCACCTCTTGAGCATCCTCAAATCTCCACACACCATAAAGAACCACCACAGAGGCTTACTAGCCTTCTTTCTCAAGCCACCTCAAGGACCACCAACAAAACTTAATTCCACTCTACAAGTAGGAAAAAATCTCAAAACCAACCTAAGAACTCACCTTGAAACACTCATGTGTTTTTATTTTGGATAACTAAACAAGAACATCAAATCTTCACACTAGACCTATCTAGACTACTTGTAGCCCTACTTGGAATTTGTTGAGCCCAAAATTTATAGTTGACACATCTTAAAAACCTAAAAATTCATATATAGAGAACTCTCATATGCCCCCTTAATCACATTAATTTTCATCACTTAAATCCTCTTTTATAACATACTTCCTTCACAAACCTTTTAGCTAATTAAGCCTCCATTTTGACAAAAAACTTGAATAATTTAAAAACCACAAACCTTAAAATATTTGTGAAGCTTGATTTGACAACCATTTTGGACAATTAAACCTATTAATAGGCCCCATACCTCAAATCATAAGGCAAACCACTTTTCTATTATAACCCAAAAGTCTAAAATTTCAAAACAAACAAGGTCAACAAACCTCCTTCTTGTCAACACCCACCTCTAAAACTTATTGCACACTTGGAGACAACCATCACACACTTATAAACCAATATTTAAGCCTTCACACCTATGGGAATCTTGAATTCATGTACCATGGATTTGATCTGCAATAAAAAAGATAAACCTAGGAGCACACAAAAACCTTCAAAAGGCACAAACAGGATCATCAAGACACAAAACCACCTGAAACACATCACAAAGAGGAACATAGATATTTCAAGCACCAAAATATTCTTGACATTCCATCAATCTCATTATGCTACCTAAAAACACCCATTCTAATCCTGTAGATACTCCATACCAATAAAAACACTTTATGACATCACTCTGACCTCATTAAATTACTTCTCCCATCTTGGCACACCAACTCCAATTGGAAACCCTCATATCTTGCCTTCTATGACCTTCTGAAGAACACTACAACAACACTTGCTTCTCCACTAAAAGGAGTCTCGTAATAAGCATAGACATATATCTCCTCTACACCATAATGCTCTTAAAACAAAGTGAATCTAGGAGTGACCCACATCTCCTCAGTAACTACTAGAATCCTTTTATAGCTATAAGACTTCTTGCTCTTGTTCTCCTTAGTCATAATTTGACAACTTGTTTCTTTTCTACATCACTCACTTTCTCTTCTATGATAAGATATACAACATTTAGAGCAACTATGGAATCTTGACATACCTTGATCACTAAAGTAGCTTCTTTACATTGTAGAACATCACATTCAAACCTTGATAACATAGGAACCAAGCTGTAAACTTGTTCACACACAATAGGTTTCTCATTAGCATCTAAACACACCTCAGAACTAGCCTCAACCATAAGCTTTATCTTCTCTTTGATCTTGGTCTCTTCATTCACAACATGATGAAACAATGAGAGCTCTTGGCACTCTCCAAATTCTGTAGCATTCTCCACCATAGCAAATAGAATACTTGGATCTGCAAACTCAACATGAGTCACACTTACCACCTTTGGTTTCCATGAGTTAACTTGCCTTCTTTATTGTACTCTAGGATCTTGATTAAACCTATTCTATCTTGTAATCCTTTGTTTGTAGAATCTAACACTGTGACTTCTCTATTGATAGTTGAATCACACTATACGTTTTGCAAGAAGCTTATCCTACCTTTCCTGATTAGAACAAAATCTTACAATATATCCATTCTTTTGACAATTGAAATAAACTATTCCTTTTGAAGAAGACTCACCTTGCCCTACCTTATTTAGACAATGCTCAGCAAAATATCCCTCATCAAGATAATTGAAGCACCTAACTTTGTTCATACCTTTTGAATGATGACCCCCATCATAGTTCTATGCAAACTCATTTCTAATAGGTCTCTTACATTCTCTATCTCTATGTCCAAACTAATTACATGTGTAACAATAACCATTGAAACTTGCATATCTCATGGAATTTGGTTATCTAATCTGATTTGTCTTTACTCTACCAACATCTTCATTTCTTGACTGATTGTTAACCTTCAAGGTCTGATTTACTCTTATCTTGAGTTTTATTCTTTGGTTCTTATTTGTATTTGAGACTAGTTCTATCACTTACATGATTTTGACCACTCATAATATTGTTTAGATCACTTGAGCTCTTTTCAAATCTCATAGATGTCTTCTATAACTCAGCTTTTAATGACTCATTTTCAATTACATACCTTGAACATTCATCTTCTTTAGATTTCAGGTTTGTAGATAGAATTTCCAATTAATAATTGAGATGCTTGATAATATCTTCCTGGTCCTTGGCATCTTCATTCATTTTTTCTTCATACATATTGAGTTACTCCTCATAGTCCTTGATTTGAGACTTCATCTTCTTGTTAATCTTCTTCTCAATCTTTAGTTCTTCAAGAGCATTCATCAATTCAGTCTCACAGTCCACCTCATCTTATCATCATCTGAATCACTCCAATTAGACTTCTTTTGATATGATCAACTTCCTTCCTCAACCATGAAGAGGTCTTGATATTCAATAGGACACTCATCTTCATGATTATACTCTGAGTCACTATCTTCACTCGCATTTGATGAGCTATAATCTTCTTTGGTGTAGAGATTCTTCTTGTCCTTGAAGTACTTCTTATTGTCAAACCTTTTGAATCCCTTCTTGCTTTTATCAGACCTAAATGATATTTTGCCATCATCATGACCTTGACCATGCTCATCATCATCATTATTATTATGCTTATGAGGGCACTTATTATAAAAATGTCCTACTCCATAATCAAAGCATTTGAAGGGTAATTTACCCTTATACTTGCTTGATCCTATTTTTAATTTCCTTGTAAAGAAAGCAATTAGTTCATCTTCATCAATATCAAATATGTCATCCTCATTGAGTTTATAACCTTATAACTTCTTTTTTGTCTCCATTTTTATCTTAAATGCTACTTTATTATTTGGTGGTATATCACAAATTTTTATCATCTCATAGGTAGTAAGGATGCCATGCAATTTATCCATATTCTATTGAGTAAAATCATGACTTTCTTCTACAATAGATACTTCAGAATAAAACTTGAGAGAGAGAGAGACCTTAATAATTTTTGACTACAATAACTTCTTTAAGCTTCTCTTCAAGACCTTTGATGATGTTCATAATCTCATCAACTCTCTACAGAAAGTATGCCACATAATCTTCTTCCTTCATCTTAAGACTCAGAAATTATCTTCGATGAGTTTGTAACTTTTCCATCTTAACCTTTGAATCTCCTTAATAAATAGCATTCAATTTATCCCACATTTCTTTGGTATATATGTAATGGATTACCTTGGTGTAGTTAGTCTCTGAAAGACCATAAGTGATAGCATTCATTACCTTAGAATTATTTTCAAACAACTTTTTATCTATAGTACTAGTTGGAGGAATAGTAAGTGTAGAATAACCATCCACAATAGATTTCCAAATGTCAAACCCTAGGGACATGATGTAGGTCCTCATCCTTGCACTCTAAAAGGCATAATTAGATCCATTGAACATCTGTGCTTTCTTAGTGAAAAAACCTCCTTACTTTTGATAGCTAGCTATATTGTACCTTGGATCTCCTTCAAGCTGTCAAGCCTTTACCAAAGAATGTTTCTCTGATACCAATTGTTAGAGGTACAAGCCACTAAGAGGGGGGGGGTGAATTAGTGGTGGCAAATAATCCAATTCAATTTCCAAACCCTTCAAACACTTAAGAATTCAATACAACCATTCAAGATGTTTGTAGCAATGAATAAATAGATAATGCAAGATTACACACACAACACAAGATCTATTTGAGAAACCCTCTTGGGGAATAATACCCATTCTTAAGCCTATAAACACATAGACTATTTATCCTATAAGGTATTAAAAACATGAGACTTGTCGAGTCCTTTTTAACAGAATTTAGTGAAACACTTGTTTCACAAGGAACACCTGCCCATACGATGATCAAGTCCTTCTAAATACCTATTGGTCAAGTCCTTCTAACCAATTTTAGTGAAACACATATTTTGTAAGGAGTACCAACCCCTAAAATTATCAATTCATTCTCACCACCTATTGGTCAAGTCCTTCTGACCTAGATGTTGAGCACCCTACCAACACTTATGAAATGAACATCTCCTAATCACTGATTGCCTACCAATATAATGGAGATACAATGTATATCAACTCTCTTAAACTATTCACACTACATAATTGACATTCTGATCTACCTCTCAAATCAATCTCCAAGCTCACATAGACATCCAAAACATCTTTTTGGATCACTCTAGACTTCTTTGCTCATCCTCAATCTTCAAACCTATAAAATCACTATTCTAACATCATAAATATGACCTACATGTCATAAACACAGTCATCAACCTGCTCTACCATCCACTAGGCACCCACCTTTTCTTCTTGCCTTTCACTGTATAACTCTCTCACACTTGTATATAATCTCTCAAGTCTAGAAATCATCATCTTTGGTTTCAAAATTTATATAGTCATCATGATTATTATCTTCTTGGTGAGCCTTAAGACTTGCCTTAACCCTTAAGACATCTTACATAGCTTAATACTATCCTCATAGGTCAACCATAGCAACTATGGGTCACACTTAAGCAACTACGCCTCTTAGTAGCCCTTATAGGTCTCATAAAGACCTATTCCCCCATTTAGCACTCCATTGAGTAAATTAGAAACATAAGACCACTTCTAAAAGCATTGGTTCACTCCACATGACTCGTTCAACATCCTCAAATGATCACAACACTCCTCTGTGTATGCTCAGTCTACTTAAACATTAGTATTGTACATAAGAACACCATGAATGAATAAATAATCAGCTTATAAACATTTTTTCATAAATAATATGGATTGGTCAAACCTCCAAGGTCCATACAAATCATCCTCAAAGAGTTTATAACACTCTCCAATAGATAAGTCCCATTGAAACATCCAAATACCAACATAACAACTCAAACAACCTGCTTGAGTCACTTACAGAGGATGAACGAACACACATTCAACTTTAGAGCTCAATAACATTGACTGTACAAACATTTATAACTTCAATGGATATTGCCAAATGCACCTTGAAGTCCTCTAAAACTTTGTTTTTTACCACAACATAAAATTATACATAGATCAAAAGCTATGTCTCAAAAACCAAGCACTAGTCTTTCCTTCATTAAATTCAAATATTTAAATCCAAACAATCACAGTTAAACCTTGGTCACTTGGAACACATCTTGTGCTCTTTGCTCAGCTTGCTCAACTTGTACCATCAATCTTCTTAAATTTTAGATTGAAATTTAACTCATAGTGTTCCACTGTCCAAATGTTAAACCTTAAACATGTTGACCTTATCTAATGCACCCTTGTAATATTGACCAAATGCGCACCATCAATCTCGTGGATCAAGGAGGGTCTTTATTTTGCAGTGCTCATGATTAGATATTGCTTAGAACTCCTAATATTATGACAATTGGCACCCTCATGTGCCTTTTAAGAAATTTACTAATAGTCCCTTGTACTTGTGCCACTTGGTAGTCTCACATGCATTGTTGACTCTTTGACTTGTCCCACACTATTGATCTTTGTTAGTACGAACCACCACTCACTGTTGATCTTCTATCAGACTAGCGAGCTTGTCACCTGCACATGAAACATTTGACATGATAAATTCATATATAACATTGATCTCAATATGTATGATTATGTGCTCATTATTAGATCTACTAAGTAGTGACCTTAGACTTCAACGTGTTTATACTTGATAATCTCTGATTCGACACAATCTACAAGAGCAACTTTTAAGCTTTATAACTTGAGGTAGAAAACACTTGAAGAGTTCAAATTTTCAGGGGACCTTCCTTGCATTATAAAAAATATCTCCATGAAATTATTTGACCTTAGTTGAATTTATAAGTACCTTAATTAAATGCACAAACATACTAGTTCATTCATATCTGTATGACATGTAGTAATAGTCTAGCTAAGTATGGGAACCTCTGCAATTTGCCTGGAAGGCCAAATTTGAAATGCTCAATCACATGACCTACAACTTGGACCATAGAAACTTGGGATAAATGTTATCTCACCCATATGACCAACTCCCCTTTACTCATCCATATATGGCAATGGTGATGTCAACAAACTACCTACTCAAAATTTTCTGTCATAGAACCAATTATGCCAAGATGAACATAATGAAGAACTAGATGAATACCATGAACTTCCACAAGCTTTCCAATCATCCTTGACCTATGATATGACCCCTCACACATGCTCAATACTTCAGACATATCCTTAATTATGCCAAAATTGAATATCAACCAAGCCTACTTCAAGCATACTAGGACAAACACACTGCATGCTTTATCATTGACACTTAGACTATCAAAACACTTCATCCACTCACTTGGACACCTCCATGACATCATTGAAAACTTTTCAACAAAGTGGGATACCTTGGTTAGTTTTTCAACTATAAGGAACATTATGTCATGTTAGTTATGTGAAAATGGAAAACCTTGGACAACGTCCATACCGATCACCTGCCACTTCTATTTTGGTATGTTATGTGGATATATCAATACAAATAGATGTACATATTTATCTTTCACATGCTAACATTATAGACAATGAGACACAAAATCCACTGCATCTCTCTTGATTATTTTTCATAAATATAGTGGTTTAAGCTCAACCATGAGATTGGTTACTCCTATCATGTCTTGAATATGGGGCATTGTATAGTTCCTTTAGTACTACACACCTTAAATTATCTCTATCAGGCACATACATCCTACCATTATACTGTAAAAGGCCATCATTCTCTATCATGAATATCTTATACCTATAATTCTAAGCATTCTTAGATAATGCTTTCCTGATTAAATCATATAATTCATCTCCTGGTGAGAATTTGATCACTTGATCTCTAAAAGTAATCTTGATATTAACCATGACTGCTATGTACTTCCTACAAATTAGAGCATTAGTTACTCATTCTCCTTGCCTTTGATGTAATTAATATCAAAATCATAATCAAATAAGAATTTTAACCATTCCCTTTTATGAGGATTTAGGTTAGGTTGGGTGAAGATGTACTTGAGTCCCAAGTTATCAGTCTTGAGCTAAAACAGTTTTCCAAACATATAATTTCCCCAAACTTGTAAAGTATTACTACAAGTTCTAGGTCATGAGGGGCATAATTCACCTCATATGGATTTAATTTCTTAGACTCATAGGCTACCAATAAGCCATCCTACATAAGAACTCCTCCAAGTCAATCCCCATATGCATCGGCCATCACTGAGAATTGACCATTAAGATCAAGAACTCTTAGTATTGGTGCTGAAGTAAGCCTCTTTTTTAGTTTTTGAAAGGTTACCTCACACTTATCTAACTAGATGAAACTCTAATTCTTTCATTGAAGAGAAGTAATTTGATTAACTATCTTAGGTAAATTTAGAATTAATTTCCTGTAATAGTTTGCTAATCCCATGAAATTCCTTACCTTATGCACATTATTTGGTGCTAACCACTCCATTATGGCTCTTATATTTGATGGATCCACTAAAATACCATCTGCTTATTTAATATGTCCTAAATACTACAGTTTGTTTTGGAAAAAAACACACTTAGACAGCTTGCCATACAACTTGTGCTTCCATAAATGGTGTAGAATAAGTTCTAGATGCTGTAAGTGCTCTTCCTCATCCTTGGAATAAACGAGGATGTCATCTAGAAAAACAAAACAAAGTAATCTAGGTAATCTCTAACACACTGTTCATAAGATTCATTATTGCTTCTAGTGCATTTGTCAATCCAAATGGTAACACTATGAACTTGTAGTTCCCAAATCAAGTCCTAAAATTTATTTTCAGAATATCCTCTTCATAGATCCTTGACCAATGATACCCTAATCTAAGATCAATCTTAGAAAAGACTATGGCTCCTCAAATTTGATCAAAGAGATTATAAATACATGGTAACATATATATGTTCTTGATCATTGCTTTATTCAACATCATGTAGTCTATACATAGGTGAAGAGTGCCATCATTCTTAACAAAGTCAACTTGAGCACCCCATGGTGACACACTCAGTTGAATCAACCATTTCAACAATAACTCTTGAATTTTTACCTTTAACTCAACCAATTCAGTGGTTGTCATTCTATGCGGTGCCTTAGACTGTACTTTTAGTTTAGGTATGATATCAATCAAGAAATTGAACTCACTCTTAAGTGGAAATCTTGGTAATTCTTATGGAAACACGTCATGAAAGTTTCTTAGAAAAGGATAATCTTTTATAGATTCTTCCATCTCATTTATCTTAATGATAAATGCTTGGCATCCTTTTCTTTGAGCTTTCTTGAGTTGAATTGCAGAAATCTATCTTAGCTTCAACTCCCTTTTCTCACTCTAAAGTTGTGTCTAATTTTTGTAATCATCTTGACACTCAACCTTTTTCAGATAACAGTCAACCTAGGCTTTATTTTTCTCAAGCCAATTGACTCATTGGATCACATCATATGATCCCAAGAGTACTACAAAAAGATCTACTACTATAGTAAACTCAGGCAACCTAATTTCTACTTTGACTAGAAAATTGTCAACTTTGACCCTTTACTCATTCCCATATTATACCAACCATGCATTTGCCATAACTCTAGCCTTTCTAGATAATTTACTAAGCATTATAGGAGTAATAGAACATTTTGTAGCTCCCATATCAATAAAAATAAAAATTAGATGATCAAATAAAATACCTGACAGTTCTATAGGTGAGGCTTGATACTTGACCTATAGATTGTCAATAACTACATGAATCCACTACTAAAATGTACCTTGTTGATAAGTTGAACCCTTAATCTTCAATTTATCCTGAGGACATTCTCAATCAAAATGGTCTTCTTCACAAATTAAGCAACTTCCAACTGGTCCTTTCTTCTTCATCTATGGGCTTCCTTTGAAACCACCCTTAAAATTATTACTAGGTTTCATGTTCCCTGAACCACTATTGAACTTGGTGTTTTGATTCTTAAACTAACCCTTAGAATATCTACTCTTCTAGTTTTAGTTCTTCTTTTTAAAAGTTGGTTTAGAACTTCCAAATTTATTTTTGAACTTATCTTTGACTTGGGCAAGATATTTCAATTTCTGTTTTTGCGTGATCACCTTATCAAAAACCTGATCCATGGTAGATAGACCATGCACATCTACTTGATAGCCTATTTAAGGTTTCAATACCATGATGAATTTCTTAATTCTAAACCTCTCATCTACCTGATACTGAGGTACATACTTAAGGATCATAGTGAATTGATCTCAGTATTCACTCATTATCAAATCCCTTTAATATTCTAAAAATCTATAAGCTTTGATTGAAGTACAACTATGGAAGCCATTGTGACCTAAACAATGTTATAAAATATTCCTAATTAGTGGTGGTTGAGTCAAGGTTCATCTCGAGCTTCTTGTTTTCCCACCAAATTATTGCTTCACCAACCAACTTATAAGCTACTTTCACGACTTCAAAATAATTTAAAATCTCAAAATTCTTCTCCATTTCTATTAGTCATACTCCAGCTCCATCCCCAAAAATAGTTCCATCAAACTTGGGTGAATTCACCTTTTTCATGTCATGTGCCAACTCTTCAGCTACTTAGTCTTTCATATCCTATGGCACTTCCTCATGCCTCTGCTCTTTAAGATGTTCCTGATAATTAGGATGCTCTTTAGGTTCCTCTTGAGCATTCTCCTTTTCATGGCCATACATTTCTTGTTCTAGGGTCATGATTCAGTCCCTAGTCTCTTGCATGGTTGTGAGGATTAGGTCCAGTTTTGTAGCTTTCTCAATGGCAAACTGATTGGATAAATAAGGGGTTTGGTATCAAAGTACCCTCAAATCCTAGTCTAATACATGCCATTATTCTTCTTGCTTATCAGGAGAATAAGTTTGCATTAGTGAACACATTAAGTCCTAGAGTTTGAGCCTCAACTCTGATACCATAATGTAATAATCCCACTAGGTTTTACTAGAATATTGTAATTTTTTAAAATTAATTACACATATTCATCATATATATTTCACCACAAGAAACCTAACTAGTGATCTTTAACTAATTGTATTAATTTAGTTATCAATAGGTTTATATCTAATGCACTTAGCTAAGAATCACCATGAATAAATATAAAAATCATGAATAATATTGAAATAAAAATTAATATTGCATCTAATCATAAATGAAATAGTAAAAATTTAGTCATGACTAATACAAAATTACAACCATTGTTATATAAGTATAATGTACAAATGTTGTAGTTTCGGTAATATAAAATAATATCTCAAATGATAAAACATGATACAAAGCTCCATGGAACAAAGTCTCTATGACTCGAGTATCAATGTATAATCTCAAGTGTAGTCCCTAGTATAGTACTCAAACTAGGAGGGAGAGCATCATTTGATCACTTTTCCACACCAACTGTAGACCATAGATCCACCACACTATCTCTCAAATAAGGGGATGGTCCTCCCTTCACATATGGGTAGATAATAATGATTTGGGAATCCAGAGTAACAAACTAGAACCCATGTGTTGAAGATATCTAATACATAATGTATAGCATATATAAGTCTATTGTAATATGATATCACACAAATATGAAAACTATATCAACATATAAAATGATAATACATTACTTTGGCCAAAGTTTTTAATTATATATGATTTCTAGGATTAGCAAAAATCATACACACCACTCGATCGACTTACACCTCATCTTGCATTGATGGGGCTAATTAATCTAGTGGAATCCACCCGCTACTTTCATGAATGTGAGATTTAGTAAAAATATATAATAATATAAAATAACCAATATATTCATTCATAGTATTTCACTTTAGCTAAAAATCATGCTAAGTACAAAAATATTACATACATTCATTTAGTCTTTCAAATGAAATGAAATGAATCCATGCATCTAGTTTATTATAAATAATAAATAGAATATAAAACAATCCTTAATATAACATACCATCTGGGTAATGATTATCTAAACCGTTAGTTACTTAAACCATAAAGTAACTTATAATGTTAGTTCTCCATAAAATAACATTATTTCACAAGCTTATATATTTGTTTATATTCCACATATAATAAAAGCCAGTCCAAAACATATTAATTATGCTTGGTATTTAAACTCATAAATAATTTATTTAGTGATTTAATCAACATTAAGATATATAAAATAACTCATCTTCACACTTATTCACATAACACAACTGTATATGTTTATAAATATATACTTAAATGGTATAAATATTTTTGGATTGTATACTCAGTCAATCAATATTTAACTCACACCATTTATATGTATATTATAGAATTCACAAGTACAAATTTCATTCTGTATAATTTCTTCATTATATATAGTATACTCTAAGATGACATCCTCTGCCATTTTTATTAGAGTATTGTGTATACTCTAAGTATACATCTAGTAGACAACAAAGCCCCATAACTCTTTATAAACTGAACAAATCCCATATATTTGTTTAAATGAAACATACTTAATTTCATACACAACATCCATTTTACCAATTCTTTTTAAATCAGATATATATCAACTTAATCGATTCAAAATTAACACTTCAATTAACTGAACATTAATTAATTCAAACATACAACCAACTATACCCAACTTAGGTTTTTTATTAAAATCAACTACACACAATTGACTATACCCAGTCATATTACCTACTGAGCAACTTGTAATAAAATCAAATTCTGTATAATTTCTTCATTATATATAGTATACTCTAAGATGACATCCTCTGCCATTTTTATTAGAGTATTGTGTATACTCTAAGTATACATCTAGTAGACAACAAAGCCCCATAACTCTTTATAAACTGAACAAATCCCATATATTTGTTTAAATGAAACATACATAATTTCATACACAACATCCATTTTACCAATTCTTTTTAAATCAGATATATATCAACTTAATCGATTCAAAATTAACACTTCAATTAACTGAACATTAATTAATTCAAACATACAACCAACTATACCCAACTTAGGTTTTTTATTAAAATCAACTACACACAATTGACTATACCCAGTCATATTACCTACTGAGCAACTTGTAATAAAATCAAATTCTAGTTCAAGTATATAATCATTATACACAGTTATGCTAAATAAAAATGTATTTCAAATATTATACATTAAACTGAAATCATCGTTCTACTAGTTTCATATTAAACCTTCATGTATATATCCTTTATATAGGTCTGAGTTCATAAACACCATTCATCCATTTATATACCCATACCCATGTGTATATATTATGGCTGAACCCATATTGTTCCAAAAACCTAAACAAGAATAAGTATGTGTGTCATGGCCTCTATACAAAGTCATTTAAAAATAGAATGATCATAATTTAAAATGTGTGAAATCATTTGAAAACTAAATCAATAGATTTTTATTCAAACCCAACACATCTATTTCATCCATATAGACATCCTACAACCAATCTAATTTAACCCATACAATTTTTCTCTTGAAAACCCTATATTTCTAAAATACTAGTGTGTGTGTGTGTGTGTGTGTGTGTGTGTGTGTGTGTGTGTGTGTGTGTGTATGTAGATATACATACATATTTGTATACATACATACATACATATATATACCCTATCAATTCTATCTAAGTATATACACACACATATATATGTGTGTATATACTACATAGTCTAATTTATATAAAGAAAACCCTTATTTTTATACCCAATAAAATAAAAATAGGATTACATAGTCAAACTCACATACAATCCAAAGTTTTTCCATAGTTCTATATACCTTAATGAGTATATATAACAAACTAGTTCAAAACAACTAGCTCTAGCCACATATATACCCATTAGAACAATCTTCTAAGATTGAACAATGATATTTTAATTGGAAGAGAAGTTTAGGACAAAGATTTTAAATGACTAAAATAACCATGGCCAATTTTACATCTCTACCTAACCTCCTCAAGTTACCTTGGGTTGGATGTAGGGTTCTGTGGAGGCTGAGCCTTCCACAGGTCCCTACATACAACCCATTTATTCTATGTTTCAAACAATGAAAACCCAAGAACCAAACAAATTTGAAAACCCATTCAATATTTCACATAGGAAATGAAATACAAAACTAACCTGGTAAATATGTCTAGGATCCGAATATCTTCTTCTTCCTTCACTCCAGTTTTCTCCTCATTCTCTTATGTTTGTTCTCCACTATATGTTGTGTGTCATGTTGTATCCCCATAACCTTCTCTCCCTTCTTTTTATTCATCACCATTAAATTATTCGCCACTACCTTATCCACCATTAGCAACAAATAAAATTGACTCAAAATTATACATGCCCATATAACTCAACAAACTCCTTGTATGCTATAGTTTGCCACCATGTAGGCCATAACCAAACTTAATTGTTTTCACAAAAGGATGTTTATTTTAAGTCAACGAGTGGTTAGTAACCTTAATAATCTTTATATGTGATGACACTTTTGTACCAATTTTAGGGATAGGGTCTATTGAAATGGAAGGACAAACATTAATTAATGTTCTAAGTGTTCCTTGTCTTTCAACCAATCTCCTTTCCATGTATCAAATCACTCATATGAACAAAGGAATGAGGGTTGAGTTTTACCGAATTTAATTATCATCAGGGAGTTGCATATGATTCTACAGTGGAAATGGGTAGGAAGATCACCAAGCTAGGTTATACACCTCACATTTCCCCCTGATTCTTATCCAACTACATTGCTGAATCATTTAGATGGAGTTAGAAAATTATGGCATGAGTAGTTTGGCCACCTTAACTATCACTACCTTGAATAACTTAGCAAAAATGACATGTTCATAGGCTTGCATCCAATCCAATTATCTAAGGGACTATATGAGGGTTGATCTTTTAGAAAATATCCCAAAGCAAATTTTGACAAAGGCAAAGCTTGAAGGGTTTCACTAGCATTGAAGTTAGTACATAGTGATGTATCTAAGCCTTTTCCAATCTATCTTTTAGAAGGGATAACTACATTCTCACTTTCATTGATTAGTTCTTGAGATATACATGGGTTTACTTTCTTAGGCAAAAGTCTGAAGTGTTTGGAGATTTTTAAGACTTCAAATCACTTGTCAAGAAACAATCTGATAAATCCATCAAGGTTCTTATTGATATTTTTGTGTAAAAAATATCAAAATATTTTATACCCTAAGGGAGACCCATTAATTTTTTGGTAAATATATTTAAAGTGACCAAAGAAACCCTTTTCCCATACTTAGTAGAAACCACAGATTTGAGTGCATTTTAAAACTTGAAAATTTACAAAGTTTACCCAAACCTATGCTTTCCTTTTACACTATACCTAATAGAGAGGAGAAATCCAATTACACTTCACAACTTTGCAATTTAAAAATGCAACTGAAACCCTACCTTCTGCTCTTACCTAGTACCCATGAAAATTGAAACTGTGATTGCATATTAAAAATTTGCAAAGTTACAAAGTACAACTCAATTTTTTTTCTCTTGTTAACCATACCAACATGTATCAAAACTCTAATTATAATTTGTAACTTTACAAGTTTCAAATTGAAACTCAAGTTCTACTTTTCACCCTTCCTCCCTACCTATGAGAATCAGAACTTTGATTACACTTTATAACTTTGTAAAGTTTCAAAATACAAATGAGGTTTTGATACCCACTTCCTTAGCACCAAACCACTTGATGAAAATCAAGGATTGAAATGCAAAATACAATTTTTTAACTTACAAAATTACATGATGACTTTGAAACCCTGCTTTCTTATTGTTTACGCAACCACTACCCTACTTAACATTAAATGTGTATTTTATTAATAAAATTAGGTTTTTTGGTCATTATTTAAAATTTATAAATTAAATTAGAGCTCTGTGTTCCAAGAAACCTGCAAACTAAGATGCCAAGTGACAACAAGCAATGCCAGGCTATGCCACATATGTTAGTCTGCCATTACCATCCCCTAAGCATATAAAAATAGTATTCCTCTAGGTCATTCACATTTCCATCAAAACATTGATATTATTTCTATAAATAAAGCATAGCTTTCTTTTGAATTTGCTCAAATATTTTAGCTATGAAAATCTAGGGTTTTAATTCATTTTACTAATTTTGCTCACATTTTTTCCAAGTTTTTTCCTACTTATAGAATCTTGTTAATAATCATCCAATCATTCATTGTACCTAGGGTTATTTAGGGTTTTCATAAAAAATGCTTAAATCTAAAATATTCCCTAAGATTCTCCACACAGACTCCAATCGAAACCCCTTTTGATTTTTCAAGATCAAGCCCTACAGAAATCCTAGTTGCTAAAACACATATAATCCCCAACAGAGATTCCCATTGCTCTAACAACTCCAAATTCCCATCGAAAATTCAAATTAATTTTGCAAACCAAAAACCCCAGTAGAATTTTCATTAAACTTTTCAAGTGAATATTTCAAGTCAAAACCCCACCATACATTTTAGCTGTAATTACACATTATATCTCCACCAAACTTTTCAACTGCAATAACAAGTCTAAACCTCGACCAACTCTGTAGTTGGTTCTCTCAAGCCATTTTTCCTAGAATACATGTCTAGAAAGTAAATGGAGTTCAATTCAAAGGGACCTAGTGTCCCATCTAGCCTAGACTCAAATACAAATGAGATCTCTGACACAGATCTAGGTCACATAGACCTAACATATTTTTGAATTATAATAAATACTAAATTCAAGAAAACATCTACGATAGTAGGTTGTCCCAGGTAGCAACAAATTTCCCACTATCAGTATAGATCCTTGAGATTATTCTCATAATGGTAAAAGACTATGATGTTGAGAAGAGGGAGGTGGTGAATAGTAAAGGAGAGAAAACTTTGAAACTAGGCCCTAATCTCATAGATATAATGTTCTTGATTCCAAAATATGAAAGCTATCTAGATATAACCCTTGACTCTTGTAAAAATTTCTATCAAGATAATAATATTGTCTGTCTATAGTATCTAAATAAATAATGGCTAAAAAATCTAGACCTACATCCATAAGAATGCCTAAAACCCTGTCTAGGATAGACTTTAAAGACAAAGTAAGAGATATTATTATACTCTTGCAGAGAGTTACATGGAACCCAAATGCCAAGAATTATTAGGATTGGATGTACCAGTATATCTGGGTGATCCATCAAAATAGATAGTACATCCACTGGGCCCAGTTGATTTTTTACTCCATTCACAAATAGTTGATGAAAGTCCAAACTACAAGCAAGTTTTATATGACCTCATACCTAATCTATAAACTAGCAAAAGGGAGGGCTTTCCCAAGATTGAACACAATTCCCGATCAAGTGAATAAGGTATTTAACTACTACCCTAACCTCACCCTTGAGGTAATTAAATAAAATTTCAAAAGGTTCAATAATGCTTTCATACACTACATCATAATTATGTTTGAAAAGGGGATAGAAAGGAGAATATTTTTTGATGCTACAACAACTAAAATTACAAATTGGGGGTCATTTTCCATTTAATTCTTAACATATTCATACATTAGAGTTGGTGGTTTTAGTGGGTGTCTTTACACCCTTCATAGATATGTAAGCAATAAATAGGCCCTAATGGAATTTGTGAGGTAACTTGTGGAAACCCACAAGTTCTTATCAAGCAGGCATAAGGTAGGGATCCACTTCCCTATTAGTATAGGAAGATACAACTACCCTTCCCTATCAAAATCCAAATGTGAGGATGATAATATGAGTCAAATGACCTTAAGATCTCTTAATGTAAGGCCATTCTATGATGTGCCTAGCAATATTACTAGTATAGTGGGTGTCACCACATATTACCACATTCCTTTGTATGAAGATTACTGGGAAGATATTCAAGATGAAGAGGAAGTAAGCTTGAGAGATTATTCTAAGATGACTCTGGAACAAATCAAAACCTAAAACATGGCACCAGTCCCTAAGGATTTTAAATATAATGAGTCACCAGTTGACAGGGTGTATTATGATAATAAAACATATCTCTAACCTCTTCCACTAGTTAGGTGGTCTATACTTGAATCCTTATCATTGATGGATAGGATCACCCAAGTTATAAATACAACAATAAATTGGCTAAGGAAAAAAGGGGTCAAAATAACCAAAGAGACCCTAAGTATTAGTGACAAGTTAAGGGAAGCTAAGGAGAAGGGTGTGGTAAAAAAAATAGAGGATCCCAATAATGGAGCCCAAGTAGACCAGGTAGACAGGATAGTTGTGTCACACAAGCAAAAAGCAAAAAGGGGACCTTTTAGTAGCCAAGAGACAACATCAAAACCAATGGATCAACTAATATTAACTTTTATAGAGGACACAACTACTATTCAACCAACACAAATAGTTCTTCCTCCTATATCTACTATTCAACTAACCATAGTAATCCCTCTTCTTGTTTCCATTACCCAATTATCTCAAGCAATTACCCCTCCTATTTTCACCAACCCACTAGTGCAAGTAATTGCACCTTCATCTAATCTACTTATGTAAGTAACTTCTTTGGCAAAAAGCCAATCAATATAGTTAGACACTCGAAATCCACATTCAACTCCCTCTTTTGTAAGCACTTACACCTCATCCCCAATATCCACTACCAATTCATTAATCATTAATACCACCCAATAGTACATGGCTTAGACTCAGTCATCCTGACTGTAATCCCACTAGCCATCCCAACCACTAGGACAAATGCATCTTTAGTTTCATCTTCCATTACACTCCCATTTAATCTAATCTAAGTGTTCCCACCACATTAATTGATTCATTTGTTGCTTTGTATTCCACCTTTCAATAGGTTCCCATATTCCAACTACCCATGCCTACCTTTTCACTCATATCACTTCCAACTTCTACACTCCCAATAAGCACATATATACCCACTTCACCCATTCAAGTACCTATTCCTTCTAATCTCACAGTAACCACTAGTGTAATAACTTCAACTACAAATTCACAGATGATAGTGTCAAATTCATAGGTTACCACTCTAAGTTGGCTAACACAATCAATGTTGAAGAAGCAAAAATAAATGGGGTATCCCAACACTCTAAACTTTGGTCTATTGGAGGCATCCAAAAGATCAAAGACAAGCCTAAGGATCATCTCTAGAATATCATATGATGTAGTAGGGGAAAGATATGTGGAAATAACAGTCCCCATATTAGACAGACAAAATTAAAATCTAGTGGTGGGGGATTATCAAATATCTAAAGTGCACATGGGTTGTCTGACAAGAGAAGGGATAAATCATGATGTTCAATCAAGTATCAACTCTCTTTTTGATAAGATGGATAGTGATAAGGTTAATAAAGATGAACTAAAAAATAAAGTTGAGCAATTGACAACTACCTTAAGGAATTTCATCAAGCTAGTAACCCAACCAACTCAATCTCTTGGTCAACTCCCTGATGAAGAAACATTTGAAGAAATGGAAGATATTGGTACCATTGGAAGGGCCATAAAATACTGGGTTGATGAACTCATAATAAAAGGAAATAGAGTGATAGAGTTGGCAATGGAGTATTACAAGACTTTGAAGGATGATCGTGCATCTCTAAAAGTAGAGATAAGCAAATATGAGGAAGATATTGAAAGACTGAACCTACTCTTTCCAAAATTACAGGGTTTTGACCTAATTGAGACTAACACCCTCATATCAAAAAGTATATTAAAGAGTTATATAGATCATGAAGATTTGGGATAGGGAAACCCATTTTAGAATTAGGATACTCACTGAGAGTATTAATAAGGCCAAAAGTACATGTGATAAAGCCATAAATACAATTTATGACATTGAAGATTCACTTGGTAAATTGTCATGTGAAGTAATAGATCATCAAGATCAACCTCTTTCAGTTTAAGAGGTTTAATATAAATTCAAAAGGGTAGTCAAGAGAGAATCAACATGGGATACAAATTTCAACTTGAGTTCCATCCATCGATTCATCAGGTATCAAAATACACTGGATCAAATGGGAAAAGACACTCAAGTCTATAGAGCTACATCTAGGGAACTATCTGAAGTAATAATAAAATGTGAGATTGATAACCTTTACACCCTTTGTCCTAATGAAGAATGCCTTCAAGAGATATTCAGTAGCTTTGATGCTTTTATTGAGAAGATATAAGAAAAAAAGGACAAGGAATATTCAAAGGTCATGGTTGTGGATTATTTTTTTCTATTGATTGTAAAAAAAACATTCTATAAACTTACATTCTTTTTTGTAAGATATATTATAAAGTCTTAAGTTTTATATTGCAACTATCATTTTGATAGATTTTTTTGAGAAAGAGACACTTGTAATTTGTAAGTGTCTTTTTGACAGGCTTTAGTTATAAAGTGCAAACTTGTAATTCATAATTTTCTTTTTGATAAAGTTTGAATTGCTTAACTTGCAAAAACTCATGTTGTAATTTACACTTTCCCTTTTATCAAGATTTAATGACTTAAAAAGTTGTAAAATTATTCACTTTAAATTACAAATTAGGTTTTACAAGTTATAACCTAAAATATCTAAAAGCATTTAATGTTTACCAAGTAATGATTCATTTTGGCACCTCATTTCTTGGGAGAGATAAAAACAACACAAATAAAAGAAAAAAGGGTTTGACTAGAAGATTTCAATGGATTATTCTAATCATCCAGCACTTGTTGAATTTCCTAATAGTTGTATGCTTATTTTCTAACTATCTAGTTCGCTTAGGACACCATCCAACTAAAAGAGGAGGCTGTTTGCATGAAATTTATTGGATTTTATTTCTATAGAACTAGGTATAAGGTTTTGTTAACTCTTCTCTTTCAAGGGAATATTTTTATATAAATATGGTTACCTTAGCATAGACCATCTCTCATTTTATTGTTAGAGAAATTATTCTACCTTTGAAGAATTAATCTACATGTTGTAACTTGGAGAAATTGAATAGACTAAAGTTTTACCTTTCTTGTGTTGTGTCTTATGTATGTACACCTATTTGTCTAGTTTATGAATGGTCTGATTCTTGTTTCAGTCATATAGATTCATCTGTGGTATTATTTATGCCCTTTTGAAAACTTGTTAATAAAAATAAACTTGTTCTTTATTTGATAAAGATTCCATATTACCTTTGATCTCATATTTGTGCAAGATTGTGCTTTAATAAACTCAACATATTAAACATTCAACTCTATTCAAATAAATTAAGCATTAATTTCCACTATATTATTTGGTAAAATCACTATTTTACTAGTTTTAAACTCATTTTAAAACTCTTTTCCTCACAAGTTAAACCCTAGTTAGGAGAAATATCACTAAGAGTTAGTAGTTTGATGTGAACTAGTCATATACCAGTTACAATAATATTAGTGAAAGGAAGCTGACCTTCTCTAGAGGTTTACCTCAATTCTCTAAGGTTCTAAAACTTGGAGGTGATCCCATTATGTCATTATATTTTCCACACAATGCAACTCATGCTATTCAAAATAAACAAATAATAAATGGGTGTAAAGTCTAAGTGATAACAATTTTTGGCACATTCAATAGGACTCAAGGATCATAGCTAAAATATTGGTGCTAATCTTAGCAAGTGTTATACGAGCCTCATTCACATTTTAAGAGTACCTGGTGACTCCCTTAACTTACAAATTTAAGAAACTAAAGTTTACATATGCCAAAGATACAAACAAGATCATCTACTAAAGGTAAGAGAACTAACTTGAAAGAACTATTATTTCCATTTAAATAAAAATCAAGATCAATTGTACCTTATACTAGAATAAATCCTAAAAGTTTGTTTTCATCTCCCAAAAATACCCATAACTATTTCATACCTCTAATAATGGCCCTAAAATATTAGAATTTCATAGCATTCAATGGAGGTAACCCACTTCTGTTGGCCTAGTATGATGATACCCACCTCAGATCTGAAAAGGCTTTTGTATTTTATTGGTGAAACTTTCACTACTCCTATCGAACATATACATGACATTGCTAACATATGTTCAATTCAAAATATAGCAAAAGAAAATGTTACAATCAGATTTCTTGCCTCTTCATTTAAGGGTAAAGCCTTACAATGGTACAAAATCTTGCTTCCCAATTGCATCCCTATTTGGGATGATCTAGGGGCTACCCACTGTACATAGTTTGAGGACAAGAGTGACCACCTCTCACTAGTTGAACAACTAACCACTATTAAATAATCTCCTCATGAGTTCATGAGTGATTTTAATTTCTACTTTCAAAAGACATGGAATAGAATCCTAGTGTTGGTTAAGCCAACCCCAAACAAAGCTTTCTTGTACTACTTGAGAACCTTAAATAGTGATATAAATGTCATGATCTTGTCAACATATGGCACCACACTCTTCAATGCTTATGACAGAGTAATAAGAGCAAAAAATTGCCTCATTTAAGCTGGAAAAATTGCTCCTTAACCTCTAATGCCATTATTTATAGAAGTGCCTCCCATGCAACCCATTGTAGCCCCAATTCCCACCAAAAGTAATGCACCAACTTTGAATCCTATCCCTTCTAATGATTTATATGAAGATAAGTCATTACTTAAAATCTTTGGTAATGAGTTGGTAGATATGAAAAGAAAAACAATCCAAAAATTATAGGCCTTATAAAAAAGCTAACAAAACATACTAGCCTAATAGACAACCATACCAAGGAAAATCACCACCCTAAAGTCAAACCATGCAATCAAAGCCTCCAAATATTTGTGTTCTACCTACACCAAGTACTTCTAAAGCCATCATTCCTATTTAGAATAACTTGGATCAAGAATATGAGTGGTGTTAACTTTGTGCTCAACCACATAATCAGAATGCTTGTCCTAATGGTGTCATAAATCAAGCCTTGATGGTAAAAAACATATAAAACACCAAAATATAGTAGGAGGAAGCTACTTCCCAATGGGAATATGCACAAGAGTTTGCAAAAAATGAAGCCGCTCTTTTGAACTAGCAAGATGAGTTTTTTTGTGGTGTGAATCAGGAGGAAGCACTAACCAATGGTGGTAGTTCAATGGTAGTGAATACACACTCTAATAAGAGGGAAATAAAAAGTGATCACCCCTCAGGATTGAGTAGGCTATAACTTCTAAAGTTATATAAGAGGTTGGAAAAGACAACACAGTTCAGAGACCACCCAATATATTGATAGGCCAACCAAAGTCAAAATTGCTGACCCCAAATCTCGTGAAAGAAGATATAGCTCCCACAAAGACACCAACAAAGGTTGGTAACATTATTTTTAGTATTGTATAAAAAATGAAGAAGACTAATTTGAATGTCACCATGTGGCAAGCACTGTCTATTCCAACACAGAGGGACTTACTTCAAAAATCTTTAAAAAACTTCCAAATAAAAGATAAATTCCCAACTAAGGAACCCACTGCTATGGTTAATTTGTGTCAACCTATAATGGAAACAAAATCAAGTAAAAATGGTAAGCCTCCCCCTTTTTACCTTTCACTTATAGTTGGAAAAATCTCTTACATAACTACATGGTAGACTCTGGGGCTAGTAGTTCTCTTATGCCCAAAAAAATAGCTGATGCTCTTGGTATTAAATACACATCTATCATAAAAGGTATGGTTAAATTGGATGGGATTATTGTCCAAATAGTTGAGACTATATACGGTTTAAATCTTACCATCCATGCATGTCCAAGATTATCAATATCGCAAGATATCTCAGTTATTGACCTACCCCTTATTTTATTATCTACGTTTCTCGAGAATTCACTATAAAAATGGGAGGGTATTTATCTGATGATTGGTCCTATATGTTTCTCAAGACAAGATATAAAACTAAAGTGACAATAAGAACTGAGCTAATTACTAAAGAACACATTGAGCCATACACTCTTATCCTTGTGGATATGAATTACACATTGTAAGATCATGAAGAAGAACTTGACCATGAGGTTTTAACACCCATGGAAGAAATCTCAGACACTCATTTGCATGCATGGGGATCAACTCTACAGTTTGATCCTTATGATTATGTCAAAAAACTAGGTTGGGTACGTATTGCATTCATCAAAATGATGCAATCATCCTAAACCTTGTGAAACTAGCTAATGATCTCAAGGGAATGTAGTAACTATTCTTTGATGGTTTAAGAAGAAAAAATGGTATAGGTGCAGGTATTGTTTTGATCTCTCCCTAAAAGGAGAGTTATTTCTATTCTTTTAGACTTCAGTTTAATTGCACTAACAATGTCGCTAAATATGAAGCATTGATTTGAGGTCTTTAACTATCCAAAGAAAGGGGAATATAGTCACTACAAGCATTTAGTGATAGTGAACTGATAATTTACCAAGTAAGATCTAAAAACACAACCAAGACTAACTTGCTTAGATCTTACAAACACAGGGTTAGGGACATGTTATAAGATTTTATCACTTTAAACATTTAAGAGGTGCCAAGAGCACACAACAAGGATGTTGATTGCATGGCCTTAGTGGGTTTCCAATATAACTTTCTTGAAGAGATTAAGAAGGATGAAAACTAGCATGTAAAATTAATAATGAGATTATCTATTCTTAATAATGTAACCAACTGGTAATTTTTTGATAGTGGTCAATAGATTATTAAATTTCTATGAGATGAGGTTAAATTATTAGACAAAAATCAATTAATACTCCAAGAATAATATAGAGATAAAATCATTCAGTTGAAGACAAATAAATTGCCCATGGGTCTTGTTACTTTGGAAAGTATCTTCAACTCTAATGATCAATGAAAGGGTGAGAATAAAAATATCACGGTCAATGAAAAAGATTATGAGCTAGTCTTCATCTCTAAAGGAAAAGCATTGAAGATCAAAAAGGTATGCAACATTTCCAAAAAGTAAGACTTTATTAGATTATGTCAATAATTTGATGATAACTTCGCTTGGAGTTATAAATATATAAGGGGTTTTGACCCTATCTTAACCCAACACACAATAAAACTTGACCCAAATACCAAGCCTATTACGCAAAAATAGAGACCAATTAATCCAAAAATAGAATCCTTGATGAAGAGTGAGTTGTCCAAACTGATAGAGGCTAACATCATTTTCTCTATCAAACACTCATCCTGGGTTGCTAACTTAATCACTATAAGGAAAAATAATTCTAAAATTAGGATTTGAAGGATCATTATCCTCTTAAACCCATGGAAAAAATACTTCAAATTGTATCATGATCTGATAGGTTTTCCTTTTTAGACAGTTATTTTGGATATAACCAAATCCTTGTACAAGAATCTAACTACTTCAAGACTGTTTTCACTATAAAATGGGGTACATATGCCTATAAAAAAATACCTTTTGGTCTAACCAATGCTGGTGTTACATTCTAATGATCCATGAATATGGATTTTAGGGGTTTGATAAATGAGATGATCATGGTGTACCTAGATGACATCACTATTTATTCAAAACATACTGGTGGTCACCTAGATCACCTTAGGAAAGTTTTTGAAAGGTGCAAAGAATTTGGAGTTTCCCTCAATCCAGAAAAGTTCATTTTGACAAGTCATGAAGGGAAACTACTGGGACACATTATTTCAAAAGAGGGGCTTACAATAGGCCCAGTGAGAGTAAGTGTTATATCTTCACTACCACTTCCAAGCCATAAAAAGGGATTACAAAGTTTCCTAGGAAAGATCAATTTTTTAAGAAGGTTCGTTCCAAATTTTTCCTTCATGGAAGAGCTCCTTACTACCATGCTTAAGAAGGGGGTTAGTTTCAACTAGACAAGGGAAGGAAAAAATAGTTTTGAAGCCATCAAGCAAGATATTTCTCAAGATACCACCCTTTTCAACCCCAACTATGAGAATTATTTCTTTCTCTATGATTTTAGAGGGGAAGGTAGTGTATCATCTATTCTAACCCAACATAATAAAGAATAGTTGGAGTAGCCTATATCCTTTTCAGTCAATTCTTGAGGGATTATGAGGAAAAGTATAATTTTGTTGAGAAGCAAGTATATGCCATAATAAAATCTCTCAAAATGTTTAGGAATATACTCTCTAATAATAAAATTCATTTGATAGTTATTCACCAAAGTGTAAAGAGTTTTTGTTGAGTCAGGAAATAAATGAGAAAATAGAGGGTTGTATCACAAAAGTCATGGAATATGATGTGAATATCAAAATAACTAAGTTCGTAAGAGAAAAGGGCTTATGTGAACAACTTGATTCTAATATAAAGACTACTAATATAGTATCCGATGAAGTATACATTTAGTAGACATTCTAACCAGCCACTCCACATCTAATCAACAACTAGATCAATGACATAACTATCTTCTTACAGATTGGTGAATACCTATATGAGCTCCAACAATTGAAAAAGAGGTACTTCGGACTCTAATCTATTCCTTATGTTCTTGTTGATGGGATATTATTTAGGAAATATATGAATGGAGTTATGTTGAAGTGCATTGAGCATGATTAAATTCCCAAGGTGCTTGAGTAATTTCATGATGGCTCATCAGGTGGCCATTTCTCTACAAGAACCACTACTATCAAAATAATGAGGGTAGGCTACTATTATCCTAACCTATTTAAAGATGCCTATAAATGGGTGAAAGACTATGATAAATGTGCCTAATTTATAGGTAAACAAAGATTAGTAGCTCTCCCTCTCAAACCAATCCAAGCTGACTAACCATTTGCCTAGTGGGGGTTGAATTGCATTGGCATGCTCAATCCACCATTGAGTACAAGCCACAAATGGGTCCTTATAACAACTAATTATTTCATGATATGGACTAAAGTAGTTGCATTGAAAGATGCCATAAATGTATCTATCCTAGAATCCATGGATGACATTGTCACTAGATTTGGTGTTCCTTTCACCATTATCTCATACAATGCCAAAGTTTTTGTGGGCACTCAGATGAGTGAATGGGTGGTAAGACACAATGTATGCCTAAATACATCATCCAATCATTACTTTTAAGGTAATGTCTTGACCGAATATACCAACAAAAATCTCATAATGATTATCAAAAGGATAATAGAGGATAACCAAAAGACATAGCACAGTAAGTTAAAATCAACACTTTGGGTTGATAGGATCACTCCTAAGAGAACCATTGACAATTATCAATTCATGTTGGTCTATATAAGAGAAGCTATAATTATGCTATCTATGGAGTTACCATCTCTCAACTCAATAATTAGTTGGACTTAATTTAAAATGATGAAAAGACAGTGTGATTGGTAGAACTCATAGAGCTAGAAGAAGTTAGGAACTAGTCAATGCAAGTTTTGGAAGCAAATCAAACTAAAATAAAAAGAAATTTTGATAAAAATCATCTAACAAGAGCTTTAATTAAGGAGACATGGTTCTAAAATGGGATGTTGAAAGAGCCAAAATAGGCAAGCATACCAAATTTTATTCATATTGGAGTGCTCCATACATCGTAATACAATGCAAGGGAGCAAATGCATTCCATCTATCCTGACTCAATGGATTAGAGTTACCTATCCCAGTGAATAGGATATACCTCAAAGCTTGATTCTAAGGTTGAAATCCTTTCCAAAAAATTATATATATTAGGTTTAGTTGGTTTCCCCAAATAAATGCTTTCACACAAGTCTACAACTCATTAGGAGTTTTTGTTTTCTTAGTTTTTTTCTATTTTGTTTTCCCCTATTTTGTTCTTGTTTAGGTAATTCCTAGTTTTTTTCTTATCTAGTTAAAGTGTGTTAAAGCTTAAAATGACTCCATGTCTAATGAACTAGAAGGATACTAGAAGAAATTGATTATTAAGAAATCACCCCATAAAGGTTGCCAAAAATGTTGATATTTTTGTGTCAAAAATATCAAAATATATTATACCCTAAGGGAGATCCATTAATTTTTTGGGAAAAAGCTTTAAAGTGACCAAAGAAACCTTTTTTCCATACATAGCTGAAATTGGAGATTTGAGTGCATTTTGTAACTTGCAAAGTTACAAAGTGCACCCAAACCTCTGCTTCCCATTTACCCTATACCCAATGTAAAGCAGAACTCTAGTTGCACTTCATAATTTTTCAAGTTACAAAATGTAATCAAGCTTCCACTCTCACCTATTACCAATAGAAACTGGAACTCTGATTGCACATTGCAACTTTGTAAAGTTAAAAAGTGCAACTCAAGCTCCACTTTTTTCCATTTGCCATATCAATGAGAATAAGAACTTTGATTACACTTTGAAACTTTGCAAGTTGCAAAGTACAACTTGAGTTCCACTTTCTACCCTTCCTCTCTACCCATAGGAATTGGAACTTTGATTACAGTTTATAACTTTACAAAGTTGTAAAATGAAAATTATGTTCTAATACCCACTTCCTTGGCACCAAACCACTCGATAGAAAGTGGAGATAAAAATTCAAATGAAATTTTGTAACTTCCAAAATTGCATGATGAGTTCAAAACTCCACTTTCTTGCCATTTGCCTAACCACTATCTTACTTAGCATTAAATGCATATTGTATTTATAAAATTAGGTTTTTGGTCATTGTTTAACATTTACAAATTGAATTGGAGCTCTACATGCTAAAAAGACTACAAACCAAGATGCCAAATGACACCAAGCAACGCCAAGCTATGCCACACATGTTAGTCCACCATTTCCATCCCTTGTATACATAAAAATGGTATTCCTCTAGGTCATTCACATTTTTATCAAAACACTACTATTATTTCTATCAGCGAAGCATAGCTTTATTTTGAATTTGCTCAAATATTTTAGCTATAATAATCTAGGGTTTTTATCCATTTATCATTTTTCTCATGTTTTTCCCAAGTTTTTTCCTACTTTATAGAAGATTGTTAAAAATCATCCAATCATTCTACGTACCTAGGTTTTTTTAGGGTTTTCATAAAAATTGATTAAATCTAAAATATTCCCTAATATTCTCCACACAAACTCTAGCAAAAACCCTCTTGATTTTGCAAGATCAAGCCCTGTGGAGATCCCAATTGCTAAAACACATAGAAGCCTTGAAAAATATTCCAATTTCTCTAACAACTCCAAATCCCCATAAAAAATATGACTTGCTTTTTCAAACTAAAAACCTTGCTAGATTTTTGATCAATCTTTGTAAGTACAAATTGAAATTCAAAACCCCACTGAACATTTTAGCTATAATTAAACATTATATCTCCATTAGATTTTTCAAATGAAATAACAAGTCTAAGCCTTGGCCAAATGTCAGGATCTTGCTCCACCAAAAGAGCACAATATGATTACCAAACCAAGTAACTTAATATGCGGAAATTAACCAGATTCACCAAGTAACTAGAATTCAGAATAACACATGATATGAGAGACAATACACAAATTGTATTAACACTTTATACATAAAAGAATACAATAAAGAAGATGCCACTTCTTCTCCACCACCTTACAGAGGTTTCCCACACCTCAAGTGAACAGTAAATCTTCTCCCCAAAGCTCTCCCTCTCAGGTCCCAACACCCAACTCAAAATACAGAGTTGGTGTTCACCTCCTGTGCTCCACGCACACCACAAGTGCTATACGCACTCCACAAGCACTCCACGTGCTCCACAAGTACTCAAGGTACTTCAAGTAGATCTCCCATGAACCTGCAATAACCTGCACTTCAACAGACCATACTTATGGAAGGAACTCCCTTGCCTTCCTCTTTGCTCTATCTGAGTACACACCTGTACTCCAAGTAGATCCTGCCTGATACTGCTCCCTGTTGTGTTGCTGTCTATATGATCCTGCACACCTGCAAATCAAACATGGTTCTGCTCACCTGTGAACCTTGACCTTGCACACACATACACCTGCAGATCAACGATCTTACTTACCATGTAGATCTCCTATATAGGCCATACCCCTGTGACCAAGATCCTACATACATGAAGAACCCTGCTGATTCTCCAATCCAGCACCTACACCTGGTACTGTGGAACTAGGAGGAACACCCTTGCTCACCTCACACACAGAAGGAGCAAACTTTGCTCAACTCAAACTAGAACACTTTTCCAATACAACCACGAGTCTATTATATAGATATCATCCAAACAATAATTAGACATCTAATTACAATAATTAGATCCGCAGCTCTCAGTCTAAAAATAGCTCTAGTCATGCAAACACTTGGTTCGTTAGCTAACTGCCCGTAATTAGCTCGCAGTCGAACCACACAGGCGACCGACGTCGGTCCCTGTCTGCCTGGAGGTGACCGATGCCGGCCGATCCCTGACCGACGTCAGTTTCTTCTCTTCACTATCCTACCGACGTCGGCTGATCAGACCGACGCCGGTTGCTCTGACGCTCAACAACCTTTAGCAACCCCTCCAATGGCCTTCTCCATGTCTACATCAGTGAAGCTTTTAGCTCCACAACCTAACAATCTCCCACTTGGAGATAAACAGCTGCACTGTACCAGTACCTGTACTCTGTCTAATTTGTTTCCTGGTTTGTATCCCTCTTCAAGCTCAACCCTGAAGACAACCCACCACACAACTCGTGGTGTACCTTCTGTCATCCGAGTACCCTGCCACATCTGAACCTACAAATACATGTAGTGAAGTCCTGACCCTGCATAGCATGAATCTCTGCTGCCGGTCCCTCTCAAATACCTGAGAACCCACTTCCCCGAATTGGCTCCTAACTCTCTGACAGCTCCCACTGCATGGGAATACTCAGGTCTATACCAGACCTCATGTGATTTCAGACACTGTACCTGTCCAGCCCTTAGTGTGCTCCGGCTCTGCATCCTGAACCTTGCCAACACCTGATTCACATCAGCTCCCACTCAAGACAAAATCAACCTGTGATCTCCATGCCTCCCATGTCAAAGAATTTCGCTGCTCCAAACTCCTCCTGACATGCCACTGAACTAATCTTACCCTTAGCTCAGCAAAACCCTGTATGTACAATCCTGCTAGCAAAACATACCATCCACATACAGCAACAGAATGATGTCATGACTCATCATCCTCCTGGTAAGACAAAACCACAGTAGTTACCCTGACATTGATTGAAGCCATGCTTCATCCTCCACCTGTCAAAACCTGTACCACTGTCCTGCAGCTCCACAAGACCATATACCTGGTCTTCCGTCTCACGTATCCGTTCTCTCTATTCTTCTACTAAGGTATCCATTCGTCTCTGTGCTTTCATACCTACTGGCAGCCCTACCAAAACACACCTGTTTGGTTCTCCTCCAAGGAATCACATCCTCATCCATGCCAAGCTCACACCTATTTCCTAGATCCTTCCTGCTCTACAATCAGCAACATGTATAAAGAAGAGGAACAATGAATTTGAGGGCCTACTTACGTCTTCAGTCCTCCGTATGGGTGTTTGAGACTCCTTGACAGCGTGTTGTCCACCCAAAATCTGTTACAGTGACCGACCTCGGTCACCCCACAGTCTGTATCCAACCGACGTCAGTTCCCATGCGTCTGTCCCTGACTATCGACCCTGTGGTGTCCCTACTGCCGACATCGGTCCTCTGACCGACATCGGTCTTACATGCTGCCGATGTCAGTCCCATGACCGACGTCGGTCTTACCCTGCCTGACATCGCCGGCTTCAGTCTGCACATGACCGACATCGGCAACTGTCTGTTCGACTCCGGTTCCTCCTGACCGACATCAGTACCTGTGTTCGCCTGTGAGTGATGACTTTTTACCCGCGAGCTCCTTTGAATCAATACCCATGTCCAAACTGCCCTGCTTAGAAGTATCCAGCCACATCCACTGGGTTCTGTCTGCCATCTCCTCCATAAACACCAAGGCTTTCCAGTTCTTAAGCCTGTCAAATATATCTGTCTTCCACTTAAGAACATGCATCTCCTTCCTGCTCATGTGACCAAGCCTACGAAGCCACGTCTCCACAACAAAAGAAGAATCAGTAATATAAACAAGTAGATAAAGGGTACCTATTTTCTTACCACCAGCTAATTCAAGTGCATCCGCTGTGAGAGTTCTTGTGCATCTCTCATCACCCAATCTTTCTGAAGAAATTAGCCATATCTCCAAACCTGGGACCTGCATGACCTTCATCAACACCTGTGTGTTGGCCGCCTGCAATTTCAGCTTCACTTCCCCTTTGCCAATTCTTTGGCAAGGCTTACCAGCTCCTCTACCTAGGGCTGCATGGAAAGAGGCAACCGAATCTTTTATCCAAGATTCAACTTTATCCAAGAAACCTCCTAGAGCATCCTGTGCAACAACACCTGCTACATCTGCTTCTTCAGTCTCTTCATGCTGATCTGCTACCAACCAACAATAATCTTTTACCTGCTCTTTCTTTCCATAGGACCGTGAGTGACCATCTATGCTTTTCAACTCCTCCATTCTTAGCTTACTTTCATCTGCCATTGCTCTACTCCCACTCAATCAGAAACCCCTGAGAGTGACCTGTAATCAAAACACACTACCCAGATCTAAACCAATCTGTTAGTATCCCAACCAAAAGCTCTGATACCACTTGTCAGTGGTATCAAGCTATGAGCCAACAACCTTGCTCTGATACCACTTGTCAGGATCTTGCTGCACCAAAAGAGCACAATATGATTACCAAACCAAGCAACTTAATATGCAGAAATTAACTAGATTCACCAAGTAACTAGAATTCAGAATAACACATGATATGAGAGACAATACACAAATTGTATTAACACTTTATACAGAAAAGAATACAATAAAGAAGATGCCACTTCTTCTCCACCACCTTACAGAGGTTTCCCACACCTCAAGTGAACAGTAAATATTCTCCCCAAAGCTCTCCCTCTCAGGTCCCAACACCCAACTCAAAATACAGAGTTGGTGTTCACCTCTTGTGCTCCACGCACACCACAAGTGCTACAGGCACTCCACAAGCACTCCACGTGCTCCACAAGTACTCAAGGTACTTCAAGTAGATCTCCCATGAACCTGCAATAACCTGCACTTCAACAGACCATACTTGTGGAAGGAACTCCCTTGCCTTCCTCTTTGCTCTATCTGAGTACATACCTGTACTCCAAGTAGATCCTGCCTGATACTGCTCCCTGTTGTGTTGCTGTCTATATGATCCTACACACCTGCAAATCAAACATGGTTCTGCTCACCTGTGAACCTTGACCTTGCACACACATACACCTGCAGATCAACGATCTTACTTATCATGTAGATCTCCTATATAGGCCATACCCCTGTGACCAAGATCCTACATACATGAAGAACCTTGCTGATTCTCTAATCCAGCACCTACACCTGGTACTGTGGAACTAGGAGGAACACCCTTGCTCACCTCACACACAGAAGGAGCAAACTTTGCTCAACTCAAACTAGAACACTTTTCCAATACAACCATGAGTCTATTATATAGATCTCATCCAAACAATAATTAGACATGTAATTACAATAATTAGATCTGCAGCTCTCAGTCTAAAAATAGCTCTAGTCATGCAAACACTTGGTTCGTTAGCTAACTGCCCGTAATTAGCTCGCAGTCGAACCATACAGGTGACCGACGTCGGTCCCTGTCTGCCTGGAGGTGACCGACGCCGGCCGATCCCTGACCGACGTCGGTTTCTTCTCTTCACTATCCTGTCGACGTCGGCTGATCAGACCGACGCCGGTTGCTCTGACGCTCAGCAACCTTCAGCAACCCCTCCAATGGCCTTCTCCATGTCTGCATCAGTGAAGCTTTTAGCTCCACAACCTAACACCAAATATATAGTTGCTTCTCCTAAGCCATTTCCCCTAGAATACATGTCTATAAAGGAAATAAATTTCAAGTCAAAGGGACCTAGTGTTCCACCTAGCTTGGACTCAAATATAAATGAGATCACCGACACAGATCTAGGTCACACAGACCTAACAAATTTATAGAATAGAATAAATTCTAAATTCAATAATTATTATATTTAATGCATCTTCAATAGTAGGTTACCCAATGTGTTGAGAAGTGTTGCCATTGATGTTAAGGTTGATGTCATTGATGTTAAGGTGTATCTGGTGAAGATGCATGGTGATTGGTATTTGAGGTATGATCTTGTGTTCTTGATGTGAGTAGGAATACATATGACAAAATAGAATTTTAAGACAACCTAATGTCTCTTCTAATTTTTTATGTCAAGGTTGATTCCAAGGTTAAGGTCAACGTGAAGTTATCAATCTTGTCACAAAGAGGTATGATGTTCAAGTGAGAATTGAAGCATTTTTATGAGGCTCTAGGTCTGTATGAGGACATGAAATAATTTTGATCATTAATATATTATTTTAGTGGTGTGAGAGTGATGTCTAAAGAGTTTTCTTATTTGATATTATTGAGGTAAGCATGTTTGAGTACTAGTTCTTGAGTATAAGGTTTTAAACACTGTGAGAAGGTGTGCATAATGAAGTTTGGTGAAGTAAGTAAGCACAAGATTATTAGAGGTTATTTTTCATTGTGTGATCATGTAAGTAAAGTATATATACTTTTAGAAGTGTTTCAAGGTCAATTGTCAAGTTTCAAGTGATTAAGAAGCCTAGACATGACACTAGTCATGGCATGTAATATCCTTGTGATAAGGTATGCATCTAGTGACTTGGTAATATGACTGAAAAAAGGCATGATATGTTTTATAAGGTTGATTTATAATGTTATTAAGGCATAGAATCATCCATGAGATTCCCAGGGTGAGCCTACAGGGGTAGGACCTTCATATCAAGTCTGTACCTAGACCACTCCTATACCTTGCTTAGACTAATGAGGCATGCAAATTAGTTTTCAAGGAAAAATTTCAGATTTGAACATGGATATAGGTATGATATGTTTTTTAAATCATGTTCACAAATTTTGAGGTCATTGTTTGCAATAAAAGGCATAAAAAGTGATTTTTGAGGTCTCTCAAGTACACAAAATGAAGGCATGCAAATTCGAGAAGGACTTTAAGGTATTCATTGGCATGTGTAACCTATGAATGGGAAATTTATATATTAAGGATATATGGGTAAGGGTATTATATAATAAATACAAGCATTGGTTTTGGATTTATGGGGCAATCCTTTATGAACAATCGTTAACACCAAAACCTATGTTAAGCCTCTCTAAAACCCTAACAAGGACCCAATGTGAAATGTATTATTCAAAAAGACCAGAATGGTCTTAAATGAATATAAAAAATATTGGATCATGTATTAGAATCTAAAAGGTAGCTCTATGTGGTGGTGGTTAATAAAATGAGAGAGAAAATGCACAGATATAGGCTTGTTTGTGAAGAATTTACTGTAGCAATCAAAAGTTACATTAGTCCAAAAATTAAAATGGATGGAAGAAGGATCTAGAGACTAATAATACATTACCATAAAGGTTTTTGAATAATTTACACCCTTTTAATTTGCTAAACTGGTCATCTAAGTTAGCCATTCACTAATAGGTCAAATGGTGCAAATAGTGAAAAACCTAGGCAATAATGAGAAGATGATTAGGGATGTGTTATAATGATGAAAAAAAGTGCATGGAGATTTTTTTTAGGAATATTAATATATTTTCATGCTTGGAATAATATTTTGAGGTCATGTGTGTAGTGAAAAAATTACTTACAAGTTAACCTGTATGGTTGAGATGAGATAGTGAGATATAAGGTCATGAGATTGGTCTGCAAGACCAATATTTGCCATTTTAACATGTTATTTTTATATATTATAATAATATAATTATATAATAATTTCATATACATACAAAATAAGTCTTTTAAAATGGTCATACAATTTTTGGAAGTTTGAGTCACCATGACTAGTCTTTGAGAAAAGTTTGCAGTTCTAAGTGAAGAAGTTGCAGGAGTGTTTTTGAGGCTCTATGACCTATGTGAATAAGTATAATGAATATGGTGATATTATTTGTGACTTTAAATTATTATTAATTATTTTTTAAATCTTATAAGTTAGTAGAGGAGGTTGAAATGTTGAAGCCAAAATGGTTTGTCTGGTTTTAGTTTGATCATGTGTAGCGAGGTTAAAAGATTGGTATGCAAGACCAATATTTGACATTAGACCTTGCGATTTTTTTATTTGAGAGTGGTATAGAGATGTCAAATAATATTTTTAAAGTATAAGTGGTCATGGGAAGTGTATTTTTATGTGTTTAATATCGTTGTTCATGATTGGTTTTTGTAGTGTTATAGCAGTTATGAGTGGATTATTTGAAGAGAAGTGATTGAGTCATTTTGACCTAAGCTATGAAGTCTAAATAACATGGTGATGTTGTTAATGTCATGGATTTTATGTTCATGTGATCTATTTTCATAGTTGTGTGATTAAATATTGTACATGCTTCAATTATGTTTGGCAGACTTTCTATAGGTTCATAGGCATAATTGTGAACAGTGCTACAAGGAGTGTTCATGAAGGGGCAGGTGTTAAAAAGTGTTCTAGACCTTAGAAGATGTTTATTTGGGTATATTTTATCAATTTATGAAAGGATATTATTCATCAATGAAGGTAAATTATTCCAAGGAAGGCAAAGTGTAACGTGTTTTCTAAGGTAAACCTAAAGGAATTAGGTCTCCATGAGACCTAAAAGAGAAATGAGGCTAATGGAGTTACAATAGACCAAAAGAGAATAAATATTTGTTTTTATAATGTTTATGAGATGTCATGAGACCTTTTACATGGATTACCTAATTGGTTAAATGTTAATAGCTGACTAAGTGGCATATGAATAAGGAATGGTATATATACGAGGTAGTTTTAGGCATATTTTAGTAAGCAAAAGGTGCACAAATGATATAACACATTGTTGAGTATAAGGAGGTCTTAAAGAGAATTAGATGAATTTAGAGGATCTTTAATGAAGATATAAAAGTGTGTTTCATATGAATATCAAGGTGATATGACCTAATCTATCTTGAAGAAACCTAATTTAGTGAAGAGGTCTAGAAGGCAATTTGAGCGGGATAATAGTGTAAAGATTTGAAGAGGTGATCATAATCTAGTGGTTGAGAAATAAGGTATTATAAAGTTGATCAAATAAATTAGGTGTATGAGTTAGTGCTGATTCATCTAGGGATTTGGTGCCTCCTTGGAAGTTGGTGCTTGTTAAAGCCTATCTGGGTTGGTGCTTAACTAGTTGGGGTTGGTGCTCCATGTGGAGTTGGTGCTTTACTAAATTGTGATATTTTTAATTATAGTACTATAATCCATTTGTAAGGATCAATTATTTTTATTAATCTTGAGGGTTTCCCACATATATGATGTATTATCTTGTGTAATCTTATTTCAAGCTTGTATAGTTGATTTCTTATACATTGCTTGATCTATATGTTGATGTGATAGTTCATGTATGATAAGGTTGAATTAAAAGAAAGTTTTTAAGTGATTGATTAAACCCCCTCTTATTAATTTTTATTCCTATATTTTGTATCAGAGTAGGTCTTTTGAATTAGGCCTAACATCCTAAAGAAGATCCTAGAACCAAGGATGGCTAGTAGTCAAGTTCAAGGAGGTTTCTTTACCAGTAAGGATATATTAATTAGTTACACTAATTATATATTTTGGAGTATCAGTATGAGTAAATATATAATGTCAGTGAGACATGACATATGATAGTTATTTATGTATGGATACACTCCACCTCTTACACCACCAACTAGTATAACATGCAAGAAAGAAAGTGAGAGTAATCCCAAGGCAATGAATGCCATTCTATGTGGCCTATTAGAGGTATATTTTGTGAAGGTAATGTACTATGTGTTAGCCAAAGAGATATGAGATAAATTGAAGACTATCTATGAAGGAGACACCAAGGTGAAAATGGCCAAGTTTTAGACCCACCGAAGATAGTTTGAAAGTTTGAAGATGAATAAAGATGAAACCATTGCATCCTACCCGTTGAGGTTGATGAAGTGGTCAATGCCATTAGAGGATTAGGAGAAGTGAAAGAGTATAATTTTATTCAAAAGGTATTAATATCACTAACTCCTAAGTTTAACTCTAAGGTGTCTATAGTAGAAGAGATGCAAGATTGTCACAAACTAGATATGGATGGGCTTCATAGCATCTTGATTGCCTATGAGATGAGAACAAATGAAGGAAGACCTCCCAAAAAGGAAGCAACATTCAAATCTAAGAAGAAGTCAAAAGCCATTAAGGTCAAGGATGAGGTATGTTCAGATGTTGATGATGAAGAACTAATAGCCATGTTTTTTAGGAAATTGAGGTTTGGATCTGGTAAGTACATGGGTAAGTTATCTTTCAAATGTTTCAACTATGGTAAGATTAGTCACTTTGCATCTAAGTTTCCTAACAAGGATAAAAATGAGAATGATGAAGAACATGATGAACATAATGGATATGATAATAATCTTTATAATCCTGACAAAAACAAGAAATATTTTAGGAAGTATGAAGGTAGGAAAGGGTAATTCAAGAACAAGAGAATTTTCTATACCAAAGAAGATAATAAATCATTTGATGTAAGTTACAAAAGCACATATGATAGTGATGATGATAATAATAAACATGAATATAAAAATAATTAAACCTTATTCATGGCTATAGAAACAACCAATGAGGGTTTCTCAAAAGGGAAAGACCTTATGGATGATGAAGAATCAGATGAAGAAGAGGTTGAAGTGAACCTTGAGGAAGAATTGGTGAGTGATTTAGAGGATTTGAAGTTCAAAAGAAGGAAAAATCATAAATTGAAGTCATTAGTTAAGTATTATGAAGAACATATTAGTTTATTTGAGGAAATACTAAGACCTTCTGATAGTGATGATGACAATAATGAACATGAATATAATAATAATTAGACCTTATTTATGGCTATATAAATAACCAATGAGGATTTCTCAAAAGGGAAAGACCTTATGGATGATGAGGAATCAGATGAAGAAGAGGTTGAAGTGAATCTTGAGGTAGAATTGGTGAGTGATTTAGAGGAGTTGAAGTTCCAAAGAAGGAAAAATCATAAATTGAAGTCATTAGTTAAGTACTATGAAGAACATATTAGTTTATTTGAGGAGAGACTAAGTAACACATCCAAGAAATATGATGAGATCATCAATCAAATTGAAGCACATATGCTGATAGTCACTGGTAGCTTAAAATATAAAGAGAAAGAATGCACCAGGTATGGAACTAAAATAAAATCCTTGAAATCTAAATTGGATAAATAATATAACAATTTTAATACCTTTATGAAGTTTGAAAAGAGTACTAATGCTCTAGATAACATCTTGAGTAGTTAGAAGTCTGCAAGTGATAATACAGGTCTTGGTTTTAGAGAAGACTAGAAGGAGGCAAATCAAGTCAAGGATAAGGCTTATGAATATAAGAAGGTTAACATGAATAGACCAATTAGATGACCTAATGCTATGAGGTATGCTAATTCATTCAATGGTTAATGTTTTACATGCAATCAATTTGGTCATACAGTAAGAGAGTATAGAAGACACTCTAAAAATGAATATGCATGGGATTATTAAAGGAGTCATCAGTCAAGAGGTGTGAATGAGGTTTTTTGGTATAGTTGTTATAAGTTGGGGCACATTACAAGATTCTATCCCAATAAAGTTAAAAGGCCATCAAGTCAAAACAAGAGGTTTGAAGCCTCTAGAGTGCAAGAGAGAAGGCAAATGAATGTGTGGAAACCAAAGACAATAAAGGTAAGTCATGATCAATTTACAAGCCCAAGTGGATTATTTTCTATGGTAGAGCATACTTCAGATGTGAAATCAAGTCAGGAATGTTATCAACTCATATTATTGATCAAACAGTTGATGAAGAGGTCAATCCTAAGGTGAAAATCAAGATTAAAAGTTTCTTGAATGATATTTAGTCTTGTGAGAGCATAGAGATCTAGGAATCTCCTAAGTTTGTGTTGTTTTAGTGCCCTATGAAAAGGAGGGACTCCATTAGGCTTCATAGAGAAACTCTTTAGTTAATAGAAACATGGGAGATGCTTGATTTGAGGGAGATCTATTTATGTTGTTCATAAGCTCCAAGTGTAGTTATTGACAAGCATAAAACATGTAAGCAAAGTTGTTATATGTTACTAGCTATTGGTAGTTGAGCATGACTTGTGTTGCATATGGTTTGAAAATACTAATGACTCAATTAATGAGCATAAATTGTAAGGACAAAGGGGGTGATAATTAGATAATTCATGAGCTTCAAGAGTAGGTGTGTAGTATAAAGAAGGTATGCAGAATCATGAAGACAAGTTGGATGTTTATAAAGCTTGAATAGAAAAATGACTTTGGATATCTTCATCTCTATGGGATTAAGGTACATAAAGGAAGGTAAGTATTCTTATATATTTGAATCTAATTGAAGAAGATCTATGTAAGATAAGAACAAGTGAGATAACTTAGTGAGTTTAAGTTTTTATCAGTCACGTCAAGGTCAAGATGTGTGGTCTTGTGATATAAGATCATTTGAAGGAGATATGCATGGAGTAATAGGGAACATGTTTTTGTAATGCTTTATATTCTATGTATTAAGCCTTTGTTAAAATAAGGTCTAAGGATCAGGTGATAGTTTGTGAAAGACCCTTTATATTTAATGTCAAAGGGGGAGAAAGACTAGAATAGGAGAGATGAGAATGATTGAGTTATAGTATGTTTGCCATCAATGACAAAGGGGAAGTTTACTGAGAAGTGTTGTCATTGATGTCAAGGTTGATGTAATTGATATCAAGGTATATCTGGTGAAGATGCATGGTGAGTGGTATTTGAGGTATGAACTTGTGTGATTGATGTGACAAGGAAGCCATGTGATGATAAAATTTTAAGGAAACCTAATGTCTCTTATATTAGTTGATGCCAAGGTTTAGGTCAGCTTGAAGGTGTCAATATTATCACAAATAGGTATGATGGTCAAGTGAGAATTGAAGCATGGTTATGAGGTTATAGGTCTGCATGAGGACATAAGAGAATGTTTATTAGAATTCTTATTATTGAAGTGGTATGAGAGTGATATTTGAAGAGTGTTCTTGTTTTATATTATTGAGGTAAGCACGTTTGAGTACCAGTTCTTGAGTACAAGATGTTTTGAGAAGCCTAGTCTAGACCCTGTGATAAGGAGTGCATAATGAAGTTTAGTGAATTAAGTAGGTATAAACTTGTGAGATTTTGTTTGGAATTGTCTGATAATTTAATTAAAGTATAAATACTTTTAGAAGTATTTCAAGGTCAGTTTTCAAGTTTTAAGTGCTTAAGAAGCCTATATATGGCACTAGTCATGGCATGTAAAGTCCTTGTGAGAAGGTATGAGTATGGTGACTTGGTAATATGAATGAACAAAGGCATGCAAGGTTGTATAAGGTTTCTTGATCATTTGAGTAAGGTGTATAAACATCCATGAGAGTCTCAGGATGAGCCTATAGGGGTAGGACCTTTAGATGAAGTCTACACCTAGACCACTCCTAGACCCTGCTTGGTCTAATGAGGCATGAAAATCAATTTTAAAGACAAGTTTACATTTATGAGAAAGGAAAAAGGTATGATATGTTTTTTCAAGTATGTTCACAAAGTCTAAGCTCATGGTTTTTAAAAAAAGGCATGAATGATGGTTTTAAGGTCTCTTAAGTACATAGAATGGAGGCATGCAAACCCAAGAAGGACTTTAAGGTGTTTTTTGGCATGTGAAACCTCTGCATGGGAACTTATGTTGTTAAGGATATATGGTTAATGGTCCTAGATAATAACTAAAAGCATTGGTTTTGGATTTAAGGGGTAATCCTTTATGTATAATCATTAACATAAAAACTTGTGTTAAACCTCTCTAAAACCCTAAAAAAGACCTGATGTGAAATATTTTGTTAAAAAAATCCTAAAATATTCTAAAATAAATATAAAAAATATTGGATCATGTATTCAACTCTCCCAAGTACCTCTAGGTGGTGGGGGTTAATGAGAGAGAAAATGCACATATACAAACTTATTTATGAAGAATTTGTTGTAACAGTCAAAAGTTGCATTGGTAAAGAAAATAAAATGGATGAAAAAAAAATATATAGAATCCTAATACATTCCCATAAAGTTTATTTAAAATTTTCCACCCTTATAATGTGCTAAACTTATCATCCAAGTTATCCAGTCGCTAACAGGCCAAATTTTGCAAATAGTGAAAAACCCAAGCAACATAGAAAAGATGATCAAGAATTTGTTATCATGGAAAAATGATGAAAAAAGTGCAGTAAGGTTTTTTTAGGAATTTTAAGATATTTTAATTCTTGGAATAAGATTTTGAGGTCATATGTGTGGTGAAAAAGTTGCTCACAAGTTGACCTGTCTGATTCAAATGAGACATAGAGATATAAGGTCATGAGATTAGTCTACAAGACCAACATTTTTAATTTGACCATATTATGTTTATAAATAATAATTGTATAATTATCTCATAGGTTCATATAAATACATCATAAGTCTTTGAAAGTTGTCATACAGGTGTTGGAGGTCTGAGTCACCACAATTGGTCTTTGAGGAAAACTGACAGTTCTAAGTGAGCAAGTTGCAGGAGTGTTTTTAAGGATCTATGGCCTATGTGATGAAGCATAATTCATATGGTGATGTTATTTGTGACTTTAAAATATTTTTTAATTTTTTTATAAATCTTTGAAATTAGTATCATATATTTAGATGTGGAATCCAAAATGGCTTGTCTGGTTCTGGTTTGACCGTGTGTAGTGAGGTCAAAAGAATGGTTTGTAAGACCAGTATTTGATATTAGACCTTATGATTTTTTTATTTGAGAGTGTTTTATATATTTAAAAATATATTTTAAAAGTATCATTGGTCATGTTAAATGTTTTTTAGGTGTTGAAGATCAAGTTGTTTATGACTGGTTTTTGGAGTGTTTTGGCAGTTCTGAGTGGGATAATTACAGAAAAGTGATTGAGTCCTTTTGCCTTGAGCTATGAAGTATAAATCACATGGTGATGTTCTTAAGGTAATTTGATTTCTATTAATGTGATTTATTTTCATGTTTGTGTCACTAATTTGTGTACATTCTTTAGTTTTGTTTGACATACTTTCTGTAGGTTCACAGGCTTAATTATGAATAGTGCTACAAGGAGTGCTCATTAAGGGGTAGGTGATAAAAAGTGTTATAGACCTTAGAATATGTTTATTTGGGTTTTTTTTATTAATTTATGAAAGTATTTTTTTCTTTAATGAAGGTAAATTATTCCAAAGAAGGCAAAGTGTAACTTATTCTCAAGTAGGCCTAATGGAATTAGGTCTCCATGAGACCTAAAAGAGAAATGAGGTATAATGGAGTTATGACAGACTAAAAGGGACTCAGTATTTATTTGAATCATATTTATGATATGTCATAATACATATTACATGGAAAAACTAAGAGGTTAAAGGTGAATATCCAATTAAGTGGCATATGAAGAAGGAATGGTATATATACAAGGTAGTTTTATGCCTATTTTAGTAAGCATAAGGTATGCAAATGATATAACACTTTGTTGAGTATAAGGAGGTCTTAAATACAATAATAGGAGTGCATAAGATATATAATGAAGATATGAAAGTGTGTCTTCATATTAATTTCAAGGTCATATGACCTAATATGTCTTTAAGAGACCTAATTTAGCGAAGAGGCCTAGAAGGCAGTTTGAGAGGGATAAGAATATAAAGAGCTGAAGAGGTGGTCATAATATATTGGTTGAGAAACAAGGTTTTCATAAGGCTATCAAAGTAATTAGGTGGCTAAGTCATCTAAGGGGTTTGTGCCTCCTTTCAAGTTGGTACTTGTTGAAGCCTAACTGGGTTGGTGCTTAGCTAGTTAGGGTTGGGATCCATTTGGAGTTGGTGCTTCAAAAAATTGTGATATTTTGACTTATAGGACTATATTCCATTTATGAGTCTCAGTAGGTTTTCTTCCCCTTGAGGTTTTCCCACATATATGATGTATTATCTTGTGTAATCTTGTTTCATTCTTGTATGGTTGATTACTTATGCATTACTTGATCTATATGTTGATGTGATGGTTTATGTATGCTAATGAGGAATTGAAAGAAAGTTTTTAAGTGAATGATTCACCCAATCATATTAATTTTGCTTCTAACACTAGGAAACAACTTTCCCACTATTAGTATAGATCCCTAATCTTGTTTTCACAATGACAAAACACTATGATGGTTAGAAGAGGGAGGTGGTGAATGATAAAGGAGAGAAGATTATAACTCTAGACCCTAATTTCATAGGTACCGTGTTATTGATTCCAAAATACAAAAGCTATATAGATATAACCCCTGACTCTTCAAAGATGTTCTATCAAGATAACAGTACTTCCTATCTATGGGTTCTAAATAAATAATGGCTAAAAACCTCTAGACCTATATCCAAAAGAATTCCTAAAATTTTAGCTAGGATAGACTTCAAAGATAAAGTAGGAGACATTATATACTCTTGCATATATTTACAGGGAACCCAAATGCCAAGAATTATTAGGATTGGATGTACCAGTGTATCTAGGTGATCCATCAAAATAAACACTATATTTAATGGGCCCAGTTGATTTTTAACTCCATTCACAAATAGTTGATGGAAGTCCAAACTACAAGCAAGTTTTGTATGACCTCATACCTAGTCTATATACTAGAAAAAGGGAGGGCTTTCCCAAGATTGAATATAGTGCCCGATAAAATGAACAAGGTCTTTAACTACTACCTTAACCTCATTATTGAGGCAAGCAAATAATATTTAAGAAGGGTCAATGATGCTCTCATAGACTGCATCATAATTATGTTTGAAAAAGAGATATAAAGGATAAGTGTTTATGATGCTGCAACAACTAAAATTATAAATTGGGGGTCATTTTTCATTCAAATCCCAACATATTCATACATTAGAGTTAGTAATTTCAGTGGCTATCCTTACACCCTTCCTAGGTATGTAAGCAAAAAATGGGTCTTAATGAAACTTATGAGGTAACTTGTGGAAATTCATAAGTCCTTATCAAGCAGGCATAAGGTAGGGATCTATATACACATAATATTCTCAAACTTTTATTGTTTACTAACACTTCTTATCTTGCAAGAACCTATCGTATCTCAATATTTATGAGTGTATGCCTTAAGGGGTGCACTAGGAAAGGGGTGGGTAGACTATCAGTTCTTCATAATATTGTTTTTCCTTTTGCCACTTTCCATCTACACTCTTTCTTCCTCAAACCTTAAACCCTAAGATTATTTATATCTTTCGTATCCATTCCAATCATTGTCATGCTTTATTCCTTCATTTCTTGCCTTGTTACCCTTTGGACCAGTTTAACAAACTAGGTTGACCTACTGACCTAGTGTGTTTTGGGGACACTTTAGTTCTTTTGGTTTGTTAGCCTCTCAATTGACCTAACACAGACCTAGTGAGTTAGCCCAAAAACATGCTAGGTTGACCTGATCGACCTAGTACAGTTGACATGTCCAAAAAAATTTAGGGTAAGATCCTACTATATATATAAGGTCATTTACCACCATTTCAGAATAGATAGTTGAATTAAGCAAATAATTATGAATGAACATCTGCTTATTGACCATTCTACTTGAGGAATAAAGCTTTAGGGCTCAATACTTTATTTAGAGCTTCATTCTTATCTTGTGGAGAAGTATTTTGGATGCTTAAGTAGGTTGTGTAGCCTAGAGATGATTTACCTCGATTATTTTTACAAACCACAATAATTTCTTATGAAATACCTTGGTGAAGGGAGAGATTGAGGCTTGAAAGGTTCATCTTCAAAGGTAAGTATTCCTAACTTTATTTATCCTTTATAAGAGTAGATAGATAATTCAGCATGTATTATTCTTTATCATGTATTAATATTTTATATACATTAACATGAGTATATGTCTTCTATGCATGTTTAGTTTAGTTATTATTTATTTGTTTTTGTTCTAACCTCCACTTTGTACCACAAGATTTGGTGCACACTAGATTAGTTTACTTTTATTATTAATAGAATAGTTTACTCTCTTATTTGTTAGCATAAGTGAAATATCAAATCATAGGACTCTTTTATAGTTGTTGTGCAATTGTGTTAAATTATAGGATTTGGAACCCTTCCTAGCATGATTCGTTGTGACAAGTGATACAAGTGATCCCCTAATTGGGTCTAACAGATCCCCATATTGGTCATGCTCCTGATTAACAAGTGTATACCCAATAATAAATGTGGGTGTGCTCTATCTTATCTGATCTAAGATTAATTCATGTACACCATGCAATTTTGATTACATACATTCTGGTGAACCCAACATGAAACTAACCCTTATAGGATTTTTCTCATTTATTTTCATTCTTTTTCTCATCATTTCTATCATATATTTTGACATACTAGTTCATTTCTGTCAATCTAGTTATTTTTATCTATGCATATGAACAAACAACTAGATTGATCAACTTGACCTAGTACAGGTTTTTAACACTTTTTAGACTTCTATTTTAGCCTACTAGGTTGACCAAGTCAACATAGCACATTTTTAGCCACTTTATAGTAGGTTCTTATACATCTTGATTGATCAACTTGATCTAGTACAAGTTTTAGTTTTCTATACTTCTAGATTAGCCTACTAGGTTGACTAACTTGACCTAGTGCATTTTCAGACATCTAGTTCAGCATACTAGGTCAACCAGGTCAACCTAGTACATTTTAAGCACTTTTTTAGTAGGTTCGTATATAACTTAATCAATTAGCTTGACCCAATTCTATAGATTGGATCAATTTTATCCAAGGTTCTTGATTATCAACCTCCTTCATTTCCATCTCTAAACCATCAAGGTCAGTCTTTTTTTCTCTATCTCTTTTTGTTCTGTACTTTCCTTTTAAGTTTGTAGTCTTCAAAAATGCCCCTATACAACCAACTAGATTGACCTGGTCGATGTATTTTTATGTTATATGTGCTATATGAAATAACTAGGTTGACCTGGTTGACTTTGTAAGTTTTCTAGACTCTATCTTCAATAGTACTATCTCAACCCTGTCGACCTAGTTCTATATGTCATGCATATAGTATCTTCACTATACCTTGTTTCAATGTTGAAATTTACCTTGTATGTTAATCACATCTTATCTTTTAGTTGTTTTCATGCTTAGAGTAGTTCACATAGTATAATTAAGAGATAAAGAGGGAACAAAAACCTCTTAATTATACTATGTGAACTACTCTAAGCATGAAAACAACTAAAAGATAAGATGTGATTAACATACAAGGTAAATTTCAACATTGAAACAAGGTATGGTGAAGATACTATATGCATGACATATAGAACTAGGTCGATAGGGTTGAGATAGTACTATTGAAGATAGGGTCTAGAAAACTTACGAAGTTAACCAGGTCAACCTAGTTATTTCATATAGCACATATAACATAAAAATACATCGACCAGGTCAATCTAGTTGGTTGTATAGGGGCATTTTTGAAGACTACAAACTTAAAAGGAAAGTACAGAACAAAAAGAGATAGAGAAAAAAAGACTGACCTTGATGGTTTAGAGATGGAAATGAAGGAGGTTGATAATCAAGAACCTTGGATAAAATTGATCCAATCTATGGAACTGGGTCAAGCTAGTTGATTAAGTTATATAAGAACCTACTAAAAAAGTGCTTAAAATGTACTAGGTTGACCTAGTATGCTGAACTAGATGTCTGAAAATGCACTAGGTCAAGTTAGTCAACCTAGTAGGCTAATCTAGAAGTATTGAAAATAAATCCCCTTTTTACCATCTTGTTTGCCATTTCTTGGTTCTTTATATTTATTCATTTTTCATGTTATTACACATTTTCCAGCTTGAATTAGTGTATATTACATTTTTGACTGATTATATTTTTTCAAGTCTTTTTGCCTATTTATTTTTAACCATGCATGTGTTTTTCATAATTCTAGAAAAGAAACCACACCACATATATTTCCTATAACATATACAACAAAGCTAAACACATGTGCTAGAAAGAAATATATCCAAAGCATCCATAACCTCAACTATAATGGACACACACAACCATCATAAAGACAACATACACAACCAACACCAATATGCTAAAATGATACATCATATATATATCTCAAGAGTTTGATACAACATATACAATGCTCTAGCTTTAGGGCTTAGCTCCATCATGTCTATCTCATGGCCTAGCCATGCTACCTACTGAGGCCTCAATTTGACTCCTCCAAATGGTATGTTGTAATGAGGTAGTTTAAGATCTCTATCCCTCTACCTATCCCTATATACATGCTATCTATACCTATGCCTATACCAACTTAGTCTAGGTCATTTCATGTGCCTACATCAGCTGGGTCTGCATCATCATATATGCCTACATCATTTATGTCACTGTGTCTAAATGCTCAACTCTCTCTTTAGCTAGGGCTTGCCAGGCCTACCTCTCCCCTGTACCCATCTCTACTAGTGGTTTCCCTCTTTATCTCTTTATCCTTATCTACCTCACAACCTCTCTTTCTAGTCTATACTAGCTCACCTAAGCTAGGGTAGATGGTACACTCATATCCTTTAGTATTATGGGGTCGTGCATATGTAGAGTCTCATCTCGGATCTCATTGAGTGATCCCACCACTAGGGACCCCCATATCTCCTTCTCATCCTTAGGTATGCCCAAAAATCATACCAAATGGATGTTAGATCACTATCATATCTCACAATATCCATCTATCTATCTATTTCCAAACTTAAGTAATAAATCAATCATATTTTTCTTACCTAGTTGTGTCTCAGCTCCTATAGTCTTGCCATCTATGTGACCACCTAGCATAGTCTCCCCATCTACGTGGCTTCCTAATACCTCCTCTATAGGTTACTTCGTCAATTTGAACCTAGCTATCATGACTCACGTCTATCGTAGCCTACACCTAAGTGGTCTCTCTCTCATTTGTCTCTCCTCTATTGACTTGCTAAGGATGTCATGGTTTTTGCTCTCTCCTCTTACCTCTATCGATGTCATGTCCTCAGTGGTTATAGCTCATCTCTCTATGGAGCTAATGGAGGTACATTTGGTATCTCTGCCTCCACCTCCACCTCCTACTCTACCCCTCATCATGCCCAACTAGTCCATTGTCACTCCTGGGATGGCCTTAATGTTGGTCTCATTATCAATGGTCTGAGTCCCCTCTTTCCTCATGGCTCTCTCACATGGTAAGTCCACTACTCATCCATGAGTATCAATGTCATTAGATGAGGCAGACCCATCTACCTTAGCACCCATCCCATTGGATGTGGCTCTCTCCACCATATATAGTGTCTTATCACCTCTCTACTCTCTAGCGCTAGTCTAACTATGTGTCAACTCTCCCATGTAGTCACTAGTTGCTCATATGATCACCATACTATGTTGGTGTATCTCAAAATTTGTAGCACTGGCACATGGGGAACATCCTATGCTACCTAGTCTTCCCTCCATCTCCTCACCCAAGGTAACCTATCATCAATCACATGGGGTAACCTAATCGACTAATACATAAGAAATCTCTCATATATCCATGATGTCAGTAGTATGATCATTCCCATGGTCTTATGTCCTTTAGCCCACATCTAAAATAAATCATAAACAAGCTAGACCTAGATGATAGAGCCTAGATCATATAATACTCCCTCCTTTAGCATCATCCTACTTAAGGCTACCATGTATAGTGGTACCTTACCATCTAACTTGTGATAGAGCACTCACTATGTCATAAAGCCTATCACCACCTTCTAGAGATCCAAAATCTATGATATATACACATCATCCATACTCACTCTCCACCCCAAAATTATTATCTCTAAGCCTATAACCCACATGGATAAGACTCTCCTCTCCTCTATGCTGTCTGGTATCCCTATGGTCATTGGTGCTCCAACTATAGGTAGTTTAAGGATGGCATGGACATCCTCTAGTGTGATAACCATCTTTATCACATCCCCATCCACCTCCCATCTGAAGGTGTTAGTCAATCATTCCTAGCATCCCAGTAATATGATAATAGGTCAACATTAAGGGGGATCTTATACATATCCAATATACCTCATAGATCCATGGCTATCAGTCCAGCTCTATCTCCATCTTTCAACCTATCGAACAAATCTAAAAAATAAGACATGTCTAATAACCTCTAAAACCATGACGGTCTTTGAAATCAAGAAACAATAAAGGATGTATTAGTTCCTTCATGTCATCTATAATCACAATACATTATTTATACATTTTATTTTTTAAAATAAAAAACAAGTATAATTTATTCATTTTTATCCATTTATCCTATTTTGGTCCCTCTTGCCCTTCTTTGGTAATTTTAGGCGATTCTAGCCCTATTTTGACTTCCTACATGCTTTTTCATGATTATTTTGGTTCCTTGATAACCTAGTTTGACCAAAATTTCCCTATTTTTGTCATAGTTGACTTCAACTTCTAAGTCAACACTATTTTTTCCCCTCCTTGGTTCTAAGTTTTCATTTTGGCCCTTATGAACTAGTTTTTCACTTTATTTTAGGTCTTAGCTTGCAGATTACACTAGGTCAACCTATACCTACTAGGTCGACCATATGGATTTTTACCCAGATTTAACCTACTAGGTTGACCTGGTTAACTTAGTACATTTTGTGTGCCTACCTAGTATATTTTGTTAAAAATGTGCATTTTTCTTATTTTTTCCCTATTTCCTTCCAACCCATTTCCTATCTTCTTATTTGATACCCTTAAAAACTAAGTTTGTTCAATTTTTACATATATAAATGCTTCAAATCATTTTTTTTCTAAAAATTCACTTAATTTAATACAAATTTCAAAAACTGGTTTGAGATCCATAGTTGCATACCTATAGTGCACCTGCTACCACCTCTAGGTGTCCCCCTAGTCTAACATGTCATCCTCTCGACATCCTAGCCTTGTTTTATCTTATAACTCTCTTTCCTCTCTTTCAAAATTCAAAAATTCCAAATGAATTCTCTGTTTCCTATTTAAAACCACTTTTCAACATTTCAAATTCTTCAATTATTTTCCTTCAGATTCCTTATTTTGCTCATATCTTTATTTTGCTCATCCATTTTACAAACCATAAAATGCATTGGATTCATGGTGATGTAGAGATTATTTTCCACTACTATATGCCTATCTTCAAAAAATTTCAATTTTTGGATATTTTTTGCACTAACTTCTATAGGTTCACCTAGTGTGATTTACATTGGATGCCTTCACTTTCTTGTAGTCTTCTTCTTTATCTACAATATTAAGGTAAGTTAAAGGTATGTGTTTTTCAATTATATTCTTTCATTTATCTTATTTACTTCTTATTACAACATATTTAGCATCAACATTATGTGTTATCATGTTCTATCTCTGAAGCACCATCCCATGTTGCACTTATGTGACATGTGATGAGCTTTAACTGGGGCATATGCATACATAATGTTTTAAAATTTTTATTGATTACTAACACTTCGTATCTTTTAAGAACCTATCAAGTCTCAATCTATTTGAGTGCATGTCTTAAGGGGTGCACTAAGAAAGGGGTGGGTAGACCATCAGTGCTTCATAAGATTATTGTTCCTTTTTCCACTTGTCATTTACACTCTTGCTTCCTAAAACCTTGGACCCTAGGCTTGTTTCTCTCTTTCCAATCCATTCTAGTCATTGTCATGCTTTATTCCTTCATTTCTTACCTTGTTAGCCTTTTGACCTATTTAAACAACTAGGTTAACCTGGTTGACCTAGTGTGTTTTGGGGATACTTTAGCTCTTTTGGTTTGTTATCCTCCTAACCGACCTAGCACAAACCTAGTAAGCTAGCCCAAAAATGTGCTAGGATGACCTGGTCAACCTAGTACAACTGACATGTCTAAAATATTTTAGAGTTATATCTTATTATATATACAAGGTCATTTACCACCATTTCAAAAGAGAGTTGAATTAAGTGAAAAAGTGTGAATTAACATCTTCTTATTGACCATTCTACTTGAGGAATAAAGCTTTAGGGTTCAATACTTTCTTTGGAGCTCTGATCTTATCTTGTAAAGAAGTATTTTAGATACTTAGGAAGGTTGTGTATCCTAGAGCTAATTTATCTTAGTTATCCTTACAAACCACAATAATCTCTTGTGAAGCACCTTGGCCAAGGGAGAGATTGAGACTCGACTGGTTCATCTTCAAAGGTAAGTATTCCTAAATTTATTTCTTTTTTGTAAGAGTAGATAGATAATGTAGTATGTATTATTCTCTTCCATGTATTAGGATTCCATATATATTGATGTGAGTATATGTATCTTATGAATATTTAGTTTAGTTGTTATTTATTTGTTTTTGTTTTAACCTCCACTTTGTGCCACAAGCTTTGGTGTGCACTAGATTAGTTTACTTTTCTTGTTATTAGAATAGTTTACTCTCTTATTTGTTAGCATAAGTGAAATATCAAATCATAGGATGCTTTTAGGGTTATTATGTGATTGTGTTAGACTGTAGGCTTTGGAACCCTTCCTAGCATGATATGTTGTGACAAGTGATACAAGTGATCCCATAATCATGTCTAGCAGATCCCCATATTGGTCATGCTATCACTTAATAAGTATATACCCAATTAGAAGTGTAGGTGTGCTTTATCTTATCTGATCCAAGATTAATTCATGTACATCATGCAATTTTGATTCCATATAGGATCCACTTCCCTATCAATATAATAAGATACTCCTGGCCTTCCCTATCAAAAGCTGAATGTGTGAATGCCAAGATGACTCAAATGACCTTAAGAGGTCTCGATGTAAGGCCATTCTATGATGTGAATGGACATATTACCAGTATAGTAGGTGTCACAACATATTCCCACATTCATTTTTATGAAGATTACTAGGAAGATATATAGGATGATGAGGAAGTAAGGTTGAGAGATTATTCTAGGATGACTCTAGAACAAATCAAAACCTACAACATGGCACTAGTATTTGAGGATTTTAAAGATGATGAGTCACCAGTTGACAGGGTGTATTATGATAATAAAATATATCTCCAACCTCTTTCACTAGTTAGGTGGTCTATACTTGAATCCTCATCATTGATGGATAGGACCACCTAGGTTATAAATAGAAAAATAAACTTGCTAAGGAACAAAGGGGTCGAAATAACCAAAGAGACCCTGATTATTAATGATAAGTTGAGAGAAGTGAAGGATAAGGGTGTGGAAACAAGAATAAAGGGTCCCAACAGTGGAACCTAATTAGACTAGGGCTATAGGCTAGTTATGTCACATAAGTGGAAGTAGAAGTAGAAAGAAAAAAGGGGACTTTCCAATAGCTAACAGATAATAACACAACTAATGGATCAACCAATGTCAACTTCTATAGAGGACACAAATACTATTCAAATGACATAAATAATTCCCCCTCCTATCTCTACTATTAAACCAACCACAATACTCCTCCCTCCTATTTATAATACCTGGTCAGCTCAAGTAATTGCCCCTCCTATTTCCACTAGCCCACCAATGCAAGTAATTACACCTTTATCTAATCCACCATTGCAAGTAACTCTCTTAGAAAAAATCCAATCAATATAGTTAAACACTCAAACTCCACCTTCATCTCCCTATTATACAATCACTTCCACCTCATCCCCAATATCCACTACCACCCAATTAATAATTAATACCACCCAATAATACATGGCTATGGTCTTAATCATCCTAACTGTGATCCCACTAGCCATCCCAACCATTTGGATAGATGCATAATTAATTTCATCTTCCATCACACTCCCCATTTCATCTGCTCTGAGTGTTCCCACCATGTTGATTGATTCATTTGCTACCTTGGATTCCACCTAGAATTCCATAGGTTCCCCTATTCCAACTACCCATGCCTACCTTTCCACTTGTATCACTTACAACTTTCACACCCCTAGTAAACACATCTATACCCACTTTACCCATAAAGTACCTATTCATTCCATTCTCATAGTAACTACTAGTGTATCAACTTTAGCTATGGATTTATTTATGATAGTGCCAGATTCAAAGGTTAACACTCCAAGTTGGCTAACATAATTAGTGTTGAAGAAGCATAAATAAATGGTGTCTCCCAACACTCTAGAATTTGGTCTATTAAAGGCATCCAAAATATTAAAGACAGGCCCTACAACCATCTTTAAAATATCATATAATGAAATGGGGGAAAGATATGTGGAAATAGCATCCCCCTACTAGATAAACAAAATAAAGATCTAGTGGTGGGGGATTATCAAATATCTAAAGTTCACCTAGGTTGTCTGATAAGAGAAAGGCTAAAGTATGATGTTTAGTAAAGTATCAACTCTCTTTTTGAGAATATGGATAGTGATAAGGTCACTAAAGATGAACTAACAATAAAGTTGAGTAGTTGACAACTACCTTAAGGAAGTTCATCGAGCTAGTATCCCAACCAACTCAATTTCTTGCTCAATTCCCTAACAAAGAGACATTCGAAGTAATGACAGAGATTGGTACCATGAAAAGGGACATAAAAGACTAGGATAATGAAATCATAACAAAAGGAAATAGAGTGATAGAGCTGGAAATAGACTATTACAAGACTCTGAAGGATGATCATGCATATTTGAAAGTAGAGATAAGAAAATATGAGGAAGAGATTGAAAGATTGAACCTATTCTTTCCAAAATTTTAGGCTATTAACCTATTTGAGATTGATACCCTCATATAAAAAAATATATTGAAGAGTTATACAGAGCATGAAGAGTTGGATAGGGCAACCCATTTCAAAATCAAGATACTAATTGAGAGTATTAATATGCAAAAGTACATGTGACAAGGCCAAAAATATAATTTATGACATTGAAGATTCACTTGGTATATTATCACGTGAAGCAACATATCACCAAGATCAACCAATTTGGTTCAAAAATTTCAAGACAAATTCAAAGGGGTACTCAAGAGAGAATCAACATGGGATATGACTTTCAACTTGAGTTCCATCCACCTATTCATTAGGTATCACAATACACTGGATCAGATGAGAAAAGACACTCAAGTCTATAGAGTTACATTTAGGCAGCAATTTAAAGCAATGACAAAATATGAGATCAATAACTTTTACACCCTTGGTCCTAATGAAGAATGCCTTCAAGAGTTCTTCAGTAGCTTTGATGCTTATATCAAGAAGATACAAGCAAAAAAGGACAAGGAATCTTCAGAGGTCATGTTTGTGGATTAATTTTTCAATTGATTGTAATTTTTTTTATATAATTATATTATTTGTTGTAAGATATATTGTAAAGTTGTAAGTTTTAAATTGTACTTATCATTTTTATAGATATTTTGAGAAAAATCCACTTGTAATTTTCAAGTATCTTTTTGACAGGGTTTAGTTTTAAAGTGCAAACTTGTAATTCACACTTTTCCTTTTGATAAAGTTTGAATTGCTTAACTTGAAAACACTCATGTTTTAATTTACACTTTCCATTTTGTCAAGATTGAATGACTTAAAAAGTTGTAAAATTCTTCATTTCAAATTACAAATTAGATTTTTTAAGTTATAACCTAAAATATCTAAAAGCATCCAATGTTTACCAAGTATTGATTCATTGTGGCACCTCATTCTTTGGGAGAGATAACATCAGCACAACTCAAAGAAGAAAGGGTTTGACTGGAAGATTTTAATGGATTTATCTACTCCTCCAATACTTGTTGAAGTGCCCAATAGTTTCATGCTTCTTTTCTAGTCATCTACTCCACTTAAGATGGCATTCCAGCTAAAAGAGGGGGATGTTTGCATGAAGTTTCTTGGATTTTATTACTTTAGAATTGGGCGTAAGGTTTTGTTAACTCTTCTCTTTCAAGGGTGTATTTTTATATAAATATGGGTACCCTAGCATAGCCCATCTATCTTTTTATTGTTAGATTAATTACTGTACCTTTGAAGAATTAATTTACATGTTGTAACCTGGAGAAAGTGAATAGACTAATTTTTTGGATTCCTTGTGTTGTGTCTTCTTTGTGTATTTATGAATATTTGTCAAGTTTGTTTGCTCTAATTATTGTTTCAGTCATATAGATTCATCTATGGTATTATTTATGCCCTTTTGAAAACTTGTTGATAAAAATAAAGAAATATGTACATTATTTGATAAAGATTCCATATTACCTTTGATCTGATATTTGTGAAATATTATGCTTTAATAAACTCAACATATTAAAAATTCAACTTTGTTCAAATAAATCAAGCATTAATTTCCACTATATTATTTGGTTCAATCACCATGGTCATTTACCAGTTGTACTAATCATAGTGAAAGGAAGCTGACCTTATTTGGTGGTTCACCTCAATTCACCAAGGTTATCTATCTTTGAGGTGATCCCATTGTGTCATTATATTTTCCATGTGCTACAACTCGCGTTACTCAAAATAAAATAAATAATAAATGGATGCAAAATCTAAGTGATAATAGTTCTTCAAATTGACAATGAATGTGAATATTTCAGCAATAGATTTGAGTAGTTTTGCACCCAAGAGGGGATTAATTTACTATGGATAATTACATATAGTCCTTCATAAAATGAAGTTGAAGAATGCAAGAATAGATCCTTGAAAGAGATGGCTTATTGTATGATTCACTCTAAGTCCTTGGCACCTTAGTATTGGGCCATATTCATTAATTGTGCTTGTTATATTTAGAATAGGGTTCTTCACAAAGATTCAAAAGGCATAAAAACCTTTGAAGTTTGTAATGGAAAGAAAACTAAAGTTGAGTAGTTTAGGGTTTTTGGATCTCTAAATTTGGCACATATACCAATGAAGATATGCAAAGTTATGAAACCTCAGTCCAAGCCTTGCATCTTTATAGGTTATCTAGATGGTGTTAAAGGGTACCACCTTCTACATCTAACCACACATGAGTTGTTCATAGAGAGAATTTTTCACTTTTAGGAGAGTCACAAGGACTCAACACTTGACACTTATTTTCATTCATTAGATTCACTTAGACTTGATGAATTTTATTTTGAATTAGATCATCCAGAGTAGGTTATTGAATAGGGTATTTTTCTTCTTCTTCTAGTTTTGATAGTGAGGGAAGTGATGGGGAGTCTTCTAGATCCACCTCTAGTCATGTTTCAAAGGATGAGGAGTCAAGACTTAACTCACCTACATATGGGCCCCTTTGGGATAGGTAGACACTTCAAAGTGCATGAACTTGGGTAAGGGATCTAGAAGATGATAGAAATATTTAGGCAAATTATCAAAGTGATCCACATGATTTATTTGCTTTAGTTTTAGATCCAAAAACATTCTAAGAGGCTTCAAGCATACCTGAGTGGGATAATGTTATGTAGGAAGAATATTATTCCTTAATAAAAAATCACACTTGGGATTTGACTTCACTTCCTAAGGGAAGTAAGATGGTTCGATATAGGTGGATTTATCAGACCAAGTTTGAAGCATATGGGTCAGTCAATTAGTACAAAACATGATTGGTCACCAAGGTTTTTTCATAGGTAGTTGACATTGACTACTTAAATATATTTTCACCTATTACAAAAATGACTTCGATATAACTCACACTAGCTATAGCTACATCACATAGTTGGGATGTATACTAGATGGATGTGAAGAGTGATTTTCTTCACAGATAACTTGAGGAGGAGATCTACATGTAACAACCACCTAGGTTTGTTCAAGATTTATCCTCAGTTTGCATACTTAGGAAATCCATCTATGGCCTTAAACAAGCCCCTTGGGCTTGGTACACTAAGATGGATTCCTTCCTCCTTACTTCAGGTTTTACCAGGTGTCATTTAGACCCCAATGTATACTTATTATGGGAAGATGGTTCTTTATTAATATTGGTCCTTTATGTTAATGATCTTTTGATCATTAGGAGTTCCTTATCATCTATTATTACGGTGAAGACAAATATATAGGATAGATTTAACATGATTGATTTAGGTCTTTTACATTACTTCCTTGACATCAAGATGTCACAGTCTAATTCAAGGATTTCACTTGTACAACCCAAGTATGGTCTCAATATTTTGGCTTGATTTCACATGGATAATTGCAAGGCATCTCTGACTTCATTTCTATTAGGAGTCAAACTTGAGGCTAACTATTCTACACCTTTGGTTGATACCAATCAATATTGATAGCTAGTTGGTAGCCTAATTTATCTAACTCATACTAGGCCTCACATTTCATAAGTAGTAGGCATTATTTCATGATTCATATAGGAACCCCATGAGTTTCAATGGAAAGTATCCAAGTAAATACTCCATTACATTTAAGGCTCTTAATGATTCAAGATTTAGTACAAATTTAGCACAAAGGTTAACTTGGTTGGTTTTTTAGATTTAGATTGGGCTGATGATACTCAAAATCACAAGTCCACTTTAGGTTAAAGTTTATCTTTAGGATTTGGTCCTATCAGTTAGTCTAAAAAGAAGCAAAATGCTATTGCCATATCATCCATAGAGGCAAAGTACAAGGGAGTTGTTAATGTAATTACTAAGGCTATTTGGATTTAGGGGATTCTATCCAAGTTTTGCATTCCTATCAGGCAACCCACCATCACTTATTATGACAAGCAAAGCACTATACAAATATGTAAGAATCTAGTTCAACACCAACAAACCAAACACATTGAGATTCACATGCATTTTATTTGGGAACTTATCATGGTCAGGTCATCAACTTGATATTTTTCTAGTCTTCAGAGTAGGTTGTAAATATATTTACCAAACCCTTCATTGAGAACAAGTCCATTCATTATGATCTCTTCTTGGGGTATAGTCTACATCAACAATAACATAATCTTTTTTTGGGGGGGTCTTCTACCCTCTTCAATTTTTATGTCTCTCTTTTATGGGGGGAGTTTTTTCCTATGGGTTTTCTCCTTTTCTCTGCTTTATGAGAGATTGATTTGTACATGGGTACCTGATCAGGCTTAGTTGCTAATACCCATTTTTATTTTACATTGCCTGCCTAAGTTGTGATTATGGGGGGTGTTAGTATAGGTATTTATTTTATTATATTTATTTATTTAGGAATATTATATTTACTCACATGGAATTTTCCTACATGTAGGGATATGCTTGCTTAGGTGGAGTTAGTGTGTCATAAGTGTCATAAGTTTGACTAAAAGACTATGATGTACTCCTTTTACTAAATTTTTTGGAGGATTTTAACTTCTAATTTGAGCTCCTTTGGCCACCTTTTGTGGAGGAGTTACACCTCTATTCTAGGGAGTCTTTGACCACCATTTGTGGAGGAGTTACTTAACACTCCTATATGTATGATTCATTTAAGGAGATTTCTTACTGAATGAATTTTTGACTTTCTCCATTTTGGTCATCTTGTGTAATACTTGTATTCTGATTTCATTCTTGCTTCAACTCATTGTTGGTGTACACTCATGTTTGTCTTGTGTGACCATTAGAACTTTGCACTTGGTTTAACTAGACCTATATCAAACTCTGATAAAATTAACCTAGGTAAGTCCTTAAAAATTCAACTCATAGAGCCTTACTTGTGAAACATGTTTTAGTCTTCATTTATACTTGAACTGATGATTGATAAGTCTTACTCTATCAAACCTAATTACTTTAGGTATTTGAAGCATAATTCTAGGCTTATAATTCATGTACTATGTTTTGAGTGAATATAAGTTTCTAGCACTTGAACTTAGGATGTTTAAAAATGAGACTTGATGTCAAGGTACAATTATATTCTTAAAACATCATTTGACTATAATTGTTCAATTATAACTAGGAAAACCTATTTTTCTTAATTTTCATTTTATTATTTATATTCATTAAATAATGAAGATAGTCTTCAAGAAATCTACAAGCCAAAATATGTATGTCATGATTTGATTCATCATGATTCTTCAAACTCAATCCCATTTGTTTTCTAAGGGATTAATGTCTCTTTGAATTGAATTTTACTCAATTTTAATCAAGTCCAAAGTTAAATTAAGCTTTATACTTAAAATTTTGAATTATACGTATTTTGGTTTTTATGGATAAAAAACAATCTAAAGGTGATGATTTTATCTCAAATTACTTAAAAAGTTTATGAATTAAAGTTATGTCTTGACTATCAGATACAAGAGATTCCTACCTAGGTTTTGAATTCAACCTATCAAGTAGACATAACCATTTTGTTTTCCATAATAGATTTTTTTAGCCTTTCATAACAATTCAAAGACTTTCATAATGAAATTGTAAACACTATTTTGATAAAAGAGCCATCTGAGTTTCATTTAAAATGGAATAAATTGTACATAGTTATTCATTTTAATCATATAAAAATGGTATTAACCTCCTTTTATAACATGGTTTTGATTAAAAACTAAGTAAGGAAGGCATGTAATATACTAATCTAACATAACTCAATACAAAATTATTTACAAGATGTAATCTTTGCATCCCTTTGTCATAATATTTTTTATATAGTAAAACACACAATTTTGCCTAAATGAAAATAGGTCATATCATTTATCAATTTTACTTATACAAGGATCATTAATCCCTTAAGATCTCAAATCTGTATTATGCATAGTACACAAGATTATATAAAGCCAAAATCTGTTCATGATGCTTAGCTAGAGTGATCTCAACCTATATGACAATATATAAACTCCATAAGGTTCAACCACAATAATTAAGTTCATGATTGTTTCCATTTATTCAAACTTCTATCTATTCCATAATATTTTATATCAAGATCTAGTTATATGATTTGTCAATGTTACTCTTGGAGAAGAAAAAATTCCTTATTAATGGAAATATATTTAACATAATAGAGATCTTAAAAGGGAAAGAGTTCTCAATTTTAAATAATATATTTATAAACACAAGGTACTAATGAATGTCATTATACAATAGTTTCAACTCTATAAATAATATAAATTCATATAATTTTCCAAAATACAATCAACTAAAAAACAACAATCTATGACATTATAAAAGTACATTGAAGGGCCATTATAATAGGTATGGAATAGTACAATCTCATTATATATACTCATATATTTACATTAAATCCCATTTACCAAGTTTTTAAAAAATCTGTAGATTCATCAAAATATTATATAATCCTTTAAAAAACTAACATTCATAACAATAAATAATTAATGACACTAAGTACAAATGTATGATTATGTAATAATCAAGATGGCTTCACCAATAGGTTTAATATTTGCATGTCATCAATAAACTCCACAAGGACTAACCAAGTTAAGCCCAACCATTGGTGGGTTTAATAAAGGCCCTACCCACCCCAACCATTGGATTGGGTATGTGAGGACACTTGGAATATAAAAAAATAAGAACTTGAGTTGGAAGAGAGAGAGGGAGTACTTAATTCCTTATTTGTGCATTTTTTTAAATTTATCTTATTAGTATGCTTAATGGGCTTACTGACCTTGCAATTTGGGCTTACTAGTATCACTACCATATTTGTACACAATAATTATTTCCTCTTATGTTCAAGCAACATGGGCATAAATTCAAACTTTGACATGATATTTTAGCATTGGCAGTAAGGATTACCAGTCCAAGGATTATCTTATACTTGTATTTTAACTTGCCTTACATATTTCTTACCTTCTAATCCTACCTGTTGGTTTTACTCATGCCACTCAAAGCTTTAATAATAACTTCCTAGATTAGGTACAACCAATATACTGATACTAGGGGTTCCCACTAGCACATGTAAACCCTCAAATCCACAATAATATTTTTATTAACTTGAAACATCTTTTTACCATTATTATATTCTTCCTATTTATACAATAAAATCCTTATGTATTAGGTAAACTTTCAAATCAAGATTCAAATGCAAAATGATGATTCCAACATGCCAAATTAATGAAAAAAATCTAAATTCTAACTAAATACTTAGATTGGGCATGGAAAGTAAATTAGATAAAAACAAAAATTGAAATAAAGCTAAACATATCTTAATCTTACAACTAATTTACCTCAAAATGCAATGATGTGTCCTAATTTGACAAAATGTTTACACTTGATAGCTTGAATATTGGATTGTCTTGTGACTCAGGACTTGGATAGTATGTTGGCTATGGAAGCTAAAATACAATATGAAAATTGATAGCATGTATTTTACCTCTCATATGTTAGTTAAATTTGCATAGAGGATGACTAGTTTATATAGATGATGAGGGATTTTTAAGGAATTTAAAATATTCCTAGAAAATAATTATAGAGAAAGTAGGGAGGATGGTGGATGATTCTAGAGGACATGGAGAACTCTTTAATCAATTAAGGAGGACTAATGATGATTAGAAGAAGATTAGATAGTGATTAGAAATGTGATTTGTAGGAGAAAGTGAGGGTAGGAAGGAGTGAATTTAAAATTCACAAAATAATGGATAAGTGAGATTAGTGATAAATAGGATTATTAATAAGAAGATTAATTGACATAGAATGATATAAGGTTGGTACATGATATAAGGGATGTAGGAAATGTTATACTAGTGATTAGGATGATTAAACTATGGATGAATTAAACAAAATTAGTGCAATGAAGGAGTGAGTAAATTTATTTATACACCCATTGTATTATCTAAAGATAGGACATCTACCTAAAAACTTTCATAATTATACAATGATAGAGTTCGACATATTATACACATGAATTAAAAGTAATACAAATTTTTTATTTCCCTGAACCTTCAAACCATCTTGTCAACATGTAATTTAAATTATCAAATTTTTTATTACATCTCATAAGTTTAAATGATAAAATAATAAATGGCTTACCTCAGATAGGGAGATGCCAAATATTTCTAAATTAACCTCCCAACTCATCGTCCTTCTACTTATTTTATGCACCTTCACACTAATGATTTCTTCTTTAAAAATTTGTGTGCTTCTTAACTTAGTATTCCCCTGTTTTAAAATTAGGACTAGGGTTTATGAAACCTAAAAAATAACCAATGTTTTCCCATCATGATCGATAGGCACTCTCTACATTTCTCATAAAAATAGTTATAAGTGAATCAGTACGAGAGAATCTTATCATGGTCATTGAGACTTCAATATTCCAAAAGCAAAGATAAGGAATGCTCCACAAACATCTTGACATGTCAGCCTTAATTTTCCCATGATGGTCTCTAGGTTTCCCTATGAGCTTGGTGGACCACCAAAAAGTACTAATGATGAAACTTTTTAGGGTTTTCTAAAAAATTAATGTTGACTATTTTACTCACTGTATCGTAACTACTCGATATGCCACTTTATGGCTTTAACAACCTTTTATGTATATGTTAATATCTCTCCTCCCATGAGGAGGCTTGATAATTTTTCATGATCCCATACTTAAAAATATTTCTATTTTCCTATCTTTTTAATCATGGCCTTTACTTCTCTTAATAAAATTAAACCCAAATAACTCTCTAATACCAAACTAAGGCACTTTCAAGCAAAATGTTGATTGTAGTCAATCAAGGCAAAATCAATATGGGTAAATTGAAACTATCATTAGTATAAATGTTAAATGACCCTTTAAAGTCAAATCACACATTACATTTTTAAAATCTCTCTTGGGATACTTACGATAATAGTTTTCTAAGACCAACTCAAAAACTTTCATGGCTTATTATGTTCCCTGGAAAGAGTTATTAGTTGTAGAAACATTGGTTTATATAAGACATAAATAAAATCCATCTGAATCTTATTTTATTCTTTGAGTTTAGTTTTTTATTTCTTTCTCTTTATTCCATCTCTAAAAATTTACCCATATTATTTCAAGTGTTCCGTCATAGCCAAGCCTAACTTTGATGGCCAATCTTGGCACCTACAAAATAAAAAATACAAATTTAGCAATACCTACTAGATGAATAATAATCATATACAAATTAAATATTGAAATTAAGTATTCAACTTGATCAAATAAATTTATATATAATAGAAAATTATGATAAAATTATAACACAACTATTATGTAATTTTAAATCAAAAAATAATAACATATCATTAAGCTAAAATCTATGAAGAGCAATTGAATCCAAATACCAAGCATTTCCTTAAAAATAATCTTACATATCACAACTTAGTCCAAAATTGATAAATTAAAGTGAATATAAAATGTTCTTATGACTATTTTGGTGCTCTTAGGTACTTATTACATAAATAGATTATATCCCCAAAATAGGGATATGACATCATGCCCCCCTTAACAAGGTAACATCCCAATGCCTTTAATAAGAAAAGTTAAGGAAAATCACTAGAAAATAGACTTTTGTTTTCCCAAATAGCATTTCTCTCACTCAATTGGTATCATTGGACCAATATTTGTTGAATATTCTTACTATGCAACCTAATAATATGAAGAGATAGGATATGTGTTGATTACAATTTGAAAATCACCTATCTTTTACCTACAAATTATGTCAATTCAAAACATGAGTGGGATCATGTATATATTTTATAAGTAAATACACATGGAAAACATCATGGATTTTGGATAGAGAGGGTGGTAAGGCTAGTTTATAAGTAATTAGACTATTTTTTTGCAAGATATTAAAAGGTCCTACTAATCGAGGAGCCAATTTTGATGCCTTCGCAAACTTATCAATTTTTTCTATGGTCATATCCTTAAGAACACTTTATCTCTACCATGAAGTTATTTAGGTGATCTTTTAGAATATACATAACTCTTTTACCTCTATGAATCTACCTTAATATTTTATCTAATGAGTGCCATTTGATCATCATACTCATGGAGTAGTTCAAAACCTGTAATGACTATGTTTTCCAAACCTTCACATCTAAGGGGAGTCTTACATTTTCTTCCATAATGAGATTCAAATGGTGCCATCTTAAGATATGTATGGTATATGTTATTATCTAAAAATTTGACCAAATATAAATAATCCTCCCATTTTTACTAGTGACCCATCACATACATCCAAAGCATATATTTTAATACTTGATTAAATCTCTTTATTTTGACATCAATTCTAGGATGATATGAGGAGCCAAAATTCAACCTTGTATCAAAAGTTAACATTAAAGCATCTTATAAATATGATATGAATAATTTTCCCTATCAAGTATAATCAATTCATGCACTCTATTAAGAGTAATTACTTATTTGATAAACCTCTCTACTTAGATGGGAAAATCATCTAAGAGATTCCCTGGTATGAAATGGGTAACCTTTGTAAGTTTGTCAATAACCACTATAATGGCATCTTGTTTCTTCCTATATTTAGACAATTCAGTGATAAAATCCATAGTTGTGACAACCCACTTATCCTTAAAAACATCATAAGGATAAAGTTGTTTCCCAGGATGGAAATGTTCAACTTTCATATGCTAACATTCCAAGCACTTGGCTATTAAATAAGCCTCATTTTATCCATTTCTAGTAACAAATAGAATTGTTTTAGCTCATGGTTCATTTTCATGAATTGGTATGGGAAAAATGAGGGGCTAGATGGACTTATTGCAAAATATTTTCTCTAAAACCACCCTATTCTAGAACCAATTTCTAGCCTTGGAACTTAAGAAGACCACCTGAATATATGGGATATACATTATAGATTATTTATATGGCAACTTTGGTGAGTTTGAAATTGATTTGTTTGTAAAATTCATCACTTTTTTGTTCAAAAGTTGATTTATCATTTCTAATTTAAGATGAGAAATGACAGCAAGGTAGGCTCTTTTACTATGAGCATTAGCCACCCAAATCTTTTTTCCCTTAACATAGTTGATATCCATATCATAATTAATAATTAGCCTAATCCATCTATGTCATTAGGCATTTAGGTTATCTTAGGTGTAAAAGTGTTCAACAGTCTTATGATCAGTCAATGACTTAAATGGTTTAACCAGAAGAAAATGTGTCCACATTTTAAGAGTGTGAACTACAACAACTAGTCCTAGATCATGAATCAGATAATTGGATTCACTAGGATTTAATTTTCATGAATTATAGGCCATAAAACTTCCATTTTTGGTCAAAATTACTCCAAGTCCTTTTAATGGAGAATCTAACCATTATTCAAAAGACCCATTTGGATAAAGAACTAGTAGAATTGGTGCCAAAGTAAGGACATATTTATGTTTTTGAAAAGCTTCTTTAAACTTTAATGTCCATTCAAACTTATTATGTTTAGAATGAAGGGATATAATAAGATATGTTATTATATAAATTTAATTTACAAGTCTTTTATAATATTCATCAAAACCCATAAAACTTTGCACCTCGTGCACATTTTTTTAGTGCAAGCCATTCTTTGGTAGATTTTATTTTTTCTTGATCCATTAAAATTCCTTCTTTAGAGATGATATGACCCAAGTAATGTATCTATTTTTTTTAGAAAGAATATTTGGATATCTTTAAAAATAACATATGTTGTCATAATCTTTACAATGTTAACCTTAGGTGATATTCATGTTCTTGCTCATTTTTATAATATATCAAGGTATCATCCAAGAACACTAATACAAATTGATCCAAATAATCTCAAAAAATAATGTTCATGAGGTTCATGAATGATGTAGATGAATTTTTGAGGTTAAAATGCATCATTGTGAACTTGTAATGACCATAACAAGTTTAAAAAGCTATTTTATGCACATCTTCTTCCTTGATGCACAATTGGTGGTATCTAGATCAAATATCTAATTTGGAAAAAAAATTGCTCCTTTCATTTAATCCAATAGATTATTAACCCTTAGAAGAGGAAAATTATTTTTAATAGTTACATTATTCAACATGCAATAGTATATGCATAATCAGAGAGTTCCATCCTCCTTTTTTACAAAAAATAATTGGCGCTCCCCGAGGTCAAACACTAGGCCTAATAAAACCCTTTTACAAAAGTTATTGGAGTTGTACCTTGAGCTCCTAAAAATTAGTAGTATTAATTTGATAGGTAGCCTTTGAGGTAGGTAAATATTCTAGCAATAAGTCTATGAAGAATTCAAATTCTCTTGCTGGTGGTGGCCTGAATAGCTCATCTAGAAAAATATCCCTGAATTCCTATAGGATGGGATGATCATTAAAACTTGGTTATGTCTATTTTTTAATTTTTTCTAATTGTATGACATATAAATGATAACCACTAAATTTGAATTTTTAATATAAATAATATCTTTAGATATCTAGTAATCTTAATATTTGGATGGTTTTCAGGTTAACCTTGTCATCGGAGTATTGGACCCTTTTTCCAAAATAATCTAGGCTAGTTTGATGGTTATGTAGTGAATCCATGCCTAAAATAACATCATAAGATCCTAATGGTGTTATATGCAAATTTAATTTAGCCTTGAATACTCCCAAGTCAAATTCTATTTTCTTAAGTGTTTGGTCATAGGGTATTTCTTTCCTATACCAAACTTGACTTGCCACACCTCTTTCATTTTTGTAGTTATAACTTTGCAATTGGAAATAAATTTAAGAGAAATGAAACTATTAGACAACCCAGAGTCAATCAAAATCAGTTAATGAGATTCTATAAATTATACATGTAGCCTCAATTAGGGTGAAATGAAACTAAGCATAATGGTTATCCACAAATGTGTAAATCATGTGTTTGCTTCATTGATTCACAAGATACTGTGGGGAATATTTTTTATAATGAGCTCCTCCACATATCCAACATCATTAATCTGGTCCTTGCTATGACAATGGAAATTTATTAGCTCCTATGGTTGTTGTAAAGCTCAAAAAAAAATAAAAAATGGGGGAGTAATTTGTTGAAAACCCTGAGACTTTTAGCTTCCCTTAGAATTAACTTGAAACTTATTAAGATCATTTCTAAATTTACCATTGTTATTTTTAAAATATTCTCTCTAAAATATTTTTTTGGATGGAGTAAGGGTACTCTTATTATGTTGGTGAGACTTACTCTTCATTTATTATCGCTACTTGATCCTAGATTTCTTCTTTTCTTCTGCCACATAAGCTGAATCAATAATGACAGTTAGGCATTTTAGTTTGGTAAGATTGACATCATGGATAATGAAATACCATCACCGTATCTTGAACTTAGTGACCTTAGTCTTTTCATTTATCATTTAGTTTCATACCAAATTAGATCCAAAAACCTTGTCTCCTATTCTACTACTTACATATTATTTTATTATAGCTTCTAAAATTCAACATGTTTCTATTCATAGTGATTATTGGAGATATAAATTTATTAAATTGATTATCTAATTTATCCCATGAGAATGTTTCCTTATCACATTCTTTCATTTTATCAAGATGTAACCACTATAATATAGCATCACCCTCAATATGGTAGGTGGATATGTGGGCTTGCATATTGAAGTTCATATCATGAAGTCTAAAACATTATTTTAGGCTAAACAACCAAGCTTTTGTAGAGTCTCATATTTTTGCCTCATTTCCTTTAAATTGAGGAAGGGGCACCTTCTTAAGTTCCCAAATGAAATTATTCATACCTTGATCCATAAATACATTTCCTCTCGATGCTCTGGGTCTTCTTATCTATTGATTATAGGTTGGTGGTTTTGACTCCATAATTATCTAGTCAGATAATTTTCCTAATCTTCAAGTCAAGTTTGGAGAGTTTACAAAACTCCAAGAATACTTCAAATATTTTGACATTATCAGTCATTGGGGAAGGGTTTCCTTGATTATATTATTGTTAGTCTTGAATAATATTAGGATATTAGTACCTTCCCCTTATTTAGACTATATTCTTTTCTATTCTTGGGACTCTTACATTAGCATTATTATCAGGGTTTCCAACATTCCCTTTTTGTGTTTGCAACATTTTCCTAGTGGTCATAGAAGAGGAATAACTTCAATTAGTTTTTACCATCAGATTTCCTATAGTTCTATACAAAATTCTTATCAACCTATCTATAATACCAAATGTAGAAACCACTAAAAACCATGCCAAATTTTTTATTTTACAAGGATTAAATTTCATAATTAAATCATAAAATTCATTATAAATTCTTTGCATCTAGAATTCAACTATGTTCAAGTAACATGGTTTTTAAGTGCATAATAAATCCCTCTTAAAAAGTTTGAAAATTAAATTCTAAAGAATATGCTTAGAATAATACATCCAAAATAATTTTTACGCATAGAAAAATTAACATGAGTAAGTCCTTAGGAAATCAACTCAAAGAGCTTCATTTATTAAACATGTCTTAGTCTTCATTTATACCTAAAATGATGATTAATAAGTCTTACTTTGTCAAACCTAATTACTTTATGTAGTGGAAGCCTAATTTTTGGTTTAGAATTCATGTACTTTATCTTTAATGAATACAAGTTTCTATCTCTAAACCTTAGGACCTTCAGAAATGAGACTTCACATCAAGGTACAACTTTATTATTAAAACACCATTTGGAAATAATTATTCTATTATAACTAGAAAAACATATTTTTCTTAATTTTCATTTTATCACTTCTATTCATTAAATAATAGAGATAGTCTTCAAGAAAGAAACAATCAAAAATATGTACATAATGATTTTATTCATAGTAATTCTTCAAACTTAATCCCATATATTTTTTGAGCGAGTAGTGTCTCTCTAAATTGAGAAATTACCCAAAGTTTTGGATTCAATAATACTTAATTTTAATCAAGTCCAAATCTAAATTAGGATTAATAATTAAGAATTTTAAATTATACAAATTTTTGGTTTTACAGATCAAAAAAATCTAAAGGTTATGAATTTATCTCAAACTACTTAAGAATTTTGTGAATCAAAGTTATTTTTTGACTAACAAAAAAAAAATATTCCTACCCAAGTTTTGAATGAATTTGTCAAGTAGACATAACCATTCTATATCCTAAAATAAAAAAAATTTAACCATTCATAGCAGTTCAAAGACTTTGATAATGAAATTGTAAACACTAGTATGATAAAATAACTATTTGAGTTTCATGTAAAATAGAATAAACTATAGATAGTTCTTCATTTCAATCATATAAAAATGGTATTGAACTTTATCCAGGTCATGGTTATAATTAAAAACTAAGTAAAAAATGTTTTCAATAGACTAATCCAACATAAATTAATACATAATTATTTAAAAGATGAAATCTATGCATGCCTTTGTCGTAATACTATTTATATAGTAAGACATGTAGTTGCACCTAAAGGAAGATAAGTCACATTTATCTATTTTATTTATGAAAGGGTCATTAAATACTTAAGAGGTCACATTATCTTATGTAAAATAAACAATAGTATATAAAGCCAAAATCTACTCATGACACTCAACTAGATTTATCTCAACTTATATGATAATATAATAACTCCATAAGGTTCAACCACAATAAGTTCATTAATCATTGTTTCCAAATATTCAATTTTCTAACTATGCCATAAAATTTTATATCATGGTCTAGCTATAAGGGTTAGCATTGTTAGCCTTGGAGAAGAAAAAAATTCTTATTAATGAAAAATATTCAAATAAATAAACATCATAAAGGGGCAAGATTTATGCATTTTTAAAGGAAAATGCCTAAATACAAGGTACTGATGAATGTCATTATATAGTAATTTCAACGCTATAAAGAATTTAATTCATATAATTTTCCAAACTACAATCAATTGAAAAACAAAAAATTATGACATTATAAAAGTACAATGGAAGGCCATTATAATAAGAATGGAAAAGTAAAATCTCAATATATATGTCATCTCATATATATATATTTTTAGAATGGTATTAGGGTTACATGGGTCACTTTCCCATAAACATAGAGACAAAAGATAACCAAATGGCTTGGCTTAACAATAGAATTGTCAAGGCATATGAACAGCTAAAAATCATACTTTTTATAACCAAAATTTATAACAACATTATCAATTGATATACAATTAACCAACTACATACCAAAAGGAAAAAAATAAGGAAACTAGTCATCAAAACAAAAAGAACTTACCTTTTCACATGCCAACTTCTAGTCAAGCATTATTAATTCAGTTTCTTTCCTAGCATTATCCACCTTCTGACCTAATTTTATCACTCTAACTTTCTTTTACAGCAAAGGATAATGGACCAGTTGAACTTTAAATCACTCCTCTGATTCTATACCAACCAATTTCAAGGCTTTATCAAACATAAAAGTCACAAAATCATTATCTTTGGAAAATTTAATCTTTATTTTTTAGTTTCCTTGTAATTTATTCTCTTTCCTCTACTCCCACCAGCATGGTGTCTCTTGAAACAAACTCTTAAAATAACCCATACTAACCAATTTATTGCCTTCAGTCTATCTGGAAACCTTTGCTAAGCTCACCACACTTCCAACTACAAAATGGGGATCATTATATCTTGCACATAGGGTATAACTATTCTTCTAGATTCCTCCTTCCCATTCTCCCCTAAATAGGCTTCTTCAAGCTCTTGGGAAAAGTTGATTAAAGACATGAACCTTTCTTCGAAAAGGTGAAACATAGTTAAAGGAACAAAACCCAACCCATCCTTACCAGAAAATGGCAATTTTGGAAATGGACCCAAAGGTAGGTATTCTATAGCTGAAATAAAACCTACCCTATGTTCAAGCCAAATAAAAAACTCCACCATTTTATTAATTTTCTCCCACTCAGAAACAACTAGACACAAGTTGCTTGGAAAAAGAGATGGTAAATTAGAATTAAATCACACTCTTTTAGTCTTAGACAATACTTCCAAGCCTAGAACCATCTCCAAAGCATCCTTAAATTCATTAGTGAGAACCTAAAAAATGTTTATCATCCTTATTTTATAAACATTTCTTGTGAATCCCATTTCCCTCACTCTGGCAGCTCTGAATCTCAATGGCCAACCCAATGTTTCCACAAACTCAAACTCTATATTGAAGAACCAAACTAGACCGATTTCCAAAAACCATAACCCAAATATGACGTCTAACATAAATATAATCATACTATTGAGATATTCACACATTAAACCATTATGACCCCATCAAATCCATCTAATTTCCATTAATACCTTTATCATTACCGCTTCCATCACCCCAAAATCAAATAAGAAGCTTGTAAAAAAAACCACACCGTCACCCCCTTTAAATATTATATATATATTTTTGAATTTTTATTAAAATTAAAAAAAAAAGAGGTCTATCAATTCTACCCTAAGCAATCATTCCAACCTTATTTGGTATTGTCTACCATATATATCTCGACTTGATCTATGCCCACATTGGCTAGGAAATTTACTACTTGATTGCTTTCCTAAAAGCAATGAGAGCATCTCTAATTTTGAAATTTATTTAGTTTAGACCAAATAATATAAATAATATTCTCCAATTTCTAGGATTTGTCCTTTTAACTGAACAAGGCCTGAAGAACAAATTGAGAATCCCCTTGAATTTCTAAAAATAATATGCCACAACCTAGAGCCAACTCAATTCCTACTACTAGAGCCTGAGCTTCTGATTCATTATTAGTTCCATCAAGTATTTTCTAAGAGATAGATCTTATTAAGGATCCATTATAATATTTAATAACACACCCAACCCCTGAATCCCTTGGATTCCCTCTATAGGCTCCATCAAAATTTAATTTAAACCAACCTGGTTGTGGAGGAGTCCAATCTGCTTCATTTATTTTCCTATTTTTCTTCTTATCAACTATTGACCCTTTAATTGGATTCATCTCATATATTTACATCAAATAACATTTACCAATTTTATTTTTTATTTTAAATGAATACAATCAACAAAACATTGTATAATCCTTTGAAGAACTGTAATTATTAACAATCAAGAATCAATACCACTAGGTACAAACATATGAGTATGTAATAATTAAGATAACTTAGCCAACAGTTCCAATATTGCATGTAATCACCAAAATCCACCAAGATTGACCAAGTTAAGCCTAACCAGTGATGGGTTTATTAAAGGCCCTACCCAACCCAACCATTGGCTTGGGTGTGGGAGGACATTTGGAATAAAAAAAATAAGAACCAAAGTTGGAAGAGAAAGGGAGTACTTAAGTTATTATTTGGGCCTTTTTTTGTCTTATTAGTATGTCTAATGGGCTTACCAACCTTGAAATTTGGGATTACTAGTATCATTATTATATTCGTACACAACCATTCTTTCCCCTCGTGTTTAAACAACATGAACATCAATTTAAACTTTCACCTAATATTTTAGCATTGCTAGTAGGGATTACAAGTCTTGAAATTATGTTATGCTTGCATTTTAACTTGAATTACATCTTTACTATCTCATAACCCTACCCATCAATCTTACTCATGCCTCTTAAGTAATTAATTAGGATTTCCTAGGTTAGGTACAATCGATATACTGATACTGGGGGTTCTAACTAGCATAAGTAAACCCTCAAATTGACACTAGTAATTTTATTAAAATGAAATATATTTTATTATTATTATATTCTCCATATTTATACTATAACATCCTTGTATTTTACAAATATAAAACCTCTTCATAAAATCCTTCATAATTCTATCCTGACATAGTTTAACATACTATACACATACATTCAAAGTAATTCAACATTTTAATTTCCCAAAACCTTTAAACCATGTTCTCAACAAGCCCTGTAACTTAACAAAAAATATTTATTACATATTATAATTTTAAACCAAAAAATAATAATTGGCCTACTTTAAATATGGATATTCCAAAGTTTCTTGATTTAACCTCCCAACTCATCCTCCTCCTTATCTTATACACTTATAAAATGATGATCTCTCCTTGAAAACTCATGTGCTTTTTAACCCAATATTCCTAGTTTTTTACAATTATGACCATGGTTTCTAGAATCATAAAAACATTTGATGTTTCCCCCTCATGCTTGACATACACTCTCTACATTTAAACACTATGGTCTCCTCATAAAAATAGTTAAAATTGAATCAATTATAGAGTAACTTATCATGGTTGTCGAGGCTTCAAGATTCTAAAATCAAAGTCAAAGAATCCTCCATAAATAGTTCTAATTTTAAACCTTATTCTCCCATGATGGCTTTTATGTTTCTCGACTAGATTGGTTTACCACCCAAAACACTAATGATGAAACTTTTTAGGGTTTTCTAAACAACAAATGTTGACTATTTTATATCACTTTAAATTATCATGTTGAGATTATATACTAATGATGTCTATACTCATGCTTATTTCTCACTCAATGTGCTAGATATGTTATGCTATAGAAAATTCTACTAACACATGTATGTAGGGATTATTATGATATGATTATGCTAGTTTCTTATCTTTCACTTATTCATATCATCACATGGCTTACTTTAGTGTACTTATTTTTTTCTATCTTGTTTGGCTTGTACAAAATTTGGAAAAATTCCTTATTTATTATCGCTAGTGCCACTGAGTGTTGTTTCTTTGGTGTGCAGACATTTGAACATGCCGTTTCCCTTAAGTGTGCATAATTTGAACATGCCCCTTGTTTGTGGTATCCTTAGACCTATTTTGTGTGACATTGATTACTCTTATGTGTGTTTTTGATTATTTTCTAAGATTGTGCTTGTTACTTTTAGTTGTTTCCATGATCCATATCATTAATCTTAGGGCTTGTTATGTTTGAGTAATAAAAACTTTATTGATATATTTACATAGACACGATTCCACTATATGTTTCTTTACTACATGATTGATACAAATATAACATTGTTATTTTATCCTTTCAAGATAAGGTGACTATTAGATAACATTTCCCTCACCTCATAAAAGGGGGCATATTAGTGGGGGCATGTCTTAGATACATGAGTTTGTATACATAAAATTGGCAGAATTTGATATAATTTACATGATTCAAATATACACCTGGATTAGAATATTATACATTTTCCATCAATTTTTACAAATTTAGGACTGAGTTTTTTAGATTTATGACATATGTTATACACACTTTGTAGAGTAGAGGTTACATATTAATAGAGAAATCAACTTGAGACATAATAGAGGTGCATGTGCCCTGTAAACGCACTAAATCACATATACATATTTAGACTACATACACATTTATGCACTGACTTTACCAAGATGCACTAATTGAGATTTTATCTATCTAAAATAATTGGCTCCCTTGAGTAATGTGATAGAGATTCAATGCACTCGATATCCTTGGCAGTAATTTCATTTTATAGGTTGAGATTGTTATACCATTTGACTTAAGAGAGATTGGATATATTTGTATACACTTGAGTTGTGTAATTGAGGTTCAATGATATCGATGGCCTTTATACAACTCACTCTTTGCACCACATTAGGGGCATGATCACCACCTAATTACCATATTCATATCTCCAATGTTTAGTTGTGAACCTCTCTTTAATTGTATAACAAATAATCATAATTACCAAAGCAAAATACCAAAGGGAAACATGGTTGCATCAAAACACATGTGTATTCCTTCCTTGCTCTCTTTTCTTTCAAGCATTTCAAATATTTATTTTTTAGATTATATGTACTAATTACATCATAACATGATCTTGGTTGTAGTTATTACACAAATAAAAAATTCAATCAAGGCTCAAGTCAAAATAAGGTGTGTTATACACACCAAGGTACACATTTATTTTTATTTAACCTAGTAATTTCATCCTTATGAATTACTAGATTAAAAGGGGGGAAATGTGGATTCTAAATCTAGATTTTATATGATAATTAGTCTTATCAAGAGTACAAGACAAAATCTCACTATTATGAAATGTTTATCCTATAGTCTGACCACGATATAATGAATACCCACACTTATAGCCCACAATATGATTAAAACCTAATATATATCTTACACTATTAGTTACAGATCTTCAACAACTCTCTATCCTCCAGGACACTATCATCCAACACTAGCATCAATGCTAGTGTCCCATGTTTATACCTCATAAATACTCAAATTTGTAAATATTTTAATGTGTACAAATTTGACTATTTATATTAATTAACCCTACTATGAGACCATTTCAAAAGGTATAGTACAAATAAAAAAAAATCCAACTCATTGTAGACATCTATAAATTACCAAGCAAGAACTTATCAAGTGCATTTAATCATTCACACAATTAAGTTATACTACACTATTCTTTCTTATTTCTAAACCAATCATAGGATAAATATTATTACATGTCTGAATCATTAAAAGAGTATCCCATGAGCAATATTTTTTAGGTTACAAACTAGATCACTATATGCACTCGTATATAACATATTTCATAATTAATCTCACACAAGCCCACACAAAGGGGAAAACTACATTTGTTTGAGGACCTCTTCAAAGTATTGGCTATGTAGGTATCACTCACTAATAAAGGGGTCTTTGAGGTTAACTTGAATTCATTTGAGCCCAATAACCCCTATTTTTCAAGGTGGCATGCTCTAATTAGAGGACCTAGGGTTTTGAACTACACATTGATATCCATAACCTATGTGCATGATTTGAATATATAATATGTGAGGTGATAATGAACCCTAATAGGCATAGGTGGAATTATATAAAAGTACTTATATTCCATAAGAGATGAAAGATTCAATTTTAAGACATAATCATCAATGTTAGTTACCCTATTTTGATGGTAGTGTCAAGGTTGATAAAAATCCAATTTCTAAAATATGATGAATCACAATTAAGCACCATCCTAACTATTTTTACACATGTACTTATTATATTTACTTTTTCATCATTCAATAAGATAAGTATTATTCCATTTTTCATGTTGAAGTAATCAAATTATTGTTTGACATTGTATGTTTAACATATTTCCATAATTTAACATTGTAAGAAAATATATTGTGAATATGAATTATTTAATTAATCTACTTTTAGAATAGTTTATTCCTTGATTAGGCTATTCTCTTTACCCTTATTTACAAAAAAGGTTAAACAATAATGTAGGCAAGGAAAATAATGTATCTGCTACTCTAACAATAAGCAAAACATATTTATCTATTAAATAAATAAAAGGAAAGAGAATAGGGATACATATACTTACCGTAGATTAAATTTTCAACACATCAATCTCACCTTTATCTCTTGTGGATATTTGCAAGAGGTGTTATAAGTGTAAACCATAAATGATAAGGAATAAGAATTATATGTCCTTAAATGGTAAATCCAAATATTATGGGGAACCTCCTTTATTCAACTCATCATATTGAGCTTCAAATACCTTTGAGCAACATTTGACTTCCTTAAGAATAAGCCTCTATCCTTTAAATCCTATTTTTCTACTTAAGGGCAGTAGTGTGAGCAAATGAGTGTTATATATATTGGAAATGATATTTATGACCCTTATATATATGTATACAAACCTAAAAATTAGGTATAACTCTAAGCCAAAAATATCAATCCAAATTGATCTAGTAAAACAATTTTGACTGACACAGTACTGTATCATCAGTCACAATACAATATTTTTCACATGCAAACTTAGAACTTTATTAATTAGGCTAATACAATACAAGGATGGATAAGTGGGAAATAGACTGGCCGGTTAATGCAATAATAAATATATGGAGAAGGATGAAATACAAGGACTCAAAGGAGGTCAAAATGAAAGCAATGAAGATATGATAAAATATTATATAAACATCTCTCATAAATTACCATGAGCCAAACCCACCCCTTTTCCAATGTGCTCCTTAGGATGTGTACTCAAGGAAATTGATGCATTGATGAGTCCTACATGAGGGATTATCAGTAAAAGATGATTATGAAAAATAATAGTGTATACATATGCCCTACTCAAAGCTCATCATGCGTCACAATAGTATAATTGGGATGGTGATTTGGGAAAGGCACATAACAACACTAAAGCATAAAGGGTAATAATGTAAGAATTAATGATAAATGAATAAATTAAAATAACATATACATACTTAAACTCACCTTTCCACATAAATTATGCATGTGAATGTCATAGTCTTGATCATGGTGAGTGCATAATATATATTTGTAAACCCTAAATATACAAGGCCAAAAACTAATAAAATCAATGCTTGTATATGCAAGATCATCAATGAATGGTTGTAAATGAAAAAATATCATAAGAAAATTGTAAAACCTAAAAAAAATAGGCAAGCCAAGAATGATAAGATTAAATTAGAACCAAAATATCTAAGGAAGATAGTAATAAAATAGAAAATCAGCAATCCAAAACCCAAGGCTAAATTAGAACCGAATAACCTAGGGAATGCTTGATAATAAAGGCATGGAAAATAAAAATGGGACTAGATGTCATGCAAAAAAGTGAAACACAAAAATAATTAAAAGGAGAGAAATGACCAAATGTCTTGAAAAAAGTGAATAGAAAACTCAAGGTTCCAAATATAACTAATATAAATTTTTAAAAGATAAGGAAATAACCAATCGAACATCTTGTAACAACTCAAAGACATAATATCTATTCAAAAATAAAAATCATTAAAGCTATTATAATGCTAATATGTTTGAAATAAATGAATAAGATGAGAGAGATTTAAAAAAACCTACATGTTAAGGATGAATAATGGAGGGAGGGAAAAGAGGTCATCACCAAGGCAAAAAATGATATTTACTAGAAACAAGACACTCTTATCATATTATAAAAAATAAGTGTTTCCAACATCAATGGTCCTAGAGAACTTGACCTAGCAAGCGTAAGCTTGGGATATAAAATGAAATATAAATATCATCCCATGAAGGCTAGTATACATACAAATATACGAGGATCCTTACTTTCTACCACTTATTTCCCATTCCTTAAGGACCCTTATAGAGTCATCAGTCTACTATGAGGATTAGGTACTTATATGAGAAAGTAGGTGGCACCAGAATGTGTATATATATATTAGGGTATGATTTTATATATATATATATATATATATATATATAGGTATGAGGTCTCATATATATATATATCTCATACACTCATATACACACACACATATATGTGACCTCATACCCTAGTCTATATATATATAGACTAGGGTATGAGGTCACATATATATAGAATAGGGTATGGGGTCTTATATATATGTATGAAGTCTCATATATATGTGTGTATGAGGTTTCACATATATATGAGAGCTCATGCCGTAGTTTATATATAAAACGTCATACCCTAGTCTATATATATATATACATACATACTAGGGTATGACGTCTCATATAGACTATGGTATGAGGTCTCATATATATATATGAGACTTCATACCCTAGTCTATATATATGTGAGACCTCATACCCTAGTCTATATATATATGAGACCTCATACCCTAATCTTTATGTATGAGACTTCATATCCTACTTTATATGAGACCTCATACCCTATTCTATATATATATATTATAGACTAGGGTATGAGGTCTCATATATATATATATATATATGAGACCTCATATATACATACATGTCTATATGAGACCATATATATATGAGACCTCATACATACATACACATATACCTCATACATAAAGACATATATATATATATATATATATAGGGTATGAAGTCTCATATATACACATATACCTCATACATACATACATACATACATACATACATAAATAGGGTATGAAGTCTCATATATATATATGAGACCTCATATGTTTGGTCTTATTCATACATTTGGTCTCATTCACACACACACACACGATCTCATATATAATATATATTAAGACCTCATACATACATCCATACATACATATATAAAAGAGACTTCATACATATAGACTAGGGTATGAGGTCATATATATATATATATGAGACTTCATACCCATTCTATTGGATTGCCACAACCTAATGGACCTTGGCTCTATCATGAGGCCAATTATAGAGTTTAAGGTTCAATTAGGATAAAGAGTGTGACACTGAATATTATCATGTATTTTGGTGTGATTTGAATTTTAATATTTTATTTATTTACATTTTTTCTTTTGATGTTATGGGTTTTGACTCTTTTGGTTTTTTTCTATTTTCATCCTCCATACGTATTTGAAAGACCAACCATGGATGTTAAAGATGACTAACACAAGAGAGCTTACACCTAACCACTAAAAAGAAGAACCTAGAGATTAAAATGTTTAGATACTCCTAAAATTACACCTTAGAAAAGAGTGAAATCTTGAAATTGACCTTAGTATTCCAAAAAGGAAGCAGAAAATACAAAATATAGAGATGAGCTTATAATAATGGGGTTGACATAGTTTCAAAAAATGTACAAGGGAAGATGAAATAGTGACAGGTTAGTTTGAGACTATATATATCATAAGAGAGAGTAAAATGTGGATGAGGACATGTGGATAGACTACAAAAGTTTTGAAATAAAATTATATAACTGACTTTGGAGACAAAACACCATTATCAACCATTACCTTATATTTCTAAAAAGACACCTTGCTAAGGTTGGGAGAAAAACTAGGATGACAAGTAGTAATATATAATCATATTTGAGGAGGGCCTAGTTTATTTCATAGTGTCTTAGCATGTAACTTACAAACTAAAAATACAAGAAGCATAAACATAATTAGGAAAATTTTATGAAGTGTAAAAAATATATCAAAACCTATAAGGGTGTAATGTTGATATAACATATAAAAGAGCATTAAAGGAAATGATGGCCAAAATAAACTAAATATGAAATGAATATAAAAGATACCAAATAACAACACACCTGTTCTGATCCCACTTGTTAGGATCTTTCTCCTCAAAAAGAGAACAATATGATTACCAAATACAAGCAATTAAACATGCAGAATTAACCAGAAGTACAAGTAACTAAAATTCACAAATAGCACATAATATGAGAGACAATACACAATCTTGTATTAATACTCATCTAGAAAGAAAATACAATAAAGAAGATGCCACTTCTTCTTCCAAAGGCTTCCCTCACCTCAAGGGCTCCCAGTAATTCTCAATCAAGAGTTCACTCTCCTACCAAAAATGGTCCCAACACACAACTCACACATAGAATTGGTGTTCACCTCTCCAACCAGTCAGTAATAAACCTGCCAGTACCAAGCACTCTAAAGTACTTCAAGTAGATCTCCCATGAACCTGCAACCTACAATTCAATAGACCTTACTTACACATGTAGATCTCCTATGAGCTTGCAACAACCTGCAACTTAATGATCTTACAATGGAAGGATTTTCCTTGCCTTCCTTTTTAGCTCATAATTTACAATACATGCCAATGGGTCTATAAATAGATCCCAAACTTAAACAATAACTTAGACTCTTAGTTTACTAATAATAGACATGTAGCTCAAGACTTGAAATAGCCTTTACATGCAAACAATCAGTTCAACAAACTAACTGTTCGTGCAATGAACAGTTTTAGAACACACAGGCGACCGATGTTAGTCCCTGTCTGACTAGAGGTGACCAACGTCGGCTGACTTCCTGCCGATGTTGGTTGCCTTTTGCATTGAATCTGACTGACATCGGTCCCACTACCGACATTGGTATCCATGGAACTCAGCAACCTCCTCCATGTGTGCAACAAGTTGAAGCTTTTAGCTCCATAACCTAACAATCTCCCACTTAGAGATAAATAGCTGCAACTGTACCTATACCTGTACATCATCTAGTTTGTTTCCTAGAATTGTATCCCTCTTCAAGATCACCCTTGAAGACCAACCACCACAAAACTTGTGGTGCACCTCCTGTCATCCAAATCACCTACCACATCTGAATCTACAAACCATGTAGAAAAGAACTTGACTCTGCATAGCATGTGCACTTGCTGCTGGTCCCTCTCAAATACCTGAGACTCCACTGAACTGCCCTTCAGTGCTTCTTTCCTAAATTGGCTCTTAACTTTCTGACAACTCCCACTGCTTGGGAAAACTTAGGTTTAGTACACATGTACTCAACCTCATTATGTGAATCAAGACACTGTTCATAGAACTGTCCAACCTTCGGCGTGCTAACCGGTCTCACACAATCATCCTGAAACAAAGTCAACCTATGACCTTCCATGTTCCTAGAACACACTCATGCCAAAGAATCTTGCTGCTCCCAGATTCCTCATGACATAATTTTAAACTAGCTTTACCTTTAGTTCAGTAACTCCCTGTAAGTGTAACCCTGCAACAAGCACACAATACAGTAATAGGATAATGTAGCTAATATTATCCAACCTGGTAAAGAGAAACACAATGGTCAAACCTCCATTATTTTGTAGCTTATTCAAGACCATATACCTAGGCCTTTCATCTCACGTATCCATTCCCGCTATTCTTCATCCTGAACATCCATTCATCTCTTAGTGCTTCCTTCCAGCTGGCAACTCCACCCAAAACTCCTGTTTGGCTCTTCTCCAAGGAATCACATCCCTCATCCATGCCAAGCTCCCATTATTTCCTAGATCTACCTGCTCTGCTTCTTTAATAACTTCCTAGTTCTTTACCATCAGTGAGCAACAAGTAGTGTAAAGAAGGGAAATGATGAATTTGAGGCTTACTTACCCTTTAAGTCCTCCATATGGGTGCTTGAGACTCCTTGACAGCTTGCTGTCCACCCAAAATCTGTCTTAGTGACCGATGTCGGTCACATCTCAGTCTACACCTGATCGACGTCAGTTCCATGTGACTACCTCATTGCTGACGTCGGTTCCCCCTGACTGACACCGGTGTTTATCTACCCTGAGTCACTGACATCAGGCTACACATAGCTGACATTGGTCCCTATCTGGATGCCGACATCAATTTTCTAACCGACGTTGGTCTCTGTGTTTTTCTTGTGAGAAATGACTTCTACTCGTGAGTTCCTTTTAGATCAAACCCTTGTCCATATCACCCTTGCTCTACTCAGAATTCTTTAGCCCCTTACATTGATCTCTGTCTGTCACCTTCTCCTTGAAAACCAAGGCTTTCCTATTCTTGTCACTAACATTGGATCTCTCAAGAAACATCACTTTCTTCCTTTGCTTATAGAAACCACGATCCATGCTTTTCAAATCTGAAAGCATACCCTTTGACTCAAGAACATGCATCTCCTTCTTATTCATGTGACCAAGCCTATTAAGCCACATCTTTGAATCTACAGCTGAAGTAGATAACCCAAAAAGAGAATCAGTAATACAAGTAGATAGATAAAGCGTACCTACTTTCTTACCTCTTGCTACAACAAGTGCACCCTTGGTAACCTTCCAAGAGTCCACTGTGAGAGTTACTGTGCAACCCTCATCACCTAAACTTCTTACATAAATCAAATTCCACTCCAGAACTGGGACATGCATGACCTCCTTCAACACCCATGTGTTACCTGTCTACAATTTCAGCTTCACTTTCCCTTTGCCAACCATCTGACAAGGCTTACCGTCCCCTAAATAAATTTATCCAAAGTCTCCCTGGACATACTCATGAAAAAATTCCCTATTTGGGGATGCATGAAAAGAGGCACTAGAATCTAAAACCCAAGATTCTACTTTATCCAAGGAACATACCAGAGCATCCTGTGCAATGAACTCTACAATATCTGCTTCTCCTTCATGTCCTTCATGCTGATCTTCAATCGACCTACAATCTCTCTTTAAGTGCCCTTGCTTTTCACATTTCCAACAAGTTATTCTGCCATACTTGGACTTGGATATCTTGCCTATCTTGGACCTTGATCTCCCATGCTCTATCTTCTCTCTTTGCCTTCCCCTACCTTCAACACTCAAAGCATTCCTTGATGATTCACCTATGCTTTTCCTACATATATCTTCATTCAAGATTACACTCACAACATCATCCACTTTTAAAATTTTTGAAGCAGACACAGTATTACTAACTGCCATTACCAAACTCTCCCAACTTTCAGGTAATAAGCATAAGATTAAGAGAGCCTTAATTTCATCATCAAAAACAATATTGACTGAATTTAACTGGTTTACCAAACCATGAAAATCACTAAGATGACTATGTACAGATCCACCTTCCAACATTTACAAATTAAATAATTGCTTCATAAGAAATATCTTATTCAAAGCTGAGGGTTTTTCATATAAATTTGCCAAAGATTCCATCAAATCTACCATTGTCTTAGCCTGTGATAAGTTTGAAATCACAAATGATGCAAGACTCAACCTTATAGATCCCAGAGCCTTTCGATCAAGAACCTCCCATTCTTCATCCTTCATATCCCGGGGCTTGCAATCAACCCCACCCAACGGTAAGTACAAATCTTTATGATATAGATAATCTTTAATCTGCATCCTCCATATTTGATAGTTCTTGCCATTAAACTTCTCCATTATTAGCTTACTGTCTTCTGCCATTGCTCTACTCCCACTCAAACAGAAACCCCTGTAACCTGTAATCAACACACACTAACCAGATTTGATACAACCTGTTAGTATCCCAACCAAAAGCTCTGATACTAATTGATGGGGAATCCAGAACAACACACCTATTCTGATCCCACTTGTTAGGATCTTTCTCCTTAGAAAGAGCACAATATGATTACCAAACACAAGCAATTAAACATGCAAAATTAACCAGAAGTACAAGTAACTAAAATTCACAAATAACACAGAATATGAGAGACAATACACAATCTTGTATTAATACTCATCCAGAAAGAAAATACAATAAATAAGATGCCACTTCTTCTTCCACCTCTCAAAGGCTTCCCACACCTCAAGGGCTTCCAATAATTCTCAATCAAGAGTTCACTCTCCTACCAAAAATGGTCCCAACACACAACTCACACACAGAATTGGTGTTCACCTCTCCAACTAGTCAGTAATAACCCTGCCAGTACCAAGCACTCTAAAGTACTTCAAGTAGATCTCCCATGAACCTGCAACCTGCAATTCAACAGACCTTACTTACACATGTAGATCTCCTATGAGCTTACAACAACCTGCAACTCAATGATCTTACAATGGAAGGATCTTCCTTGCCTTCCTTTTTAGCTCATAATTACAATACATGCCAATGGGTCTATAAATAGATCCCAGACTTAAACAATAACTTAGACTCTTAGTTTACTAATAATAGACACGTAGCTCAAGACTTGAAATATCCTTTACATGCAAACAATCAATTTAACAAACTAACTGTTCATGCAACGAACAGTTTTGGAACACACAGGTGACCGACGTCGGTCCCTGTCTGACTGGAGGTGACTGACGTCAGCCGACTTGCTGCCGATGTTGGTTGCCTTCTGCACTGAATTTGACCGACGTCGGTCCCACTACCAACGCCGGTATCCCTAGAACTAGTAACCTCCTCCATGTCTCCAACAAGTTGAAGATTTTAGCTCCACAACCTAATAGTTTATTTCATAGTGTCTTCGCATGTAACTTACAAACTAAAAATACAAGAAGCATAAACATAATTAGGAAAATTTTATGAAGTGTAAAAAATATATCAAAACCTATAAGGGTGTAATGTTGATATAACATATAAAAGAGCATTAAAGGAAATGATGGCCAAAATAAACTAAATATGAAATGAATATAAAAGATACCAAATAACTATAAGGGAAGAAATCATCAAACAAAATGAAAAAGTGTGACAAAGGGTTCAAAGGAACCCAAAGGTAAAAATAAAAAGGATGGGTGTCTATGAAGAGGGCCTGGTTGATTACCAAAGGATTTACCATGTAACTCACAAACTAAAAAACCAAGAGTTGTAAAAATGAGAAGGTTCCTTAAAACCATAAATAGGTGTTAAGGTTGATGATAAGAAACCTGGATGTGTTTATAGAGCAATGCTGAGATGCAATGTAAAAATTTAAAAGAAAACTTACAAGAAAGTGTTAGCATATATAAAACACCTAAAAAATAGTGTTAGCATATATAAAATACCTAAAAAAAAGTGTTAGCATATATAAAATACCAAAAATAAAGTGTTAGCATATACAAAAGATACTATGTACAAGAAACAATCTAAGAAGAACACATGTCAAGTAAAATACTTCTTGGTTGATGCTTTAAATATTTCTTAAAGTTGAAGTTTATCTTTAATATGTGCAATATTATTATTATTTAGCTCATTTTGAGGGTAAGATGTTTAGAATACTGAGGAAGAAAGTGGGAATTTTAATATTCCCCCAAAGCATGCATTAAGGTGAGGATGTGCATTAAAATATGCCCTAGAGTGTAAAATAAGAAAAAGTGGGCATTGCAATATGACCAAACATGTGAATGAAGAAAAGGATGGGCATCAAAAGATTCCCAAACATGTGAGGTATGGTAAGAGTGGATTTTATAACTTTCTCAAGATTAACATAGTGATTACCTTTATTGTTATATTTTGTGTAAATCTGTTTCACATCAAGAATTGTGGCATTTAGGTAATTTTTGGATCTTTGAAATATGTTTTAAATTTTTTTGTGCACTATTAGCTAGGCTGATACATTTGGGTTTAGTTTTAATAGTTTTGACTGTATTGACATTATTTGATAAATTTGTATTGATCTAGGTTTAATACAATTATATCGACCTTGATGATATAGGTTGAGTTGATAGAGCTAGACAAAGGTTTTTGAGACTGTATCGACACTTTTTTTTATTTTAGCTAACATATTTGGTTAATACATGAATCATTTTAAAGACTGTATCGACACTTTCTATATCTTGTTGATACAATTAGATTTGAAAAGAGTCAAATTTGTATCAAAATTTTTAGGCTAATGGTTGATGGATTTGTTTTAGATAAGAAGGTGATTTAGAATTGGATAAGTACTAGTAATATAATTGTCCTTGTATGATTTTATGGATTTTGATGTTTTGCAAGATGTTGAACTGACATTGGGATTGAAAGAGAGGTCTAAAGAGTCCTATAAGCTCTAGGGCAAAGATCACCCATGATTCCTTTTATGGTAGGCATGTGAAATATGTTCTCTTCAAACTAATTCGACACAAGAGGTTGAGAATCAATGAATGATATAATACACTTCATGTTTTTCATGTTAATCAAGTTTTCCTCATCGTTGGAAGAGTTATCATCAATTTTGGTTTATATAACATTAGTGAATAGCTTTGAATTTGGAGGATTTTGAAGTTTATTTTTATTTGGATGTGAATGGTGATAAGTTTGATTGGGATTTAGAAGCTTTCAAATAATCATTATAACATTTTTGGGTGATAACTTCATGGTTTAAGTGTACACCTAATATGAAGGTAAAATAAAATATTTACAAGTCATGAAAAATTTCATGATAATGACCTATAATAGTGTTACACCAATAAAATTTATTTGGATTTTAACATGGTGGAAGGGGGTTTGGAAGAGTCAAAGCTCATGGTTCAAGAAGGTGGCACATTTTGATTGAGTTCTTGTAGACTCAAGGGAGGGTGGAAAGGGTTTGCAATGTTTGAAAACAACACTCCTGATTCAAATTGTTGGGGTTGTTTTGTTTGAGATGTATTAAAATTAGTTGCATTAATTTATATTTGAAAATATTCCCTATTAGTGTTCTAAGATAGTTGAAATTAGCTCATAAGGAAATATTGAATTTTAGCTTGATGAAAGGCCTCTTCTAAATTTTTAGGAGAGAATATTTTAACTTTATATTGAAGAGGGGATTTTAGAATGGTAATAAATAGTTTGAAAAGGTTTTCATCACTCATGTTATGCCCAACTTATGCATCAAGGACTTCTATTTCTTGATGAAATCTTAAGCGGACTTTATAGGTAGTTTCTTAGCATTGATGAAGTAGTTGAGGTTATATTTAGGAAGATCATTTGTTTGGAATTATTTAAATAGAGCATTGAATAAGCCTTCTATTTGTATAATTATGTGAGTTGGAAGGTGGTTATACCATTCTAGTGAATCTCTAATGAAGGTTTTGGATAGAAGCCTGGTAGTTGCATAAGTGTTGATTTGAATTCAATCCTTGTAAAGGTTAGCAAATTATTTAAGATATAGTGCATGATTAATAGCCCCATCATATGTAAGGGTTGAGGAAATAATTATAATATGTGTAGATTCAATGAAGGGATATAGGGGTTCATTTTAAAGATTTTAAAGAATATCATTATGGATTGGAGGTTGGAAGATAAGATTTCTGTTAGAATCTATAAAAGTAGCAGGAATGTAATTTTGACTAGGTCTCTTTACAAAGAATTGAGGAGATTGATTGGCCATTTTAAAAATGTGGTTATGATTTTGGATCAATTTATTATTGTTTTAGGCTTACATAAGGGACATATGGTAAAAAATGTGTGTAAGTATTACTAGGGGGAGAATTTCAAACATTATTGTTAAGAGAAGGATGATTTTTGGTTTCCATATCTGTCTTAGTAGAGGGATTGTGATATTAAGTTTCACGCTTTTGTTTTGGGTGTAGATAATGTTATTGTAAATATTTTTGATAAGTTTATTAGGATTTCTTAAGTCTTTAATTAGATTTATTTGAGCCACATTTCACTGCATTATGCTAATGATGATTTTTTTTGGGTTTGTTATTAGTGTAGAAAGAGGGTTTTGAATGATGGTTTTAATAGGGGGACATGATGTGATATTCTGACTGTTGATGTGGATTTGTTGATGATTTTATGACTTCTATGTTCGGAAGGAGTAATAGTAGTATATATAATATTGTTGTCAAGATTTTGGATGTTTTTGAGGATTTTCTTAATCAACAAAGTTAAATTGAGGGGAATTACACCATGAGGATTTGAATTCAATGGTAAATGTAGGAGGGATAAAGGAAGAATCCATGTGGAATATTGTTAGGAACCCATGGAAGCACAAGTGATTACCATATACAAGCAACTTAAGATGCGGAATTAACCAAAAGTAACAAGTAACTAGAAACCAGAAACAACACAGAATATGAGAGATAATACACAACTTGTATTAATACTCATCCAGAAAAGAATACAATAAAGAAGATGCCACTTATTCTTCACACCTCTTAGAGGCTTCCCACACCTCAAGTGAATAGTACTTATTTCCTCAAATCTCTCTCTCTTACGGTCCTAACACACAACTCAAACACAGAGTTGGTGTTCACCTCCAACCAGTCAGTATCTACTACTGCCAGTACCACAAGTGATCCATGCACTCCACAAGTGCTCCACGCACTCCAAGTACTCAATGTAATTCAAGTAGATCTCCCTTAAATTGTAAAAACTTGTAACCTAAATGATCTTACTTATGGAAGGAACTGCCTTGCCTTCCTCTCTTGCTCTCTAACCGAGTACACACTGTATTCCAAGTAGATCCTGCCTGATATTGCTCCCTGTTGTGTTGTTGTCCTCCCTGATCTTGCACACCTAAAAATCAATCTAAATCTGCACACCTACAAACCTAGACCATGCACACACATACACCTGCAAATCAATGATCTTACATACCCATGTAGATTTCCAAAAGTGGCCTTGCAACACCTGCTGACCAAGATCCTACACACCTGAAGAACCCTTCTGATTCTCCAAAACCAACACCCACACTTGGCACTGTTGTGGAATTGGGAGGAACACCCTTGCTCACTTCACACACAAAAGGAGCTAACTTTGCTCAACTCAAACTAGAACACTTTTTAATACAGCCTATGAGTCTCTTAAATAGATCTCATGCAAACAATAATTAGACACCTAATTACAATAATTAGATCCACAGCTTTGAGTCTAAAATTGGCTCTTAACATGCAAACACTCGGTTTATTAACAAACTATCCATAATACTCGCAGTTCTAAACCACACACGCGACCGACATCGGTCCCTGTCTGCCTGGAGGTGATCGACGCCGGCCGATCCCTGATCGACATCGGTTGCTCTTCCTGTCTAATCCTGTCGACTTCAATTGGCCTGACTGACGCCGGTGTCTGTGACACTCAACAACCTCTTCCAATGACCTCCTCCATATTTGCATCAGTGAAGCTTTTAGCTCCACAACCTAACAATCTCCCACTTGGAGATAAACAACTGCACTGTACTTATACCCCATCTAATCTATTTCTTAGCTTGTATCCCTCTTCAAGCTCAACCCTAAAGACCAACCACCACACATCTTGTGGTGCAACTCCTGTCATCCGAGTAACCTACCACATCCAAACCTACAAACCCATGTAGTGAAGTCCTGACCCTGCATAGTATGAATCCCTGCTGCTGGTCAGTCTCAAATACCTGAGAACCCACTTCCCCGAATTGGCTCCTAACTCTCTGACAGCATCCACTACTTGGGCAAACTCAGGTCTATACCAGACCTCATGTGATTTCAGACACAGAATTGTCTAGCCCTTCGTGTGCTTCGGTTTTGCATCCTACGTAATGAACCTTGCCAATACCTAATTCACATCAGCTCCCACTGGAGACAAAATCAACCTATGATCTTCCATGTCTCTCATGCCAAAGAATTTTGCTGCTCCAAATTCCTCATGACATGCCACTGAACTAACCTTACCCTTAGCTCAACAAAACCCTGTATGTCTGAACCTACACCAAGCTCATCCTCCACATATAGTAATAGGATAATGTTGCGACCATCATCCACCTGGTAAGACAAACACAATGGTTATACTGACATTGACTAAAGCCCTGCTTTGTCATCCACCTGGTACCACCTATCAATCCTGTACCACTGTCCTGCAGCTTCCTCAAGACCATATGCCCTGGCCTTCCATCTCACATATCCATTCTCTCTATTCTTTAACTAAGGTATCCATTCATCTCAGTGCTTTTCATACCAACTGGTAACCCTACCAAATCTTCCATTCGATTCTGCATCATATTCTTGCCATGCTCCCACTGTTTCCTAGATCCTTCCTGCTCTACAGTGAGCAATGAGTATAAAGAAGAGGAACAATGAATTTGAGGCTTACTTACCACTTTCAGTCCTCCATATGGGCATTTGAGACTCCTTGATAGCTTGCTGTCTGCCCAAAATCCGTTACAGTGATCGACCTCGGTCACCACACAGTCTGCATCTGACCAAAGTCAGTTCCATGTGCCTGTCCTGACTATCAACCCCACCACTGTCGGTGTCTACCTGCTGTCAACATTGGTCCTCCTGACCGATGTTGGTCTTACTGTCACTGACATCAGTCCTCTTGACCGACGTTGGTCTTACCCTGCCTGACACCATCGGCTCTGATCTGCACATGACTGACATCGGCACTTGTCTGATCGATGTCGGTTCCCCTTGACCGATGTCAGTAACTGTGTTCACCTGTGAGTGATGACTTTTTACCCATGAGCTCCTTTGAATCAAAACCCATGTCCAAACTGCCCTGCTTAGAAGTATCTAGCCCCATCCACTAGTCTCTGTCTGTCATCTCCTCTAAGAACACCAAGGCTTTCCAGTTCTTAAAGTTTATCAAACACATATGTCTTCTGCTTAAGAACATGCATCTCCTTCTTGCTCATGTGACCAAGCCTATAAAGCCATGTCCTTGCAATAGAATAAGAATCAGTAATATAAGTAGATAGATAAAGGATACCTAATTTCTTACCACCCACTAATTCAAGTGCATCCGCTGTGAGAGTTCTTGTGCATCTCTCATCACCCAAATTTCCTGAAGCAATTAGCTACATCTTCAAGACTGGGACCTGCATGACCTTCTTCAACACCCATGTGTTGGCCGCCTAAAATTTTAGCAACACTTCCCCTTTGCCAACCATGTGACAAGGCTCACCAACCCCTCTTCTTGGGGCCGCATGGAAAGAGGCAACATAATCTATTAACCAAGATTCAACTTTATCTAGAGCATCCTATGAAACAACATCTGTAACATCTACTTCTTCAATTCCTTCATGCTAATCTTCAACCAACCAACAATATTTCTTTACCTGCTCTTTCTTTCCATAACACCGTAAGTGACCATTCGTGCTATTCAGTTTCTCCATTTGTAGCTTACTTTCTTCTGCCGTTGCTATACTCCCACTCAATCAGAAACCCCTGAGAGTGACCTATAACCAAACACAAAACCTGCTCCTTGCAACCTTAGCTCTGATACCAACTGTTAGGAACCCGTGGAAGCATAATTGATTACCATATACAAGCAACTTAAGATGCAGAATTAACCAGAAGTAACAAGTAACTAAAAACTAGAAACAACATAGAATATGAGAGACAATACACTTGTATTAATACTCATCCAAAAAAGAATACAATAAAGAAGATGCCACTTCTTCTTCACACCTCTCAGAGGCTTCCCACACCTCAAGTGAATAGTACTTCTTTCCTCAAATCTCTCTCTCTTACGGTCCCAACACACAACTCAAACACAGAGTTGGTGTTCACCTCTAACTAGTCAGTATCCACTACTGCCAATACCACAAGTGCTCCACGCACTCCACAAGTGATCCACACACTCCAAGTACTCAATGTACTTCAATTAGATCTCCCCTGAACTACAACAACCTGCAACCCAAATGATCTTACTTATGGAAGGAACTGTCTTGCCTTCCTCTCTTGCTCTCTAACCGAGTACACACTGTATTCCAAATAGATCCTGCCTGATATTGCTCCCTATTGTGTTGCTATCCTCCCTGATCTTGCACACCTACAAATCAATATGGTTCTGCACACCTACAAACCTAGACCATGCACACACATACACCTGCAGATCAATGATCTTACTTACCCATGTAGATTTCCAAAAGTGGCCTTGCAACACCTGCTGACCAAGATCCTACACACCTGAAGAACCCTTCTAATTCTCCAAAACCAACACCCACACTTGGCATTCCTGTGGAACTAGGAGGAACACCCTTGCTCACTTCACACACAAAAGGAGCTAACTTTGCTCAACTCAAACTAGAACACTTTTCAATACAGCCTATGAGTCTCTTAAATAGATCTCATGTAAACAATAATTAGACACCTAATTACAATAATTAGATCCGCAGCTTTGAGTCTAAAATTGGCTCTTAACATGCAAACACTCGGTTCATTAACAAACTATCCATAACACTCACAATTTTGAACTACACAGGTGACTGATGTTGGTCCCTGTCTGCCTGGAGGTGACTGACGCCGGCCGATCCCTGACCGACATCGGTTGCTCTTCCTGTCTAATCCTGCCGATGTCAGTTGGCCTGACCAACGCCAGTGTTTGTGACACTCAACAACCTCTTCCAATGACCTCCTCCATGTCTGCATTAGTGAAGCTTTTAGCTCCACAACCTAACAAATATAAATGGGTTGAGGCTTGTTAAAAAGACCCTAAGGAAAGACATAATTAGATGGAAAAATAATAAAGCTCACTAGAATGTATTGTGATGGTGAAGCTAATGGGAAGATAACACTAAAAATAAAATGGAAACATGAATACAATCCAACCAATGGTAGGATAAGATTCATGTTGGGTTCACTAGACTAAAGTGCGGGCTAGGATTACCAATATAACATCCTCTTTCTCTCTATAGACTAGGATACAAAGAAGAAAGTAAATTATAACTTTTGTATACTTGAAGATAGTGACATAACTTAGTGGTAGTTTTAGATATAATAGGCAATAATCCACATTAAATATCAAGGGAATAAGGTTCTAAAGCCTATGCCTAAGATATGTGATATGGGTTCTAACTATGTCCCAAGGTAAAATAAATGAAGTATAATAATGGTTATAACAAAGGGGATATCAAGGATAAAATAAGGAATCTACATGCAAGGAACTAATGAACAAGGGTAACCTAGATCCAAGATTGTAAATAAGACTAAACTAAACAAGATATTAATGCCACAAGGGTTATTTGTGATGTAGTCTAAGCCTAATCCTAACCTAGGTGTTTAACTATGGTTGTAATGGTAATCCCAAGCACCCTAATACACCATATTATTTTAGAATAAATGTAACCAAGATGAGGACAACATCATACATGCTAATTTAACAAGAAGAAAAACATATCTATCTACTAAGTACATGAAATTTGGAGAATAGGATAAACATACTTACTTTGGATTGAATTATTGGCACATCAATCTCCCCCTTGGATCTAGTAGAACTTTGCAATATATGTTATTGGTGAAGACCTCAAATGATAAGGATGAAGACCTAGATATCCATATTTGGGGACTCCAAACACTATGGGGCACCTCCTTGGTTCAACTCCTCTTATTGGACTTCAATGAACTTGAGCAAGACATAACTTCCACAAGAATAAGACTTGGTTCTCTAATTCCTCCTTTTAATAATTAAGGGCTTAAATAAAAGTGCAAGCAGAGATGATTAGTGTTGTGTATGTTTTGAATGATAAGTCAATTTGTATTCTAAGTTGCTGATATCATTTTTATAAATATAGTACAATGGCATTGGTTGACCTAGTACTGTATTGACAATCATAATACATTACAAAAGAAATAGGAAAACTCAAAATTGTATTAGCTTGAATAGTTAAATACATGGATAAATAGGTAAGAAAAAAAATGTATCTATTAATCTAATGTGGTAGGAAATATAGGATAACTAACATCGATGTATCGATATGGCCAAGTTATTATTTTAAAGGCATAAAATGAGTAGAAGAGAGCCATAAAATCTTGAATGATATATATATATATATATATATACACGCACGCACACACACACACACACACACACACACACACACACACACACACACACACACACACACACTCACACACACACACACACACTCTCTCTCTCTCTCTCTCTCACACACACACACACACACACACTCACACTCACACACACACACACACACACTCTCTCTCTCTCTCTCTCTCTCTCTCACACACACACACACACACACACACACACACACACACACACACACACACACACACACACACACACACACACACACACACACACACTTTTGGGATGTTTGAGAGTGGTTTTAGACCTCTAAGATTTATAATTTAGATTCTAAATTTTGGAGGATCATATTATATTTCAAAATTATCTAGATTTTAGGGTTTAAGGATTTTAAAATTATCCACATTTTAGGGTTTTATAATTTTAGGAGAAATCATAGGAGGTATCAAGGTTGCATAAATGGATAGATAGATATAGTATGAATATCATTTGAACATATATTATAAAGAACCACCCCCACCACTTTACTAGTGCACTCCTTAAGACATGCACTCAAGTATATTAATGTGTTGATGAGTCCTATAATAGGGATCATTAATAAAATATAAATATGAAAAATATTAGTGTATACAAGTTGCTTCTCACTTCCTTTACTATTTAAAACAATCGAGTCCAGTTGTTTTAGCTTCCATCCTTCACAAGGAATATGTACACTTCATAAAAAATGTTTAAATGAAAATCCACTGATGTCTCAAAAAATATTATCAATGTACAAAATTATAATTTTCATTCTACTAGATACAAAGATTACAGTTTGCTATTTTTTGGTTTATTTTTTTTTGGTTTATAGTGTGCTTGCAGAGGTCCTCCATCTATAAAATTTATTCCATAGATAAATGTGAGTTTTATTGGCATGAAATCAAATTGGTTTTGCATAATTTTCAAAGATTTTTTAAATATTTTATTTCATATTCAATTTTTTGGAGAGGCAGTGCCTATTGGAGAAGATACTTATGCACCATTCAAGCTTGAATAATATTATGTTATTATGAGAAGAAGGATTTTCATTTTATTTATCCTTGGACACTAAATTATTTTTGACATATCATTTGATAGTGAGGTCTCAGAATATTTACATTTTATGCCTTAATTTTTGATATTGACCCTTGATTAATTTTAGTCATGTGATTTTAAAACTTGTTTTTAATTGCATAAAAAGAAAGTCTTAAGGCTTTAAAAATCCAACAAGATTTAGATGGCATTATAATATTGTCATAAAATTAATATTAGAAACTTGTTAACCCATGTGTTAATCTTAGGGTATTACATTGTGATAGATGAATGATTCACTAGATTAACAATTTCATTTTGACAAAAAATATGGAAGAGAGAGAGAGAGAGAGTTCAGAGAGAGAGAGAGAGAGAGAGAGAGAGAGAGAGAGAGAGAGAGAGAGAGAGAGAGAGAGAGAGAGAGAGAGAGAGAGAGAGAGAGAGAGAGAGAGAGAGAGAGAGAGAGAGAGAGAGAGAGAGAGAGAGAGAGAGAGAGAGAGAGAGAGAGAGAGAGAGAGAGAGAGAGAGAGAGAGAGAGAGAGAGAGAGAGAGAGAGAGAGAGAGAGAGAGAGAGAGTCACCATCATGGAAATATCCTTGGTCATATTTCATGATAGTGAAATCACAACTGTTCCCCTAGTGATATAGAAAAATATTTTTCCCATTTGTTAGTTTTGAAATAATTTTGAGGTTTTTAACACAATTAATTAAAAGTCAATTCTATATTTGTATAACAAAAATTAATTTGACTAGATTTAGGGCTAAAGTTTTCATCCCTTCTTTCTCACTAAGTTTGGGTGTACTTGGATTATTTTAGGATAAATTTTAACATATTCGTTATCGCACATAAATTGGAAGGATAATATTATCTGCACTATTAATCTTTATTTTGGAATAAGTTAGAAGTTTTTTTGTACATTTTTGGTTGGGCTCATTTAATGTTATTTCAAAGCCAATTGTTGGCATTGTTTTCATACAAATAAAATTTGTGTAGGCCATTGGGATGCTGAATATCTTCAATAACTATTCATAAAAAATCACTTCTAAATGATTTAACTTACTATGAAGCTCATTTGAAAAAATCAAGGAAATAAATTGAGACAACAAGCCCAAAAACAACAACTCCAATACTATCTAATTTAAATATGATGTCTCAAAATCAAATCTTACCATTATAGAGTTCTCCAATGCAAGATTTTTGGTAGATATAGAAAAAATGTTATTACTCCTCATTACAATAATGTTAATATTTTAGAAAACATATGGCATAAATTAGGCATATTAGATATAGGTTATATGTGTTATAACCCTATTTTGCATCAAACTTATGGTTTTGATTTCATATTACTAATAATACATAAGTGTTACCAGTATTTTAAAAATAAAGAGATAGGTGGAGTTTATTACTATAAATTAAGAAGATAGGTGGACTCTGATACTATATAAACATTTGAAAACATGACTTCCATGTAATAGATTACGTTTCTATGGTCTATGAGCATTCTCATCCAATGTAGGAATTGATGTAATAATTATTACTTGAAGACTACATATTATGAAATTTGAATGATTCAAGCTAGAGGAGCCTATGATGAATCTATTTTGTAATGTTTCACATGTAATTGATAATCATGATGGATGCAAAGTGAGTGTAATATTTGTCTCAGTCTTAGTTAAAAAAAAATGCAATTACTAATTTCATTATATTTATGTTTTTGATTCAAAAATAAATTTATATTAATAGTATAAACTATATAACATTATTCTTATAAAAATGAGTAGTATAATATCACATTTTGAATGATTGAGAAAAGGCTAGTTTAACTTATAAAAAGTTAAAAATACTTAAAATATACACTTTTAAATCTCTATTTTCAATAATGAGTTGGATTTTTTTTGTTTTATTTACATGAACACAATTTTTAATTTCCCTATGTTGTGATCAACTCTTTTTCCATCACACAATCTTTGCTTGACAATTTTTTTTTTATCCATATAAAATATATACCAACAAGTTAATGCTCAAGTTAAGTATTGAAAACATAATAACATGTTAGAAAATATTATTTTGAATTATTTGAGGAACTAAAATTAAGTGTTGGGTGATCTATTTTTGAATTATGCCTATTAGAAACCATATGAAGTGATAAAATTTGTGTTAATGGAGAATATTTAAAAAAATTCATACTTGATTCAATTGTTTAAGAGTTTTTAGTAGTATCAAAAGGATGTTTGAGATTCCTTATTGTTCTTTAGTAAATTTTAGACTGATTTGGATTAGGCCATCTCTAGTAGATTTTTAATTCTATTTTACAAAAAATTATGGTTCAAGAACCAATGTGTTCCCAAATTTGGTTAGGGTGTGGCAAGTACTCTAAGTTCAATATTTAAAACTTGTTTTTTATAAGTCTAGGTTGAGACCAGAATTTTTAGTGCATCATTGTATTTTTATTATTTTATTTCTCCTAGCATTACCATTAGGCTATAATATCTAGCTTAATTATTTTCTAATGACTAGAGTTAGGAATTATTTAGTAAGAAATAACAAAATATTTTTTTAGAAGATTGATTTTGAGCACTTCCATGTTATCTAATCTTGGAATTTTTAAGGTCATTTCCTATTGATGAAATGAAGATAAGTAATATTGTGCATGCAATTTGTTATTAAAATGTATAATAATTACATTAAAAAAAATCAAGCATCCCAATCTAGTCATCATATGCATAATAAAACATGTCATTTTCAACATTTTTTTTAATAGTATAGTCAAGATTCATTCTAACTTTATCTCCTACAGAATTAGTTTTGGGTGTGTAGCTGATTTTAATATATATGGTACCCATTTTTGTGATTGTTTTATTTCTTTTAAAAAGAATGCTCACCATTAATCTTAAAACTCATGTCGAGTGATCTATAGATGTAATTATGTCCAAGAGTTCTGATCTGAAGGCTTTAGAACTTTGGCCACTAGTACCCAATGCAAATGTGTTAATGTATTTAATAATGCATATAATTTTGTTTTGTTGAATATGCACATGTATTATTTATTTGTAATATAATTAATGAAAAATCACTAATTAGTGCACACTAATCCATTACAAATTATTAGAAAAAGTTATCAATTAAGTATTTGCTTAATTGGATTCTAATAATAATAATAAAGTATTATCTATAATAAGACTTGTTCTATAAGTAATATACTATCCAAACCCTAGTCCTAGCCTCCATATCTATATAAGTTCATAGAGGACTAGTGGGTAAGGTGATTATCTGGATGAGAGTTACTATTGTTAAATTAATGAAATAATGCCAAAGCTCTTAATATAAAGAGGTAGTAATGATTCTTGGATAAATATATTGGGTGTTTATCTTAAGTTAGTATTAAAATTTTTAGAACTTATCTATAAATATAACATGGTATCAGAGCTTATCAGATAACTTCACCTCTTATATCACATTTTTATAGAGCCTAAACATATACATTGTTTTTTCATGCTCACACTATTCAGTTATAAGATCATATATATTATTTTTTGGTCTTTTACTTTAGTTTTTTGGTTTTATCCCATTTTTTGGTGACTTGCCTTACTAAATTCACTCACCATATACTCTCACCTTGGCATTAGGGGATCTTGGTGACAATAAAGTGGTGAAAGTATTGGGGTACTAAGGGATGAAGCTATTTTTTTTAGATTTCATCTAGGTTAAAAACCCTATACCAGAGGTTTTAAAATATCATAGGAGCTATCATTTTTGGATAAGCACAAGATATTGTCTAAAGTGAGTTGATGTGTTTCACCAATACCAAGGCTTAAAACAACATTGTTTATGGATATAGATTCCATGTACCTTTTGGTATATTGGAAGCACCTAGGGTTTAAGAAATAATTTATCATAGGAAGCAATCAGTCATCTGAATCTATAATGCATTAGTTAGAGGTTAGCCATTGAAATTTATTTTCTTTCTATATTAGATATGGGATAGTAAAATTATGGGTGTAATAGAACCCTCTATAGTTAGTGCCATAAAATTTTAGGTTATTTCACTATTTATGAATGAATCCAGTATATCTAAGAACTTATAGATCATAAAAACCCTAGCTTTGTTATTTTAAAATAGTCTTTGGTATTTTTGGTAAACCTTCAAATAATTTGGTTGTTTTAGTTCATTTCAATATAGTGATAAGATTTGAAACCTTGGACAAAAACTCATTCGCAAAATATCTCTCAAACCATGTGGAATTTGATAGTTTCGATTAAAAAACATTCTAATAAGGACCCAAAACAATGTTATCACAAAATTAAAAAATCCCTAGAATATGTTTTTCATCCTTTGAGTGACTACACCATTGTAATCCTCTCATCAAGCTAATTGTTTTGATTTGTAAATCTAGATACATTTTTAGGAAAAATAAATTTCACCTTATAAAATTGATTTTTGATTGTAACTTTGAAATCCTCTCCTTGAGCTTTACATTTATATACATTTCTTTACACATTATTAAAAAATTTGGTTTTTTTACTTTTAAATTTTTTGTGCTAACATGGTAGAAAAAGAGTCAATTCTCACCAATTCAAACTATTTGAGCTAAAAATAGTACATTATAGATGTATTTTTGAGTAATATATTTTACCAAATTGCATTGGCTAAGAAATTTTCAATTATTGACCTTATAAAATGTGCCAAATGGTAAAACCAGTGTGAAGAAGCCAAAGGAATCTTAAGACAATTAGTGTCCCCTAAATTAATGTTTTAATTTTAAGGCATAATGAAACTTTGGGATGTTTGGGAAACCTTGTAGAATATTTTTGGAAATAATACTAAGGTGTAAAACATGTCAAGTGGAAAAAAATCTCAGAATATTATTCTAGATAACTACCCTTAGATTGAGGATTTCATCACTCAAATCAAAATCCTAAGACCTTTGCTTATTGAGATAGGTGTAACCAAGACATATTACCAAATCATTAATTATTTCTCTAGAATTAGGTCATCCATACTCATTATAAATCTAAAATCCCTACACACATCATAAATTTTTGAAATCTTATTTGAGTAAATTAAAAAAGAATAGGCAAAACAATTATTTATTTGTGAAATCCAACTTGGAGGTTTTTAAGAGCAACCATTAGTTGTCAATGATGCTGATACAAGGTCACACCCTAAATTTGGCAAAGTTTAGGGCCTTACCAAAGCAAAAGGGATAAAAAATCCTTATCCTAAGGGTAATTGATCAACTTAATAGAACCCTTTTTCCATTTAGGATAAAGTAAAAGGGAAATGGAATGAAAATTTATATAGCAATCCTTGAAATTTTTTTGGTAAATGCCATGACAAATATTCATGTTTAAAAAAAATGGCATATTTGTAATCAATAATAAGATAAATATCCTTACCTCCAAGACATGATCAACACTTTGTGCAAAAATATATGAATCACCATTGTCTGAATGGATTTTGGAGCATCTCACAATATCGTGAATAATGGTAATTTGTTTCACACTCTTGACACGAGATACATAATTGAAGTTTTTATGTAAAACTCTAGTCCTCTAATTTTTTAGGGCAAATGGCCCATTGAGATGGAGAATAGAATATTTAACAAATTTCTTCATGTTCTAGAGTTGCCTACAAACTTAATTTCTATCTATTAGATTACATATTTAAGTGAAAATAAAAATATTAAGTTTACACCTATCAATATTTTTATTATAAATGTAAAATACCAACTCACTATTATATCCACTAGAAAGGTTAATCATTAATCCAAATTTTACAAGTTTGAATTTTTTTTGTACAATCAAACTTCACATGTCATGATTGTGCATGCAAATGACTTAAGTAAACTTTTTCATGAGCATTTTGGTCTCCTTTACTATTAAAATGATTTACTATCAATCATTTTAAGACCTTAGTAAGCACAACATGATTCACGGTTTGCCTAAAGTTTCCATCAAAGAAGGAGTTTGTCAAGGTTTCACACTTGGAAAAACATAAGGATCTTTTTCCTACAGGAAAATATTAGAGGGAAAGTGACATATTATAGTTGGTTGATAGTGATCTCATGTCATTCCCATAATTTATTTTTTGGAAACATAAATATATGCTTACATTCATTGATGATTTATCTCTAGGAACTTTGGTACATTCTAAAAACAAAACAAAAGTATTCAAAAGCTTATTTTTCTAAATATCTTGTTACAAGTAGGATAGAAAGAAAAAAATAGTGTCTCAAAATATATAATGAAGGATAGTATACTAAAATACCTAAGATGAACTTATTTGAACATGTAGGCATCCAACTACTTTTCCCTACACTCCTCAACAAAATGGTGTGGTTGATTGCAAGAATAATACACTCAAGGAAATGACCAATTTCATGGTGCATTCAAAATAATTACCTCTTCAATTTTAGCCTAAGGTAATTTAATGTGTGAACTACATTAAAAATTGAACTTCCCGAAATAGTAGTATAAGACATGAATCTTGAATAAAAATAATATGATGTTAACTTTTATGTTTATGATTTTAGGGGTTTTGGGTGTAATGCATTGGTGAATATCCTAGATGATAAGCACAAAGTATTAGAAAATATGGGTTCTCCTTGTATTTTTGTTGGCTATTGTGAAGTGTGAAGCCATATCATCTTCTTGTCCTAGGCACTGTAAAAGTTTTTTACAAATGAGATGTGTTATTTGATGAATAATATTAGGATTATGAGCCAACATCTTATCCTCCTCCTACTTAAATTTATACCAACCCATACACAATTTATTATTTTAATTTTTAAAAATAAGGTAGTTTGGATGGATTTCATTTTGAATATCATTATAGTTCATATGAGTCATAGTGGGGAAAACTAGCTCCTCCACCATAATAAAAAAATATTCCATAGTCAGTGCCATAATTTATTCTAAATGCATCTACATAACCAACACAACCTAAACTAAAATTGGTCTATACCATGAAATAAGGTCATTACATGGGGAGAGGATCCTAAAGATCCACATAGGATAAGATCAAGACATTAGTTTGGTATTTCATAATTGGCACAATTGGCAATGAGTTGGAATCCTAATATTTCCCATGAGGTGGGTAAGTGAATCACAGGAAGATTTGAAAAAAAAATCATTCTATTAATAAGAATGAGACTTGGGACATGGTTTCAATTATGAAAATAATAAAAATAGTGAAGTTAAAAGTGGGTGTACCAAACTAAGTATGCATTAGATGGGTTATTTGACATTTATAAAGCTAGGCTTTTCGGAAAAGGTTTTACATAATTTGAAGGTGTTGATTACCATAACACATTTGCTCTAATTTCCAAGATGAATTATATTAGGTTAGTAATCTCCTTGGATACAATACATGGAAGGGAAGTCCATCAAATGGATGTAAAAAATGCCTTATTATATTATATGGAAATTTGTTGGAAATAAATATACATGTCCCAACCTCTCAGGTCCATTAGTAGAGATAAATCTATTATTTGTACATATTAGAAAAGTCCTTGTAAAATTTAAAACATGATTCTTGAGATTGGTATGAGAAGATAGATATGTTCCCAATCAAATTTTGTTTTATAGGGAGTCATTCCAACCCCATAGTCTACACAAAGAAAGTAAACGGTAACTCCTAATTTTGGTCCTCTATGTAGATGACCTAATCATTAGAGGGATTTCCACCAAATAGATACATGAAGTGAACGCATGGTTGATGAAGTATTGAAATGGAAAATTTTGGATTGTTACACTTTTTTATTGGCCTTTAGATCTCATTATATATGAAATGAATATTTGTAAATTAGTCCAAGTATACTCAAGACATACTCCACCATTTTAACATGGAAGATTATAAGTCTGCCCTGCACCATTTCGATCTAAAGTCAAGATTTTTGAGAAGTGTTCATCTCCTTTAGTTGGTGGCAAATTATATGGGTGATTGGTGGGAATTTATTATCTATTTGATTCATACTCATATTTATTTATATTTTTAATATTAGACTAGTGTCACTCTTTTTTTAGGACCCCCATGATAATCATTAAAAAGATACCAAGCTCATTATAAGTTATATTCATGGTACTATTAATTATGGGATTGAATATTCATAAATAGATGGAAAAACCTCAATTTTTAGTTACACTTCTAGTGGAAATCATTGGTTTTAGGTTACAATGATAGTGATTAGGCAAGTGATTGAGATGATCTCAAGTTGACCATAGGATATATCTATAATCTTGGGGTAGGTCCCATGACTTAATTTTACAAGAAGTAGTCCACTATTTATTTGTCTACTATATAGGCTAAGTATAATGGAGTTATCACTATTGATCATGAGTTAGTTTAGATTTGGCACATGATTTCTAAGTTCAAATTTCCATAGGCCCAATGCATAGAGTTTTGGTGCAATAACCAAAGTGATATTCACATCTCTTACAACCTAGTGGAGCAATAATATAAAAAATAACATTGAGATATATGCATTATATTTAGAAATTTCTATATGATAAATTCATTGATCTTGAATATTTATAAACATCAAATTATGGTGTAGAAATCTTCATAAAGCCCTTGCTCAAGCCTTTATTTTTCAGCTAGGAAATTTTGGGAGTGAAGGAAGGTATCATCAAGAGGTGATAAATTTGTGATTCCTCCATCCTTCACTTTATCAAAGTTCATATTAAGGGGGAATAATGCATATACTTTTGTATGGTTTAATATGCACTTGTATTATTTATTTGTAATATAATTAATGGATAAACACTAATTAGTGCACACTTATCTATTACCTATTAGATAATATTATAAATAAGGATTTATTTAATTAACTTACACTAATAATAGGAAAGTATTATATCTAATAAATATTTTTATACAAGTAATCTACTCACCAAAACCTAACCCTAGCATTGTTATTTTCTATATAAGAGAATAAAGGGATAATGGGTAAGGTACTTCTCTTAATGAGAGTTATTATTGTTATACTATAAAATTTATGTAAAAAATATTAATATAAATAAATAGTAATTATACATGGATGAATTTGTGTGTTGTATTTTTTAAGCTTTCATATAATTATACATTTCATGCATGCGAGTGTTTATCCTAAGGTAGTTTCAACAATTCTATAAATTGTCTAGAAATATAATAAAAGGGTTGTTAGAATCACAATAAATAAGATGGGGGTGGGTGAATTAGTGTAATTTTTTATTTATTTAAACTATATCCAATCATTCATGAACTATGAAAGCAATGTTAAGATCTAGCAATGCATAAAGACCATTCACATAAGCATAACATAAGAAAACACACATATGAGTGGGAAACCATCAAGGGTAAGAAAAATAATTATGATCCATAAAAATGGAATAAAGTAATATAAAATAAAATATCAAATTATATTGAGCACAAACTCAACTTGGAGCACCAACCCCAATGAAGTCAAGCATCCACTTGATTAGGCTTTAACAAGAACCTACTTGTAAGGAAGTACCTTCAACCACCTCATGAATTTTGATCACCACACCTCTAATCTTCTATTATTTTCTCATTTCAAGACCTCCTTATACTCTAATAATAAATATTTTATTCACTTTTATTGCTTACATTAAAATAGGCCTAAACTACCTTGTATAATAAAAGCCTCATGGTCACACACCACTTGGTTGGACACACATGGTAAAATTTTTATGTAGGCCATAAAATAGGTATTATAAAATATTATTAAAATTATTAAAATGAAATTTGAACCCCTTTTTGTCTGAAACAACTCAATTAGGCCTCATTTCTCTTTTATGTTTCATGAAGACCTAATTGCATTAGGTCTATCTTCTTAGCTTCAAAGTTTGATCCTCTTGGGCCCAGATGGATTATACAAAAATAAAAAACCATTAAGTTAATTAAATAATTAAATATCTAACCTTATCCATGTTTGGTTAGACCTGATCCTTTGCTCATACCATGAAATCTTTTTTATGATAAACTGTCCTATTAGGAATATGTACCTCAAAAGTTTGTCTTACAAAAATGAAGCTTAAAAACCCTTAAGATATTGAAATAAAAAATTATATATATATATATATATATATATATATATATATATATATATATATATATATATATATAAACATATTATCCATGACCTCAGGATCATCACAAAATTATTTTAACACTTTCACTTAGGAGATAAAGACTCAAGAACATCTCTGTAACTCACTCACTTAGAACTGCCAATTTACCTCAAAAACTAGTGATGGTGATTTAGACCTCCAACACCTATGTAGACACTTATCATGAATATTTATGAATTTAAATGGTATTATTATATGTAAATAAAATCCTAAAATATAAATATAATATGTTATAATGGAAAATATTAGTCTTGCACACCAATTTTTTGACCTTATATCACACAGTCTTATCTAAACTAGACATGTCATTTTGTGAACAATTTTTTCACCATATTCACTAATCTAAAAATATTATTATAAGAATTAAAATGAATTATAAGTAATAATAAAATATTCATTCATTTTTTTACAATAATATTATATGCTTAGACTCTCAAATCCATCTTCTCATCTCTGTCTAGGTTTGCACTATTTGCATTATTAGGTCTGTCTACAACTAGCTAATTTGGATGACTAAATTAGAACATTTGAAGGATATAAACTATAAAAATATCATAATGGAAATGAAAAATGAGTCTATATATTATTATCCCATCCATTTTATTTTCTTTACCAATAAACTTTTGAGAGCTACAATAACTTCTTAACAAATAACCCTGTATATGTGCATTTTATTTCTCATTTAACTAACCACCACCACCTAGAGGTACCTGGGATAGTTGAATATATGATATAATATATTTTATATTCATTTTAATCCATTTTAATCTTATTTTAACAAGATATTTCACATCAGGTCCTTATTAGGGTTTTAGGGAGGTTTAACACAGGTTTTAGTGTTAACAATTATTCATAAAAGACTACACCTTGAATCCAAAACTAATGCTTGAATATATTATCTAGGAAAATTAACCATATATATTTAATATATTAGGTTCCCATTCAAATTTTAATCATTCCAAAAAATGTATGAAAGTGCTTTTTGAGTCTTGAGACCTCATTTTTTGAACTCATGAAGGCCTAAACATCAATTCATGAAATTTACTTTAAACCATGACCTAAAAATTTGTGAATATTCCTAAAAAAACTTATATTATCTCTATAAATTCTCACATATACATAATTTCCTATAAATTTTATATTCATACCTCGTTAGGCCAGACAGGGTCTAAGAGAGGTCTGGGTGTAGGCTTAGTCTAAAGGTCCTACCCATATAAGCTCACCCTAAAAATATCATGAATGATTAAATGCCTCACATACATGATAAAATAGTGAAAAACAACTTCAAATTCCTATTTTAATTTATTTTTATGCACATAAATCTTCATGTCATGACTAAGATCATGACTAGGCTTCCCATGCACTTTACCATCAATGACTTGTACCTTTATGCAACCATAAGGCATTAGTTGACTTAAAATTATCTCTTTATATTTCTCACATGACATCAATCACTCATGAAAACACTCTCTCAATGTACCTTGTCACCTCACACAATTCCAACTAGGCTTAATCACCTTTGACATCAACCTTCACAAGATGCACCTTTGACATCAATGATAATACTTAACAAATTATGATTTTTGACTCAAAAAATGTAAATGAATATGAGTCATCTACATCTGAAGAGAATAAAAATAAATTGTAATTTAGTTTCAAAACTAAAGAAAATATATTCAAAATAAATGTGTATTAAGGGGTCACATGTTTTAATTAATGGTTACGTTCCTTATTAAGAAAAATCCAAAGTAGGATTTTGGAGATTAATACCCCAAATGGAGTATGTTGATTAATTTTTTATTAAATATGGTGGATTAAAAAATTATAGAATAGGGTTGTTTGAGGTGTTAGGTGACCTCATTTAGTGAAACTAGTAACACATGCATTGTGCTCACTATTCTATAGACCTTTTATAAGGTTACATATATAAACCAAACATCTCAAAAAATGGATGTTACTAGTATTAAATTGTAAATTTTCCACACCATTGGATGTATGGTTATGATTTTTTTAAACTTTAAATCCATATCTTCAAGTCTATAATTTATAATAAATGTTCTACCTATTATGAAGATAAAAGTTTTAAATGTCTAACCATTAGTACTTTATGATATTTTGCAATAAAACCATTGTATTTTTTGGGAGCATCAAAAATTGAGAGATATGATATCTAAACTTGGATATTTTGTGAAAAAATTGAACTATTTACAAGAATTTTGTTATTTATTAGATTCAACATATGCTTCTCAAATTCAATAATTGTTTTAATGTTTAACTTTTCAAATTTTCAAAGATTAAGATGTGAAGTTGCAAATATATGATGATAATGTTTCAATCTTGAATTAGAAATTATTGGGTCATATTAATGGAAATATGGAAACATTTTATCTAAAACTATTTTAAACTATAAGTATAAAATGGTCAGATTGAACCATATATCAAACTAGGTAGTTGTCCTAAAATTATGAATTAATTTTTTTAATTGAATATCACTGGTAAATTTATCACATGTATTATATATTTACACATATATTCACTAAATTCATTTAGTATTGTTATGCACCACCTAAGGGAGACACAATAAATGAATTATTTTTCTTGCATAATGGATGGCAGTGAGTGATAACATAGAAATAGGAAAGAATACACTAATGAGCATTGATATATGTAATAAAATTAATTTTCCTTATATCCAAACTTAATTTTATAAAACAAATGCTAAAAATAATAAACTAGTCCTTTATTGTTGTACAGGCAAATAATTGAGAATTGATTTTTAGGTTATTAATCTCTTAGACATTTTTCCATTGAAAACATCACCCTACATATTGTATAAAAACTAACATTTATGAATTTCAAACTATCCTTGTGAAAATTAAATGTTAGATATTTTTTTAAACACAACTTCACATTGATCTTAGGTAAATCTTTATGGATGTTACGAACATATTTTTCATTTTCAAAACTAGCCAACAAATGAGAGGGACTAGCCACTTCATGCCACTTGTTCTAGATAAAATCCTCTAAAATTATACTAAATATTATTACAATATACATTTTATAATTAAATATTAGTAAAATATTCTCTTTATAAACTAAAATTATTTGTCAACATTCATACCATCTACAAGAAAGACTTTTGGTCCCATAAATGACAAAAATGAAAAAATAATAGTATATACGAGTATAAAAGACTAGTAAGAGAAAAAAATATCATATTTATAAAATAGTTAAGAAATTATGTAAAAAAATTATATAAATAAAAAATCTCACTCCAATGGTGGATACAATTTCAAACTATTACATCGATAAATGGGGTTTTACACCATAATGTAGTATATCTGCCATGTTTGTATGTGTGTCAATTTCATTATTTTTAGAAAGTCAATGTTTTAAAATTAAATCATCATCTTTTTGTTTTTTATAGTTTAGTTGTGATGGACATAATTCACTAGATCAAATATCTATGTGGTAGGGTTAATCTTATTGTTTTATACTATGTTTGCATTTTGAACTAAATCAACCACATTTGAATGTGTTCCAGTTTCATTATTTTTAATAGAGACATGATTAATAACTAGATTGGCATGTTAAATTTCATTGGTTCTGACAAAGTGATAAAATTCCTATGTTATAAAAATAATAGACTAAAACAGTATAGTCGATTCTGGTGAATTTTGAGAAACACTTTGAACCAAATCAACATGGCTGATTTTGTCAGTTTTTTCTAAGATTTCTAATTTTGATATTTTAGAGGGGATAAAGACCATAATTGGATATATATAAGAGGATTTAATAGTTATATAAGTTATAAGAGTGATTTTGGGTTGGATTTGAGTGTGAGGATAAGAATTAACATGATGTATAATGCAATTTTTACTAGGCATGTGAACTAATTTCTCTTCGTGAGTTGATGGACTTGAAAAACATTGGTCAAAGAGGGTAGTATCTGAATGTGAGGTGAGATTTTATGACTCATACACATAGGACCTTATAATATTAAAGTATAGGGAGTGTAAATATTTATGAAATCATCCTCATTAGTGTTTGAGTAAAAGTTGGGTTTACTAAAAATGGGAAAATCATCATAGGGATTTTCATCCATGTCATCAAGAATGAGAAGACCATAAATGAGATATTTAATCATGATAAGATCATAAAATATGGAAAATAGTGTTTTTAAATAATTTTATAAGTTCAATATTGGGAAAATTATCTAAAGGACTTTCATCCATGTTATAAGTGTTGAAAATGGTAGGATCATCTTCTTCGCGCATGCTATATAAATCAACATAGATGGGTAAATCATTATAGTGATTTTTGACCATGTGAGAAGTGTAAATAATCATAAAATCATATAAAATATTTTTGTCCCTACTAAAAGTGTTGAAAATGGGAGGATCATTTTCTTTGCCTATGCTATAATGATCATCATATATGGGAAAATCATTGTAGTGATTTTTTGACCATGTGAGAAGTGTAAGGAATGGGAAAATCATCTAAGGGATTTTTTTGTTAATGAAATAAAAGTGTATTATATAGAATTATATGTCATGATAGGATCACCATAAATTGAAATATCACAATATGTGGGATCTTCAGCCATGGGACATAGAATGATTGATTTTAGTTTATAAAAATTGCACCATGAGGAGTTACCTTCAATGGTAGACATATAAAGGATAAGAAAAGCATGAAAATCATCCAAATACAAGGATAAATAAGAATGAAATAAAATTCACTAGAATGTATAATTTGAAACTATGGTTAATAACATAAATATTCTTTGGTATAAGAAAGAGAGAAGACCATACCAAGTCCAAATACATATAATTAGTTGTGGTACAAAATGGGGTGAATGCTAAAAGAAAGAGTTATTTATAAAGGGGGATATCAAGGATATAATAAGGAAACCACTTAAAAGGAATTAAAAAACAAGGGAAACTTAGATCCAAAATGGTAAAAATCTAAACTAACATAATAAAAATGCAATAGGACCATAATGTTTATAACTGCATATAAAGGTAATATAAACTAACCTAAGCATAGTTAAATAAGATCTAACTATGGTTATATCTGTAGGCCTAGATAAGCTATACTAATATAAGCATAAGGATAATATAAGAAAGGAGAAAAGTAAAAAAATATACTACTATAAAAATATACAAAAGATATCTATCTAGTAAATTAAATAAAATAAAAAGAGTAGGGATAGGCATACTTACCTTGTGTAGACTTGTCATCGTATAAATCTCCCCTTGGATCTAGTCAAAATTTAAATGAAGACTTAAGTGTTCTTAATTTATAATTCCAAATAACTAGTGGAAAATTATTTAAGAGTTGTCAATGATGCCCTAGTGATGTCATATAAGTGTCCAAGTGAGTGAATTTAAAAGTGCCTTGATAGTCTAAGTGATAATGACAAAGTGTGCAATATGCTTGTACTAGTATGCTTGGTTGTTATTATATTTTGGCATGGTTAGATATGTTTAGGGATGATTATTGTGATTTAAGGATGTGAAAGGGGTCATATTAGAGGTTAAGGATACATTGAATTCTTGTCTGCATGAGTGGATTTCATCTGATTGATCATTATTTTCATCTAGACATTTTGGGTCTAGTGGTAGAAAATATGAGTAGGTAATTTGATGACATCATAATTTCCACACGTGGATGAGTTAGGGGGAGTTGGTAATATGGTTGTGATAAAATTAATCTCTAGTTTTTATGCACTAATTCTCAATCCATGTGATGAAGCAAAATCAAAGACATGTGGGTGCAAAGTTGGGATCTCAAGCATTTTGACAGTGTTTTTTATGTTCAAATAAAGCTGAGTAAGCATGTTGACGATGTTAACATTAGCATGCATGGAGGTGTCAGGAGGAAATGGTCATATGGGTTTGTTTAGTATTATGGATAGTTTTTATTTCTAAATTTTAGGTATGTGATGAATCATGACAAAAGATATGTAAGTGCAAATTTGGGCTCCCAAGTAGTTTGACAGTGTTTTCCCATACTGAGCCAAATTTGCATGTGGAAAAAAAGCTAAGCAGGCATTTTTATATAGCCTTATTTCATACATGTGGAAGTTTAAAAATGACTTGATCATATGGGTTTATTAATTTTTATGCTTAGTTGATTTTTTCTAAATTTTAGGTCATGTGATGAAACACATCAAAAGATATGCATGTGCAAAGTTGGCCTTCTAGATAGTTCTTGACATAGTTGGCTCTGTGGTAGAAAAATTTGAGTGAGAATATTAATGGAATTATATATTAAATGCACAAAGGTTCCACAAGTAGGTTAATATGTAAATGGATTACTCTTTGAAAGGAGAATATATGGTCCAAATTTTAGAACATATGATTGAGCGAGGTAAAAGATATAAAGGTGCAAAGTTGACCTTTCAGGTAGATTGCAATGGTTCCCATAGTCAATTTTGAAAGAGATAAATATTAGGACCAAATTAATATCCAATGATGCATGGGTTATTATAAAATATTGATATAATGGTGCATATTCAAAAATATGATAAGAAGTGCATCATGTTTAACAGTAAAAGTGCTCAGAAGGGGTACCAAGTGTCATGATCATGGGGGTTTTAAGCAAGATCAAATGATGAGTGATATAATATAAATACCTCACTGATCCATATAGATTTATGGTGTGAATTGAGTAAATAATATTACATTATATTAAGTTAACTTTTCAAAGTTTAACTATGACTGTTTGAATTCAAATATTTGAATTTAATAAAGGAAAAAACTAGTCTTTGGTTTTTGGACCATATATTTTGATCTAGGATGAATTTGACCATGAAATAAATATAAAAGTTGTATATGACTTCAAGGATTATATAAAAATATGAATTTTAAGGTTTAATTGTTATTATAGTCAAAGTTATTGATCTCTAAAGTTGACTATGTGTTCGTTCATGCTTTGCAAGTAACTTGAGAAGGGTAATTAAGCTATTCATGATGGTATTTTGATATTTCAAGATGAGATAACTATTATATCATGTTTTATAATCCATGAGGACCATATTTTTTTCATTATTAAGGTTTTAAAAATCATATGTAGTATGAAAAAAGGTTTATAAGTTAATTATGTATTCATTCATGGTGACTGTGTGCACAAAATGTTGTTTGAGCAAATTATGCTTTAGTAGAAGAGTGTTTTGGCGACTATGATAATTTGAGGATGTCAAAGGGTTAATTTGGAATGGTTCAATACTTTTGGAAGTGATCCTATGTTCTTATTTTTCTCATCAAAGTGTTAAAGTGCTGAATGGGTCTCTATAGGACCTAAAAGTGACTTAGGCCTTTTGAGTGAGAATTGTAGTTAAGTGTGACCCATGTTAGATGCCTTTAAGGAGAAGGAATGCATAGTTTCCAACAAGGAATTTTTTTGGACTTGATAATTCATGAATTATATATATATATATATATATATATATATATATATATAATTCATGAATTATCACAAAAAAATTCCTTGTTGGACACTATACATTCCTTGTTATATATATATATATATATAGTGAAACTAAATATGATGGTTTCTAGACTTGTGCAAGGCTTGTGTGAGAGTAGTGAGGAGATGCGAAGAAGAGAGGATAAATAGTGTGCCTGCTAGATGAGTTGGATGAGTAAAATAATTTATTGACTATGTGTTTGAATTATAGTTCATATTTATGATGATAAAATAGTGATCTTGTAGTTTGAGGATATACAAAGGGGTTTGAGTGTGCATATGAGGACAGTTTGAGTGAAGGAGAGAGATTGTGGCATGCCTATGTGAGAGGCCTATATGAGATAGAGAGGGAATTTGTATAGGGGTTAGATAATTAGAGATCCATAATTAGATGTTAAATACATTATTTATAAGGTGGAGGTTTTCACTTCAAAGGAGGGTCTAAATGACTTGATCTTCCTTAGGGGAAGTTGCTCCTTGTGAAATAGGTGTTTCACTAAAAGGCTTTAGTTAAGAGGACTTGATCAAGGTTTTTGGTATAAAGGACTTGACAAGTCTCTTGTTTGTAATCTATTATAGGATAAGTAGTCCATGTGTTATAAGATTAAGAGTGGGTTTTATTCCCCATGAGGGTTTCCCATAGGAACTATGTGTTGTGTGTTTGATCTTGTGTATGCATTGAATGAATGAGCTTTCTTGATAATATTTTCTAAACAATTTGATATATGGTGGTTATTTAATAGTTTGAAAGGATTGAAATTGAAATTGAAATATTTGGGCTCATTGATTCACTCCCCTCTCAATGATTGTACCTCTAATAATTCGTATTAGATTAGGTCTGTTGGTAAAGGCTTGATATCTTGAAGGTGATCTAAGGTACAATATGGGTAGTCATCAAGGAGGTTTATCTACTAAACAAGCACTGATGTTCAATGGACCCAATTATGTTTTTTAGAGTTTATGTATGAGGACATACATTATATACCTAGGGTTTGATGTATGGCAATTTGTTGTGGATGGTTATGTTGCTCCTACTAATTATATATCTAGTGCTACAAACAAGAAATTATTTGAGAATAATTCTAAGGTAATGAATGCCATCACTTGTGGTCTTACAGAGACTGAGTTCATCAAGGTAATCCATTATAAATCTATTAAAGAGATATGGGACAAGATGTAGATCATTTATGAAGGAGATTCAAAGGTTAATCTTGATAAGTTGTAAACTCATAGAAGGCAATTTGAAAGTCTCAAGATGAAGGAAGAAGATTATGTGGCATCCTTTATATAGAGTGTTGATGAGATTGTGAACATGATCAAAGGTCTTGGAGAGATCCTTGAAGAGGCTATTATAGTTCAAAAGGTATTGAGGTCTCTATCCCTCAAGTTTGATCCAAAAGTATTTGCTATAGAATAAATTCATGATCTTACTCAGCTAAAGTTAGATGAATTGCATGACATCCTTATTGCTTATGAGATGATAAAGAATGATGATATACCACCAAAGAAGGAAGCAACTTTAAGGACTAAAATGAAGACAAAGAAGAATATCCACGATAAGAAACCCAGGGAAGATGAAATTTTCTATATAGATGAGGATAAACTAATTGCTTTGATTTTAAGGAAATTAAAAATAGGTTCAGGCAAGTATAAGGGTAAACTACCCATAAAATTCTTCAATTGTGGAGAGGTAATACATTTTGATAATAAGTTCCCTCATAATTATAAGAAGGATGCTGATGAAGAGCATGATCAAGGTCATGATGATGAGAAAAGATCATTTAGGTCTGATAAAATCAAAAAGGGATTTAGAAGGTTTGACAATAAGAAGTACTTTAAGGATAAGAAGAGTCTCTACACCAAAGAAGATTGTAGCTCATCAAATGAGAGTGAAGACAGTGACTCAGAGTATGATCATGAAGATGATGATCCTATTGAAGATAAATCCCTATTCATGGCTGAGGAAGGTAGTTACTCACATCAAATAAAGTCTACTTGGAGTGATTTATATGATGATAAAGATGAGATGGACTATGAGATTGAATTGATGAATGATCTTGAAGAACTAAATATTGAGAAGAAGATACATAAGAAGATGAAATATAAAATCAAGGAATATGAGGAGTAATTTAGTGTATTTGAGGCAAGAATAAATGAAGACTCCAAGGAGCATGAAGATATGGTCAAGCATATCAATTGTCAATTGAAAATCCTATCTAAAAGCTTAAAAGCTAAAGAAGATGATTGCTCAAGGTATGCTTCTGAGATTATGTCTTTGAAAGATGAGTTAGATAAGTCTAAAAGAAAGTTAAAATCATTTTTCAAGTTTGATAAAATTTCTAATGATCTGGATGATCTCCTAAAGAGTCAAAATTCAACTAGTAACATATCTGGATTGGGTTTTAATGAAGATCCCAAAGTTACTTCTCAAGTTGACATGAATGTCAATAAGAATAAGGTGGATCAATCTTTGAAGACAAATATTTAGACAAGGAAGGAAGGTGTTGATAGAATAAAGACAAATCAAATCATACAACCAAATTCCATGAGGTATAAAAATTTCAATGGTTACTTCTGTACTTGTAATCAGATAGGGCATAGAGCTAGAGAATGCAAGAGACCTATTAGAAATGAGTTTGCATGGAAATATGATGGGGGTAATAAATAAAAAGGCGTGAGAAAGGTTGAGTGTTTCAACTATCTTGATAAGGGAAAATTTTCTAAGCATTTTCCAAATAAGGTACACTGAGTTTCCATCAAGGAGTATTGTTTGCTACAACTGTGAGAAGATTGGTCACATTACTAGATTTTGCAAGCAAAGGTCTAAAAATTAGAATAGGTTTAATTAGGCTCTAAGAGTGAAAAGAAGAAGGCAAGTTAGCTCATGGAAACCAAAGGTGGTAAGTGTGAGTCATGATGAGTCTATAGGTCCAAGCAATCTATTTGTTATGGTGGAGAATTCTTCAAAATTTGAAGAGTGCCAAAGGCTCTCATTATCTGCTCATGTTGTAAATAAAGAGACCAAGCTCAAAGAGAAGACCAAGGTGATGGTTGAAGATAGTTATATGGTATGTATGGATCCAAGTGAACATGCTGCTATTGTTGAGCAAGATTTATGCAAAGAACATCAATTATTAGCACTTAGTGATGAGGTTCACAATAACAAGGTTGATTCTTCAAAAGAAAACGTATGTCAAGATTCCATAGTTACTCCATGTGTTGTTAATTATATCTTAGAAGAGAAGGAGAGTGATATATAAAAGGAACTGATTGTCATATTTTAGACTAAGAAGAATAATAACAAGAGTAAGAAGTCTTATAGCTATAAGAGGATTCTAGTGGTTATTGAGGAGATGTGGGCCACTCCTAGCTTCACTTTATTTTAGAGCATTATGATGCAAAGGATGTATTTGTCTATGATTCTTAAGAATATAATTTTAGTGGAGAATAAAGTGTTGTTATGGTGTTATTTAGATGGTCATAGAAGGCTAGAGATGAGTGTTTTTAGTTGGAGTAGGTATGTCCAGGAGCAAGATATGTTGTGGTAATGTCAAAGTGATGTCATACCTATATATGGTCAGTTTGTAGGGTCAAATTAAAGGTTATAAATTGGAAAAAGAGGATTTGTGATTTTTTAAGATTATATTTTTGCATAGAAAGGTCTGTTGAACTTATTCTAGCATGATCCAAGTGGTTTTGTGGTCTAAAGGTATGTTGAAGACAGATTGGAGATTTTTATTTGCTCTTGAGTTTCTTAGTTTTGCTTAAGAGTATGTAGGTATCAAAATGGGTTATAGGATGTATGGGTTACCAAAGGTGTGAAATCTCAAATATTGGTCCAAAAGTGTGTGATGGGTGTCTCTAGGCATGCAAAAAGTTTTAGAGGTGTGTGTTGACCATAAGAAGGTTTATTGACCTTATTTATTTTTAGTTTCTAAGGTTTTAGGCTATGATAGATGTTAACACTTAGATGTAACCTATGAGAATAGGTTTATAGGAATATAATCCAAGTGGAAAAATTAGGACATCTCACTTTCTATGGGTGAGAAAACTTGTGAGATTAACCTCTAGATAAGGGCTAGCTCCCTTTGATGTATCATTTAAGCACATGTTCTTACTAATAACACTTTGGGGTTGAAAAGAGTTAAGGATAACATGAAAATTAAGACTAATATACAAAGGTGATACACCAAATATATGATCAACTCACACTCTTTGAAATACACTTGAAACTAAGAACAAGTTACATATACACTTCACTCAATATCAACTCTCTCTCACATCAATGCTTCAACATGGGGTCTAGGAGATAGCATAGGTTAAGGAAGACTTAAGAAATAGGCATGATATGAAAATATATTGGATGAGATATTCACTACACTTGAAACCTCTCTTTACACTTCTTGTTGACCTGCAATAAAGAGAACATAACACACTAGGTACTAGTAAGAATAGTATGTGAAGGTAAATAGACATCACACTTGCACAAGACTAAAACATGATATTTTACACTTATTTGATTATTTTAATGAGGTATAAACTTTTATTTATTTATTTAAAGGTAAATATTTTTATGGATTTGCCATACCCAAGTGGATTCATCATACAATAGCCAAAAGGATTGAATTTATAACATTTGGAGGAAGAGAGAGAGAAGAGAAGTTGAAGAGGCACAAGGACATATGTCACCAAGAGAAAATGAGTTAAAATTAAATTTATTGGGGTGAGATATTCCATGTAATGAAAGTGTATTTGTCTAAACAAGTCATAAAGATGGTGAAAATTGGCACAAAACCTGCAAGTTTGGCATAAAAAACTACCTATATGATTTGCCTTCCAAAACTACCATTATCCATAAATATGGATAGGTATGATGGTTGGCTTGAGAAATAGGGGTTAAAAACAAGTCCCCACATGCATTGGATTTACCTTTTACCATACTTATTCTTTTGGACATGCAAAATCATCCTTGGTAATTTTAAAAGGCTCTTTTCCAGTACACCTTCTCCACTTGGCATTAAAAACTTAAAGTTTTCATAAATTATCCATGAAAAATAGGTAATTAAAATTTTTAAATGTTTTCATATCATTATTTTCAATAAAAAACCATAAAATTCCTCCCAAATTGCTTTTCACCTCTTTCTCCAAGTGCTCACTAGCTGGCTCACTAGACTAGCCAAAAGTGAGGGCTTTATTGGGGAAATTAAATATTTATTAATGATATTATGTTAATTTTTGGAGTTATATAAATTTTAGATCTTACTTCCAAAAGTTATTTTCATCTCCTAATTCCTTTTTTAGTGTACACACCACTTAAAATGGTTAAAACAAGCCCTATTTTCCTTTGATATGTATAGTTAAATACAAAAAAAAGACATGTATGTTATCCTCATGGAGTTTTAAACAACTTATATTCATCACTTAGGGTCAAATTACTCCAAATATTGGCACTTTTAGGCTCATTTCCACCTCTAGGTCTCAAACAAGGTTTTAAGAGGGTTTTAGAGTGACCAACCCTCTTAACATTTGTTCATAAAGGTGTCATGTTGGAATTAATTAAAAATTACACTTGTGACTTATTTATGACCCCATATAACTTCCTTGAACAAATCCATGTCCCATTCAAGAGATGATGCAAGTTCTAAGCAAATGAAGTTGACCATTCGAGCTATTTTAGGCCTTTCATGAGGGTTTTGGAGCTTCCAAGCCAAGAATTAGTCTTATGATGAATTTATTTGGAGAAATATCACTAAAAAACATATATATTTACAAAAAAAACATTTTCCCATCCTTGGATTATATTATGAATACCTAAAAATGAAAACTTACACTTATTTGACACTGGGCCTAGACCTTACCAATAGGCCTACTTGCCATTTGAGACCCAACCTCTTGATCCAATGGATTAATTTCAATTTTTAAGGATAAGAAACATATAATTTTCCCATTAAAACATTTTACAATAAATTTTAAGACATGGAAAAGGCCAAAAATGAAGATGACTACAAACCTCCCCGATTGGAATAACCTGTATGCTTATAGACCTTATAGTAAAGTTTTATAGGTTTTTATATGTCACCTACACCTTATAAAATCATAAAATTACTCTTTATATTATTTTGGTTCAATATTTCATCATTTTCCTCAAAACTGGCACCTCCATGCACACTAAAATAACCCCTAATCTGAGATAAAATAGTGGGTGTTTTCACTAATAATTTTGGAAAAATAATGATTTTAAGGTGATATATAGGTATTAATGGTAAAAATATACTAAATTTTATCTCCTAACTCCTGTATTTGATCCTTCAACTCTCTAAATTTGTATGACAGACTTTTTGAAGGTGTAGGATTGTAAGGGTAGGTAGGGTTTGGATTGTACTTAGAGGTTTCAAGAGTCGTTTGGGTTTGATTTAGGTTTGGAGGGATAATTTTTGTCTATAAAAAAATATTTAAACCATATATATCTCATTTTACCTTAAAACACCTTGTCATATCTTCCTTAGCACCATCCTCATGTTCATGTTTCAACTTGACTATGCATAGATTGAGACATTTTTCATGCTTGGATTAGGTCTTATAGAGGATGTTCAAACCTAAAAATGTGTTTAAGGCCTTTGGTTATGTACTTAAAAACATACCACCATCAAATTAATCCCTTAAATTCTCATATGCACTCTAAAGACCTCCTCACCTTGAATGCCAATACCCTTGATTGGTCTATGGCTATAGGTGTTCATTCTTTAGGTCTATAGGTCAATTAAATGTCACTTGGAGAATGTTAAGAGTATCCTTGGATTGTTTGGATTTAATTTAGGATTATATAATTCAAATTTTCATCATTCCACCCACTTCCATGTTCCACTTGGGCTCAACACACCCTACCCTAAATTGTGACCAATCTTCATACTATGACTGTGTATGCATGCTTCCAGGTCTGAGTGTTAACCCTTGGGATGAATTTAACCTAAAAAATGTGTGAAAAACCTTATATTTGACCTTATATCATATAAATACCATCACTCCTTCACTTTCATGTTCCATGTTTATCTGAAAGGCCTCCTCAATCTTGATTGTGGCCTATTTTCCAAGTAGGACTGAGACACCTCTTCTTCATGTTTGTCCTTCACTATAAGTTTTCAAGGTAAGTCTTTAGCGTCAAAATGTGTGAATTTTATTTTGTCATTATCTTATCACTCCATGCTAATAATTTAATTTTTTTTCATGCATTAATTAGGCCTTAAAAGACCACTTTCACCCTTGAATGAGTTAAACCCCCAACACCTTGATTATGTAGCATATGTTCCTAGGCATGTAGGTTATTTTTAGGACATTTGAAGCATTTTTTGTGATGTTTTAGGATTTTTAACCTTTAAAATAGTCCCAAAAGACTCAAACTTAGGCTCTAGTTCCTCTTTAGGATCCCTTTCATCATTTTTATGCTAAACTCCTTGAAACCCTACATTCATTACCTACTCTACCCTGTTGTACAGATAGGGGATGGGCCTAAGGACCATCTCATACAAAAAACATGCTTATCCATTGTCTATATGCTCAAGACTCTTTTTTGGAGTGTTTATAAATGTTTCCATTCCTTGGAAAAGGCTTAGGACTCCTAATATATGGTGCAAGTGTCATCACCCTTAGGAATCCTATAGACTATACTGCCCTATTTCAGTGATCTTTTCCATTTTGAGAGGTCTCAAATCTCACCTTACTTTTGTCCTTTGCATCTAAAAATTGGGATGGTGGTATTATGTATATGTGGCTAAAAAATGAATGTAATAGGATCTCTCAAAACTATATTTTCTTCATTTTATGAAAAGAGAAAGAAACCCCAGGAGCTCTATTTTCATCATTTAGAGATTCAATCATTAAAAGCAAATTTCTCACCTTTAGAGTGGTTATATCCATCTTGATAGATTGATAATGATTTTTTTTCATTAAAATCACATTAAAGACCTCAATTAAACCCTTTTTTATTGGAATATCATCATTCATTTATAGATACCTCTATTGGAAAAGTGGAAACCTACAACTGACTATGTGGAGTTGCCAATGTAGGCAAGAAGCATGAACTTGCTAGGAGTATGCAAGGTGTAAATATCTTAAAAAAATTTAAAATCATAATAAAGGTTAATTTTTTTAAAAAAAAGCTTAAATTCTTTCCTTCCAATGTGGGAAACCTGACATGAATAACTAGAAATGAAGATTTGCAAGAAAGTCTACAAATGTGGTCTTTAAGCCAAGAAACAAGCTTATAAATAGCTTAATCAATCAAATGAAATAAGAAAGAAGAAGCATATAAAACTCATTAAAATCATGTGGAGACACCTCAAACACACAAAACCATTAATCCAAAATAATAAATTATGAGACATGCATAAAAAGTTGCTGGAGTCAAAATATTGGTTCATGAAGGAGGAGCCACCAATTTGAGATTTATTGCTATGGATGTGAATTTAACTTAGATTTATATACACCTATAGAAGCATTTACATTAACTCCACCTATACCTTCTATACTAAGTGCTTGAAGTTGGCCTTCCTTTGCATGCCAAGAGGAAATGGAGGAAAGGAAATAAGAAATGAACTTTTTTTATGTACCCTATGAAAAAAAATGTGGAAATGAGCTTTAGGAAGGCAACTAGTCATATTTTCACATTTTATAAGTGGCACACTTCACAAGGAAGCTATACAAGTGCCCAAATATCTCTTTTTGGCCAATAAAACTTCCTTTTATCTGAACAATATATAATTTTTTTAGTTATGTAAGATTAATAGGAATTATAAGGACACATGAGGAATGACATTAGATTTTTTAAATTGCAAAAATCCCAAAAAACCTGTATAAAACATTAAATGTACTTAAAATGACCTCTAAATGACTCAAAAATGATAAATAGACCTAGGGGACTAATAAACAAAGGTATTATAACATGAAATGACATTAATTAACCCCTAAAACACCTTATAAGATATATTTAGACCCCATATAGACCCTAAAACTCAAGTTTTTGCCTATAGGTGCCTTAGTTTGACTAGAAAATCAAACTTGGTCAACACTAGAAAAGTGGTCTACCTTGTGATTTGAGGTTTAAGGCTTATTAATAAGCTAAATGGGCCAAATGGTTTGTCAAATCAAGATTCATAGAGATTTGAAGGTTTTTATATTTTAAGTTATTCAATTTTTAGTCAAAATGGAGGCTTAATTGGCTAGTAGGTTTGTGAAGGAAGTATATTACAGATGATGAGCTAGTTATTGTAAATTGGTGTGATTGAGGGGGAATATGGGAGTGCTCTAGATATGAATTTTTAGGTATTTAATGTTTGTATACTAAAATTTGTGGGCTCTACAAGTTCTAGGAAGGGCTACAAGGAGACTAGATAGGCCTAGTGAGAAGAAGAGTGTTTTTTCTTCAATTTCTACAAAAGAACAAGGCATGAGGATTTCAAGGTGATTTCTTAGGTTGGTTGAGAAAATGTGTCCTATTTGGTGAGTGGCATAAAGTTTTGTTGGTGGTCCTTGAGTTGGCTTGAGAGAGGAGGCTAGTAAGCCTAAGTGGTGATTCTTTATGGTGTATGGAGATATAAAGATGCTCAAGAGGTGAAATGGCTCAGAGATATTAGGAGTCCCTCTCAGATGTTTCTTGGTAAAGTTACATCATATTTCAATATTTTTGTGTGTTCTTTCTTCATTGGTTGTAGTGCTTGGTTGAAGAGAGTGTTGGCATGGAACAAGAAGAAGTTTTCAAGGTAAAAAGAGGTAGGCTTAAGGTAAGGGGGAGTTTGTATCATTTTTTTAATATGATACTCTCTTATTGGTGGTGTTTTTAGGTCCTCAAGATTAGTTGGTGCCCACTTTGTCATTGTGTCAGGGGGGAGAAATTTCTTATTATGGGAATGCTTAAAGAGAGATAAGGATGGTGAGTGCTATATTTCTACTTTAGTCATATAAAATGCAAAATTAGATTACTTAGGCATGGCTAATGACACCCAACCCATAGGTCCTCATTCTTGATCACATGACCCTTCTAGGCTATTATTTCACTAATTCCTAGTCATTCATAGCTTTCTAGACTTAACTCTTTCAGACCCAGGCAACCCTTTTAGGCCTAAATCTATCCCCCTAGGTCTCATTGCTTTAGGAAAACAATGCCCAACTTGGATAGGAGCACTAAAACTTAGGGTGCCCTAATTTTGGGACTATTTTCTAAGTTTAAAATTGCTCCTAATGATTAAATTATTTTTGATCATTATCTTTTTCCCAATTAGCCTAATACAAGCTCATTTAACCCATGATCATTAATTACCATATAAAAGGCCATTTAAAGTCCATTTAGAGGGGTTGACACTCATTTACAAAAAATAAGCAAGAATATAAGCAAGTACTCAAGCACTCTTCCCTATTCTCTGCATACAACCTTCTAAGATCATTTCAAGCCTATTCAAGCACTCATACCAGTCCCTAATCATTTAAATTACATCTAATTTCACATCTAGTTGCATAAATCATACATAATTACACAAAAAACTTCAATGGGAGAACTACATTATCTTGATCCCTTTTTAGAGTATTGGTATATAGGCAGCATGCCCACACATGGAGTGTGAAGTGCATCTAGCGTATCCTTTACACACTAACCCCTTTTCTCTCTTCCCTAAGTTTCCATTCAAGTTAAAGAAAAAATAGATCCTAAGGGTTTCAAAGATTAAATCAAACACACAATGAGCTCTATAGGCTTTTAGGCCTCAAAAATTTACAAATAGGGTAACACAGGCCTACCGAGTAGAGCCTAGAAAGCTTTTAGCCTCAGGAAAACAACACTAGAATAGGACTATAACACCAAAAAATAGGGTGTCCACTTTCATTGCTCTTTTCCAATCCAAAAACAAAGTTTAAGAACTTGTTCCAACCTATTTTCCAATCCTGCTCCTCTAGTATTAGGCCCTGTCTCAGTCTAGATCAACCAGAATAAACTAAGTTCTATTTTTTCTCACTTCCTACTATATTTATAAAAGGTAAAATAATATTTGTTTACATAGGTTCTTAGGTTAATTAAAGCATATTATTCACTGATTTACATTGCTCAGACCCATTTAGTATTTAGTATCTAAACATTTAATTTCCTAAATAATTAAAAAATTTGGTGAACCCGACTTACTTCAAATTTTTACACAAAATCCCTAGAAACCCTAGGGATAATTATTTCAGATTTTTTTCCATAATTTCCTTTTTTTTCTTGAATTTAAAAATTAAAAATCTACCAATTCATTGTAAAAATATCATATATTTTGTTTAAACCCTGGTTTACACATACTAGGTCCTTTTTGCGTACAAACACTTTTCAAACACTAGGAAAAATATATTGCTAATTTTAGAAATATTTTCTGATTTTTCCTAATTTTTTCAAGAAAAATCCTACAAATTTCTCTAAAATTTTCAAATTATTACATTAATTTTGAAAAAATTATTCAAAACCCTAGTTGCATCAACTAAACTCCTAGTTATTTTCTAGTACTTTTCATATCATATTCTAAAAAAAATTCATATGCATATCAAACTAAGAAAATCAATTTCAACATTAAAAATTCATAATATTTTGCACAAGTATTCATGAAAAATATTTAGTTGCATATACTATCACTTCTTTGCTTCTTGTGGTATCACCTTACATCTTTCGCTAAATTGCAATAATGACGTTCTTTTATTTACATACTTTTCTTACATTTCTTTCAAATAATCAGGAAACCATAATAGGTCCTATCATGTACATTAATGATGAAGTTTATCATATGTTAGTATAAAGTTTTAATCTTTGCATTTCATGTTTATTTTTCATTACATGGGATGATGTTAAGCAATTCATCCTTAACTATGTTAATCCATCTCCTACATCACCTCCCTTAGAGCCCTTCCCCATATCGAGTCATGTTTCATGGTCCATATCACTCTTTCCCAAGTAACTACCCACTGATAGATATCCCAGTTGACACCCTTTGTCCCTCCACCTCCTTGACCTATTGATTATATTCACTCTCCTCCCATAGCTACTACTCTTATACAGATTGTAGATACTATAATTGGAGCTATTACTTGACATGCTACTGTGCCTCTTACACCTACCCAAGAGCCCCATCACCCTATTATTCCAACCAATCCCAAGTCTAAACCACCTACATAAGTAGATTTACACAAGGCATATGACATTGTTGATTAGTTACAGAACCCTTTTGCTAAAATTTCCATGTTAAAACTCTTCAAAAAGCTAATGAATTCAAGGACATTATTTATTAGGCACTCACTCAGACTTCTCTACCTATTGATTTAGAACCTTCTTATTTTTCATCAATGGTCAACACTTTAAAAACTATAAAAGATGTAATTTATTTTGATAGTGAGGACATGCCTTCTCAGATAGTTATTGATCAAAATTTTCCACTATTCATACAAGTACAAGTTAAAACCAATGCAGTCAAGAGAGTTCTTATTGATAGTGGTTTTAAAATAAATTTATGTAATATCACATTGTTACAGGCCATGGGTGTAGATTTGGCATCAATGTAAAAAATATATAAGAAAATTTGAGGGTTCAATGATATATCATGATAGACATTGGGTACTATTACTTTAGATATCATGGTGGGCCCGAAAACCCTCCCAACATAATTCTAGGTCATGACAAGTCCACTTCACTATAATATTTTGCTTGGATGACCCTTGATACATACTATGGGTGCTATCCCTTATACTCTCCATTGATGTATTAAGTTTCTCCATGAGGGATATCTATACACATGTCTAACAGACAACCAACCATTCTAATATTATCAACTTACAGAGTTCTCTTCAACTATTTCATCAGATGGGACACCATATCTCACCATAAAGACACCACTTCATAGCATTTATCTTGATCAAATACATACATATGATGTTTTCAAAACTAGAACTTCCCACACTACTCCACTTACAGTCACATCATCAACACTAACTCTTTTACTAGTCATAACATATTTAGCCATTTCAGCTACTTCATTAATCATAGTTTTAACACCTGTTACAATCACTGATAGTAGTACTAGTAGTTCTAATTGATTCCATAATTAATCCACTAATTACAACTATTTTGGTAGTAGTACCTTCTTATACTACTAAAATTGATGAGACTCCTATAACATAGTTACCCCTTGTGGTAAATTTGGAGTTACCATATGTATATGATGTTGATACATATTCATAAGATTGTTCAGATGATGATACAACACCCACACTTATAGATGAAAAATTATATGGATTGAGATTTACATCAGTCAGCCCAAGAGAGTACTAAGATGACTCTAGATCTCTCATCCCACATCATACATCACTTCTATCATCTCACACTACACTCTCAATATATCCTCCACACTCATGGCCATAGACACATCACTTGGCACATACAGTTCACATGATTACTTCCATGGATATAAAGCTAGTTATTCAAATTTAGGTAGGTAACACATAACATCAACCATATTTTATTTTAAATATATTACTCGATCATGTATTGATCACATTACCTACAATATGACATAGATCTATCAATAGATTGTCACATCATGATGGTCACCCATTTTGTACTTTTCACAAGTTTACAGGTCATGATACCAACTCATGTACAAATTTATGGTAGAGATTGGATAAACTATAATATAGAGGCATTATTAAAATTATAGCACCACCAACAACACCAGCTCCACCACTTCCACTAAAGTCATCTACTAACAGGACTAAATGTCCCAAAACAGAGTCAACATCTCCTTCGCTAGAGTAACCTTTAGTTTACCTTTGACACAATGACACCATATACACAACATATGCAACATATGATGATAATTATGATGATGATCTCAAGGCATTTGATGATGGCTATGATGCTTTCCTCCATTTTCATCCCTAGTAGGCTTCTTCTTTATATCCCTTCCCCCCTCTAGCCTAGTCTTTTATATTATTATGTACATACTGCTTTATTTACATATTTGTATATAGTCTTTCTTTTTTTCAGCGTTGATTGTATATAATATCTTCTACATAGACCATACATAGCTTATATAAAAATAAAAAAAAATACAAAAATTTAATATATAAGAACATTCAAAACATATCAAAAATATCGAAAACATTTCAATTGTATGCATCATCCATGCTTTACATTACTACTATCATGTTAGGATTTACATTTTCTATTTCATGCTATTGTATGTCAATTTTCTACATTACCATGCTTCACTTGATCTTCTTTGAGTGTGTGCAGTGACATATAGCTCTTTGATTACTTCATTATACTCATTGAGGGGACACTCTTATATATTTGAGACATACATTGATATACATACCCACTGGGGGAATGTTCTACATGGCTACACCATCAATGTTATGTCATTCCTACACTACACACTCTAAGTTATCATGCTAATGTATATTAATTTATAGCTTACATAGATTATTATATCAACATTTCACTAGTATCTAGCACTTGTGTATCTCTTATCATATACCTAGTCTTGTACTACACATGTTTTGCATACTTTCACATTTGATTTGATTAGTTAGATGTGCTTGTATCTTTCCAGCTATTACATGCTTTCTCTATTTGCTTAGCATAGCTTGTGTGATTGCATTTCCAATTATAACTTATCTCCTACTTGTGCCTTAGGACATTTTCCAATGTCCTTTGCTTTTATTCATGTGTGTGGTTTAGGACATTTGCCAATGTCCTTTGCTTGTACTTGTCTATGTGCCTATGGCCCTTGAGCCAACTTTGATTGTTTCATTTATATGTATATATGGCATTTGAACATGCCTTCCATGTTTTTTTTCCAATTTGAGTGACATGTGCCCTTGTTGCTTTTTTTTGTGGCCCCTTGGCCATCCTTGCATGCTTCTTACTTCTTGATTATAATTTGCTTACTTGTTTTATTTTTAATGTGTGCAATGCCCTGATCCATATCATGCATTTCCCTTGTTTTCTTGGATGCCATGATGGACATCATGCTACATACCTCCAAATAACATCTAAAAAACTAACAACTAAAAACTAATATGTAACATTTCTAGTTTAGAACTTTTCACATGCTTTCACAGTATTATATCTATCTAGGTATACCCATGTTGATCTAACAATCTATCAATACAAAAATTGCTATGTCTTGAAACATATTGTCAAATATCAAATGTTATATCATATATCTATATAGATTAACACACCTCTTTTATTTTGAGAGTAGTCATTACAGGTTCATCATTCCTACCCTCAAAAGAGGATGCATCAAACAAGGGTTTTTTCATAGAGACCAAAGCTCCTAATAGTCAAAACAACATTATTCAGATCACTCAGTATAAAATCTAGATGTCAAACTAGTCAAATTAGAGTAGAAAATAGTGAAAATTCTAGATCAATAACCAATTTTCACACCAGAAAATAACACCAAAAATGGATATTAGTACCAAACATAGGGGTGTCCACATTTTGGTGCTCATGTCCAGGTAGAAAAACACTTGGGTTTTTCAAAAATAGGCAAAACTTTTAGTTCAGAGATAGTTTTTGCACTTCCAAATTAGTCAAATTTAGCAATTTTAGTATAGTTTTCTTAGATATAGGGGGTTATCATGCATTATATGATGGTTCTCACTTTCAATTCAAATTAGGTAGTTAACATAACTTCTAGATCAAAAACCATGTTCTAGATATCAGTGATTGGGGGTAATGTGTGTAACACATTGGTCTTCTTTTATTTTCAAGTTTAGTTTATTCCAGGCATTCTTAATAGTTGCATGCCTTACTCCATCTATAAGTGGTTGGCATCATTTTTGAGTTGAAATTTCATACAAGTTTAACTTTTTGAGTACCTAAGTTCTTAAGTTGGCTTTCACATAAGCCTATTATATCAGTTTTAGAGTGGCTTTCATACAAGCCTAACCTCCATCTTTTGAATTGGCCAAGAGTGGCCTAATTTCCAACATACATTTAGGCTATCCATGCCACATTACCAAATTTCCAAAACATCCATGGGATTTATGAGACATTTCATATGACATCTATTCTATACTGGTATCACTTCATACCTTCACTTCATGGGGCAATGATGGAGCCAAAGGGCCAACCTTTGTATTCTTGAGCCACCTATTCAAAAGGATTGGACACACAGTCCAGACATCAATTAACACACACATGATTCATTAAACTTACTTAGTTGGTGATGATAGAACCAAAGGGATAGCCTTTTCATTCTTGAGCCACCTTCTAAGGAATTGAGCACTCAGCTCTGTTCACAATATTACTCTTGACTCAACACATACTCAGTATAATCCAACATCATAATAGGTTTTGTATTGGTTCACATACTCGATGAGGTGTATTCATTATTTTCTCTTCCTCTTACTCAAATTTTGTATGTTATTATTTTAGATATAGCATATATTAAGAACTAATCTACTTTATGTTTTCATTTGTATATTCACACTTCTTAGTGTGCTCTCTTTATACACATCCAACATCACACAAATTCATGAGCTTCTCCCTTATAGGTAAGTTTAGGTATGCTTTTTACTTTCCCTTTATCCTAGTATTTTTCTTTGCTACATCACTAGAATAAAAGGGGGCAACTGTAGTCATATAAAATGCAAAATTATATGACTTAGGCATGGTTAATGATACCCAACCCATAGTTCCTCCTTGATCACATAACCCTTCTAGGCTATTGTTTCACTAATTCTCAATCATTCATAACTTTCCAGACTTAGCTCTTTCAGACCTAGGCAACCCTTTATAGCCTAGATTTGTCCCCCCATGTCTCATCCCCTTATAAAAATAGTGCCCAACTTGGATAGGAGCACTGAAACTTAGGGTGTCTTGATTTTGGCACTATTGTCCAAGTTCAAAATTACTCCTAACAATCAGATTATTTTTGATCCTTATCTTTTTTCCTATCAACCTAATACAAGTTAATTTAACCCATGATCATTAATTTCCCTATAAAAATCCATTAAAATTCCATTTAGAGGGGTTGATACTCATTTACAAAAAAGAATCAAGAATACAAGTACACCGAAGCACTCTTCCCTATTCTTTGCATATAGCCTTCCAAGATCATTTCAAGCCTATTCAAGCACTATACCAATCCATAGTCATCTAAAGCACATCCAATTTTACATCTAGCTACATACATCACATACAATTATACCAAACACTTCAATGGGAGAACTACATTAGCTTGATCCCTCTTCAGAGTATTGGTATGTAGGAAACATGCCCACATATGGGGTGAGAAGTGCATCCAACATATACTTTACACACTAACTCCTTATCTCTATTCCATAAGTTTCCATTCAAATTCAATCATAAAGAGCTCCTAAGGTTTTCCAAGACTAAATCAAGCACATAATGAGCTCTATAGGCTTCTAAGCCAAAAAAATTCAGAGATAGGGTAACACAAGCCTATCGAATAGAACCTAGAAAGATTTAAACCTCAGGAAAACAACAATAGAATAGGAAAATAACATAAAAAATAGGGTGTCCACTTTTAGTGCTCCTATCTTAACTAGAAATGAAGTTTAAGAACCTGTTCCAGCTTGTTTTCTAGTCATGCTCATCCAGTATTAGGCCCTGTCTTAGTCTGAATCAAACAGAATAAGCTAAGTTTTATTTTCTCTCACTTATTATTATATTTAGAAAAGGTAAAAATACTATATATTTACACAAGCTAGTAGGTTAATTAAAGCATATTATTCATTGATTTACATTGCTTAGACTAATTTATTATGTAGGAATTAAACACTTAATTTCCTAAAGCAATAAAACATCTACATGATGGTTGATGACATCAATGACAAAGGGAGATATTGTTGGAGAGTTTTTAATGATGTCATAAAAGTGTCCAAGTGAGTGAATTTTAAAGTTCCTTGATATTCTAAGTGACAATGATAAAGTGTGCAATGTGCTTATATTAGTATGTTTGGTCAATCTTCTATTTTGGCAAGGTTATAGATGTTTAGGGATGAGTATGGTGATTTGAGGATGTACAAGGGGTCCTATTAGAGGTCAAGGATGCATTGAGTTCTTGTGTGCATGAGTGTATTTAATCTAGTTGATCATTGTTTTCAACTAGACATTTTGGGTCTAGTGGTAAAAAATCTGAGTAGGTAGTTTGCTGACATCATAATTAACACATATGGATGAGTCAAGAGGAGTTGATCATATGGTTGTGATCAAATTAGTCCTTAGTTACTATGAACTAAGTCTCAAGTCATGTGATTAATTATAATAAAATATATGTGGGTGTAAATTTGGGATCTCAAGCATTTTATAGTGTTTTTTATGTTCAAATAAAGCTAAGTAAGCATGTTGATGATGTCAACATTTGCATGATGATGTCAATATTTACACACATGAAGGTGTCAAGAAGAAATGGTCATGGGTTTTTTTAATATCATTCCTAGTTTATATGTGCTAAATTTTATTTCATGTGATGAAGCACAACAAAATATATGCAAGTACAAAGTTGGGCTCCCAGGTAGTTTGATAGTGTTTTCCCATACTTAACAAAATTTGCATGTGGAAAGAAAAGCTGAGTTGGAATTTTGATGTAGTCATATTTTTCATGTGTGGTAGTTTTATAATGAGTTGATCATATGGGTTTTTTTAGTTTTGTGCCTATTTTATTTTTGCTAACTTTTAGGTCATGCGATGAAACACATAAAAAGATATGCATGTGCAAAGTTGGCCTTCCGAATAATTCTTGACATAGTTGGCTCTATGGCAGAAAAATCTGAGTGAGTAGATTAATGGAGTTATATCTCACATGCATTAAGATTCCATGATTAGGTTGATACATTAATAGATTACTCTTTTAAAGGAGAACATATGGTCCAACTTTTAGAACATATGATTGAGTGAGGTAAGAGATATAAAGGTACAAAGTTGACCTTTCAGGTAGATTGTAATGGTTCCCATACTTAGTTGATTTTGCAAGAGATAAATATTAGGACCAAATCAAGATCTAATAGTGCATGTGTGATCATAAAATATTTATCTAATGGTGCATATTAAATGAGATGATAATAAGTGCACAATGTTTAACAATAAAAGTGCTAAGAAGGCATGCGAGGGTGCCAAGTATCATGATCATGGGGGTTTTGAGCAAGATCAAATAATGAGTGCTATAATATAAAGACATGAATGATCCACATAGATTTATGGTTCATGTTGAGTCAATATTTTAATATTTTATGAGATGAAGTCAACTATTCAAAGTTTAACTGACTGTTTGAATTCAAATACTTGAATTTAACAAAGGGAAAAACTAGTCTATGGTTTTAGGACCATATATTTTGATCCAAGATGAATTTGAACATGTAGTAAAAAAAAGTTTTAGAGTACTCAAGGATCATATGGAAATATGAATTTTAATGTCTAATTATTATTACAATCAAATTTATTAAGCTTTAAATTTGATTGTGTGTTAGTTCATGCTTTGTAAGTAACTTGAAAAGGGTAATTAAGCTATTCATGATGGTATTTTGATGTTTCGAGATGAGATAGCTATTGGATCATGTTTTATAATACATGAGGACCATATTTTGTGAATTATGAAGGTTTTAAAAATCATAAGTAGTATGAAAAAAAATATAAGTTAACTATGTATTCATTCATGGTGATTGTGTATACAAAATGTTTTTTGAGCAAATTATGATTTAGAAGAAGAGTGTTTTAAAGATTGTGATCATTTAAGGATGTCAAAGGGGTCATGTGGAATGGGTCCATGCATTTGGAATTGATCTTATGTTCTTATTTTTCTTGGAGAAGTGTCAAAGAGTTGAATGGGTCTCCATAGGACCTAAAAGTGACTTAGGCCTATTGAGTGAGAATTATGCTTAAGTGTGACCCATGTTAGATGCCTTAAGGGAGAAGGCATGTATAGTGGTTGAAAATTAAATTTATTGTAATTGATAATTCATGAATGATCTATATATAGTGAAACCAAATATGATGGTTTCTAGACTTGTGCAAAGCTTGTGTGAGAGTAGTGAGGAGATGCAAAGAAGAGAGGATAGGTAGTGTGCCTGTTAGATGATTTGGATGAGTAGAATAATTTTTTGACTATGTGTTTGACTTGTAGTTTGTATTTATGATTATAGAATAGTGCTCTTGAAGTTTGAATATATGTGAAGAGGTTTGAGTGTGCATATGAGGATAGTTTGAGTGAAGGAGAGAGATTGTGACATTCTTATGTGAGAGGCTTATATGAGATAGAGAGGGAGATTATGAAGGGGTTAGATAATGAGAGATCCATCATTAGGTTTTGAATAAATCATTTCCAAGGTGGAGGTTTTAACTTAAAATGAGGGTCTAAAGGAATTGATCTTCTTTAGGGGTAGTTACTCCTTATGAAATAGGTGTTTCACTAAAGGCCTTTGGTTAGGAGGACTTGATCAAGGTTTTTGGTCTAAAGGACTTGACTAGTCTCTTGTTTGTAATCTCTTATAAGATAAGTATTCCATGTGTTACAAGCTTGAGATTGGGTTTTATTCCCCATGAGGGTTTACCATAGGAACTATGTGTTGTAAGTTTGATCTTGTGTATGCATTGAATGAATAAGCTCTCTTATTAATGTTGCTTGATAAAGTTGATATATGATGATTTTTTAATAGTTTGAAAGGATTGGAATTGAAATTGAAATATCAGGCTCGCTGATTCACCTCCCATTTTAGTGATTGTACCTCTAACACAAATCCTTGGTTTTGATTTCTTCTATTGATATTTAAACACCTTGATCAAGATTAAACCTCTACAAGAATACACTCCTATCTCCTAATTCATCTTTTGTAATTAGAGCATATTTTTCATGCACAAGCAGAGCATATGAGTATTTTTATCTAATAAAAATGATAGTTATGAACCTTATAAATATTTTTCAAACTCCTAAAATTTTCATAGCTAAAATGTTAATATAATTTATCTAGATTGATTCATTATAATGAATTATTAATGACACAATATTGGGTTGGCCATGCCAATCTAGTACAAATAGGAAAATAACTAGATTGATCAGGCTACCATATTGCGAGGAAGAATTTTACATACTAAAAATAAGGTACAAGATGTACCTATATTAGTATTTTTATATTATATGTTACCATTTCAATACCATATTAATTCATCATAAATATCTATAGGGGTAGTACTATCACAACAATGTGGTCAAATTGATCACCCTATCTCATTTTCTAGTCAAAAATTGGTTAAGGCAAAGACAAATTATTTAAATATAGAAAGGGAGGAATTAGAAATGGTCTATGTAGTGAAATTATTTTATTGTTATATATTATATACACCATTAATATTATTCAAAAATCAAGAAACACTAAAACACTTAATAAATAGACTAGTGATATAGAGGAGGATATATCGCTAGTTAATGGTCTTCTAAGAATTTGAATTTAAAATTGTAGTAAAACCAAGATGGTTAAATAATGGAAATTATTTATCAAGGATTATTATTGGATAATATGTTGGGTCAATTGAGGATGAGTTCGCTAGAGATCATCTATTTTGTAGTCAGGCAATTCCAAAAGATATGGTAATATTGTGAAATTTATAGCAACATGGGAATTTTTGGAGGGATATGGAAGAACTAAGTACAAAAGACTATTGATATAAGTTTTTCCATTGAAAATTATATAGGTAAACCTATAGAAGAAATGAAAATATGAGGTTTTGTAACTATTATCCCTATCTCATGAAAGAAAGGACATCATCAGGGAGGTGCATGATGGAGTAGCAAGAGGTCACAATTTATGAGAACATATTACAAATAGAATACTACTAGCAGGCCTATGGTGGCCAACCATGATTAAATATACACATCAACATATATAAATATATGAAATTTTACAAAGGGTAGGGAAACCCAACACACAAGAAGAAATGACACTTTGGCTAGTAATAGGGCTATCCCCTTTCGAGAAATAAGAAATTGATTTCATTAAGCCAATCAAACCAAAAACACATATAAGTAACTCTCAATTTATAATAATAAGGATATAGTACCTAAAAATATGGATATAATCCATACATGCTAAAGAATGTATAGTAAAAACTGAAACAATTTTTTTATATGAGAATATTATTACTAGATTCAGATACCCACTTAATATTACAAGCAATCATGGGAAACATTTTGTAAACCATATAGTTGTAGAGTTACTTAAGGAATTTTTGATTTAGCCTAATAATATTAGTTTATATCATATACAAGAAAACTAAAATTAATATGTCTAATTTTGGATAAATATAATAATACTCTTTCATTTAGCATATGATAGTAAATTTTTTTTTGATAAATGAAAGAGGATTGCTATATGATAGTAAGTGATAAAAGTTGGACAAACTAAAAATAAGATGTCTAGGACCATATAAAATAGAATAAGTTTTGGATTCTAGATCCATATGATTATGATAAGTTTCATGAATGTTAAGAAAAGGATATGTAAATGGCACACACTTAAAAGGGTATACACATATTAGTGCAATGAAATGTGGAGAAAAACAAAAATAAGATTTTTTTAAAGGCGTTATAAGAAATAAGAAAAGTAGAAAAAAACTTAGAATGACAAAAAATAATTTTGGAAAAAAGATAAAAGTAGACAATAAATTAATTAAATTACAAAGAAAATTACCCCAAAGATAAAAATATATATAAGATAAAGTAGAAATTGAGAATAAAATTACCGCTAAGATTGAAAATTGGTGAACAAAAACTTGGCAAAGAGAGGGATGAAAATTATTTAATGATGCTTTCCCTAAATAATAGTGGAGGTACATTTGGTTTTTTCACAAGTTTATATTTTAGGATTAGTTGAACATGATGGTCAACTAAGATGAAAACAAACAGGTGTTGGTGGGAAAACTAGCAAACAATCAGAAAAGAAAAGTTTAATGCAAGGGATGCCATTGGGATAATGAGATATTAAACAAATGAATAGTGAAAAAGGAAAAAGTAACTAATAACAAACTAGACCCAAAATAGAAATGAATTTAGGTAAAAAAGAACAAAAAAATGAAAGTAAAAATAGTTGTTTACCCTGCAAACTATATAAAAAAATTGGCAAGTATAAATTAATGTTTTAACCTCCATGTAAAAATAAAAAAACCTCTATGATGACACTTTGTAGAAATTTATTGTGAATAATAGTATAAAGTAAATAAATCCTTAAGGAAATTAAATGAATGGATTTACCCCAAGTTTTTAGATCCAAATAGATAAAAAACAAAAAATGAGAAACTTTTAAAAAAATTCTAAGGTTTTTGATCTGCAAGGAGCATTTTCAAGTGTTTTTTCTCTTGTATCTCACTAATTAGACACTCAAATGTATATTCACTCAAATTTAGGGGAGATTGACCACCACATTATGGGGTTAAAATCATTGGCAATGTTGCAACCAAACCCTCAAACTTAGGAGATGGAATACATGGTGGGATTCAAAATAATTAGAAGGATGCATCTATATTTATAGATTAAATTTAAATTATTTGGAATATATGAAAGTAAAACCAAGGTATTGTTAATTAGATCACATAAAGATGTCCTATACTTTGACATACCACACCCCATTACATCAAATATCATCTAGATAATGATGGGCTTATTTAATCAAAGGCCCAACACACATAAATATGATAATAATAAATTGGTGAGTATGAAGTTAGTAGAAAAATTTACTAGAAAATATCCCAATCAGAGGTCCTTCTCCATCCAAGGCATAATAAACCCTATAGTTTTGTATGTAATGAAGGCCATTACATGGAAGTTGTATTAAAAAAATTGTAAGGACTCTACCATGACTAAGAGCATCCAAATTTCATGGGATATGGTCATGATTCGAATGTGGTACAAATTTTCCAATACCATTTACAAATATTATATGGAAAATATAAAAAATATAAAATAAGGTACTCACAAATTTTTATATGAATATCTTTTGCTAATTTTAGCTATGTACTTTACAAATGCCATATCAAGTCACAAAGAGTTGGTACAACGGGATCCTACTATAAGTATAGGGGATCAAATTAAGTACTTTTTAGATGCAAGACAACATGAGAATGGGAATATATTAAAATTTAGGAATGGGAGAGGATGATTAGAGTAATGGTAGTTGGGATATCAAGAATCTCCCTAGGTATAGTGCAAAAATACTTTATAAAAGTTAGGTTCATAGTAGATGTTGATAAATTATATATAAAACCCTTTGTGAAAAATATTTCCCCTCTATGTCCTCTGTGATATGATGCAATTGATAAACACATGGAACTTATAATTATAGGAGTTAGGGGCTTACCACTAGACATGAGAGTAGCCTTATTTATGAATGAAGTAGGCACCCAAACCACTAGCTACCAAACTCATATATAAAGTTCACCCATCACATCAAAATTCCTAATTGTGATTGAATTCCAAGATATGCTATAACATCTAGTACTATCAAGACCCTCCCTAGCAATATCAACAATGCATAGATCAACGTGGTTACAAAAAGATAGTTTGAGAACTAATCAACATGAAAAAAATAGGAGACAATTGAATTGAATTTAAAGATTCTACTATGGGGTGGACCCTTGTGGAAGGAGATATGATTGAAAAAGGAACCCCAAATTATTATTTGAGACCAAAGAAAATAATTAAGAAGGGATAAACTAAAATTAAGAACACAAAAAGAAAGATACAAATTGAATAACATCTATAGGTTTCCACTACTTCATCCATGTCAAATGTGAGGGAATATTTACTACAAATGAGTGATAGAAAGAGAAGGAGAAACGATTCACCCCAAATAAAGAGAGGGAAAAAATAAAAAAATTCAAAAAAATAAAAATTCATTAAGGAATAAGCAAGGAAACATTGGTATCTTATCCAAACATAGAATCCTTAGAAGGAGAAGAACAAAGAGAACACTAAATGGGTGGAGAATAGTCTATTGTGGAATAAGTACCTAACATATAAACACTCATAAAATAACAATGTAAAAATAAATTAGGTGTGCCTAAATAGGTAAAATGTACAATGGAGCAAAAATTGAAGTGAAAAAAAGAATCATAAAAACACTAATGGACTATGTTGAGAGAATTCCATTTCCCCTGGATGATGTAATGGGGGGAATTCAACCCACCTTGCAGCAAACAATCATAAACACCCAGGAGAAGATTAGGGAATCTAAGATAAAAATGAAAAAATACATATAAGCAGTACTAGAGAAATTACCAGGGGAAAAAAAATGTCCCTTGAGGACAAAGAAAGACTGGAAAATTTAGTAGATGAAGTTAATAATGAAGCCAAAAATTGATCTAGTAATAGAAGCAATAAAAAAATAAAATAAAATTTAGGCACTAAAGGATATGGAGGAAGTTGTTTCACAAAAATAAAGGTATTGAAAAACTAATTATAGGATGATAAAAATAGAAAATCTAATAACAAAAATGGACACAAAATAAGCACAATAAATTCTTTAATGAGAGAAAGTAGAACAAGAAAGGTAAAAAGAAAAAAATGGAAAAATAATAAAAAATTGAATATAAGGAGCAAATTGAGAAAATATAGAAAACCATGGGGGATGTAACAACATAATTTGCATACTCTATTATTTGGCCCTTGTATACCTAGGATAAAAATATTGAATTGGAAAATCAACATAGCCTCCACTAGATATGATGCCCATTAATTTCCTTCAAAATACGAGTATAAGAAATGGATCACTCTATGAAATGAATACAAGGAGAATAAAGATTATATAATATTTATCTTTGATGAAATAGAGGAATATGGAACATTATTAAGTAATCACATGGAAAATATTGAAACTAGAATAATAGAGCATGGGACATATTAGAAAACTTTGGAGGTTTCACCACCTCTAGGAGATGTTAAAGTAGTTAAAGAGAATATTGAAATAGAATATAAGATCTTGGAAAATAAGATAATATTATTGAATTGGTAAAAAAATTCTAAGATAATGGTAGAGAAGTATAAAAAACATCTACCCAATTAGGGGTGATCAGTTAAAGTGGAGGTCCAAAAATTTTAGAATAAAAGGTATCACCATCCTATAAATCTAGTCAGGTGATTTAAGTAAGGATATTTTAGTATCTTATGCTAAATTTATAAGTTTATGGTTTTTGATCATGTTTTAATTGAGTTGGTTCAAGTTTTTCACATTGCAAAGAGTGAGCTATTTTGAACTTCTCTTATCAGGATTCTTCATAGTTTCCTTGAGGATGAGACAAGGTTATACAATATAGGAAAATGTTGGCAAGATTATGTAGAAAAATATATAGTCATGAGAAATCACCATAGAAAATCCAAATATACCACTATAGCAAAAATCTTTTGTAGGCTAATGGGACTAAGGCTTCTACTAACCTGGGCAATGTGATAAGGTTTGAAACCCTATGGTAACAAGAGGAACATTGTATGAAGAAGAGGCATGTCTCATAAAGACATGGCCGTTAGATTATATAGGTATATTATTAGTATTTATAATGTAATCTTGTAAATGAGTTGTATAAGGGAAATAAAATATATAGAGAATAACATAATGGAGTTTGAAGGTACAAATTAAAGAGATTTATAGAATGTAATGGATGTTTAATGCTCCAATATATTTATAAAGAGAGTTAAAGTATGAAATATCTATGTAATGTGTATCTGGATGAATGTGCCTAAACAATATTATGGATGCACACATTAAATGACTAATAACATACAATACTAACTTCTATGCTATATTATATCTAACTAATGTCATCTCAAATTACATAAATATTTGTGACTAAGCTACATATTTTGTGTCAATTAATCCACATGCCATGTTTTATAGCTATGGATAGTTATTTTAACCATACATTCAATATGATAAATCCTTTTGGCTACTACAGATTGATAGTTACGTAAACATTGGATGATACACTAGTTTTGAAACCACTGCCTACATTAAGTGAGGATTTCATTGCCTATCAAAAATGGAGTCATTTGTCCTCAGGGAGTTGATTGAAACTATCTTCACTTTCTTATTCTAACATACTAGATCTTGATAATATTTTTTGGAATATTTTCAATATTCATTTATGTACACAACATTGTCATCATAGTCAATAAATTTTCAAAAATAAAATTGCACACACACAAGAACCCAACCAATGTTTTTTTAGTCAATGCAAAATTATTCATGAACCTATATGTTATTTCATTAAACACCCAGGGTAAATTAAATTATCCATGAGCTCCTACTCATGAACCTTCTATGAGGTCTTCAATTTTTTTTCATTCTTGGCAAACTTGGATATACTCATTCAAGTTAAGTTTTTAGCTACCCTATTCTTCCACTTAATTATATACTCCTTTTATTCATTATCTCTTGTCTTCTTGTTGACCTATGTATCCATTACTATTTCAACTTATTCCATTACCTTCCTAAGAAATTATTATCTCCAATAAACAATTGAATAATATGAACTTTCTCCTTCATTACTCCTTTGTCCCTCATGATAAGGGTAAAAATTCACTACATTGAAGCTAGATGATATGTAACCCCCATCTAGTAGCTCTATCTCATTGTAGACACATAATTTTGGTACAAGGGTTATTATTAGAATGTTTTTGGTGTCATTTTGAGCATATATTCCATTGATTCAAATTAAGGACTTATTGGCACTTTTTCACATACTCTTGTCTTCCTCCTTATTCTTTAAGTGGTCTTATTTTGTCTCTTTCCTTTATTTTATATCTCTTCTCAATTTTTTTTTTATGTTTATATGCCTCCTATGTGTTTCTCATTTTCATCCTATCCCTTTTCTTTTACTATGTCAGATTTGGTGACCTATTGATTTTATCCTATCAGTTTTAGCAAGATGTTGATTCTATCCTATTTGGATTTGACAACCCACTGATTCCATCCCTTATCTTTTTGGAGGCCATTTTACATTCCTTCATTTCTTCTCAATGCTTATACCCATATTTTTCAATTATTTTGTGTTTTATTGATTGACATGTGTGTTAATAGGTTCATGATTCAAAGTTTTGATGTATTTATATATTAATCCTCCTAAAGGCATTTCAATAAGGAGACATAAAAAATATTCATGAGTAGGCACACACTAAATTATTATATCTCTCCTCTTAAGGACCTACATCAAGGTTTTAACTGCATCTTATACCAAAATAAGGACTAGGTGAATATCATGTAGTTGCACTTGATTTACTAGGGACAAAAATTGGACCTATTGTTCTCAAATATACATTCATATGAATAATAAAAACATTGGTTTTTATTCCATTCATGTGGGATATGTAGCTTCAAATTTATATAACTAAAATTACACTTATTTCATTCTTCTTAAAATCTTTTTTGGGAATTAGATCAACAAAAAAGGATAAGACAAATTTGACATTTTAACCATTCATTCAGTGAAGCAAGTACACAAAACTATTTATAATTTAAAAGTAAACCAATCCATAAATTTACATAACCTAAAAATAAAAATGGTACATATTTAATAATAAGGTACATATTTAGTGCCTACACAAGCACACATTTAGTGGCCTACCCATTCTACATGATGCAAATCTAATAACCTACTGAATCATAACCCTAGCATACTGTAGATCCATATTATAAGGTTACAATCCAAAATAATTTCAAATCATTGTTCTAGTCTGAAAAAATTAGTATGGAAACCATGTGTGTATGTTTCTCTCTCTCTTAACACTTCATTAAATTTCATGGCTTGATCAATAGTTTTCTTTACTTTCATTTTCTATTTTTAGGCATGAGTTAGATCTGATTATTTTAGTTTACCATTCATTCATAGATATATCTTATGCCTTTGTTTTATTTATTTGTGCATATGATATTTAGTCATAAAAAAGGTAAAACATCTTGGTGAAATCCTCTGTTCTTTGAACACTTACACCTTCTAATGTTTCCCCTAAGGTTTGATTTATGATTTTAAATATTTCATATTTACTTATTGTTTTACTTTTGATATAAACCTAGCTTGGTGTTTTCATTCACATTTCATATCTAATTATCAAATTTACATCTAATTTTTAGATTTATGTGAATTTATTCTAGTTAGCTTTCAACATTGGATTTACTAACCCTCATCCATTCAGGTTTGATTTCTTCTTCTTCTTCTTCTTCTAATTTGATGATTTGTATTAGGGGTTCATTAAAACCACCTCTTTGCTTATTACTTCTCATTAGGATTTCTTTGGCTTAAATAATGTTGACATTAATTACTTATAGTTTAATTTCCCATGATAGATTTTGATTATGCTTGTGTTTCTTCTCTTTTCTCATGGGTAGATTAGATTTTTTTATTTCATTCATGTCTAAAATTACATGAGTATGTGTGTGTGTTGGGGGGGGGGTTAATTAGTTTTTAAATGATTATAGGCTTGCTCATATGGTTTTTATTCAAGTTCTTATCAATGTATCCATGTTTATTTCCTCACATTTATCATGAAATATTAGCTTATAGATTAAGACATGATTTTTTTGTTGCTTTATGTGATGACACCTTCTACTTGATGGTTTTAATTTCCATCCTCTTAGTGATATCCATTGTATTATTGATTTCATGTTGATTTACTAAGAGGTATATGTCGTGACAACCTGGAGATGTAGGGTGTGTAATGTCACTATCTCTCCTCTTGATTCTCAAGTTCAAGGTGGGGTTAACCAAATAAACCATTATAAATCCTTTAACCTTCCCCCTCCTCCTTATAAGATTTATATTCATATTAAAACCTTATGTTATTATGGACCAACTTATAAATACTCAAGCTATTTCCATTTTAGATTTAATTAAATAATACATTATTTTCAAAACCATATTACATAATGCCTTGAATTATGCTACTTTACCTAGTGATAGTGAAACAAACTATTTTGATTCTCTTGATATATCTTTAAAAAATAGTGAACACCTCATTTCCTTTGATTAGAGCCTTCCCTTGTATATTCAAGTGAAAATAAATCATATGGGAATCAAAAGGGTTTTCATTGACAATAGTTTTAGATTAAATATATTAGTGAGGCTTTACTTATTATAATACCCCCTATGTTTGAACCTATATGCTTTTATGTCATTTTGCATTTGCCTAACATGTCGATCCTTAAAATGAATAGGAATTCAAATGTTGTTCCCTCCCTTATTTTGAAAATATTTATTTTATTGAAATATAATTAGAACAATCTTTTTTTTAACTTAAATTCTAATCCTATAAATATTTAAATCTACATAAATCATGAGGAATTTTATAATATATTTTATTATAGACTTGTGCCTAGACTCTCTAATAAGGCTAAAGCATCTCTTATTTAGGCCCTAGAGTAGAGTGGATGGATGTGTTTATGGAGTGTAAATTTGGACAATGTAAAAGAAGTTATGGTTGAGTGTAAAGGACCCTTTGAAATTGTACTAAGTGGGTGACTTGGCCAAGTAAGCACAAATAAGCTTATAAGGAGTTTAAGTGGAGGTGTAATATTATAAGACTAGAGGTGACTCTTGTAAGTAAAGTACCCTCCCATTCATTGGGTTGGGTGGAGAATCCTTGGGATATGAAATTTAAACTTTTTTTTATTTCCCACACTTGTCTTATTTTGGGATGGGTTTTTGAGGTTCATTATTTTTGGGAGGAGGAGATTGTAGGAAGAGGAGTAGATATTCATGAAGCTTGGGAGCTTGTTGGATTCATGTCAAGTGGAGGATATGAGGTCGGTTTTTCCTTGGTACATTTTGTGTAAAGAAAAAAGGGGGATAACTATTTTTACAAAATAAAGATTTATTATATTGTTAGAAGAACAATTTAAATGATTTTTTTATATATATTCATGTGGTATATAAAATAAATATATGCTTTAAAAATGGGCCTTAAACATTTGTGCCTTTTTCCTTGAGCTCCATACTCCAAACTTCCTTCACCTTGCACAAAGAGAAAAAATAAAATAAATAAAGTAAATCAAAGAGTTGAATTTTTATTTTACCCTTAAGGAAATTTAGGGATTTTTGTGTAGAAACCTAAAACTTTTAGATGAAATCTAATCAATCGAATGGTGGGAATTTAATCCACCACCACTTTAGCCTAGTGGGAAATTTAAGTTAAATTTTCATTTCTTTAATAAATTAATTTAACATATAATCTCTGCTATTAAAATACTTTGTAATTTAAATTTGTCTAAAATATAAAATTTAATCTAGTTAATAATTAATTAACCATTCTATTATTTAAGTAATAAAATTTAGGCAAATAAATTTTAAAAATAGAATCAAACAATTTACCTAAATATTTTCCAATCTAGTTGAATCCCTTTTAGAATCAATAAAAAATAAATATCTAAACTAGGATTTTGACAAAAATAAGGTTTGAATATGATTTCCTTAGGTTGCAGAATTCACCAAAAATCATTAAATATTTTTTTAACCTCTTTAATATTAGTCCTTTAGGGCCATTTTTGGAGACACCTTACACAAATAAAACTAACTCAATGTTTCTAACCTTGAAGTCAATTTGGAATTGACATAGTTAAAATATCTAGGTCAAATCTGAAAGTTACGAGAAAGTTATAATATATTTAAATTATCATTTAAATAATAAAATAAATTTTATTTTTATAGTTGCTATTTTTTCTAGATTGATTTCATATGTAGCTTATTTAGAAATTTGAGGTAATTGTTCTGCGTAGTTAAAGTCACTATGGAATGGTAGACTAAATTGCCATATTTCTCAAAATAAAAATATTATATTGGTGTAAAAAAATATTTATAATATAGAGAATAGGTTCCCATGTTTATAAAAAAACTTATTGTCTTTTCTCGAATTTATACCAGGGGTGCTTTTGATCCTACTTATTAACTTAGAGTTTGGTATGTTTTAGAAGGTCTCTTATTGTGGTGGTTGTTTTGTTCTATTGTCATGGTTATTCAAGTCATGAATTCACTACCCTATTATTTATCTTTATTTATACACTTGTTACCCTATTCAAGTTTAGGCCATGAATGCAAATGTTTTTGTCTAGTTTACATTACTAATGGGTAGACCTAGGATAGGGCCTTTTAAAAGATGTTTTAGATTTTGATCCTAGAATGGGTCTTGTTTTTAGTTCTCAAGATTATATTTCTTATATGCGTAATTCTCTAATTTAGATGTCTTGGTGTGGATTAATTTAATTTAGATCAACTAGTGGTTAGGGAGTTACCCATAAAGGTAACCTATTTTGCTCAGTATGTATGGTGAAGGCCAATTACCTTCACATAAAATATAACACTCATTTAGGAAGGAGTGAACTACAACAACCTTGATTCTACATGTAATGGGATCACCATAGATATGTAAGTAGCTTTGGGAGTGGGCAGATGCTTAACACACTAACCCTTAGGATACACCTTTGTGTGGGTGTTATCAACTGACTTAAGTATGTTCTTTGAGTATATGATTAGAGAACTAACCCTTAGGATTCCCTCATAGTGTGGGTAATTGATAAAAAAAAATAGTGTGTTCTTGGAACATGTGTGTAAACATATAACCCTTAAATCACCTAATTTAGCACAAATATCATAACTTTATTCCTCATACAAGTGGTTTCTTGTTGGTTATAGCCATATGGTTTTATTAATTTATTAGCTGTTGTAGAATAGTGACCCTCATTGTTTATTGGGATTTGAGCTTGTCCTCTTTCATCTTAACTATGATCACCCTTAGAGACCCACTTGAGAGATAGAGGTTCTATAAATAACATAAGCCAAATATTTTTAAGACATTGAACTCATATAATGAGAGAATATAGGTTACTATCATGATTGAATATTATTGTGACAATGTGTAGGAGTTATTGGGTAAGCACACACACCTTGTGAATTTATAGGTGGTGATTTATGATTTTTGGACATGTCAATATTTGAAATATATGATAAGAGACTATTAGCTCACTTGTGTGGTGTATTAGTTTCCTTGTTGGCTTAGATCACCAAACCTTTCTTAGTGATGATGTCTTGTATAGGATGCCATCACAAGTGTAAAGATAACTACATCAGACCCTAATTCTATGGAATGAATATGTAGGCTACTCAAGTAGTGGTGGGAGCATTGGGTCTAGGTCCTTAGGCTAGGTTAGGGGTGATTATTATCTTCCTTCATGTTGGGTTCATATGTTATTATTGGGATTAACTATATATATAATATTAACAAAAATTGGGCATGACATTTTGGTATTATATCTTGGGTTCAACATTGAGAACTCTGGGAATATCAGTATGGTTGGTTCAATTATCTTTCATAATAGATAGAAAATATATTGTGTAATTTTAGTTTGGTCATAATGATTCATGAGACTTATCTATACAAAGGTATATAGTAGTTATTATTCCTATGGAATCATCCAAAAAACATGCATATTTCCATGAGATACTATTATAGTACTAGGTGCTAAGTTTAAAATGGCTACTTATTTTTCCTTCTTGATAATAGTAGTGGAAGATAGTTATTAGCAATGTCATCTGGGATGACATATGCACATCAGTGATTGGGGGTAATGTGTGTAACACATTGGTCTTCTTTTATTTTCAAGTTTAGTTTATTCCAGGCATTCTTAATAGTTGCATGCCTTACTCCATCTATAGGTGGTTGGCATCATTTTTGAGTTGAAATTTCATACAAGTTTAACTTTTTGAGTACCTAAGTTCCTAAGTTGGCTTTCACATAAGCCTATTACATCAGTTTTAGAGTGGCTTTCATACAAGCCTAACCTCCATCTTTTGAATTGGCCAAGAATGGCCTAATTTCCAACATACATTTAGGCTATCCATGCCACATTACCAAATTTCCAAAACATCCATGGGCTTTATGAGACATTTCATATGACATATATTCTATACTCGTATCACTTCATAGCTTCACTGCATGGGGCAATGATGGAGCCAAAGGGCCGCCAACCTTTGTATTCTTGAGCCACCTATTCAAAAGGATTGGACACACAGTCCATACATCAATTAACACACACATGATTCATTAACTTTACTTAGTTGGTGATGATAGAACCAAAGGGATAGCCTTTGCATTCTTGATCCACCTTCTAAGGAATTGAGAACTCAGCTCTGTTCACAATATTACTCTTGACTCAACACATACTCAGTATAATCCAACATCATAATAGGTTTTGTATTGGTTCACATACTCGATGAGGTGTATTCATTCTTTTCTCTTCTTCTTACTCAACTTTTGTATGTTATTATTTTAGATATAGCATATATTAAGAACTAATCTACTTTATGTTTTCATTTGTATATTCACACTTCATAGCATGCTCTCTTTATGCACATCCAGCATCACACAAATTCATGAGCTTCTCCCTTATAGGTAAGTTTAGGTATGATTTTTACTTTCCTTTATCCTAGTATTTTGCTTTGCTACATCACTAGAATAAATGGGGGCAACTGTAGTCTTATAAAATGCAAAATTATATGACTTAGGCATGGTTAATGATACCCAACCCATAGTTCCTCCTTGATCACATAACCCTTCTAGGAGTTATTGGGTAAGCACACACACCTTGTGAATTTATAGGTGGTGATTTATGATTTTTGGACATGTCAATATTTGAAATATATGATAAGAGACTATTAGCTCACTTGTGTGGTGTATTAGTTTCCTTGTTGGCTTAGATCACCAAACCAATCTTAGTGATGATGTCTTGTATAGGAGGCCATCAAAAGTGTAAAGATAACTACATCAGACCCTAATTCTATGGAATGAATATTTAGGCTACTCAAGTAGTGGTGGGAGCATTGGGTCTAGGTTCTTAGGCTAGGTTAGGGGTGATTATTATCTTCCTTCATGTTGGGTTCATATGTTATTATTGGGATTAACTATATATATAATATTAACAAAAATTGGGCATGACATTTTGGTATTATATCTTGGGTTCAACATTGATAACTCTGGGAATATCAGTATGGTTGGTTCAATTATCTTTCATAATAGATAGAAAATATATTGTGTAATTTTAGTTTGGTCATAATGATTCATGAGACTTATCTATACAAAGGTATATAGTAGTTATTATTCCTATGGAATCATCCAAAAAACATGCATATTTCCATGAGATACTATTATAGTACTAGGTGCTAAGTGTAAAATGGCTACTTATTTTTCCTTCTTGATAACAGTAGTGGAAGATAGTTATTAGCAATGTCATCTGGGATGACATATGTACATCAATTAGACCAATGAGGTTACCTAGATCCTCATGTGTCATTAGTAAAATTGTGCTGTAATATTATGATATGGTTTTACCTATTATCATAAACTAATATAAATAATGTATCTCGATCTATATGTGTGTAAGCTTAACTTTTGTAGTTCTTTATGTACACATGTAATTGTAACATATTGTGTAAACCCACACATCATTGTACATGTATCAAAACTCATAAATAATGGATCCTCTCTATGTAAACAACATTTTTGTGTGAGTGTGATGTGTATGTTATGGTGTGAATAGAACAATTGTGTTATTGAGATAAGCTATGTAAATATAGTGGTACAAGTATGATATTTATGTTAGTAAGCTTGATTATACTCTTGTGAATGTAAATATTTTCATGAAGTGCCATGTGTGTAAATCCCATTATATAAATGTTGTGTAAAGTAACTTATATCCATGAAAAGATATAATGTATAAGTGAAAGTTTTTGTTATGTGGTAATGTGTTGTGTTGTGTAACATTACATCATTGATCTAGTATTTGGGTATTAATGCAAGTATGGGGTTTGAGGGTGGAGTAGAACTATATTTATATTGGTCTGAACTAGGTTATAGGCTAGGAAGTGGAGCTTATTATAAGTTTAAAACCCACTTTTACCCTTTGCATGAGGTATCGACATGATTATTTTAGGTGTGTGTACCATGAATGCCTTAAGCACCATAGGCTCTTCACACATAATGGCCATTTTATGAATGATGTGTTCCTTCACCCACCTAGTTCTCAAAATAACAACCTTTGTGACTTATACATAATGTAACCTTGTGGAGAATGATTTTTTTCTCTTACCTTCAAGTGGTAATCGAGGTTTATATTTATTCATTCTCCCCTTAGGTGGAATTCTTAGCCACATAGTGCCATAATGTGAATTTTTTGTGAGATTGTTATGTATAATTTTATTTTGAATTGGTTTCCATTTTAAGTTGTTTTCAAAAACCAACACTTTTGTTTCTCTTGAATCTAAATTTTATTTTATGAAGATATTTCATTAGTTTTGAATTAATTAGATTGGATTTTCATTTTTTCTATTTTGATCACTTAGATTTCACTTTATTACGTAATTTTTATGATTTATTGATATTTATTATTGCTATTGAAATATCTCATTAAGGACATTTAGAATTTGATTTAACTATTGTGTTATTTTATGGTGAGGTTTTTACTTTTATGTTTGAATCCTAGTTTTGTGAATGTGACTTGATGTGAACACTATATGCCTGTTACATGTATGGGGGAGAAGTAGCTTATAATATATCTAGAGGGTGTGATGATCCAAATTGTAAAGATAAGTCTTGAGCCATCCTCCCACCCACCAGACATGGTGGTTCCATACAGGATTTAGCTAAATCACTTACTATCCTTTTTTGGCAGGTCTACGTAGAATTCTTCTTAGGAGGTCTAAGGAGGTTATGTGCTCTTATACATGACTTGGATATATATTTTGTTTCATTATTTCTTAGGAGGTCTAAGGAGGTTATTTTTAGAGCATAATGACTGCTTAATTATTTCAACATTGATATTTCTCTATTCAGATGGTAGTTGATTTTATTTCTCAACATTGCTTGGTATTATTCTATGTGGTTTTAACATGATTTGACATTTATTATTCACCTTGTGTGTTTAACATGGGATGACATGAAGTTTGTTCTATATGATATTATAAAATATTGATAATTGTACCAATGTTATTTTATAGATTTTAACATCAACATTCTATGATATCAATTCATTTATGATAGATAGTGGTTATCATTATTGTTTAGTATAAATTGACCATGTAATGGAACTAATCTCAGCAAGTGCACTCTTGACATGGGATGGTGAATATCTTAGTCACTATTTATCACATTAGAATAATATTATTTTTGTACATGTTATTTATCAAAGTTATGTAATGACATAATGTCCTTAGGTTTTAGTTGGTTGCGGTAGTCTTATATGACAATATAGTGTGACACTTTGGCCTAAAATAAATAGATATTAACTATTGAATTAAAAAACTTTTTTTTCACAAGATAATCAAAATTCATAATAATAAAACATGTTAATAACTCTAAAACTTGAATAAGAGAAAGCATTAAGAATATTTTAACCAATAAAAAAACATTTAATTTATATTTAAATTTATGGGATTTTGTAACATAATTGAAAATCATTTTATTATGGTTGGCTAAAGTTACATTATTTATAACCTGCTATGATTTTAGAAGTGTGTGGTTTTTCAACCTCTTACTTTAGTTTAGCATATCAAAGATGATACTTTTAAAGTATGGGCAATATGTAATACCCCCTATGTTTGAACCTCTATGTCCTTATTGTCATTATGCATTTTTATACCATGTTGATCCTTAAATTGTTTAGGAATTAAAATGTTGTTCCATCCCTTATTTTAAAAATCTTTATTTGATTGAAATATAATTAGAACAATTTTCTTTTTCTTTTAACTTTAATTCTAATTCTAAAAATATTTAAATCCACATACATCACGAGGAATTTTATAATGGATTTTATTAACAACTTGTGCATATCCTCTCTAGGAAGGTTAAAGGAGCTATTAGTTATGACTTAGAGTAGTGTGGATGGATGTTCTTGTGGAGTGTAACTTTAGACAATGTAAGAGAAGTTATGATTGAGTGTAAAGGACCCTTTGAATTTGGACTAAGTGGATAACTTGGATAAGTAAAACCACATGGGATTATAAGCCATTTAAGTGGAGATATGGGATTATAAGACTAGAGGTGAATCTTGTAATTAAATTAATCTCCCATTCATTTTATTGGGTAGATAATCCTTTGGATATGACATTTATACTTTCTTTTATTTCCCACATAGTCTTATTTTGGGATGGGTTTTTGAGGTTCATTATTTTGGAGAGGAGGAAGTTATAATAAGAGGAGTAAATATTCATGAATCTTGGGAACATGAAGACCAATTTTTGGATGCATGTCAAAAGGAGGATATGAGGTAGGTTTTACCTTGGCGCATTTTGTGTAAATAAAATAAAAGGGGGGTAAATATTTTTAAAAAATAAATATTTATTATATTACTGGAAGAACAATTGGAAAAGAAATTTATATATTCATATATGGTATATAAAATAAATATATGATTTTTAGATGGGACTTAACCATTTGTGCCTTCTTTCTTGAGCTTCATCTTCAAAACTTCCTTAACCTTGCACAAAGAGAAAAAAATAAATGAATGAAGTAAATCAAAGAGTTGAATTTTTATTTTTCCCTTAAGGAAGTTTAGGGATTTTTGTTTGGAGATCTAAATCTTGTGGATGAGATCTAATAAATTTAATTGTGGGAATTTAATCTACTACCACTTTAGCCAAGTGGGAAATTTAAGTTTATTTAATAAATTAATTTAACATCTAATTTCCACTATTAAAATACTTTGTAATTTAAATTTATCTAAAATTTACCCTTTAATATAGTTAATAATTAATTAACCATCTATTATTTAATTAATCAAATTTAGGAAAATAATTTTTAAAAAGAGAAGCAAACAATTTACTTAAATATTTTCCAACCCAGTTGAAACCTTTTCAGAATCAATAAAAAATGAATATATAAACTATGAGTTTGCCAAAATTAAGGTTTGATTATGATTTCCTTAGGTTGTTGAATTAAACAACAATCATTAAATATTTTTTAAACCTTTTTAATATCAGTCTTTTGGGGCCATTTATGGAGGCACCTTACAAAAACAAAACTAACTCAATGTTTCTAAACCCAAAATCAATTTAGAATCAACATAGTTAAAATGTCTAGGAATTATATTTTGAAAATCTAGAAGTTGCAAAAAAATTATAATAGCTGTAAAATAAATTTGAAATAATAAAATAAATTTTATTGTTAGAATTACTATTTTTCCTAGAGTGATTTTGTAACCAGTTTATTTAGAAAATTGAGTAATTTTCCTGAGTAGTTAAAATCACTATGGAATGGAAGACTAAATTGTCATCTTTCTCAAAACAAGAATATTATGTTTCCATAAATGCATAATTTATATCTTATAAAATAGGTTCCCATGTTTATAAAATAAATTATCCTCTTCTCTCAACTTTATACTAGGGGTGATTTTGCACCTATTTATTATCTTATAGTCTAGTATGTTTTGGAAGGTCTCTTATTGTGGTGGTTATTGTTTTGCTCTGTTTATGTGGTTATTTAGGTCATGACTTCCCTACCCTATCATTTATCTCTAGTTATAAATTTTTACCCTAGTTTCACTTCAGGTCATGAATGTAAATGTTTTTTTGTCTAACTTGAGTTTCCAATGGGTAGACCTAGGATAGGGTCTTCTAGAATTATTTTGGATTTTACTCCTTGAATGGTTCTTATTTTTAGTGCTCAATATTAGATTTATTATGAACTTAATTTTCTTTGTTAGCTATCTTGGTGTAGATTAGTCACATTTAGACCAAATAGTGGTTAGAGAGTTACTTAAGAAGGTAACCTATTTTTCTCAGTTTATATGGTGAAGGCCTATTATCTTTGAATCTAATATATCACTTATTTAAGAAAGGGTGAACAACAACAACCTTGATTTTGCATGTGATGGGATCACCACAAATATGTATTATGATATATAGTGGTTATAAGTAATGCTTAGTGTTGTTCAATATAACTTAGCCATGGAATGGTACTAATCTTAGCAAGTACACTCTCTCCATGGGATGGCACATAGCTTAATCACTATATTATCACATCAGAGTAATAATATTGTTTTACATGCTACTTATCAGAGTTATGTAATGACATAATGTCCTTGCGTTTTAGTTTGTTGTGGTAGTTTTAGATGACAATATTGTGACACTTAAGGAAATACCTAAAATAAATTGATATTAACTATTGACTTAAAAACCTTATTATTCATAAGAGAATCAAAATTTACAATAATAAAACATGTTAATAAATCTAAAACTTGAGTAAGAGAAAGCATTAAGAATATTTTAACTGATAAAAAGACATTTAATTTATAATTGAAATTTTTTGTATTATGGTTGGCTAAAGTTACATTATTTGTAACTTGTTAAGCTTTTAGAAGTGTGTGGTTTTTAAACCTCTTGTGTTAGTTTAGCATATCAAGGATGATACTTTTAAAATAGGGGGAGTATGTAATACCCCTATGTTTGAACATCTATGCCCTTGTTGCCATTGTGAATTTTTATAACATGTTTTTTTGATTAATGGTAAAGATATTTTTTTAAACTAGGAACCCAACTCTATATAAAGAAAATACAAACCAGGCCCCCAAGGCAAAAATAAACAATAGTGTCTACTAAATTCAAGAAAAATACAACATCAAACCAAAAATAACATGATAACAATGCAAGAACAATAAAAAAATAAGTGTTACAGCCTCCTAAGGCCTCCTCCCAACTTCTAACACATATTTTCAAGTCCAAGTCCAAATGTTGAAATGTTTGGGGAGACAATCCAATATCCTTATCACGCTATCTATGTTTTTGAACTTATGAGGATGAAGGCCTAAATCCTTTATTCATGCTTCTCAAAAGAGTTTTGAGAGTCCATAGATTAGTGATGTTGTCCTTCATTAAAACTTTACTAACATTTATAATATATTTTACATTCTTAGTTAGTCCTACATTATCCCTTTCTAGGCTTGAAACCCTATCCCTCAACCTCTTCAACTAGTTTATTGTCTCTTTCTACTCATCTTCAAAATTTTGATGGGGTACCAAGGCTAAAAAAGACTTGGTCTATTCCTTCTAATCTATGACTTCACATATAAACCACCTAAGTATAACTTTTTTAAGACATAATTCCTTCTCTATGCTATCAACTTTACTTTGTCTGGTGAGAAACTCAGCCACTCTATCAAACTCAACATTTAATCCCTTATCCTGGGTGGATGACCTATGAGTGGGGTTTTAATCCTCTTCCAAATTGGCCTTAGAAGCATCATAACCAATTAGAGTCTTCCCATTATTATTATACTACAAAGCTTTGGCATTCAATAAATGTAACCCCTCCAAAGCCTCTTCCTCCTAAACTACAACTGGATCTTCTTTAGAAGCACCCTTTTCAGGAAGGTTTTCCCCTTCCTTATTAGTTTGAGAATTACCCTTGGAAAAGCTCCATAGTTTATGTTTATAATTTTATAACATGTCTCTCCTTAAAATTCTTAGGAATTCAAATGTTTTTCCCTCCCTTATTTTTAAAATATTTAATTGATTGAAATACAATTAGAATAATCTTTTTTTTTTAAACTTCAATTCTATCTTCAATTCTATTCCTATAAATATTTAAATCCACATAAATCATGAGGAATTTTATAATATATTTTATTATCAACTTGTGCCTAGCATCTATATGAAGGTTAGAGAAGCTATTAGTTAGGCTTTAGAATAAAGTGGAAGGATGTGTTTGTGGAGTGTAAATTTGGACAATGTAAGAGAAGTTATGGTTGAGCATAAAGGACCCTTTGACTTTGTACTAAGTGGGTGACTTGGACAAGTAAGACTACATGAGATTATAAGCCATTTATGTGGAGCTATGGGCTTATAATACTGGAGGTGACTCTTGTAAGTAAAGTACCCTCCCATTCATTGGGTTGTGTGAAGAATCCTTGGGATGTGAAATCTAGACTTTCTTTTATTTCCCACACTTAGTCATGTCTTGGGATGGGTTTTTGAGGTTCATTAATTTGGAAAGGAGGAGCTTGTATGAACATGAGTAGATACTCATGAATCTTGGGAGCATGTCAAATGGAGGAGATGATGTAGGTTTTGCCTTGGCACTTTTTATGTAAAAAAAAATAACGGAGATAAATATTTTTACAAAATAAAGATTTATTATATTATTGTAAGAAAAATTTAGATGGAAAATAAATTTATATATTCATATGTGGTATATAAAATAAATATATGATTTTGAAATGGGCCTTAAACATTTGTTCCTTCTTCATTGAGATCCATCTTCCAATCTTCTTTCCCCTTGCACAAAGAGAAAAAAATAAATGAATGAAGTAAATCAAAGAGTTGAATTTTTATTTTTACCTTAAGGTAGTTTAGGTATTTTTGTTTGGAGACCTAAATATTTTGGATGAGATATAATAAATCCAATTGTGGGAATTTAATCCAACACCACTTTAGCCAAGTGGGAAATTTAAGTTAAATTTTAGTTTCTTTAATAAATTAATCTAATATATAATTACACTATTAAAATACTTTGTAATTTAATTTTATCTAAATTTTACCATTTAATCAAGTTAAGAATTAATTAACCATTCTATTATTTAAGTAATCAAATTTAGGTAAATAAAGTTTAAAAACAAAATCAAATAATTTACCTAAATGTTTTCCAACCTAGTTAAAACCCTTTCATAACCAATTAAAAATAACTACCTAATCTAGGAGTTTGCCAAAATAAAGGTTTGAATATTATTTATTTAGGTTGTGGAATTCTCCAACAGTAGTTAAATATTTTTTTAACCTCTTTAATATTAGTCCTTTGGGGCCATTTCTAGAGGCACCTTATAGAAACAAAACTAACTCAATGTTTCTAACCCTAAAGTCGAATTAGAATCGACATAGTTAAAAATATATAAGAATTATATTTTTAAAATATATAAGTTGCAATCAAATTATATTATATTTAAACTAAATTTTAAATAATAAAATAAATTTTATTGTTAGAATTACTATTTTTCCCAGAGTGATTTTGTAGATAGTTTATTTATAAATTTGAGGCAATTTTTTTTAAGTAGTTAAAGTTACCATGGAATGGTGGACTAAATTATCATCTTTCTCATGAAAAAATATTATATTACTATAAATAAATAATTTATAGATGAGATAATAGGTTCCAATATTTATAATCCTCTTCTCTTGAATTTATACTAGGGGTGCTTTTGCACTTGTTTATTAGCTTATTATACTCTAGTATGTTTTGGAAGGTCTCTTGTTGTAGTGGTTGCTATTTTGATCTGTTGATGTGGTTATTCAGGTCATGACTTCCATAACCTATAATTTATCTCTATTTATACATATTTTACCCTAGTTTGAGTTTGAGACACGAATGAAAATATTTTATTGTCTAGCTTAAGTTACTAATGGGTAGACCTAGATAGGGTCTTCTAGAAGTTATTTTGGATTTTGATCCTAGAATGGGTCTTATTTTTAGTGATAAATCTTAGATTTATTATTCACTTAATTATATCTATTATCTATCTTGGTGTAGCTAAATTTTATTTATACCATCAATGATTAAGGAGTTAATCGAAAAGGTAAACTATTTTGCTCAGTTTGTATGGTGAAGGCTGATTACCTTGGCATCTAATATAACACTCATTTAGGAAAGAGTGAAATAAAATAGACATAATAATAAATGTGATGGGATCACCATATATATGTAGGAAACTTGGGGATTATGCACATACTTAGCATACTAACCCTTAAGATACTCCTTTATGTGGGTGTTATCAACTAAATTGAGGATGTTCTTGGAGTATATGCTTAGAAAACTAATCCTTAGGATGCCCTCATAGTGTGATAAATTGAAAACCAAATTTAGTGTGTTTTTAGAACATGTGCATAAACATATAACCCTTAGATCACTTATTTTAGCATGAATCTTATGACATTATTCCTCACACTAGTGGATTCTTGCTAGTTCTAGTCACATGGTTTTCACATTTGCTTAGCTATTTTATAAAATAACGACACTCATTGTTTATTGGATTTGAGATTGTCCTCTCCCATATTAACCACTATCACCTTTAGATATCTAATTGAGAGATGGATTTTCTTTGAGTAACATAATCCAAAGATTATTGAGATAATGACCTCATTAGAATGAGAGAATATAGGTTATTTGTGATACTTGACTCTTATTATGAAATCATGTAGGAGTGATTAGGTAAGTACACACACCTTGTGACTTTTTAGGTGGTTATTGATGATATTTGGATGTATTGATCTTTAAATTAGATGATAAGATCTTAGTATCTCACTTGTGCGGTGTATTAGTTCCTGTTAACAATTTTGCCCCACAAGAAAGAACAAATGTTGATTCAAGAAATTGAAGAAAGCAAATTCTAAAGATGAATTTTTGTCATTTTAAAAAGGGGAAAAGATCATTTCAAAGTTCCAAAGGCTTTGAATCCTTAAAAATTTTTATTTGAAGGGTCACTAGGACAGAGGACCATTTCAAGTTTTTGAGGGACACTTACAAAAACCTGAAGGGTATATGACCTTTAAAAGAAGGCATTTATCAAAGAGGCATAAGTATTGAAAAAAAACCAAAAGGGTCACTTTCCCTTTAGAAAAGGACACTTTCATTAAGGCAGGAGGACAATTACAATTCATTTGAAGAAATTTTGAGGGGTCTTTTCAAGGGCAAGTGTATCATTTTATCTTTTTGAAGGGCAGTTTCAATAAGTCAAAGAGACACTTTGGGAAGGGTTCTAAAAGACATATTTCCTTTAGACATTTTGTTTGAAGGAAAGGAAATGGTCTATTTATTTCTCTCGAAGGGTATTGGGAAAACATTGCAAATGTTATAATATAGATCTCCTATCCAAAGATGTTACACAAATTAGTCATCTCACTATGATTTTTAGTTACATCAAAACTAATTTTTAGAATTAATGAAAGCTCATAAGTAAGAAATATAGTTTAAATATTGTAGACAAACATAATATGTGTGTGTTTTGAGTTATTTGACCATTGCCATTAGGTTCAAGATTATTAATATTTCAAGCTTCAAGACATTAATATATGAATGATCTAATCATTATTTATATTTAAGTAATAATAAAGCTTTATTTTATTAGGGATGGCTTGGGCATTGCTCTGCTACCAACAAGACATCCATAGCCTTGATAGAGATACCTTTGGCTCCACTCCAGGCCTTGCTCTACTGCCAGCCAGGCATCCATAGCCCTGATAGAGATTACCTAAATCACCATTCATAGAACATGAAGTAGTTTATGATTTCACTTCATTGGTGTATCATATATATATATATTATATATATATATTTGAATTCATAAACTAGAATGGTTAGGAACCAAAATTATCTAGGTGTAAAGATTGTGTCAAGACATTATCTAAATGTTATTCACTTTTGGATAGCAAGTTCTATCTAGGTAATTAATTTAGTAAATTTATGTGATAGTATGATGGTATACATAGGATAAAACTCTCATTCAAGTAAATTCTCAATCACCTAAACTATATTATAGTAGTAAAATAACTTGAGATCTTCATAAGAAAATCAATCTCTAGTTAACCCTGCCCAACTTTTCTAAATTAGAACAATGCTAGAGGTTTCCCAACTTTGGAATATCAATGTTAAAAATCAATAATCCCTTATTCATATTGAGGACTAGGTTAACACTAATCGAGCCAAAGATTTCTTATCTAGAGGACTTATTGCTACACTACAACACACAATGGAGAATAAACAAAAAAGTAGAAAGAAAGAAAGGACAAAGTAGAAAAAAAAATAGAGAAGCAAGAAAGAAAGCAATAGGAAAGAGAAATAAAAAGGAAAACTATTCTACTCCTACCTACTATAAAGCTAAATAAAGTCTTACTCTCCTTGTGGAATTTGGGATAGAGCAGTAGAGAAGTAATGCTTCATGTATTGCCCATTGACAGGTAAGGCTAGGTCATCTCCTTATAGGTCTTTGAGTTGAACGTGTTTTCACCAAGACTCTTTGCTACTTGGTAGGGTACAATCCAAAGAGGAGTGAACTTATGATGTTGTCCTTTTTTCTTGTGGGCCTTATTCCATATTAGGACTAAATTTGATATTTAAAATGCTTTAACTTTGGCTTGCTTATCAATCCATCTTTTCATAACATCTTGATGGTTGATAAAGTTTTTTAATGCTTCATCTCTAGAATCTTCCATCTGAATGATGTTTAGGATCCTGGACTGTATTATTTCATCTTCCTCCATGTATTCGACCATGAATTCATATGTGAGCAATTGTAATGTACCTAGTTAGAGGTATAATAGTAGAATAATGAATAGTAATAAATAATAATAATTCCATATGTATAAAATGTTAGAGTGGGATATATTAGAATATTATAAATAAGAGGACATAGCCCATTGTATGAACATCAAATAATAAGAATTATAATTGAGCATTGCTCTTAAGGAGGTGGCCCCCTTGAAGTGGCAAGTGATTTGGAGTAAGATGCAATTTTAATATATTCAATATTTTATGATTTTTTATATTTTAGCATATAGGTTTCTCTCATTTGGATGAGAGAAACCTGTATGCTAAAAAATAAAAAAATCATAAAAATACTAAATATATTAAAACTGTATTCCTTTTATGGAAAGAATCACTTTAAATCACTTGCCACTTTGAGGGGGATACCTCCCTAAGAGAAATTCTCAATTACAATTCTTCTTCTTTGATGATCTTACAATGGACTAAGCCCTCTTATTTATACTATTTTAATCCATCCCACTCTACTATTCTATGCATGTGGGATTATTATTACTATTCATTACTATTCACTATTCTACTATTATATCCCCTTAAAAATGTTTCACCCTCAAAACATGATAAGAGTTAATTAATAATACAAGATGATGACTAAATAGAGGCTTGACCATGCATTCATTTAGGCTTCCACTTATTTTTTTAGGGTTTGGGATGTGAGCATGTATAACAATAATGTGAACTCAAGCACTACAACATGAGAGTGAAGTGCATATAGATCGATGGATGGAGTAACCTCAGATTGAAACATGAGGTTAGAGTCGATCACTAAAAGTTAAATATTGACAATCAACACCTCAAAGTTAGAATAAGGGTGCACAAAATACACTGTTTGGTGAGCCAACATACCATACCCTTTAGACTTTTTATCTAATAAATTTGAAGAATTGGTTCCCTATTTAGGATCTATGATTGTTATCTTGGGCTCATCGAGGGAATACTTAAACATGGTGATTTTATGAATGGGCTCATCTAGAACCTACTGAGGTGCATACAAAAGGAGATAATTGTATGGTTTATTGATGGCCTAAAAAGGTGGTGTTGTAAAGGGATGTAAAAATAAAGGTGTCTCACCATGATTATAGTAGATGTAGTCTTTTATGAGTAAAGCTAAGCCCCATGCTTATATCAAATATTGAGGTTAGAATATTATAACCTCTTCTTTAATCTCATCTTAAATCCCATTAATGAAGCATCTTTGGTAAAAATCATTAGATAGGTCATCATGTGGATTGATGAGTTTGTGAAACTCTATATGATATTCTCTAACTATACTAGTTTGATGAAGGTACATCAATTCTATAGATAAACTATGAAGGCCCATGATTACAATAAATTTGATGTTAGATTCAACCAAAAATACATCCTTACACAAAGACTTCCAGTGACCTCTTTTCTTGTCTTTTTTTTTTAAATTTTTTTTACAATAGAGGTAGTCACTAAAACTATGATGAATTCTAAAATAATTAATGAAATTTAAAAATTATTTTATTATATAAATATGAGATAGAGGCACACAAAACTCAAATTTTTTTTGGCACGATTCATTACTGTGTGAGCAATATGCAGAAGAACAATCATTTTTTTGTTTTATAAAAAAAGTAGTCACTAAAATTATGACAACTTTAAAAATACTAAACAGAAATAAAAAATTCAAATTGTTCTAAAAAGATAGAAATAAGATGCACAAAACCCAGTAATGATTTAGTGTGATTAGTTACCATTTAAGAGTAGTTTGAAGAATAATAATTAGGTTGTTTAGGACAAAAAATGTAAATATGCACTTCTTAGATTTTCTCCATGAAGTTTCCAAATGTGAGGAACTTATATGTTAAAATATAGAAAATCATGAAAATACTAAATATATTAAAACTACATTCCTTTTATGGAAGGAATCATTCCAAATCACTTGTCAGTTCGAGGTGGCTACCTCCTTAAGAGCAATGCTCAATTACAATTCTTCTTCTTTGATGATCTTAAAATGGTCTATGCCCTCTTATTTATTTATACTATTCTAATCTATCCTACTCTACCATTATATGCATGTGGGATTATTATTAATATTCATTACTTTTCATTACTATTCACTATCATACCCTATCTAGGTACATTATAACAGCTTCATCATAATGGGAAATATGGGTTGCTACCCATAAAATAGTAATAATGGGGATGCTTTAAGCACCTACTTATATCTGGTCTTATCTACCCATAGAGAAAATTTCAACAAGGGTTGCCATTCTCTTGGTTTCTTTTCCATGGACTTCTTGATGACATTCATCAAGTTCTTGTTGGTTGATTCTGCAACTCTATTACCTTAGGGGTAGTAGTTTGATGCATAATTGATGACTATCTAGTTATTATAGTCTGATTTAGTGAATTCAAATAATGCAAAGGCTAGGCCAATATCACACACTAGGGACAAGGGTGTCCCAAAGTGAGTGATAATGTTTTCTTCTAGGAACTTGATGATGTTTATTATTCTGCTATTCTTGGTGGTTACCACTTCAGTCCATCTTATGTAATAGTCTATGGCTATGAGTATGAACTTGTATCCTATCAAGGAGTTTGGGTTGATAACTCCCACAAAGTCAAGGCCCCATTGTGCAAATGGTTTTACCTTAATAATAGGTTATAAAGGCATGGCTACCTTTACTTTTCTTTAGTCAAATACTTGGCACTGATGGTAGGTTTGCACATGAGCATGTGCTTCTTTAAATATAGTTTTCCAATAATAGCCAATGTTTAGTATCTTATGTGCAGTGGTGCACCCTGAAGGGTAATCACTTCATAACTTATCATGGAAATTGTCAATGATTTTGGTGGCTTCATCTCTGAAAACACACCTTAGGTAGATTCCTTCATAGTTTTTTCTATAAAGGACTCCTCTTTTGATCATAAAGTGGGATGATCTTAGTCTAAGGGATCTCTTTTTTTCTCTATTTAGGTGTTGAGGGCATGCTCCATGCAATAAGTAATGAATGATGTCCTTGTACTAATGTCCACTAGATAGTTGATTCATCTCTACTTGCAAAATATCAATATGAGGATTAGTGTTTGCAATGAGTTGGATAAGACCTTGCCCCCTCACCAACTTAGTAGATTTTATTTCTAAGTCATATTCTTAAAGTTTATTCATTTACTTCCCTCTTCTTTCCTTGAGTTGATTTTATCTTAGCATCAGTTTGATAACTAGATCAAACACTATATCATAGATCCTATTTTGTAAGATGTAGTGTCTAAATTTGTTTATAGCCTTTACTAGTGCATAAGTTTTCTTATCTAGGATAGGATAATCTAGCTCCACATTATTTAGGTTGGTGCTCATAAAGGCTATGGGGGTGCTCTTTGTCTTCTTCCTTTTGTGTTAATACAAAAGCAATAATATGGTTAGAAGCAAAAGAGTATAGGTATAAATATTTACTAAAATCAAGACTTATCAAGACATGGGATTAAATGATATCATCTTTGATGTCTTGGAAGGCCTTATTTGTTTCAAGAGTCTATTACATCTTTGCATATTTCTTTAGGTTGAGTGGCCTCACTATTTCTGCAAAACCAAAAATAAACTTTCTTACAAAGTTGATTTTACCAAAGAAATACTTTAACTCCTTTTTGATATTTAGAATTCCTACCTTTGAAATTGCATTGATCCTATCGGGATCTATGTTCATACCTTCTTGAGTGATCACATGTCCTAGACACTTAGCTTCAGTCACATAAAAGATGCTTTTCTAGGGGTTTAAGGAGATGCCATACCTTATACACCATTCCATAATTTATTCTAAATGCATCATATGATCTCCTCTTTTATTAAAAAACATAGATAGATCATACATGTAAATGATAATAAACTTAAAAATTAATCCATGGAAAACAAGGCCCATCACACATTAGAAAGTTTCTCTTACATTGATAAGCCTGAATGGCATCCATTTATAAGCAAACATTCCCCACTTAGTTGTGAAATTAGTCTTCATTTTATTATTTTTATTCACCAAGACCTATTTGTATCCTAAAAATCCATCCAGGAAAGACATCATTCCAAATCCACTTACCAATTGCATGATTTCATCTAAAGATTACATAGAATAATTATCTTTCTCAAAATATCTGTTTAGGTTTTGAAAATTAACATAGAGTTTGATTTCTCTATTTTTCTTCTAAACTAGTACAAGATTTGTTACCCACATTGAGTGCCTTATAGGGAAAATTATCCTTGCATCAATCAACTTCTTTACTTCTTTATAAATTAGTGGTTTCAACATTGGGTTTACTGGTCTTTATCTCTACCTGAAAGTCTTGTAGGCTTCCTTTAATGGGATAGTGTGAGTAATCACACTAGTTTTAATGATCTTAAGGTCATCATATAACCAAGAAATGACATATTTGAACTTGGTGAAGTGAGAAACTACCTTCTTCAATTCTTCATCAATAAAAATAAGACCAATGTTGAAGTTTTGTTCATTTACAAAATCTCCCAAGTTAATTTGCTTGTAGTCCTTCCCACTTACTTTGGGTTGCTTATCTTTAGTTCCATACTTGTCTAGGTTGAATATTATCTCCAAGGAGATCATGCCTTTAGGAATTTGGTTCTCTCTAAGCTAGATAATTCCATATTCATTATCTTTGCACCTTCCTTAGACTTCTCATCTTGCTCATCCATGATATGAGACTCAAATATGCCAATATTTCATAAGTCAATTATCTACTAGTCATCATCAAAGACTTGGAAGTGATTGATGTTATCTAGATTGAAGGGGCATGAGATGATTTACATAGTGATTACCTATAGGTCCATAGCTTCTGGTGGCACCAAGTTAACTACTACTAAAGTAAGAGCATTTGCCATCTGGTTCTGTTCCTTGGGCAATGAAATAATATTGAATGAGTCAAAGTACTCAATTAATTCCCAAGCTCTAAATTTATACTTTCTTAGACAAGAAAGATTGCACTGATATCTATTTATAATTTGATTAACCACTAACATAGAATCACCATAAACTAATAATTTTTTAACCTTATGTTTAATTACAAATTGAAATCCTAAAATAAGGGCTTCATATTTTGCTAAGTTATTAATGTAAGATAATTATAATCTATAAGAAGCAGTATACTCTTTACCTTCAAGATTTCTTAGGATAATTACCATGCTTGAGCCTTTTTTGTCTCATGCACCATCAAAATGTAATGTCCAAGGACCTTTGTTTTCTTCCTTTACACCATCACTTATAATGATGTTAGTAGTATCCAAAGTATAGACACCCAAATCAGAGGACTGGTAGTTTACCTTCTCATTCTTGGAATTATATTCTATAATCATATAATTCATCTTGAGTTCTCAATCAATCTTGATCTGATTAGGGATCCCTCACAAAGGAAGCCACATGTGAGAACAATCCATGTACATGTATCCATTCAAAGATTTATTCCAATCATGGCTAAGTAATAACCCATATGCTTTAGGTATGTCAATGACCTAAATGTCAATGAACTATTGTATTCAAGGTTATTGAGCTAAATATATGTGGATATTCAACAATTCACCTATCACCTTTACCCTTGACTCATCTAACTATACTACCACCTTTTTATATTTGACTGGGTTTAACCCCAACTTTTCATAAATTCCTAGAGGCATAATATTAGTTGAGGCACTAGAATCAAGTAAGCAATTATGGAGATTCTTACCAAAAATTCTAATCGTTAACAAGAATGGTGGAACCTCATGCTTACTCTTATACATCACCACATTGGCATGAGCTTGTTTAGCCTTATTGGAGCTAGGATTTTTATTCAAGGATTTCAACAGTAAATCATGTTGTTCAGTGATCTATGTGAGCTTTTGCAATGTTATATTCACCTTGATTTCCTTCATGTCCTCTATTATTTTGTATCTACCCTTTGATACTAGGTGGGGGGTCTCCATCATTGGTTGAATCTCCTTACCTTTGGGGTGTGGAGGATTGTTGTCTATCCTACTATCGAGAGGTATGTCTAGATTATTACGTGGAGTGGAAGTTATCAAAGGTGGGTTCTAAAATTTGCTTCTCAAGGCATAATTGCTTCACTAGAACTATTGGAAAACATGTACCTCTTTGACATTGTCCTCAGGTTCATTCTCATCTTGGCTAGGAAAATCATAAGTCTTAACCATGAAGGCTAATTTAGGTACTCTAGGGGCATCACTAAAGTTATCAGAGACTTTATCTTTGCTTTGATAATTGGGATTCATGTCAAATCTCTCAATTTGGATCTAGATGGCTTCAAATGCATGGCATAACTCATGACAGTCTAATTCTCCTTGTCTATTAGTGTTGTGCACTCAACACCAATTAGGCAAAGCCATCTTGTAGATGTTGATTTTAAGAAATTTACTTAAAGGAGACTAACTATTATTGTTAGGCCTATTAAAATGTTTATTGTATCTTTGAAAATTGTAGCTTCTATTGGAGCTCTCAGTTGTTTTTCCCATCTGCTTCTTAAGATCCAAGAAATCATTGGCAAGTTTTTGAATAGTTATTTGGATTGAGTCTAGCTCTCCCTTTGGAGGTTCTGGGATCTTGTTCTGAGTGGTGTCCTAGACATTGGTGTTGTTTAAGGCACCGTGGCTTGATTATTTTAAGGGTATGCCTCAACATTTTCTTAGTTAATGAATCTAATCTACTGGCTAGGTGCAACATGACTCAAAGGTAATTGGTTAATCACTGGTAATTTTTTCAAGGTGGGTTGGTTTTGATTCACATTAGGGTTGATGTTTAGAATAGGCATGGTTGGATCAAAGTTAGTGATAATAAAGGTGGGGTGTCCTTACAGGTGCATCTTCTCATTGATATGTATAACCTCAGCATAGGCTAAAGGCAATGTGTCAATACCCATAGCTCTCTTAGAAAAATGGATAACATAGGATCTAAAGAATTCATGTATATCTCCAAAGCTAATTCATCTACAAGCTTATAAAATGGGGATGTTAGGGTGTACATCTTTTGAAATATAGCATTAAATGTCCTTACTAGTTCTTTTGGGTCCCTCTTCAAGGTGGCAAATTATTGGTACATGATTTTTGGGATAACTACCCTATCGAACTAAGTGATAAAGGTGTCATTAAATTGATTCCATCCCATGATGGAATTTTTAGGTAAGTTAAGGAACTAATCATATGTGACATCTTGAAACATGGAAGGAAATAAGTGACAAACCACATCCTCATGAATGGTGTTAAGAAACCTAAAGGATGATTTGAAGGACTTAATATTCTCCTCAGCTATCACCCTATGAGTGGGGGTAAAAAGAGCAAATACTTATTTAAATTTTTAGGTAAATCATGCACGACTTTAGGGACAATGATGAATGATCCAATAAACCATGCCATGATTGGAACATGGGGTTACAAGTTTTGGTTCAATAGAGAATTGGGTTGAGTTCTAGACTTTCTACATCTACCTTTATCTTCTCTCACTCTCCTATGGGTTTTTAGAGATGCTAAAGGGATTCTAGGCTCAGATTGGGACCTGGTTCAAATCCTAGGCAACTCCAAGATGTGAAATATGTGCTATGAGAAAAATAAATACAAAGATAGCCTCTAAAATTTCTAAATGTCAAAATATTAGATTATTTAACACAAAATACTAGATCAATTATTGTTACTGTTGGAAATATTGTCATTGATGTCAAAGGTCTAGTATTATTGGTGATAAAGGCCCCATTGCATTTAATGTTGTTTATCTTGGCTAATGTGAGTTAATATTTATTTAATATTAATGAATATATTTTTGGTTGTATATGAGACAAAATAACGGCCCATGGAGAAGTAGAAGAGCCACAGGGTAAAGACAAAAGAAGGATGGGACACATTTTCCCATGAAGAGTCATCTTGGGGAATACCAAGAGTCACCAAGTGAAGACAAAAGAGTAAGGGCACAATTTCTCATGAAGGTACACTTTGAGGAATATGAAGAGTCACCAAAGATAAGGACAAAAGTGGGAAGGACGTTTTTGGCCAAGAAGGGTCACCACATGACTTTTCAAAGGCTTGAATATGAAGGGTCATACAAGATTGGCACCATTTTCCATGAGGATTGAAGGGTCACAAAGGGGGAAGGCCAAAGGTCATTTGGAAAGCTATAAATAAATGCTTGAGAAGCCATTTGTAATATGAGAGATAGAGGTTGATGTGATATTGTAATATCTAGCTTAGAAGAGTAATTGTGAGAGATGAATATGATTTGTATTTGTTATATCTAGCTTAAAAGATCAAAGGTGAGAGAGAGGAAAGAGATGTTGTATTGAACTATCATTTGTTGAGATAACAACATTGAGAGATAGGTGTGTGGTATACATAAAGGGGTTGGTGCTCATGAATAGTTGCTGGGTTGGTGCTCGGCAAAGGGGTTTGAAGCTCTTATGGGTTGGTGCTCATAAATTGTGGCTAGGTTGGTACTTGGCAAAGGGGTATGGTGCTCCTGTGGGTTTGTTCTCATGAATATACTTGAGATTGTTCTCTATGGTTTTCCCATATTGGGTTTCCACATTATATCTGGTATCTCTCTCTATCTTGTGTGATGTTTATTGTTTGAGTTTTATTGCATATCTTGAATGTTTGATTAAGTGGAATTTGATAAAGGGAAAGTTTTATAAGATATATGATATACTGATTCACCCCCCCTCTCAATACATCCCATGCTTAACAATTGGTATCAGAGCAGGTTCCTTTAGAAAGGGTTTAATAGCTTGAAGGTAGATCAAAGAAAAGCATAAGATGGCCAAGTAGCTAAAGAAGGAGAATCAAGAGTTGAAATCTATGGTTGAGGCTCTTAAGGAAAAGGTGTGTATCTTGGATTCTAAGTTGGCTATAGAAGTAAAAGAAAATAAGATATTTATTCAGGATCTTAAGAATCAGTTAGAGGTTGCAAATTCAATTTTAACATCAAAAGAAGAAGAGTGTAATCAGTTGAAGGTTGAGTTAGGATCTTTAAATAATAATCATGAGAAGCTTATAATCAAGGTTGAGAAAGATCATGAAATATCAGTCCAAGGAAAGAAGGATGCAGGTTTTGAAGGCAAATCAAAGAAGCTGATCAGGCAGCCCAATGCTTTCAAGTTTTCAAATTCTTTTCATGGCCATTGTTTTATTTTTCATCATGTTGGTCATAGGGCAAGATATTGTATGAGGAGAAGCAATCAATCAAAGGGATATCTCAGTCACATTCAAGAAAAAGGTATGAGAAATATTGTTTGCTTTTGTTGTCATGAGGTTGGCCATATTGCTAGATTATGTCAAAATAAAGTAAAGAGATATTCAAGGTATGTCAAAGGATATAGAGACCCTAGAAAATATTATAAAAGACAAATTCAGGTTTGGAAACCTAAAATAGTAAAGGTTGATCATGTTGAGTTTAAGAGTGAAAATGAATTACTTGCTATAGTAGATAAAGAATAAAAAAGGAAGGATTGTACAGAATCTCTTGTTACGTTTGAGCATGAGCTTTGTCAAGATAAGATAGTTGTAAAAGTTGAGAAGATGAATAACATCATAAGTGATAAGGTTAGTAAGTTAAAAAGGTTAGACAAGCTTAAACAGATTCTAAAAGAAAAACACAAGAAGATCAAGGAAGAAATAGAGGAGATGTGGGAATCTCCTGAGATTTGTTTCTAGGACCCTTTTATGTGGGTGTGTCTCTTCTAGGCTTCAAGGAGACACTTTTAAGAAAATTGAAGCATGGCGGATGCTATTGGGTCTTGACTATGTTGCATGATAAGAAGGTGAGTTGGCAGATTAATTTGTATATCTTTTGAGGGAATATTTTTTTTAAAGAAAATTTTGCATCAGTATTATGCTTCTTGCATATGCAATGTTTTAAAGTGTTTCAAATGGTTATGGTCACAAGAAATTAGAATGTTGAAAAAGATCTAATAGTTTTAGAAAGAAAGAAAAGGATACTCATGCAGATTCAATCAAGGAGGATCAGAGTTTCAAAGCCCCATTCATTAAGAAGAAGGTTCAGACATGTTCATGGCAGAAAAAACAACCTAAATTTTCTATGTTGGTATAGACAGCTTTGCATGTAAGAAATGAAGATCAGCCATGGTTCATTGATAGTGGATGTTTGAGGCATATGATAGGAGATAAGAGTAAAGAAGATCAATGGTGGCATAGTGAAAGTTGAAGATAAAACCACTGCCAGGATAGCCAGAAAAGGTATTTTAAGTTTGGATATTAGTAGAACCAAAGATAAGAATGTTTTGTAAGCATAATCTATTGAGTGTAAGTCAAATATGTGATCAATGATACACCTTAAAGTTTCATGTGGAAGGTTGTAGAATAAAATATTCAAATGAGTTGATTGCAGATTCTCAAAGGATAGGCAATGTTTTAATCATATATCTTCTCAAAAATCAGTGAGAGGAGTTGGGAGTAATTTCTATTACTTCCTGCCATTGATGTTCAACATCAGTGAGGGGGAGCTAAGTGTTATCTCCAAGTAGGCCCTTTGCCATTGATGTCAAAGGGGGAGAATAATAGGTACAAGTACAGGTGCAAAAAATAGGTATAGGTTGCTACAGTAAGGGGGAGTTACTATATGTTTTTAGATGACAGGATGTGCAGGTGATATGATGTGGCAGTTTCAAGATTCAGGTTGCCATCAATGATAAAGGGGGAGATTTTTGGAAATATTGTCATTGATGTCAAAGGTCTAGTATTATTGGTGATAAAGGCCCCATTACATTTAATGTTGTTTATCTTTTCTAATGTGAGTTAATATTTATTTAATATTAATGAATATATTTTTGGTTGCATATGAGACAAAATAAGGGCCCATGGAGAAGTCGAAGAGCCATGGGGTAAAGATAAAAGAAGGATGGGACACATTTTCCCATGAAGAGTCATCTTGGGGAATACCAAGAGTCACCAAGTGAAGACAAAAGAGTAAGGGCACAATTTATCGTGAAGGGACACTTTGAGGAATATGAAGAGTCATCAAAGATAAGAACAAAAGTAGGAAGGACATTTTTGGTCATGAAGGGTCACCACATGACTTTTAAAAGGCTTGAATATGAAGGGTCATACAAGATTGGCACCATTTTCCATGAGGATTGAAGGGTCACAAAGGGGGAAGGCCAAAGGTCATTTGGAAAGCTATAAATAAAGGCTTGAGAAGCCATTTATAATATGAGAGATAGAGGTTGATTTGATATTGTAATATCTAGCTTAGAAGAGCAATTGTGAGAGATGAATATGATTTGTATTTGTTATATCTAGCTTAGAAGAGCAAAGGTGAGAGAGAGGAAAGAGATGTTGTATTGAACTATCATTTGTTGAGATAGCAACATTGAGAGATAGGTGTGTGGTATACACAAAGGGGTTGGTGCTCCTATGGGTTGGTGCTCGACAAAGGGGTTGGTGCTCATGAATAGTTGCTGGGTTGGTGCTTGGTAAAGGGGTTTGAAGCTCCTGTGGGTTGGTGCTCACAAATTATAGCTCGGTTGGTACTCGACAAAGGGTTATGGTGCTCCTGTGGGTTTGTTCTCATGAATATACTTGAGATTTTTCTCCATGGTTTTTCCCACATTGGGTTTCCACGTTATATGTGGTGTCTCTCTCTATCTTGTGTGATGTTTATTATTTGAATTTTATTGCATATCTTGAATGTTTGATTAAGTGGAATTTGATAAAGGGAAAGTTTTATAAGATATATGATATACTGATTCACCCCCCTCTCAACATATCCCGTGCTTAACAGTTACCTTGGTCATTGAAGATCTAAGCTCAAAATTTTTAGAATTCTCAAAACATATGTAAATACTTGTTAACACTACACATAAAACCTACAAAGATTGATGTCAAATCAATATTTTAGAGGACTTATATGCCTTATTCAATGATATGATAATGTTAGTTGTCTCTAGTATAAATTAATGTAAATATCCACTTAAATCCAAACAAAATAAAGCATTTAAGACCTCAAATGTCCATATCCATTATAAATGTCTTAGAGAATGACCTTTGCACAAATATCCAGATTATTTAACTAATTTATACCAAAATTTGCAAAGATGATCAAAATAACTTGTAATATATGTAGAGAAAAGGGTATTTCACCTATCTTTACACTAATTTAAGAAAATATCTAGATTATTTTACCAAATTTGCATAAATGAACTCTAATTCTGATGAAATATTTCAATAAATGTAGAGATTAGTGTAAAGAATGTAAATCCTTAGTGTTATTTAATATTATTTATGTAATTTTAAACCATTAAACATGTGTATAATTAAGTACATTTAAAATTCAACTAAGATGTATGAAAATAATTGTATAAGGCCCTCCTATCACCAAAATATTCCCTCCCTGTTGATGCACTTTTAATGCTTCCTATGTCACTAGGGAATAAAGGGGAAAGTAAAAACTCAATTTAAAGTCTTGGAATGACTTGGGGCTTGATTTTTTTGTAAAAATATTGTTGGGAATAACAAAAATGGTAGAGAGGTGATCACCATGTTGAATTCTGCAAGTAGACCCTGCTGTAGGGATAACAGATGTATGTGTAATGACATAATTTCCTGCCAATCTTTGTGAATTATATTAAAATATGCCAATTAATGCCCAGATGTAAATGAATAGTGGGTATATAAAACATGATCTAAAATAAGGTGATTTTTAGGTGGAACCAGGAGAGAGTAGGGTAAGGCATAAAATAAATTGTGCTTAAGATGTCCAAAAAACCAATTTTACTAACTCCTAAGGAAAATAACAAGAAACTATCATCTACCAGCCCTATCATAATGGTCAAAGATGAATAAATGTAGTTGAAGGTTCTAAGGAAGGAGAATGCATATATATAACATCATACATTTCATAAAGATAACTCACTTGCATTAAATTGCACAACACATCTAGTTATTAATGAGAGAAAATAGAGAAAGTATACTACCAAACTAGTCAGCCTAGCGTTAAGCTCAAACTAACAAATGCATATATGAAATGTAATTGAAAAATTAGATTGTAGAAAAGGAAACTATTAGATGTCTAAATCATGAGAATTTAAAAGTCACAAAACCACACAAAAGAACATTACAGACAAAATCTTGAATTCTTTGGCTCTTTGTATTAAATTTTGCAACAATTGTTTTTTAATTACAAATAAAGGTGAAACCCATATTTAGAGGCTTAAAATGCCTAAAATGTGCTCAAGTGGGCCCACAGGTGGTTCCTAAATACAAACAAGTGTCTAAAATGCCATAATATAATGAAATATTCCATATTTTGAAATATAAAACATAACCTAATATCCCTAAGGGCTTGGGGGTAGTTGGGTTGCTTACTATTGTCATTACTATTGCTTCTTCTTATATTCCTCCTTAGTCCACACTTATGTACATGCCTAATAGTCTGTATCAATTTTAGCAAAGTCTAGGATCATATGCCTAAATAAATTAGGCATGTCTTAGATTAACATGCCATGATTTGTGAGTATGGGCCTTAATGCCTCCTCATTTGCCACAACCTTCTATAGTCTCTGATTAGAAAATGCTACAATGTTAATTACCTCTACAACTATCTTAGCATTGGTCACATCTTGTTGGAAACATGCAAAAAATAACTTCATCTATGCTTTGAATTCTTACTCATCCATGAAGGGGCCATTAGGTTTGGTCACTTTGGTGATCATGACATCTTTCAACAAGTGAGAAATTATAAAATCAATTTTCTTAAAGGATGTATTAGCATCCTTGAGCTGATCGAACTAAGTCTTCAAAATTATCCTCTTATTCATGAGGATAGTCTATGCAGGTAATATGTATTCAATTGGTAACACCTTCAGGTTATGAAACTTGTTACTCCTTACCACTCTTGCTAGGTTTTCTAACTTGGTGTCATAGTGGACAAGACTTTGGTTAGGTTTTGTGACCACTTTGGCCTACTAGATTCCATCTACTTGTCTCTTATTCATGACCTTATAGAGGTTAAATACATTAATCAAAAAATTTATTATTGAAATTGTAATGTCCCCATTTTTGCGAGCATCAGAGTTCGGTGGATTTAGCCTATTCTTAGCCCTCGTAGGTTAATATGCATGGTTAGAGGGTCTCTTGATGGAGCTTGGCTCAGCTTCAGATTGTCAGTACTTGATCAGTTGGCTTTCGTTCGGGCTCATTCGGACACTTCTAGCCTGAGTTGCTATTTTTAGCAGTATTCAGCACTAAGCGTGGGACCCCTGCTATTTTTAGCAGTATGGATTGATAGCGTCCAGAATCACTTCCTCAGTCGACAGCTTCAGACGGCTCGTGCATCGGATGAATGATGAGAGAGATATTAATATTTAATTGAATTAATTAAATATTAATTAATTGGAGTTTATAATATAAAGTTATAATATTTTTTTATAACTTAAGTGATTTTTGTTGAAGGGGTCGCCATCATTGGAGGGGCCACTTTTAATTATATTTTATAATTAAAAGTGCTTTTGAAAACTATTGAAAAATTAAAAAGAAAAAAAGTTCGAATTTATTTAAATGAAACCTAATTGAGAAAATTGGAACTCTTGAGGAGATATAAGGGTTTCATTGGGGTTTGGAGCTCATAAGGTTATAAAATCAGTTTTTGATCAAGTCTTCTTCAGAGAACGAAGCCAAGGGTTTCAGTTGTCTACAGGCATTGGAGAACGAGCCATCTTCAGTGTTGTAGTTCAGAGGCTATGAAATATCAGCTGATCTATTGCATTCAAGGAGATATCTTCATTCGGAAGTTATCACAGAATGTTCACAGAGTTTCTTTCAGCTTACAGCACTAATCAGGTTTTCATCAAAATATCATTACCTTTTTGTTGCATGTTATTGGATCTTATTTGTAATCACTTCAGAGGATTAATAAATAGTCTGGCATCAATATTTTCAATAAATTCTATCATTTCTGGTGTTGCATTATTTTATATAAATTTATTCAGCATTTTCTTTCAAAAAAATGCAAAATCGAGAAAAAACAATCAAAGCATTCAGTTTTCAAAAATCAGGGAGAACAGGGGTTTCTACACTGGTAGAAACCCCTGTTCTCCCTGATTTTTGAAAACTGAATGCTTTGATTGTTTTTTCTCGATTTTGCATTTTTTTGAAAGAAAATGCTGAATAAATTTATATAAAATAATGCAACACCAGAAATGATAGAATCTATTGAAAATATTGATGCCAGACTATTTATTAATCCTCTGAAATGATTACAAATAAGATCCAATAACATGCAACAAAAAGGTAATGATATTTTGATGAAAACCTGATTAGTGCTGTAAGCTAAAAGAAACTCTGTGAACGTTCTGTGATAACTTTCGAATGAAGATATCTCCTTGAATGCAATAGATCAGCTGATATTTCATAGCCTCTGAACTGCAACACTGAAGATGGCTCGTTCTCCAATGCCTGTAGACAACTGAAACCCTTGGCTTCGTTCTCTGAAGAAGACTTGATCAAAAACTGATTTTATAACCTTATGAGCTCCAAACCCCAATGAAACCCTTATATCTCCTCAAGAGTTCCAATTTTCTCAATTAGGTTTCATTTAAATAAATTCGAACTTTTTTTCTTTTTAATTTTTCAATAGTTTTCGAAAGCACTTTTAATTATAAAATATAATTAAAAGTGGCCCCTCCAATGATGGCGACCCCTTCAACAAAAATCACTTAAGTTATAAAAAAAATATTATAACTTTATATTATAAACTCCAATTAATTAATATTTAATTAATTCAATTAAATATTAATATCTCTCTCATCATTCATCCGATGCACGAGCCGTCTGAAGCTGTCGACTGAGGAAGTGATTTTGGACGCTATCAATCCATACTGCTAAAAATAGCAGGGGTCCCACGCTGAGTGCTGAATACTGCTAAAAATAGCAACTCAGGCTAGAAGTGTCTGAATGAGCCCGAACGAAAGCCAACTGATCAAGTACTGACAATCTGAAGCTGAGCCAAGCTCCATCAAGAGACCCTCTAACCATGCATATTAACCTACGAGGGCTAAGAATAGGCTAAATCCACCGAACTCTGATGCTCACAAAAATGGGGACATTACAGTCCGCCCTCCCTGAAATTGCTTGTCCTCAAGCAATCTCTACTGCAAAGAAACCCAACTCCCCGGAAGGCCCAAAAATAAGAACTGTGAAGTGTCCCACACATCACTGTCTCCTGTAGCATCAACAAAAACACAACTGCGCAAGCTATCCCTGGATCCCAAACCCATAGTGAAAGTCTGTCGTGTCTGTCATCCTCAGGCTGCCACTATGCTCTACTGCCTCCAACTTCACCATGCTGTGAGTGGTGAAGTAACCCAATGGGACCCATCCAATACTCAGTGCCAAAACTGTCACCACCTGGATCCCAATACAATCTGAATTCACATCCATCTGTCATGCGAAGAAAAGAACTTCTAGAAGCATCTGTTACACTGAATCTCTCCCTGTCCTCTGCTAAACCCTCATGAATGTGATAACTGACCAAGCCATCATGCCAACTGACACCGTATTCATCTTGTAACCATGTACCAATAAGAAAACTCTCTGACATAGAAGTAGCAAACCCTGTTGGATACATATCAGCATGATGTAAAACTGACAGCTGTCCCTGCAAGTAATCCCCTGCAAACAACTGAGTCAGACGCTTGCAGCCGCTAATCCCATCTTCTGAAGATGGTGAATACCCATCCCACAATGGATGGTATAACTCTGGGGCCAATCCACACTGATGCATCATCAAATCCTCTGTGTGTGGACCAACGGAGAAGTGATAAACACTCCTCACTATGCAATCAAGATGAAATGCTCCCACCTCTGTCAATGGCTGACCATCATAGTCCTGGGGAAACAAATCAGCATAAGTACAAATCTCTATACTGGATGATTCCCCACATATCCCCTGTGACGACGATGAAGTAGTGACGTGATCTGTCACACAACTCTCAGAAAAATCAACTATCTCATCACAAGTGCTCTCAATCAAAACACTCATCCCATCTGAATTGACTGCACCAATATCTGTGATATATGTAACCACATCCTCACTACAACTCATGGAGATAAGATCCTCATCAACTGCCTCTGTATATAACTGTACTGTATCTGCAGCTGGTGGAAACTGTGCCAAACTCAACTCCACGGTAAGCTCCTCCAACCGTGACTGTGACTCTTGAAGGGCCAACTGAGCACTCTCCAACGAGTCCATAGTCACCTCAAGCTCATGAGTGAGCTCATCAACTTGCTCCTCCTTCCTCTGCAATGCATCATAACAAATGCAATCCCACTCGAGAAGAAAATCCCTGTCTGCAAGTAGTTTTAAGTAATTTTGTTTCATCATTCCAATTGCTTCTCGAAGTGCATGTATCTCTGCAAGGGAAAAACCACTATCACCGTGCTCATCTGTCAAATGATTACTCCAACCATAGGTAGCTAACATCTGACGAGCAACATCAAAATGCTCAATGGTTGTGGCAATCATATTTTCATTCGCCTTTAGTTGCCCAACCAAATGATGACTCTGTAGCTTATGACTCCCATACAATTTTTCTGGTTCACAATATGCACTATGATATGAGGCTGATGCGTCATCACTCACTACATGATAAGCAGCATCATGTGTGCTTTCATCCATGCACACCTCAACATCTAAGGTACTGCTGCTATGTACCCCAAAGGGTGGCTCAACTGATAAGGTAGAAGTTGCTGGTATGATAGTATCTTCACACACTTCTACTCCCAAAGTAACTGCATGCCCATCCAAAGCATGATCCTGGGATTCCATATCAACATATGAACCTTCTAGCTTGTTTTCAAAGGTCTGATTTGGAAAATCAGACTCACCATGACATGAATCCTCCACATACAATGCATCATTAGTAACCAATTCCTGAGTATTTTCATGTGACAATTCAATAGGATCATTTTGCACATGTGAAAACACTGCTGTCTCATGCTCATGCAAAATTTCATCATCGGTGTCATGAAAATTGGAAGTAGCCTCTATATTAGAAACTTCTTGAGTCACCTCTTGCAAGGATGATGTAGATAAATCATTACCCAAAGCTGTGCTAGTGTCTTCTTGAATCAAATCAGCATGTGTATCAAATTCATCATATAAATTTCTGCATACTTCATAGGAATTTGAAGATACCAAATCATTTTGATGAAGAGTTGTATCATCCTTATGTGTAGATTCTCTATCCATTTCATGTGCAAACAATTCATGAGATATAGTGTGATATTTCTTCCTTGCAAACTCTGTCTTATAGAAAAGACTCGGGTGCAAATCCATGTAACTCATGAAAGGAAGTTCCTTCTTAATTTTTTGAGGAAGAGTGCTATACTCCTTAAACATGCTAATCACTTCTTCTTCTTTTTTTTGTGGTGTTCGACCTCTGCTGGAAGGAAGTGAATTGGATCCTTTAGACTGTCCAAGCTCTGAAAGCACCCATTCTACACGCAACAACTCGCGATTGAGCTTGTATTGGGATTGTTCAAGTTCTTTGAATACCTGTTTATTTCTGGACAGTGTTTTCATGACGCCCATTTTCGCTGCCAAACTGAAAACCCAATCAACTGACTTGATTTCAGGCCTTCACTGTACTGTTCCTTACTGGTTATGATGTAACATTTATCAGTTTGCTGCCCTGGAGTTATTAAAATCGGGACCACTGCTGACTGTATGCTGTCCACTGTTGACTGGTGTAACTTAATTTTTAATTTGATCTTTACTGGCAGGTGCGCCCAGCTTTCCACACAAGCCCAGCTTCTGGTCACGCCACTTCCTCCAACCCCACGACCACTTCTTCACTTTTTGCTGACTGCTGTAGGGCGTAACTATTCCACTAAACTCCTCTTGCCTCCAACGCGTCCACTCCTAGACCCACGATTGCTACAGCAGACTCCCGCGCGACCACTCCTAGACCCGCGATAGATACAACAGACTAATGATGTTTGTACACGGAGACGTGGTGGAGAGGTCGGCCATGCGTCGAAATACCTTTGCAAAGCAAACTATTAAGGAACTCGCAGAAATCTGCGGCTAAAAACCCGTGACCCTGTGTTTTTTTTTCTTCTCCTTCGACGTGCAGCCTGCCGCAAATGCTACACGCTCAGTTCTTCCCGAAAATTGCCCCTGTTGGACGCGTCCCCAACCCGCAGTTTCCTTCAGTCGACTTGCTCGCTTGTTTTTTTTTTTTTTTTTTAAAATATTACTCCTGGCGCACGCGATTTATTTCTGTCACTTGTCCTTTCCGTCTCAAGCTTTCATCACTTTGTCATTAGCGGCTTGTCTTATGCGAAACCCACACTGGTGCGAATTCCCTCTGACGATTTATCAAATAGCTCCCATACCTGGGCGTCTTTGGCGTATTTTAAAATATCTGGAGAACAATTTCCACGATTTTTATCAAACCCTTTTGGATGCTGTATGATCGTGCTTTAAAATTTATCTCTAAATCAATTCTTTCTTTACCTGTCCAGAAGCTGCGATTTCACTAAAAATGGGCCTTGCATTTCTGATTATTTTATTAAAGATCAAAGCCTTGAAGACCTGTTCATATAGTCTGCAATTTTTCATTAATCTTTTCAGCAATTCTAAACCCTAGGAGTATGAGATTCTCTTTTTGAAAACCAACACAGGATGGCAGGAAACCGCTCTGATACCACTGTAGAAACCCCTGTTCTCCCTGATTTCTGAAAACTGAATGCTTTGATTGTTTTTTCTCAATTTTGCATTTTTTTGAAAGAAAATGCTGAATAAATTTATATAAAATAATGCAACACCAGAAATGATAGAATCTATTGAAAATATTGATGCCAGACTATTTATTAATCCTCTGAAATGATTACAAATAAGATCCAATAACATGCAACAAAAAGGTAATGATATTTTGATGAAAACCTGATTAGTGCTGTAAGCTGAAAGAAACTCTGTGAACGTTCTGTGATAACTTTCGAATGAAGATATCTCCTTGAATGCAATAGATCAGCTGATATTTCACAGCCTCTGAACTGCAACACTGAAGATGGCTCGTTCTCCAATGCCTGTAGACAACTGAAACCCTTGGCTTCGTTCTCTGAAGAAGACTTGATCAAAAACTGATTTTATAACCTTATGAGCTCCAAACCCCAATGAAACCCTTATATCTCCTCAAGAGTTCCAATTTTCTCAATTAGGTTTCATTTAAATAAATTCAAACTTTTTTTCTTTTTAATTTTTCAATAGTTTTCGAAAGCACTTTTAATTATAAAATATAATTAAAAGTGGCCCCTCCAATGATGGCGACCCCTTCAACAAAAATCACTTAAGTTATAAAAAAAATATTATAACTTTATATTATAAACTCCAATTAATTAATATTTAATTAATTCAATTAAATATTAATATCTCTCTCATCATTCATCCGATGCACGAGCCGTCTGAAGCTGTCGACTGAGGAAGTGATTCTGGACGCTATCAATCCATACTGCTAAAAATAGCAGGGGTCCCACGCTGAGTGCTGAATACTGCTAAAAATAGCAACTCAGGCTAGAAGTGTCTGAATGAGCCCGAACGAAAGCCAACTGATCAAGTACTGACAATCTGAAGCTGAGCCAAGCTCCATCAAGAGACCCTCTAACCATGCATATTAACCTACGAGGGCTAAGAATAGGCTAAATCCACCGAACTCTGATGCTCGCAAAAATGGGGACATTACAGAAATCAATGAGCCTTTTTACATAGTAGGCAATGTTTGTTCCTTCAACCTTTTTATTTATTGTTACATCCCCTACATAATGGTAATAGTTGATTCAACTTGTGCTTTCACTAAGTATATATGATCCTCTTCACACTCTTACAATTCTCTAGGGGTAACCTTACTTTTCTTAGTCAAAGTGAAGAGAGGATCTTCATTTTCATAAATCATAGCTGAACCCAACTATGGTTGTTTCACATATTTCCTTACTACTCTATTCATTGTCCCAGTGGATGCATTGAATCTCATTCCAATCTCAAGATCTAAGGAGGCTACTTGATTACTCCCCTGCCTTTTTATTTGTATCATATATCTCACCAAATTTGGTGTGTTTGGATGAGTAGAATTTGGTTACAATGCAAATTATTGGGAGGAAGAGAAATTTAAGGTTGAAGCAGGGATATATAATTGAGTAGGGTCCAATTGTCCCAATGGATCAAACAATGTCTTGGTCGAGCCCATGTTCAAAATGAATGAGGGAAATGTTTGGGGCCCAATCATTTTTGATGCTAGGGTCAAGTGCAGAGACTTATGCTAGGTGAATGATGGTATAATGGGCCTTAATGGCTTGGTGGATGCAATAGATCCAAGGGTGAGGGATGCATTAGAAGTAGTTACTTAAGTAGGGAGTAGATCCTTTAGCTTAGCTAGTATTAATGATATAAGAGATTGGTGGGGGTGGAAAGTTTGTAGTGGCATGAGATATGAATGGTGGAGTGGTGATTCCAAAGGAATAAGTGATGGTGGATGTGAATATGGGTCTAACATGGGAAGAAATAGTAGGGGTAGTTGTAAATGTGCTAATGGAGGAGATGAAGGTAGAGGTACAAAACTTATAGAGGGAATTTGGAAGGTTGCTAAAGGGGATGCTTCTCTACTTATCCCAACTCTGGGGGAGTTCCTTCTTACATAGACTTTTTCAACTATCCTCCTAGCTAACACTTAAAGTTATTCTAATGAAATCTTAGTAACATCTGTATCTGATTAGTCTAAGTCCTCTATAGTAGCTTCCTTAATAGATGTATATCAAATTATAGGTGCTTGTGATGGGTCAAGATGGATGCTTGGCTCTCCTTACTCCAAGCTTAGGGGTGCATCTTTCCTACTTGGAGTAGTTTGAAGTGGGGGCCTTCAAAGTTTAGTATTTATTAGAGGAGTTTCATCTTCTTCCTTCTCTTTATAGTCAACATTGAATTTGCTTCCTTAAGATGGTAAGGGTTGAGGTCTTAAAATATCTTCTTTCCTCATCTCCAAGTCAAGTCTCATTTCAAGTGGTATTTTCTTTCTCATATAACTAATTAATACCTCCTCATCTATTTAGTGAATCAAGGTATATCCAATCATGTACCTTGTCTTAATGCTTATACTCTAAATCTACACCCCTTTTAAACTTTGTGACATGTGTAGAGATGACTTGATTAGGGCCCTACATATTATAGTCATCTTTGGATATGAGATAGGAATATCTATGCCTTGAATGCTACTATCATGTCTTTCCATTATTTCATCTTGGCTCTTCCTAGTTGGTAAGGAGCCTTGTTTGGGGGAATCTTATTCTTCCTCTTGAAGAGGCCACAGAATCCATGGACTATTTTCTAGGTTATTTCCTCTTATACCAACTTCATAGGCATGTACCTTGGTATCCCAATGGGGGATACCACGAACCCTTCTATTTAGATGATTAAATAATCATGGTAGAGATATTAGCTACCAATTCTATCTAACCTTTGACAGGATCCTTTGCATATGACATTCTATAATTAATCTATATATAAGAGGATATAAATACTCAGTGATTATCTTGATATGGTATTGAAAGCAGTGGATATGCATCACATAGTAGGTTTGGGTCACCAATTCATCTTACCTAAGAGTCTATGTGTTTACCTTAATTGTGTAGTTACATAAATAACATCTAATAGGTAGTTCATCATATAAAATAGAGCTCCATTCCTGCATATGTCCTCCATGGCTGTGATTAGATTATTGCTAATGATATCCTAAAGTAAGGGGATCATCTTATCCTCTATAATTATTTATAATAGTGGGATGGCCCTTATGTCACATATCCAATATGGGCATTACCAAATACTCTTTTTAGTAGGGTGAAGCCAATCCTAACCCCTTTTCTAAATTGGTGGATGGTTATATTTCCTTGGTCATCTATGAAGGCTACTTTAGTTGGGTTCTTTACCCATGAAACCAAGATAGTTTTTGGCTTGTGTGCCTCATACTAGCCCTTAATTTTGCTCTAGTTGTAGTACAATTTTCATAGGGGTAGGTCATAGTACCTTTAAAAATTGGGCCCAAAAATGAAGGCGATAAGAAGCCCTTGGTTCTTAGATTTGAGCAATACATATTTGAATATTGTATTACCAAAGATGCCATAGAATAGGTTAGCATAGGCAATGACCTATGGTTTTACTATGGCCTTATGGAGGTTAGCAGCTTGGAGTGCTAAGATTTTTGAGGCAAGTTGGATAGCATAGGGCATAGTTTTTGAATCATCAGGATCCTAAGCTCCCTCAATGTTTTGGTAGTCATTGTTATAGTGCATTTCTCCTGAATCTATGGCTTTAGGAATTAAATTTATATCCTTAAAAATGATTGAATTACCAAAATAAAATAAGAAATCATTATTTATAGAGGTAATTCCCTTACCAGAGGTAGAGGGTCCTCCTCAAGTCATTTGCATAATGTCTCAGGTAGAATTTGACTTTCTCTTGTAGTTTTCTAAAAATTTATAGCTCTAAAAATAGAAATATAGGCACAATTCATGAAGGGTTTGAGCTTGGTTCACTTAGAATGTAGAGAGAAAAGAGAGAAAAAACATAGGGCTTTGAAAACAAATTTGGGTAGTAATAACTAAGTCAAGTAGCCTTTGAATATTTCTCTGATTAATCTAGCATTGATGTCAATCCTAGTTCGTGTAGTATTAATGGTGAGCTCATCACTTTTGTATTCAAATCTTAGCACTGATTTTCCTTTGATTCACCATAAATTTTAAATTTAAATCTAAATATTACCACCTCTTGACATGTTGCATGCCACATCAACTCCAGCTAAGTATTTGCATGGCATAAAATGACTAAGTCACTTAGTTGGCTCAAAATTGGACACATGTCATTTCTTGATTGGTCTAGGTTATTTGGATGTGGCTCTATGTGATAACTCATTTGCTTAATTCCATGTAGCCTCTTTTGATTTATGACAAGCTCTAGGGTGGGTCCGTCTAATCTGGTTGGCTGTCGGAGTTCTACTTGTCATTTTTGTAAGCAATCAAGACCTTGCTTGGATAGGTGTCACTTTATAATTAGTCTCCATGTTATCAACAATTCTATGTTAAACATGTGGCTCAGAGGGAGCCATGCATTATTTTTTGAGGCAATCTAATTGATCTACAGATGAGGCTCCATGAGCATAATAAGTACTATCAACACATGGGTCTAAGGGAGACACATGTTATTCTCATGGGTGATATGATGGACCTTAGATAGAAGTAGTATGGGCATGCCAAGTTTTACCATCGTATGGGTCCAAGGGGGACACAAATCATTCTCATGAGCTCTTTTTTATCTCTCTACCACTTATCATTCTTGATAAGGGCTCAAATAACTGGATACCATCGATATTTGTATTAGACAGTCTGGGAGATTCCATATATCAGTCTCAAAAGGCTCTCACAAGCCTTGGATCTAATGGCTCAAGAGATTATACATGTGAATCTGAAGGAAGCACATGGTAGCATCTCATGGGTTTGGTGGGGACATGCATCACTCTCAAAAGGGTCTTGTGAGCTTTATATTGGATGTAACACATTGTTGACACATGTTGGTCTTGGGTGAGTATGAAGGAGACACACATCACTTTGAAAGGTTACTCAGGTTATGCTTTAGATATGAAACATCATCTCATGGACTAATGGATGTAATGGGACATGTGGTGGCTAAAATTTGAAGGGGCTTACTTGAGGGATCCAATATTTTGATGTGTAGCTCATGGATTTGAATTCTAATGGTTAGTTCATTTTTGAGATCTTGGGGTGGTGCCACATGGAATACTATGGAGTGAGTATTATTTTTAAATACTTTCTATATTTTGGTGTACTTTGAGGCATCATAAACTGCTACCTTTAAATTAGTGTCATGTGAAGTAATATAAAAATCTAAGTTAGACTTTGAAGATGTTTGAGTGCCCATCATAGGAAAATTAAAATAAGTTTAAATTGAGGCTTGTAAACAAATTCCTTAAACAAAGCAAAGGGTTAGTATAGTGAGGTTAGATGAGACTTATTAAGTCCATGCCCTATTGAGGACATGATGGAACATTTTGGTGAAGCATGATTACACATTTGGATCAAATCATGGTTAGTTATTCATTGAAATTTTGGATAAAACTCAAAGCAACTTGTAATAATATGAATATTTCTAATGCTAATCCATATTTCAAGACGAATATTGAACCAAAAATTGTCAGGAAGTATTAAATTAGATTTTATATGCAACCAAATGACTTATCAAATTTGACACTTAAGCATTTGGGAAATTCAAATGGGAGGGCCCACATTCTAGGAATAGGGGGTAATTGAGTATCAACAATATTTTACTCACTAAGATCTTGGGTGACCTTTCCCATTCTCTTTGCTTAATGACAAGCCACCTTCCAATGATAAGGGTAAGAAATCTATGACAAACTCTTGTCTCAATACTACTCAACCAACACCGTCTATTTTTCCATCCCAAGATAATTTAGAGAAATATGGAAAAGGAAACTAATAAAAAAATTAGAAAACTAGGATGAAATGAACAAGGCATTATGGAACCAATAATTCATTCTCTTCACCAATTCAAACTAGATCTTAGATAATGTACAAATAGTATAGTTAAAGAGAAATATTTTCATATGGATAATGATAATATTAATGCTTGTGATCACTATTGTGCTTTGATGTATAAACCTTTACATGATCACTTTTATAAGTCTAGCACATCTCACCAAAATTAAGTTTACCATGTAACATATTTATAACTTATATATCCCATGCTAATTCATAAAGATGTTTGACCTAAGCTTCCTAATCTTTATAGTTTTTAATGATGAATCCCTTAAATAATATGTGGGTGTAATATTCATAATAAAAATATAATATGATAATTTAGATTGCCAAAAATTATATTTAACATAATATTTTATAAATATAGACTTTGTACTTGAATAAATAATTTTAAATAATAAAATGAAATTGAATTAAGATTTTTAGATTTAAAATAATAGAATGTAAATCCTCAAGGGGTTTCATCCTAAGGTTAGTGAGATGACAAGGCTTTCCATCCTTATATTTAAGGGGTTTCATCCTTAAAATCAATGGTAAATATAATGCTTGTACATGGTTATAAAGTTGAATGCATGATTGATGATTCCCTTCCTACCATTTACTGAATATTAATACCTTCATAGCCTTCCATCAGAATATATATGTCTTCCAAGGGTGGAAACCTTCTATATAATGAATTTTATTTATCAATTAATTAATTAATAATTAATTAAGTCTAATAATTATTGTTTTAAGTGTGGCACTCATCTTTATTGGTGATTTCCTTATGGTGATTTCTTTTGCTGCATTTTCCTTATTCCTAGGTTTGTTTATTTCGAGGGGTGTGATATCATTATTGGCATTTAAGGATATTATAGAACTCCCTTCCTCAAATTTCTTAGCCTCAAGCAATTATAAACTAGGATGTTTGATAATTACTGCTCCTTCTTATGTAGTTTTCTACAAATTTATAGCTCTAACAATAGAAATCTAGGCACAATTCATGAAGGGTTTGAGCTTGGTTCACTTGGAATGTAGAGAGAAAAGAGAGTAAAAACTTAGGGCTTTGAATGCAAATGTGAGTAGCAATAACTGAGTCAAGTAGCCTTAGAAGATTCCCCTGATTAATCTAGCATTGATGTCAATCCTAGTTCATGTAGTATTAATGGTGAGCTCATCACCTTTGTATTCAAATCTTAGCATTGATTTTCCTTTGATTCACCATAAATTTTAAATTTAAATCTAAATATTACCACCTCTTGACATGTGGCATGCCACATCGACTCCAACTAAGTACTTGCATGGCACAAAATGACTAAGTCACTTAGTTGGCTCAAAATTGGACACATGTCATTTCTTGATTGGTTTTAGGTTCTTTAGATGTGGCTCTATGTGATAACTTATTTTCTCAATTCCATGTGGCCTTTTTTGATTTATGACAAGCTCTAAGGTTGGTCCATCCAATCTAGTTGGCTGTGGGAGTTCTACTTGTCATTTTTGTAAGCAATCAAGACCTTGCTTAGATAAGTGTCACGTTCTAATTAGTCTCCATTATTATCAACAATTCTATGTTAAACATGTGGCTAAGAGGGAGCCATGCATTATTCTTTGAGGAAATTTGACTGATCTCTAGATAAGGCTCCATGAGCATAATAAGTGTTATCATCATGTGGGTCTAAGGGAGACATACATTATTCTCATGGATGATATGATGGACCTTAGATAGAAATAGTATGGGCATGACAAGTTTTACCATTGTATGGGTCCAAGGGGAACACACATCATTCTCATGAGCTCTTTTTTATCTGTCTACCACTTATCCTTCTTGATAAAGTCTCATATAATTGGATGCCATCGATATTTGGATTAGACTATTTTGGAGATTCCACATGTCAGTCTCAAAAGGCTCTCATAAGCCTTGGATATAATGTCTCAAGATATTCTACATGTTAATCTAAAGGAAGCACATGGTAGCATCTCATGGGTTTGGTGGGGACATGCATCACTCTCTAAAGGGTCTTGTGATCTTTGGATTAGATGTAACACATTGTTGACACATGTTGGTCTTGGTTGAGTATGAAGGAGACACACATCACTTTGAAAGGTTACTCTATTTATGCTTTAGATATGCAACATCATCTCATGGACTACTGGATGTAATGGGACATGTGGTGGCTCAAATTTAAAGGGGCTTGCTTGAGGGATCCATTATTTTGATGTGTAGCTCATGGATTTGAATTCTAACAGTTAGTTATTTGTGAGCTTTTGGGGTGGTGCCACATGGCATACTATGAAGTGAGTATTATTTTGAAATGATGCCTTATGGGAATAAGGCATCATAAACTGATACCTTTAAATTAACGTCCTGTGAAGTAATACGAAAATCTAAGTTAGACTCTAAAGATGTTCGAGTGCCCATCATAGGAAAATTAAAATAAGTTTAACTTAAGGATTGAAAAAAAATTCCTTAAACAAAGGAAAGGGTTAGTATAGTAAGGTTATATGAGACTTATTGAGTCCATGCCCTATTGAGGACATGATGGAACATTTTGGTGAATCATGATTACACATTTAGATCAATTCATGGTTATTTATTCATTGAAAATTTGTAGCAAACTCAAAGCAACTTGTAATAATCTGAATGTTTCTAAATGATAATCCATATTTCAAGATGAATATTGAACAAAAAATTGTCAGGAAGTATTAAATTGGATTTTATATGCAACCAAATGACTTATCAAATTTGACACTTAAGCATTTGGGAAATTCAAATGGGAGGGCCCCCATTCTAGGAATAGGGGGTAATTGAGTATCAACAATATTGTACTCCCTAAGATTTTGGGTGACCTTTCCCATTTTCTTTGCTTAATGAGAAGCCACCTTCCAAGGATAAGGGTAAGAAAACTATGACAAACTCTTGTCTCAATACTACTCAACCAACACCATCTATTTTTCCATCCCAAGCTAATTTAGAGCAATATGGAAAATAACACTAATAAAACATTATAAAATTAGGATGAAATGAGTAAAGCATTATGGAACCAATAATTCCTTCTCTTCACCAATTCAAACTAGGTCTTGGATAATGTACAAATAGTACAGTTAAAAGAGAAATATTTTCATATGGATAATAATAATCTTAATGCTTATGATCACTAGTGTGCTTTGATGTATAAAACTTTACATGATCACTTTTATAAGTCTAGCACATCTCACCAAAATTAAGTTTACCATGTAAGATATTTATAACTTATATTCCCATGCTAATTCACAAGATGTTTGACCTAAGCTTCCTAATCCTTATAGTTTTTAATGATGAATCCTTTCAAGAATATGTGGGTGTAATATTCCTAATCAAAATATTATATGATAATTTGGATTCCCAAAAACTATATTTAACTCAATATTTTATAAATATAGACTTTGTACTTGAATAAATAATTTTAAATAATAAAATGAAATTGTATTCAGAGTTTTAGATTTAAAATAATAGATTGTAAATCCTCAATGGGTTTCATCCTTAGGTTAGTGAGATGACAAGGCTTTCCATCCTTATAATTAAGCGGTTTCATCCTTAAAATCAATGGTAAATATAATGCTTGTACATGGCTATAAAGTTGAATGCATGATTGATGATTCCCTTCCTACCATTTACTAAATATTAATACCTTCATAGCCTTCCATCAGAATATATATGTCTTCCAAGGGTGGAAACCTTCTATATAATGAATTTTATATATCAATTAATTAATTAATAATTAATTAATTCTAATAATTATTGTTTTAAGTGTGGTACTCATCTTTATTGGCAATTTCCTTGTGGTGATTTCTTTTGTTACAATTTCCTTAATGCTAGGTTTGTTTATATCGAGGGGTGTGATATCCTTATTGGCATTTGAGGATATTACAGACCTCCCTTCTTCAAATTGTTTATCCTCAAGCAATTATAAACTAGGATGTTCAATAATTACTGCTCCTTCCTATGTAGTTTTCTACAAATTTATAGCTCTAACAATAGAAATCTAGGCATAATTCATGAAGGGTTTGAGCTTGGTTCACTTGGAATGTAGAGAGAAAAGAGAGAAAAAACTTAGGGATTTGAATGCAAATGTGAGTAGTAATAATTGAGTCGAGTAGCCTTTGAAGATTCCCCTGATTAATCTAGCATTTAGGTCAATCTTGGTTCATGTAGTATTAATGGTGAGCTCATCACCTTTGTATTTAAATATTAGCACTGATTTTCCTTTGATTCACCATCAATTTTAAATTTAAATCTAAATATTACCACCTCTTGACATGTGGCATGCCACATCGACTCATACTAAGTACTTGCATGGCACAAAATGACTAAATCACTTAGTTGGCTCAAAATTTGACACATGTAATTTCTAGTTTGGTCTTAGGTTCTTTGGATGTGGCTTTATTTGATAACTCATTTTCTCAATTTCATGTGGCCTATTTTGATTTATGATAAGATCTAGGGCGGGTCCCTCCAATTTGGTTGGCTTGGGAGTTCTACTTGTCATTTTTGTAAGCAATTAAGACCTTGCTTGGATAGGTGTCACTTTCTAATTAGTCTCCATTATTATCAACAATTATATGTTAAACATGTGGCTCAGAGGGAGCCATGCATTATTCTTTGAGGAAATCTAACTAATCTCCAGATGAGGCTTCATGAGCATAATAAGTGTTATCATCATGTGGGTCTAAGGGAGACACACAATATTTTCATGGGTGATATGATGGACCTTAGATATAAGTAGTATGGGCATGACAAGTTTTCAAATTTTATGGGTATAAGGGGGACACACATCATTCTCATGAGCTCTTTTTTTTATCTCTCTAACACTTATCATTCTTGATAAGGGCTCATATAACTGGATACTATCAATATTTGGATCAGACAGTCAGGGAGATTCCACATGCCAGTCTCAAAAGGCTCTCACAAGCCTTGGGTCTAATGGATCAAGAGATTCTACATGTGAATCTGAAGGAAGCACATGGTAGCATCTCATGGGTTTGGTGGGGACATGCATCACTTTCAAAAGGGTATTGTGAGCTTTGGATTGGACGTAACACATTGTAACACATGTTGGTCTTGGGTAAGTGTGAAGGAGACACACATCAATTTGAAAGGTTACTCTTATACGCTTTAGATATGCAACATAATCTCATAGACTACTAGATGTAATGGGACATGTGGTGGCTCAAATTTGAAGGGGCTTGCTTGAGGGATCCATGATTTGATGTGTAGCTCATGGATTTGAATTCTAACAGTTAGTTCATTTGTGAGATCTTAGGGTGGTGCCAAATGGCATACCATGGAGTGAGTATTATTTTGAAATCCTTTCTATATTTTGGTGTCCCATGAGGCATCATAAACTGCTACCTTTAAATTAGTGTCTTATGAAGTAATACAAAAATCTATGTTAGACTCTGAAGATGTTTGAGTGCCCATCATAGGAAAATTAAAATAAGTTTAAATTAAGGCTTGCAAACAAATTCCTCAAACAAAGCAAAGGGTTAGTATAGTAAGGTTAAATGAGACTTTTTGAGTCCATGCCTTATTGAGGACATGATGGAACATTTTGGTGAAGCATGATTACACATTTGGATCAATTCATGGTTAGTTATTAATTGAAATTTTGGAGAAAACTCGAAGCAACTTGTAATAATCTAAATATTTCTAAATGCTAATCCATATTTCAAGATGAATATTGAATCAAAAATTATGAGGAAGTATTAAATTGGATTTTATATGCAACCAAATGACTTATCAAATTTGACACTTAAGCATTTGGGAAATTCAAATGGAAGGGCCCCCATTCTAGGAATAGGGGTAATTGAGTATTAACAATATTGTACTCCCTAAGATTTTGGGTGATATTTCCCATTCTCTTTTCTTAATGAGAAGCCACCTTCCAAGGATAAGGGTAAGAAATCTATTACAAACTCTTGTCTGAATACTACTCAACCAACACCATCTATTTTTCCATCCCAAGATAATTTAGAGAAATATGGAAAAGGACACTAATAAAACATTAGAAAATTAGGATGAAATGAACAAGGCATTATGGAACCAATAATTCATTCTCTTCACCAATTCAAACTAGGTCTTGGATAATGTACAAAGAGTACAGTTAAAGAGAAATATTTTCATATGGATAGTGATAATCTTAATGCTTATGAACACTATTGTGATTTGATGTATAAAAATTTACATGATCACTTTTATAAGTCTAGCACATCTCACCAAAATTAAGTTTACCATGTAAAATATTTATAACTTATATATCCCATGCTAATTCATAAAGATGTTTGACCTAAGCTTCCTAATCCTTATATTTTTTAATGATGAATCCCTTCAAGAATATGTGGGTGTAATATTCCTAATCAAAATATTATATGATAATTTGGATTCCCAAAAATTATATTTAACATAATATTTTATAAATATAGACTTTGTACTTGAATAAATAATTTTAAATAATAAAATGAAATTGTATTCAGAGTTTTAGATTTAAAATAATAGAATTTAAATCCTCAAGGGGTTTCATCCTTAGGTTAGTGAGATGACAAGGCTTTCCATCCTTATAGTTAAGGGGTTTCATCCTTAAAATCAATGGTAAATATAATGCTTGTACATGGTTATAAAGTTGAATGCATGATTAATGATTCCCTTCCTACCATTTACTGAATATTAATACCTTCATAGCCTTCCATCAGAATATATATGTCTTTCAAGGGTGGAAACCTTCTGCATAATGAATTTTATTTATCAATTAATCAATTAATAGTTAATTAATTTTAATAATAATTGTTTTAAGTGTGGCACTTATCTTTAGTGGCAATTTCCTTGTGGTGATTTCTTTTGCTACAATTTCCTTATTCCTAGGTTGTTTTATTTCAAGGGGTGTGATATCCTTATTGGCATTTGAGGATATTATAGACCTCCCTTCCTCAAATTGCTTATCCTCAAGAAATTATAAACTAGGATGTTAATAATTATTTCTCCTTCCTATGTGGCATCTTTTATTAGCAAATTCTTCCAACGAACTAAATATTCTTTGATACTTTTATTTCATAACTTATTTTCACAAGTATCAAGAATAGTCTCTGATACTATAATTAATTTACCTTACTCAATAATTGGGGGTAATTCCATGGAATTAATAATATGTTGTTCAAGTTCTCATTTCAATCAAGACACATGGAAGACATTATTTATGCAGTTGTGCCCTAGTAAATATAATTCATATGCTACCTCTCCCACTCTTATAATCTAGTATGGCCCATAAAATCAAGGCTTGAATTTTTAGCACCAATTTGTTTAAGGGAATATTTTATATAATGTTGTAACCTTAAATAAACTATATTTTCAACTTCAAACATTTTTTATATTCTTTATTGACCTGCATACAACTTTCCTAATTTTGGGCATGCTGAAGATTATCCTTGAGAGTTATTAGGATGTTTTGATGTTGTACTAGATCCTTGACTCTAGGAACCCTACTATCTAGAATGACCAAGTATAAAAAGGTTTTAGCATCATACCCATACAATGCCTTGATGGGTGACATTCTAATAGACATGTGATGATAAGTATTGTAGCAAAATTTTCCCAAGTATAACCATTTGACCCAAGCATTTTGTTGCCAAGTTACATAATTCCTTAAGTACCCCTCCAACCATTTATTTATGGATTCCATCTGACCATCCATTTGAGGATGATAACTCATACTTGGGGTTAACTCAGTACCTACTAATTAGAAAAGTTCTTGCCAAAAATCACTCATAAATCTAGTGTCCCTATCACTGACTCTATAATCTTTAGTAGTCCATGAAGCCTAAAAACCTCTTTAAAACTATTATATATATAAAAATACCATCATAATTATTAGGGAGTGGAAATAAATGAGTGTATTTTTTTAATCAATCCGTGACTACATAAATGTTGCTTTGTCCTTGGATTGTGGGTAATCCCAAAATGAAATCCATAGAGATGCTCTCCCATTTTTGAGTAAGAATGGGTAAAGGTTGCAACAACCCAATGGTAAAGTTATATTCTATTTTATTTTATTGTTAAGTGGGATAATATTTAATGTATTTAAGGACTTTGATTTTAAGTCCTTTCTAAAAAAATTGATCCCTTAATTGTTTGTATATCTTTACAAAACTAGGATGACTTGTTAATGGATCATTATGTATGGAATTCAGGATCTTATGCTTAATTTTAGAATCGACCACTAAGAATATTTTATCTTTTTAGAGAATGAGGTCCTTTACTACTTTATAATACTCATATTCATTTTTTTCTTTTAAGATTGATTTGGCCCACTCATCCTTAATGTATTCTAACATTATGAATGCCTTCTAATTGATCATGATTTCCACCATGAAGCAAAAATGTGGTCTTCTTGATAAAACATGAACCACTACATTGTTTTGTCCCTTAACATATTCAATGTCAAAATTAAAGGATTTTTCAATTTCATCCTTATAAATATTTGGATGTTGGTAAGGGTTAGTTATTACCGATTTCATTCTAGGTTCCAACTCAATGATATGTTGGAAGCCTTTTGTTAGGGGTAGTTCAAGTGATAGGTTCTCAAATACTTTAGCATGTCACTCCATGATATGCTGAATAATATTATGATGTGTTTCATTTTATTATTATGTGGAGTTGATCAAACATTGTACCAACCATGCTACATGCCCCTTATTAAATATTCTTTCCATTATTTTTGTTGTTATTATCTAAAGGCTACCATTGGCCATACATTTCAAAATTATTTCCCTTCCATTTGATTGGAACTTAATTTATATTGTCTAATAGTTTTGGGTAAACTCACCCAATAAATGCAACCATTGAACTCCTAAAACCAAATCTATTTTTCCAATATTAATAACATAAAAGTCATCATTTATTTCATGTCCTCCCAAAATTAGATTTAATTGTGTAATTCTATTTATACATGAAGAGTAAATCCATCCACAACTATTATTGTAAATCCCTTAAATTATTCCATTTTTAGACCAATTTTATTATCCAATTTTTCATCAATAAAATTATGGGTAGCCCCACTATTGACTAACACTATAATTATTTGCCCTTAAAATGTTCCTCTTACTCAGAATGGATGATATCAAGGTACTCCTAAGAGAGTGGTAAATGTTCCTTCCATGGTCTCTTTCACCATTATTTAATATTGGTTTCCATTGTTTAATTTTATTTCTTCTTCTTATGTATCACTTTCTAGGCCAACCTTGATGTAGTGAACTTGCCCTTTGCCCAAGCAATGGTGGATTAGAGTGCATGGGTATGTATAAGTAAAACATAATTTCTTCCTCTTTAATTCATCCTTGTTTCCAATTCTTTATTCGAGTTTTGTGTTTCACAAGGCTAAGATACACTTGTTTGTATTGGTCTCCTTTTCTCATAGGATTGAATTTTCTATGGACCACTTCCAATTGCCTTAAGTGGGATAAGTGGCACATTTGTACTTTTAAAAGTTGAACCATCCAAATATAAGGCATTCTTAATTACTTATTATATTTTTAATGGAGTAAAGTCTTTGAGGAATCCTCTCATAGGTTCCATTAATCCTTCCATGAATAATACTATGAGTGTCTTTTCAGACATGTCAAAAACCATTACCACTAGTATTTAAAATTCTACCACATATTCATCCACACTATTATTTTGTTTTCATAGTGTTAATTACATAAAATGGACCTTGAGATCTACCTTATCAAACCTTTCAATCAATCATTTGGAAAAATCATCATATGAATTGATATGGCTATGTCCTTGGGTGACCTATCCATGGAACTACCATTCATGGCTATACATTCCAAATGGAGAGTCATAAATTTTATGGCTTCCTCTTCCATCATTAGATGTAATGAAAGATACATGTCTAGATTTTGTATCCAAGATCTATCCATACATTTATTTGTACCATCAAAAGTTGATAGTGATATTTTGCCTAATGCATGTTACATATCCCTTTGTCTCTTTTGGGGTTTATATTCTGGTCGAGATACAACTCCATTTTTTATCATTGCTATATAAGTTTATAGGGTAATTTCCCTTTGGATTCCATTCATAAGTTAAACTTATCATCAAGCATATGGTTAAACTGAGAAAGGATTAATAAGGTAGACCATTAAACTTCCAAAGTGAAGAATCAAGTAAAAATAGGGTCACCATTTTAGTTGAAAATGGGGTGTGTTGTAAAAGAAATAATAGATGGTGACTCTTGTTGGGAGATATTCTTGAGTATCTCAAGAATCTAAAATCTTAAATCCTTATCCAAATAAAAAAAATAGTTGAAAGTAATATTTCAAATTAAAGTAAAAAATATGAAGGCATAAAATTTTTATTCAACATATGACATAATAAACTTCACTCGTGCCTAAAGAGCACAAGTTTGTGAGTTTTGGAAATTATTTAACAAGCACACATAATAAATAAAATTTATCTAACTAATGGGTACTATTAAAAATGAAAAAGGATTTTATAATTTGGCTAATTGGGAGATGGCATGGGCATCAATCTACTAATAGCTAGGCATTTGTTGCCTCAATAGAGATACCTTTGATCACTTCTTAAATCTATGATCCACTAGCAACCAAGTTAGAAATCATGTGGTGGATGCTACCAAGATCACCCTTTTGAGGAGAAATTACAAATTTTCTATTTTAACTTAGCTATTTTGAAAGGAAATTTTACTTCATTTTTATCCATTGAGGGTTAGGGACCAAGCCATGGGTCGAGTGATAATCGACAAGTGTACATTCAATTAAAATAAAGATGAAAAAATTGTAGATGTCTTTCTCTTCATATATTCAGTTAGGTGTATTTGATGATATTTAAAACAAGAAACGTATCCTTTATAATAGCTCATGTAAGTAATTAAATAATATTTTAAGCATAGAAATTCCATTGATTTCATTCACAAAATGTCACCATTATCATTCCTTAATCAAGCAAGGGAATCCTCAGGTCAAAACAACAAGTTCAACTCAAAAATATATGTAATGAGGTTGAACCAAGAGAGGAAAAATAACAAAATAAAAAGTAAACCAAAACTAAAATAAGGAACTTGAAGGAAAAATATAAAATAAAAGAGAAATGATTTACAGATGCTCCAAAACCACTAAAGCTTAGAATTAATGTTTAAGGAATTATCTATTGACCAGTAATAGAAAATCCTCAGAAGTAAGAAACCTCAAGTGGAAAATATTCCTTCCCAAGATTTTAGAGATTTGGTAGGGACCAAGCCATAAATCATCAAATTTTCCATGTCATCCCTTTTTTTGTAAGCCTTGTCCCATAAGATGACTAAATTAGAGATCATAAAGGCCTTCACTTTGGTTTGCCTTGTTTTGAGGTATTTTAACACACCAACTCAGGCATGGTTGTTAATCATTTCCTCTCTTAAAAGGAGGATTGCACAAAAAAATCTTCCTAGGTTCTTGGTTACTAGGTTACTAGGTTTTGGTATGTAGGGTAACCTAATTGGCTCGTTGTGACCATGCCATATCAAGGTTCTTCAGTGTGTATTTCATACATATCAATATTCACCAAAATAAAGAGTTCATGTCTAAGAAATTATCAAAATAATTTAACTATGAATAAATAGTTGATTCATAATGAAAATGTCTATTAATTATAAGTTTAAAAATTATAAACAATAATAGATAAAGGAGTATGCAATCAATGTAAGCATTAGATTCAGAATGCAACTCATAACTAAACTAATTTAAACTAATATAATGATAAGAAAAGGAAAAAAGAGAGAAGGGAAGGGAGAAAGAGAAGAAGAGTATACTTTTTAAAATTGGCTAGCCTAGTTCTATTGAGAAGATGAATCTTTGCAAAGACTAGTCCTTAGTTGAGCCAGATTTAGTACAACTCTAACTAAGGGTGGTGTAAGAATTTGTGGAATGAAGTAATAAATCCAAAGAGGAAAATAGGGTCACCATATGCATGCACAAGATAAGTTTATCACATGAATTTTTTTTTAGGTTAAGGATGTTTCTATTAAGGGTCATTTGGGGTTCATCAAATGATCAGTGAGCTAAAGAACTAGCTTCCAAATAGCCTTGACTCAAATTTAAAAACACAAGTACTACTTATCAAATGGATATGACTCATATGTTTCATGATTACTTGAATGAAATAATTGAGGACTATATTGATGATATTTTAAAAAAATCAAAGAAAAAAGAAGACCATGTTAAATACTTGCAAAAAATATTCAAGAAATTACTAAAAAAAGCTTTAAATTAAATCCTAAGAAGTGTTTTTTTGGTGTTACATCTATAAATTTATTGTATTTTACTATCTACCAATGTGGTATTGATGTTGATCCTAATAAAAAAAATCCATTATTGATATGACTCTACATAAATGATTTAAAAAACTAAGAAGTGTATAAGGAAAATTTCAAGTTTTCTACAGTTTATCGCCCAATTATCTTTAAACCCTCAATAATTTTCTAGGTTACTACTCAAATTAACAAAATTTGAATGGGATGATTAATGTCAAAAGGATTTAAATGAAAGTAAATAATATCTAGCTATTCCACTTGTCACAATGCCATTTACTATTATTAAAACATTATTACTATACATATATGCTACTAAACACACCTTAGGTAACTTGTTAGCATAATATGATCATGCACATAAAAAGAGATTTATTTCTTACATAAGTCACACATTGGTTGATTACAAAAATAAATGTAATTCAATGGAAAATTTGTGCTTTGCTATGTGTTTGCTACATATAAAATTAGACATTACATGCTTAATATTGAGACTCACATTATTGCAAATATTGATCCTTTACATCATGTCTAAGCCTTTTATATTTAGACACATAACTAAGTGGGTCATCCTACTCATGGAGTTTTATATTAAGTTTATAATACACAAATTAGTGAAAGGTCACATTATTGATGATCAACTCACCATTGCTCCTTTATTAGACCATTGTGATATGAAAGATGATTTTTGAGATGAATTTGTTATGTATACAATTGTGAATAATACATGGATCATGTACATTAATGGCTCAAAATATACTCCTAGTATCTAGGCTAAAATTGTATTTGTGACATGTTAGGGTGAGACTATCCATTTAGCATATTGATTGATTTTCACATGTACCAATAATGTAACATAATACTAGGCTTTGATTCTAGGTTTACATGCCATTTGTACTTTAAATATATAAAATATAAAAATTTACGGTGATTCTCAACTTATCATCAATCAAGTGACAGGTGATTGAAAAAATAAGGAAGAGAAACTAATGCCAAATTGAGATCTTGTACATAGTTTAATTTCCCTCTTTGATGACTTTGAGATTGACAACATTCCTAAAAGCAACAATTGCCATTTTGATGCCATATGTTATTTCCCTAATCCCTATCAATGTTATAGATATTTAGGATATACTTATTATTATGTGACTAAAAAAATTGACTATTTCACTAACATCTCTAAATAAATTTAATGTATTTGTGATTAATAGTGACACCAAAACATAGAGTGGTATACCAACATTGAGAAGAGATGGCAATTGATATGTTATAATTGGTGAAATTATTTTCAAGATATCCTTTGATGAATAGTTACTTGGATGCTTTGGGTGTGACACAGCTAAAAATTACTTACAATAGGTACATGATAGAGAATGTGGTGGTAATTTCAGTATAAAATTAGTGTCATATAAAATATTATGAAGGGGTTACTATTGGATTTCCATGGAACATGATTTCCAATAATATGTAAATATTTATGAGTAATGTCAATGACATACTAATTTAGCACATGCACATATCAAGGATTAAAACCTATTTTTTTGTCTTGGCTATTTTATATTTAGGGTTTTGATCTAGTTGGAAAATTAAATCCATAATCATTAGAAGGTCATGATTTCATTATTGTGGCTATCGAGTAGTTTACCAAATGAGTTGAGAAATTTCATTTAGAGATTATGATGATTGATGACATCTAAATATTTGTAGTGATGCATATCGTATCTCAATTTATCCTCATATTTTCAATTATTATAGATAATTCCATAATATATTTTCATGAATTTATGACACCTTTTGTGTCATAATTTCATTTTTTTGAAATTGCTAATGTAACTATTATGTCAAAAATAATTATTAATAGAACTTGTGTTTGGTGAAATATTTAGTGAATCAAATTATGATAGGTGTTAATATCCTCATTTAAAAACTCTCTTCCAACCTAAAACAAGTTGTTGATGCAATTTTACATTATTTTCTATATGGCTGATACAATCATGCATCGATCTCTTCATCAAGCATAATGGATCCAAAAAAATTGAATTTCTTGCCTCGTATTCACTTAAATAATGAAAATAATTATAATGCAATTACATAAAGTTGTGCATCATAATATTTCATGTAACACAAAAAATAGCTAATTAGATTGAAAAAACATAAAAAAAATGGAAAAGTGGAAAAAAAACAAATGAACTTTTTTTTTATGGAATTTTGTAATCAAAGAAGGTGTATGATCTCATCAATCATAAATATATTTTTTATCCTAAATTTTTAGTAATCACACTAAAATTTTATGTAAAATATGTTATATTGATAAAAATAAGATAAAATTTCAAAAATATTAAGATTTCAAAAGTGGGGTACCAAGGGTTTGGAGTTTTTTTTATAGAATTGATCTAGGTTAGAAACCTTTTACTGGGGGCTTTAAAATATTAAAAAAAGTTATCATTTTTTTCTAAACATGTCTTGGTGTGTGAAGTGAGGTGTATTCAACCAATACCTAGCCTAAAAAATTTTATTTACAAATTTAAGCTTAAACTTACCTTTGGTATATCATAAGCACCTGAAGGTTTTGGAGAAACTCAAGCATAAGAAACCATTGACCAGTTATTTTTATGGTGCATCTGTAAGTAGTTATCCCTAGGAAGTAATTTTATTCATACCTCAAAGACATAATAGTGTATCTATGTGTAAGGTAAACCATTGTAGTTTGGGTTGTGTTGGTTGAATATTTTGTCGATCAGCATACTGATAAACAAAATAGGTCTGATCAGCCAAAGTAGGAAGATTAGTCGTCCAAATGTGTAGGTTTACCACATCAAAAGGGGACTAATCTCTCCTCTCATCAAGGGGAGGTTCCCTATATATATATATATATATATATATATATATATATATAAATAGAAAATAATACTCAAGGGTAGGACAAACCATCCACCTCTCTTTCTTTAGAGATGATGCATACAAATCAAAGGAAAAACTCAAGGGAAATGACAGAAAGCACTCCTCTTATTTTAGAAGTACTATTTAGCAAGCCACAAGAATAATCCTAGTAGTAAAAGCAAAATGTAACCAAGGACATAGTAACTAGCAAATTGAGATGTAGCACAAAGTCTCCCCCTAAATTTCCCAAGAGTGAGATATGAAGGACAATGAGGGCACAAAGTCGTCCAAAGGTCCTTTACATAGAAATGAAAAGAAAACACACTAAAAGGCAATTATGGGGGCACAAAGTCTCTCCACAATTGACTTCAAGACACCTTCCTGACTACTTTCACTAATTTTGCTTGTTGAATTAAAGGAACATAAAATATATCAAGGAAAAAGACATAAGAATAGTTTCCCCAACAATAAAGATATCACAGCACAAAGTCTAAAAAGTCACTTGCTTTCTTATTCCAATAAAAAAATATGATCAACAATTTGAGCTCAAAGTCTCAGTAATGCCTTCTAATTTGGGTAAAGTTTCATTTCTGATTGTCAAAAAGAGATATCCATTTACAATAAAAGAGAGTCCCTTATATAGCCTCTTCAAGAAGGACTCAAGAACATTAACACATCATGTTGCATTGAAATTTGTTAAGAAGACAGGCTAGAATTTAGGGGCATCTATCAATTTGCTTTTCTCAATGTAGAGAAACAAGTCACGCTATTGAAAATTTGCATCTTTTAATGTCCACCTAGCGATCTGATCCTTCCTCATTTTCTGGTTAATTGAATCAGGTCCTTGATTCAATTTGACACTCTGTTCTTTAGTCATTTCCTACTGGTCTTGGCCTTAAATCTTTTGAATGCATTCAGATCTGTAGATTACAAGGATCAATGGTTATTTTATGAGATTTGAAATTGACGTTCACACAACCATCAATACGCTTTCAACGACTAGTTTGCTGTTCTTAAATTTGATGTTTTCAGGTGCATCACCCCTTGGTCCTTCTTCGGCTTTCCTATTTTGCATCCTCTCGAAGGGAAGGTAACCCTTAAAATTTGGGAAAGTGTCCTATAAGTTGGTAGCTGAGAGTCCCCTGCAAGGGCACCTGCCCTTTGGGGTCCTTCGATGGCCTTTTCTTTGGAGTCTCTCACGGACATTCCCACAGACTTTTTCCCCAGGCTTTCTCTGCGGGCATTTTCCCTGGGCTTTTTCTGTAGGTAAATTCCCATAGATAAAAAGTCCATGGATAATTTCTCATAGACAAAAAGTCCATGAAATTGTTACTTTGTTTTTTGGCTTTGAGAATTTCCTTCAGGTTTTTCTGCCTACAACTTCTTTCTTGAATTCCTTCAAATTTTTTGTCTGAAGGAATTCCTTCAGACAAAAGTCTAAAAGAATTATGCCTTTGTCTGCCTTAAACAAAATTTTGAAAGAATTTACCTTAATTATTTCCTTGAAAATGACCCTTTCAAAGGGTGTTTTTATTGACCAAGTGCCCTCCACAAGGGCACTTGTCCTTCGGGAGGCTCTTTTAAACTTTTGCTTTGAACCACTCCTTTGAACCAACTTGATGAACCAAGCTTTGAAATAAGCTTTAAACCAAGTCGATGAACCAAGATTTGAACCAAGTTGATGAACCAAGCTTTAAACCAAGTCGATGAACCAAGATTTGAACCAAATCGATGAACTTTGCTTTGAACTAAGATTTGAACCAAGCCGATGGTTCAAGTTGATGGTTTAAGCTGATGGTTTAAGCCAATGGTTCAAGTCAATGGTTCAAGCCGATGGTTCAAGCTGATGGTTTAAGTTGATGGTTCAAGCTGATTAAATTGATTAATGAACTGACTGAATGAACTAAAGCAATAAACCAACCATTGAACCAAGCTTTGGTTCAACGGTTCAAATGAAGCCTTTGAACCAAGTTGATGAACCATTTGATTGAACCAAGGTGATGAACTTTTGCCAATTGAAATTCACAGTTATGTTGAGAGATTTTGAACCTGTTGACACTTGCCAATGAAATCTTTTGGTTGAACCTGATCATTGAACCAACTTTGAGATTGCCTAAGTGTTGAAAGCTTGTTTCTTTCTTGTAGAGTCTATAGAAATCAACCTGTGAAGCTGTTGAACTTGGTCTGTAGAGTTCATAGATTTAAGCCTGCAGAGTTTATAGATTTTTGAGAAGCTTGAAAAATGAGAAATTTGAATGCCCAAGACAAATTTCAAAAAGGGAGGAGACAATTTTGGTTTGTAGGACCAAAATAGTTCAAATGTTATCCCAAAAATGAGTGATATTTTTTGGGGGACAACAGCTGGCTCCAGTTGGGGAACTTCTATCAATTGCAAAAAGAATTGAAGGGAGTAGAATCTAGAATCTCCAGTGTCTTCATGTGTACCATTGGGCTATGGAGTCTTGCTACCCAAAAATGGAAGGCATCAAAAATGAAAACAAACAAAATAAAATAGAATTAAAAACTATACAATTATACATATGTATAGATACAATGATCTGATACTTCAAGAGTTGAAGTGTTTTAGATGTTGCTTCCTAAGAGGTAGTGAAAATAGTGCTCTATCCTGATAAACTAGCAAGAAGACATTTTGTCCCCAAAAATGGTGATGAGTGAATGGAGCTCTCCACCAAGAAATCAAATTTTTGCGTCTTCCTCTTGGTCCTTTCTTTTTCTTGCCCCATGGCAGGATGTGGTCTTCAATTAGAAAGCCATAACTCCTTGCTTTCTTGGCGAAGGGTTCCTTTGCCTGATTTTGACTTGTAGGAGCATGGTCTATTACTATAATTGGTTGTTCTTCTGGTTTAATCCAACACATGATTGGATTATCCACATCAAACTCTTGACAAACTATTAGCTTAGCATTTATTTTGACGTGGAGGAGTTTTATCTCTTCATCTTGAGCAATCTTCAATCTGAGCAACAAAGATTCACATACAACTATGTTGTTGGTGTTGCTAACTTGAAAATTACATGAAGGAAGAAAATATCCTTGAGGAGATATCAACACAGTCTCAACTCCATCATTGGTGGAAGAATGGCTACCACTGGATTCTAAGATTCAAGCATCATCAGAAGCTAATCTCTTATCAAGTTTCTCTTCATTAGAGATGGAAGATCCTTCCTTATTTATATTGTGCCCTACCAATTCTCTTGAAGTCTTGTTTGGATCAATTCTTGGATTGTCAGCTATAGGAATTTCATCTATAGAAACATGAAAATCCTCTATGGTCAAGAAATAATTACCCCTGGCTGAAGAATCAAACAAAATTTATGCTGTAGGGGCTGATGTTTAGATGACCACATATTTTACCTCCTTTTCAGGGAGTAATCTCTTCATTACACCTTGGATAGGGATCCTTGCCTCAAACAAGTCCATGCTTAGTTCTCCTCCCATGTACTTGAATTTTTTTTGTCCAAGCAAAATGCCATAGGATGTTAGGACGTCAGCCACCAAGACAGTCATCTTGATTCTCTTGTCTGGAAAGGCTGCCAATGCAAATTGGGAATCTCTGATTTGTCCCAGTAGTGGTACTTGCTTATTCTCCATGGAGAAAAATCTCCCAAAGGTTTTGGTTAGTGTGAGACCCAAAGACTCAGCTACTTTAGTAGGCATGACATTGTCAGATGCCTTGGAATCAATGATGCAATTGTTGAGTTGATAACCATTTATCAATAAGGAAACATAGAAAGGTTCTATTTTCCCAGGGGTAGTTGGAGGAGTAATAACAGGATTATTTGGAATGGGCATGTTCTTTGGGGAATCAAGAATTATTTTCTTAACCTCTTGTCTTGCAGGGATGGTTTATTTCTTGATACATTGGACCAACTTATCCAATTGATCAGGATAGGACTGCAAATATTTAAATTTAGACATTTGAATTTTGGTCTTCTTGACATGATCAATTATGTCAAATGGCTGAATTGGACTAGGAACAGAGGAAAGTATTTCAACCTTTTGGGTTTTAGGAGGGATGGGAGGAGGGCTAGTTTGTGAAATTAAAGTAGAAGGTGAAGGTGAAATTGATGTACTTACATTTTGGGTAATCACCAGATCCTTTGACTGAAAAGGTAGAGTGGTTCCACGCTTAGCAATTGTAATCGCTGGTTGAGGTTTCTCCTCTATCTTCCCTTTATTAACTTGCTAGACTGATTGGTTCTTAGACTTGGTAAACACTACATATGATCCATCAATAGCTTCTCCTTTGCTTCTGGGTTCATCCTAGTAATTTAGGAAACCAATGTGGGAGTCGCCAACTGATTTTTCTTGATCCTATGTGAAGAGATCAACATCATTTTCTTGCTCAAACTTAGGTTGGAAAGAGAAAGCATGTTCTATTTCCAAATATCCAACTATTGAGTTGGTTAGAGGAGCTTCAAGGGCAAGTTTCCCTTGTGGGGAAGGAAGATGATCTAGCTGCCCTTGATTCCTGGTAGCATTGCCTTGATATGATTGATTTAGAAACGTCCTTCTTGGCATATCTCTGTATGAAGGAGCAGAAGACATTCCTTGTGCCATTTGTCTTTTCAAGGCTAGCACTTCATTTGCCAGCTTTTACACCATTGGATCATGGTGCATGTAGATGAATATTCAGAAGATGATGAGGATCTATTTCTATTTGGATCTCTCTTATCTTCCCTGCTAAGATGAGATCATCTTCTACCTCAGTGGCCAAAAGTTGAGTTGTAGCAAGATCTATTTGACCAACACATCTTAAAAGAAAACTTACTTCAGGTAACTGAGAATTAATGAAGAAGCATTTGAGATTCTCAATTGTAGGTCAAGCAGTTATAGGAATTCTATTCCTCAATTTGTCAAATTTGGCCATGAAGTCTCTCATTGGTTCATGAGGCTCTTTCTTCATATGTGTAAGTTGAGCCAGAAGTGCATGTGCATCTTCTATAGGTTTGAATCTGGCTTCAAACTTATCTTTGAGGGTATTCCAATTAGTTATTGACTGAGCCTATAGATGATAAAACTAATTTACAGTAGCACCTTGTAATGTTTTTACAAATAACTTGACTACTACATCTTCAAATTCTACTCCAATTACTCCATAAGCTATGCTAAAGGTTGAAGTGTGTTCATCAAGATGAACTTTCCCATCACCATAGAATTTGGGGAAATTCTTCCTTGAACTGCATGGAAGCTCATGTAGAGGTGGAGTAAGATTGAGACGATCAAAATCATTACCCCAAGGGCCTTAAACTGCCATTATAGGATTATGAAAAGGAGGAATAACAAATCTCAGAGGGGTAATTATTGGCAAAGCTTTATCAACAATAGAAGTGGATACTTCATCTGGCAATGGAGATCTGACTTTAGTAGGAGGAAAGATCTTGGTTCATTGGAGACGAGATGGTGAAGGAAACAGATCAAAATCACTTTATTATACTAGCTTGAATACAGGGTCAACAATACCTTTATCCCTTTGGCTTATTTGTATACCTTGAATCTACTAGATTGTGAAACAAAAATGGAAAAGAATTTACCTTGCTTCAGTTTGAAGCTTGAGGCTTTAAACTGTGCACTCTTTCCCAGTAGCTCTAGTTTTTTAGACTAGAAAAATAATGGAGGTGGAGGAAGATGGTAAGGCTATAAATGGATAATGGGTAAGACAAGTAATGGAGTCACCAGAGTCTGTAATGGATAAGGGTTATAATGATAATGGGTAAGACACAGGTGATGTTTCAGTCTAAAACTTAAGGTTCCAAATTGCACAAATTATGGATATCCCCATTGGAGTCACCAAAAACTATTGGTTGAATATTTTATCGATTAGCATACTAATAAATAAAATACGTCTGATCAGCAAAAGTAAGAAGATTGGTCATTCAAATGTGTAGGTTTACCACATCAAAAGGGGACTAAACTCTCCTCTCATCAAGGGGAGGTTCCTTATGGATATGCTCTATATATATATATATATATATATATATATAAATAGAAAATAATACTCAAGGGTAGGACAAACCATCCATCTCTCTTTCTTCAGAGATGATGTGTGCAAATCAAAGGAAAAACTCAAGGGAAATGATAGAAAGCACTCCTCTTCTTTTAGAAATACTATTCAGCAAGCCACAAGAATACTCCTGGTAGTAAAAGCAAAATGTAACCAAGGACGTAGTAACGAGCAAATTGAGATGTAGCACAAAGTCTCCACCTGGATTGCCCAAGAGTGAGATATGAAGGATAATGAGGGAACAAATTAATCCTAAGGTCCTTTACACAGAAATGAGAAGAAAACACACTGAAAGGAAATTATGGGGGCACAAAGTCTCTCCATAGTTGACTTCAGGACACCTTCCTGACTACTTTCACTAATTCTGCTTGTTGAATTAAAGGAACAAAAAATATATCAAGGAAAAAGACATAAGAACAGTCTCCCCAACAACAAAGATATCATAGCATAAAGTCTAAAAAGTCACTTGCTTTCTTATTCCAATAACAAAATATTATCAACAATCTGAGCTCAAAGTCTCAGTAATGCCTTCCAATTTGGGTAGAGTTTCATTTCTAATTGTCAAAAAGAGATATCCATTTACAATAAAAGAGAGTCCCTTATATATCCTCTTCAAGAAGGACTCGAGAATAGTAACACATCATGTTGCATTGAAATTTGTTAAGAAGATAGGCTAGAATTTAGGGGCATCTATCCATTTTATTTTCTCAATGTAGAGAAACAAGTCACGCTATTGAAAGTTTACATCTTTCAATGTCCACTTGGTGATCTGATCCTTCCTCATCATTCTTCCTTTTTTGGTTAATTGAATCGAGTCCTTGATTCAATTTGACACTTTGTTCTTTAGTCATTTCCTACTAGTCTTAGCCTTAAAGCCTATGAATGCATTTGGGTTTATAGATTACAAGGATTAACGACTATTTTATGAGCTTTGAAATTGACGTTCACGCACCTTTCAATACGCTTTCAATGGCTAGTTCATTGTTCTTGAATTTGATGTCTTCAGGCGCATCACCCCTTGGTCCTTCTTTGGTTTTCCTATTTTGCATCCTCCTAAAGGGAAGGTAACCCTTCAGATTTGGGGAAGTGTCCTTTAAGTTGGTAGCCGAGAGTTTCCTGCAAGGGCACTTGCCCTTCGGGGTCCTTCGACGGCCTTTTCTTTAGAGTCTCTCGCAGACATTCCCATGGACTTTTTCCCTGGGCTTTCTCTATGGGCATTTTCCTCGAGCTTTTTTGGTGGGCAAATTCCCATGAACAAAAAGTCTGTAGACAATTTCTCGTGGACAAAAAGTTCACAGAATTGTTGCTTTGTTCTTTTGCTTTGAGAATTTCCTTCGGGTTTTCTGCTCGCAGCTTCTTTCTTGAATTCCTTCAAACTTTTTGTCTGAAGGAATTCCTTCAGACAAAAGTTTGAAAGAATTATGCCTTTGTTTTCCTTAAACAAAATTTTGAAAGAATTTACCTTAATTGTTTCCTTGAAAATGACCCTTTTGAAGGGTGTTTTTGTTGACCAAGTGCCCTCCACAAGGGCACTTGTCCTTCAGGAGGCTCTTTTAAACTTTTGCTTTGAACCACTCCTTTGAACCAACCTGATGAACCAAGCTTTAAACTAAGCTTTGAATCAAGTCAATGAACCAAACTTTGAACCAAGTCGATGAACCAAGCTTTGAACCAAGTTGATGAACCAAGCTTTGAACCAAATCGATGAACTTTGCTTTGAACTAAGCTTTAAACCAAGCCGATGGTTCAAGATGATGGTTCAAGTTGATGGTTCAAGCCGATTGAACTGATTGATGAACCGACTAAATGAACCGAAGTATTTAACCAACCATTAAACCAAGCTTTGGTTCAATGGTTCAAATGAAGCCTTTAAACCAAGCTGACGAACCATTTGATTGAACCAAAGTGATGAACTTTTGCCGATTGAACTTCACAGTTGTGTTGAGAGCTTTTTAACCTATTGATGCTTGCCAATGAAATCTTTTGGTTGAACCTGATCATTAAACCAACTTTGAGATTGCCTAAGTGTTGAAAGCTTGTTTCTTTCCTATAGAGTTTGTAGAAATCAACCTGTGAAGCCATTGAACTTGGTCTACAAAGTCCGTAGATTTAATCCTGCAGAGTCTGTAGATTTTTGATAAGCTTGAAAAATGAGAAATTTGAATGCCCAAGACAAATTTCAAAAAGGGATTAGACAATTTTGGTCTGTAGGACCAAAATAGTTCAAATGTTGTCCCAAAAATGAGTGATATTTTTTTGGGGGACAACAAGTTGGTTCACTATTAATAACAAGATACGTATATTAGAGAACGCATAGAGTAGATAAACACTAGCCTAATACTATGCCCTTAATCTATAACATGTATTGGGATAGGTGTGGCCAATCTATAGCTAGCATAACCTTTAATTAAGTTACATGATTATTTATATAGCTTCATATTTCTAGTAAGGCTAGCATAGGGCATGTCTATAACATAATTAGGCTGTCTATAGGAGGTAGTGGTTAGTATTTTATTATCATATTATGAATTATATTATTAATATAAGGTTGTGAAGGTTTCCCCTCATAGTGGCTCATAATTTATTCAAAAATACTATTATTATTTTAGTCATATTGTGATATATTTATGTTATTCTACTTTATTGGTGAAGTAATTTCATTACAAATGGTATCAAAACTTAAATTTGGACAAAAGTGTGAGAAAAACCATAATTTTTGAGAATTGATTATATCTTGACTTATTGTGAAGTTTTATAATTTATTTCTATTGAAGTTCGAGAATAATTGATGGATGTTACAATAAAAAAATTAGGGCTATGTGATCAATTTTGATAGAGTTATGATTTGAGGTTTTTATAAATTCTCTCTATAAATCATTATTTTTGGGTTTTTTTCAATTTTATTTAAATTTTCAAAAAATACACAAAAATATAATGGGGGTTTTCTCTTTAGATTTTTTTTTGTGTGTCAAAATTAAGTTTGAAAAAATTTGGTCAAAGGAAAAAATAAAATTCTATACTATCTAGCCTCAACATGATAGGGCCATAAATTAGAGGCCAAGGAAAGAAATCATCTACACCATGGAAAAATCCTAATGAAGAGTAGATAAAATTAGAATTTGGACTAGATGGGACTTATACTATGACCTTTTATTCACTACATAATAAATAACATTATCTAGATGATAATACAGACAATATAGAGTCTGAATTAGAGAATATGCATAAGGAAATAAAAGGAGATGTTGAAAATATGTGCAATGACATGAAAGGAGAATTGGCCTCTCTTTAAAATTATAGTTAGATGTTGGTAGTCTCAAAATATAATAAAGGTGGATTTAAGTGGTAACCTAGTGTTGTTTCAAATACTATGCCAACTCATTTCATGGATAACATTATTTATTGGGTTCACAACTTGTTACTAAAGGTGGACATGTGTAATTTTAATGGAAAGGATCCACTCAATTAGTTCAACCAAATGGATAATTTTTTTATTTACATCATATTTCATGTGGATTGAAGGTTACAATGGCATAGTTATATCTAGAACCTAAAAAATTCATTTGGTATAAATTTTTGTGTGCTCAAAATAAGAAGGCTCTTAGTGTCACTTACTTAGTTTTTACTGAGCTACAAACACACTATACTAGTTGTGTGTAGAGAATTACTTTATCTAGTTTTAAAATATATGGAGAATAGGTTTGATCAAGGATTGCATTCATCAATTTTAGAACCTATCTTTATGTATGGAGACAATTACAGATAAGAATTTGAACAAATTATTTCTTGGTAGTCTCAAGGACCATATTCAAAATAGGTTACACATGTTTAATCCACTTAATTTTTCTAATTATATTATCATGGTGTGTATGGTAGTGTAAAAATTATTATCAAAAAATAGGTAGACATTAACTAATTTTAAATATCATAAAATCTCAACACTATCATTCCCTCAACTTACTAGGTTGACACCTCAAAAAATTAAAGAAAAAAGGGAAAAATGTTTATATTTCAATCATGATAACACATATATTCGAGGACATAAATGTGTCAAAAATAATTTAATCTACATTGAGGGTCCCAATGAAGAAGAAGAGGATGAAGAAGGTAAGTTAGAGGTTGTTAATGAGCTAGAGGATGAGTAGTATATCCCCAATAGTTGATATCTTACTATGTAATTTCAGGTATTATCACCCCAAAATACTTAAGGTAGTGGGTTTTTTGATAAAATAGATAATTAATGTATCAATTGACTCATGAAGTACTCACAACTTCATCAACCATAATTTGGATGTGCACTTGAATTATTTTATTTATCTAGATTTATAATTTTAGGTCATGATTGTATATGGAGGCATAATAAATTATTTGGGGAAATTCCATATTTTTAAACTCTCCATGAGAGACTACCTACTAAATTTCCCTATATTTTCCATTTCTATGGGTGGAGCAAACATTGTGTTGGGAATCAATGGCTCACTAACTTAGGAAATATTGAGATGAACTTACAAGAGTTATTCATGTAGTGTCATTCAGAGGGAATGAATTTTGGACTACACAGGTTACATATAAATTCACCATAGCTAGTGATCTCTCATTATATGAAAAATATGCTTAAAATGGTGTAAATGGTTTGTGGCACAATTGTTATCATTGAAGGCAAAAAATTAAAATGTGTATACATTTATAGATGTATAATAAGTTATATATAGGAAATTAATTATTCTTGGGTATATGCTAATATGAGTTCCTCATAAAATAAATTATGATCAAGTTATTAAACTACCACTAAGGATCTGACCATAAAACATTAGACATTATAGGTACCCATATGTGAAAAAGAGTGAGATGGATAAGATGGTACATGAGATGTTGGTAGTAGGTATTTTTCATCATAGTTAGAGTGTTATTTTTTCCTATGGTGATGGTGCATAATAAGGATGATACTTAGTGTGTTTCTATATTATAGAGAACTCAACAAGTGCACCATCAAATATAAGTTTGCTCTTATGGAAATGGATGTTTTTCTAGATGAGTTACATGGTGTTTTTTATTTTAAAAAAATAGATATTCATTTAGGGTATCATGAAATTAGAATCAAAGAGAGGATATTAATATGAAAACATTTAGGACACATGAGATCCACTATGAATTTATGATGATGCATTTTGGTCTCACAAATGCACCAGCTACATTTGAGAGTTGGATGTATTCTATCTTTAGGCCATTTATGCATAAGTTTGTCTTGGTATACTGTGACGATATATTAATCCACAAAAAAACATGGGAGGATCAACTTTTTAAACTCTTTTTTATAAATGAACCTAAAAAGATACAATGTGGGAACTAATCAAAATTATATGAAAAATAACAATAAGTGGAAATCTAAATGTAAAAGTCATATTCTAATTTGATAATTGTACTTGTTATGTATGGAAATTAATAAAATAATTTAGATACTTAGTGTGTTAATATACAATTTATGTGTGATACTAAATGAAAATATTAGAAATGGGAATAAAATGACTGTGATTAACTTGAATCAATATCTGAGTCTCTAGATGTGCCTAAACAGAATCATCTAACTCTAAACGGTACCAACTGATACTATGTTCTTCAACTTGATGGTTTCATAGGTGAGTTTTGCCTCTACTATTATTGAACTATTCATATTGGTAAACCATCCTTGTCTAATATTTAGTATCTATTTATGCACATACTTCTATACATCTAACTCTTCCTCTTTGAAACCATAGGTCTACATTTGACCTTAGGTTTTAGTTTGTAAAAGTGGAAATAAGATGGGTGATGCTAACCCCAACCACTCTTTGATGAATGGTTGAGTCCTATATAAATATTTAATAACACAAAAAAGAATTCAAAATACATGTTTATGTGTGCAATAATTCCCATTTAAAGATTTTAACCTAAAATCTAGCCTTCAAAACTTAGAAAATGATAACTTTGGCATCAATTTGAGGTCAAACTTGGTTAGGACCTATTCCTTATGACTGAATATGGAATTGGAAAGAATAGGGTATTTATTTTGAATGTGTAGATGTGTATAATATGCTTGATAGAAATTTTTTAGATAGGAATAGAAATATACCTACTGTGTATTTATATGGGACTATTTTTGTGACATGTGAGACATATGGTCCAACCCATAAAAAGGTTTTGAATTTGAAAAGTGATTGTTTCTTAGAATGGGAAGAGTCTATCACATTTTGACAAGTCCAAAATTTTGGAACATTTTAGGTCTGATGATTCTATACACAAGAAAAGAATACCAATTTAATGATTTAAAGATAGTATATATATTATTTTAATAGGCTAGACATAGACTATGGAATTATTGTAAGTGATTGATAAAAAATCAAGAAGGTTAGACACATGGAAAAAATGTATTGTGAGAGAAGGGAAAATAAGAACCATATGTGTATGCACAAGTCGTGTAAGGTAAAGGTAGGTCAAAATTAACATTGCCAAGTATTTAATATCATGTTTTAGTATTTAAAAATGTTCCTCTTTTATTCTGGTATTGAACAAAAATAAATTTTAGATTAAAAATCTAAAAATATGTACATAAGTGTGTATGACATTATTTGTCTTTAGGAGAAGGCTCCAAAGGTGAAAATTTCATCATGTAACCTACAATAAATATGATGCAATCAATGTTCTTATATGAAATATGAAATATAAAATGAAAATAAAATTTTGAAACTTAAAGAGCAAGGAAATAATACACCTATAAATGGGTGAATCAATTTACCCCATGTCATGCCATTAGAGATGATGCTTCCTTATTGAAGACTTCGATAAATATGCTTCATTGTTGAAGAATTTTGAGAATATGGGTGATCATGCCATAAATTTATGTACTAAGGCAAGGTCATGGGTTGGGAAGATAAATTACCCACCCTTAATTGAAAATGGAGTAATATTAAAGACATTAAACATCATTGAACCTCAATCACACTATACATGTAACTAATATTAAACCCCAAGATGAAATGTGGGACCCACATATTTGGATCTCTTTGAGTAATGCATATGTTATTGATCTTTGCTAAACCTGTTAACATTTTGGCATCATAATCCAAATGTTAATCCCTATCATTCAAAGCTTTTATGACCATTGCCTTAACTTGCTTTTCTATGCCTCATAGGGTCCTTGTTTAAGGAAAAGATGACTAACATAGGCCTTAAAAATCTAGACCATCATATGCAAAGCATGTAGGAATAAGTGGAGCAAGCTGATCATGCATTTATTAATTACACTTGAGGAGTTTTCCAAAGTCAAGGAAATGCATGGGCATGAATTCATTTATCCCAATACCATCCCCTAAAAATTTGGTGCCTTGACGATCCCTCTATCTCAAGTTACAAGCATTTAAAGTTGAACCTATAGAATAAGATGTGCATGGAGATGTCAAACTTAGGCCATGGAACTAACCATTTAGATTCAAATAATCCTAAGAATGAGTGAGCAACTAAAAAATGTCCAAATATCAAAAGTTTAGATCATATCTAATGGTGAGTGGGCAACCTAATGATATTAGTGGGTCCCAAGATCTAATGGTATGCATTCATTTGTACCTTAGAGATAAATGGTGAGTAGTGAGTCAAAAGGTTAGAGTAAGTGAGAAGATGACAAGTGGAAAGATCTTAGGTACTTATTAAAAGATCTAATGACAAGCATTCAATGATAAATGTTAGCGGGCCCAAAAAAATTAATGGTGCATGTGAAATCATGCACAAAGATCTAATGGTGAGCATTGAGTCAACAAGTCAATGAATCTCAAAGCCAAATGAGAAGCTACCAAGTGTCTCAATGGTGTTAGGATGATAGAAGATTAATGAATCACATTGATTCATATAAAAATAGATCTACGATGCATATGAGGTCAAGGAGTCAAAGGATTGATAATAATATCTTGTGGAACAAATAAATAATTGACACTTGGCATAATATGAGAGGGCCCAAATCAAGATTGATGATCAAAATTAAAAGTTGAATGCTAATGGAAAATAAAATTGACTTGGTTTGAATAGGAAGCAAGCTCTATAAGTTTACTCATCACCATTAAAGATCAATAAAATATGATATATCATGAAGATCTATTATTATATTTTGAGAAAGGGGTAGATGTGTGATCTTGGAGAAATGTCTAAATAGTTGACATGGTCATTTCCTTGACATGCAACCACTTAAAGTAGATAGTTATAGCTCTATTAGGTCTATGCGTAAGAAGACTTTATCTTTATAGTAGAAATAAGTTTGAGTTTGGCATTGAGATGGATATCAAAAGAGTCTACATGGAGTTTCCACGCTATTCATCTACTCTTCATATGGATATTTTCATCCACTTTCAGTCATTAAGTACCAGATCATGCATGGGAAATCTAAAATGAAGTTAAACAGTCATCAAGTACCAAATAATTCTTAGTTTAATTTGTAATTAATTTTTTATACATCTTCTATAGACTCCATGTAAACAAGGACATTTGAACACTTCAAACTTTGCTTCAATCTTGAGTAAAGAACTGAGGATGGGCATAGTTTTCATGTAAGAGTTTGCCAACTCAAAAAGGGATCACAACCTTCATTTTGATGCAAAATTTGAAGATCATGCATGAGATTGAATACTTTGAGGATATTTTAAAGCTTGATTTAATATTTTAAAAGGACTTTAGTCTTGAGTTAACTCAAGTAAGACTGATCCTTATCTCCTCTACACCAGGTAGCTAGAGTCTTTCCTTTTGGCTATATATGTAGGCTATTTGAATCCATTTTAAGAATATTCCCTAACGCAATATATAGCGATAGAATTTTTTTTAACTTGCACCATAAAATAAATAAAGAGAGTTGTTTTTAGGTAGGTTTATGGTGGTAGTGTGTATTCTTGATTGTGTATTTGCATATAAGTGTGATGGTTGTCATGTTTTGTAGGTCATTTCTTCACCTACTACTATAATTTCATCCTCAATAGGTTAATTGAAGCTTTAAGAACATAAATTTCACTAAAGATTATTTATATACAGTGTCTTTAGAGACCTTCATGCATATACCTTCAATCTATAAATCTTCTTTCAATCCTTCCTTTGAAACACTAATGTTTAGGACTATTCTATGGAGTTTCTTTTTTTGATCAATATGTGTGCCTTAGTTTCAAATCTTTTAGAGGTTAAATAATTATTTAGATGCATCACCAAAAAGTAAAAGTACATTTCATTTTTAGTTTCTTCCTTTCCCTTTTCATCCTAATAATCAACATTTTAGTAAGTAGTGAATAGTGATATATCAGAGGATCTAGCCTCATCAAAATCTAGAGGTCTGATCTAGATATAGGGATCCCATAGCACTAGATCATTCCCATGTAAGTCTAGGTATGAGTCATAATTGAGAAATCTAACCTCTATTGGGTGCTATATGGATCACTAATAGTTTTGGCATGTTTAGTGGGACCACTTATTCACATAAAGTGAATCATTTTTAGATTTGTATACTTTTATACCACCAAGAGTTGTCACAAGATCCTATATAAAAGGGAAAAAAGATAGATCTCTCTAAGTTATCTTTCCAATCAGGAAAGACAAAAAAAACCTCTCAATCAAATCCTAATCCTACACCTCTTTTTCCCCTATTATTACATAAAATCCTCCTATTCAAGCCATTATTATTTATTTGAACATTTTTGTAAATCCTATACCTCAAATGGATATTCCTAGAAGACAAGCCTTTATGCCATTCAATGTTGGTATTCCTTTAAATCTTACTCAATGGGATGATATTCCAGCTTTTACTCTAAAGGATATTCCTTATTTTATAAGAGAGAATCTAATTATTGTAGATATTGATAACCTTTGTTTAGTACACCATATTACTTAAGAAAATGTAGCAATGAGGTTGTTAGCAACTTCTTTCAAAGGGAAAGGACTTAATGGTATAGAGGATTGGCTCCTACATCAAAAAAAATCTAGGATGAATTTGGAGAGGTCTTGTGTAAGAACTTTGAAGACAAAAGTGATCATATTTCATTGGTAGAGTAGCTTAAAATAATCAAGAGGTTAAATAGTGAATTCATGGTGGATTTCAATTATAGGTTCTAGAAGACTTGGGATAAAATTCCTACAGTGATCAAGCTTACACCCTACTATGCTTTTCTATATTATCTAAAGGCTCTCAATTTAGATGTGGCTAAGATGATTCAATCCATGGGAGGGAACACTCTACCTGAATTTTTTGAAGTAGCAATCAAGGATAAAAATTGCCTTATACAAGTAGGTAAGTGTTTCGAAGGCCACCAATGCCTCTCTTTGTAGAGATCCATCCTCTTACTCTAACTATTGATCCAATTCCAAATTCAACAAAGTTTTATCAAATAAAAGGTGATTAGACTAATAAATTTTTGAAGATAGAGAGTCTTCTCAAGACTCATAAAAATAAGTTGGTTGTAATTGAAAGACAACAACCTCCACCATATAGGCCATTTCAAAATATTAATAAGAATTATCAACATAATAGGCCATCCTATCAATCAAATTAGTAAGGACAAGGGCATAATTATTATTCAAGGCAATATAATCCTAATGATCCAATTAATTCTAGAACTATAGTGCCAGCTTAGTGTAATTCTGCTCAAGAAGGATAATAGAACAATCAATGGGATCAAACAAATAACATGTCAATGGATCTAATTGGTGAGAGTTCACAACATTCTTACATGAAACAAGATAGAATTTCTCCTTCATATGAAAACCATCCACCTTATCAAAATAAGGAAGCCTCTCTAACACATGGAGACATTACTTCATTCACCTAGGTAGAAGTGCCAAATCAACAAGGAGAAGGTAGTGGTAAACCACCTACTAAAACTACATTTGTGAACTTTTAGGAAGGTGAGAATTTTTTTGAGTATATGGCTGAAAATCAAAGTCAAAATATGCCTAATGTTGATAATTTAGTTATAACCAATACTAGATCTAAGAAAAGGGTAATTGGTGAAGGTTTAGGTCCTAATAGGATAGATACTTTTCCTTCTCATCCATCATAAAAGACCACCACTCATGAGTTGCCTCAAAGATATCAAATCAACAAGTTCAAGATCTAAAGGGGTAGAATGTGAAATGGCCTTACATTCCTCAATTCACACAACATTTATGATCCCTTAATACTCCTAAATTGCAGCCAAGAACAACCACTTCTTCACTCAGTATTGTGGATCACATGAAGAAGACTTCAATATCAATTTCAATGTGGGATATATTGATAATCCTAGGGAAAAAGGAGTATTTACAAGAGGAGATTTCAAAGCTCGATATCTCTAATAGACCACCCAAAAAGGAAAGATTAAGTGTTTTTATAACTAGATATAATCCATTTATTGAGCCTCAAGATCCTAAGGTGACTAAGCCTCCTCCAATATATCTTTTAGTTGTCATAGGAGATTATCTTGTCCATAATTATATGATTGATACTGGAGCTATTACTTTTGTCATGCCTAAATCTACAACTAAAAAATTAGGACTCAAGTATAAACCTCATAAAAAAGGAATGTTACAGTTGGATGGTTATCCTACTGAGATTGTGGGCATCCTTAAATACCTTAAGATTGTACTTGTTGCTTGTTCAAATTTTACCATTTCATAAGATATAGTTGTTATTAATTTACCTCCATATTTTGTGTTATGCCTATCTAGATATTTTACTGCTAAAATAGGAGGTTAGCTTTCTTTAGATTGGTCAAACATGGTTTTTAGAACCAGATATGGAGCCAAAGTCACTATGAGATCATAGCCTATTTCTAGATTTCACCTTGAACCATAAATGCCAAATATGTCTAACATGAATTATAGTATTTCAAAAGAAGATGAGGATACTATTGATTAGGAACATTCTATGACACTTTAAGGCATACTAGATCTACTCTTGGATGAGTGGGCTATTGATAACCATGGGCATAGGGTTTGGGACCTCATAGAATATTTCTTAGCATTTGATATCCGCTCCATTCCTAGAAGATCCATTCTTAGCTTATTTCCTATAAAATGAAGTAGAATTTTTCTCAAAGAATCAAAATAAATTACAACACTACTATGAAGATTAGATTATGTAATTGAGATCAAAAAAATTAAGGTTTAGTAACTTTATAAATCATTTTTAATGAATATGATCAACTTATAAAGGATAAGGTAATCATCTCTTCCAAGGAATAACATTATGAGCAAGTTCACATAGTTGAAAGTAAGAAGCTCAAGTGGGTTAAATTGAACACTAATTCTGAGAGAGTAGCTTTCATTTCATTATGTAAGGAATTCATGGATTCTTTTTGTTGGTAATATCATGATTTGAAAGGTTTTGACCCTAGATTAGCACAACATACTATTGAGATTGAACAAGATGCAAAGGTAGTAAGACAAAAATAAAGACCCATTAACCCCAAGGTTGAAATCCTCATGAGAAAGGATCTTACCAAGATGATTGAGTCAAGTATAATATTTACTCGTAAGCACTCAACATGGGTATCAAATATTTTACTAGTGAGAAACAACAATGGAGAGATAAGACTATGTGTGGACTTTAGAGATTTGAAAAAAGTGTCACTGAAAGACCACTATCCTCTTCTTTTCATGGATCAAATCTTGTAGAGAGTATCATGTTCATAAATATTCTCATTATTTTATGGGTACTCATGTTACAACCAAATATTGTTGAAAGAGCAAGATCGATATAGAATATCTTTCACAACCAAATGGGGTACTTATGCCTACACAAAGATGCCTTTTGGGATCTCTAATGTTGGAACCACTTTTAAAAGGGAAATGGATGTTTCCTTTCATTGGATTTTGAGTGAAATTGTCTTAGTTTATCTTGATAACATTATTTTATTTTAAAATATCCTAATGATCATCTAACACACTTAAGGCTTTTTTGATAGATGCAAATAATTTGGAGTTTCATTGAATATAAAGAAGTACATATTTTTAGTTCATGAGGGGAGACTTCTTGGGAATATGGTGTCCAAAGAGGGTATCTTTATTGATCTATGGAGAATATAAGTAATCATTTATCTATCATTTCTAAAACATAATAAATTATTATAAAGCTTCTTAAGCAAGATCAATTTCATCAAAAGATTTATTCCTAGATTTTATAGAACTGGTAAGGCCACTCACTCAAATGTTGAAGAAACATCAAGAATTCACTTGGAGTAAAGATGGTAAGAGAAGTTTTTAATCCATAAAAAAATTAATCAACCAATCTCATAATTTTATTAATCCATATTTTATTAAGTATTTCTTTATGTATGCCTTTTCTACATTTAGTACAATTTTAGCCATGCTTATGTAATAAAATAGTGAAGGTTTGGAACAACCCATTACTTTTTTTAGTCAATCTTTGGAAGAATATGAAAGTAGGTATTATTTTTTTGAAAATAATGTACTTGGTGTTATTAGAGGTTTGGAAAAATTCAGACATTTTTTCAAATAACAAGATTATACTAATGATAGATCATCCTAACATGAAGGATTTCATTCTCAATAGAGATTTAAGTGAAAAGAGAGTTGGATGGGTCACTAAGTGCATGGAATATGATATTTAAGTAAAGGTAACAAATATGGTATAAGGTAAATGATTATGTGAACATCTTTAAAAATATGTGAAATAATAAGAAGATATGGTTTTGCCACTTCAAGATACCCAACAGGGAGCTGAAACTACTTCTCCATCTAGTTGGACACAAGACATTGTTAGATTCCTTCAAATAGGAGAATGAAAAAAGGGATTATATGAATTAAAGATAAGAAATTTTATGCTACAATTAATACCACACATTTTTATTGATGGAGTGATTTTCAAAAAGGACATTGGAGGTATGCTTTTAAGGTGTGTTAAAACTAACCAATTTGACAAGCTTTTTGAGAAATTTCATGATAGTCCTTCTAGAGGAATTTTTTTGGCCAATATCATAGACAAAAAAATCATTATATATAGTTAATTTTGGCCTAATTTATTTAGGGATGCACATACATGGGTTAGGAAGTGTGTAAAGTGTGCAATTTTTGTAGGAAAACAAAGACTAGCTGCTATGCCATTGAGGCCTATTCAAGTTGAACAACATTTCATGTAGTGGGGTTTGGAATTCATTGACATGATACATATTACATATAGTGATAGTAATAAGTATCTATTTAAATCTACATATTATTTCACTAGGTGGGTGGAAGTAATGCCTTTGAAAGAGGCAAATGAGAACTCTGTGCTTGAGTTATATGAAAGTTTAATCACCCATTTTAGAGTACCTTCCACTATAGTATCAGAAAATGATTTAACATTAAATATTGAAAATGTACGTGAATGGGATATTTATCAAGGTATTTATTTTAAATCTTCATCAAATTACTACCTACAAGGTAATGGACTAGCTGAGTCCACTAACAAGAACCTGATTCAGATTATCAAAATAATAATGGAAGATAATCAGAGGTCATGGCCTACAAAATTGAAAAATTATTTATGGGATGATAGGATCACTCCCAATAATTCCATTGGTCATTCACATTATCTCTTAGTTTATGAAATAAAATCAAGGCTTCCTATCTCATTGGAGCTTTCATCTTTAGAGCTTGCACACTAGCTAGAGATTCTAAAAAGTAATGCAATTGAGGTTAGGATGAATGGATTGAGAGAATTAGAGGAGATAATAAATGATGAAATATATACCATGTGGTAAAACCAGAAATAATTAAAGAATAATTTTGACAAAAGAACTTCATCAAAGACATTCTAGCAAGGAGACATAGTACTCAAATGGGATGAAGAGTATGAAAATCTAGGTAAGCAATCCAAATTTGATAGCCTTTGGAGTGGAAATTATATTATAATTAATTTTAAGGAAATAAATGATTTCAAATTATCCATATTAAGTGGAGAGAAAATTCCCATTCCTTTAAATGGGATGTTCCTCAAGTACTACTATTAGGAGAGTCACTCCTTTGTACATAGTCATAGTTTCATTCCTCTAAGTGCACTTGTGCACATGATTTCAATAGTTGTTCTCTTTTAGTATATTATGGTCATTTCCTCTAAGTGCATAGGTGCACATGTTATTTTAATGTCAATTTTTCTATTGTGTTTATGTGTCTACTAGTTTTCCCAATTTTAGTATATAATTTAGGCCTATTTTTACCAAAGTTTCTGCATTCCATTGACCAGTAGGCTGGTAATCCCTTGTAAGTCACAATAAATGTTAAAATTTTGGCCTCACAAGCCAAATGTTAGCCCCTATAATTTGAAGATTTTATGACCATTTCCTTAGCTTGATTTTCTATGCCTCATAGGGTCCTTGTTTAAGGAAAAGATGACTAACACAGGTCTTGAGAAGCCAAACTATCATATACACATCATGCAAGAAAAAGTAGATCAAGATAATCATGTATTTATTAATTATACTTGAGAAGTCTTCCAGAGTTGATGAAATGCATGAGAATAAATTCATTTATCCCAAGACCATCCCCTAAATTTTTTTTGCCTTGATGAACCCTCTATCTTAAGTTACAAACATCCTAGAAAATAAGGTGTGCATAAGGATGCCAAACTTAGGCCATGAGAACTAACTGTTTAGATTCAAATAATCTTGGGAATGAGTGAGTAGCTAAAAAGTATCCAAAATTTATGAGCTTAGATCAAATCTAATAGTGAGTAGGCAACCTAACAATGTTAGTGGGTCCTAAGATCTAATGGTATGTATTCATTCATACCTTAGAGATCAATGATGAGAAATGAGTCAAAAGGTCATCATAAGTGAGATGTTGACAAGTGGTAAGATCTTGGGTACCTGTTAGAAAATCCAATGGTAAGCATCGACTGATAAATGTTAGTGGGCCCAAACAAATTAATGATGCATGTGAAATCATATATAGATATCTAATGATGAACAATGAGTCAACAAGTTAATGAATCTTGAAGCCAAATGAAAAGCTACCAAGTGTCTTGATAGTGTTAGATTGATAGAGGATCAAGGACTCATGTTCATTCATAAAAAAATAGATATATGGTGTGTATAAGGTCAAGGAGTCAAAGAAATAACAATAGGATCTTATGAAACAAATAAAAAATTGACACTTGGCACAATATTAGAGTGCCTGGATCAAGATCGACAATCAGAATTAAAAGTCAAAATCCAATGGAAAATAAAATTGACTTAGGTTGAATAGGAAGCACACTCTATAAGTTTACTCATTTCCATTAAAGCTTGATAAAACATGATTTATTAATAATATCTATGCTTATATTTTGAGAAAGGGGTAGATGTGTGATCTTGGAAAAATGTCTAAATAGTCAACATAGTCATTTCCTCAACATGTAGCCAGTTAAAGTAAACAGTCATAGCTCTATCAGGTCCATGCATAAGAAGACTTTATCTTTATAGTAGAAACAAGTTTGAGTTTGACATTGAGATGGATATCAAAAGAATTTACATGGTGTTTCCCTCTTCATATGGATATTTTCATGGACTTTCAGTCATTAAGTACCAAATCATGCATGGGAAAGATAAAGTGAAGTTAACTAGTCATCAAGTGCCAAATCATACTTAGTTGACTATGTAATTAATTTTTCATGCATATTCCATAGAATCCATGCAAACAAGGACATTTGAACACTTTAAACTGAGCTTCAATCTTGAGTTAACAATTGAGGATGGGTGTAGTTTTCATGCAAGAGTTTTCTAACTCAACAAGGGCTTACAACCTTCCTTTCAATACCAAATTTGAAGATCATGCATGAGATTGAAGACTTTGAGGATATTCAAAGACTTGATTTAATGTTGTAAAAGGACTTTAGTTTTGAGTTAACTCAAGCAAGACTTATCCTTATCTCCTCTATGCCAGTTGGATAGAGTCTTTCCTTTTGGCTATATATCTATGGTCTTTGAAGACATTTAGAGAATAATCCCTGAAGCTATAGATAAAGATATATAAATTGTAACTTGTACCATAAAATAAATAAAGAGAGATATTTGCAGATCAGTTTATGGTGGTAGTGTGTATTCTTGATTGTGTATTTTCATATAAGTGTGATAATTGTCATCTTTTGCAGGTCCTTTCCTCACCTACTACTATAATTTTATCCTCAATAGGTCAATTGAAGAGTTAAGAATAGAAATTTCATCGAATATTATTTATATGTAGTGTCTTTAGAGACCTTCATGTACATACCTTTAATCTGTAAATCTTCTTTCAAGCCTTCCTTTAAAACATAATGTTTAGCCTTCCTTTAAAACACTAATGTTTAAGAGTATTTTATGGAGTTTCTTTTTTTTATACATATATGTGCCTTAGTTCTAAATATTTTAGAGGTTAAATAATTATTTAGGTGCATCACCAAAAGGTAATGTAGGTTTCATTTTCAATTTATTCCTTTGCCTTTTCATCCCAACAATTATTAGTTTAGTAAGTAGTGAACAATGATATAATCAGAGGAGCTAGCCTCATAAAAATCTAGAGTCTAATCTAGATATAGGCATCCCATGACCTTAGATCATTCCCATGTTAGTCCAGGTATGAGTTAGACTTGATCAATCTAACCTTTATTGGGTGCTATATAGATTTATAAAAAAAACCTCAACTTTGTTACCTCATTTAAACATAATAAATCATTATAAATGGACTTATAGATCCAAAGGTGCTCACTTTTAAGTACCATAAATGTCATCAATAGAAAAATGTAATAATGTGTATGTTCATGAACAATGTTTATTCCCCATGATTAGTGCCAACATAATAAATTATACTAGTGTTTATGTGCATGACCAATGTCCATTCCCCATGATTTGATCCAATCTATATGAATATGATATAAATTCTATGTATATATATGTTATCTTATTCCAATCTTAAAAACTTGTAACTCATGTTACTAAAAAATGTGTGTATATGCATGGCATATGCACCAATATATGTTTGAATATTTGAATATATGATAACCTTTGACTATTATTACCTAAAAATGTGTGTATATGCATGACATATGCCCCATAAATTTGTCTTAATATATAAATATCTATCCATATATAATAATCTGAATCAATTTTAATCTCTAAAACTTGTACATCTATCCCAAAATCTTAATTTTATATTCATGTAGGCTTAAATATCTATAAAAATCTCACTAATATTCCCCCATTTTTAGGTGAGGGATTTAGCTTGCAAATTACTCATGTCAAAATAAAAGAGTTAATTGCATCATGTTATATAAAAATTACATGTAGAGAATATATCATCATAGTAATGTATAGATCATCAAATCATAAATGAAACATGTAATGTAAGGCATACACATTTTATGTCAAGATAGATATAACAATTAGGTACATATTGGTAACCATCATTAATATAATCACTGAATAAGACTATGTTGTAAAGGTTCATGATGTGAATCATCACATTATAGACAATAGTATAAGTGTGTGATATGGATAACAACACCATAAACTTAGAAAACTTAGCAAGCTATGTAGACAATACTATATTTATCCACTCATAAGCACACAATTTCATGTCCATGACCCATATAATAAAGAATACACAATAATACTTAATGTCAAAAAATTCCAAAGGTTACACACAATAAATAATCAAATGTTACACACAAAGTCATGGGCTTCATACAATGGAAAATAACATGTCACACACAAGTCCAAGAGCCACACATAATGGACAATAAAATGCCAAATAAATGGTCAAATTTTGCATACAATATACAATAAAATTTCACATACAAGGCCAAGGGATGAATATAATGGATAATAAAATGTTGCACACAAGGCCAAGGGCCACACATAGTAAACAAACAAGTATCTTATTATGAAAGTAAATAACAACAATGAAGAGTATAATAAGTCAAACTAGTATACACTATCAATCTATGTCAATGTCAAAACATAATAAAGTAACATATCCATAAAATTTAGCACTATAAATAATATGAGAAAGAGAAGGACATATGTAAGAAATTAATGTAGGTCAACATGGTAAACAAAAAGGTTATATAAAGATACAACCTATATCAATGTGACCTATAGAATAATATGTCCCCAACATTGGAATGGCCCTTAGGTATAGGAATGCCCTACATATATGCATCCGTATATCATGCGTAACACTTATGTCTTGCATTTCACTCACGTATACCATGAAATGTATGTGTATGAAAAATGATATGTAATCTAATGAACTTGTTTTAAATAACATACATAGATAATATAAATTATTAAACATGTCATGCGTCTTGATTTTTGAATATTTTAATTTATTTATATTTTTGAAATATTTGAAATTTTGACATACACTAATATCGTCAAGTAATTCCAAGTAACAAGTATTTAAAAATAAAATAATGGGAGGTATTTAAATAATCTGTAATAAAGACAATGGCATACTATGCACCAAATTTAAGATCATGGCAATGTGGAGGAAGTGAAGGAAATAAATGTTCCCTAATGTACACATGAATCACAACATCATAGGGAAAAATAGTATGTGTAGATAAGAGTAATCATGCCCAAAATTGTATATGTAAGATCAAGATATTCAATATGCAAGATTGATCAAGTTGTATGCCACAAAATAATGTGCATTAGTATGATTTTATTATTAAGGATGCATCATAATAGGATAGATGTCATAGATATCCAAATTCAAATAATAAATCAAAAGAAAAGGGTCTATTAAAAATAAATCCAAGAGCTAAAAAATGTTTAATGAAGAAAATATGTGCACATGTACATGGAGACATAGAAATAAGTGAATAAAAAATCAATAAAAAATAAAGAGGCTATGTACAATATATTATGTTACTTTTAACCAATGATCCCTTCAATGGGATGCTCCCATGTATATATTGGATTCGTCAATGACCATTTAGGTCTAAATAAATCATCTTGTGAGTTCTATATTGTGGCATATTTTGTATCATGTATCTTAATTTACTTTTTAGAATAAAAAAATATTACATTAACACTAGTTTAAGAGACAAATTCTGCTTTTTTTTATTGCTCTGAAGAATATTCTTCTTGTTAAATAGTGATAGTCACATAATTAAAGTAAAATGTATCATATTCATGGTTCTTTCCAAGTGTGGCACCCATTTTACTTAGCCATGAATTTCCTAATATTTAATTATACTGAACTAAAGTAGGGTCAATGTGAAATATAACATAACATGTTTTGAGACTAAGAGTTATTGAAAACTCAATGGATCAAATGTATTGCTTAGGCTTAATTATCCTTATCTAAATATTAAATGTCATACCTAATATATTGGAGACATTTCATGCTAGATTTATCCATTTCATAAAAGTTTGTATTCTTAACATTAGTGAATTTCATGCTATCTATATAAGGGATACGAATCAAAGGCTCTATATATGAGGGATACTTTATAATTTCTCCTTTGAAACTAGGCTTGTGACATTAGCCTTTTTAGGTAAATATTTATTTTGAGCTTCATTGTTGAGAACTTATTTCTTAAGCACAATTTATCACTTATCTTGCACTTATTTTTGTTATATATATTTTTGTAAAATATATATATTTTTAAAATTTTCTTGTTGTAACTTTTCTAGCTATAAACTTTCTTTTTGTAACTTTTCATTATGTAATCTTTCTTTTTACAATTTATCTTTTTGTAAATTTTCTTGTTCCAATTATTCATTTTCTTGTTCCAATTATTCATTTTTTAACCTTCTTGTTCCAATCATTCCTTTTTGTAACCTTTCTTATTGTAATTTTTTGTTAGAAGATGTATCCATAATTTGAATAGGTTACTCACTTATAGCAGGTGTGATTGAAAATGGCAGTGATTTAATGAATGTATCTAATGTAAGATCATCGCTATCAATACTATTTTTTATTTTGATTTTTAAAGACAAACACTTATCTATATGATGTCCTTGCATTCTATGATAGCTAAAATAGTATTTGGATCTCCTTAGAGGATGATTAGGAGGTAATGTGATCAATTTATTTTGGATCATATTGTTTAGAGTTCACTTGGAGGCTTATTATATATGCAAAATTTTTAAACCATTATCTATAGATGTATTATGTTTCTAAACCATTTTTGGGATGAAATATTTTGAGGTACAAAATTCTAAAATGGGGAGGCAAAAATGCACTTGACACTAGCATACTCAAGATTGTTAACATGTGCAATATTATCCTCAAGTGATGTAACCTTTAGACATATTTATCTTTAGGATTCCTCTATGGAATTTATCATATTAACTATCTAATGTAAAATTACATCAAATTCACAAACCTTAGGCACTTATGATTGAATATGAATACAAAGACCATCAAGAAGATGTGTGGGAGGTGGAGAGGGGTGAGGAGGAACATTATGATGACCTTCACATTGTATTAAATGAGGGTCACCCTACCTTTTGGGATAATGAGAACATGGACCTCCATAATATAGGTATGGTAACTATCAAAACCTCAAGGAGGATAAATGAAGTCATGTTTGGAGGCACTTTTGAAGATAAAAAATTAGTCCTGATATAATAAAATGAGAGAGCAATACTAAATAAATACTTAAGCTTATAGAATAATTAAAATGGCATACACATAGATTAAATAATACACACAATTTCACTTGATAAAAACATTTTTGGGTATAATTCCCAACACATTAACTCCTTTAATATATTAACTCACCTGTTTATAATACAATAATATACTTTCCAATTTTGATTTTCCCATAATTTATGTGTGAGTATATTTAGGCACATCAATAGGTAAAAATCAAAATTATATTAAAATAAAATGGGTAAAAAATCATGAGATATATAAAACATGGGCTAAAAACAACCAGATATATGTCATGAAGGCCCCATTCTAGCTTTATAGATTAGTATAATGTAAATCAAGGAAAACATAAGTAATCTCCCACTTGTTGAATACTTTCCATATCAACTTAGCGTAGCTATGCCTATCCATTTTTAGTGCCAATAAAATTTCTTAGTACGCATAGCCTTCATTAGTGAATTACTAATGTTCTCACCTTTGTCCACCTTCTCCAATAATATCTTCTCTTCCTCCATCATTTTCATTACAAAATGGTATTTCACATTAATTTTCTTTGTTATATAGTGATTATTAGTTTCATTGGTATATAAATTTCACTTTGAGAATAAAAATATATCCTTATATCCTTGTAAACAATCCAAACTATGTAAACTAATTTTTGGAGCCAAACCACTTATTTTTTTGCCTGAGTAGTTGCCATGTACTCAGCCTCTATGGTGGATATAATAATGCTAGCCTAGAATTTGTTCATCCAACTTACAACTCCACCAAACAATTTGAACACATACCCATTGGTATATCTTCGATAATCAAGATCTTTAGACTAGTCTAAATCCACAAAATTATATAAATTCAATGTTTTTCTTTCACTAGGATTACCTAAATAGTATATTTCATAGTCTAACATCCAATACAAATACTTGAAAATTCTCTTCACTGCAATCCAATGATCTCCTCCCATATTTGACATAAATATTTTCACTACTCCCAATGCATGAGAAATGTCAAGTCAGGTATAAGTCATTACATAAATCAAACTACCAACAACACTATCATATGGGACTAGAGACATGTCCTCAATTTCTTATTCTATTTTAGGACATTGTTTAGTAGATAAAATTTGACCAATAGGAAAGGGAGCAATGGCAAGATTATTTTTTTTCATCTTAATCCTTTATAGTATCATCTTAATGTACTTCCTTGGATTTAACCACAAATCCATATTTATCTAATCTCTTTTAATTTCCATGCCCAAAATATATTTTGTGTCATTGAGATCATTTGTATCAAATTAAGATGATAATTGAGACTTAACTTGGTTGATCATTTCCTTATTATTACCGGTTAAAAAAATATCATCCACATAAAATACTATAATAATATTTTCACCTTCTTGTTTAAAATAATCATAGGGAACAAATATTATTTATTCCAAGCCTAAGTCCTAACATATACCTTCCAAATTTATGGTTTCACATTCTTGGTGATTGCTTCAAGCCACCCAAATATTTTTTTGGCACACATTCCAAATCATCATTTCCAATCATATTAAATATTTTTAGCTACGTCATGTAGATTTTCTCCTCAAGATAACCATGTAGAAAAGATATCTTTACATCCATATATTCTATTTTCATATTGAAAACATCATCATAAACTAAAATAAATCTAATTTAGTTTAATTTATAAATAATAAAAAATATTACCAAAATCAATTCCCTCTACCTAAGATAATCCCTTTTCTCCCATGCAAACTTTATACTTATCCATTCTTCCATTTGTATTGTATTTCTAATCAAATACCCATTTTTAACCAATAGGTTTTATTTTAGGAGGTAATTTTACAAAGTTTCAAGTATTATTTTTGTCTAAGGATTCCATTTCTTCCTCCATAGTCTTCTTCAAAAACCTATTTTATTTTGAGGTGAATACCTCCTTTACAAGACAGGTTTTCATCAAAATAATAATAATAATAAAATAAATGTAGAATGGATATTAGGAAGACTATACATATAAAGTGTCCTTCTCAGCGAATTTCATCTTCTCAATATTATAGTTTCTAGTTCTATATCATCTGGTTCTTCCTTCTCAACTTCATCTAATCATTCATCTATAAACTCCCACTTCGGTTCATCTTCTATAGTTGTTATGAATTCAGACATTTCTTCTCCCTCTTCTTCTTCAAACTATATATATTCAAGTTCATCATTTGATCATCCTTATTATTTTATAACCCATTTTACCTCTCTGAAGATAAAATTGAGACTATAAATAATCTTCTTCATTTTAGGGTTTCATAACTTATATCTTTTCACACTAGTAGTGTACCCAATAAATATACACTTTGATAATTTCCTATCCAAATTAATCCTTTTTTACTTTAGAATATTCATATAAATACCACATCCAAAAAATATAAGATGTTTGAGATAGGGGATCTAACTATTCTATGCTTTTTATAGAGTTTTTTCAACTGAGGCTGATGTATTGATTAAATAGAAAGTAGTCATGATTACTTCTGCACAAAAATTTCTTTCTGATTTTACACCATTAAACATGATTCTCACTTTATCCTTCATATCCTATTCATTATTTATTAAATTCCATTTTTATATGTTGTATATGGATTTATCTTTTGCATTTTTATTTCACAATCCTTATATAATTTCTCAAAAGCATTTGAGAATGATTTTACACCATTGTCACTCCTTAAGATCTTAATATTCTACTTTATCTAGTTTTCACAAAGAGCCTTAAACTCCTTTAAATTACTAAAAACCTTAGATTTAGCCTTTATATAATAAACCCAATTTTTTATTGAGTAGTTATATATAAAAAAAACACAATATAGAGATTTACCTTGCTATGGAAACTTAACATGTCAAAACACATCACTATGCACTAAATGCACAATTAATTCTAATCTTATAGCACTATTTGGAAAATTCACTAAAGTTTTTCTTACCAAACACACCATGCTCACAAAAATTAAACTTTAATGGGTAATTAGAAATTATTTCAGCCATACATTTATTTTTTAATGCTTGAAGGCCTTTCTATCCAATGTACCCCATCTTCTAATTTCAAAACATTCTCTTCTATGTAGGAGATGTATGATCCCAATCTAAAATATTTTTCACCTTAGGAACCATAGAGCTATTAAATTCATCACTTATATTTCTTGCCTTAAACTTGAACACCATTTTTATATGGACTTATCTTACTAGTACCATTGCTTTACAAACAATCTTACAATTATATTTAGTAAATACTACCCGCACACCTAAATCTTTCATATTACTTAAATATATTAGGTTTTTAGTCAAAATTAGAATATGCATAACATATGGGAAGGTTTTAACCCTTTCATATTTAAACCTCATCTTGAATCTCCCCTGACCTATGATTTTATAGGTTGTGTTGTCTCCTAATAAGACTTTCCTTTTGACAATATTTTAATATTCATAAAACCAATCCTTGTATGGGATCATATAAAAATATGTATTGGAGTCAATCAAACCACATCATCATATGCATGTGAGTTTGAAGTTTCCAAGAATAAATATCTTGATTCTTCACTAGAGGGATTTGATTCTACAAATTATGAATCATTTGACAAATTACCCTTTTCAACCTTTTTAGGTTTGTAGTATTTTTATATAACACCCTGTTTTTCCATAGTTACAACACTTTATCTTATCTTTTGCTATAGTCTTAGATTTACCTTTAGAATTTTATTGTCCCAAATTTGATTTAGTTATTTCTTAGGAACCACCTCTTTTAATTAAGGTATCTTTTGTTTGATAATTCTTAGTGGGATTTTGCCTCATTTTTTTTATAATAATAAGACTTCAACTATGTCTTCAATTTTGTAATGTTGATTCAATAGTAGTTATTGCCATAACTAAATTATCCCAATAGTTGGGTAAAGAACAAAGTAAAGTAATATAATTTTCTACTTCATCCATTTTAAATTCAATATAAAGCAACTGACTTACCACAATATAAATCATTTAGATATTCAACTATAGAGTCACTATCATTCATACTCAATTAATACTAATTCTTTTGAAGAAAATAATTGTTCATTAGAGAATTTATTTGATATAAAGTTTTCAACTTTTCCCATAGATATTTATAAGTTTTCTCCATTGAGAAATTAAAATAAATGAATTTGACAGACACAATTTGATTGAAATTTTTGCCATCTTATCAATATTTTCACAATCTTATACCTTTATTATTGAAAGTTACACTCATGATATAGTAACCCACTAATCTCTATGCACAAAAATAACTTCCATATTGAGCTTCCACAACTCAAAGTATTGACCTTTGAATTTTTAGATATATATCCTTGTGCTTCCTGTCATTCTATTTTAATCAAAAAATTATCACACTTAGAGCTCCCAATCAAATAATAATTTATCATAGGTTAAATATGTTGTCCCCCAAAAATATCACTCATTTTTGGGACAACATTTGAACTATTTTGGTTCCTCAGACCAAAATAATCTCTACCCTTCTCAAAATTTGTTTTGAGCATTTAAATTCCTCATTTTTCAAGCTTCTCAAAAATCTATGGACTCTGCAAGCTTAAATCTATAGAATCTATAGGCTTAAATCTACAGACTCTACAGGCTTAAATCTATGGACTCTACAAGAAGAAAATCTATAGACTCTGTAGGCCAAGTTCAACGGACTTCACAGGTTGATTTCTACGGACTATGTAGGAAAGAATCAAGCTCTCAACACTTGGGCAATTTCAAAGTTAGTTCAATGACAAGGCTCAACCAAAAGAGTTCATCGGCAAGCTTCTAAGCAAGGATTGAACCATTGAACCGTTGAACCTTGAACCATTTTGGTTCAACGAGTTCAACAGGTTCAAAGGTTTAACATCAACAACAAGAGTTCAAGGTTCAAGGTTCAATAGGTTCAAAGGCTTCTACAAGCAGGTTCAATCAAAAGAATAAGTTTTTGATGCTTGAATCATTGAACCGTTGAACCATTGAACCACTTTAGTTCAAAGGTTCATTGGTTCAACAGGTTCAATGACCAAATGGTTCAACGCATTTGGTTTAAAAAGATCAAAAGGACTTAGCCAAATAAAAAGATTAAACTGATGAGCCATTGAACCACTTTGGTTCAAAGGTTTAATGGGTTCAAGGTTCAACAAGTTCAACGAGGCTTGTTTCAAAGAATCTTGGTTCAAGTGGTCAAAGGGAATGAACCATTGAACCAAAGTTGGTTCAATCATTTGGTTTAATCGATAGGTTCAAGGGGTTGCCCCAAATCCAAAGGATAAAATAGCCCTTGTAGAGGGTAGAAAGGGGGCAAATGGACCAATTCAAAGGCCAAAAGAGCAAAGGGATTTCCTTCAAAAAAGTTCCCCTAACAGAAAGACTAAGGCAAGAAATGAATTCTTTCAGACTTCTGTCTGAAGGAATTCCTTCAGACAAAAAGTTTGAAGAAATTTAGGGAATCTACTGGAGAAAATCTCGAAAGAATTTCTGAAGGCCAAAGACAAAGCAGCCTAAACAATTCTTGTAGACTTTTTGTCTGCAGGAAAAAGTCCACATAAAAAGTCTATGGGAAAGCTCTAAAGGACTCTGAAGACAAAAGGCCACTGAAGGACCCTAAAGGGCAGGTGCCCTTATGGGGGACTCTCAGCTACCAAATTAAAGGACACTTCCCCAAAGTCGAAGGGTCACCTTCCCTTTAGGGGGATGCAAAATAAGAAATCTAAAGGAAGCAAGTAGCAGAAAAGGCCGAATCAAGAGAAAGTTGAAGAAAGTCCAAGGGGTGACATGCTTGAAGATGTCAAAGTCAAGAACGGTGAACTAGCCATTAGAAATTAAAACGTAGTGATGGGTGCATGAACGCCAATTTCAAGGTTTGTAAAATAGTTGTTGATTTTGAAAAGCCTTAAAGAAGAGCCAAAGAACTTAGAGACCCACCAAAAGAAGCCTAAAGGCCATATGAAGACCACTCAAAGGCTAGATACCCTTGTGGGGGGCTCTTCCCAACCCAAAGTGGACTATTTCTCAAGGCCCCAAAGGGCAGGTTCCCTCTGGGAAAGATCAAATGACAAAGCCAAAGGAATTGTCAAGGAAAGTGACATTCCCGTAGACGTCAAAGTTACAACAATGAAATAGCCATTGATCCTTGTAAGTTTAAGCATAAACCCAAATACATTCAAAGGCTTTAAGGCCAAGACTAGTAGGAAGTGACTAAGGAACAAAGCATCAAATTGAATCAAGGACCCAATTCAATTAACCAAAAAAGGTGGAATGATGAGGAAGGATCAAAAACATTTGTACATCAGATATGTTTCTAGAAGTAGATCACTAAGTGGACATCGAAGGATGCAAACATTCAATGGCGTGACCTATTTCTCTGCATTGAGAAAAGTAAATGGGTAAATGCCCTAAATTCTAGCATGTCTTCTTAACAAAATTCAATGCAACATGATGTGTTACTATTCCTGATTCCTTTTTGAAGAGGCTATATAAGGGACTCTCTTTTATTGTTTTACGATCACTCTCTGATTATCAAAAACAAAACTTTGCCAAAATTGAAAGGCATTACTGAGACTTTGAGCTCAGATTGTTGATCATATTTTGTTATTGGAATAAGAAAGTAAGTGACTTTTCAGACTATGTGTTGTGATATCTTTGTTGTTGGGGAAACTATTTTTATGTCTTTTTCCTTAAAATATTTTCTATTCCTTTAATTCAATAAGAAGAATTAGTGAAAGTAGTCAGGAAGGTGTCCTGAAGCCAACTGTGGAGAGATTTTATGCCCCCACAATTGCCTTTAGTGTGTTTTCTTTTTGTTTTTATGTAAAGGACCTTGGGATGACTTTGTGCCCTCATTTTCCTTCATATCTGACTCTTGGGCAATTGAGGTGGAGACTTTGTGCTACATCTCAATTTGCTGGTTACTATGTCCTTGGTTACATTTTGTAATTACTTCCAGGAAGATTCTTGTGGTTTGCTGAATAACACTTCTAAAAAAAGAGGAGTGCTTTCTATCATTATTCCTAAGATTTCTCCTTTGATCCTCATGCATCATCTCTAAAAAAAGAAAGATGGATGGTTTATCCTACCCTTGAGTATTATATATATATATATATATATATATATATATATATATATATATATATATATATATATATATATATATATATATATATAAACATATCTATAGGGAACCTCCCCTTGATGAGAGGAGAGATTAGTCCCCTTTTAATGTGGTGAACCTACACATTTGGATGACCAATCTTCCTACTTTGGCTGATCAGACCTATTTTATTTATTAGTACGCTGATCGACAAAATAATCAACCAACAGTTTTTGGCGACTCCGCTGGGGATATAGTTATGCACAATTTGGAACCTCAAGTTTTAGATTAAAACATCACCTATGTCTTACCCATTATCATTATAACCCTTATCCATTATAAACTCTGGTGATTCTATTTCATGTCTTACCCATTATCCATTTATAGCCTTACCATCTTCTTCCACCTCCATTATTTTATCTAGTCTGTAAAACTAGAGCTGCTAGAAAAGAGTACGCAGTTTAAAGCCTCAAGCTTCAAACTAAAGCAAGGTCAATTCTTTTCCATTTTTGTTTCAAAATATGGTAGATTCAAGGTATACACAAAGCCAAAGTGCTAAAGGTATTATTGACCCTATATTCAAGTTGGTATAACAAAGTAATTTTGATATATTTCCTTCACCATCTCGCCTCCAATGAACCAAGAGCTTTCCTCCTACTAAAGTTAGATCTCCATTGCCAAATGAAGTATCCACTTCTACTATTGATAAAGCTTTGACAATAATTACCCCTTTGAGATTTGTTATTCCTCCTTTTCATAGTCATGTAATGGCAGTTTAAGGCCCTTGGGGTAATTCTTTTGGTCCTCTCAATCTTACTCCACCTCTACATGAGCTTTCACACAGTTCAAGAAAGAATTTCCCCAAATTCTATGGTGATGGAAAAGTTCATCCTAATGAACACATTACAACCTTTAGCATAGCCTTTGGAGTAATTGGAGTAGAATTTGAAGATGTAGCAGTCAGGCTATTCGTAGAAACATTACAAGGTGCTAATGCAGATTGGTTTTATCATCTACAGGCTCGGTCAGTAACTAATTGGAATACCTTCAAAGCTAAGTTTGAATCCAAATTCAAACCTGTAGAAGATGCACATGCCCTTTTGGCTCAACTCACACATATGAAGAAAGATCCTCATGAACCAATGAGGGACTTCATAGCCAAATTTGACAAATTGAGGAATAGAATTCCTGTAATTGCTTGACCTACAGCTGATAATTTCAAATGCTTCTTCATTAATTCTTAGTTACCTAAAGTGAGTTTTCTTTTGAGACGTGCTGGTCAAATAGATCTTGTTGTAGCTCAAATTTTGGCCACTGAGGTAGAAGATGATCTCATCTTAGCAGGGAAGATAAGAAGAGATCCAAACAAAAATAGACCCTCATCATCTTCTAAATATTCATCTACAGGCACCACTGATCCAATGGTGCAAAAGCTGGCAAATGAACTACTAGCCTTGAAAAGACAAATGGCACAAGGTATGTCTTTTACTCCTTCATATAAAGATATGCCAAGGACATTTATAAATCAGTCATATCAAGACAATGCTGCCAAGAATCAAGGGCAACCAGATCATCTTCCTCCTCCACAAGGAAAACTTGCCCTTGAAGCTCCTTCAACCAACTTAGCAGTTGGATATTTAGAAATAGAACATGCTTTCTCTTTCAAACTTGAGTTTGAGCAAGAAAATGATGTTGATCTCTTCACGGAGGATCAAGAAAAATTAGCTGGCAACTCCCACATTGGTTTCTTGAATTACCAGGATGAACCCAAAAGCAAAGAAGAAGCTATTGATGGATCATATGCAGTGTTTACCAGGTCCAAGAACCAATCAATCCAACAAGCTGATAAAAAGAAGATAGAGGAGCAACCTCAACCAGCAATTACAATTTCTAAGAGTGGAACCACTCTACCTTTCCAGTCAAAAGATCTGGTGATCACCTAAAAAGTAAGTACATCAATTTCACCTTCACCTTCTACTTAAATTTCACAAACCAACCCTCCTCCCTGTTGAGGATCAACCAACAATATGATTACACTTGTGAAAGCAATAAATGCGGAATTAAATCAGATAGATAAGTAACTAGAATGATAAATAGCAAAGAACAAGAGATACAAGAAACCACCCTGAAAACTTGTATTAAACTCTTTACAGAAGGAATACAATTGAAGAAACTTCTTTCTTCCACACCTCTCTTAGATGCACAAGATCTCTCTCTAGATCTCTATCCCTCAAGAGCTCTCTCTCTCAAGTACAATCAACTCCAACAACTTGGATTGATACAACTCTGTACTGTTCTTCAACATTCACATACAATGAACTTCAAAAATAAGCTAAGAAGATCTTTCCTACATATAGAATTAGGAAACTTGAGCATGCACTTACAACCAACAGTTAAGCCTCTTGAACAAGGGCTCTAAAAATAATCTTACTAAAAATAGAAACGTGAACTTAAGACTAAGACTTAAACTCATCATGTAAACACTTAGTTTTGTCCTCAGAAATAGCATTCTAGATGCACAGGTAACCGATGCCGGTTCTTGCCTATTTGCCTGTGACCGACGTCGGCCGATCCTCTGCCGACGCCGGTGTCTCTTCAACTGCCCCTGATCGACGTCGGTCACTCCTGATCAACGTCGGTGACTATGTAAACCTAAAACTTTGGTAATGCACTCCTTGGTGAAGCTTTTAGGCTCCACACCTTAACAATCTCCCACTTGGAGATAAATAGCTGCACTAGTACCTGTACAGCAACATCTTCTAGCTCCTCCATCTTCAACTCAATCATGAAGACCAACAGAAGTTGAATGAAAATTCAACTTCTCCTTTGTAATCGGCTTGGTTAACATATCAACAGGATTCTTGTATGTATGGATCTTCTCTAGCTTCAAATAACCATCTTCCAATACCTGCCGTATGAAGTGGTACCTTAGCTGTATGTGCTTGGTTCTTGAATGAAAGGCTGAATTCTTAGCCAAATGGATTGCACTCTGACTGTCACTATACAATTTGTAACCCCTTGTTCCCTTCCAAGCTCTTCCATGAACCGTGTCATCCATATCATCTCTTTGCTAGCTTTTGTGGCTACAATATACTCTGCTTCTATAGTTGACAAGGCAACAACCTTCTGTAACTTTGATATCCAGCTAACCGCCGTTCCACCAATAGTGAAAACATATCTTGTGGTGCTCCTCCTGCCATCCAAATCACCTGCCATATATGAATCTACATAACCATGTAGAGAAGTATCTGAACCTCCATAGCACAGGTGCCTACTGCTGGTTCCTCTCAGATATCTAAGGATCCAGTGAACTGCTTTCTAGTGTTCCTTCCCTGGATTGGCCATATACTTGCTTACAACTCCCACTGCTTGGGCAATATCTGGTCTAGCACACACCATTGCATACATTAAATTCCCTACTGTGGAAGAATATGGAACTTTACTCATGTACTCTACCTCATCATGTGAATTAGGACATTGTTCTTTACTCAACTTAAAATGTCCAGCCAAAGGTGTGCTTACCAGTTTAGCATCCTGCATATTGAACCATTTCAACACCTCGTCCACATAATCCTCTTGAGACAAAATCAACCTATGATTTTTCCTGTCTCTCTTAATGCTCATGCCAAGGATTTTATTAGCTGCTCCCAAATCCTTCATGGCAAACATTTGAGCTAATTTCACCTTAAGCTCAGAGATATCCTGCATGTGTGATCCTGCAACCAGTATATCATCTACATACAAAAATAGAATAATATATCTACCATTATCCAATCTCTTAAAATACACACAATGGTCAGATTGACACCTACTATAGCCATGCTCAGTCATAAACCTATCAAATTTCAAATACCACTATCTAGTAGCTTGCTTGAGGCCATACAAGCTTTTATTCAATCTGCACACTAACTTTTCCTTACCCTTGACTTCAAATCCTTTCAGTTGTTCCATGTATATTTCCTCATCCAAATCTCCATGAAGAAATGCTGTCTTAACATCTAGCTGCTCAAGATGCAAATCCTCAATAGCAACCAAAGACAATACAACTTGTATAGAAGTCATTTTAACAACATGAGAAAAAATCTCACCAAAATCAATACCTGGATTTTGTGCAAATCCTTTCACTACCAACCTGGCCTTATATCTCATCTGTCCATTCTCACCTTCCTTCAACCTATAGGTCCATCTGTTCTTCAATGTCCTCTTACCAGCTGGTAACTCAACCAAATCCCATGTTTGGTTCTCTCTCAAGGACTCCATCTCCTCAACCATGCCACGCTCCCACTGACTCTTGGACTCCACCTATAATGCTTCTTCAAAACTCTTTGGTTCTCCACCATCAGTTAGCAATAAATAGTATAATGAAGGAGAATATCTAATTAGAGGCTTACTTACCCTTTTTGACCTCTTGATGGGCATCTGAGACTCGTTCACAACACACTGTCCACCCAAATTCTCTGACAGTGACTGACCTCGGCCACCTCCAGACCTGTTACTGGCCGACGCCGGTTCTCCCTGACCGACGTCAGTGCCTGTCCTACCGACGTCAATCTCTATATGATCGACATCGATTTTTGTACTATCGACGTCGGTTCCTATCCTGCCGACGTCGGTCTCTGTGTTTTTCTGCAAGTGATTATTTCTTTTTCCCGCAAGCTCATTTTGGACCGTCACCTCGTCCAATTCTCCATTGCTCTGCCCAGATTGATTCAGCTTCTTTAGCTGATCACTATACATCACTTTTTCATTGAAAACAACATCACGGCTCCTAATTACCTTGTTAGTTCCTAGATTCCAAAATTTGAAACCAAAATCATCTGAGCCATAGCCAATAAACGTGCACCTCATAGACTTAGCATCCAGCTTCTTTCTATTTTCCTTATCTACGTGCACAAAGGCTTCACAACCAAAAAATTTGAGATATGAGAGATCTACCTTTTTACCTGTCCATGCCTCTTTTGGGATTCCACCATCCAGAGCTGTAAAGGGTCCTCTGTTAATTAGGTACACTGCAGTGTCAACAGCTTTTGCCCAAAACTCTAAGGGCAACCCAGCATGCAATCTAATACACCTTGCATGCTCCATTATTGTTATGTTCATCCTTTCAGCAATTCCATTCTACTGAGGTGTCCTTGGAACCATCCTTTGCCTGTAGATTCCATGCATATAACAATACCAGTTGAACTTAAAGCTGCAGAACTCACCACCATTGTCAGATCTCAGGCACTTCAATCTTCTGCCTGTTTCATTCTCAACCATATCTTTCTAAATCTTAAAAGTCTCAAATACATCAGATTTCTTCTTAATACAATAGATCCATACCTTTCTTGTAGCATCATCTATGAACGTAACATAGTATTGTGATCCTCTAATAGAAGCTACCTGAGCCGGTCCCCACACATCTGTGTGAACAAGCTGCAACTTATGCCTCTTCTTTGTAGACCCAGTCTTGAGAAAACTAACCCTTTTCTATTTTCCAAATACACAGTGCTCACAAAATTCTAGATCCATGCTTTTCAAATCTGAAAGCTTACCTTTAGACTTAAGAATTGACATCCCCTTCTCACTCATGTGGCCAAGCCTTGAGTGCCACAATTTAGCATCCACATCTGAAGTAGATAATACAGAAGGAGAAATATTAGTAACACAATTACATAAATAGAGAGTACCTACTCTCTTACCTCTGGCCATAACAAGTGCACCCTTGGTCACCTTCCAAGATTATGCTATGAGAGTTACTATACAACCCTCATCCCCTAACTTTCTTGTAGAAATCAAATTTCTCTTCAAGCTAGGAACATGCAGCACATCTCTCAACACCCATGTGTTGCCATTCTGCATCTTCAGCTGCACTTTACCTTTGCCAATAATCTTATAAGGCTCATCATCCCCTAGATACATTATTCTAAAATATCCATGGATATAGTCACTGAAATATTCTCTATTAGGGGTAGCATGAAAAGATGCACTAGAATATAAAACCCAAGATTCTATATTATTATGCAAAGATAATATTAAAGCATCTTGTGCAATACCTGCAACCTTTGCCTCTTCCTTTCCTTCGTGTTGATTGTCCTCCTTAGGCTTTGACCAACAATCTCTGCTTATGTGCCCCATCTTTCCACAATTCTAGCATTGTGGCCTCCTGCCATTTCTGGATTTGGATCTACCTCTCACCTTAGACTTAGATCTTGATCTCCTCTTGCTCTTCTCTTTTTGCCTTCCCCTGCTCTCAAGATTTAAAGCATTCCCTGATGTTTCCTCTGTGCTTTTCCTACGAATTTCCTCATTCAAGATAACACTAACAACATCCTCTACTTTTAAAATATTCGAAGCAGATGCAGTATTAGAAACTACCATTACCAAGCCATGCCAGCTTTTAGGCAAAGAACATAATATTAAAAGAGATTTTATTTCATCATCAAACACAATATTGACTAAACTTAATTGATTAACAATTCCATGGAAATCATTCAGGTGATTAGATACAGATCCACCTTCTTGCATATGCAAATTAAATAACCGCTTCATAAGATATACCTTATTAGAAGCTGAGGGTTTTTCATACAAATTTGCTAACGTAGTCATCAACTCTACCATTGTTTTTGCCTATGATAAATTAGATATCACAGTAGATGCTAGACTCAGTCTTATAGACCCCAGAGCCTTTCTATCAAGAACTTCCCATTCTTCATCATCCATGTCTTTGGGCTTCTTTGTAATCCCACCTAACGGTAAGTATAGATCTTTTTGATACAGATAGTCCTCTATCTACATTCTCCAATATTGGTAGTTCTTGCCATTAAACTTCTCCATTCTCAATTTACTTTCTTCTGCCATTGCTTCTCCCACTCAAATAGAAATCCCTGCAAAAACCCCTGTGAGCAACCTATAATCAATACACACTACACAGATCTGAACCACTTGTTAGTGAACCTGAGCTCTGATACCACTTGTTGGGGATCAACCAACAATATGATTACACTTGTGAAAGCAATAAACACAAAATTAAATTAGATAGATAAGTAACTAGAATGATAAATAGCAAAGAACAAGAGATACAAGAAACCACCCTAAAAACTTGTATTAAACTCTTTACAGAAGGAATACAATTGAAGAAACTTCTTTCTTCCACACCTCTCTCAGATGCACAAGATCTCTCTCTAGATCTCTATCCCTCAAGAGCTCTCTCTCTCAAGTATAATCAACTCCAACAACTTGGATTGATACAACTCTGTACTATTCTTCAACATTCACATACAATGAACTTCAACAATAAGCTAAGAAGATCTTTCCTACATATAGAATTAGGAAACTTGAGCATGCACTTACAACCAATAGTTAAGCCTCTTGAACAAGGGCTCTAAAAACAATCTTACTAAAAATAGAAACGTGAACTTAAGACTAAGACTTAAACTCATCATGCAAACACTCAGTTCTGTCCTTGGAAATAGCATTCTGGACGCACAGATAACCGACGCCGATTCCTACCTGCTTGCCTGTGACCAACGTCGGCTGATCCTCTACCGACGTCGGCGTCTCTTCAACTGCCCCTGACCGACGTCGATCGCTCCTGACCGACGCTGGTGACTGTGTAAACCTACAACTTTGGTAATGCGCTCCTTGGTGAAGCTTTTAGGCTCCACACCTTAACACTCCCATCCCTCCTAAAACCCAAAATGTTGAAATGCTTTCCTTTTTTTTAGTCTAATTCAGCCATTTGACATAACTGATCATGTCAAGAAGACCAAAATTTAAATGTCTAAATTTGAATATTTATAGTCTAATCCTGATCAATTAGATAAGTTGGTCCAATGTGTTAAGAACCAAACCATCCCTGCAAGACAAGAGGTTAAGAAAATAATTCCTGATTCCCTAAAGAACATGCCCATTCCAAATAATCTTGTCATTACTCCTCTAATTGCCCTTGGGAAAATATAACCTTTCTATGTTTCCTTATTGATAAATGGTTATCAACTCAACAATTACATCATTGATTCTAGGGCATCTGACAATGTCATGCTTACTAAAGTAGCTGAGTCTCTAGGTCTCACATTGACCAAGACATTTGGGAGATGTTTCTCTATGGAAAACAAGCAAGTACCATTGTTGGGGCAAATCAAAGATGCTTAATTTGCATTTGCAACCTTTCCAGACAAGAGAATCAAGATGACTATCTTGGTGGCTAACGTCCCATCATCTTATGGCATTTTGCTTGGATGAAATTTTTTCAAGGACATGAGAGGAGAATTAAGCATGGACCTGACTAAGGCAAGAATCCCTGTCAAAGGCATAATGAATAGATTGCTCCCTAAAAAGGGGGCAAAATACGTGGTCACCCAAACATCAGCCCCTATAACACAAATTCTATTTGAGTCTTTAGTTAGGGGTAATTATTTCTTGACCATAAAGGATGTTCATGTTTCTACAGATGAAAGTCCTATAGCTGACAATCTAGGATTTGATCCAAATAAGGCATCAAAAGAATTGGTAGGGCATAGTACAAATCAAGAAGGATCTTCCATCTCCAATGAAGATAAATTTGATAGAAGATCAGCTTCTGATGATGCTTGGATCCTGGAATCTGATGGCAGCAATTTTTCCACTAATGTTGGAGCTAGGACTGTGTTGATATCTCCTCAACAATATTTTTTCCACTAATGCTGGAGTTGGGACTATGTTGATATCTCCTTAAGGAGATATTTTTCCTTCATGTAAGTTGTAGTTCAGCAACACCAACAACATAGTTGGATGTGAATCTTTGTTACTTAGATTGAAGACTGCTCAAGATGAAGATATCAAACTCCTTCACACCAAAGGAGATGTTGAACCGATGGTTTATCAAGAGTTTGATGCTAACAATCAAAGCATGTGCTAGACTAGACCAAGAAAACAACAAACTATGGTGGTGGACCATACTACTGTACTCCAAAGTTAGTAAAAGGAACTCTTCACCAAGAGAGCAAGGAGTTATGGTTTTCAGTTTGAAGACCACGTCCTGCCATGGGGTAAGAAGAAGAAAGAGCCAAGAGGAAGACACAAAAAATTGGTTTCTTGGTGGAGATTTCCATTTGCCCATTACCGTTCTGGGGACAAAATGCCTTCTTGTTGGTTTATCAAGATAGAGCACTATTTTCACTGCCTCTCAAGAAGCAGCATCTGAAACACTTCAACTCTTGAAGTATCATTGCATCTGTAAATATGTATATTTGTATAGTTTTTATTTCTATTTTGTTTTGTTTGTTTCCATTTTTAATGCTTTCCATTTCTGGGTAACATGACTCCATAGCCCAATGGTTCACATGAAGACACTGGAGATTTTGGATTCTACTCCCTTTAATTCTTTTTTAGAATTGATAGAAGTTCCCCAATTGGAGCGAGCTATTGTCCCCCAATAATATCACTCATTTTTGGGACAACATTTGAACTATTTTGGTTCCTCAGACCAAAATAATCTCTGCCCTTCTCAAAATTTGTTTTGAGCATTCAAATTCCTCATTTTTCAAGCTTCTCAAAAATATATGGACTCTACAGGCTTAAATCTACGGACTCTGCAGGAAGAAAATCTACAGACTCTGCAAGCCAAGTTCAACAGACTTCATAGGTTGATTTCTACTGACTCTGCAGGAAAGAAGCAAGCTCTCAACACTTGGGCAATTTCAAAGTTGGTTCAATGACAAGGCTCAATCAAAAGAGTTCATCAGCAAGCTTCTAAGCAAGGATTGAACCATTGAACCGTTGAACCTTGAACCATTTTGGTTCAATGGGTTCAATAGGTTCAAAGGCTTCTACAAGCAGGTTCAATCAAAAGAACAAGTTTCTAACACTTGAATCATTAAATCGTCAAACCATTGAACCACTTTGGTTTAAAGGTTCACTAGTTCAATAGGTTCAATGACCAAATGGTTCAACACGTTTGGTTCAAAAAGATCAAAAATACTTAGCCAAATAAAAAGATTAAACTGATGAACCATTAAACCACTTTGGTTCAAAGGTTCAATGGGTTCAAGGTTCAATGAGTTTAATGAGGCTTGTTTCAAAGAATCTTGGTTCAAGCAGTCAAAGGGAATGAACCATTAAACCATTGAACCAAAGTTGGTTCAATCAGTAGGTTCAAGGAGTTGTCCCAAAGCCAAAGGATCAAACAACCCTTGCAGAGGGCAGAAAGGGGGAAAATGGACCAATTCAAAGGCCAAAAGAGTAAAGGGATTTCCTTCAGAAAAGTTCCCTGGATGGAAAGACTAAGGCAAGAAATGAATTCTTTCAGACTTTTATCTAAAGGAATTCCTTTGGATAAAAAGTTTGAAGAAATTTGGGGAAGCTGCAGGAGAAAAGCCCAAAAGAATTTCTGAAGGCTAAAGACAAAGTAGCCAAAACAATTCTTGTAGACTTTTTCTCTACAGGGAAATGTCCACAGAAAAAGTCCATGGGAAAGCTCTAAAGGATTCCAAAGACAAAAGGCCGTTGAAGGACCCCAAAGGGTAGGTGCTTTTATGGGGGACTCTTAGCTTCCAAATTAAAGGACACTTCCCCAAATCCAAAGGGTCACCTTCCCTTCAAGAGGATACAAAATAAGAAATCCAAAGGAAGCAAGTAGTAGAAAAGGCTAAATCAAGAGAAAGCCGAAGAAAGTCCAAGCAGTGATGCGCTTGAAGATGTCAAAGTCAAGAACGGTGAACTAGCCATTGGAAATTCAAACGTAGTGACGGGTGTGTGAACATTAATTTCAAGGTTTATAAAATAGTTGTTGATTTTGAAAAGCCTTAAAGAAGAGCCAAAGAACTTAGTGACCCATCAAAAGAAGCCCGAAGGCCATCTGAAGACCACTCAAAGTGCAAATACCCTTTTGGGGGGCTCTTCTTGACCCAAAGTAGACCGTTTCTCAAGGCCCCGAAGGGTAGGTTCCCTCTGAGAAAGATCAAATGACAAAGCCAAAATAATTTCCAAGGAAAGTGATGTTCTCACAGATGTCAAAGTCACAACAATGAAATAGCCGTTGATCTTTTTAGGTTTAAGCATGGACCCAAATGCATTCAAAGGCTTGAAGGCTAAGACCAGTAGGAAGCAACTAAGGAACAGAGCATCAAATTGAATTAAGGACCTAATTCAATTAACTAGAAAAGGAGGAATGATGAGGAAGGATCAAAAACATTTTTGCATTGGATATGTTTCTAGAAGCAAATCACCAGGTGGACATCGAAGGATGCAAACATTCAATGGCATGACCCATTTCTCTACATTGAGAAAAGTAAATGGGTAAATACCCCTAAATTCTAGCATGTCTTCTTAACAAAATTCAATGCAACGTGATGTGTTACTATTCCTGAGTCCTTCTTGAAGAGGCTATATAAGGGACTCTCTTTTATCATTTTATGATCACTCTCTGATTATCAAAAACAAAACTCTGCCAAAATTGAAAGGCATTACTGAGACTTTGAGCTCAGATTGTTGATCATATTTTGTTATTGGAATAAGAAAGCAAGTGACTTTTCAGACTTTGTGTTGTGATATCTTTGTTGTTGGGGAAACTGTTCTTATGTATTTTTCCTTAATATATTTTCTATTCCTTTAATTCAATAAGCAGAATTAGTGAAAGTAGTCAAGAAGGTGTCCTGAAGCCAACTGTGGAGAGACTTTGTGACCTCACAATTGCCTTTAGTGTGTTTTCTTTTTATTTATGTGTAAAGGACCTTGGGATGACTTTGTGCCCTCATTATCCTTCGTATCTCACTCTTGGGCAATTAAGGTGGAGACTTTGTGCTACATCTCAATTTGCTGGTTACTAGGAAGATTCTTGTGGTTTGTTGAATAGTACTTCTAAAAAAAGAGGAGTGCTTTTTGTTATTATCCCTAAGATTTCTCCTTTGATCTACATGCATCATCTTTGAAAAAAGAGAGATGGATGGTTTATCCTACCCTTTAGTATTATTTTCTGTTTATATATATATATATATATATATATATATGGAACCTCCCCTTGATGAGAGGAGAGATTATTCCCCTTTTGATGTGGTGAACCTACACATTTGGATGACCAATTTTCCTACTTTGGCTGATCACACCTTTTTTATTTTTTAGTACACTGATTGACAAAATAATCAACCAACAAAATAAACCTTAACTCTTCACACAAAGCTAATACATGGTTTTGATACCATATGAAGAGGAAAAATTAGCCCTGATTAAATAAAAGGAGATAATAAATACTTATATAATCTTTAAGCTAAAAAAATAAAAATGACATACACATAAGATTACACAGTACACATCACTTCACCTGGGAAAACCCTTTCATGTAAAAACACCCAATAGAATAACTCCTTTATTATATTAAATCAAGAATTTGCAATATAATAATGTACTTTTCAAATCTTCTTTTCCCTTACTATATGTGCAAGTATATACAATCACATCAATAAGTAACTATTAAAATAGAATTACAATCCAATGGTACCAAAATAATGGGATATATAAAATATGGGCCCAATATACGCACCCAAATACATGATAATATAGTCCCAATAATTTAAGAATTTATCATCATTAATTTTAGCCTTAATTTTTATTAATGTTAATTACTTTTGACTCAAGCTACAATCAATTTGGGACACAATGGCACCCTAGATCCCCAAGTGATTAACCACCAATGGATATAAATGACCTTGAGAATACCACCAAAAATCACAACCAATCTCAAGAATATTACCAATGACCATAACTAGCCTCACATGCCTTAGTGAGATTTGAACTTGTGTGGGACTTGAAATAGCCAAGCCACTTTACCAACTCACTCACATCTCATCAGCAATATTAGCCTTAATTTTATTATACATGAATTTGATCCATTTCATTACATGGTTATGAAATATATTACATAGTTTAGGCCAAAAACAAGTATTTATAATAATCATTACTTGAATTATAAAATATATATTATGGATATCCATTATAGACATCATGTATTTCCACAATAAAAATTTGACCACCCAAGTAAAAATGTGAGACATTTTTAGCAACAAAATGAGATTTTTGATAAAAAGAGTAGATAAATGAAACCTAAAAACTATGTTGAAAATAGATGCACTAAATTAAACCTACTAAAAATATTAAAATGCCAATTAAAAAAAAAACATTTATAAATTGGTGAACACAAATATGTTTTTTATCTAACCAATACTTCTAACAAATACCTTGGAACATTTTGATAATACATTAATTTTTAATTATATAAAATCTAAATAAGGAAACACCCTAATATAAGAAAACCTCATAATAAGAATAAGCTTGAAACCTTAGGGTTAAAAAGAAAAGTTTCATATTTTATTTGTATGATAAGGGGAACTTAGAAATAATATTTAAAAATCAAACCCTAATGTATAAATCTGAAACCCTAGAAAGAAGGAAATAAATCTTAAGGAAACATAGGGTTTGTGGTGTTATGTATATAAATAGTTCACCAATATGTTTTAACTTATTTATATTAATTAAAATAATAAGATAAAAATAAGGAGTTAATTTAAATTATATGAAATATAATAAGAAACACAAATTTGAATGTAAAAGGCAAAATTTGATTTGGTAATTACACTTGATATTTATGGAAATTAATAATAATATTTACATACATAGAATTTTAATAAATGTGCTGGTCTGAGATTGAATGCAAATATCATAAAGGGCATAAAACTAGACTATGAGTTGATTAAATCAAGATCTGAGTCTCTAGATGCACCTTGAAAAAATCATCCAATTCTAGATGGTACCAAATGAATCTATGCTTTATAAGCTTAAGGTTTCCTCTTTATGAGTTTTTATTATCTATTTTATATACCATAATGCCTACTTATAAACCATCAGTGTGTGTGATATTCAATAGCTATCTATGCATGTAATTCTATAATTTTGTCTCCTTATTTTTGATACCCTAGGTCCATTTTTGACACTAGGTTTTTGATGTAGGAACATCTAAGGTATATGAGAAATATTGAATCTTCTAAAAATAGGTAGATAGTTTTCAATTTTAAATAATAAGTCTTAGGGATATCCTCAATTAACAGAGGTCATAGGTTCACAAGGGAACACATGGTGATGAATATTCTAATCACAACCCAAGTTTTAATGTTTAGGAGGAGTCATTTCAAATTCTCTAAGTTAAAAATGGATACTTTGATGTTTTAAAGTTTGTGGAGGTCACATGTTATATTACTATGTTCACGGTGGCCTCAAGACTCCAAGTTTATTTAAGACCCTTATAGAAATATTCATATATCAGGGGATACACTTTAATGTTTCTAATATACCTAAGTCTTGGAAGTGGATATGATAGAAATACTTAATTAAAATGAATAATCACACATTATATCAAACATAATGGCCTATAATCTTGGATTTGATATTCTAATGGATCTATGTAGTTTTTTAGATTTGTACATGGAGTTCATGAGTGATGGTTTAGTTGACATCGAATTTATTTTCATGTTCATGGACCATTTAGATTCATAGATTCCATAAGATGATAGGTTGATGGGAGGTGATTACTATAAAGTTTACTTGAGTTTTCATGAGGTTCATGGTCTCGATATTCCCCCATAGAGCAGTCAAGTGGTCACATAAGTTCAAAATCCTAGGATTGTGACACATGTCATAGTCACAAGGTAGTAAAATTAAATGGTAGGGCCATAGCTTTGGGTAGAGGCATTGAAAATTATGAGTGATAATAAATATTTCCATGGGTCCATTAAGGATCAAGAATCACTAGGAAAATTTGAATCTCATTAAGCAAAGGAGATGAGATCATGCGATGTGGTTCAATCACATGTGATCATTATTCATAGTTGGGTCATTCTTCACTATTCATTAATTGATAAAGGAAGGTGATACAAATATATTTGAAAGGACATAATTTTCACATAAGAGAACCAAATTGGGAATGCAAGATATTATTAGAAATTTCTTGAATTGAAACTTATGTCAACGGTTACCATATAGTAAATAATGCACCCATAATGTAGTTATTACCAAAATATATTCTTAAAAACATGGGAAGTCAAGAGGAAAATTTATAATGCATTAAATTAAGAAAAGGTATTTTTATAGGTAATATAAAAAGAACACATATTAAAATTAGAATATACAAGAGAATCAACTAGATGGGAGTTGATTAGAGGGCAGATAATAAGAAGAGTAGGAAATAACAATAAAGGATATTTGACATTGAGAAACAAAGAGATTCAATAGAGAATAAAGTGGAAAAAAATTAGAGAGGGGCCATATAAATACTAGAAAAAGGTCTCAAAGAGGGATAATGTTGCAGACTCTACAATAGGAAGATAATGTGATTGTTAAATCTTGAAGAGGTTTAGAGATGGAATTAGAGAGTGATAGAGTAGGTGTAGAGAGTCAGTGTGAATTTAGATTCCATAAAGGCTTGTTTTAATTTAATAAATAAAGAATAATGTTACTTTTACAATGTGTGACTCTTTATACATGGTCAAGGACATCCCTTTATTGGGAACTCTTACCATAAGTTAAACCAAGTGGTATTAGAGCTGGGGTTTGAATCACACTGAGAATTATTTTACACATTTTGTGGGTAGAAAAAAATATAAGATTTTTTCCAATATATAATAGGTTTAAGGTATAATGATTAAAAATATATAGATCAATAACATGAGTTTTGTTGTAAGTGTGAGAAAGTCCTCCAAGTGAAGAAGAGACATGCGATAAACTATGGGACTATTTTTTGAGCCAACTACAAGTTGTGAAAAATAAGCTTATATTTTTTAAAGGTAACATGAAGTCATTTTATGGGAGAAATTTTTAAGAAAGAGATATATAATCTTGTTCTAATCTAGTTCAAGTTTTGAAAAATAATCTTTCTTATGTTAGAAAAAGTTGTGAAAAATAAACTTTCATGTCAAAGAGGATAAGCTTGTTGCAGGTGAGTGATAAGTCTTGAAAACATGAAGAAAGGTGTGAAAGAGAGGCTCATGTATAAGTCTAACATGTGTTATGAAACATAATCCTACTTGAATCAAACATAAGTTTTGAAAGAGAAGCTTATTTGTGAAGATGAAATGACACATAAATAAATAAGAACATGAAGAATGAAAGACCTAACAAAGATGTGGGAAGAATTCAAATAAAAATTGGAAATGATGTAAATTATCCAAAGTATAAAATATTCTATAGTTATGAGTAAATAAGATGAATAAGATATTATAACAGGGTTTTTATACCTACAAGAAATGTTAGATGCTACAGAAAGAGACCAATAAAGTGATGGAAAAGATCCTAGTAGAAGAAAGAGACTAGTCGAGGTCAGGGTGTAAGAAAGAGGTAAGTCCACTTGAAATTTTGATTTTCTATGGTAAAGAGATCCAAAATATGCTTGTGAACTATATTTTTAATTTGGAAATTTTATTTTAAGAGGAGAATATTGTAGATCCACGAGTGTAAATATTTTATGCAATAAGCTATGTGGACATGTAGTTGTGTATTTGAGAGATATCCAATAGAGGATAAAAGATAAAGGAAATAAGAATGTGATTAATTAGGAATATATTGTTTTAAAATTTATGGACCATGTCGTAAACGAAAAATTTCATAAAGAATGGTGGAATAATCTCCAAGCATTGTGACTTGAGAGAGACAGATGAAGAATATTACTTTGAAAAGTAATTGGAAAGTGAGATATAAAAGTAAGAATATCAAGTCTATTTTTAAGAACACCTAAGATAAATAAGTATGTGACCATCCCATAGAAGAATAAATATTCATGAAATAAGAAATAAAGGTGATAGTTTTTTTTCCAAAAGAAGCATACCCATTATTTGATGGTGGGAAAGAATTTATGGAATCTCTTAAGTGAGAAGAGGTTGAATTTTCATTTAAGGATAAATGTAATGCATTTTTTTCCATTTTTAAGGGAAAAATGACTGATGAAATAAAATAGGATTTTCAGGTTTCCATGGAGGGAACAATAGTGGTGGTTGAAATGTAAATGAATTCACATGAGAAGTGTCTAGATGGATAAGATGCATATGAAGAATAATTAAATCAGGTAAATAATGATGTGAAAACAAGCATGAATATTTTTGAGGATATTCCTTTGGGATTCCATCATATGAATTAATATTATGAGGAAAAGGTGAATAACCTATAATAATTGGATAACATATTATTTAAGCATGAAAATGAGTTGAAAGGAATGTTTATGAGAACTATTAATTCTCTTGATATGTGGGATTGCTATGTAGGTCTAACAATGAAGGAGATAGCAAAAAAAAGATAAATTGTGTTTTAGTATAGCACATTCATATGTATAATAGACAAAAATAATAAGTGAACATAAGAATTTATAGTGAACATTTTGATGTGGGAAAGAAGACTCTCACAAGAGAATGGGAAGGGAGTGGAAAGGTAGAAATTTTCATGCATGTGACATAGAAAAAAGGAAGAAAATAAGTAAAATCATAATCAACCTAGTGTTAATGCAAAAAAAGTGAAAGATTAAAGTAAAAAAGAAAGAGAAAAAGTGAATGAGGATCTTCCACAAGAACAACTAAGCACTATTATGAGAAGTAAGTATAATTTTGAATACTTTAAGGAGCCTAAGCTTAGTGGAAATCAATTTTATAGTGTGAAGATGGAGGAACCACCTTTTGGGACCACAAGGCTTTATGTTTCTAATCTAATTTGTGATTATAGTCTGTATACAGTTCTAGAGATGAAAATAATGGAGACATTCAAAGAAGTTTTTTAAGGTGAAAAGGTGAAGCAAGAAATGAAAAACTGTGCATTCAAATAAGAAAGTGAAGAAGATCAATTGATCTATGCATCAAATAGAGTATGTGAAGAACCCACAATAAAAATAGTAACATTAGAATGAAAATAAAATGAAGAGATAATATCCATGAGAAAAGAGGAGCCTCAAATAGATAAAAGTGACACGAATAAGAATCCAACAATAAGTTAGATAGTGAATGAACAAATCCAATAAGGCTTTAGGAGGAGGTGGTTAGAGGACATAAGTAGGTATCAACCCATAAATGATAATAAGATTCAAGAAAGAGAATCTTGGTGGAGGAGGTCGAACAAAGGTGGATATCATTCCATAAGAATATGGAAGAAGAAGAAAATAACCACTTGATGGATATGGATAGACTATGCCCAAACATTGGATAAAAACAAGAGAAACATTTTGGGGAGGAGGACACTATGGTGGGTTTAATCCCATAAAATATGAAAGGTTAAGTAGAGGTGATCAGGAGAAATCATATTTGAAGCCAATAATAAGTTAGAAATGGAAGGTAAAAAGTGATAAGAAACTAAGATATTTGGTGTGCTATAAGGGAATGTCACGGTCATCAATCTCAGTGGATAAAAGAGTGGTTTTAACACTTATTCCATCCATATGAGTAAGAACTCATATTTTATATACCCTAGGTCTCTAAGGTAGGAACATCCAAAGTGTACGATAAATATTACATCATCCAAAATAAGGTAGGTAGTTTATATTTTTCAAAAAGAAGTCTTAGGGTCAATTTATCAGTTCATAGAGGTTATAGGTTCATAAGGACCACATGGCCATGTATATTATAATTTTAAGCTAATTTTTAATGTTCATGAGTGGTCACATCAAATTATCTAATTTAACAATAACAACTTTAATGTTTCAAAGTTTGGGGAGGTCGCATGTTATGTTGTTATGTTCATGATGGCCTCAAGTCTCCATGTTCCTTGGAGACCCTTATAAAAATATTCATATTTTTTAGCCACAATTTAATGTTTTGATACACTTAATCCCTAGAACCAGACCCAAAAATAATCCTTAATTAGATTTAATAATCATGGAGAACACCATATGCAATGGACTATAAATTTGGATTTGATATTCTAAAAGATCTAAAAAATTATTGGGATTCATGCATTGAGTTCATGGGTAATGTTTTAACGAACACCAAATTTAAATTCATATTTATGTATTTTATATATTTAATGAGTTCACAAGATGACATGTTGATGAGTAGAGATGGATGTGAAATTTAATTAAGTGTTCACAAGGTCCACAACCTCAGGATTCTCTAACAAAGCAATCATGTAGTCATATAAGTCCAAGAGACTAAGATTGCAACACATGTCATAGTCATGGGGTGGTCATAGATATAAGGTGGGTCCATAACTTTGGGAAAATACATTGAGAATTATCTACAAGAATGAATATTTTGATGGGTCCATAGAGGACCATGAAATCATGGAGAACATTTGGATCCTATTAAGCAAATGAGTCAAGATCACACCATCTGATCTAATCACATACAATCACTATTCACACTTGGGTAATAGTTCACTATTCATTCATAATAAAGGAATGAATTTTGAAGATCTTTGAAAGGCAATTTTTTTTTCAAATAAGAGCAAAAAATTGGGCATGTAAGGTCTCATTGGAAAACTCTCAAAGTGATATTTATGTTGATGGTAACCTTACAACAAATAATGAAAAAATGCAATAGTTATTGAAAAAATATATTCCTAAAAGAATGGGTAGCTAATAGGAAAATGTAGAATTCCATACATAAAATTAAAGCATGGATCTCATGAAAGAATGAAAGGGGATTTTTCTAGACATGATAAAAGGAGAACACCAATCAAAATTTAAATATATGAGAGAATCAAAAGAAGAAATGATTAGAGTTGATTAGAGGGAAAATAACATGAAGATGAGGCTAATAACAATAAAGGAGAGTTGGCATTGAAGAACATAGCGATTTAATAGAGAAGAAAGCGGCCATAGACCAGAGAGGGAACACATAGACATCAGAGACAAGTCTCAAAGAGAGATAATACTATAAATTTTAAAACATGAACAAAGTGTGATTGTAAAAGCCTAAAGAGGCTTAGATATAAAATTATATAAGGATATAATAATGTTGATGCATTGCTTGACATGACCAATAATTAGGTAGGGTTTTTAAGGCCCTAACTCTCATAAAAGGAGGGAGATACCATGAGGAAAATACCTCCCCAAGTTCTAAATGTACTAGGTCTTGGTATGTTGGTCTTCACTATGTTGGCTGATGTGGACTATTCCATGTAAGGCACATGTTTTAATGAATTAAGGTGCAATTAGCTCTGGTTAAGGCATTCACTGAGAGGATATGTAATTTATCTGGTGTATATTTATAGGGTTATACCTCTAATATAAATCAAAATATTTAAGATTTTATTAAATGAAAACAATTGATTTCTTTACCAATTTATCACATTTACAAAGGTAACAATGTTTTTAGATTAAGGTAAAAACAGGTTTTGAAGGGACCCTAAAACCCTAAACATCAAAAAAGATATAAACCATAAAGCATAACCGATTTTCAAAAAAGTAACCCAAAACTGGAACAAACCAAACCAGGTTAAACAGGAACCTGAAAACAACAGAAAAGCCCTGAAGAAACTGTTGACACAACACAGAACGGACCGTCTACAAATAGGATCAGCATCCTACAACCTCCCATACAAATGAGGTTATAAAAATTATTTATTTTTTACACGACCGAAGATTCATATCTAGAGGGGGGACCAAAGGCTTAGACTTCTTCCTCTTAACAGCTGTCCATCCATCCTCTACCTTTGCTGCCTCAGTTATCCATACCTCAGAAGACAGTGATCCATGAAGCCTAGGGGACACAAATGACTCAGCAACATCCTTTTGAAAACCAGCCACATTATGGCTCCTAGGTAGTTCCTCCACAACAGGGGAGAGACCAAAGCCTCCTCAACAATTGGCTTAGAATGATCATTATTCCCAATCTCCACAGGACCATCTATGGAATCTTTCACCCGCGAATCCTCCTCAATCATCGGCTCGGAATGGATACTATCTTCATTCTCAGAATTAGCCAGATCTTCCACTAGTTGTTTAACCATGTAATGTTTGGAAGAAGCCTCAGACCACCAAGAAGGTGGTCGTCTGGACTTAGATTTCCTAGCCATACAACGAGCAACAGTATGACCCATCAAGTGACACTTTCTGCACCAGAAAGGTACGCCCTCAAAATCCAACATTTGTGTCCAAGTACCCCTTGGGGAGTCTAGACAAATCACCTCTGGTAAGCCCTTAGAAACATCCACCTCAACCATTAAGCGTGCACAGGTTGAATGGTAACTATTCGAAGTATCCACAAATAAAAAGTCTCCTATAGCATTCCCGATGGTTTTAAAAACTGATTCATGCCAAAGATGTATTGGTAGATTTGGGAGCCGAACCCAGATAGGGAACTTGCTAAAGGTTTCCATCAGTGAATTAAAATCCATATGCCACTGTTTAGCCATGAGAGGATATTTACCCAACCATAAAAAATTACTGTTGCTCAAGATTATCCTTCTATCCTTTGGGCTTTGGAAGACAACTATAAAGAAACCTTTAACACATGGGAAGATTTCAACACTGTCTTCAATAAGTGGCAACCAGTTCTTGGAGATCCAGCCATGTAGATCAGCAAGAGAGGGCCAAAAGCCACGAAAACAAAAAATAGCAGCGTGAGAGGAAAAAACTTCTACCCATTCAAAGATTTTGTCAACTAATTCTGGATCTATAGTTACCCTAGTGGGTTTTAGAGCACTTATTGGCAGAACACGGGATGGCCCAAATGATGCACGAGGCACAACTTCATGTAGATTCACTTCAAATGCTACCACATCTGTGAAATTTCTTCCCCCTGCTTCAAACCCTGATCCAGGAGCATAGGCAAAACACCTGGCTGAAAACTTTCCTCCACCCATAGGAGAGGTCTCTGTAGGGGCATTCAGAATCCTTCCCATATGATCTGACAATACCCCATCCATTTCAGAAGCCGTAGCCATGCCGACCTCCAGACTGTTGACACCCAATTTCAAATTTTTTGGAAACACGCACTTAGGAGACGGCATGACTCTTGTTATTGACTCTTTCACAAAGGTAACAATGTTACACTAGTGATAAACATAATGTGAAATAACAATCAAGATAAACATTTAACTTCAAATTACATTTTTTATCCTAGAATAAATTGATTATAAATAAAGTGAAAAAGAGTAGGGATAAAGAGATAAAAATCCTTATGCCAACAGAGATGAATTTAGAGTCATATGATTGAGTGATTCTTGTGAAATCAATCTTTAGTTGAGCTAGACCTAGCACAACTCCAAATAAAGATGGTGCAAGAGTATGGGGAGATTGACTATGAGAAGAAAAGACATAACCACCATAAAACATGCACATGATATGATTATAAAATCTCAATAGCCTTCAAAGTATGAATATTTTCCTTTTGATTTATAAATTTTGGGATTTATACAATCATCTAGGTGCAAAATAAACCTTTGAAGCAACAAGATTAAAACTAAGAGGGAGAAATTATCCTAGAAAGCAATAAAACACACGAAAAATGTCTGATCTCTAACTCTATTAGAATTCAAAAAGATCCAACCAGGCATAACATACTATAATCCTAAAAAAATGCCAGCTTTGAGAAAGGATTTAAAACTCCCATAAATAGGAAAAAGGGAGGTCAAAATTTAAAATTCAAAAAGAGAAGCAAATCAGATCTAGTTAAGGCATTCACTAAGAGGATATGTAATTTATCTAGTGTATATTTATAGGGTTATACCTCTAATATAAATCAAAACCCTTAAGATTTTATTAAATGAAAACAATTGATTTCTTTACCAATTTATCACATTTACAAAGGTAACAATGTTACACTGGTGATAAACATAATGTGAAATAACAATCAAGATAAACATTTAACTTCAAATTACATTTTTTATCCTAGAATAAATTGATTATAAATAAAGTGAAAAAGAGTAGGGATAAAGAGATAAAAATCCTTATGCCAACAGAGATAAATTTAGAGTCATATGATTGAGTGATTCTTGTGAAATCAATCTTTAGTTGAGCTAGACCTAGCGCAACTCCAAATAAAGATGGTGCAAGAGTATGGGGAGATTGACTATGAGAAGAAAAGACATAACCACCATAAAAAATGCACATGATATGATTATAAAATCTCAATAGCCTTCAAAGTATGAATATTTTCCTTTTGATTTATAAATTTTGGGATTTATACAATCATCTAAGTGCAAAAGAAACCTTTGAAGCAACGAGATTAAAACTAAGAGGGAGAAATTATCCTAGAAAGCAATAAAACACATGGAAAATGTCTGATCTCTAACTCTATTAGAATTCAAAAAGATCCAACCAGGCATAACATACTATAATCCTAAAAAAATGCCAGCTTTGAGAAAGGATTTAAAACTCCCATAAATAGGAAAACGGGAGGTCAAAATTTAAAATTCAAAAAGAGAAGCAAATCAGATCTAGTTGTAGAAGTAGCTAAGAATTCAATGTAAAATCAAAATATTGTAAAAACTTTTATCTAGACCATGCTACTACAAACCAAAGAATTAAATTCTATCAGCTAAGTGTAGCTAGAAGTAGCTAAAAACACAATGGGATTGAAATTTATATTTTGCATATCTATATTTTCACTAGAAAACACTCTTTTACATGAAAAATTTATCCTTAGTATCCCTTTTTGTGTATTCCCAAATGTGCATGCCATACCTATATTCAATAATACCACCTAAACTCCTTTGAATTTATCTTTTATGATCATTTTCCCATTAAGGTGCAACTACAAATTGACTTTATAGGTCAAATTAGACACATGGCCCATTCTCAGGATTTGATGACCAAATGAGTTGTCAAATTTAAGTTTGTGATGGGTTACATGGACCACCCAAGGCTATGGAGTAGGAATATTTTACCATATGGCATCATATTGCTAACCAACTTGCCTAAATCTATGTTGATTGTACAAAATCTTCCAATCTAGTGATAATCAAGATGATGCCATGTGGTAGCATCCCACTAACCTACTTTTGTGGAGGCTTTATTTTATAAATATCTTTTTAAGACATCAGATTGTCATGATCATGCCATGTGGAATGATCTTACTAACCTACTTTCCCAAAGCCTTTACTTTATATGGACTTGGTTGGGATAGTGGGTCATTAAGATGGTACCATTAGCAACATCTTGGTGATCCACTTGTTCGGGATTTTATTAACTAGTTAATAGAAAAGTGCCACATGGGTCAGAGTGGAACTCAAAAATTGATTAAGTGTCAAAAGGATTTTAAATGGGTTGGAATCACTGGGAGTTGTAAAAGAACACCATGTGGTGTCAAGGTCAAGATAGGTACCTATAGACACAACATGAAAATACATAGTCAACAACTTTAAATAAAAAGGCAATGTTAAAGAAATTTCAAATTCAAATGGATAAGTTATTTAAAATGAAACAAAACATCATAGAGAATTAGTTAAGGAAAGCTTATTCAAATGAAATTTCAAGCCATTTTAAAGTGACTTATGACCATTTTAATGAAATCAACTAAGGCAAAAAGATGAGCCAAACAACTTTTAATTAATTTATAGTAGATTTAAAGTAGAAATGGATAAAAAAAGGGGAAGATTTAGAGGAATAAATTAGATAATTTCAACAAACCCTAGCAAAACTAAACCCATTTTTTGAAAACAACCAAGTTAAAATTGGAACTATCAATCAAGATCACATAGTCAATTTTACTAAATTCAAAGTGTAAATGGGTTGGATTGCCAAGAAAAAAATTGAAAAAAGGCTCAATAGAAACTAGATAATTCCTAAAAGTACTTGTTATATTTCCCTCAAAGGGGATTTTCAAGCCTATTTAAAATATGACTCTACACAATTAAAATCTTATAGTCTACGATATATTCAATCAACCTACCTTAACAACCCTAGATGCAAAGCTCAGACTGAATATTTAACATGAAAAATCATTGAGAACAAACATATGCAATCATTTAAAACTTATCATCAAGCATATGGTTAAACTGAGAAAGGATTAATAAGGTAGACCATTAAACTTCGAAAGTGAAGAATCAAGTAAAAATAGGGTCACCATTTTAGTTGAAAATGGGGTGTGTTGTAAAAGAAATAATAGATGGTGACTCTTGTTGGGAGATATTCTTGAGTATCTCAAGAATCTAAAATCTTCAATCCTTATCAAAATAAAAAAAAATAGTTGAAAGTAATATTTCAAATTAAAGTAAAAAATATGAAGGCATAAAATTTTTATTCAACATATGACATAATAAACTTCACTCGTGCCTAAAGAGCACAAGTTTGTGAGTTTTGGAAATTATTTAACAAGCACACATAATAAATAAAATTTATCTAACTAATGGGTACTATTAAAAATGAAAAAGGATTTTATAATTTGGCTAATTGGGAGATGGCATGGGCATCAATCTACTAATAGCTAGGCATTTGTTGCCTCAATAGAGATACCTTTGATCACTTCTTAAATCTATGATCCACTAGCAACCAAGTTAGAAATCATGTGGTGGATGCTACCAAGATCACCCTTTTGAGGAGAAATTACAAATTTTCTATTTTAACTTAGCTATTTTGAAAGGAAATTTTACTTCATTTTTATCCATTGAGGGTTAGGGACCAAGCCATGGGTCGAGTGATAATCGACAAGTGTACATTCAATTAAAATAAAGATGAAAAAATTGTAGATGTCTTTCTCTTCATATATTCAGTTAGGTGTATTTGATGATATTTAAAACAAGAAACGTATCCTTTATAAATCCATGCATTCTATTATAAATCATATGCCTTTATAATAGCTCATGTAAGTAATTAAATAATATTTTAAGCATAGAAATTCCATTGATTTCATTCACAAAATGTCACCATTATCATTCCTTAATCAAGCAAGGGAATCCTCAGGTCAAAACAACAAGTTCAACTCAAAAATATATGTAATGAGGTTGAACCAAGAGAGGAAAAATAACAAAATAAAAAGTAAACCAAAACTAAAATAAGGAACTTGAAGGAAAAATATAAAATAAAAGAGAAATGATTTACAGATGCTCCAAAACCACTAAAGCTTAGAATTAATGTTTAAGGAATTATCTATTGACCAGTAATAGAAAATCCTCAGAAGTAAGAAACCTCAAGTGGAAAATATTCCTTCCCAAGATTTTAGAGATTTGGTAGGGACCAAGCCATAAATCATCAAATTTTCCATGTCATCCCTTTTTTTGTAAGCCTTGTCCCATAAGATGACTAAATTAGAGATCATAAAGGCCTTCACTTTGGTTTGCCTTGTTTTGAGGTATTTTAACACACCAACTCAGGCATGGTTGTTAATCATTTCCTCTCTTAAAAGGAGGATTGCACAAAAAAATCTTCCTAGGTTCTTGGTTACTAGGTTACTAGGTTTTGGTATGTAGGGTAACCTAATTGGCTCGTTGTGACCGTGCCATATCAAGGTTCTTCAGTGTGTATTTCATACATATCAATATTCACCAAAATAAAGAGTTCATGTCTAAGAAATTATCAAAATAATTTAACTATGAATAAATAGTTGATTCATAATGAAAATGTCTATTAATTATAAGTTTAAAAATTATAAACAATAATAGATAAAGGAGTATGCAATCAATGTAAGCATTAGATTCAGAATGCAACTCATAACTAAACTAATTTAAACTAATATAATGATAAGAAAAGGAAAAAAGAGAGAAGGGAAGGGAGAAAGAGAAGAAGAGTACACTTTTTAAAATTGGCTAGCCTAGTTCTATTGAGAAGATGAATCTTTGCAAAGACTAGTCCTTAGTTGAGCCAGATTTAGTACAACTCTAACTAAGGGTGGTGTAAGAATTTGTGGAATGAAGTAATAAATCCAAAGAGGAAAATAGGGTCACCATATGCATGCACAAGATAATTTTATCACATGAATTTTTTTTTAGGTTAAGGATGTTTCTATTAAGGGTCATTTGGGGTTCATCAAATGATCAGTGAGCTAAAGAACTAGCTTCCAAATAGCCTTGACTCAAAAAACTAATCTAGAAATTAGGGGAAATGCATGAAAGATATGACTGGTCCAATACTCTAAGTTCTAAATTAAAAGGAGCCATCCATGCATAGTCTCCTTTAATCCTAAAAAGAAAAACCTAAGAATAGTTCTCTTTATCTTAAAAAAAACTAGCCCTTATTACATTGAAGAGTCAATCTTATATAGGCATTCTAACCTAAGGAGTTTAAATTCAAGTTAAATTCACCCAATGACATGAAAATTACAACAATCATCAATTTGATTTGAAAAATGTGGTTGAGAAGGCAACTCAAGACCTATAAAAGATTAAATTCATGCCTATAATTTATTCAGTTTAACCATGCCTTGATTGAATTATGGTTATCAAAAGCCATTGTGATTGCATTCTGATTTCTAACTACCCATACTTCTATATAATCAATTGCCTTGCTTCTCAAAGGATAAGTTTGTATTTTATACTCACATGATTCTAATGTGTATGCCATGAGAATTATTACCATCTTATTCATGATCTAGGTCTCCTTCTCAACCATTTGTCCATTTAGGATAATGTTGTAGTTGATACTGTGAATCAAATCAAACATGCAATCAATTTTTGGCCTCTTATAGTTTTGATATGTAGACATGCCATCAAATTTAAACTTGTGCCTTGGTGGTAGTATTTATATTGTGTTATTTACTCTAGTAGGTCACTACAACATGTATTATTGACACTTTCCATTTGATTTTCCCTCATTATGTATTTGGCTTCTTTCTATCCCATTTACCCTTTTTCATTAATTCCCAAAGCATGGGTTTAGGGCCACATCACTTTTAAATTTGCCTAGGTAGATCTCGCTCTATACCACATGTCTTATGTTTATTCCCTTAAGTTACACCCATGCTTTATTCTAACATTCCTGGGATCTTTAGGGATCCAATTTTTTCTCTTGCCATTCCATGGCCATGTAACCTCTCATCGCACTTTCATTACCTAGCTTAGGGCTTTATGCACATGTTGACTATTCTTTCTATTGTGAGGCAAGATTTTGCCATGTATCACAATCTCACTCACCCACTACCCTGACCTAATAATCTAATTACAAAGACCACCATGGGACTATTGAGTGTTAGTATTTCACCATGTATAAACATCTCACTCATCTACTTGCTTGAGGCTCTAACATCACTTCTGGCCTTGTTGAGGGTAACATACCCCCATTCCTGAAAATGGGGACCCTTATGTTAAAATTATGAAAATTTATAATTTAAAATTGAAATTCACTTGATGAGAGAATCATTAACATGTTTTGCACACTATTTGTATTTAAAGATCATCCACACCTTAACTTGGTTGGCTTATTTGTTCATGGTTCTAGCTTAATCCTTCCTAATATTGCTAATGGTGGATCTTCTTGTTTCAAGTTAAAAGTTTAATGGAACCCTAATTTAATGGATTATTATTTTATTTTATAGTTTAATCCCTATTCTAGATTTTAATAGCCTTTAGTCTGAAGGAATTCAAGTTAAATCCATGTTAAAATCTTCTGGAAGCCCTCCTTTAGGAAACCCTAACACAAGTCCTTTTGGACCAAATTCAAAATTGGTGGGAACACTTTAAAAAATGCCATGAACTCAAGCTTAATTTTTATACTAAGGTTTGGATGTATTTTTTAAACATAGCCAAACCTTAGTCTAAAAATTATATACTTGGTTTCTTCAAGTCTCGAGCCTCTCATTCCTTTTTATTTTAGCATGGTCTAATTTTAATGTTTGTAGGGTCCTTTTATTATGTTCCTAGCTTGGTCTAAATTTATTATTCACATGGTCCCTCTTGTTATAAATTTAGACTAATGTCTTATTCCTAAGGTCCCATTCATATTTATTAACATAAACAAGACCTTAGTCTTAAGACCTTATCCTAAGTCTCATATGTCTTTGAGCCCTAACTTGAATCATGCACTTGTTTGTAGGATCAATGACCCACATTTAATTAGGTAACATTGATCTAATGATGCGAGATAAACCCAAAATGTCTAAGACTTTAATCCACAAAACTAATGGCATTCAAAATCATGGATCATGATCTATGACCCATGTTTGAGTGGATGCCAAAGATCTAATGGTGCATGATTGAAGTAAGGAAATAAGAGGGTTCCTTTTTATTATTATAACTTAGACAACCTAAATTTTATCCTAAGGTTTTTATCATATTTATTAATATAATAAAACCTTAGGATAAGGTCTTCTTCTTGGACTTATATTATTCAAAGGGTCTTTTTATCATGTTTTAAGCTTAGGCTAAGGACTTGTGTTATGCTTTTATTAAATGTAGGGCCCTTTTTATGATGTTCCTAACCTAGCTTAAAACTTTAGGCTAAAGTTTGTTCATATTTATTAAATACAAAATAAAACATTAGTCTAAGGCTTTAATCTAATTTCTATATAATCTTGAGCTTACTTAATACATTTATGACTGCAGAAGCCAACCATATTTGACTACTTGAATCATAATAAATGACCCACATTTACTCGAGCAAGATCAATCAAATGGTACATATCAAGTCAAAGTTCCTACAAGACCTACTATATTTCATGGGACATAAATTTGACATTCTTTTTCCCATCATTTGATACCCACAAGGCCATCATTGACGTCTATGAGAATGCCAAAATTTTTCCCCTATGGTTAATTATGAGAGCTTAATTTTGATTCCCATGCAACCGTCATTGATGTCCACATGACCATCATTGGCATCCATAAGACCATCAAAATTTGAGCTTAAGAACCAATCTCACTTGGATGAATGAATGTATTTGTTCTCCTTGTTTCAAAATCAATGGAATCTCATTTGGAGGATAAACATGCTTAGGGTTCTATACTTCAATGTTAAAATTGATCTTTTATTAGATTTTTGTTAGTTTAGGTTTTTATTTTTCCCTATTATTTAATTAGGGAATATTATATATTTGTGCATACATAGAGTTTTCCTACATTTGTGGGATAGGCTAGCTTATGTGGAGATGTGTGTCATAGATATGTCATAGGTGTCATAAGAATGTCATAAGTAACTCCTTTGACCAGCTATTCTGGGTATGGGAGTTACTTCTCTATTCTTAGCACCTTGTCACCACCTTTTGTGGAGGAGTTACAGTCTATTTTTGGGGTGCTTTGACCACCATTTGTAGAGGAGTTACTTACTAGCTCTCCTATATGTATTCTTCATTATGGCCATCTCATGTTAATGGAATATTGGATTTTCTCCAAATTGTCTATGCAATTGTCTCTTGTTTGATTTCATTTACTTTAGCATTTTTTGGTATTCACTTGCATTGTCCTGTGTAACCATGACTCATGCATCCTCATTATTCAGACCTTGGTAAATCCTTCGATATGGTATCAGAGCTACCCCGATAATTGGTTGTCTATTTTTCTATTGCTTTCATTGAAATTTAGAGCTTTGTAAGGCATTTTTTTGTGAAATTTGAAAATTTCCTGGAGATATTGCTAGTTCTCCGTGCTATTGTTCTTTCCATGGCTTGTTTGGTCTCTTCATATACATGCAAGCCTGTGATCATGATCCTCTCAGCATGGTGTTGAAAGTCTCATGGTATCAGAGTTGTTGCCAGGTTTTGTAAGGTTAGATTCTTTGTAGAGATATTGCAAAATCCAGTATGCTCTTCTCTTATGTTTTTCAAATGATCTGGAGAATTAGAAAGGATTTATGAAGATCCAATAATCTTGTTTCTATCAATCAGCTTGCATATTTTGTGTTTTAATCAAAATTACAGGTTGTCACATGCCTTTGCAATCTCTTGCTAGCTGATTCTACCTTTGCATGCCATTTTTTGGTTGCTGAGGTCATTTTTTCTGGCTAAAGGTGTCTGTTTTACACTAGATCTACATCTTCTGTACATCAGCAAGAAAAATGCCTTCTGGGTTTTATTTACAGCGCAAAAAAACTATTTGGGTAGTTTTTAGTTTTTTGCATGTAGACTGTATATTTTGTAGAAATGAACTTGAAAAGATACAACAGACCCCCTCTCCGTTGACAGTTGTAGATTTGAATGCAATTTTCAAATGCTCTGTTCTTGCTCATACAGACTCCGTTTCTCATGAATTTTTTTTATCTTGGCTATTTTTTCATGCTCTATGCACTAGTGTAGTCATTTTTTGATTTTAGTGCAAATATTTTTTAGAAATTGTAGATTTTCAGTTAGGACACTACACAGTCCTCATTTTGGGAACTTTGAAGAGGCACAACTTTTGCATAAAACCTTAGATCGAGGTAATTTCTTTTTTGAAAGTGGATTTTTTCTGTGTAATTTGTATTGGTGCTATTTATTTTACTAGGGATTGGCATTAAGTATTATTTTCAACATATGCTCTTTTTGAGGATCTATAATAACATTAAGATCAAGTCCACTTAGTGTTTCTTGCTAGTGGAAATTGTCAAAAATACACTACTTTATAAAGTGCCAAAATTTGGGTCTCCTAGGATGCATTTTCAGCTGGGTTTGATGTCCTATTTGCTTGGGTTATTAACTTGACTTGCACATATTTCTCTAAGACGCATTTTTAACTGAGTTGAACATATTTTGAGCGTGCACTTGCATATTTGGGGGGGGGGCTCAACATTTTGAGGGGGTGTGATTGTCTTTTAACACTTTGTTTACTTCTATTATCTTTCTCCTTTATGCATACTTTCACAAACTTGCAATCAACACAACTTCACCTAAATTCAACTTAAAATGGATTCTTTTAAACTTAAACCCCTAACACCCTTCAACTATCATGAATGGAAGGTTAAAATGTCAATCATTCTTAGAAGTAAAGGGTTGTATAGGATCACCATGGGTATTGAAGTAAAACCCAACACTGATGCTGAAAAGGTTAAGTGGTACAACTGTAGTGATGAAGCCTATGGATTACTAAGCTTGTCCGTGTCTCCAAAACTTCTCTTCCATTTAAAAACCACCAAAACTCCCAAAGACATATGGGACACCTTAAAAGTCTTATTTGGTAAGCTTGATGAGATGAGAGGTCATGAGCTCAAAAATGAACTCATAAGTCTAAGTCCTACCAACTTTGACACCCTACAGGACTTCTTCACTAAGTTTAAGGTCCTCAAATTGCAATTGAAAGAATGCGGGATAGAGAAAAAAGATGATCAACTTATCCTTTCTATTCTTACAAAGTTAGGTCCAAGCTATTTAGTCTTTGTCTCCACTTTTCATGCCACAAAAAGTGCCCTTGGCACTACATGGAAAATGCCTTCTTTGGATTCATTCATTGCCGAATTGACTAGGGAGCAAGATAAGCTAATTTAAATGGGCACAATGAAGTCTACTCAACCCCAAGCTTTGATAGCTAGAAATGGTAAGGATAAGACTTCAACAAAGGAGAAGAAGAAAGAGAACAAGGACCAGGAGAAGAAGAAAGAAAATAACAATCCTGCCAAAAAAAACATTGAGTCTTCTTCCTCCAATGCTAAACCTAAGAAGGAGAAGGTTAAGTGTGCCTATTGTAAGAAGACAGGGCATGATGAACACAAATTCATGAAGAAACAAATAGATCACCTAACTCATCTTCTAGAGAAGCACAACATAGGTGTTCTTGAGTCCATCAAGTAGAATTCATCTACCCAAGATTATACCAAGGCAAAAGGCAAGGGTAAGGAGAAAAAAAAGGGCAAGGCCCTTGTAGCTACAACAACTTCTACATCTTCATGGGTCATTAACTCGGGTGCTTCTCACCACATGGGCTATTCCCTAGTTGAGTTTTCATCTTTAGAGCCTTGTAGCATGACTTCAATTAGTTTGGGTGATGACACATCAGTTTCCATTACAGGGAGAGGGTCAGTTGAAATGGAAGGAGGAACATTCAATAATGTTCTAAGTGTTCTTTCTCTTTCAACCAATCTCCTATCAGTGTACCAAATCACTCACATTGGTCAGGGCATGAGAGTTGAGTTTTTACCAAATTCAGTGGCTATCAGGGTGTTGCATAGTGATACTACAGTGGCAGTGGGTAGGGTAGATCACCAAGCAAGGTTATACACCTTCTCACATTTTGCACCTGATTCTTCTCCAATAGCATTGTTGACTCATTCAGATGAAGTTAGCAAATTATGGCATGAGCGGTTTGGCCACCTTAACTATCACTACCTTGAGTAACTTTGCAAACATGACATGGTTATTGGCTTGCCTCGTGTCCAATTCTCAAAAGGACTTTGCGAGGGGTGCTCCCTTGGGAAGCATCCTGATGCAAAATTTGAGAAAGGCAAAGCTTGGAGGGCTTCACAACCTTTGGAGTTAGTCCAAAGTGATGTATCAGGACCCTTTCCCAAACCATCTTTCACAAGGGCCAAGTACATCCTCACTTTTATTGATGATTTATCTAGGTACACTAGGATATATTTTCTCAAACAAAAGTCTGAAGTGTTTGAAAATTTTCTAGACTTTAAGGCTCTTGTTGAGAAACAAAGTGAGAAATCCATCAAGGTTCTTTGAATTGATAATGGAGGGGAGTATGTCAGCAACAAGTTTGAGAAATTTTACACCATAGAGGGGATTGATTTTCAGTACACAATCACTTATAGTCCTTTATAGAATGGGGTTGCAGAATGCAAAAATAGGTTCTTGAAAGAGATGGGTAGATGTATGATTCACTCCAAATCCTTAGCACCATAGTATTGGGCCAAAGCTATCAATTGTGCTTGCTACTTTCCAAACAGGGTTCCTCACAGAGCTTTAAAAGGGATAATACTCTTTGAAGCTTGGCATAAAAGGAAACCTGATGTTAAGCACCTTAGGGTTTTTAGATCCCCAACCATGGCCTGCATACCGAAGAAGAAATTCAAAGTTATAGAATCTCAGTCCAAGCCTTGCATCTTTGTAGGATATCTGGATGGTATTAAGGGGTATCACCTTCTAGATCTGACCACTTGAGTTGTTCATTGAGAGAAGTGTCCACTTTCAGGAGAGTCTTAGAGACTCAACACTTGGCACTTTTTCTCTCTCATTGGATCTACTTCTTCATGATGATTCCTTAGATTCAAATCAGCCATAATAGGTTCTTGAGCTAGAGACATCTTCTTCTTCGAGTTCAAACAACAAGGACAGTGATGTAGAGTCATCCACCTCTAGTCAGTCAAAGGATGAGGAGTTAACACTTGACTCACCCACTTTTGGGCCACTTTGGGCCAAAAAGACACTTGAGAGTGCTAGCACTTGGGTAGGAGATCCTGCAAATGACAGATGTACTAGGGGGGATTATCAGAGAGATCTACATGCCTTCTTTGCTTCAGTTTTAGATCCACAAACTTTTTGAGAGGCATCAAGAGTACCTAAGTGGGATAATGCTATGGAGGAATAATATTATTCCTTAATCAGAAATCACACTTGGGACTTGACTTCACTTCCTAAGGGAAGGAAGATGGTTCGATGTAGGTGGATATATCGGACCAAGTTTGTAGTAGATGGGTCAGTTGATAAGTACAAGGCACAACTAGTCGCCAAGGGTTTCTCATAGGTGGTAGGCATTGACTACTCAGAGACCTTTACACCTATTACAAATATGACTTCTATCTAACTCACCTTGGCTATTGCCACAACACATGGTTGGGATGTGCACTAGATGGATGTGAAGAGTGCCTTTCTTCATGGAGACCTAGAGGAGGATATCTACGTGGAGCAGCTGCCAAGATTTGTTCAAGACTCTTCTTTAGTATGTAGATTTAGGAAATCTATCTATGGCCTCAAATAGGCCTCTCAGGCTTGGTATGCCAAGATGGATTCCTTCCTTCTCATAGCAGGTTTCACTAGGTGCCATTCTGACCCCAATGTCTACTTCTTGCGATAGGATGATTCACTCCTAATTTTGGTTCTATATGTTGATGACCTTTTGATCACCAGGAGTTCTTCATTAGCTATTGTATCGGTGAAGGCATCTCTCTAGGATATATTTGACATGATAGACTTGAGTTTATTGCACTACTTCCTTAGCATCGAGGTCTCATAGTCAGATTCAAGGATTTCTCTTGCACAACCTAAGTATGCTCTTGACTTATTGGCTTAGTTTCACATGGTTGATTGCAAGCCATCTCCAAATCCCTTTCTATTAGGAGTCAAGCTTGAGGCTGAATGTTTTTCACCATTAGTTGATGCCACTTAGTATCGACAACTTGTTGGCAGTCTCATCTACTTGACTCCACCAGGCTCGACATATCATATGCAATGGGACTTGTCTCCAAATTTATGTAGGAACCTCATGAGCTACATTAGAAAGCAACTAAGAGGATCTTGTATTACATACAAGGTTCACATAGATATGGGATTCATTATATATTTGGCATAGAGGTTGACTTGATTGGGTATATAGATTCAGACTGGGCTGGTAATTCATAGACTGGTAAGTCCACTTCTAGTTACATTATCTCTCTAGGTTTTAGTCCTATCAATTGGTCTAAAAAGAAGTAAAATGCTATTGCTATATCATCCACAGAGGTAGAGTACAGGGGAGATATTAATGCAGCTATTGAGGCTATTTGGCTTTAGGGGATACTTTTTGAGTTTGGCATTCCTATCAAGTAGCTCACCATCATTTATTGTGACAACTAGAGTACCATTCAAATTTGTAGGAATCTGGTTCAGCACCAGTGGACCAAACACATAGAGATTCACATGCATTTCATTTAGGAGCTTATTCATAGTTAGGTCATTGACTTGATATTTTTCCAGTCTTCGAAGCAGGTTACAGACATCTTCACTAAACCTTTCACTGAGAGTAAGTTTATTCATCTACGAGCTCTTCTTGGGGTGCGGTCCACATTTGTAGCAGCATCATCTTCGAGGGGGCCACTAGCCTCTTCATTTATTTTATGTCTCTCTTTTGGGGGGGGGAGTTTTTTCCTATGAGTTTTCTCCTTTTCTCTATCTTATTGGAGATTGCATTTGTACATGGGTACCTCATCAGGCCTAGTTGTCGGGACCCATTTTATATTTCCACACCGCCCACCTAAGCTACGCTTATGGGGGGTGTTAGTGTAGGTTTTTATTTTTTCCTAATATTTAATTAGGGAATATTATATATTTGTGCATATACGGAGTTTTACTACATTCATGGGATAGGCTAGCTTATGTGGAGATGTGTGTCATAGATGTGTCATAAGTGTTATAAGAATGTCATAAGTAACTCCTTTGACGAGCTATTCCAGGTATGGGAATTAATTCTCTATCCTTAGCACCTTATCACCACCTTTTGTGGAGGAGTTATAGTCTATTCTTGGGGTGCTTTAACCACCATTTGTGGAGGAGTTACTTACTAGCTCTCTTATATGTATTCTTCATTATGGCCATCTCACTTTAATGGAATATTGGCTTTTCTCCAAATTGTCTATGCAATTGTCTCTTGTTTGATTTCATTTACTTTAGCATTTTGTGTTATTCACTTGCTTCATCCCATGCAATCATGACTCATGATCCTCATTATTCAGACCTTGGCAAATCCTCTGATAATTTTGACCTATAATAGATTAATTAAATCTATTTGAAGCCATGTTTTGACTCAAGACCCTTTTAACTAAGTTTAAATTTTGTGAGAGCTTTTTATTTAAATTTAAGTAGGAATAATTTAAATGCCATGGACTTAGTTTGATTTTTATCCTAAGGCTTGATCATTTTTTCCAACACAACCAAACCTTAGGATAAAATTCATGTTTGGTCCCTTTTATATCTCATAATCCATGATCCCTTTTATCTTAGCATGGTCCAACTAAAAATAGAGGGTCACTTTTATTACTTAGCCTAAGACCTTATCCCAAAGTTCCATAATATTTATTTATACAATGAAATCTTAAGTTAAGAACTTATGCTAAGTCATATTCCATAGGGTCCCTTTTATGTTGAGCCTAGTTTAAAAATCTTAGGTTAAAATCCTTATGCTCTGTCCCTTTAGTTATTCATGGGGTCCTTTTTTTGGCCTTGGTCCATAATATTCATGCCTTGGTTCCTTTTAAATTCATGGGGTCCTATATATTATGTTTAAAACTTAGCTTAATCTTTTATCCTATGTTTTGAGCTTAGCTTTTATTCTTCTACATAGGATCAGTGGCCCATGTCTAAGCATAAAACCAAGATTGAACAGAGAAAAATTGATAATGAAAATCCATGGTCTTAGTTTAATCATTGAGTACCTTTTAGAGATCAATGATATGCATTCTAGCATATAGATCCTGATCAAATAGAGTGAGATAAATGTAGAATTTTCAATGAAGCTCCAAGCTCCTACAAGACTACTAAGTGGCATAACCTCTAACCCCTAGTTTAAAGAGTAGATGCACCAAGCAGTCAAAATGTGGCACATCAGAGTGCAGAACAAACTAAAAAATGATAAGTGGTAGGTTGGGTAGATAATCCCTATAATGTGTTTAAAATTGATGGTCATGCAACCATCAAAGACATTCCAATGAATGCCAAATGATGGTTGCATAGACATCAATTTTAACATAGTAAATGGTCCCCCAGATATGTTTAAAATTGATGATCACGCGATCATCAAAGATGTTCCCATGGACATCAAATGATGATCATGATAATGTCAATTTTAACATAATAAATGATCCCCTAGATGTGTTTAAAATTTATGGTTATGTGACCATGAAAGATGTTCCCATGAACATCAAATGATAGACATGCAAATGTTAATTTTATCATAGTTGCGTGGATCCAAATTTTAAAAGGCAATGGTCATATTTTAGATAGTGATGAATAGAATGATACAAGGATGCCATGGAAATGCAACATCAAAGCCATGTGAGTGCAATAGGCCAAATCAAAGACCTTGAAAACTTGGTAATGCAAAGGAGAGATTGAATTACTATCTATATAAAATATTCATGCTATTGTCCATGGGTGAGTGATTTAAAAAGGATTTTTAGCTTGAAGATGGGACCATGCCTGTATTAAACAACATCAATAAACAATGAGGACCTTACAATAGTAACTCATAACTTTAGCATCATAAGGGTCCCAAAGATCAATGAAATAAGAATATTACTTATATAATCAACTTTGTATAATATGTTGAAAGAGGATATTATTTTGTATAGATGTGTAATTTGTGAGAGCATATCGTCTATAAACTAGTTTATTAAAAGGAAAAGGTCATTTGTTCTAGAATGCAATAGAAGGGACACCTATCTTATACACTTGTACAAATGTAATTGGATGAGACTGACTGACATGCTACCTTGTATCTTATAAAAGGAGCATTATCAATTGTCAGAAGGGAAGGAGTTTTGAGCTAAAAAATAGAGTAAACTTTGAGTAACTAATGCAAGTAGAGAATTTTAAAAAGATTGTCTCACTTTGTTTGTGTGAATTATTATATGGCTTCTCTCTCAGTTTTCTATTCTAAGTTTTAGATTTGAATAATTATTGTAGACTCTTAGTGTGTAATTCTGAATGTAGAATTTTTAATTTGTGCTTATGCTAGGATAACTGAAGGTTCTCTAGTTTACTTTATTTTATTTTCTCTGCATTTGTAGATGTGCATCAGCTATCTACTTATAGGTGTAAATATTTAAAGTAAGCTTGGTTCTTATTTGCATTATTTTTCACATTCCTTAGAAGTTTGTCTAATGTGTGGTAAGATTTGAGTTTAAGCTATTTCATATTTTACATTGGTTTAAAGTACATGATTGAATGATATTTTGAACTTTGTCATGATGTCTGGAATGAAGATTAATAGCAACATATTTTCTCTCTACCCTACCCTTCCTTTTGCTTCTTTTTTAGCAAATTTAATTTAGATTAAAGTTTCATTATATGTCCATATTAGTTTATCTTTAGACTTAGAATTGAGCATAATTTAACTTAATTAGAATGGATCATCTTCTTATTTGTAAAGATTTGCAGGCCACAGCGGCTCCCAACCACCAAAAAATATAAATATTGTGAAACAATAATTTAATTTTTCCTCTATTCCATCATAAATTATAGGATTATCACAAATTACAACTCATGCTCTGAATTCTTTGAATTTTAAAATGAGAAGTGTTTCTTAAACACTATGATCACCTTGTGATACATATTTAGGCATTTACAAGTCAAACTTCTCTGGTTCTAGAAGGAGGACCTAACCAAATTATTTGTAGATTTATAATATCTTTGCTAGTTTTTGTGAATTATGTTTAAATATCACTTTACTCTTTGCATATTTGTGTTTATGTTAGCATAATCATGTAAATTTTTGTGATCTTCATGGTTTTAGACTGGTCTTTGTGCTTATTTAGACAAAGATTGACATTCCTTGAAGATATATGTTGAATTATGGTAAAGATAGCTTTAGAATTATGAACCCAATAGGTTTTAGGTTAGTAATAACTATTTTGATCAAATATTCTTAAACCCTTTGATCAATTGAGTTCATCTGAGCTTAAAACATGTAAAAGTTTATCTTAATTATGTATTTGGATACATCTTTAGGCTGACTTGATTAAAGAATGGGGCATCCTTTGTCATCATCCTTTATATGAATCTTTGAAATTATTTACTTAATATGCATTTCTAATCATTGTTCTCTACAAAGATAGGATTGACACATCATATTTCAAATAGGATTCAAAATTCTCAAGTTAGAATTACCAGGAATTAGATTAAGATCACATTTAGAGACTAGGGAACCTATTCTTGAAGTAGAAGTCCATATAAGATCTCAATGGGACAAACACAAGTGTAAGATTTCAAAGTCTTTACAAACTTCACCAATTTAGGGTGCTCACGTATTCAATCCTAGTCAAGGTATGGCTTGGCTGGGTGGCTCTTCTATCAATGTGTTAGGTGTGGTACTTGATCTTCCTCATAACCCTAAGAAATATTTGCCAATATTTAGTCCTAATAGCATTATAATGACTGAGGAGCATATAAGTCATTGAAAGCTTATTTGAGATTGTTAAATATCACTCATGAAGATGTAGCATGTAGACTATTTCCTTTCACTTTTAAAGATGTTGCAATAAATGGTTTCTAAATCTCCCTAAAAATTACATTACAAGTTGGGTTGATTTTAACAATGTCTTCATTTACTAGTTTGATAAAATTATCAATCCTTGTGTCCTGTACCAACAATTCACCACAACAAAAAAGGATGCAAATGAACCCATAAGAGCTTTCAATGCTAGGTTCCAAAATATGTTCAGTAGGACTATAGCTCCTTATAGACCAAATGAGGTTTTAGCCTTGGAAATCTATAATGATGCCTTAGATCCTATGACTTTTGTATTTATAAAGAGAGATGTTGGACCCATGAACACATTAGCTTTAACTTATGCTAAGGCTGTGACTATTAATGACCAGATGAAACCCCAAAGTTAGATTGATTACTCTATTCCCAAAATCAACCTATATTTGTCTATCCTAAATGTCTTCCCTAATAACAATAAAAGCATACCTGCTTTGAACCAAATTCCAACCTAGAACTTGGGATTATTAAACACTGATATGAATGGATTTAAAATCAATGATTAAAAAGTGGCTACTAATAACAATTAGGTTCATAATTTTGAGGCACCTAAAAATGAAAATGACTCTATCTTAAAGATGGTTCAAAAGTTAAGCACTAATTTTCTTCAACTACAGAATCAAGTTGGTAATACTAAAGAGAGCTCAAGTAGGAACTTTTCTTTCCAATGGTTCAATAGGCCCATTAATAGATTCCATAATGATAGTTATAACAACAATAAGAATAATGAGTCATATACTGATAAGAAAACTATGGATATAAATCTTATTGATATTACTTTACCTAATTATTGTAGCATACATTGCACTTTTAGACATGGTGAGATAGATTACATTGAATTATGTACATATTTTAAATCCTTTCAAGAAGAGTTGGATACATTTGAAGTGGTTCCTAATAATTATAATGGTGTAGGTACATCAAGATATAAATCTACTAACCAAGACTTCATGGTGGAGACATTTGATTTCCCTTTCCAAGAAGACAATGAACTTGATGATATTCCTAAAGAAGTCCATGCTTTTCAGTAGTTCTTAAAGAAGACCTACCCTCTAAATAATAGGGAGAAAAAGTAGTCCCTAAATACTTCAACACATCCAAACAAATTTGGCATTCCTCCAAATACTACCTTAGATAATAACCCAGAGCCTCCAAAGGGAAGTACTTCTAAACATTATACTGATGCATCTAATTCTTCCAATAGGACTGGGTATAGTATTATGTAATACATGAAGAAAATTAAGGATAACATTACATTACATGATTTGATGTAGATCACTATGCAAAGAGACCTATTATTAGAGTCTTTGTCAAAAAATTTGGCAAGCCACCCAAATCCGATAATGCCAATGTTGATATGTATAAAGCTAAAAAAGAATCCCCACCTTTCCTACTTATTGTCAAAATGTTTGGTAAGAATTTACATAATTATTTATTAGATTCTATTGCATTCATAAATGTCATGCCAACATATATTTGTAAATAACTTGGCTTGACTCTTATTAAATATGATAGAGTTGTTACTCAATTAGATAAGTCTAGAGTCAAAGTAATTAGGGAATTATTAAATGTTCATATACAACTTACCTTTGAGCTAAAGGTCCAACAATTTATTAATGTATAGGTGGTGGACATTCCTGATGCTTATGGGATACTACTAAGTAGAGAATGGACAAAGGCCCTGAATGGATATATGTCCACTGCTATTTGCATTTGTGGCTACCATGGAAAGGAGTCCTGAATCAGATCAGAGTGGAAAGAGAGCCTCAAATGAAGCACATGATCATCGAGTATAATTTTGTGGATGAAAAGGTTAACAAGCTAGACTCTGATGAGATCAATATGATGGATTCTGAATTAGGAGCGTATACTATCGATACTTGTAAGGTATATAATTCTAAGACTTCCCATGCTTTACCTAAAATTTGGAAATTAAATTTTGATGGTGCTAGGTGTAAGTCTAGGTCTAGAGTAGGAATTTTTCTTACCAATCCTATTGGGAAGAAACTAAAATATACTTATATACTCTAGTTTCCTTTTACTAATAATCTTGCATAGTATGAAGGTTTGATTCTAGGATTTCAATTCACCATTAGGCATAAGGTTAAAGAGCTCTTGGTTCATGGTGACTTAGAACTTGCAATTAATCAGGTGAGGAGTAAATATCAATGTAAATTATCATATCTCAAGAGAAATAAGTTCAGAGTCTAGGATTTACTTAAATCCTTTAATGCTTTTAATATTATTTCCATCCCTAGGGAATAAAACTAGGATGTCGATGAACTTGCCCCAACTACAACCAATCTTATGCCATACCATGACTCTCAAAACTTTAGCATTGAGCTAGTTCCATGCCCTTTGGTCCTAGATAACATAAACCATCTGTATATTTTTAATGATGACCAATAGATCCTAGATTTCATGACCAAACTAGGAGTATTAGAGGCCCATGTCATAGATGAGGCCGATGAGAATAATCTTGAAGAGGATGGTATATTTGATAACAAAGTCATTCAACTGAGTAAAAACAAAATCCAAAAAGGCATGACTACATTGAAAAGGTTATTTGATTAAGACAAACTAGTTGAAAACACTAGAATACCCAAGGTGAGTAGGAAGGATTACCAGGCAGTTGATATTAGACCTCAAGATCAATCTTAGCTAGTTAATTTTGGGATAACATGTACGAACATTGAAAATGAAAAGGCCAAAGACTTGCTGACAAACTATAAGGACATAATAGCATGGTCCTATGATGACTTGAATATTTTTGATACAAGAGTCATCACCCATACCATACCCTTGAAGGAAAACTACAAACCTTTTAGGTAAAAGTAGAGGCCTATCAACCCTATTTTAGAACCTATGATTTTTAAAGAAGTCAAAAAATTGTTAGATGCCAAGATTATATTTTCCATTAGGCAGTCTACTTGGGTTGCTAATTTGGTGCCAGTTAGGAAAAAGAATGGCAAAATAAGATTGTGCATTGATTTTAGGAATATAAATAAATCATTTAAAAAGGACAACAATCCTTTGCCTTCTCTAGACGAAGTTATACAAAGCATTTTTGGTTCTGTTATAATGTCCTTTCTTGATGGATTTTTAGGGTATAACCAAGTGCTGGTAAATCAAGAATATAGAATGAATACCATTTTTACTACCAAGTGGGACATGCTTGATTACAAAAGAATGCCATTTGGGCTAATCAACATAAGGGCAATGTTCCAAAGGACCATATATCATGCTTTCCAAGGTTTGGTAGGTAAATGCATTATTATATACATGGATGATCTGAATGTTTTTTTAAATAATAGGGAAGACTGCATTATGCATTTATAATAGGTATTTGAAAGATGCAAAATGTATGGGATTTATCTTAACCCCAAGAAAAGTATTTTCTATGTTACTGAGGGAAAACTGTTAGGACATGTTATCACTAAGGAGGAAATCTCTATAGATCAAGATAGAGTATATGCAATATCAAAAGTAGAGCCTCCTAATAGTAGAAAAAAACTAAAATCATTCTTTGGCAAAATTAATTTTGTAAGAAAATTTATTTTTGGATTTGAAAAATTATCAAGCCATTGAATGATATGCTAAATAAAAATGACAAAATCACATGGAAAAAGGAAACTAAGAAGGATTTTAAGGACACCAAAGAGGAAATTGGACAATCTCCAGTCTTGATAAGCGTAGAGTTCTCTAAAGACATTTACCTTTATTCTTTTACTTCTGATCATACTATTGCTACAGTTTTAACTAAAAAAATTGATAGATGTGATCATCTAATTAATTTCATGAGCACTAACTTTAAAATTTTTGAGTTAAATTATTTTTTAATTGACAAGCAACCATGTGCATTAGTTAAGATAGTGAATAAATTTAGGCACTACATTCTTAAGAATAAGGTGTATGCTATCTTATCAGACCCTACCACCAAGCTCATGCTAAGTCAGAATGAGATAAGAGAAAGGAGAGGTAAGTGGATGTCTGTGCTTCAATAATATGACATCTAAAGGAATGTTAATAAATTGTTAAGGCGCCAAGGACTAATTCAATTGATTGCCAATGCTAACCCCAAGCTAAGTGTCATAAAGGTTGAACAATAAATTTCTCAATCTAATGATTGGTATGACCCTATTGTCCATCTACTGATCAATGACACTTGTCCTACAGGGTTAACTAGGGAAAAAATAAGATCCCTAAGACTTAAGGTAGCCCAATACCTGATTAAAGATGGAGTGCTATATAGAAATAAATTTTAAAGATATTTACTTTAGGTGTGTATCCAAAGAAGAAGCATCTAAAATCATGAGCACTTTTCATGAGAATATAGGAAGTGGTAATCTATCTAGAGGATAACAACTCATAAAATCCTCAAAGTTATTTACCTAGCCCATGATATTTAAGGATGCCCATAAGCATGTAAGGTAGTGCTATTCATGTTGAGTCTTCATCATAAAAGAGCCTAAGGCAGCCATGCCACTACGTCCAGTTATGGTAGATAAAACTTTTGCTCAGTGGGGACTCGATTTCATGGGGATAATCAACCCCAATTCATTAGAAGGTCACAAATACATTTTAACTACTACTGACGACTACAATAGATGGACTAAGGTAGTAGCCACTAAATAGTGTAGGATGGAAGAAGTGATCACATTTTTAGAAGAAAACATACGTACCAAGTTTGAAACATTAGTCTCTCTATTATGTGATAATAGATCAAATTTTATATCCATTAAGATGACCAAATGAGAATATAATCATAGTATCATTCTAAAGTTCTCATCCAACCATTATCCTCAAGGTAATGGCATATCTGAATTAACCAATAAGAACTTGATGAAAGCAATAAATAAGTCTACAATAGACAAGCCTAAAACTTGACATAAGATATTAAAATATGCCTTATGGGTAGATAGAACAAGGGTCAAGCAGGATCTCAAAACATCACCCTTCCTATTTGTATACAACCAAGAACCCATATTTCCCATTACACTCAAGCTGCCAATATACTGGTTCATGCAAGAGTACATAGAGGATGATCAAGAATTGGCAAATTCAAGGTTGTTGGACATTGTTTAGATGGAAAATTCTAGAGAAAGATGCTAGAGAAGAGGATTTTTCTAACTTTAGTAGACACCAAACCATGGTGAAAAGGTGGTTTGACAAGTGATCAAAGATAAAGGTGTTCAGGCAAGGATACTTGGCTCTTCTTTGGGACAAGGCATCCAAACCCAAGGGAAAACATGGTAAATTCACACCTTTGTGGATATGCCTATATCAAATTTCCAAAATACTTGGAAATAACACCTTCAAGCTAAAAGACTTATAAGGAACAGAGTTCATGCTACCCACCAATGGGCAGTACCTTAAGCACTACTTCTCTACTGCCCCATCTAGAGTCTTTATGGAGTGAATTGTAAGAATGGTTAGATTAAGATTAGGTAGGATAAATTAGTTTATTTATATTCTTTCCTTCTTGTCCCTTGTTTGTACATATATTTGTATATATTTGTTTGATTTTCTTTTTATTTCTATTTTATGTGTTTACTTTCTTTGATTTGTTCCTTGATTTTGAGAAGTCCTTTGAGACAACCCTCAGCTCAAAGTTCATCTAATTTCTTAGTAACTCCATAGTTTAGGAATTTAGGTATAATTCTTCATCATTTTTTGATAATGGATTTGAAACATAAGCTTATGTTATAGTTTAAAGAAACTAGTAAAGACTAACAAATAAGTTAATTATTCCATTAGATCTTAAACATTGGTTTGATATGAACTTGATTTTAAGAAGAATTGAACATATGGGATGAAGGCTTAAGTTGTTGGAACATAGTCATGTTTGCACTTAACAAACATCCTTACTTGGGATGAAGATTACAACCATAATCCATTGTCTGAAGATCAAACATTTGACCAAATCCTTAAACCTAGCTAACTTGGTTCCCAACCTTTGATAGAAAGCCAAAATGGTCTAAAAAATTAAAAAATAAGAGATTATTAGAAAGTCAAAAGCTTTCCAAGCAAAGTTTATTCTAATAATCTCCACCATGGCTATGGACACTTGGCTGGTAGTGGAACAAGGCCTTGTTTAGAGTCAAAGGTATCTCTATCAGGGCTATGGATACTTGGCTGCTAGCAAAGCAATGCCCAAGTCTTCCCTAACCTAAAGCATGATTCTTAATGGATATCCAAACATGCAATAAGTCAATTTTAATGGTTAAAGACATGAAACTTGGAAGTTGTTCCCTAAATCCCATGGCAAACAATAAGTGGAATCAAAGCACACACACAACATGGCCAAGTTTTGATGTTTGATCCTAATTCTATAGGTGAAAGGCTTGTTTTAACCATAAAATGATCTTGATAAGGGTGCTGATAAAGTGGAGTAGGTAATTTAGTTTTTTGTCTAAACTAGAGTCTCTGAATTCTAACATATTGTAATGTTTCCCTTGAATTCTCCATTTGTTGAGGGAAACAAACTCTCATTCCTAAAAATGGGGACACTTGTGTTAAAATTGTGCAAATTTTTACTTTAAAATTGAAATTCACTTGATCAGGAATCATTAACATGTTTTGCACAGTATTTATATTTCAAGATCATCCACATCTTGAGTTGGTTGGTTTATTTGTTCATGGTTCTGGTTTAGTCTTGCCTAATATTGCTAATGGTGGATCTTCTTATTTCAAGTTTTAGGTTTAATAGAACCCTCATTGAATGGATTATGCTTCAATTTTATAGTTTAATCCCTATTTTGATTTTTACTAGCCTTTATTCTAAAGGAACTCAAGTTAAATCTATGTTTAAAGCTTCTGAAAGCCCTCATTCAAGAAACCCTAGCACAAGTCCTTTTGGATCAAATTCAAAATCGATGGGAACACTTAAAAAAATGCCATAAAATCAAGCTTAATTTTTATACTAAGGCTTGGTTATGTTTTTTAAACATAGCCAAACCTTAGTCTAAAAATTATATACTTGGTCTCTTTAAGTCTCAAACCTCACATTCCTTTTTATTTTAGCATGGTCTAATTTTAATGTTTACAGGGTCCTTTTATTATGTTCGTAGTTTGGTTCAACTTTATTATTCACATGGTCCCTCTTATTATAAACTTAGACTAATGTCTTAGTCCTAAGGCCCCATTCATGTTTATTAGTATAAACAAGACATTAGTCCTAAGATTTTATCCTAAGTCTTATATGTCTCTGAGCCCTAACTTAAACTATGTGCTTGTTTGTAGGTTCAACGATCCATGTTTAATCAAGCAAAGTTGATCAGATGGCATGAGATGAGCCTGATATGTCTAAGACTTTAATCCATATAACTAATGGTGTTAAAATCCATGGATTATGATCTAGGTCTACATTTGAGTGGATGCTAAAGATTTGATGGTGCATTATCGAAGCAAGTAAATAAGAGGGTCTATTTTTATTATTATAACTTAGACTTAGCCTAAATTTTACCCTAAGGTTTTCATAGTATTTATTAATATAATGAAACCTTAGGATAAGGTCTTATACTAGGACTTATATTATTTGAAGGTTCTTTTTATCATGTTTTAATCTTAGACTAAGGACTTTTGTTTTGATTTTATTAAATACAAGGCCCTTTTTATCATGTTCCTAACCTAGCTTAAAACCTTAGGCTAAAGTTTGTTCATATTTATTAAATATGAAATAAAAAAACTAGTCTAAGGATTTGATCTAAGTTTTATATAGTCTCAAGCTTACTTAATCCATTTATGACTGTAAGATCTAACCACATTCAACTACCTAAATCATAATCAATGACCTGCATTTACTCGGGTAAGATCAATTGAATGATGCATTATTGAGTCAAAGTTCCTACGAGACCTAATATATTTCATGAAACCTAAATTTGACATTCTCATGCCTTTCATTTGATGCCCATGAGGCCATCAATGATATCTATGATATTGTCAAATTTTAACCCCTATGGTTAATTGTGAGAGCTTAATTTTGATGACCATGTGACATCATTGATGTCCACATGATTTTTATTGGTATCTATGAGACCATCAAAATTCAAGCTCAGGAACTAATCTTGCTTAGATGAATGAACATGTTTGTTCTCCATGTTATAAGATCAATGGATTATTATTTAGAGGATAAACATGCTTAGGATTATGTACTTCAATGTTAAAATCAATCTTTCATTAGATTTTGACCTATCATAGATTAATTGGATCTATTTGAAGCCATGTTTTGACTCGAGACCCTTCTAACTAAGTTTGAATTTAGTGGGAGCTTTTTATTTAAATTCAAATGGGAAAAATTTAAATGCCATGGACTTAGTTTAATTTTTATCTTAAGGTTGTTTGTGTTTTTCAACACAACTAGACCTTAGGCTAAAATTCATGCTTGGTCCCTTTTGTATCTCACAATCCATGATCACTTTTATCTTAGCATGGTCCAACTAAAAATACAGGGTCAATTTTATTACTTAGCCTAAGGCCTTATCCCAAAGTTCCATCATATTTGTTTATACAATGAAACCGTAGGTTAAGACCTTATGCTAAGTCATATTCTATAGGGTCCCTTTTATGTTCAACCTAGATTAAAAATCTTAGGTTAAAATACTTACGCTCGGTCCCTTTAATTATTTGTGGTGTCCTTTTTTCAAGCCTTGGTCCATAATCTTCATGCCTTGGTTCCTTTTAAATTCATGGGGTCCCATACATTATGTTTAGAACTTAGCTTAATATTTTATCTTAAGTATCAAGCTTAACTTTCATTCTTCTACGTAGGATCAATGATCGGCATCTAAATGGAGGACTAAGATCAAAGGGAGTGAGATTAGCAATGAAAAGCTATGGTCCCAATTTAAACATGGAACAACTTTTATAGATCAATGGTACACATTAGAGTATACAGATCTTGATATAATGGAATGAGATCAATGTAGACTTTTTAACAAAGCTTTGAGCTCTCATGGAACTCCCAAGTGGCATAACCTCAAACCCTTAATTCAAAGAGTAGAAGCATCGATCAGTTGATGACACATGCAGAGTGCAGAATGAACTAGAAAATGATAAGTGGTAGGCTTGGTAGATAGTATCTATAACATGTTTAAAATATATGGTCACATGACCATCAAAGACATTCCCATGAACATCTAATGAAAATTGTGTGGACATAAATTTTAACATAGTAAATAGTTCCCTAGATGTGTTTAAAATTGATGGTCACATAATTGTTAAAGATGTTCCCACAGACATCAAACAATGGTCACATGAACTTTTAATTTTAACGTAGTTAATGGTCCCCTAGATGCATTTAAAATTTATGGTCATGTGACTATCAAAGAAATTCCCATATACTTCAAATGATGGCTTCATAGATGTAAATTTTAACACAATTTCTTGGTTCCAAATTTTAAAAGGAAACCATCATATTTTAGATAGTGATGAATAGAATGATACAAGGATGCCATATAAATGCCACGTCAAAGACATGTGAATATAACAGGCTAAATCAAAGACCATGTAGACCTGATAATGTAAAGGAGAGCCTGAATTACCATTTGTGTAAAGCAGTCAAGCTATTGTCCATTGGTGAGAAGTTTAAAAAGGATTTGTAGCTTGAAGATGGGACTATTCCTATATTAAACAACATCAATGAAAAATGAGGACCCTACAATAGTAAACTGGAACTTTAGCAGCATAAGGGTCCCAAATATCAATAAAATAAGAATATTTCTTGTATAATCAAATTTTTATAATATTTTAAAAGAGTATATTCTTTATTATAGACATGTGTAATTTGTAAGAGCACATTATCTATAAACCAATCTATTAAAAGGAAATGGTCATTTGTTCTAGAGTGCAATAGAAAGGACACATATCCTATACACTTGTGCAAATGTAATTGGATGAGATTGACTGACATTATGCATTTTATCTTATAAAAGGAGCATTGTCAATTTTCAAAAGGGATGGATTTTTGAGCTAAAAAATAGTGTAAACTTTGAGAAATTAATGCAAGTAGAGAATTATGAAAATATTCCATGGACTCTTGGTGTATACCTTTGAATGTAGAATTGTTAACTTGTGATTATGCTTGGATAACTAAAGGTTCTCTAGTTTAATTCATTTTATTTGCTCTACATTTGTAGATGTGCATCAACTATTTGCTTATAGGGGTAAATCTTTAAAGTAAGCTTGGTTCTTATTTGCATTATTTTTCATATTCCTTAGAAGTTTTTCTGATGTGTGTTAATATTCGAGCTTAAGATGTTTCCTATCATACATTGGTTTTAAGTACATACCTAGATTATATTTTGAACTTTGTCATGATGTCTGGAATGAAAATAAACAACAACGTATTTTCTCTCTACCCTACCCTTCCTTTTGCTTATCTATTAACCAATTCACTTTAGAACAAAAATTCATTGTATATGTCCATCTTAGTTTAGATTTAGACTTAGAATTGAGTGTAATTCACCTTAATTAGCATAGATCATCTTCTTATTTACAAATATTTATAGTTCATGATGGCTACCAACCACCAAAAATTATAAATATTGTGAAACAATCATTTTTTATGCCTCTATTCCATCATAGATAACATGATTATCATAAACTACAACTCATGCTCTGAATTATTTAAATTATAAAATGAGAAGTTTTTATTAAACACTATGATCACCTTGTGATACATATTTAGGCATCAATAGGTCTGCACATAAATCTCCAAAATAATAAGGAATTAGGATTATGCTATGTGGTGTCATCTTACTCACCCACTTACTTTCAACCTCTATTCTTTATATGAACATCTCCAAGATAGAAGAGTAATGAGATTATGCCACATGGAATCATCCCATTGACCCTCTAGCTTATAGGCATTGCATTAGTACAAACCACATTGGGATAACATAATAGCAAGATTATGTCACATGGCATCATACCACTGACTTACCAACATAGAGTGCTGCTGATGTCATTGCCCTATTGGGAAATTCTTGAATAAAATTGACTAACTATGTTTAATTAGAGTAAAGGTTCCATGTGGCTATGGGTAACTTTTATGAAATCCACTAAGTGATGAAAGTCTTCTTGAATAGATTTGGGTAGCTACGAGCTGTAGAAAGGTGCTGTATGGTTACAATAAACTTTTATGACTTCAAATAAGTGCCAAAAGTCATTTCAAGATGGGTTGAAGCCACCATGAGTTGTGTAAGATCATTAAGTGGTGTTGGGATGCATTAAAACACCTACAAGCAAGCATAAAGAATCTTAATCAATAGTCTTCAATTTAAAATCCTATGGCTAAGAAATTCAATTTAAAAATAGATAAGAAAAAATCCTAAAAATGACTAATTATAAAATGAGATAATGTATAAATTTAGCCATTTTGCTCAATTCGAATGTCAATTTAATCTATTTATATAAAAATGACTAAATAACAGAATGAAACTACATAAATGTTTAGTTATTTAGATCAAAATGAGAATCAAAATGGACCAAATTTATTAGGAAAAGAAGCCATAGAAATATGAAATAGTAAGATAATTTTCACCATCTTAAGGTGAAATAGTCTAAAAGAAAGCTAAAAAATGTGTTTCAAAACACAAGCAAATAAGTAGACTAGGACTTCGTAAAATGATGCAAATTCAAATATTTAAATTAATGTAACTCAAATGTGAATTAGACAAGAAAACACTATGGACTCCTTGAACTATAAGATCAAACTCCAAAACAAAGAGAGGGTCCCCATTTTTATACTAAAAATGGGGTGTGTTATGCAAGCAACAATAAATAGTGACTCTTGCTGGGAAATACTGCTGAGTATTTCAAGAATCTTGTATCTCTGATTTTATAAGAATAAAAAGAATTAGTTGTAGTTAATTTATTAGAAAAAAATGGAATTAAAAGGCACTAAAGTCTATAAGAACAAGTGATAGACTAATCCAAAATCTTATCAAAACCATCTGTGTGATCAAGTGATTTATTCATTTCATTTACATTCAAACGTAGTAATTCAAATTTACATAATGACAAAAATTCTAAAATAAAATGATTTTACAATTTAACTTAGGGAAAGTGGTGCAAGCATTGCTTTACTACCATAGGGGTGCATAGACCTGATAGAGATACTTTTGGTTCCTTCCAAAGGTCTTGCTCCATTGATAACTGGGTTGGAAAGCCTATGGTAGAGGCTACCAAGATCACTCTTTTGAGGAGAATTTTAGTTTTTGCATTTTATATCCATTATTTTAAAATAAAATTTTACAATTCATCCATAGAGGGTTGGGGACTAATCCATGAGTAAAAGGAAATCAACAAGTTCATGACAACTCGATACAAACTAGAATGAAATTATGCTGCATTTTCAGTAGATATTTCTTTAAGTGCATTAGATGGCTTCAAATAAGAAAATAATCATTCTAAAACTATAGTTTATATTAAAAATCATTGAACTTTATAATTTAGGAAATGAACAAAGCAATAAAAATAGTTTCACACAAAATTTTCAAGCAAAATTTTTAATTAGACTTTTTGAGTGCCATCTATGTTACTATTGACAAGTTTAACATCATATGCCAAATTATCACCCCTAAAATTTGAAAATTTTATTGTCTTGATTGCTTACCCTATTTTTCATTGTGTTGGTCTTATAGTGTTTTTTAAATGGTCATCCAAAGCCTTATTTAGCAGAGTCTAAGGTAAATTTGATGAGTTTAATTTTTTTATCATCATGACCATGTGCTTGTCTAGCCACCTCTTGACCTATTTTAGGTTATTTCATTTGATGAAAAGATTCCTTGAAATCTTAATAGGTCTCATGGCTTGTGTCAAGGTTATGACATGCTTAATGATTGATCAAACTAGTTGGTGACATGTTTGACTAATTTCATGATAAAATTGATTGTATTTTAGATCACTTTGTGGCTTATGGAGTAGGTTTTACATGATAATGGAAGTTTAATATCAGAATAAGGACATGGTTTACCTATTCATGAATTCAAAAATCTAATAAATTCCTTTTATATTAGTTTCATCATGTTTCTCAAGTGATTTTAGTAGTTTTAGTGTTGAAAAGAGCTATTTTGAGGATATTTGTATTGTTTTTCAAGGTAAAATTAACATCCAATCATATTAAAGACCTTATTTTTCCATTAAAATGTCAAATCCATGGTTTTTAAGGAGTTTTAGTTGTCAAAATGCAAAAAACTAATTTATCTCTCATATCAACCTCCTTGGTAGCTCTAAGAAGGCCATCAATTTTTGCTCAATATAGGCAAGAAAGAGAGAGTTAGATATAAATATATTGGGAAATTATAGGGAACCTAATTTAATTCAAGTAATTGGAATTATTTCTTATATTAATCTCCCCATATTTATGAACAATCGCTAAGAGTGTAATGGGGTCACTATGACCTAGTCATCTAGACAGGGTCCAAGCTTGTCTCCATTTCTTCACTTCAGAGCTCAAAGGAGAAAAATGGTTTTATGGGGATGATTTAAAGATTAAATAATAGTGTTTTAATTTTAGATTCATTAGGTATTTTTCTTTATAATGAGTCTTTTGACATGAAACTAGTTGCCTATCTTGATAGTTAAGTATGGTAGTTTTCAAGCATTTTGATATATCAATTAAATGTATTCATATTCAAAGGTTTCTTATCTTTATTTTTTAAATACAATAAAACTCTTTAATACAAGAAATTTTTTCACATGACTTCATCTTGAGGAGGGTCTTTTTTGAGGTAGCTTGAGTGAAATTGGGCCTTCCACAAAGTATAGTTGTAGGTCTAAAGAGATTCTAAGTATGTGAGAGTATTTTAGTCACATCATCATGATCTTGAAGGATTTATAAAATATTAATAAGTTTGAATTTACCTTGTAATGAAATTCCATATAATGTCTTAAGACCATGATATTTTAAAGCTCAAAATCTCTCTTGTAGACCTAACGAGCAGGCTAGATGGACATCATAATACCTGATAGAAGATATGAGGAGTTATGAAGATGAATAAGTTTGCTTGGCGAGTAGGAAGTTATTTATAAATGTTCATAGTTTATTCAAGGTGACTATTTTCATGAGTTCAAGAGATTAAGTGAATCTATTTGGAGCCTCAAATGCTTAAATGACACAATCAAGACTATGTATGACTATTTTATCAACTTTAGAGACCTCTTAAAGACTACATACTTATAAAAAATGTGTTTATGACATGATATATGAAATTTCAAGGTGGTATAAGATGATTTAATAGATGAGAGTCTTATAAGGTCTCTAAGGTACATCAAATTCATAAAATAAATCCTCTCAAAACATTGTTTAGCAGAGTTTAAGGTAAGTTGACAATTATTAAGGTAAGAACATATGATTTGGTATCCATGTTTATCAAGATTTTGAATGCCTCTTCAAGTTGATGCAAGGTGAAATTAACTCATTCAATGGTTTTGGAATAATATTTTTCATATCAAGAGATATGTCATATGCTCTTCCTCTATTTGTACAAGCTCCAAATATGCACCTACAATAATTTTTTATTTTAAGACCATATTTTTCAAGAAAGCCTCATTAATATAAGAGTCACTGAGGTAATGTTTACATTAAGAGTTATAAAATGAGATAATGTTATAAAGGTAATATAGAGATAATAAGGTAAGTGGGATTATTTTTATAGACCTACAATTCATACAGACATTAAATATGCATCTACAATGATGATGTAATGACACAGTCTTCAAGTATAATATGTAAGATGAACTTATGAAGGTCAAGAACTTGATAATATGGATGAGTTGGAATAAGAGTGGATTATTGGTAAAATAATGAATTTATGTCATATAAAAAAATGACTTTAATAATTCAAACAAGAAAATTAACCATGTTCCTACAGTCAGCTAGATGGCTTGTGTGTGATCATCTGAAGACATGAATAGAGAGAAGAAAAAAAGTTGAGGTGTCACACTTAAAAAAGTGTCATGAGATGGAAAGGTTTGTGTATAAATATTAAAGGTCATAATATTATTTACCTTATTCCTTTAATCCTAAAAAATCCATAATTGTCACCTACATCAAGCTAATTAGGCCTAATTGGGTCTAAAAGACAATGAGGATGTGAAGGAGTACAATGAAAGTTAGAAGTTTGAAGATGAAAAACAACTTATTAAAGATTGTTAAGATAGATAAAAGTTTATGAAGATTATTTCAAATAAATAATACTATATTCACTCACATCTTAGTAACCTATATTCAACTTAGCTACCTATAGTCGGCTTAGTAAACCTATAGTTAGTCAAGGTGAAGACACAATCAACTATCTATTAAATGTTAATGAGAAGCTTGTGTAAAGGAAGGATGTGAGGGGTTTGAATAATTTATTAAGATGATAAGAGGTTTTGGATCAATTCACAGACCTATTCAAGGTCTTATATCACCTAAATACTCTATATGTAAGCCAAGGATAGTGGATATCCACCTACAACCAATACACACCTACAGTTAGTCAAAGACATGGATAAGGATGTTGGCAAGGGTTTATATGAAATGGTAATGAGTGTTTCATGGAGATTAAGTTTAATGAGTTATAAGATAATATTAAGGAGAAATCCATTTTAATTTGAAATTCCTATGAAGATCATATCCATAGGGGCCAAACTTAGTCAACACACACAATCTATTAAGAACCTACAGACTCACTCATAAGTAGAGAGAAGAGAAAATGTTTTTCAGTAAAATAAGAATGTATAAAAATATTAAAGGATTTTTATAAACTTATTTAAAGATTTATCAAGCTTGGATATATTGGAGGAGGAAAAAAACTCAATTTATAGACCTCTAGGGTCAACAAGCTCAATTTGCGCAAAAACCCTCCATGATGAAATTCAATGTTGTAGACCTATTTAAGAGGTCAATGATTATATTAAATCATGATGATTAAATTTAATAGATCATTTAAGACATATTTAGAACTTTATTTGATGATAAAATGAGTTTTAGAGGTTTTAAGATCTAAAATGGTCTTTTTTGGCCTTTTATGCATAATCACCAGCTTGAGTGAGCAGTTTGAAGGGGTTAGAAATTGTTAAAAAAGGTGAATGATGACTTGAGTTTTCTTAAGGTGTTGGAGGGGATCCCATGCTTAAAAATTCTATAGTTGGTTCAACCATTTAGGCCCAAAAGTTTATGAACAATTAATTATAATACAAAGAACCCTATTTTTCTTGAGAAGGAGCTTGAAGAGGTCAGTTATTTTCTCAGATATTACATGAGGTTTTGAATAGGAAATAAAACCAATATGATATTTTAGTGGGTTACCCTTTATAAAAATTATTGGCATTAGTTTTTTGAAAGGATCCTTGTCCTTTATGAACCATTATTAAGAACTCAAACCCCTTTAAACCCTCCTTAAACCCTTCAATTGACTTCATTGGAGAGATATGATTATTAATGCCCTAAAATGAAATATTTTGACTTAAAAATGACACTATTCATAATAAAAACTCTCCTAAGATTCACTTACAAGTTTTTTTCACATATGTAGGTACAATACCATATGGTACAAGGCAAAATAGGTTGTTTGAAGCCTGTTTATGAGGGTATAGACTTTGGAGTGATCTATAAAACATTTTCATATGTTTATGGGCACTTAATAGAGGTTTAATGATAATTAAAACTCTTTATATTTATCTCAAAGAGTCACACAACCCCTACAAGTTGTCCACTAGCTCAACAGGTCTGAAAACTCAATTTTACAAGCCAATAATCCATGTTGAAGGCTTGAGAGTGAAATAAAAGGACACAAATATCAAGGTATGAGTTGTGTAAGGGTATTATAGGTATTATAAAGTCATTTTTATTCATCATAACTTGAAATTTTCATGAAAGACATCTCAAATAACACCTCAAGCATGCACAAACATATAAGCTTGCCAATGGCCATTTCATGGTTTTCCCATCTACATAGTGTTTTAGAAATTTAAATTTGGAATGGAGGATGGTATTATACTAGGTAAAGTTAATAAAATGATTTTGGCTAGTTTCACATGTGTGGGTGGTCATTTGGGCCAATTTTCTCTTTCTAGGCCTAGGAGGCTTAATTAGGCCTAAATGGATAGATAAATGGCATAAAAAAGATACTTTAAATTAGATTTGGATCATGAAATTTTTAATGAATATGTAAGGGTATATAGGGTACTAAAAAATGTTCTCAATTTTCTAAGGTTATCCATACATTCTTTCGGAGAAGGATCTTTACCAGTTTTTAGGGTTACATGGAATGAGTAAAAAAGCAAGAAAATGGAGAAAAATGGCATATTTTGGAGGGTTTTATGTTTCCAATTACCTTTTTTAGCTCTTAATTTATTTTTATAATCATTTAATGAAGGGAGTTTTCCTAGTTAAATGCAAAACCCAATTTTCTCTCTTCTATGCCACTTTTACATAAGGAGAAGTTAAGTGATCAAATGACCAAATTGATGCATAGAAGTTATTAAAGAGACTTTATTGATGTTTCTCTCTTCATCATACATATAATAAATAATTAGAAAGTAAATTTAATTTTTAATAAGGATTCAAAAGGTTTAAATAGGACTCCTAATAAGACCCTCCTTCCTTCTAATGCCTAGTCAGAGAGGACAAAGTCAAAGCAATTAAAGAAGCCTTCTAATAGACCAAGAAATATGGATAGAACTCATAAATAATTGGAGAAGGTTTTAATGGAGAGAGTAATGAATACTTTACTAAGAATTTAAGGCCCATTTTCAAGGAGGCAACTTCTTTAAGAATATAGTGGTATGCAAGCAAAGATATAGGAGATTGTATGGGTCAAAGACCAAAAATGAATGATAATGACTCCTTAAACCTTCCAAAAATGTCTACCTAAACCTATATTACATTTTTACAAGGTTGGATGAGAGATAATATAGATAATACTACATTGGATTTTAAGGAAGACCAAGTGGATGAGTCACCTCTAGTTTCGGGTTGCCTTGTTTCTCTCTCTCTCTCTCCTTTCTCATTCTATCTATATGTAAGCCTATTTTTGGAATTTAAAAATGATCCTTAATATAATTTGGGACATACTTAGCAAAACAATTGTAATTTCCTCTTTTTAATGAATAAGACTAAATTCATGCCTCCTCAATGCTTGTGATTAGTGTAGGTTTATGGTTAGTTGATGAATGATAGTGATAATGCATGCTTTCTTTCATTTTATCCTCTTCTATTTACCTATTTTCAAGTGTTAGTTCATCCTTATAGGTTTCACAGTGTGCTTTAATCATCTTATATATATATGTCAAGTGTAATCTTTCCTTAGTGTCTTTGAGGTATCTATTGATTAGCTACCTTCGATCATTCATCAAGCTAAGCATCTATATGAAACATTGATGTTTGGATAATTTAATTTGAGAAGTGAAATCATGTCCATTTCTCTATTCATCCTTATTAGTGCATATTAGACAAATGGAGGACAAATTTTGGTGTATCACCTTATAGATAGGCTTCCTTTTAGTTTACCTTCTTCTCTTTTCCCTTGCAAGATGGTAGTGTAGAGTAGAAAGATTAACTAGTACATTAAGGGGATATAACCCATAAAATATAGATATTTAATCCATATATTAGGCCATCCACATCCTAATATTATCTCCATATTACTTCAAATTGTGAAGGCTTGAAACTACCTTCACAAGGGTGAAAGTCTAGTAGATAACAATTTTTAACATGCTCGATGGGACTAAAGTCCAAAGTAGTAGAAATATTATTGGTGTGGTTCTTATAAAAATAAACCTTTGGAGGCATTCAAAACATCAATGGAATCTTCAAGTTATATTAATTAGTTCTAACAGCCTCGACACTAGTTCAAGTAAGTTGTTTTTTTATTTCACTTTCTTCATGAAGTTTGATGGCTGTGTATGAGGATAATTCCTATGTGATTTAATTTTTTGGGAATATTGGTGTATTTTTCCTAATTTATTTAAAGGTAAATTCTAATTAAATAATTAAATAATTTTACAATAATTAAGCCACTGATTTGTATAGTTTAATTATAATTTGAACCTTTCAAAAAATAGTAATAAATGAGGAGAAATATAACTTATTAAAACTAGATTGAGACAACTGAGATAGAAGGTAATAATGGATATGTAGGACTAGGACACTATCATAAATCAAGATCTAACTTTAATTCAATGAAATTATAAGAGCATCAAAAATAAGATACTTCAGGGTCTGACACTATAGTCTAGGTCCTACCGCTGTTGTCCAAACTAGTCACAAAGATTTGAGTTTTTTGGGTTTTATTTGTTATCCCTATATTAGTCTACCTATGAAATTTAAAGTCTTGAATATATATGAATCTCCTTGTATATCTGATTTTATATTCAACCCTATATCTTCTTTATGCTTAAACTTGAATAAAAACTTGGAGGAGAGGGGTTAGTGTGTGTAGGATGCACTAAACATGTATCCACATGCCTTGTGTAGCTATGCTACATATATACTAATAATACAAAGAGGGATCAAGCCATATGTAGTTCTTCCACTTTATGTGCTTTGTGAAATAGTGTAATGAAGATGTAAAAATGCTAAACTAGGTGTGCTTAAAGTGGCTAGGGACTGGTGTGAAGGTTTGAATGAGCTTGTGGTTGTATTGGCTGATTGTATGTAGAGAATAGGTAAAATTACCTTAGTATTCTTGTTTGTATTCTTGATTTATTTTTAAAATATCTTTCAACCCTTATAATTTAACTTTGAATAGGGTTTTAATAGAGATATATTGGCCATGGGTTAAATGCAATCATTCTAGGCTAACATAATGAAGAACAGGAATCAGGGGAAAATGGTCACCTAAGCTCAAAATGTGATTGGACAAGAGCACTAAAAAGGGGACACCCTAGGGTTCAACATTATATTCCAACTTGGGTGTCATTATCTTAATGGTATGGGACTTATGGGGATGGAATAAACATGGAAAAAGGATCCTAGCTAAGCTAGAATGAGGTCTTGAAAGCCTAAGTATGATTGGGAATAAGTGAAAAGATGATTAGAAGGGACATGAGAGAATGAAAGATGGACCTATGGATTGGGTGTCATAAGCCACACTCAAGCTACTAATTTTTACATTTTATATGACTACATTTGCCCCCCTTTTATTCTAGTGATGTAGTAAAGCAAAATACTAGGATAAAGGAAAAATAGAAAGTGTACCTAAACTTACCTACAAGGGTGAAGCCCATGAAGCCATGTGATTTTGGGTGTGCATAGAGAGAGCACATCATGAAGTGTAAATCTACAAAATAAAATCAAAGATTATATCTGATCTTACTAGATACGCTATATCTAAAGTAATAATATACAAAGTTGGGTAATAAAGAGGAAGAGAATGGAATGAATACACCTCACTAGGTACATGAACCAATACAAAACCTATTGTGATGCTGAGTGATGATAGATGATACTACGTAATGCTAGGTATGTGTTGTACCAAAAGTAATATCATGAGTGGAATTGAGTGCTCAATTCCCTAAGAGTGGCTCAAAAATGTAAATACTGGCCCTTTGGCTCCATCATTACCCACTAAGTGAAGCTATATGATCATGCATGTGCTAATCTATGTTTGGACTATGTGTCCAATCCCTCTAAATAGGTAGATCAAGAATACAAAGGCTAGCTAGTCCTTTGGCTCCATCAGTACCTTATGAAGTGAAGCTATAAATTAATATTGGTATGAAAATGTCATTTGAGATGGATCCTAAAGCCCATGAATGCTTTATAATCTGATAATGTGGTGTGGATAGCTGAATGTGTACCTGAAAACTAGGACAATCTTGGCCAACTTGAAAAAAAGGTGAAGATTAGGCTTGTATGAAAGCCACCAAAAAATGATGCCAACCAATTATAGATGGAATAAGGCATGAAATTACTAAGAATTCCTGGGTAATATGCTAAACTTAGAAAGAAAAGAAAACTAATATGCCATGCACATTACCCCCAATCATTGGTGTCTATAACATGGATTATGATCTAGAAGTTATACTGACTACCCTATTTAAAACTAGAAGTGAGAGCCATCATGCTATGTATGATGCCCCCTATATCTATATTCTCTAAGAAAAACTATACTAAATTTTTTTGAATCTAAACTGGTTTGTATGTGACAAAACTGTAGTTAAACCTACCTTTCTACCTATTTTTGAAAAATCTAGGTTTTTTACAGTTTGGATAGGAGCATAAAAAATAAGACACCCTAGTGTCTAGTGTTGTTATCCATGTCTGGTGCTATTGTCCTTTGCTAAAACTAAAAACTATTCTAGAATCATCACTTTTTCTTGGGTTTGTTCTACCTAGTTTGACCTCTGATTACTATTCTGAGTGTTCTAAAAAGTGATTTTTTGACCCTTAAGAGCTCTGATCTCTATGACAAAACCCCTATTTATTTACCCCTCTTCTAAGTGTAGGAATGAAGACCATAAAATGACTAGCCTTAGAATAAATATCCCTACAAGTGTGTTATGCTATGAAATACATGATATAATAATGATAATTGACAAGATATCTCAAGATATAACATGGTTTATTTAGGAGATTTTTAGATCAAAAGGGGTATGCCTAGATAGATATAACAATGTAATAGCATGTGTAATGCACTGAATTGAAACTATAAATGTTAGTTGTTAGTTTTCAAATAGGGATGGAGCATGATGTCCATCATGGCATCCAAGAAGTAAGATATGCATGATGTGAATCATGGCATTACAGATAGTTGAAAAGCAATCAAGCAACAAACACACAAGGTAAAAATCAAGAAGCATACAAGAGTGGCTAAGGGGCCAAGCAAATAAGGGACATGGGTACATGTCACTCAAACTAGAAATTAGGCATACAAGGCACGTTCAAATTTCACATACATAGATAATTGGAAATAATCAAGGTTGGCATGAAAGCCACAATCATAGAGAAGAGTATGGGAAAAGGACATTGACAAATGTCCTAAGGCACACATAAGAATAAAATAAAAGGACATTGGAAAATTTTCTAAGGCACATACAAGAGACAAAAAAAATAATTGAGAAATGCAATCACATCTAGCTATGCAAAGCAAGGAGAGGAATCATGTAATATACAATAAATACATTCACATCTAACTAATCAAATCAATAAGTGAATGTATGCATGACATGGAGGACAAGATTAGGTAAATATTAAAAAATACACAAGTGCTATATACTAGTGAATATTGATAGAGTAATCTATGTAAGCTAGTAATCAATGTACATCAACATGATAACTATAGTGTGTGGTGTAGAAATGACATAACCTAGATGGTGTAGTCATGTAGAAGATGCCCCTATTGGGTAGATGTATTGATTTATGTCTTGAATGTTGAAGTAGGATTTCCCCTCAATGGGTAGAGTGAAGAAATCAAGGATCTAGATGTCACTGCACACACTCAAAGAAGATCAAGTGAAGCATGGTAATGTAGATAAAATGATAAACAATAGCATATAATAACAACATGTAATTCTAGCATGGTAGTAGAAATGTAAAGCATGGATGATGCATACAATTGAAATGTTTTTGTGTTTTGAATTATTTGAATGTTTTTAAATTTTTAAATGTTATATTATTTTTGGTATTTTGACATATTTGAATGTTTTTGTATTTTTGATATATTTGCCATGTACAATCAATCATGAGAAGACTATGTAAAAGAAATTTAAAAGAAGCTATGTAAAAGTAAGAATGTGAATAAATGATACTATTTGATGAGTCTCATGAGAGACTCCCTATCATGGTGTCTTGTTCAAAGAAAGGGATCATGCATGATCATGAAGCATGATGGAAGGACTAAGACTGTGGCTCTAAAAGCTGTATATGATGTAAATGCTTTGAAATCTTTATAGTGGAACTAATTATGGGTCCTCCTATAACTCTATTAAGTGGATATAAATATAGGGATCTTAAGGACCCATCTGGTAGTATGAGAATCTCTCTAAACATGTGTTCTATATGTAGAGGCATGATACCTCAATGTTACTACCCTGGGTGTGAATATTGTAGCTGAAAGCTATCTATAATTTTGAAATTGTGTTTGTTCTAAAAAAGAACTCTATGGAAGTGTATGAACTCTCTATGTTGGTGATGAAGGCCTTAACTATGTATGAATCTAAACTAGAAGAAGAACTATAATTGGTGGAGAAACTAAAACTGGTGACTATAAAATAGTAGATGGCTCTAAAGTGAGAAGTGATAACTCATATAGAACTCCTCTAATTGTAACAACCTAATTAACATGAATGAATTTAATGCATTTATGAATTATAAAAGGTACTACTCAAAGTTTCTAAATCCATGGGTGACCAAGTAACATATCAAAAACTCCTACACTAGGAATACTAGTAAATGGTGTGGCCACATGTGTTAGACCAACCTATAGAGGAAGTACAATCTCACCGAATGAACTCTATAGGTGCCCACTGAATCCACTGATAACTATGTCCATCAATGTAATATCCTACTCTGAATATCCCAAATGTTGCAATAATGTCATAGTACACATGTTTACATTGGATCCATTATCTATGAGAACACTATGAATAAGATGATTATAAATGTAATATCTAATAAAGAGTGCATGATAATCCAAATCATCCTCAACTATCTCCTGCTCTGAGAAGGATATGGAAGGTCTATCTAGAACTCTAAAATTATACAAACCAATCATATTTCTCAAAGGATGTAGCTTAACTGAAGGTGCTTGGTATGTATCCATTGGAGGATGTGCATGATATATCTCCTGTCTCTTGGTATGCATGGTGAACACTTGATGTATCTCCTGTCTCTTGTTTAGAATGTTATGGGAAAGGATTTGAAATGATTTTCAAAGCTTTATCCTATGTTTGATTTTCTTGAGGAGGCTCAAATAAAGTGCCAATATCAATAACATTACCATCTATCAAGTCTTATATATTGTGTTTCAAACTGATGTATCTATTTGTTGTTTAGCCTGGTACCCTGTGAAAATCACAAAATGCATTTTGATCATATCCCCATGGAAGAGGATTTGTTTGATCAACTTCTCAAATAAGAGGGAGACATATGATATTACATTCCAAATGCTACTGTAAAAATCTAGATGGGAAAATTGGTATATTAGAAAAGGTTCATCAAGGAGGTGCAGATAAAACCACTCACTAAGGGGGATCTAAATCCATATTAACTTTTGGTTAATTTTGACTCTTGCTATCATTGACCTTTAATTTGTATGGGACTTTTATATTACTCTTGTTTGTTGTTTTTGGTATGCTTATGTACTTATGTTTTCCCATTGAGATTAGTTTGACTTCTCTTTCCTTTAGTGTGTGACATAGTTTATTGAAGGAAGAGAACTATTTGAACATTATTGATTCATGCAAAGATGGTATAAGACTCTATTTGAATAGATCTTGTAACTCTTGATCAACCATGGGGACAGTCATTTTAGCCAAGATAGTCTTATATCAAAAAACATAATCTATGAGATACTCATTTGACCTTTATTTTTATTGTGAAACTTGGGCATAGGAAACCTTATCACCTATGTTAATGCTTAAATGAAATAGGAACATATTAGCTAAAGGATTGAATACATTGACTGACTAATTTGGTAGACTATAAAACCATTGTAAAGCATAATTATTTAGACTCCATGGAAATAAATTTGTTAATAACTAGTCATTTAACACATAATCCAAGCATGCTGCATAAAAAGCTCTCAATTGTGTCTCTAGATCACCCTTGTCATTATATAGAGTGAGCTTGGGTTGAACGACCTTGTGGCAAGGGTGTCAAATAAATATGACATACCGATGGTGTATGGACTAGTATAAAATAATCCAAGGCCTGTGTAGGTGTAGAAACATCTTACTTAAGATGTAACACTTTCGATTGAAGATATTTTATCTCTTGCAAAAGGGAAACCACATCAGGAGACAAAGATGTGTTAGCCATAACTAGTGGTGCTTCATAGAAAGGTTGGGTTTTTATAGTGGTTGTTGAGACATAGTTTCCCCCGTAGTGTCATGTGCAACTAGTTATTTTGTGGTTTGATAAGATTGACCATCATTCATCCTTTATTGTTCTTCTTATAGTATGTTAAGCATGTCATCTTGCATATCATGATGTTTAGTTAAAAGGTTTTGAAGTTCCCTCTTATCAGTTTCATAAAAAATGGTATATTGGACCATTGTTAAAGTAGGAAAACAAATTGAAAATTGATTTAATTTTTTGTAATAAGCAAATTGTTATGAAAGCAAATTACTGAATATAGGAAATGTAAAGTCCTAAAAACAATAATCTAGAGAATGTATAAAAAGGATACGAAGCTCAAAAACATGTAAGGTGATACCTCAAAAAAAATGGGACCTAGTATATGTAGCTAGGGTTTTGAAAAATGATATTTTAAAAATTTTCAATGGAATTTTAAAATTTGATGCTAATTTATAATTTAAATATGTAGGTAAAAAATTAGAAAATTCTTGATTTGAAAGGACCTAATGTATGCAACTAGGGTTTGGAAGAAAAATAATTTGTTAAAATTACTATGGAACTTTAAAATTTAAATTGAATTTATGATTTAAATAGGTAAGTAAAAAATTAGACAAATATTTTAAAATTTAGTAAGGAATTTACCCTAGGGTTTCTAGGGTTTTTATGCATAAATGAATTAAGTCGGGTTCACCAAATGATTTAACAATTTTGGCAATATTGGTGTATTATTTCTAATTTAGTTAAAAGTATAAGATAATTAAATTAGTAAATGATATTATAATAATTAAGCCACTAATTTTTATAATTTAATTGGAATTTTAACCTTTCTAAAATTAGTAATAAATGAAGAGAAATATAACTTAGCTTAAACTAGACTGAGATGATTGAGATAGAAGTTGATTCTAGTTTTTTAGGATTAAGACACTATTATAAATCAAGATATATATTTTGTTTGATGAAATAATAGGATTACCAAAAACAAGACACTTTAGGGTTAAGTTCTATAGTCCAAGTCCTATCACTATTATCCAAACTGGTCATAGAGATTTGAATTTTCTAGGTTTTGTTTGCTATCACTGTATTAGTCTACTTGTGAAATTTCAAGTCTTGACTGTCGATAAAGCTCCTTGTAGAGCTGATTTGATATTCAACCCTAGATATTCCTTATTCTTAAACTTGAATGAAAACTTGGAGAAGGAGGGGGGTTTAGTGTGTGTAAGATGCACTGAATATCTATCCACACCCCTTGTGTGGGCATGCTGCCTACATACCAATATTTTGAAGAGGGATCAAGCCATATGTAGTTCTCTCACTTGATGTACTTTTTGTAATAGTGTAATGAAGATTCAAAAATGCTAAATTAGGTGTGCTTGAGGTGGCTAGGGATTGGTGTGAAGGTTTGAATGAGTTTATGGCTGTATTGGCTAGTTGTATGTAGAGAAAAGGAAGAATTGCCTTAGTGGTCTTGCTTGTATTCTTGCTTTCTTTTGAAAATAATTACCAACCATTCTAAATGAACTTTGAATGGGATTTTATATAGATCTATTGGTCATGGTTTAAATGCAATCACAGTAGGTTGGCATAATGAAGAAGAAGAATCAGGGGAAAATGGTCACTTAGGCTCAAAATGTGATTGGATAAGAGCACTAGAAAGGGGACACCCTAGGGTCTAGCACTATAGTCCAACTTGGGAATTATTTTCTTGAGGGTATGTGACCTAAAAGATGGAATAAGCATGGAAAAAGGGTCCTAGATAAGCTGGAATGAGGTCTCGAAATCCTATGAATGATTGGGAATTGACGAAAAGATGCTTAGAAGGGTCATGAGAGCATGAAAGATGGACCTATGGATTATGTGTCATAAGCCACACTCAAGCTACCAATTTTCACATTTTATATTACTACACTATGCTATACTTCCTTATCATCCCTATAATGAGTCATACCAGCCTTGTCATGATCCATATGGACCTAATCATACTTACCAAGAGTATTATCAATATTGTCAAGAGTATGATGGTTCATATCAACTCTATAGTGATCCTTATCAGCCTCACTATGACCCTGAATATATGCCTCAATAGCATTATCAAGACTTATAACAGTCATACTCACCTCTTCCTTCTCTATTTCTAACTCAAAATCATGTTTCCTCTACCATATCCTTGTTAGAATTTAAGCCAAATATGCTAAAGTCTAAAGGGGAAATGAGAGTATAAGATAGAGATTTAGGTGTGATACCTTTTCACCTTGTAGATGATATGAGGAAAGTAGTATAGATGTTGTTGAGTATATGGGAAAAAGTGGGGGAGGAAAAATAGTATGTTATGACTTATGAGTTACATGAAATGAGAACTATGATCTAATGGTGGGTAGATAGGTTAGTGAGATGGGAGAATCAAGATATCCAACCCAAAAAACCTCATCCATCTTCTCATACCCTTGGTCAAACTTCTTGTGTTCCAGGTTTCCTTCTAGCTACACCTACCCTTCCTCAAGAAAACAAGCTCACTTCATCTTAGAAGCCTTCTTGGGCTATGATTCTTGGTTATGCCATACCAAGTATTATGGATGAATATCATCCCACCACTCTTTAAGAACCCTCTTATTTACCATATCAACCCTCTTATGCTTCTTATCCTCATGAAGTCATTGACCAACTCAAATGGAGCCTCAAAGAGAGCCAATTCAACCTCCAAGTGAACCTACTAGTTTCAAATCCCTACTTTGGAACCAAGTAGTTAAGTCTTGGGATAAATAAGAAGAAAATAACCAAGATTCAAAATTTGATCCCAAATAAGATCATGTGCCTATTCAATCCCCATTTACCTTTCCTCAAGAACTTAAAATTATTCCATTTAGGAGGTCTATACAATAAAAAGAGGTCCTAGTTGAGAAGGTTAGAAATCAAGTTCTAGATAAGATGGAACCTCAGTAATACTATAATAAGATTGAAATGATTGTTGATAATGATGAAACACTCATAGGGAAACTCAACTTACTCTCTCTCCAAGAATTCTTATTAGAGTCTACCATCCCCAAGACCTCAAGTTGTAAAATTACTCCCTTAGTTCCCAAGCAAACTCATGAGCATATCCATTGCCTCCTAACCATATCCCATCTTGAAGAGAAGCCTATTATATGAAGGATAACATAATATTTTACATATGTAACTAAGGTTTAAGGAAAGTGTGATTATTCAAGTGTGCTTGAAGAAGAAATATTTATTGGTACTCCCCTTGGTGAGAGCAAAGGCATTTTAACTTTCAAACTAGATGAATAATTTACAACATAAGATAAAGGAGATGTTGACTTACTTCAAGAGATTATTTTTGGTGTGATTGAGAATGAAGAAGAGAAGGTAAATCCTTAATTTTATCTCTTGTGTATCAGTCAAGAACATAGTGAAGATTTATTTGAAGCTTTGTAATCAAGATACTCACTTCTCCCAGGTGATTATGAGTTGAGTCAAGAAATAGGAGGTAGTTTTGGTAAAAAATTAAATAATATTTAGAGAGTTAGTCTTGAAAATATTTCTTTTCAATAGGCAAACTCATTAGATGATGATTTTTTTTAAATACTCAACATGACTTATCATCCTCTCACCTCATTTACAACCCTTAATACACTCTTGGATGACCATGTTGATCACTTTTGGCCACAATTTCTCAAGGAGAAACAAACTCTTTAATTTGGAGATAATGATGGGAAATTTGAAAGCCTTCAATAGGATACCAAGGTCTAGGTATGTTATTTTAATCAATCATATTGAAGTTCATAATGTAGTTAGTCTTACAAACTAATATTTGGCCATCATAAAGACTATTTCCAAAGAAGAATAATTGTAGAAGGTATAGGTTGAATTCCAAGACTAGTATGTGTTCATTAGAGATATATTTACTGATGTATACTTGTTACAAGGCATGCCAAATGTGTTGGTAGATAAAAATTCTCAACCAAGTAATGAGTCAATGAAATGTGATTTCATGTACCATTTCATACTTCATGAAGTAGTTGACCAAAAAAAATTCCTTTTGATCCTGAAAGAGGATTTTTTGTAGGTTAGTTGGATTCAGTTTAGCTTTTCTCCAAGTGTTGTCTAGCACAATAATTTGCTTATGTTTTGTTTTTAAGAATTACTTAGCTAGCATGTTTGTTTTTTTAGTCTAGTTTCCTTGCTTTATTGTCTTTCTTATTCTTGTCTTTGAGGAACAAAACAATTGTATTATATTGAGTCAAGAGTTGTGTTCATTAGTTAATATATAATCATGATTGTTTCAAAGTGTAAGAGTGATATTATGAGTCCAAGAGAGATGTAAATGGTCTGGTTCATAAGCATAACATGCATGCTTCCTAATTTAATCACCAAAGTGTTGACAAGTTTGACCTCATAGGTCAAAATATCACCCCTACAATTTGAAAATTTGCTTTTCATGCTTTCTTACCCTATTGGTCATTATTTTGGTCTTGTAATATCTTTTAAATGGTCATCCAAATCCTTATTTAGTAGAGTCTAAGGTAAATTTGATGACTTTAAGGTTTTGATCATCATGACCATGTGCTTGTCTAGCCACCTCTTGACCTGTTTTAGGTTTTTTCAAGTGATGAAAAGAGTCCTAGACATCTTAATAGGCTTCATGGCTTATTTTTATTTTATAAAATGATTAATGATTGATCAAATTAGTTGGTGACATGTTTGACTAACTTAGTGACCTAGTTGACTACATTTTGGATCACTTTATGGATTCTAGAGCAAGTTTTACATGATAATGGAAGTATAATATTAGAAAAATGACATGGTGTAAATTTTTAGGCATGAAAATATCTAATAAATTCCTTTTTCAAAAGTTTCATCAAGTTTTTCAAGTGATTTTAGTAATTTTAATGCTAAAAAGGCCTATTATGAGGTTATTTGTATAGTTATTCAAGGTATAATTTATATCCAAGAATATTAAAGACATTATTTTTTCATCATAAGGTTAAATCAATGGTTTATAAGTATTTTTAGGTGTCAAAATATAGAAAACTAACTTATCTCTCATATCGACCTCCTTGGCATCTCTAGGAAGGCCATTGGTTTTTGATAAGTATAGGTAGGATACAAAAATTAAGATAAAAAAATAATGGGAAATGATAGGTACCCTAATGAACTTAAATTTAATGTCATTGGTTATTAGATTTATCCCCCCATATTTATGAATAATTACTAAGAGTGTAAGGGGGTCACTATGACCTAGTCATCCAGATAGGGTCTAGGTTTGTCTTTGTTTCTTCACTTTAGATATCTATGGAGAAAAATAGTTTTATGGGAATGCTTTTAGGGTTAAATAATAAATTTTTAATGTTAGGATTATTATTTAATTTTTCTTGATAAGGAGTCTTTTGATAATAAATTGGTTGCCTATCTTGATAGTTAAGGATGATATTTTTCATGAATTTTTGATATATCATTTGAATGTATTCATCTTAAAAAGTTTATTAGGTTCATTTTAAAGTTAAAATACACCTATTTCATCCAAAAAAAATGTTTAAGTTCCTTCATCTTGAGGATGGTCTTTCTTGAAGTAGCTTGAGTGAAATGGGGCCTTTCACAAAGTATAATTATAGGTCTAAAGAGATTCTATATGTGTGAGAGTATCTCAATAACCTTAGAATGATTTTAAAGGATTTATAAAATATGATAAAGTTTTAATTTACCTTATAAGGACATTACATATAATTTCCTAATACCATGCTCTCTCAAATCTTAAAATCTCTCTTGTAGGCCTAATCAACAGGCTAGATGGACATCATGGTAGGTGATAAAAGCTATGAGGAGTTATGAAGATGAAGAAGTTTGATTGGAGAAAAGGAAGTTATTTATAAATGTTAATAAGTTATTTAATTTTAATATTTTCATGAGTTAAAGAGAGTAATAAAATCTATTTGGAACCTCAAATGCTTAACTAACATAGTCAAGACTGTGTATTATTGTGTTATCAACTTTAGAGACCTCTTAAAGACTGTGCGCTTCTCAAAAATGTGTTTATGAGATGATAGATGAAATTTTAGGGTAATATATCTGATTTAATATATGAGAGTGATCATATGGTCTCCAAGGTATATCAAATTCATAAAATAAAGCCTCTTAAAACACTATTTAGTAGAGTTTAAGGTAAGTTGGTAGTTATTAAGGTAAGAACATATGCTTTGGTCTTCATGTTTATCAATATTTTAAATTCCTATTAAATTTTATGTAAGGTGAACTTAAATAATTCACTATTTTTATCATCATATTTTTCATATCACAAGCTATGTCATATTCTCTTCTTTTGTCCATACAAGGTCCATATATGCACTTATAACAGTCCTCTGTTTTAAGACCATATTTTTAAAGAAAACATCATGAATATAAGAGTCATTGAGGTAATGTTTCAATTAATATTTATAAAATGAGATAATTTTATAAAGGAAATATATAGATAATAAGGTAAGTGGGTTAAATGTTATATACCTATAGTACGTATAAACATTAAATATGCATCTATAACTAGGATGTAATGACATAGTCAACGAGTTACTATGCAAGATGAACTTGTGAAGGCCAATAACTTGATAATATGGATGACTTGGTACAAGAGTGACTTTATTAGTACAATAATTAATTGATGTCATATAATAAAATGAGGTTAACAAGTCAAACAAGAAAAATAACCAAGTTTCTATAGTCAGCTAGATGGCTTGTGTGTGATCATGTGAAAAAATGAATAGACAAGAACAAAAAGATGAGGTGTCACACTTTCAAAAGTGTCATGAGATTAAAAGGTTTGTGTATACCTATTAAATTTCCTAAGGTTATTAAAATTTTTCCTTTAAGGCTAAAAAATCCATAACAGTCACCTATAACCAACTAATTAGGCCTAACTGAGTTTGAAAGATAATGAGGATGTGAAGGATTGCAATGAAAGTTTGAAGATGAAAAATAATTTATTGAAGATTATAAATATAAATACAAGGTCATGAATATTATTTAAAATAAATAAGCCTTTATTCACTCACATCTTATCTACCTATAGTTAGCTTAGTGAACCTATAGTTAGTCAAGGTAAAGACATAGTTAGCTATCTGTTAAATGTTAATGAGAAGCTAGTGTAAAGGAAGGAAGTGAAGGGTTTGAATACTTTATTAAGATTATAAGAGGTTTTTGATCATGTCAAAAACCTATTAAAGTTAATATAACACCTAAATCCTCCATATATAAGCCAAGGATAATGGATATCCACCTACAACCAATACACACCTACAGTTAGTCAAAGACATGGGTGAGGATGTTGGTAGGTGTTTAGATGGAATGGTAAAGAGTGTGTCATGGAGATGAATTTTAATGAGTTATAAGATAAGATTAAGGAGTGAAATCCATTTTCACTTTAAATGCTTATGAATATCATATACATAGTGGCTAAACTCAGTCAACATATACAGTCTATTAAGAACCTACAGGCTCACTCATAAGTAGAGTGGAGAAAACATATTTCTCACTAAAATGAGAATATATAATATTAAGAAATTAGTGTGATAACCTCATTTAGGTATTCATATTTTTTTTATATATTGGAGGAAGAAAATTTAGTTTATAGACCTCAAAGGTCAATAAGCTCAATTTGCACAAAAACCCTCCATGATGAAATCCAATGTTGTTGACCTATTTGAGAGGTTAATGATTATATTAAATCATGTTGAGTCAATTTCATAGATAATTTAATAAATATTTATAACTTTATTTTATGATAAAATGAGTATTAGAGGTTTGAAGACCCAAAATGGTCTTTTTTGACCTCTTATGCATAATCACCAGCCTGTGTGAGCAGTTTATAGGGGTTATAAATTGTTTTAAAAGGTGAATGATGACTTGATATTTATTAAGGAACTTTAGGGGTTCTCATGATTTAAACTTATGTAGTTTTTTTTAATATCTATTTAGACCTACAAATTCATGAATAATCAATTAGAATACAAAAAACCTTGTTTTGCTTGAGAATAAGCTTGAAGAGGTCAATTGTTTGTTTAGATATTGCATGAGATTTTACATGGGAACTCAAGAAATTAGGATATTTAGTGGTGTCCCCTTGGAAAAAATTTAGCATTGGTTTTTGTAAAGGACCCCTGTCCTTTATGAACCATTGTTAATAACTTAAACCCCTTTAAACCCTCATTAAACTCTTCACTTGACCTGATTGGAGAGATATGCTTCTTAATAACCTTAAATGAAATAGTTTTAATTTAAAATGATCCTAATAATATTAAAATATCTCTTTAACTTCACTTCTAGGTGTTTTTTCACATGTGTAGGTATAATACTATACAATACAAATAAAAATAGGTAATTTTAAGCTTGTTTGTAGGGGTATAGAATGTATAGTGATCTAAAAACAATTTGAAGATGTTTATGGGGAACTAATAGAGGTTTCATGATCATTAAAAGTATTATACAATCATATTAAAGAGTTACACAGCCCTTGTAAGTTAGCCACTAGATCAACAAGTGAGAGAACTCAGTTTTACAAGCTGAGAATCCATGTTGAAGGATTGAGAGTGCAATAGAAGGAAATAAATCTAAAGGGATGAGTTGTGTAAGTGTGTTAAAAATGTTATCAATTAATTTTAAGTCATAAAAACTTGAAAGTTTCATGCAAAACCTCTCAAATAACATCTCAAGCATGCAAAAGAATATAAGTTTGCTAATGGCCATTTCATGGTTTGCCCATCTATACAATGTTCTAGAATTTAAAATTTGGCATGGAGGATGTTCTTAGTCTAGGTAAATTTAATCAAACACTTTTGTCTAACTTCACCTGTATGGGTGGTCACTTGGGCCAAATTTCTCTTTCTAGGCCTACGAGGCCTAATTAGGCCTAATTGGAGAGAGAATGATAAAAAAGATACTTAAACTTGGATTTGGATCATGAAATTTTGTATGAAGATGTAAGGGGATATAGGGTACTAAAAAATGTGATCCGTTTGCCAAAGTGATTTGTACATTATTTTTTATAAGGATCTTTACCAATTTTTAGGGCTATAAGGAATTAGTGAAAAAGTAAGCAAATGATGTAAATTGACATATTTTAGAGGGTCTAATAGTCACAATTTATTTTTTTTAGGTCTAAATTTATGTGTATAAGTTTTTAATGAAGGGAAAAAGCACCAAATTGATGCATACAAGTTATTCAAGAGACTTTATTGATGTTACTATATTAATCCTACACCTACTCAAGCATGAAAAAGTCAATTTTTGTTGGAATAAGGATTCAAATATTGAAAAGGTATCTATGACTCCTAACAAGACCCTCCTTCCTTCCAACACCTAGTCAAAGAGGACAAAGTCAAAATAATTGAAGAATCCTTCTAATAGCCCAAGAAAGATGGAGAGACCTCATAAATCATTGGATAATGTTTCAATGGAGAGAGTAATGAAGACATGACTAACCTTTAAGTCCTATTTTCAAGGATGTGACTTCTTCACCAATAATATAGGGGTATGCAAGCAAATATATAGGAGATTATATGGGTCACAGTCTAATTATGATTGGTAATGACTCCAACATTCCAAACAAGTCTACCTCAACATCTATGCCAATTTTATAAGGTTGGATGAGATATAATATAACTAATACTCTATTGGATTTGAAGGAAGACCAAGTGGATGAGTCACCCCTAGTTTTGGGCTGCCTTGTCTTTCTCTCTCCTTTATCATTATCTCTATATGTAAGCCTATTTTTGGCATTTTAAAAGGATATTTAACTTGAGTTATGGTAAGGACATGCTAAAAAAAACACTTGTACTTTACTATTTTTAATGAATAATAATAAATTAATACCTCCTCAATTCTTGTGATTAGTGTATGTTCATTATTAGTTGATGAATGATAGTGATAGTGCATGATTCATTTCATTTTTCCCTCTCCTCTTTACCTATTTGTATGTGTTAGTTCATCCTTAAAGGGTGCATGGTGTGATTTAATCATCTTGTATCTATGGGAAGTAAAATATTTCCTTAGTGTCTTTGAGAGAACTATTGATTAGCTGCCTTAGATCATTCATCAAATTAAGCCTTTGTGTGAAAGATTAATGTTTGAATACTTTCATTGGAGAAGAACAATTAGGTCCATGTCTTACTCATACTTAATAGTGCATATTAGACAAGTGGAGGACACATTTGGTGTATCACCTCAATTAGATAGGTTTCATTTGAGTTTACCCTCGTCTCTTTTCCCTTGTAAAGTGGTAGTGTAGAGTAAAGAGCCTAAATGATACATCAAGGGGAGCTAGCCCTTACACTCTAGAAATTCAATCCATCTATCAGGCCACCCATAGCCTAAGATTATCTCCATGTTACTTCAGATTGTGAAGGCTTGAAACTACCTTTACAAGGGTGCAAGTCTAGTAGATAATAGTTACTCATACAAAAACCTTTCATTTCATTTATTTAATTAACAAGGGAGACCAAAGGGAAAAAATTGAAGGACCAGTCAAAATAAAATAAGAAAAGGGAAACCTAATTAACAAGGGATAGGAAGAAAAAATAGAAAACAAGCAAAAGCAAAAGAGAAATTATTTACATAGGTTCTCAAGAAAATGCATGCTTAAATTAGTTAGATACCTAATTCTTCAAGATTTTGAGAAGGGTAGAGGGAACATATATTTTATTCTATGATATCCTATATGATGTAAAACACTATCTCAAAGAGATTTATCAATGTTTAATTCATATAATTTAAACAAACTAGGACTACATAATTATGAATCATATTTATACCTAGATTACAGAAAGCATGAGGGATAAGGTTTAGAAAATACCTTAGCCCATTAATTATATTGTAGTGAAGGATAGGGATAGGTATTCATACATACTAAACTAATAAGAGGATCCAACCTAAAAGTGCAACTAGTAGATGAATCAATTGTAGGCTACTTTTTTATGCAATTGGATGCTTGCATAACATCCCATTTGTTATCCTTAGCATCCATAAGGCATGGGAGTGTTTTATATTCTTCCCATATTAGATACATTCTAAATTTTTCATCAGTAGCCAAATTATGTGGAGAGCTGGGATGAATAAGGTCATTTTTAGCTTGAACCTCCATTGGCATGACTTCTTCATTCAGGTCATTATTTTCATGAATTCCCAATTTGATTGTCTCTAATGCTAAGAGAATGATTTGAGTGATATCAAATGATTTAGAGATGAGGATAAATTTAGGAGATTGGTCATCAATTTTGAATTATTTTGAATCATTCTCCTCATATGGAGAACTTATTCCTTAGTGGTTTCCTTATTCTACTTCATTCCCTACTACTGATACAAGGAAAGTCTCATTAACACCACATAAATGTTGACCATCTTCGATTAGTCTATAAAAAATAGTAGTGGCAACCAAGGGTAAGAATGATTCAGATGCATATTATGCATCTTCATCATCTAATATCTCCAACTCCAATTATTATTATAGATAATCATAAGAGATGTTTATTCATTCACTTTGAGTGGATAGTTGCTCATCAATTTGTTTTTTAGCCACCAAGCTATCTTTACAACTACTAATTCTTAATCTTTAGATTTATCATAATTACTATTGTATCCTTCAAAAAATGGATCAACCTTGTGAGATGAGATATCCTTAGCATGCATGATCAACTCTATATCAATAGTGCAACTAGATTCATAGACTCTAGATGGTGCATTAGGGTATGCAACTTCATAACTCAGATTGTGCATTGCCTCATAATTATATCCTAAAATAAATGGTACTTGATTATTAATAACATTAAAAGATACATAATCATTAAAATTATAAGAATTAGATTGCTGATCACACACGAAAGTAACTAATTCATATGTATTAAATAAATAAATAGGAATCTCATTTGTCATTAGGAAGTTTGGCTAGATAAAGGCTTGGGTAAATGATTTATTTTAAGGCACATATAAGTCCATGGTCTAACTTGGAGGCATGCTACCTAAAGGATTTTGGTTAGAAATACCCTAAGTTATTAGTTGTTTCTCTCTATATCGATAACCTCTCAGTAGACCAACACTAATGAGGCAAGAGTAGATGAGTTCATCTTAATGAACATGGTAGTTAGGGGATCCAAGGGTTAGATATATAACCCTATTGTTGCATCCACTATTTACTAGAAAGGATACCTTTACTTAGTGTATAGTTAATGGAATCTATGGATGAATACACCAGTTGGCTTATTAGGCCCTTTACAAACCATGTAAAATTGGTAGATTAAGACAAAAGGGTCAATGGGCACATTAAAATGGTTAAATAATATGCTCTCAAAGATGGCCCATGTTTTGATGCACCATTATGATAGACCAAGATACCAAGAATAAGAAGTTTAATCTAGGTAAATGGGGAATAGGTGACAAGCCACATCCTCATGCTAAATCAAATTTCAGATAAGGACTTCTTTAAAACCCTAAATGTGTTCGTCAATAGTTAAATTCCTTCCATGGATATACTTTACACAAAAATTTTGGGGTTTTTTGGTTAAGTCATGGGAATGTCCTAGAATATCCATAGGACAACTACATCTTCCTAGTCAAGCTAAAGCCATTGGAATACTTAGATAAAAAGTTTTCCAATCTAAAAATTTAGAAAAAAACTAGGTTAAGTTATTTTAGACAAAAGAAAAGTTTGAAATGCACCATGCATGCCCTCCTAGCACCAATATATTATGAGGTCTTTTGACATGCCAAATTAGGCAAGGGTTTTTAATCCTTTCCTCTCCTTAAAGGATACTTGCCTAAACAAATTTTCCCAAGGTCTTGGTTACCAGGTATTAGTATGTAGGGTAACCCAATAGACTTGTTATGACCATACCATATCAAGGCTCTTCAATGTGTATTTAAAATATATCAATATTCATCAAAATCAAGAGATCATGCCTAAGGAACAAAGAAAATTATTTAACCATGAATAAACATCTAATTCATAATGAAAATGTCTATTAATTATAATTTTAATAATGCATAAATAACAATAGATAAAGAAGAGTGCAATAAAATTAAGCATTATATTTAGATTATAACTTAGAAACTAAACTAATTTAAACTAATGGACTAATAATAAAAGGAAAAAAGAGATAAGGGTAGGGAGAAAGAGAATAAGAGTCTGCTTTCTGATATCAAATAGCTTGCTAATTCATTTCTTAGACACTTGCACCATACTTAGTTGGAGTTATGCTGAGTCTAACTCAACTAAGGATTGGTCTATGCAAAGATTTATCTTCTCAACAAATCCAGGCTAGTTGATATTAGAAAGCAAACTCTTCTCTTTCTCCCTTCCATTCTCTCTTTTTTCCTTTTCTTATTAGTCTATTAGTTTAAATGAGTCTAGTTTTTGACTTACATTTTAAATATTAAAAATACTTTAATTACATGCTCCTTTATCTATTTTTTTAATGTATTATTCAACTTATAAGCAATAAACATTTTCATTACATATCAATTATGTATTCATAGTTAAATCATTTTTCTAGTTCTTTAGGCATGATCTCTTTATTTTGATGAATATTGATCTATCTAAAATACACACTAAAGAGCCTTCATATGGTATGGTCATAATGAACTGGCTAGGTTACCCTGCATACCAAGATCTAGTAACCAAGACCTTGGAGAGATTTGTTTGTGTAAGTCTCCTTTCAAGAGAGGAAGGGATTAATAACCCCTACCTGAGTTGACATGTCAAAAGACCTCACAACAAGATTATCAAACCAATGTTTGAAAATATTGATGTTTATTGAAATGCATCAAAGATACATATTATTTTTGTTCTAATTGCATGAGGTTCAAGAGGTAGGTTTCTATTTGATCATCTATTTATAGTTACTATTTTATAAATAACAATGTAGGGATTTTCAAATTGGTTGAGAAGATAAGATCTTGGCCATTTACCAGATGGTAGGGAGAGGTCCCTAAAGAATATTTGATCCTAGTTCTATTAGACCATGAAGCAAATTTAATCACATTATGCCAATCCCTTAGGTTTATTTCTAAAATCTTCTTAATCATATTCAACAAATTCTTGTTTGTTGATTCAACTAACCCATTTATTTGGGGATAATAATTTGGAAAATTTAAGGGTTAATTGGTGATCATAAGCCCATTTAAGGAATTATAGGGAGGATAAAACATGGATATTATCACATACCAACATGGTGGGCATATCAAACCTTGTGGTAATATGTTCCTACAAAAATTGAATGAACACATTTGTGGTATAATTCATAAATCGTTGATCTTCAACCCAATGAGTATAGTAATTTTTCCTTATAACAATGAACTTGTGGCCTATTAAATAATTAGAATTAATGGATCCCACAAAGTCCAACCCCCATTTAACAAATGGTTGGGCTTCAATGACTAGAATTAGTGGTAATAGATGGGGTATGCTCATGGTGTGTAGTGACTTAGTAGGTATGGCAAATTTAGAAATGTAGATATGCATCCTTGAAAATACATGCCCATTAGTAACCTACCTATAATATTCTATGAGTTGTACTTACTAAACCATGCCTAGTTCCATATTTTCCATGGAAATCTCTAATTACTTCAATTACTTCTTATTCATTCATGAATCTAAAATATACACCTTCATGATTCCTTATATATAGAGTGCCATCTTTGATCTTAAAATGACTACTTTTCAGGTGCAAAAGCTCTTTGTTGTATGTAATTTAAGTGCTTAAGACACTCATTATTTAGTAGATAGTTAACTATATATGTGTAGAAATTATCATTTGTGATGTCCTTCATTGAATATTATTAGAAAATGATTTGGGGATCCAATTTAGACATGGATTTGTAGAGTCCTTGATCTCTAACAATTTTCATTGATTGTAGGTCTAGGTAAAAATCCTAGAGTATGGTTATCCATTTACCATACCTCTCTCCCAATTAATTTTTCATTATTAATACCTTCATAGATGGATCAAACACTACAAAAAACACTTTGGTGTGAAATATGTAATGCCTAAACTTTATAACATATTTAATCAAAGTAAAATATTTCATATCAATTATGGAATATTTGAGTTTAATATTTTTGAGTGGGATAATCATAAAGGATAGCATCCTTTCATTTCTCACTTCCTTATTTTGTGTTAACATAATGATAATAAAACATTCTGATAAAGGTATAAGGGTTATGTGTAATTTGGACTGATGAGCACTAGCATGTTCATAATGGTAGCCTTGATTTGGTTAAAAGATTCTTATGACTTAATACTACAATTGATTTTAGCATCCTTATTCAACATGTTATTTAATGGATTAATTATCTTATAAAAACTTGAAATAAACTTCCTTATAAATTTAATTTTGTCTAAGAATGAATTAAAATCTTTCTTAGTGCTAGCTATGCAATTTTATGGATCACATTTATTCTATTCAGGTATATAGCTATACCATTTTCATAAATGATATGGCCTAGTAGTTTACCTTTAGTTACTCCAAATATGTATTTTAAATATTTAATGAAACCCCATGGTCTCTACATCTTTGTAGCACTCTTCTTAGGTCCTTTACATGATCTGTTCTTATTTTGGAGAAGACTATTAGATCATCCATGTACATAACTATACACTTTCCTGTGAGGTATTTGAATGCATGCCCATTACTATTTGAAATGTGTCTCCCATGTTGATCAAGCCAAAAGGTATCCTCTTGTATGCAAAAGTGCCCCTTTTGGTAGTGAAACTTGTCTTGATTCTATCCTCATAATTGACTATGACTTGATTATAGCCTAAATACCCATCAAGGAATGACATCATTTAGGAACCATTCACAATATGAAACACTTAATATAATTAAGGCAAGGGATACTTATCCTTCTCAAAAGCCTTGTTTAAATTGTGGAAATAAACACATAATCTGATTTTTCCTTTCTTTTTCCTCACTAGCATCAGGTTTACAACCCATATAGAGTGTCTCATCAAAAAGTGATCCTTACTACAAGTAATTTATAGACTTATTTGAAAATAAGTGGCTCTAGTAGTGGATTGATAGGGATTTGTCTCAGCCTAAATGGGTTGATTTTGAGCTTAAGTGGGATAGTGTACGTTAAAATAGAAGTATTGAAGACCTTGAGATCTTCATAACTCCATGCAATCACATCTTTTAATTCTTGAGAGATTCTACAATATCATGCTTCTCTTTTGAGGTGTAGGTGGTGCCTAGAAGCACATTTTTCACATCATTTACCTTACCTAAATTGTATTATTCATGATGCATACCTTTGATAGGGGAGGACCTACCCTTATTCCTATGATAATCCATGTTGAATAGTCTCTCAAGTGAGACCATTCGATTAGGTATGCTATTTGTTTTAAAATTAATAGTCCCATATTCCTCTAATTCAAAGTATTATCAACCATATTCATTAATTATTTGATTTGTAAATACTTTAGTATTGGTGATGATGTCTAATATGTGTTGGTCATCATTGAATACTTGGAAATTATTAATACTATCTAAAATTGAATGGATAGAGACATTCCCATTCTTGAATGGGAAATGGGCTCCAAATTACTCACAAATGTGGCCAATACATCTATTATATATTTCTTTTGTTAGGGAAATGTTTGGATGCCAAAGGCATCAAAATATTTGATCACATTCTAAACTTTGCTACAATATCTAGACAAGTGTTTGTCATTGTAAGAATATTGGATCCTCACTTGTTTAATTACTAATTTAGAATCACCCAACACCTTGATATTCTTTACTTTCTTTCCAAGGATAATCAGAATCCATGAACTAATGCCTCATACTTGGCCACATTATTTGTACTAGTAAACTTTAGGTGGTATATAACCAAATATGGTTTCCTCCTTGGTTAATCAATTCGTTTCTAGTGCCACATCAATTTTTATACTTGGAGCCATCAAAATTTAATGTCCAAAAATATAATTTTACTACACAAGAACATGATTTTTTATCAAAATATGTTGGTGGTATTTGTAGGGGAAATGTGGATATAATATTCACCTCTTCATGCACTTCCTTGTATTTGATTGCAAACTTACTATGTTTCTTGGATTTTGAGAATAATTTATTTGGAAAAGAGGTTATGCATAATTATCGCATGGGAGAAGCAAGGATACAACTATCTATTATGGTTGTTTCACTTTGTGAAGAGTATAAAGACTATTCATTTCTATTTAAATCCTTATGTTCCATAATTTCACAAGATAGAGTAACATATTCTAAAGAGATTAACTCAAGGGAATCAAATATATATTATTAATCCAACATGTCCAAATCTTCCACTTCTAGAGTTTGTTTCACACTGATCATGTTAATGGAGAGACTATCATGAGTTTCTTCTTCTTTATCAAGTAGATAAACTCCCATTTTAGATTCCTTATAGAGGATATAATTATTTATATTGTACTCAATGATCATATGATCCATTTTAGGATCCATCTCTATTTTGAACTAGTTGGGCGAGCCATGCCATGGAAGCCACGTATGACTTAAATTAGTCACCATGTAACCATTCTATTAGAGGTACAATCACTAAGAGGGGGGTGAATCAGTGGGCCCAAATAATCTAACTTCAATTATGATCTTTAGAAACACTTAATTTGTTACCAAAAGAATTCATGAAGTATGTACATCATTCATAGAAATGAAAAAGAGAGATAATTCAAGATCAATCACATAACACATGACATACGTGGGAAACCCTCTTGGGGAATAAAACCCATTAGAACCTGAAATTGGACTATTGTCCTATAATAACCAAGACCAATACAGACCATCTATAAATGATAAGGGAACTACAATCCCTATTTCATGAGAATATAATCCCACAAGGTGTTACCACACTTGTCTAGTTAAGCTACAATAAAAACTAAAATTTTAACAAGTTTTACCTTGCAAGGAGGCTACAACCACCTTAGATGCTGAGATACCACAATAACACCTATGAACACATGCACCTTTTAATTGATGAATTCAACACTTGATGATGGACCTTTGATTATCACTTTTTACCTTCACTCATACTCAAAAAATAAGAGCATTATTCTATAAACATAATTATGACACTTTACCCCTCCTTTTCTCCTCAATTCATAAACACAAGCCTCTCTCAAATATCTCCCAAGTATCTCACATCAAGTCTAGAAATCACCATCTTTGATTTCACTATTTATAGAAAAATATTGATAATCAACACCTTGGTCATCCATTAGACATGACTTAACCCTTAAATTAACTATCTCATCAAGACATAGCTCAATATAATCTTCATAGATCATCCATATCATCTATGGGTCACCCTCAAGTAGCTACACCTTTTAATAAGGCCCTTGTAGCTCTTATAAGTCTCATGGAGACCTATTTACCCATTTATCACCTCATTACACCAAAAAAAAAACACATGACCAATTTCAAATACATGGGTCCTCTCCTTATGTCCCCTTTGACATCATCAAATGATCACAATCATCTTTGATCACCTATGCATATGCTTAAACAACTCAAACACTGACCTGGTGCATAGGAACATTATGAATGAAAACACAATCAACTTATTAAGCATTTTTCATACTCAATATAGATTGATCACACCTCTAAAAAACCACATAGAGAAACCTTATAGAGTCTACAACACTCCCCAATATCTAATTCATCATGAAACAACATCAAAACGAGCTCAATTACCCTTCTTGGGTTACTTGTATAATACGAACAAAACACACAGTCAACTTGGAACCTTAATATATTTGACTTTACACACTTAAAGATATTTAAATTACATTCATTAGATTCCCCATGGATTCATTTTCAACTTTAATTTTAATATCATGAGAAATTTCATCCTAGATCAAAAGTTATATCCAAAATACACAAACTAGTTTTTCCCTTTGTTAAAATTTAAATATTTAAATGTCAACACTCATAGTTAAATTTTGAACACAAATATCTCATCTCGTGTCCTCACTGATTAGATGAAATATGCTCCATAAATCTTGTTCAATCTTTAACACATAGGCACCAATGCTCAAACATTAAATCTCTATCACTTTGACTTCATCTTGTACAATATTGAAAATTTGACTCCACGTGCTCCATCGATATATGTGGATCAATAAGGTCTTTAGTTATCAATTATCGCCATTCAATAAATCTATATGAAAACCTGATCACCATTGGATCCTTATCCTTTACCTTTTCTCAATAATTAAACATCATGCACCTATCCTCATCTCACTGCTTCTTGACTTTTTAGAGTAATGTGCACCATAAATCTTGCTCAAGCTTTAACTTGTGTAGAAATGACTAAGTATGGGGACCCTTTCAATATGCCTACAAGGCCAACTTTGGATAGATATATATTTCTATGCAATCAATCTCATGTCCCATAAATTGCATCATATTTTCTCCTTTCAAAGATGAATCTAACCATATATCAAACTAATCCTAAAAACTTCATGCATGTGAGATATAATGCCATTAAAATGCATTCTCAAAATCTTCTATCATAGAGCCAACTATGTCAAAACCTTGCTAAGAGGCCAACTTTGAACATGTATAACTTTTACCACACTTTAGTGCATGATCTAAAATTTAGTAGAAATAAACTAGGACCAAAACTAAATAAACCCATATGATCAGTTTCTTTTGACACCTTCACACATGTAATATATATCACCATCAAATAGACTATTTAAATTTTCTTGTCACATGCAAAATTGGCTATGGAAAAACATATTTAAACTACCTGGAAGCCCAACTTTGCATATCTTTTAATGTGCTTTATCACATGATATAAAAATTAGTGCAAAGAAACTAGGCATAAAAAATAACAAACCCATATGATCACCTTATCCTAAAATTTCCAAATGTGTGAGATATGCCACCATAAAAATTCTTACTTGGCTTTTCGTACCACTTTGCAAATTTTGGCTAAGTATGGGAAAACATTGTCAAAATGCCTGGGATCCCAACTTTGCACCCATATATATTTGACTACGCTCAGGTGCATGACCTAAGATTTAACACATAGAAACTAGGTAAAAATGTGATCACAACCATATGACCAACTCCCCCTAACTTATCCACATGTGGTAATGGTGACATCAATAAACTACCTACTTAGATTTTCTGCCACTAGACCCAATTTGTCTAGATGAAAACTATGGACTACCAGAAGAATTACACTTATGCACCAAAACTCTAAAATAACATATAACATATTAGGGACATATTTAACATGATATAATCACCATAATCATCCCTAAACACATCTAATCATGCAAAAACTAAAGATCAACAAGCCTCCTTTAAGCACACTATGACAAACACATTGCACACTTTGTCATTGTTACTTAGGATATCAAAGAACTTCATCCACTAATAAGATACCTCCATGAAATCACTATTACATAATTTAAAATACTCCAAAAATTTCCCCTTTTGTCACTGATGTCAACAAACATCATAAATAGCAATATACAACTCACATTCTCTCTTCAAGCACCCCCATAATAGAAACTTTCTCCCCCTTTGACACAATGACAAAGTGGGAACCAACTGATCCTAAATACCTAAAAATACCATCAATATTAAATTAACATATTTATAAAGATGATACAAACTCCCCCTTACCTTGAGCCTAACTCTTCTTGCCTTGATAACTTCCTCTTGCTCCGTGTCAACACTCTCTTCAACTAAACACTACAACCAATGAAGAAAGGGCAAAAAAAACACTAAAATATGATGAAAATTACCAATACACATCTAAGAGGGACTCCCCCTAAGATTTTTGAGCAATTAAACCACTTGAGCATCTTTAGATCTCCTCACACCATGAGGAACCAACATACAGGCTAGATAGCCTTCTATCTCAAGATACCATAAAGACAATCAACATAACTTCATGACACTAACCAAATAATAAAAATGATCTAAATAAATCTTGATAAATCTCCATGAAACAAACACACCTTTCTATTTTGGAGTAACTGAGCAAAAACACTCTTCTTCAAACTAGGCCTATCTTAGACTCCTTGTATCCCTACTTAGAACTTACACATCCCACACCTTTCAGTAGATACATCTTCAAAACCTAAAACTTCATATTTAGATCAATCTCATATGCCCCATCAAGGACACCAATTTTAAATAAATAGCTTATCTTCTGTAATATACTTCCTTCACAAATTGACTATCTAATTAGGCCTCCAAATTGACAAAAACTTGAATAACTTGAGAACCACAAACCTTCAAATATTTATGAAGCTTGATTTGAACACCCATTTGACCCATTTAACTTATTATAAAGTCTTAAACCTCAAATCATAAGGTATCCCACTTTTTTAGCATAGCCCAAAACCCTAACAATCTCAAAACAAACATGGTCAACACAACACCTTCCAGTCAATGTCCACCTATAAAAATTCTTATAAACCTAGAGATAACCATTTCATAATTCTAGACTAATATTTTATCTTTGAAGCCATTAGGAACCTTAAATTACTATAACCCATTTTAAGACCTACATACTCATAAGCACAAACTAGGAAACCTGAGAGCAAACAAAAATATTCAATTTGACTTCAACATACCTTTAGATCATAAAACCACCTAGAGCATGCTAGAATAAGGTCAATATAACTTTCTATGTAAAAATATCATCTTGAAAACACACAAATACTCCTTTTCAATCTGAGAACCTTCAATCTGACCTTACAGACTATTCTAACTAATAACACTCAATTCTAGTCTTCTAGGATCATTTCAAGAACACCACAACACTTGATTTTCCACTGAAAGGAGTATATTAAGAAGCATATACCGAGACATCCTTTACACCACAATTCTCTAAAACAAAGTGAATATAGGAATTGCCCACATCTCATTAGTAACCACTAGAATCCTTTTGTATCTATAGGCCAAATTATCCTTCTTATTTTTAGGCTTAAGAGAAACAAATTTATCAAATACTAAAATATTCTCCTTTTATTCTATGATTGTACTAATAATACATAGAGACAACATAGATTCATGACATACCTTTTCATCTATATAATATTCCTTATAGCTTGTAACCTCATCACTAGGTACATAACATTGATGTTCTTTGCATGAAGCTTGCTTAAAAACAACAAGATGTTCTCTTGGATCTATACTTACCTCAAAACTAGCCTCAACTAGTACCTTGGTCTTCTCCTTGATCTTAGTCTCTTCATTCTCAATATGAGTATAAAATGAAAGCCATTGGCACTCTTCAACTTTTAAAGCATTCTACACCATAATAAATGAATTACTTGGACCTATAATCTCATCATGACTCACACTTGTCACCTTTGGCTTCCATGTGTTAACATGCCTTCTTTCTTGCACTCTAGGAGCTTAATTAAACTCATTTTGACTTGATGGACTTTGTTTGTATAATATAACAATGTGACCTCTCTGTTCATAATTGTAGCACACCATACTCCTTGATGGAACACAATTTGTCTTATCATGTTTGGAATTTTTTTTTCCATATGTCTATTGTCATGACAAATAAAATAACCTCCCCTTTTTTAAGAGGACTCACCTTGTCTAATATTATATGGCTAATGGTTTTCAAAGTGTCCCACATCAAGATAGTTAAAGATCTTAATTTTCCTCACTCCATTTGACTAAATTGGTTACATGTATAACACTAACCATTAAATCTTGCATACCTCATGGAATTTGGCTATCTGATTTGATTAGTCTTCATTATGTTAGTACCTTCAGTCCTTGTCTAATGATTTGTCTTCAATGTATGATTGTCCTAGTTAACATTAGTCTTCATCTTGTTTTAAGTAACATTATTTTGTTCTTCTTCATATCCAATCCTGGTTCTATTACTAGCATGCTTTTAACCACTCAGAATATTGTCTATATCATATGAGATATTTTCAAATCTCATAAATGAATTCAAATTACTATATTTATTCTCTAACTTAAATTTCAAAGACTCATTTTTAGAAACATACCTTGAACATTCTTCTTCTTTAACTTTTAGGCTTATAGACAAAATTTCCAATTGACAACTAAGATGCTTGATCATATCTTCATGCTCCTTGGTGTCTTCATTCAATCTTGCCTCATGCACATTAAATTTTTCCTTAAAGTGCTTGAGTTTAGATTTCATCTTCTTATTGATATTTTTCTCAATCTTCAATTCTTCAAGAGCATTCATCAATACAGTCTCATAGTCCACCTCATCTTCATCATCATCTGAATCACTCCAATTAGACACCTTTTGATGTGATAAAATTCATTCCTCAACCATGAATAGAGCTTCATCTTCAGCAGGACCATCATGTTCATGATCATATTCTGAGTCATTGTCTTCACTCTCATCTAATGAGCTATGGTCTTCTTTGGTGTAAAGACTCTTCTTGTTGTTATAATTTCTTAATCATTTCTTCTTGTCTTCATCTTGAACTTTAGCATGCTCCTCATCATCATTTTTTTCATGATTTTGAGGGCACTTTTGAGAAAAATGTCCATCTCTCCATAGTTGAAACATTTGAAGGGTAGTTTACCCTTATACTTCCCTGAGCCTGTGTTTAATCTCCTAGTAATCAAAGCAATTAGTTCATCATCATCAATATCAAATATAACATCTTATTTATATTTATTACCTTGTAACTTATTTTTAGGCTTCATCTCTATCTTGAATTTAGCTTCCTTCTTTGGTGGTATATCATCATTTACTCTCATCTCATATGTAGTAAGGGTGCCATGCAATTAGTCCATATTCAACTGAGTAAGATCATGACTCTCTTTTATGGCAAATACTTTTAGATCAAACTTGAGAGATAGAGACATTAATACCTTTTGGACTATATTAGCCTCTGTAAGATTATCTAGAAGACCTCTAATGATGTTCACAATCTCATCAACTTTATGTAGAAAGGATGCCACATGATATTCTTCCTTCATCTTGAGACCTTCAAATTACCTTCTATGAGTCTGCAACTTAACAAGCTTAACCTTTGAATCTCCTTAAAAAATGATCTACATTTTGTCCCATATCTATTTAGAAGATTTAAAATGGATTACCTTAGTGTATTTAGTATTTAAAATACCACAAGTGATAGCATTTATTGCCTTAGAATTATTCTCAAATAGCTTCTTATCTGTAGCACTAGATGGAGTAGTAGGAGTAACATATCCATCTAGAATAGATTTTCATACATAAAACCCTAGGGACATAATATATGTCCTTATATTTACACTCTAAAAAACATAGTTAGATCTATTAAACATCAGTGATTGATTAGTAGAGAAACCTCCTTGATGACTACCCATATTTTACCTTGGATCGCCTTTAAGCTATTAAGCCTTTACCAAAGGACTTACTTTGATACCAATTATTAGAGGTAAAATAAATAAGAGGGGATGGGGTGAATCTATGAGACCAAATAATCTAGGTTCAATTATGATATTTAAAAACACTTAATCAGTTACCACAAGCATTCATGAAGCATACACACCATTCATAACAATGAGCAAGAGAGATAATGCAAGATCAATCACATAACACATGACATACATGGGAAACCTTTTTAGGGAATAAAACCCATTGAAACCTATAATTGGACTATTGTCCTATAATAAAAAGAACCAATTTATACCATCTACAAATGATCAAGGATCTATAATCCCTATTTAGTGAGACTACAATATCATAAGGTCATGCCACACTTGTCTAGTTGAGTTACAAAAATAACCAGACTTTTAGTTAGTTTTACCTTACAAGGAGGTTGTAACCACCTTAGATGCTAAGATACCACAATAAAACTTATGAACACATACAAATTTGAAATTATGTCTTCAACACTTGATGATGGACCTCTAATTATCACTCTTCACCTTTATTCATACTTAAATAACAAGAGCATTATTCTGCCAATAGAATTATGAACTACAGGTCATACAAATAGTCCTCAAACTAATATAATCTTAAAATAATCCTTAGGGAAATCTATACATCCTCTCCTTAATTCATATACATAATCCTCTCTCAAATCTCTCCCAAGTCTCTCACATCAAGTCTAGAAATCACCATATTTGATTTTACTATTTATAGAGTAACTTGATAATCAATACCTTGGTTGGCCATTAGGCATGCCTTAACCATTAAGGCAACTATATCCTTGAGACATAGCTCAATAAAATCTTCATAGGTCATCCATAGTGTCTATGGGTCACCCTTAAGTAGCTACACCTTTTAATAAGGCCCTTGTAGCTCTTATAGGTCTCATGGAGACTTATTCACCCATTTATCACCTCATTGAATAAAAATAAGAAAACATGACTACATTAAAATATATGGGTACTATCTTTATGTCCCCTTTTACATACTCAAATGATCACAGTCATCTTTTCTCACCTCTTCATATGCTCAAACATCTCAAACACTGACCTGGTGCACATGAACATTATGAATGAAAACATAGTCAACTTTTTAAGCATTGTTCATACTCAATATAAATTGATCACACCTCTAAAAAACCACATAAATCATCCTTATGGAGTCTAAAACACTCCTAAATAGCTAATTCATCATAAAATAGCATCAAAATGAGCTCAATTACCCTTCTCAGGTTACTTGCAGAATAAGCAAAACACATAGTCAATTTGGAACCTTAATATATTTGAATGTACACACTTCTAAATCTTCAAATTTAGTTCATTAGATGAACCATGTATTCCTCTTCAACTTTGATTTTTATATCATGAGAAAATTCATCTTGGATCAAAAGTTATAGCCAAAATACATAGACTAGTTTTTCCCTTTGTTAAAATTCAAATATTTAAATGTCAACAGTCATAGTTAAACTTCAAACACAAAGCTTTCATCTCGTGTCCTCACTGCTCAGATCAAATACACTCTGTTGATCTTATTTTATCTTTAACACATAGGCACCAATTATCAAATGTTAAACCTTTATCACTTTGACCTCATCTCATGCAATCTTGAAACTTTGACTCCACATGTTCCATAAATCTATGTGGATCAACTAGGTCTTTAACTATCAGTGCTCACCATTCGATCAATATTTATGAACACCAACTCACTATTGGATTATTATCCTTTACCTTTGATCAATTATGAAACATCATACACCTATCCTCATCTTGATGCTTTTTGACTTCTTGGAGCAATGCACACCATCAATATTGCTCGAGCTTTAACTTATGTAAAAATGACTATGGGGACCCTTTCAATATGCTTAGAAGGCCAAATTTATATATATATATATATATATATATATTTTAAATCAATCTCATGTCCCAAATATTACACCATATGTTTTCATTTCAAAAAGGAATTTGGTCAACCATGTATCAAACTACTCCTAAAACCTTCACATGTGTGAGATATAACACCATTAAAATGCCTTCTCAAAATCTTCTGTCACTGAGCCAACTATGTCAAAACCTACATGAGAGGCAAAATTTGAACATGAACAACTTTTTATTCACTTAAGTTCATGATCTAAAATTTAGTGAAAATAAACTAGGATCAAAACTGAACAAACTCATATGATCAATTTCTATTAACACCTTCACAAATGTAAGATATAACACCATCAAAATGCCTACTCAGTTTTTCTTATCACACACAAATTTTGCTAAGTATGGAAACACACTATCAAACTACTTGGGACCCTAAATTTTCATATACATATATTTTAATGCACTTTGTTGCATGATCTAAAAATTAGCACAAACAAAACTAGGCACAAAAAATAACAAACCCATATGATCAACTTCTCCTAAAACATCCACATGTGTGAGATATGCCACCATCAAAATGATTACTTAGCTCTTCATTCCACTTTTCAAATTTTGGCTAAGTATGGGAAAACATTATCAAAATGCCTAGGAGCCCAAATTTGTACCCATATATATTTAACTGTGCTTAGGCACATGACCTAAATTTTAATATATAGAAACTAGGTGCAAATGTGATCAAAACCATATGAACAACTCCCCCTAACTCATCTACATGTGGTAATGGTGACATCAACAAACTACCTACTTAGATTTTCTACCACTAGACTCAAACTATCTAGATGAAAAATATGGACTACTAGATTAATTCCAATTATGCACACAAGCTCTCAAATCATAGATAACACCTTAGGGACCTCTTACACATGTTTCAATCACCACACTCAACCTTGAACATATCTAATCAGGCCAAAACTAAATATTAACCAAGCCTCCTTTAAGCACACTAGGACAAGCACATTGCTTACTTTGTTATTGTTACTTAAGCTATCAAAGCACTTCATCTACTCACAAGACACCTCCATGACATCAATAAAAATACTCCAACACATTCAACATTCTTGACCAATTTTAGCTCAATAGCATGCCATAAGCATTCAAGATATCCACCACCTGGATATCAATTAATTTTTAGATCCGAGGATCCAAGGACCGTTACATGTGTATATGGTTCAACTCACCCACCACCTTTACCTCTATTTTTTCCATTTAGACAAACTGTTTATTTGACTTTGTGGGTGTGAGGCCCAATTTTTGGCAAATAGCATATGACATGATCTTCTCAAAAGCACATGAATAAACCAAATAATTATGTAAGTTTATACCAAATATTCTAATTTTCAAGAGAAATAGAGGAGTCTTAGTTCTCTCTTTATAAAGAACCACATGTGCATCAGGAATATTGGCAAATTATTTCCCCTTATTATCAAAAAATTCTTTCAAAAGAATTTTTTTTTGATTATAAATCTAAAGTAAATAAAACATAGTTATATTTTCTTTTATTTTCTTAAGATCCTCAAAAATATCATAAAAATTATCTTTGATTATCAATAAGATCCTCAATAATACATGAAACATAATTATTGGGATGATATGAAGTGGGATGTCCTTTAGGTAGAGGAGGATTATTACTCTTATTTACATCAGGTGGAACCTAAGTATTGCTTGGGGGAGTAGAGGTAGTCAATGGGTTGGTTGATTTACTCTTCAACTAGTAATTATTTCCTCTTTAAAATTTTATAAATGCATGGACCTCATCTAAGTTATCTTTGGGTTTATTCTCATCCTCAAATAGAAATCTAGAGGTTTATAATACTAAATTTGTGCCTTGGTTCCCTCCATCTTGGTTTTTATTCATGTTATCCATTTATTTTTGGAAGATATTTGAGGCAATTATGAACTCATGACAATTTTTTTTACATGGTCATCTATATTGTGCACTTTGAACCAAGAGTTTAAGGCCAAAGATATGAAGTTCATAGAATGAGAAACATGATTGCTATTTTGGTTGCCACTATCAAGAGGGTTGGGCAAGACTTTATTATTAGGCCTAGAATTCCATTACATATAGGGCCTTTATAAATTGAAATTCTTGCTTTGAGGTGTGATATCAGTATTATGATTCAAATTCTAAGGACCTTGTCTATTCATTCTAATCATATCATTAGACAATATTTGGATCATTTGTTTCAAGTTATCTATTTTATGGTCAGAGTTACTACTAGTTATCTTATTATTTAAGGTTGAAGGTTAGTCATAAATGAATTTTCATTCAATAACATAGGGGTAGTCATGGGATCATGGTTTTGAACATTGTTAGTAAGTTTTTAGGAGTTCAAGTAAGATGGATGCTCTTGTTGAGTGATGCTTTATGTAGCATACCCACTAGTGTTTGATGTAAAAATAATGTTATTATATGACATTAAGACCAATTGTTAATTGTTCACCTGGGGATCTACATGATTAGAAGGTACATAGGGAAAACATATGGGCATGAAGTTCATTGGAGTTGGAGCATACACTAGGTTATGGGTATAATACATAGAATGTGTGATAGAATTCATGAGTGGGGTATTCTACATAATAGCTTGTTTTAGTATAGGGATCTAATTATATGCCCCTAGTTGTCTTAAGGATGGTAGAGATCTTGCACTAAAACCTTATAGAACCATTTAATGCTCTATACTCACTACTTCATTATAATCCAAAGATAATCATGTTAATGCAATTGGGGTCCTTCTAAGGAACATTGTTATTAAAGGATTAAGGGCTCTCAAGTAAGTTTGGATGGTTAGGCCTTCTTTTAGTATATGGGGGTATTTCAACCTTTGTTATAGTTTATGAAACTAAGCACTGAACATGATTATAGGCTCATTATGTTCCCTTTTATCAGCTATGAAATGATGGTATAGTACCATATAATTTATAAGGAACCTAAAATGGTTGACAAACACTATCTCTAAATTAACCCAAGATGTGATTGACCCATGGGGTAACCCAAGATACCAATCATAAGTAGTTTAACCAAAGGAATAAAGAAATAATATATAATCCATGTCCTCAAATTGGACCTATGTCCTAATGAGTGCATATTTAAATGATTGAATATGGTCCTCAACCATCTGGATTCCTCCTACTATGAGCTTAGGACAAACTTTGTTTGGGTTCTTAGGTAGGTCGTGGGCTATGTTTGGAATGTTCACAGGATAATAACCTTCTTTACTAATCCATGCCATGGGGTTGGTCATTAGGATATGCTAAGCTATAATAAATGGATTAACTAAAGGAAGGTTTATAGTTGTAGGTGAGTTTTAATCTGATTGAATGGGCTTAGCCTTTTCTTTCCTTTTTTTAGCTCTCTATTTTAGTACCTTATGATCAATAAGTTCCAAAAGCTAAAATTTATTCCCAATATATTTTGATTGGATGTTTATAATTCTATTTTATATCTTAAGGGGTAATTTATCTTAGTGGAATAAAATGTTTCTAGAATGCCTTACTTTGAGCTTTAGCTACGAACTTAACTCATGATTCATGGGCCATTCTTCTAGTGTAAGAACATGTTGATGTGTTACTTGGCATGACTAAAAATTAATCATATTTTTTAGTCATTACCTCTCATGAAAGGAGGGAGATACCATGAGAAAAATACCCCCCAAGGTTCAAATGTACTAGGTATTGGTATGCTAGTCTTCACTAAGTTAGATAATGAAGACTATTCCATGTAAGGGGAATATTTTAATGAATTAAGGTGAAATTATTTGTAGTTAAAGTATTCACTAAGAGGTTGTGAAATTTATATGGTGTATATTTTTAGGTTTCTACCTATAATATAAATCAAACTCCTTAAGATTTTCTTAAATGAAAATAGTTGATTTCTTTACCAATTTATCACATTTATAGATGAAATAATGCTACACTAGTGATAAAAAAATGTGAAATAAAAATTAAGATAAACATTTAAATTTATATTGATTTTTTGTTCATAGACTAAATTGATTATAAATAAAGTGCAAAAGAGTAGGGATAAAGAGATAAAAAGTCTACTACCAATAGAGATGAATCTGGAGTCATCTAAGTGAATCATGTGAAAGTAATCTTTAGTTGAGATATACCTAACACAAATCTAATTAAAGATGGTGAAAGAGTCTAAGGAGATTGATTGTGAGAAGCAAAGACATAACCACCATAAACATGCATAGGATATGACTATACAATCTCAACAACCTTCAAAATATGAAGATTTTACTTTTGATTAACAAAGTTTGGGACTCACACAATAATATAAGTGAAAGAGATACCTTTGAAAAAACATGAATAAAATTGAGAGGGAGAAATTATCCTATAAAGCAATAAAATGCATGAAAAATGTTTGATTCTCTATGTCTCTATTATAATTCACAAAGAAACTACCAGGCATAACATATTCTAATCCTAATAAATTTATAGCCTTGAGTATAGCTTCCAAAGTCTTATAAATAAGAACAAGGGAGGTCAAAATTAAAAATTAAAAAAGAGATGAAAATCATGTCTAGCTATATAAGTAGCTAAGAATTTAATGTGAAATCAAAATGCAATTGAAAATTTCAAATAGACCACGCTATTATGAACTAGGGAAGTAAATTCCATCAACCAAGTGTGACTAGAAGTAGCTAAAAATGCATTGATATTGTAATTTACATTTTCCATATCCATCTTTGTAGTAGAAAAAACTCTTTTCCATGTTTTTAGTCCTTATTATCCCTTGGTCACATTCCCAAATATGCACACCATACCTATATTTAATTCTTCCACATAGATTGCCTTTGAATTTGTATTTTATGATCACTTTTAACATTAAGATGAATCTAAAAATTAGTGTTACAGTTCAGATTGGACATAATACATTCTCAAGGTTTAACAGCTTGGATAACTAGATGGGCTATCAAACTTAAGCTTATGCTTTTCTAGCTAGGATGATAGGTTGTATTTTGTTCATCAAATCAATGATAAATGGATATTATACACACTTTCATTTCTCTTAATGAGGCTTCATGTTACTTTAATTGGGATTTACCGTGGTGAGGTGAGATTTCACCATGTGGCTTCATCTCGCTTACCTAACACTCTAACACTCTGTTGGTTTGCACAGATCACCCAAAGGTTATGGAGTAATGAGATTTTATCACATGGAAACATCATGATAACCCATTTTCATGGAGTTGTGATGACTGTATAGATTCTTTTAGACTAGTGGATCATCACGATGATGTTACATGGTAGCATTCCACTAACTTACTTACCCCAAGGATTTAATTTTGTAAAAATATTTTTGGGATAACAAGTTATTGAGACCATTCCATGTTGCATGATCCTGCTAATCCACTTTCCTAGAGCCTTTTCTTCATATGGACTTGACCAGGATAATGGGTCACTAATATGGTGTCACTTGGCAACATCTTGATGATCCACTTGCTCAGGGTTTTGTTGACTAGTCAATGGAAAAGTTCCACATGGATGCGGGTAGAACTCAAAAATTGACAAATTTTTAAAAGGATTTTGAATGGGTTAGAATTACTAGGAGTCACTAAAGAACACCATGTGGTTTTAGGGTTAATATAGGCACATGTGGGCACAACATGAAAATGCATAATCAATAACTTTAAATAAAAAGATAATGTTCAAGAAAGTTCAAATTTAAATGACTAAGTTATTCAAAATGAAATAAAATAACATGAAAACTTATCTAAGGAAAACCTATTTTGAATTAACTTTAAAGCCATTTTAAAGTGACTTCTAACCATTTTAATGAAATCAACTAAGGCAAAAACATGAATTAAGCAACATTTAGTGAATTTATAATAGATTTAAAGTAGAAATAGATTGATAATGAGTATATTTGGAGGAATAAAGTAACTCATTTTAAAAAAACCCTGGTAAGGTTAAACCCATTTTCTAAAAGTGACTAAGTTAAAATTGAAACTAGCAGTCAAGAGCACATAGTAAATTTTACTGAATTTAAAGTGCAAATGGGTTGGATTGTCAAGATAAAGACTACAAAAAGGCTTAATAGAAGACATATAAATACTAAAATCACTTTTCAAATTTACCTTAAAGGGTATTTTAAATCCTCTTAAAAATATGACTCTACATGAATAAAACCTTTTAGTCTAAGATATATTCAAGCAACCTACCTTAACAACCTTAGATGCAAAGCTTGGACTAAATATTTAACTTGAAAAATCATTGAGAGAAAACATATCCAATCATCTAAAACTTATCATCTAGCATATGGTTAAACAAAGAAAGGATTAAATAGGTATACCATTAAACTTACAAAGCGAATAATCAAGAAAAAAGAGGGTCCCAATTTTAGTTAAAAATGGGGAATGTTGTATGAGCAACAACAAGTGTAGAGAGTAACTGTGACTATAGATGTTGTAAAATCTTGTTTTCATTTAATAAATAAATAATAATGTTATTTTTCCACTATGTGATTCTTATTATACGGTTAAGGACATTCCTTCTTTGTGAAATCCTACATGAATTGCACCATTTTTTATCTCCAAAAGGGGAAAGAAGGTAGGTTAATCCAAACCCAACTACTCCCCAATGAATGGCATAACACTGCCTACATATCCAATACTCCAAAGAGGGAAGTTAAACTATATGTAGTTCTCCCATTAGGTGTATGTGTGAAATAATGATTATTTAATGAATGTAACATATGATCTAGCTTTAACATTTGGAAAATGATTAAATTGTCTTGGATTTTAGGTGCTTGAGACTTGGCTAGGACCTATTCCTTGAGACTGATGGCTGAATTAGAAAGAATAGGGTAGTTTATTTCAATGTGAAGATGTGTATAGTAGGATTTATTGATAAATACTAAATAAGAGTATGCTTAGAATGATTATGTATTTATATGGGGCTCTTTGGGTAATTTCCCATGCCACTGATGTGTGAAATGTATGGGTTGACTAAAAAAAAGGATTTGAATTTAAAAAGTGATCCTTGCTTAGTGTGGGAAAATTTCATTAGGTTTGGACAAGTTTAAAATTATAAAATTGTCCAATTTGATGGTTCTTTATAGAAGGCAATAATATTAATATGATGATATAAACATAGTCTACATATGATTTTGAATAGGTTAGACATAGACTATGGAATTCTTGTAGGTGATTGATATAAAATTGGGAAGGTCAGACTGGGATAAAATTTAGTGGTTAATTTTCATTAATTCATGAATATTTTATTTTTATAAATTGGTGTTTCACAATTTTAAGGGGTAGTGAAAAATGTGAATTCACCTACATTACCTAGATGCAAGTTAGTTTTTGTGTCAACACACCTAATTTAAAAAAAAAATAAATCATACTTATAAATATATTTCACCACTACATCAAAATTCAATATGAGTGCATTCACCACTATGTGTACTCTATAATCCTCTAATGACTAAACCTTTAAAGCATATATACATATATATAACCTATCTACATTTATGTCATCTATCAACATAGTTGTGACCAATCTATGGTAGTGTCACTTGTTAGCATCCATGGTGCTTTCCAGCATTCACATCACATGATAACATCTATGTCATTTGATAACATGTGTGTGGCCCTTTAGCATCGGTGTCATCCATCAACATCCATGTTATTTGCTAGTGTTCATGTTGCCCCGAAGGGTCTATGTTTCTCACCATCATTCATTGATGACATCTATATTTATCATTAGCATCCATCACCTATCTGAATTATAATCAAGTCCAATTAAATGGCATATGCTAAAAATGTTAAGGGCATGGGACAATCAGCGAAAAAATATCCCTATTATCTTATTTTAGCTAGCCATACAAATTTCCCAAGAAACCAACATCCACACCAAATATAGGTACTATACTAAATGATGAAATGCAATTTTATTTATTTTTTAGTTTCATATTAAGGTTTATTAATAATTAAAAGGTAAACCCTCTTCAATGCAGAACCCATAGATAATGTTATTTTAAATGTTTGACTAGGTAACTAAATATCCATTCATTGAACCAATAGAGCCAAAAAATGGTAATGAATTTCCAACATAATATAGATTTAAAATGTGTAGTTGACAAATAATAAAAGACCACAACATGAAACTTAAGTTGGACATAATTTAGAAATATTATGGAAAACTATGTCATTAAAATAAAAAGATGGACAAACCCAGAAGACACAGAGATGGAAAGATGAAAAAGAATGCATGGATATAAGGTATGTAATCGAGTATGTAGATCATCAAAAATGTCTATGACATATCATTGATAAAGGATGAACAATAAAAACTTAGTTAATAAAATTTACTCAAGATAATCTTCATGTCAAAAACATACAATCATCTACCATATATCACATTTTGAAAAAAAGTAGACCTAAATCATATTTTTAGATTATAAGATTTTGTTTCAACATAATGGATTTCATAAAATTCCATAATCCCATTGGATAGATAACAATGCTTGGGAAATGGAAAAATGTCTCACCATTATTGAGGAGGATTTGAAAGAAAATTTAAAAAATGCATGGTTTATCTCATTAGCAATTGATGAGGTCATAAAAGTTGAGAACACATTATGGGTTTGAATTCATGTTTATAATTTTCAGAACCATTGAAGTCAACCTCATCTATTAGTTATACATAAAATGATAAAAAATTACAATGTTAAAAACCTTTATAGATTAATTATTTATAATTTGAAGGATATAGTTGGGATGGATGATTATTCTATAGTTACTAAGTTAGCCTATGTTGGTTGATGGTGCATCAAGGGCACAAAATTGGTCTCTAATTTTGAATTCAAACAAAAGTTTCCTCATATATTATTTTAATTCATTTCATGGCTCATATAATGATTATTTATTACAATATTGTTAACATAATTGAAAATGTCATAAAAGTGGAGGAGCTTATCCATGATTTACATGCATACATGTCAAGTAGTCCAAAAGGATTTTTAGAGTTTCAAAAATTTGTGATTGGAGTGACTAATGTTAAAAATATTTTTAAATATGTTGATGCAATATGGATTTATATGTACGGGCCAATGTGAATAAGTTTGTAAGAATATCCATCATTAGCAAGTTTTATGTTTAAATATTGGATGGAAGTTGACAAGGCAAAAGATTTATTGTACCATTTAACATATTTAGAAACTCTACTAAAATTATGTGGTATTATGCCTATGTTGAAATAAATTTAGTGCTTGAAAAAACATGCATAAGATATATCCACATATATTATTGACTTCATATGGTTGAGAAAAGGGATTTATCAATCTCAAGACATGTTATACTTCTCATAAGAATGTTTTAATTGATGAGTATTTGATATCTAGAAATATTTAACATATAATAAGGACCCTAAAATATATTTTAAGTTTAATATTAATGATCATATTTCTATCATGTTTAATGGGAATGAGATACCACTACACACATTCCAAAAATATGTTAATTTAATAGGAGTATAAATTGAAGAAGTTCCCATAACACGTGTGCTATATGATATTATTATTTATGAAACATAAATGAAATTAATAAAGATTTAACAAATCATATCTACTAAAATTTGATATTTATTTAAAAGGGATGACTTGGTTGAATCCATGGGAGTGATGAATCCCATATTTTGGAACACTATAGATGGTGAAGAACTAACAAGTAATTTATTTCTTAAATACATGGGTACTCTCATTAAGAATTTCAACAAGTATATAGAGATAAATGGAGTTGAAATTAAATGTATTTTGAAAAAGTATTTATTGACATCTTAGTAAAAAAAATTAGACTTATAATGATTGATCAATATTGGTGTTTGAATGAACTAGTGAAAAGTGGTTCTATTACAAGGCTATGGAAAAAACTTTACCCCAAAAATGTCTTGTAGGAAAATATTAGTGAATATTTTTAATTATATTAACTCTACCGAACAATTATTTTGGGGTCTATGGAAGATGAAAGGGTATTTAGTGAATTATCTTTTGTTAAATCCAAACTTCAGAATAGATTGGACAAAAATCTAGACTTGTTTTAGCCTGTATGTTTCTCATTATCTCATGGATGGGTTACTTTATGAAAGAACACTTATAATTTGGAGTTCACTCACTAAAATAAGAGGAGTCACTAATACAAAAACCAATAGAGATGATCTTAATTTTGATATTCAAAATGCCTCTAAGAAAGTAGATACAAATGCCAACTATGAAGAATGAGCTATAAAAAGATTGTTTCATCTACCAAAGTTTTAGTTTGGTATGTATTTTAAATAAAAACATTGAAATATAATTCATTACCAATTGTTATATTTTTTGGTATTTATTATAAACTATTTTGTGTGATAATTTAGGTATTATAAAATTGATCACATTACAATATTAAAAGCCTAATGTAGATTTGATAAAAATACATGTATAAATTTTTGCATCACAATTATATTGTATATCAATCAAATTTTATAATTTATTTATTAATCTCCTAGTTTTAAATTATTATAAAATTTAAACATACACAAAATTTTATAAAGGATTGTTTATAAATATATCAGACCACATTTGACATTAATAAATGATTAATTGAATTGGAAATATAAATGCAAAATTTAAACACTATAAACATGAAGGAAGCCATAAATACAAAATAAATATTGATATTTAGAGATAAACTAAAATTAAAAAAACAATATTTCAACTTTAAAATGATTGTCTTATAATATTATAATATTTTCACTATAAATATGTGTTACATTATTTTTATTTATTATTTTTTTATATGTGGAGTGTTTGTCTACTTTTATATTTTAGATTACATTCCATCTCCATGGTTTATATCATACTTTAGGATTCCTAATTCCATGAGATCCTTGGTTATGACATTAATATTGGTAAGATTTGCCCATTCTTCCTTTTCTACATCTCCTACCAAAATAAACGAGGGATCCACATTACCTTTATTATTAAACAAAATATGAAGATCCAATCCATGCTCCTTGATGATTTAATTTAATGAATTATTTTATTTATTAAACAAAATAAGTTTTTATTTCAAGGAAATTTCTGCATTTAAAAAAAATTGCACATTTTGGAGGTACACTTCAAATACACTCAATTGATTATTTAAATTATCATATTTTGAGTGTAATGAAAAAAATAATATTATTTAGCCAAAAGTTACTAGAACTAAAATGTAAATACCAAACATATTATAGTGATTAGAACTTACCACAACTTTCTCTTTTTCTACATCATCAACAAGCACAAGGCTTTTATCTTTTGCCCATTTATTGTAGTATGCATGGGCTTATGCATTTAAATTATATTTTTCAACATAATATCTAAAATATTATCATTATAATTATTACTATAAAATATTTCCCAAAAATAACCCAATTCAACAAAACATCAGATCTTTTCTATTTATTTTTAACCAATTTGAATAATTGGTTAGGTTGGGAGTGATTGTGAAAATGGGAATTTATTTATTAAATTAAAACTTTATCCCATAAATCCCTTAATATCAAACCCTCAATTTCACTCAAAATAATATATTTTACATATGTTAGTACTATATGATAATAAATTATCTAAAGGAAATATAATAATCTAATCACCCATCTTTAGAATCCTAAGATTGGGAGGGGGAATGAGTGTGCTAGATGGAGACATGGGTGTCAACAGATGTTGGAAACCATCCTCTTAAAACTTATGCTATGATCCCTAAATCATATCACGGGGATTAAAAAAATTATATCGATCCCCACTTTCAATCCCCAAAAACTCATCATCGAGATCTATTTGTTCTAAAAAAGTGGTTCCCCCCAAACTAGGGAAACCACCAAGAGAAAGAATTTTAAACTTTGACATTGTCAAATGTATTATGCATCTGCTTGAGGCTAGAAATAATAATAATTTTCCCCTAGTTAAAAATTGGCTAACTGGTGGTGGTGGTGTAAAATGTTACCTTTGAGAAGGGTTCCTAGTAAATTGAAAAATAGATTAGATAACTAACAAATGAGAATAAATTTAAGATTTAATAAATATATTGAAAAAAAATTGATAAGTGTGTACCTTGTTATTGAAGAGCCATTGGATATTTTTTTTTCAATTGAATTATTGGAGCTTCTTTATGTTAATAAGAGTGGGGGATATATTCTGAGGATGCTATAAAAATAACATGATTAAAATAAAACACTATAATGTATAATGAAATTATCAATATTGTGAACAAGATTATAGTATTATCAATAACATGAGAGTAGGTTTGAGTTTGTAGTAGTTGAACTAGATCCAAAGGAGGCATAATATAACTTCACATACTTTTTTTTATCAATGGATGAGGGGATGATTCTAAATCCATGGTTGATTCTTCAGAATCCTTGGGGGCTTGGTAACCTTTTATCATAGCCTATCTTCTTGAAAATAATTGTAGAATTCTTTTCTATGAAAAGGAGAATATTATTTCAATCAAATAAAGTATATAGAATATTTTTTTAATAATTTAAAAATGTAATTATAAAGTATAATTCACGACTTGCTCTACAATGGAAAGAGATTTGAGATTCATTTTGTTGTGAATAGTAGTTGTAATATTCATGTTGTCCAATTGGTGAAATACCTCATTATACAAAGCAATAATATAATTGGTACATGTAAAAGTGGAATTATCAATGGTAATAACATAAGATAAATCATTGCTAATTTTTATCGATAAATATGAACACAAATCAAATTTTTGGCCACTTAGAGTATGTATGATGTAGATAATAACCCATATCAGAATGTTTGATGCTCTTCCCTATAGTTCAATTATGTCTTGAAAGAATTCAATCTTGGCTATATGAAAAGGATGGTTTATATATTTTACATTGAGGCCCCTTTTGTTTTAAGTGTGGGAAACTATAAAAAAATGGAAATATCTATTATTAAGGATGTTTAATAATAATAATAATAATAATAATAATAATAATAATAATAATAATAATAATAATAATAATAATAATAATAATAATAATAATAATAATAATAATAATAATATATAATAAAAAAACATAAACCATCCATTTTTAGGCCATAATGAGACTCCAAATACTTCTTATCCTATTATGTTAGCAAGGCATGGGTGGTCACAGGGTTATCATTTTTGTGTGGGAGCCTTGTTAAGCAATATATGTCTTTGGGGTTGGTCCAAAATTGAAAAACTCATGATTACAACTTCACAGTGAACATGGATTCTGCACGGTTATAACTTCTAAGAAAAAAATTGAGTAAACTAGTATCTGTGTCATATTGGGGCATCTTGACAAGTCCCTCCAAACAACACTTATAGACCCAGTCCATGAATGCAAATTGTTATTCTATTAGTCAAACTAGTTGTAGGCACATGAGGTTATTGTACACTATTTTTAATGAGTATTATCTTTGGGTAACCATTATGTAATAAAAGTGATGAGGTTGTGTTAGACATTGTAAGAAGTTAGGCCTATAATAAGTTGGAGTGGACGTATGAATTTTTCAAAAGTGTGAAATGAAAGGGTCCAACATTATTTATAGTAAAATATGCCACACTAATACCAACCCATTAATATCAACATAGACATAGAGTGGTAGTAATTTTGGTATGTGTCAACATTCTAGGTAGGTGTCAATAATTTACTAGTGGAGTCTAGACACAAACATTGACTAGTAGATGCCAACACTTGCTACCAACCTACATAATCATTGGCATATACCAGTAGGTGATAACATTTGTGAGCATGTGATGGTGTCCACCAATAGGCACTATAATTTTCCAAACATGTTTTATAATTTATTATAAAGTGTTAGCATCCACCAATAAGTTTTGGCATATGATAATAAGTTCTAGAACCCACCAATAATTTATAATATTCACTAATAAGTGCTATAATTAGCCAAAAAACACTAGCATTCACTAGGTGTTAAAAATTTATTACACCTACCATCAAGCACTAGCATTTACCAACACTTATAGAGACATATACCACCATTATGATTTTATAGAAACATGCCAACATACCTTATAAACTATCCCCATTGCACTTATCAATTCCCATATTCTCCTAAATAGCTTCTACATATTTTTTCCATACTTTAAAAACACATTCTTAGTCACCAATAAAAACCTATGCTCATTTATATATGGGCCACTAAAATTTACCTAAGGTCAGACCCATGGGAAACATGTAGATGTGAGATAAGGGAGAATAAGATCCATATGTATTTTCATAAGACATGTAAGGTGAAGGTAGGTTAAAACTAACATTTCCAAGTATCTAATACTATATTTTAGTATCTATAAACATACATCATATAAATTAGGTTTTGTATACTCTATATTAGTTGATTCCAAGGTATGGATAAATTGAATGCATGAGTATAGTGAACACACAAGCCAAAAAAGTGCACAACATGAAGTAACTTAAAGTAAATAAAATACACAATGTGAAAATATTACACAAAGAGATTGGATCCAAAGCCAGCTTTCATTAATAAAGCTCACAAATGTGAAAAGTAAAAATAGGAGAGTGCTGAGTAACTCCTCCATAAAAGGTGATCAATAGACCCAAAAATAAAATATTAACTCCTCCATAAAATGTGATAAATAGAGCCAAGAATAGAGGAGTAACTCACATACTTGGAATAACTAGTCAAGGGAGTTACTTCCTAGTCATTCAATTAACCTGTACACCTAAGCAAGATTATCCATGAAAATAAAAAAACTCCAAATGAGGAAAAAATCCCATAATAAATAAATATGGTAAAATAATAAACCCTTACTTTAACACCCCCATAAGCACAAATCAGGTGGGTAGTGTAAAAAAATGGGTCTTAGAAACTAGGCTTGATAAGGTACCCATGTACAACTCAATATCTCATACAATAGAGAAAATGAGAAAACATAAAGAAAAAAACTTCCCCCAAAAAGAGAGACACAAAAAGAAGAGGTTAGAAGGTCATCAAGAAGATGATGTTGTAGTATCATGAACCTTAAGAAGATCCCATAAATCAAGATACTTGCTCTCCGTGAAAGGTTTGGTGAAGATGTCTATAATATGATCTATCATATAAAAATATCTCAAATCAATGATGTAACCATGAATACATTATCTGATGAAGTGCATGTGAATCTCTATGTGTTTGGTCTATTGATGATGAACCAGATTCCTACAAAATTGAATAGTTTTTTGGTTGTCACAGTAGATGATGGTAGGTCATATGAACTAGGTCAAAAAATCTATGAGAATCTACTAAATCTATATTTCCTCATTAGTATCATTTCCAACCCCCTTTTATTCTACCTTAGTAGATTATAAATAAATAATATTATGATACTTAATTGACTAACTAATTAGACCTGAACCAATAGAAAAACTATAACCTAAAGTGGACGTATGATTTCAAATATCACTAGCTCGGTATCAGTTAATATATCCAATAAAATATATGTCAATTTCAATTCTATAGTGAATCAAGAATCTATGTGTGCCTTGAATATAGTTCAATATCCTCTTAGATACATTTTTGTGTACTTCATGGGGTTCTTGCATGAATATGAAGACTAGGAACACTACATATGATATGTTAGGTTTGTTATGTGTCAAGTAGATAAGGTTATCAATAAATTATAGATACAGGTAAAATTGAAAAAAGGTGAAGTAAAATCTACCACAAATTTGAATCTAGATAGAAAAGGAGTTAGATTTGGCTTACAATCAACCCTGTGAAATCAAGCAAGTAGATCAAAAGCATAATTAGGTCATGCAAGAGTAATACCTAAGTCAAATTGATAAATATTAATCCCAAGGAAATAGTGTAACAAACACAATCCTATAATGGAAAATTTATCTTGAAGATACCTTTTCACCACTATAATAATTTAATAAGAGACACTAGTGATCAAAAGATCATCAACATAAAGAACCTGAATCAAGAGTAAATCATCCTATCGTAAGAGATAGATGTTTAGATCTAAATGGAATCTAGTGGATCTTACTAAAAGAAGAAAGGAATCCATATTGGTGTACCAATCCCAAGGGGATTGTTTGGGGTAATATATGGATTTATAAAGTCTACATACAAAGGAAGAATCCTCAACAAATCTTGGAAGTTACTCCATGTAAAATATCTTCCTCAAGATAATTGTGAAGAAAGGCAATCTTCACGTCCATATGATGAACATCCCAATTATTGAATATGAAAATAGTAAATGTGAGTCTATTGGAGTTCATTTTGGTGACTGATGTAAAGGTGTCTATTTATTTGATGCTAGGCACATGTGAGAAACCCTTGGCAATCAACTACACCTTGAACTTGTCAATGAACCCATCTACTACATACTTATTCTAATATATCCATCTATATCAAACTATATTTTTTCTCTTAGGAAGAAGTGTCAAATCCTAAGTATGATTCCTAATTAATGAGTTATACTCCTCATGCATGGAATAATATTTTATGGATCTTGAAAAAGTTTATGAATTTGAGTCAGAGGCATAGAAATTGTGTGGACCACTCTAAAACTTTGAATGTGTCTAAATTCATCTAAAGGATCCCCAACGCATGTACCTATGCTTTTTAGTGTTTTCCTAGCCTAAATATGACTAAAGTGGATGAGTTAGGTAGAGAAACATCATCTTTTGAAGTGTGGCCAGTTGTGAATAGAGATAATTCCTCATCACTAATCTCACTATTAGAATTATAAGTAGTGTCCTTAACCTCTAAAATGTGCTCATGCTGATCTAAATCATCTGAATCAAATCCAAGTGAGTCTAATGAAGTGAGATAAGTGTTAAGTGTTGAGTCTATGGGACTCTCCTAAAAGTGAACACTTTTCTTGATAAACAAATCATGTATGGTTGGATGAATAAGGTGGTACCCATTGACACCATATAAATAACCTATGAATATGCAAGGATTACTTTGAGGTTCCATATCTTTACATTTCTTATTCAGTATTCATGCCATAACTAGAGATCCTAAAATATTAAAGTGCTTAATTATAGGTTTCATATTGTGCCAAGATTCAAAAGGAGTTATACCTTTTAATTCTTTATAAAGGACCCTATTCTAAATGTATCAAAAAAAAATAATGGCAATGAATTTATATTGAGGTGCCTATGACTTAGAGTGAATCATACAATTTGCCATCTCTTTTAAGGACTTGTTCTTGTATTCTATAACTTTGCTTTATTGAGGATTGTATGAAACTATCAGCTATAAATCAATCCCCTCTACTATGTAAAATTACTCAAAACTGTTGTTGACATACTCATCCCTATTATTAGTTTGAAAAAAACTTGTTCTATTTCTCAAATTATTTCTCTGAAAGGACTTTGAAGTCTCAAAACTTGTCAAAAACTTCATATCTATACCTAAGTAAGTGGAGCCATGTGTATCTCAAGAAATAATTGATGAAGGTAAGACTGGTAAAAGGCCTAGATACATAAATTTGTACTAACTCTAATGTTTATGAGGCCTACCAAGCTTTTCTTTTGTCAAATTTCTCTTTGGGATGCTTCTTAGAGGTGAAACCCTCACAAATACTCTTAGTTAAATAAACTCAAGGTAAGCCTATGACCATATATATATTGTTGAGTTATTTTAGGTAGTGGTAGTTGAGGTGGTCAAACTACTCATGCTAAGTTTCTAAATCCATCTGAATGAGTTAGAAGTGTAGTTAGATAAAAATCATGTGAAAAATATGAGAATGTATATACCTATCTTGGTGATCTATCCTACCCACTACCACTGTAGAATCATTATGTAACTCTCTAATTATGATTGAATCTTTTGAAACTCTACCCTTATACCCTTACTAATGTGAGTAACTTAGTAAATTGATAGGAGATTAGTTGAAAGTGATGGAACATTTAAAACATTATTAAATGTTCTTCCATTCATTTTAATAAACCCTCTCCCTATAAATTCTACTGAAGTGTCATCACCTAAAATGATAAAATACACACTATAATGTTCTAAGGAATAAAACGTAACTTGTGAAGAGCCCATGTTGTGGGAAGCACTTGAGTCAATAACCCATGAAGATGTTGGAGATGAAACTGCTATAATAACCTTTCTCTTTTCTTTCTCTTTACCTTTGGTTGTTACCTTAGAATAATTTTGAGTTGATGAATTATACTTGATAGCCTTAGGAACACCCATGTTCTTCTTTTTATAAGATGAGTTAGGTGATCAATTTGTTTCTTCATGCACATATGTTAATCATGCTCATTTTTATTGAAATATGTACACTTTAACTTCTCTTTATTAGGTTTACCATTGGAAGATGATGTTTCAATGGTTTTTTTGGCAAAGGTTGATTCTTTATTCTTCTCTTTATTTTAATCTTTCTATTTCTAATTCCCAACAATTAGGGATTGATATTTTTAGGAATTTAGTGTGCCCATCTGTATTAACTTATCTTACTTCCAAGTCAAGTAAAAAACAAAGACATCTAAAGAGGGAATTTTCCATATAGTGCCTAGAGCACTTTTAATGGCATGGAAAGTAGAGACAAAGATTGAGTAATCATGATCTAGCTTAGAGAGTCTATAAATAATAATTTGGTCATCTTTCTTCTCTGTTCCACATTATTTCAACTACAATATCAAATACATTAACTTGGTGAAGCAATCCTAAAGGGTACCAAAGTTATTAGGATGATAATCTCATTTTCAAGTTTGTGATGTCTTATCACATCTAGCTTCCCAAAAAGATTTTATAATAAGTCCCACAATTGATTTGGTTATTTAGTAGGTTATAAGTGAAAGAAAGGATCAAGAGACACATAAATGCAAAAATACCCATATGATTCATCACTCTAATTATACCACTTAACTTTTTATATATTTGTAGTTGGTTAAGTTTATAAACCCATTATAATGTGATGCAAACCTTTGCTCCTTAATACAATTTGCATTTCGTTTTTCCATTCATATAAGGTAAATGGAGTTAGATTATTAATTTAAATTTTATCCATTATAAATAAATAAATTTTAGTAGTTGTAGTTTAATTTGTTGTTTGTTTCAAAAATATAAGTGAAAAATAGAATGGAAAGTGACCCAGAAACATAGTATAGCCCCTGAACTATGAAATCATGAACCCCCATTAAATGTTTCAAATAATGCACAATTAAAATATGGATGGAACAACTAATAATATGTTTATAACAAAGATGTGATTTGAAAATTAAAAAGAGGATATCAGGCTCAACCAAAAATGTGTCCAATACGAGTACACAAACTGAGCATAAGAGAAATAGATAAGTGTTTATTTGAATGTGAGTAGGTTTGGCCACCTGTAAAATTAGACCTTAACCTCTAGTCTTTGATGAGTGAAAATATGAAGATTTCCCAAAAAAAAATTTATCATCTTTAAAAAAACTTAGTATATATTTTTTTATTAAAAAATAATCAAAACGTTATCTCCCTTATGTTAATAAATATTTTTTTTAAATAAAAATATTAATGACTAAATATTTCAATCATCAATTTGGTGAATTGATAAACCTAAAAATTCTAAAGGGAAAAGCCAAGAAATATATATTTAAAGTGGTTTTTGAAACCATGTCAATCAATACAAATTGAAGGGTTAGATAAAACCATGAACCTTTGCATGAAGGAGAATGGTGATGATAGGGAGGCTTGATGCAAGCATTTTAAGATGCTGATGGACTATGTATAAAGATCAAGCTATTCCAAGAGGGCATCATGAACCCAATGAGATGTCCCAAATAAACCCAAGCACTAACATGTAAGCCATAAGAGTAAGGAAGGAATGTAAATAGTAAAAACTAGGTCTCATAATGTTAAATCTTTAAATTTAATTAAAATATATATATACCCACTAGGTGAAGGCCATTAGATAGGATTTAGGGGCAAAAATTATAAGAGTAGGCCATGGAACCCAACCAAAAGTCATGAAACAAGTTAACAAGATGCTTAAATCCACCAACTAGGTTATGTAAAACCAAAACTAGGCTGTGAACTTGCTGAAGACAACATGCAAGGTTGATTTTATGAAGTAAAAACCCTATAAATAAAACCACCTCAAAAAATATTAATACCCCTAATTTTTAAAAAATTATCCCCTTATAATTTTTTTTAATTACTTTGGGTGATCGAGGGATTTTAAGAAATCCTGAGGTTTTTGAGATTTTAAAAATCACATGATTTTTTTTTCAAACCATATAAAACATGCCTCACAATATATGAAAATAAACTATATATTTCAAAATATTACTAAAACCATAACAAAATATGATTATAGTGATGGCTTTGATACCATATTGAGGTTAAGTCCAAGGTCTGGATAAGTTGAATGCATGAGTAGAGTGAACACATGAGCCAAGAAAATGCATAACATGACATAGCTAAAAGTAAATGAAATACATAATAAAAGAATAATGCACAAAGAGATTGCATCCAAAGCAAAACTTACATTAACAAATTTCACAAATGTGATAAGTACAAATAAGAGAGTGATAAGTAACTCCTCCACAAAATTTAGTCAATAGACCTCCATAATATAATAGTAAATCCCCCACAAAAGGTGGTCAATAGAGATTAGAATAGAGGAGTAACTCTCATACCTAGAATAACCTATCAAGGGAGTTATTTACTAGTCATCCAATCAACCTGTACACATAATTAAGCTTCTCCATGAAAGTATAAAAAATCCAAATGAGGGGAAAAATCCAATAATAAATAAACACGGGAAATAATAAATATCTACTCTAAAAAACTCAATAAAATATTCTATATGCAAATCCTTTCAAGTGTGATTTTAAAGTTAATGAGGAGGAGTACTTGGGTCACATTTTATATCTTGAAGGTGTAAATTGGGACCTTCAAAACATCATGGCCATGGTAGAATGGAAAGTACATATAACCCTTAAGAACTTACATGGTTTATTAGGGAATATGGGTTACTATTGTAGATTTTTAAGAACTTATGGTAGCATATTATCACAAATAAAAACATTATTGAAGAAAGACTATTTCCATTGGAATTAGGTATCCATGATGGCATTTGAGAAGTTTAAATAGACCATTTACACTATTATTGTTTTATCTACCCTAGAATTTTCCAAAACCTTCATTGTTAAATGTGATGCCTCAAGGTATGGTATGGGTGTAGTAATCAAAGGTAATAATTTTTGTAATCCAATTTATGAGAATTAAATGATGGATATCCTTCATGTATTCAAACAATTGAGACCATATATAATGGGAAGACACTTTAATGTGAATACAAATCATCCCAACCTAAAATTATTATTAGAGCAATGGTTATCATCTAAATAACAACATAAATGGGTCACATAGAAGCTGGGTCATTAATTTGAGATCATTTAAAATTTAGGGATTGATTATGTAGTGGGTGATAAACTATCCATGAGGGATGATTCCATAAAGGCTTTTTTATTTTCCATGTTCATATTATAGGAATATTGGGTAGATGAGGTATGATCAAAATGGAAGAATGACATAGATTAAAAAAATCATTCAAAATATCCAAAAATATTTGAGCATGTCAGAAAATATGTATGGTGTAATCACCTAAAAGTGGTATTTAGATGCTAAGAGTGTTGATTGAGTTGGCCTATTCATATCTTAGCCCTAAAGCTATCTTGGAGCCTTCACCACACTTTTTCAGTCATTGTGTAGACCACATATAATTAAATTCATCCAAAACATAATCCAAAGATAACTTTCTTAGATCCTAACCTAGTTTGACCATTTGTATGCTAGGTGGACATTAGCACCACAGTTGGGACACTCCAGCCACATAGTTCTAGTGTCCCTAACTGGGTGCTAATGTTTTTTACCCTAACTCTCCCAAACAGATACTTTTTTAAAATATGTTCCCCTACTAAGGTCAGCCTAAGCACATTTTATTATCTACACAAGCTATAAATATCTATAAATATAAGTCTGACATTTATTCACTAGATGGAAAATAGATGCAAAATCTTATTAAAATAAAAGACAAGTTAAGAAAAATTAAGGTATTTGATCCTTATTCTGACCTACTTCTACATACTACCATATAAAACAACCCTAAACCCATATTTAAAAGCTCAAACACATTCAAAGCATCCAATTCCACTCTCATTCTATCATTCACTTGCACTTGTATTAAACACTAGGTGGGAGAACTAAATTGGGCTTGATCCCTCTTCAAAGTATTTCTATGTAGGAAACTCTCTTCATAGTGGGGAGTTGAGGATGTTTATCCTATCCTACTAATGAACACATAATTATTTATCATTCTATACTTTTAAGGAGGATCAGGGTTTGAATACTAAATTAGGTTTTCTAGGCACAACATAGAGCTCTAGATTTCATGCGCATAAGAATAGGACCTAAAAACATAGGTCCAAGTGATCTTAGAAAATAGGAACAATCCCACAAAAGATGACACTAGTGGCACTTTAAGGACACTACAGTAGTATGGTGTTATTGTCTAGGTGGGGTGTTATTGTCTAGTGAGTAAATAGATCTTAGGACCCTATTGATGACACTTAGAATTGTCTAAAACCTAGTTTTCAAAACCTAGATAATCTATGGTAGTCAATTTTTAGATAAGTCTATATTTATGCCTATTTATTACTATTTTTAGAAATTCAAAAAAGGTCAAAATATATAACAAATCAGTACTTAATCATTGCATATTATTTAATTGATTTAAATTTATCATCCCTTTAATCAAAACATAGGAATTACTTGTGTAAAATTGTAAAAGGTTAAATCAATTGGTGAACTTGACTTACTCAGAATATTGATTCAAACCCTAGTTTGCATTAATCCAAAATTTTATGCAATAAATTAAAGATACATACTTCTAATTTTCTAATTTTTTAGACAACCTAGCTAATTAAAATAATTTTCATATTAGGGTTTCAATTTATTTAATATAATTTTTTTTGTTGAAAAGAAACCCTAGGTTCTAAAAACCCTAACCCTTGACACAATTAGGGTTTGTATCATTTTATATTTATACTCATATTTCAGATCTATGCATCTTTTGATTTATATTCCATATAATCATGATCATAATGACATAAGAAATTAATCACTTTTTGTTGAAAAGTTTAATACTTTCATTTTCATGCTTGTTCTCTTAAATTTAGAATGAACTTATAAAAGACATAAACACACATATAGATGATGATTTATATCAATTTAATTTTATGTCATATCTCATAGCATGTTATATTTATCTTATGTTGAATTACATTAATAATAAAACCCATACACACATAGAGCATTTAGCACATAAGCTAACAATTATGTTTAAAGTTTCAATGTCAATCTTATTCACATGAAAGAATCTCCTTCTCCTCCTCATCTCCATGAGGGTGATAGATACTTTCCCTCTAACCTAGTCCATGCTATCATTCCTCCATGAGATGAAGCAACCTATACCAATTGACTAATCCCCATACTCAACCTATTCACATCTCTTTCCTATAGGATGTATGCCTACATGTTCAATTAAAAACAACTAGGGTTTTCACTTGTGAGACTCTACATGATAAAATTATCAGTATGAACAAGATAATTATAGGTTACAAAATAAAAATCAGCTATTACATGAAAAGATTACAACATTGTAAAATTAATTTTCAAGATAAAGGCCTCCAAGGCATAATAGTGTAAATAATGTATATGCATCTTCATCTAGTCAAATTTTGACAAACAATATTACATATCCATATATTAAATCATAACAAAGTAATCTACAACTAGTGATTCAAAAAGCATTAAAAGATCAAATAATAGCTTCAATGAGATACTAAGGGACTTGATTAAAGATAATTTGATCAACCTACCTCCTCTACACCCAATAATGAGATTTAGATATTTTTGTGCATATCATAGAATGCATGGGCACCACACTGATTCATGTTTAGCATTAAAAAGGAAAATACAAGAGATAGTAGATATAGATGGATCACATAGTGACACTTCATCCACACAACATACAATGACACATCTACCAATTCAAAAAGGGTAAAATTTAAAAATAGTAAAAAAATGGTTACTAAAGCATAACTCATAACAACAAAAGGTTCTAAAAGCACAACTAGATCAATAAATAGTACAATAAGCACATGTAAAACAAGAAATAAATAAAGAAAATATACCTATCCAAAATGATGCTAATTATTCAATATGGTATGGGTTTGGTCAAAAGTATCTACAAGAGTATAATTATCATGGTCAAGGTTTGGGTAAATAGGCCCAAAGAATCACTTCTCCTATTCTAGTAGTTGATAATATTGGTCAACAAGGTTTGATATTTATTAAACATCCTAAGGCACATTAGTCATAGATATAATTTATCAAGGCAAAACATCTAGATACATACGAAATGTTATAGAAAGAGAAATATCTTAAGTTACAAATTCAAAATCATGCTCAACCAATAAACATTCTCAAACAACGTTTTCTAGCTAAAGAGCCTCCAAAACATTGTATGTCTATAATAAGAATAGTTTCAAAGGAAAAAATCACAATCAATATGCCAAAGCACAATTCAAAAAGGTTAACTCTATAGTATGAAGTAATTCCTTCTATCACACCAGGTTATTATGATTTTGATGTGGAATAATATTATGATTTCAATGAAGAACAATACATAGATTCTTATTGCAACAATATTCAACTACAACATAGAAATCACAATAAACTAGATATTATCATTCCTATTTTTGACATAGGTCATAGTGATAGTGAGTCTCCCATGAGAGTACTTAGTTAATATGATTCCTACCCTTGTACATACTTCCTTCTCTCTCACACTCCTTGTACATAGTTTAATTGCATTTACTTGTACATAGTTTATAGATAGAAAACACAAAAACAATATAACATGTCAAAAAAAAAACATTAAAATACTATCGAGAAAACACAAAATTTATAGTTTGTATGCATTATTATGTTTGCATTTCTATTACTTAATAAATATTGCATATTGATAGCTATCTTAGTATAGTTAATTTTATCATACACATGCTTCACTTATTCTTATTGAGTGCTTATAGATTACATATAGGACCCTAGTCCATGACACTAATCCAAACTTGTTATCATTTACTTACTAGGGGCATATACACTGATCTAGGTTTATACATTTTATACATCTACCCACTCGGGTGTATCTAATACACAGTTGCTATTACTAGGTTCTATTCTTAGATTCTATACATTATAGTTTACACATTGATTCATCTTGATATTGATAATTGATACTCATTTCTTAGGTTTTTTTATTGACTATCACTAGTTAGACTCAATATATATTCATCCTAGCATCTACATAGATTTGTACTACATAATTATACATGCTTTCATTTCTAGTTTTCCTAGATTAGACTTGAGTGTGTTTCCTATAATTCTTTCATATTCGAGGGCATTTGAATATTCCATTGTTCTTTTTCTATATTCCACTTCTCTATTTGTATGCCTTTGAAATGTGCTCGTGTCCCTTGTGTGTGGTTTCCTACTTCTATATGTGGATATTTGAACATGTCCTTTTATGTGGATCTAGGACAAATTACTTGTTACTTATATATGCCAACATTTGAACATGTCCTTGTATGTATTTATTCTCATATTTAGTGGCATACCTATGTCCCTTATATTATGTCCCTTTGGCATTCCTTTTTATGCTTCATGTTCTTATATGTATGTTTTTTTGTAGTATTTTTCACCATGACACTTGTATTTTATTGTTACATACACAAATTTTTGATGCCATGAGGGATCTCATGCATCTACCCTTCTAAATTGGGTGCCATGATGGGCATCATGCCCCATCCTCCTAGGTAGTTACTTAGATTTACTATTATATACATTGATTATATCTATCTTGACACCCTTGTGTAATGTTAGGTTAAAACATACATCTTACATTACCAACTTATGCATAGATTCATTTACATTTTGATGTTATGTTTGTACATTGTATTAGAATATCATGCACATGCTTTGGCTAACACATTTTACAAAGCTACTTATTTTGAGGACAATTATTACATAGATTTCATAAATATGATTAAAAGAGGGGGTATTCATATGGGTTTGTCACAGAGATCAAGCTACTAATTTTATATTCATAGAAAATTTTTAGCACATAGAATCAAGTTTAGAAATCAAACATAGGGCATATGTAAGAAAAATAGAGACCCAAAAATTATTCAAATCACCCATATTTCAAACCAGGTAGACATTAACACCCAAATTAAGACACTAGTGCCATAGGGAGCTACTGTCCACTACAGGGTGCTATTGTCTAGTAACCCCAACTTCAAGATAGTCTAAATTAGCTAGACCAGTATAATAGGTACAATACATATTTGCATAGATATAGTCAAAGGTTTGATATTTATGTTTAGATTTTATTTAGATACACTCATTCTAGCTCAGATTCATACAAGTTGCTTAGATTTGGGGGAATCATGTGTAACATGATCACTCTTACATTTAGTTCATTTACATAGATTTACTTATTACATAGTTTAGATTTAGTATACTCAGATACCTGATTGGGGGCATGTGTGTGGCACATAGTTTCCACATACTCAGCTACACATAGGTTGATCAAATGGAATGGAAAAATACATGATATTATCTATGTTGTATACACTTTTTATCTCATTCTAGGTTGTCACTAGATTCAAGCCTTACTCCATCTGCATTGGTTGGCAATTCTGAGTGGCCCAGAGCCACCTAATATACCTAAGTTATTGTGAAGTTGACATACATAGTTATATTTAATTATTTATATAATTTCATAACTTTTTATAGTTTAGTTATAGATGCATCTACTTCACATGGGTGGGCAATGATGGATTCATAGCTTAATTAATTTTTTAATTCACCCACATGAGAGGGTTAAACACACTTACAGTCATATCCAAGCTATTCACAGATCAATATCAACAAAATATTCATGAGAAATGATGGATTCAAAACTAGATTGAGTTCTTGAGATACCTATATGAGGATTGAGCAAGCCATCAACTTAGTCCAAGATATTCAATGATATGATCACTATGTACACTCATACACATAAGTTTTCACTATGTTCATGCATTAAATTGCATACCTAATGAGGTTTATTCATTCATTTCCTCATTATTTACTTAATTTTACTTAGTTAATTTGTCTCAACATAGTATTTTTATTTTGATCATCTCTTAAGAAAAGACTAATTTTTTCATATTTCATTTTAGGTCATTACTTTGGATCATGTTTCACATATGCAAACCTAGATTCACATAATCAGACTTAACTACATGGGATTAACTTCCAAGGTAAGTATAAGTACACTTATTTTTCAATTATATTAGTCATTTCACTTTGTTACATTTATAGCATAAAGGGGGGGAAATGTAAGCATGTTGTTTGAGTTAGCCTATTCCTAGCTTAGTCCTAGACCTATCCTAAAGATTTTGCCACACTTTTTTAGTCATCGTTATGACCACAAAAAAATTTAATAAACTAAAACATAGTCCTAAGAAAAATTTCTCATATCCTAACCCATTTTTCCTAACAATCTACTAGGTGGACATTAGTGTCACATTTGAGACACTATATCCACATTGCAAGAGTGTTCCCAACTAGGCACTACTATCCTTTACCCTAACATTCTCAAATAGATAATTTTTCAAACATTTTCCCCTCCTAAGGTCAACTAAACACATTTTATTATATTCACAAGCTCCAAATCTCTATAAATACAAGTCTATTTGACCTTTATTCACTATATGAAAATAGATGCAAAAGCTTATTCAAAGAAAAGACAAGTTGATCAAAATTAAGGTATTTGATCCCTATTCTACCCTACTTTTACATACTACCATATAAAATATCAATAAACCAATATTTAAAATATTTCCAAGCTCAAGCATATTTAAGGCATCCATGTCCACTATTATTCTAGCATTCACTTGCACTTGCATCAAACACTAGGTTGGATAACTTCATCAGGATTGATCCCTCTTCAAAGTATTGGTATGTAGGAAACTCTCTTCAAAGTAGGGTGTTGAAGATGTCTAGACTATCCTAATAATGAAAAAAAATTTATTTCTCTTTCCATAATTACAAGGAGGATTAGGGTTTTCACACTAAATCATGTTTTCCAAGCATAACATAGAGCTCTAGATTTTGTGTGCACTAGAACAAGACCTAAAAACATAGGTGTAGGTGCTCCCATAAAATAGGGAAAATCCCAAAAATGGGACACTAGTGACACTTTGATGACACTATAACAATATGGAACTATTGTCTAGGGGGGGGTGCTATTGTCTAGTGATCAAATAGAACTTGAAATCCTATTGATGACACTCAAAATTATCTAAAACAGTTTTTAGAACCTAGATCATATGCATAAGCCATTTTATAGATAAGTATATATTTATGCATATTTATTACTATTTTTATAAATTCAAAGGTTAAAATATATAACAAATTAGTAATTAATTATTTCATATTATTTAATCGATTTAGACATCTCAACCTTTGAATCTAAACATAGGAATTACTTGTGTAAAGCCTTAAAAGGTTAAATTGTATGAAAAGGGAATGATTTATGGTACAAGGATAGGTTGTACCTATGTAAGAACTCAACCCTAAAAAATAAATTTATTTTGGAGATCCATGATTCTCCAATGGGTGGGCACTATAGCTTCTTAAAGACTTATCATAGTGATGACCCATATAAATTACATTATTTGAACCCTACTTATCTACCTTGTTAGCTTCTAATTCCAAATATTTCCTATATGCATTGTATATTCCTTGTTATAAATTAATATTAAACATGATGATATATATTGACTATGTTTATGATAATGAAGTTAGTTTTTATCTTGTAATTAAAGTTGAATATGTTATCTTTTATTATGATGCTTCTACTTCTCATATCATATGTTGAGTAACTTTAATAACAATATTTTCATATATAAACTAGATGGTTATGTCTTGAATCAATAAGATGAAGTGATGATATTTATAGTATCATCCAATGGGTCTTTATCCTACATCCATTTAGGCACCACTACAATAACATGAATAATTACCTGTAGCTTGCCTGAGCATATAAAAATTATAGCAGTCAACCCTTCCATTGAATATGATCTAATGGTGAAAAATGAATAACAAACATGCATGAGCTGATATATACATATAAGGGGAGAATTATTTGGAATGTTGATCATTCCTATTAGATCATAATTCACTCCTTTCAACATCCCAATAGGCATCACCCCTATTTCTATCCTATAACCACTATTGGTTGCATTCTTTAAAGCATGATGTTCTAAAGTTGTTATGATTTCTTACTTATAAATATCCATAACCTCTTATGCATATATTAAAACATAATTTCAATCTAAATTAGTAGATAATATTGAAGGAAAATAGATAATCTAAGTGTGATAAAGTAATATCAATCCAATCATTGTAATATTGTTGTAGCAATATTTAATTACTACATTATATGAACATATTCTACAAGTTGTAGTAAACATGTTTTTATTACAATGGAAGGATTGTATCTCAAGACCAAATGAGGAGGGCCCCTTGAAGATGAATTTTATGGAAAATACTGACTCATTAGAAGTACCTAAGTATAATCTTTCAAGTATTTATTTCTATTCTATAATTTTGCATATGTTAATTGAATGTCATAGATAATATTTGTATTGCATGTTAATTTCCTAAGGAATCTTCCAACACATCTAATTCTATTCAATTATGTTTTTCTCAATTCTTGCAAGTGTGATTTCAATTCAAGTACATTATATTTTTTCAATTTCCCATTTATGCAATTGAGCCTATATGCAATTGACATAGTCAATAAATGAATGAAGTATGCACATATAGTGATGTAACTATATTAAGCTAAAATGCCCATGGGTTGATAATTAATGAAGTAGGAGTTATATACATCAAGTGGTGCTTCATTCTATAAACATATGTGAAGTTGTACAAGATTATTTGGTTTAATTGATGGTAAATTCTTTTAATCATTTTAGCACTATTTTTGAGGAAGGTGTCACACGCTTGAAATATAAAAGAATGATGTTCCATTTTTATATTTACATTACTAGATTAAAACTTCACTTCTTTCTAGATTAAACATTTCCTACTTTCTAAATAAAAGTTTGTTTCCCAGAATAGTAGAATTCAGAAGAAAACAATGCAAGCCATACTAACCCTATGTAGGTAGGGAATACAAAAAGAAAGAAGGTGGTTGATTTACATGCAGAGAGAATATGATTATCTAGGTAGATTATTGCATCAATATTTAACCTCTACTGTAGGAATAGAGATACAACCTATAACAACTAAGGAATACAAGGAAACTTTTGAAGATCATCTATAATTGTTACTAAAAGAACTAAAAAAGAAGAATTCTAATGTAGAACATCACTATGTGATTTGAAGTGTTAATATGTTTAAGAGGTTATTATATAAATTTTTGGTTTGTAAAGGGTGTTAGGGGTTTTTTAGTGTCCCTTGGAGTGATTTAGAGTCATTAAGAGTCTTCAATTTGTGTGCTCCTATCCATTATAGTTTTCCCACTAAATTACATAATTTGAAAATTTGAATTTCTAATAAGGCTTTGAGAGGTGATTTTGGATATTATGATGAATGTAATTATATTTTAAGGGTTTAAATAGGTCAATAATTCATGTAAAATAGAGATATGAGCTGATTAATACATGTTATAACTACCCTCCATGCTTGGAGTTAGCAAAAAATGAGGAGTTTGTTGTATGATTGGCATGATATAGAGGTTAAAATTCATATTGAATAAGATAATATATGTATGAGAGTATTATTAGGATATATGATAATATAACCTTGAATTATAGGAAGGAAAATAAGAAAAAGAAAAAGATTTTGTAAGAAGATTGCCTATCTTATTAACTCTATGACAGTGATTGTGCATTAGCATCAATGAATATAAGAAGGTTATTAATACAAGTAATTTGATATTATAATGTTTATTGGTAAGTTTTATACTCTTTATTTTCATTTTACTTGAATAGAGAATAATTTTATTGTCATTAACCTATGGGTGGGGATTATAACACAGTACAAATAAGCTCAAATATACCCCATTTGACACAAGTTGGATATAAAAGTTGTAACAAATAATTATATTTGATATAATGAATTTTAATGGTGGATAAATAGTAGGAGTTATTTATATGGTGTAAGTGACCCATTTTGGATGATCAGAATGCTTTAATGAGGAAGATTCAATGCTAACGTTCAAACAAATGAACACAATCCTATAATTGTTCCAAAACTCTACAAATATTCTAGTTAATGACATTTGTATGACTATTCATGATTACAAAAAATTATGGAAGCTGAAGTGATTAAAGTGAAACACTATAAAACTCTTTTATAATGATCATAGTTCATTTAAATATCAAAGTTAACTTAAACCCTTCATGAGATTGCACACAATCGTTTGTAAACTCAAAATTATACATATTTATTTATTAAAGTCATTTGGATATTGAGAAAAGGAAACCAATGTTTGGGGATGTTGGAAAAATATTTGGAATTCATTATCCATGTCTTGAAGAGTCAAACTTGGTAAAATTTCAATTTTAGGCCTTTTAGTAAGCCCTCAACCTACACAGTCTTATAAGATAACCCAAAACTCTATGTTTTTTGCCTTTTATAAACATATGGTGATTGATCATGGTAAAATGACTATGTGCTAAGGTGAAATAAATTATGATAGACCGATTCTAGGTGTTATTTCCTTTTTAAGTTCTAGCTTTTTATATCCTCTTAGCCTTGTACAAGCTTGTTAAAATTAAGACTAGGGTTTCAAAAAGGAAAGTCTATTATATTTTATTTAAACCAGCCAAAAATATTTAAATTTGGTTATCATTTGTGTTTTAGTATCTTATCTATGATGTATTAGGTTTTAGGTTAGTACTTAAGCATATTATACAGATTCTAAGCTTGTATGTTTGACTAGGCCTAGGAGAGACCTAATTGGAAGAAGAGTGTGTGGAGTTGGGTAAGATGCATTGAGATTTGAGACATGAAATTTTAGGTGAAGTAAAAGTAAGATAAAGGGTATCCAAATATATTTTTATATCATCATGAAACCCTATGGATTGGTAAAACCGATTGTATTAGTAAAACCAATTGGATTTGCATAAAAATAGGGCTACAAGGATTGAAACTTCAAGAGAAGAAAAGTGTATTATATGAAGATATTTTTTGGTTTAGGTTTGGGATATTGGTTTTTAAATATAAAAGGAGTTGATATATACATATTAATGACCACATTAACCTTAGTTATGGAGTCAAATAGTCATCTATTTTAGGCTTTTAGGCCTAAGTACCGACATCAAGGAGAGAACCAAGTGTGAGAAAAAGGTGAGTGAGGTTTTGATTATAAAGTGATGATGATCTTGAATAGATGAATATATGTCTAAGGATATAACAATAGGATTAAGTGAAAATAAGGTTCATGAGCAAAATTAGAGCAAGTTTATTTAAGAAGGATGAAGGACAATCGAGGTAGTTGCAAGTGAAAGCAAACTAGAGAATAAATAAGGCATTTAAGAGAGAATTTAGAGCCAAGGTAATAGAGAATAAGGTTTTAGGATTAGTAAATACATCAAATGGTATCAGAGTAACAATATTATGTTTGAAAAGAAGATATACACTATAAAATCAAGAAAAGGCACCTAGTTTGCTAAATTTGGTTTGATATTTTGTCTCTCATTCAAGATTATGTTATATAAATAATGTGTAAAGTTTTTAAGATCCTTGAAATTCATAAAAAGTGTATATAAATCACATTGAGGATTTTAAAATAGAAATAAGACCCAATTGAGGTCATAAGACGTAAGTAGGCAAACTTGCTGAGAGAGATAGGTCCATGTGAGGCCTAAATAAAAAATAGAAGGCAAAAGAAGATGGAACAAATAGAGAAGATACATGACTTGTTTGGGATAAAATACTATAAAGAAAATAATTTCAAAGAATACCCAAAGAGGAAAGTGATGAAGGTATACAAATATATAGAGGAGATAATAAGTGAGTTAGAGTAAAGCATGGAGAGAATAATGCTCATGGGGAAGCACATGTAGAAATAAAAAAGCCAATGGTTTGGTTAGACCTTGAAAAGGAAGGTGAAGTGGCCTATAAGGCTACTCATAGAGAGACAAAGGATGATTTATTTGAGAAAAGATAATAAATAAGTGCCAAAAGAAGTACTTTATAAAGAGAGTAAAAGGAAGAAGAGAGTTTCCATTAAGGAGGCACTCATGGAGACATTTTGGTCTCTTTTTTTATGCTCTAATGTTGTGTTTAAGTTTATGAATGTAGGTATGAAGAATATTATGAAAGAGATCAAGAAAAAAACTTTGAAGTTATCAATAAATGGGTCAAGTGAAGTAACCATGAAGGAAAATAAAGAAAGAATGGGAAAGCTTGTCATAACTCATGAAGAAGAAGTTAATGATAAATCCATTCATCAAGAAAGTGAAGAAATGGAAGATGAAATAGAATTACATGATTCCTTGGAGGAAGTTGTAGAAGAAGGAAATAAATCATATCAAAAAGAGGTGAATGTAAATGATGATGTTTTGGAAAGAAGCATGAATATCTATCAAATTATTGAGGAGATAAATAGAAGTTCAAATTTTAATTCTAATCATGTATACAAGAAGAAGCTTACAACCAAGAAAACCATAGATAAAATTACATCCAAGAAATAGGTTCTTAAGAGGACAAGTTGGATTTCAAATGCTGATATACCTAATGATTCCAATAGGATGGATGAAAATACACATGTGGAGGAAGAGAAGAATAGGTTTTATCTCTCAAAATTGTCAATAGACCATGGATACATTATACCTAAATGGATATAAAGACCAATTATTGGGATGAAGCCTATAAATCCAAATCAAGAAGTTGTATATGATAAAGAGATAAGCAGAAGATAGATACAAGAATTAAGTAATAAGGTAGAATTCAATTTGGATGAAGATAATAAGACAAATGAGGTAAGAAGAATTTAGACCAAATAAGTAGATCAATGGAGTCTAAAGTATTAGAAATATAAGACAAGTAAGGTATGGGTAGCCAAAGGCAAGAAAGAGGTAGAATATAATGATGTTTCAAGCCATGGTGATGAATATATGATTCAAGAAAGCACAAGGAAAATGAAAGGTAATAAAATTGGTTATGATGATTTGAATGATGATAGTAGTGAACCATTGAATGTGATATTTTCAAGAGAAGATGAAGCATGGAAGAGAATGCTTGGAAAACCTAATATGTAGCAAAGAGAAAGATCTAAATGGACTTATGAAGATGAATATTTTGATGAGGTAATGAAAATGGGAGATAAGACAATTGAACAAGAAGATATTTACCTCTTTTATGAAATCTTGTGAAGACTTCTCAAGAAAAGAGAGAGTGATAGATCAGTATGCTGATATAGAACAAAATATAGAAGAATATGATGTTAGAGGTGTGAAATCAGTCCACATAATTGATGAAGAGTAGATTAGGTTTGAAGATGAAAAAGGAGATGAAATAGGACAAATAGTTCTTAAGTATGATAAATAAAGTGAATATATGGATGATATATCATTGAGATAATAATTAAATATGCTAGAAGAACTATTTAATCCTCCAAAATAAGTATTTAAAATAGTTACTAATGCAGATCAAAATGTGAGGTTCATTGATTTTATTAAAAACCAAGGCCTTGATGTTGAAGAGGCATACTTGAAGTTCCATGAAATACTTAAGAAAGAAGGAATGGAGGTGAAAAAGAGATCATATAAGATGAAAATAGGTTTGAAGGTGGACAATATTAGTCCAAATATGATCCAAGACAAGAGTAACATTATATATGCAATAAGAAAGAAGAGAACAAACTCAGTTTAAGAACCAACCCAAGTAACAATCAAGAAGATAATCAAGCTAAGCTAAGTGTAAACGGAAGTAGTCATCAAGAAAAACCATGAAAGATGCCTAAAAATTAGAATTTTGAAAAAGAGTATGATAATAAGAAAGATTATAATGAAATTTAATCAGATTAAGAAGAATTAGATGATGAAGAAGACAAAGAATCATAGAGACTTATATACTCCATTGAGGTAGAAGATGAGCTAAATGGAATAAGAATACAATTCTAAATAGCCATGACACCTCAATTAAATGGAGTAGTAGAAATGAAGAATAAAATAGTTCAAGAGATGGCTAGAACTATGATACATGAATCTATGTTATCTAATGGATATTGGAGAAAGGTAGTTATCAATTCTATATAAATTTTGAATAGAATACAAATAAGGATAAATGGTAACAATAATCCTTATGAACTATGGAAGGATAGACCTATAAATATAGAACACTTGAGAGTTTTGGGGAGTAAATGTTTCAACAAACAAGATGATGAAAACTTGGGTAAGTTTGATTTTAGATATGATGAATTCATATTCTTTGGTTATTAATTAATGATCTTAGCCTCTATATGCTACAAAAGAGACTACAAAAGATAGTGGAAATTACAAATGTAAATATTGATGAGATAAAAAAATTTCACTCACAATCAATAAATATTTTAGATAAGTTGGACTTCAAGAATGATGAAGAGAATGTAGATGTTGATGAGGAGGAATAAGAAGATGAAGAAAGATAGGACTCAAAATGACCTTCAAGATATATTCAAAGAGATTATCCTAAATTTCAAATCATTGGAAGTAAGAATGTAGGTATCCAAACAAGGAGAATATTGGTAAGTCTAAATCAAGAGAATTTTGATTTATTATCCAAAATTAGACCTAAGGATATTATAGAAGCAAACAAAGACAAATTTTGGTTATATGCTATTAATGAGGAGTTAAATCAAATAAATAAAAATGAAACTTGGAAACTAGTTCCTATACCTAAATATTAAAATGTTATTGGCACAAAATAGATGTTTAAAAATAAGTTGAATGAAAATGGAGAAGTCACTAGGAACAAGGATAGATTGGTATGTAATGGATATGCATAGGTTAAATGGGTAGAATTTGAGGAGACCTTTGCATCAGTAACTAGATTGGAGGCAATTAGATTATTTTTATCCCAAATAAGATATAAAGGATTCAAAGTATATCAGATGGATGTCAAATCTACCTTTATGAATGGAAATATATAAGAATTTTAAATTGAGAAACCTAAAGTATTTTTTATAATTAATAACAAAGAATATGTTTGTAGATTGAAAAATTCTATTTATGGTCTAAATCAATATCCTAGAGCTTGGTATGATAGGCTAGACAAGTATCTATTGTTCAAGGATTCAAGAGAGGAGTTGGAGATAGTAATTATCAAGACAAAAGATGACCATCAACTAGCTATAGTTGTTTATGTGTATGACATCATCTTTGGTGGAAAAATTTAAAAAATGACAAAGGATTTTGTAGAAGTAATGGATAAAGAATTTAGGATGTATATGCTAAGATAATTATCATTTTTTCTTGGGTTGTAGATCTCTCAATATGAAAAAAGTATATTTATCTCACAATCCAAGTACATAAGAGAGATGTTAAAAAAAATTGAGATGGAAGAATGCAAGGTAGTTAGTACACCTATGGACATAGGATGTAAGTTAATCAAAAATATGAGTCTTCAAATGTCAATCAAACATTATATAGATTAATGATTGGAAGTCTATTGTATACCATTACTTCTAGACCTGATACCATTCAATCAATAGTTATTATGGGAATATTTCAAGTAAACCCAAAGGAGAATCATATGAAATCAGTTAAAAGGATACTCAGGTATCTAAAGGTAACTATAGAATATGGATTGTTATATCCAAAAGGAAAGGAGTTCAACCTAAAAACCTACATAGATGCAAATTGGGAAAGAAGTATAGATGATAGGAAGAGTACCATTGAAGGAGCTTTATTCCTAGGAGGACGCCTAGTGTCATGGATAATCAAGAAGTAAAAATAAATAATTTTGTCCACCTGTGAGGCTAAGCATATTATATTAGCTTCATTTTGTACAAAATTCCTATGGATGAGATAGACTCTAAAATACTATAAGGTGGAGTATGATGGTTCAAGCCCCATCTACTGTGGTAATACATGTGATATAAATATCTCAAATAATCTTATATTTCACTCAAAAACCAAACACATTCCCATTAGATATCATTTTTAATAGATCAAGTAAGTGAACAAAGTGCTAATCTTAAATATTTTTCTATGCAAGATCAAAATAAAAATATCTTGACCAAACCATTTTCAAAGATTACTTTTGAACAACTAAGACAAGAATTAGGTGTGATTCCTACTCCTAGTTGTCACTACGTAAGTCAAGTTCTTAAGGGGAGAAAATAAGGAGGTGATTTAGCTCCAAGATTTGCAAATAAGTGCATAATGTATAAGGTCAAAGTAGGAGTTATATCAGTTTAAAAAAAAAGAAGATGTTTGAGGTATGCATTGAGATAGGGGGAGCTTATTGATATGATCTTTTTTTCTTGATCTTCATTGTGAAAGACATTTTTAATTAATGTAAAATGGGGAGAAATATCATAAAAGTTATAAAATATCTAAAAAGGATAAGAGAAAGATCAGATAGGCAAGAACTAGGTCCAAAAGATGATTGCCATCAAGAAATGGCTAACAATATTTTCTAGGTATGTTTGCCATCAATGAAAAAGGTGCGATTGTTGAACATTATAATTGATTAAGGGAGAGATTATTTTCAATTATATTTGACTATTGATATTTAATATTTTATGTTATCATTGATTTTAGGGGTTATAATAAAGATGCATGGTTATTTCATTGATGTCAATCTAAAATAGTTGATGTTAAAGGTTCTTGTGCAAATACTTGGTCAAGTAAAAATTGAGGTTAGTAAAACAAGTGTAAAGCATATTTTAATGATATTTATATACCTTTTGAGATATTATTTGTAGATTTTAATATGAATTCAATGAGATATAAATAATAAATAATGTGCTCTAAAGTTTTGTGTAAGCAATGACAAAAATCATCGAAGATGCTCTGAATGAGATACGAAGATGAGAATGCTCTGAAGAGAATACTCCAAATAATTCATAATAGTATTTGAGCATGAGATATATTGTTTAAGTTTGTATCTAAGGTATTGAAGACCTTACATATGAGTATAATGTTAGATCCAAATATTTTTGTACTCTAAAGATCTATATACTACAATCAGGCTCTAAAGATCTGTAAAAAGTTATGAATAAGTTATCTTGAAGATAAAAATAAAAGTGAGTGTATGAGGTTATTTGATCATTAAAGATACATTATATCATATTAATTTTCTAATATTAATACTATAGAGTGGTTATAAGATCAAATTCAAGGCATAATAAGACCTATAGGTTAAGGCCTAGAAAGCAAGAAGATATATGGTGGCCATATGAGATAACAATGTTAGTTTTCATGACATAAGTGATAAAATGAAAATTTACAGAAGTGATTCAATATGTTTTATATAGGTGCATGAATTTTTAGGACTTGGTTTGCAAAGTAAATATTTGAAAAATGTTTCAAGGTTTCATGAATCTATAAAATGAATAGATGTTTACTCGAGAAGGTTTTCTCGGTGCTTGTTGGCACATGAAACAACTACAAGGGAACATAAGATGTTAATGTTATATGAGGAATGGTTATAGATCAAAGTTTCAAAATGTTTTTTCTAGAAAGAGGAGTTAAGTTTTATTAATCATCATTAAGACTGGAAGATAGTCTAAACACTCATAAACACTAATAAAACCCTAAGTGTGACTTGATGTTGAAGATCTTGTTAAAAAGAGATCAAAATGTTTTGACATGATTATACAAGTAATTGGGGGTTGAAGTATACTCTCTTAAGTATCTCCAGGTATGATTGGTTTCTCAGGTGAGTGAGAAGACCATATAAATAAGTGATTATATTCTAAATATTTGTTGGAGCAGATAGTGTTGATTGAGTCAAAGTTGCTAAGTGGATAAATATAAAAGCGTGAAAATTTTATTTCATGTTAATGAAGGTTTATATATTATTTCCATGTCTCATATGTTTGAATTTGATGATCCAAATTGGCTAGTCTCTAAACAAACCTCATGGTGTAGACTATGTGAAAAATAGGCAAAATTGAGAAGATGTTTCATGATGTATTTGCATGAATAAGTGATGCATTGAAATACATGATAATGTTTTTTGGGTCATTAATGATCTATAAATTATTTTAATAATCTTTTAAGTCAGTATAAGTGGTTGAAAAATTAAATCCAAAATGGCTTATCTAGATAAGTAGAGTTTATTAAGAGAAGGTTAAAAGATTGGTATGTAAGACCAATGGTTCTCATTATATCTCTTGATCTATTTGATTAAGGAGGATATAAATATGTTATAATATCATGTAAATTCATTAAAACCCATTTAATATATTCAATCATGTGTTGGATTTTCATGTTTCCTTGACTATGTTTTGGAGTCAGTTACATTTTCTAGTGAACATCTTGTAGAGAAGTCTTTGAGCTTGTTTACCTTGAGTTAAAGCATTAGATGAAGTTGATGATGAACCTAAGGTCATGAATATTTTGAATATATAATTTATTTCCATGGTTTTTTGGAAAAATTGAGTATATTCCTTATTTTTTTAATGCAAAGTTTATGTATATGTGCATGTCTTTTATAAGCAATAATTTGAGTAAGGGTTCAAGTGGTAGTTGAACCTAAAAGGTATTATAAACCTAAAGAAAATTTGAATAAGGTATATTGGAGTTGAATATGACTTTTTAATACCATGAGAGATGTTTAGATAATATTAAATAAATATCAAAGGGTAACCTATTGTAAAGAAGGCTTGTTAGGTCTACATAAGCCTAAAAGAAGAGTAAGGTCTAATTGATGTATGCCTGACCTTTTATATTTATTTATTCATGACTAAGGCATGTTATTCTAATATGATTTAACCTATTCATGGATGAACTAAGTGATTTGAATGTATAACTAACCTATAAGTATATGATCAAGTGACTTGTATAAAATCAAAGTAGTTAGTCCTATTTTGTGTATGCTTAGTACAAATAAAAGTGAATGTGCTTAGATTGAAAGATTAGAGAAGAACATGCAAATGATATAGATCATTTGTTATTAGAATAAGGTCATGTGGACCAATATATATATCATGAATATCTAATATAATTTATACAAGAGAGGATAAAGGTTAGATGACTTAAACAAGCCATGAAGAAATCTAGATAAGCAAAGAGGGCTAAAAATTAGTTTGAGAGGACTAAAGAGAGAAAAGAGTATAAATAGTAAATCATCATCTATTGTAGAAGTAATAATGATTTCTAAATGTGATTAAACATTTAGGTGGATTAATTGGTGTTGAGTTATCTAAGGGGTCAGATCCTTCTTTCAAGTTAGAGCTTGCTAAATCCAAGTGGGTGCTTGGTAAATAAATGGTTGGTGTTCCTTGTTGAGTTGGTGCTTTGCTAAAGACTATTAAGTTGGTACTTGATAGATTGGGGTTGGTGCTCCAAGTTAAGTGGGAATTCAACTACAAGTTTGATTATTGTCTTATAGTACTATAGTTCATTTGCTTCATTGGTGGTTTTTCTACCCCAAAAGGGTTTCCCACGTAAATGATGTGTTAATGCTCTCATGTTTTGTTGTTTATGATTGGTGAGATGTATATACATGTTAATATGGTTCATACTTAGTTAAGTGGAATTGAATGAAAAGTTTTGAAGATTGATTCACCTCACCTCTTATTCATTGTGTTTCCAACAACCACTTGTCTTTGTCTCACTTTCTTACAATAAAAATAATTTTGGCATTATAAAACTAGCAAGGACACCATGACTATGAAAAAAATTCCACATAGCATGAATAAAATAAAAGGGGCATGAAAACATCTGATTGTAGAAATCATAGGTGTTCATGGAATTTATACCTCAATAAGAAAAAAAATCATTTGCTTCACTATATGGTATTTAGTGGATCTAGAGTTTTTAAGTTTTTAGAAAAAAAATGTGTATTTTTTAAAATAGCCAAAAGTTTCAAAACCTCAAAAATTCATTGAAAGTCCAAAACCTCAAAAACACCAAAAAAATATTTGATAAGCAATTAATTTTCTATTGAATAAGAAATTAATTTTATACTATAATTTGAATTTAAGATAAGTATTCAGGTTGGATTTAAATGTGACTTAAAATTCATACCATTATCAAGTTTCTATAGTTTTTACATAATACATGAGATCCATCTTAAGGTGATACATGCATATGTTGTATGCCAATATATAGAATGCATGATATTCATGAAGTGATGAATGCTCATGAAAAGGAGAATTGACTTGGTCATATAATTACTCATTGATCACCATAACATATATTTATATATTTTAAAAAAATAAACAAATTATCCAAACCCTAAACACTCATGAAGAGATATTTTGCTCATTTAAATTTAATACATGTATTGGATTGTTGATATTTTAAGCATATCTAAATGATATATTGGGGATGAAGATTGAGCTTACATGAATTTTATATTAATTACATCTATTTCTATATTTATAAAAAATAATTATACTATCCTAAAACATAAACCCTAAATGGGGGTTTGAATATATATTATGGTCATTTAAATTTAATACATGTATCAAGTTTTTGAGGTTGGAATCATAACTAAATGAAATATTGGTGATAAATATTGAACCTTCATGGAGTGAAATTAAATGAATATTAATTTCTTGTGTAACCCCATATTTAAATCATGTTGGAAATTGGGCATAAGCATTTTATTATTTTATTTGACCATTTTTATATTCATTTTTTTCAAAATGAGTGAAGGGAAGGTTTTAAAAAAGATTCCTAGGTGGGAACTTATAGGGCAGGAGAAAGGAGAGGGAGATGGTGATGATCTAAACCTAGATTTAATTGGTATTATAATATGTAGATCAAAGGGTAAATGTATATAGGTTGGGGTCCCTACCAAGGCCCTGCATAGTCTTGGTCAACATCAAATGTTCTAGTGCCTCATTCTCCATGGGAGGTATGTACTACACGATAGGGAAACTAGGTGAAACACTCCATCATAATGGTTTAGAAATGTTGTTTCTCATTTATTTAATGACGAAGGTGGGATGGAATCCTACCAATTTTTTCAATTTAAGGCCCTAAAGGAGAATGGGTACTCATAGCTTAGGGGTGTGAAATTAGCATGGTGTGAGCATATAGAGTCGAAGACCAAATCATGTGTTGGGGTCTCACCTCGCTTTTTTTTAAATTATAGATCTAATGTGACCTTTGTCTATTTTTTCTGGTCATCCTTTATATGTGGATGCCACACTTGATAAGACACCACTATGGGTGAATCCCCTTATGGAACCTTAAGACTCTACCTTAGGTAAGAGGCTTAGAGATGGACTTATTTTGATTCATTCATGTTGGCTTTGCCCCTTTGGTCTTATCGAGTGCCACCTTTTATATGAGGATCTCATTCTTGGTGTTTTATCTTCAAACTCCTTAGTGAGATAATAATCCTTTTTGCATGGTTGGCTTTTAGATGGTCTGATTGGCTTGGTGCTCCCTTAGTTGCAGTCTTATGAGGGATTTGATTGTGGACATTAAATGAATCTAAATCAAAGCTTGATTTTCTTTGGGATATGTCACAAGATTCCATATCAAAAATTTCTCAACAAGTGTGGATGATAGAGGAATCTACACTATAATGTTTGGTGCCATTATGGGTATTAGAGTAATTCATTATGGATGGATCTACATTAAAGTTGTTTGTTCCTTAGAAACTAATTAAATATTTCATATCAATTTTGTGACCTCATTTAAAACCATTATTTCACTCTTTTTTATATTTTTCATCTTCAAGGGAGACTCTTTCTTGTGGGTCTGCATTAAAATCTATCTTTTAGCTAGCTGGGGTTTTGGGTTTTGTCCAAAATCCCTATTGTTGCTTTTCTAGCAAGCTTTTGACATATTTTTATTTTTTGTTATGTGTATCCATTAAAATACCTCTTTATTTTTATTTTATCTCTAGTGAAGAGACACTAATGATCTTATTGATTAGAATTTTCCTTAGTTGGTTTCATTATTCTCAATAGACAAGAAGGAGGAATGAGTTTCTAACAAGTTGTAGGTAGAAAGGTCAAAATAAAAATCATGGAGGTGAAGATAATTTATATCTAAGAGGATTAAGGGTCTTATGCATCACCAAGGCCATCCTTAATAAGTTTGAATGGCTCGCTAGGAGGTGAAGAAGGAAATAATATGGTTGGCATACCCTAAAATATATAAAGTTAGATTTTGAGTGGTGTATATCCTTAAAAACTAGAGTAAAATATTTCATAAAGGAAAGAAGTAGATCAATGGGCTCAAAATTGTGTCTGGGAAGATAAAGGGCTAGTAGAATGCCTTAATTTGTGAGGTTAAGGGCCTATTACTATATCTTTTTGGTTGTTATAAAACTTCAACTATATTTTGGGTTTTTTGGTAGCTATTGTTTCAAGTGGAGGTTAATGGGGGTGGATAGAGGATGCCCCTCAAAAAACTTTTTTGTCCATATGGAGGATAGAGGAACCACAACATTATTCTCAAAATAGGTGAGGATAATAGAGTTTTTTCACTTATTTTAGCTTCATGTGTGGGATAATGCACTATTTTGGATTGTTTTATAGGTTTGGATTCCCATAAAAACATTATTGAAACCCTTGTCTATCTAGTTTTAATTATGGTGGATAGAGGAAAACATAATAGAATGTGTCTTATTAGAGTGGATGATAGAGGATTCCACCCTTGTCTCTTCCAATTTTTGGTATTTGTCCTATAATGTATGTGTGTTGATTATGTTTGGATAAAAATCCCTATTTTATATCAAGTTATGGCTATATTTTTGAGGATGAGATGGATACTTCTTTGATGGGATTTAGATGTTATTTGGCTCAGTGGGAGGGAAAGCCCAATTATTGTGCTTTAGTTACATGGAGGATGTGTGGAGGTTTTATTTTCACTTATGTTTTCACCATTTGAGGATATGTCTTATCTCTCCTCATCCAAGTGGCACAATTGAAACATCTCTAGGTTATGGGTAGCCTAAGAATGAGGTGAATCTCTAAATAGGGCTAGCTCCATTGATATACCACTTTTAGATCACTACTACACCTATATTTATAAGGGAAAATGGAGATAAAACTGAAATTAAACTATCCAAAAGGAGGTGATACACCAAATTATTTGATGACTACCAACCCACTGTAAGTCACACATGATACCAAGAGACTAACTAAACATACACTTTTCCAATCTGATTGAGGTTGTGATGAATATTTAGGATAGGAGGACTAGACAAGAGGCATAGAATGGAAATATTTTAATAGACTAACTCAGTCAAACTTGACACATCATAAAACACTTCACATGACCTGCAAGAAGAAGATTTTAAGATGAAAATAGGTGGGAGAAAGAGACAATAATGCTAAGGAAAAAATAGTTGTCACATAAGCAAGATAGATCATTCAAGTGAACACACTATGAAAAATTATGGAAGAGGTAAAATTATTATTATTTATTTATCCATGGTATGAAAATGAGTATGGCTTCACCATACTGATGTGGAGCATAGTTTACAAAGGCCAAAATGGCTAGTTCTTATATAACTTGAGAGAGAAATGAGAAAAGAGAAGTCCAAAGGTCACAAGGATTTTTTTAAAGATTATAAAATGAGTTAAATGTGAATTAGAAGGTAATGTAAAACTGATCATGAAAATTTAGGAAGCACAAGTGTCACCCTAAGTTATGAAACTCTTTAAATGTGGCATAGGAGTTCTCATTTTGTACAAGGAAACTACCCTCATCATTCACCCCTATTTGAACATCTAAAAACAAAATAGGGATAGGTTTAATTATTGAGTTTAGGGGGAAGTGTTGTATACATTCCTATCCATGCATTTTTTGTAGTCCTAATTATTTGAATTTCTCTAAACATAAGCCATCACTGCCTACACTCAAAGGGAACTCCTATTTCACACACCCCTCATGATTGGATTCAAAATTAGATTTAGTTTTCCATGAAAATATATGAAATGGAGTGTATGACACTTTTAATTACTCTCTGTGGACTTAGATTACTCAGGTAGATCTTACAATACATCCATTTGAAGTTTTCACCCTTCTCACTATCTTGTTCACTATGCTAGTTCTGATTGGCTGAGATGAAGCAATTGTTAGGAACACTTAGGAGTTTTTAAAAGTCATGAAATTAAAATTTTGAGTTATATTAAGTCTCAATATTCCTTAAATTTTTTATTTCATCTCTTGAAACCTCCTAGAACCTACATAATGCACAAAACTATAAAAATACCCTATTTTTTACTCCATCCATACAATTTCATACAGTCTAAAAGGATGGAGAGGAGCTTGAGATAGTCTTATAAAATTTTATACAACATTAATTATCACTTTGGCCCATTTTGATATCTCACCATCTTCATTTCCTTAATTGGGTCCTTTTTAAGGGTTTGCAAATGTTTTAGGTAGTTTCCACTCTTAAGCTTTGTTCATAAAGATAGGACATTGGAATTGAAAAAAAATCCACAAGATAAATTCCAAAGACCATTTTTCACATCTCCAAACTTATTATATCCCCATGAAAATAATTCAAGTAGATGTGAGATTCTAAATTTGACTTGTCAAGCTCTTTTCTCCATTTCTTATAGGATTGAGTTGTCTTTAAGCAAAAAGTGGTATTTTCATGGCTTCACCTACATAAAAATAGATTATAAATGTCTATTATGATCCCATAATCATGATAAAATAGTTTATAAATCATATCTAAGGCTTAAAGTGTAAATAACTTCCCATTTGGACACTAGAATAAAACCCTACCTTATAGGCTTGACTGTAACCTTTGTGGTCTAGACCACATTATTAAATTTCATCCTTTTGTGATTGGCTTCTCATGTTTTCCTAGGTGTAAATAAACCTTCCAAATCTCCCTAAAAGTTTCAACCAGCTCTTGGTTCACTTTATCATCCCTTCTTTCGAAGACTACAGGGTTTGTACATAAGGGGAGTGCCCTCTGTCTAAGACAAAACAAAGGGCACTTCCACTATTTGATCAAACCAAATGATCATTAAAATAAATTAAATATTTTTTAAATACCTTATAAATAAAATTTAATCCCTTGTTAAAACCATATAACCTTACAAAATATTTAAAACACAAGATAGACCTATATGGAGTGGACTGTGTGCAAGGTTTCTTGGTATGGACTGAGGGACACATCTTTATGGTCCTATCTCTACTTATTTTCCATATAAATAAATTATAGATACCATAATGGTAATAATGAAGTAATTATATTTCTGGTTCATGATTTCATCTCTCCATATACCCCTTTCCATATCTTATTGGTCAAAACAATGTTCCATCTCAGACTATGTTTTACTTGTTGTACTTCACATGTAGGTGTTCTTACCTGTTTAGGATTTGTAAAACATTGGATGAGATTTATTGAAGACATTATGGTAATTTTATATTATATATATATATATATATATATATATATATATATATATATATATATATATATTATTAATCACTTACAACACTTAGGAATTACTCCTTTATGCTCACAACCTATAAAAGTCAACAATAATTTACTTCTTTTGGAGCAAAAGGACCTATGATCACACATTACCCTTTGAAAGTTTTGATACCTTTCCCTTGAGAATAATTTTAATTATCTATATTTATATTTCACAACCAAAAATGGATATCTCCATGCTCAAACTCCTCATCTTTCATTATATGGAAGATGGATCTTGGCTGTAGGTGAAAAATTTGGAACTAGGCACACCTGTAGGTGTATATGAGGCCTAAAACATAGTACATAACGTCATTTTGAGTATATTTTAGATCATAAAAGTCAATTTAATAATTTTAAACCATTCACATATGTTATAATGGTCTATTTTTTCAATACTACGTGAAGAGGTCTCTTTTAGGATCACACCTGTAGATGATCACTACCTAAGTTGAGTGCATAAATGGGCAACTTTAGGACCTCCAACTTATATCTTCCACTAAATTTATTCCCTCCATATTTTTCATGGATCTAATTATATGTATAGGCTTCAATACAAGGTCATCTATATTCACCAAGAACCTTATTAACCTTGTTATGTTACTTCCACAAAACTTCTAGGTGCTTTATTTTCACATTTTGGGGACTGTGCCCCAGAACTCAGTCACTTCACCCTTGATCAAGGTTTCCACTACCATTTATCAACCTAACACTTAAATCATGGATTCCCTAATCCACAAGACATATTAGGACTACACAATAGTTTCAACTTGTCTAACCTCTCCATATAAACACCTTTATAGCTCTACTAATACCACCTATAGGTGCATATTTTGCTATGTGGGTAGTATATGTGGAATAACAGATAATGATCAAGACATATGTGTTTTTTAATCACTCTATACCTTAAAAAATGTTTCAAAATGTTCTATTATCACTCAAAAGGATTGAAACACCTATCAAATCCCCCCTTTCAACATGACATCCTCTAGAGGGCACATGTAGGTGTGTATGAGTTATATGTAGGCAAATAGGAGCATTGGAAAGGAGTGTGAATTATGAACATGAAGTATGACCTTACCATAAATATTATAAACTTTAAATGTATCATATGGATCTATCAATCTCATGTCAAAATAAGGTAAAATACTTCATATTGACATGTTATCCTTCCTTTAAAACACCTATAGGTGTATACCAATGACAGAATGTGTGAGTGATTGAGTATGACTACCACAATATTTTATTATTGACAAGTGACAATTTATAATTTATTTTTATGGTATGATAGTGTTTTAAACATCTTGAGACTCTCATTACACTTCCATGAATCATGCTCAACATGCACCATACACATGATTCCCTATGACTGCAAGTGATAATGAGCAAGGAGTTGACTATGAGTAACAAGACTAAAATTTGATCAAAGAATGGTGTGATAAAAATAATAATGTAAGGATGGAAAATTTATGGAATTAATTCATGTGGAACATCATCATCCATCTACATGAGACCTCTATAGAAAATCAACATTCTAAAAACAAGGAAAACTTTGACTAAGACCTCACATGGTGACACCTTCCTGCAACATGAGATGAATTTCTCATAAAAACACCATGAAATATGAAACAAAAAATTAGGATAATTTGAGAATATATCCAACATATTTTGGATTCAACATCACCAACTATATTATATGGACATGTCCAAAATAGAGAAAAACTTATAGGGTTTAGGAAATAGTGAGAATAAACATAGTCAACTTGTTAGAGATGGTTCATATAGCAAAGTTTACCAATATTTGACCTCTTGTTATGTAAATTTATCTCTCTAAGTGTAATTTCACCTCCCAAAGGTGTTTGACCTAAAACCTTTTTAGATGTCTGTACTAAGCACAAACCTATTGATTAGTATTATGTCTATAAGAGTGAATAAGGAGTAGAATAGTTTTAACTCAAAAATGGTAGTTCCAAAGTATGTAAAGAATGGAAATGACTCTGAGGAAGATTAAGAGTCATCTCACAACCTTCTCCCATGTGTCACACTCCCTCATGGGCTGTACAAGTGTCAAACTCCTATTTTTCAATTGATTTATTGATTTTTAGTTATATAAACTATAATTTTTAGATGTGATTGACATTATTTATTAGTAATATGATTTCTTGGGCATTTTAAAGGAAATTAGGACACTTGGGCATCTTTAAAACCATGCCAATTACATTTATGACCCCCAAAATGACTCTAAAAGACATAAGGATTAAAATGACTAATGATCAAGGCTAAAATGGCATTAAATAACATCAAAAGACCTATAATACACCATATGAAATAATATTATACCCATAAAACATATAAAAATAAAGTTTTTACCTATAACGGTCCCAATTTGACTTGTAAGGTCAAATTTGGTCAATAGGTCCCAAAAATTAGAAGATGCAAAAGTCCTTCTACTTTTGGTGCTCTCTTGTTCTACAGTAGAAGTTCTAGGAAAGGTCTATTTAATTACATCCATTATTTGTGCTTCATTGAATATTAACTTCATTATTTGGACTAAGGTTGTGGGAACCTTCAAACACTCTTGGCATTATGGTTTTAGGATCTTTAAAACATTCTTGTTATTTGAATTATCAAGGTTGTGGGATCCTTCAAACCCTCTTATTATTTTGGTTATGGTTGTGGGACCCTTAAAACCCTCTTGTTGTACCTCTTAAAGGTTTTGGGATCCTCCAAACCTTCTTGGTTTTGGATCCATCAGTCAAAACCCTCTATTTGGATGTGGGTCCAATAATCAAAAACCTCACTTGACTGATTCAAAATTCCAAATTCAAAGGCATTTTCCCCATCTAATAAAAAATATTCATTTTTAAAGATTTATTTATAAGTAATACTCTTTTTTTATTTAGTTTTTTAGGTTTTCTCTAATATTTTAATATCATCAATGAATATAAGTAGTTTTCCATTCCATAAAAGCTAAAGCAAGTCATAATTTTCCCAATGATATTTATAATATTCACATGATATGTAAGTTACCTCTATAATATTTTCAAAACTATCAATATTATAAATTATGTCCCATATTAAAATATCTAAATGTTGGCTCATAAATTTTAAAATGGATTTACTAAAATATATAATTTTTAGTTAATAGTTAGAATGATATTTTTAAGTAATTTTTTAAAACCAATATATGTAGGGATTAATTTTGTATTTTATTTTAATATAACTCATTTAATTATTTATTTTAGAATATTTGTATGATTAAGGGTCATTCCATAGTTCCTTAACAATTAAGGGTCATTCCCTTAACTTAACCTTATGTTGTGTCTACAAAATTGAGTAGTAGTTTGTGTAAGCATTTATTTATATTTAGTTCCATAGTTTTCGAGAAACTATATAAATCTAATTTTGAGTGTGGCTATATATATTATATAGAAATTTGACCACCCTATCCATATATATATTGATGTGCAACTAATGGTAATGTGTATATTTTTACTATAAGATAATTAAAACACATATGACCTAAATGGATTATTTTTGCATTGTATTTTATCTTTTAGGGTCTATCACCAATACTATGATCAAATAAAAAAATATTTTATCATCAATGTGATCAAATGGTCAAGACTTTATCCCTAATATTGTATAGTAGAAATCAAAAAACTAATTAAAAATAATTTAAGAAGTGAATATTTCATAAAATCCAATCACCATACTTCATAATTAAAGGCAAAATAAATTAAATCTTAAAACTTATTATTTTGGGGAAAATAAAAATGGAAGTGTAGCCAAAGAAACCCACTAGACTCCACAAATTAAATCCATAAATATTTTATATAATCAAGTATGTCTTAACTAATTGTTTTGACATTTAGAATATAAAAAATCATGAAGACATTAGTGATGATTAAAAATGATTATTATTTTTTAAATCTCTTATCATTTCCCATTCATTAATGATTATACATTATCCTCATTTAGAACACATAAACAATATTTACTTTAAACTAATGTTGAATATCATGAAACATGCTTCTATCCATGGAAATTGTAATTGGAAATACACATAGCACAATACCAACTTATATAAATATATCCCCAAAAAATCATTATATCGAATCAAATTTTAAATTAATATTTTAATTTTTACAAGAAAATATTTAACAAAGGCCTCATACTCTATGTACAACTTGACTAGTACCAAGAGGTTAATAAATTTAAAAGTAACACACTATGGCAAGGTGTGGGAATGTCAACATATAAAAACATATCCTATAATGTTATAACATTTAAAATTAAAAATTAGCTTCATATCATTTATCATTATGGGAATAAAACAAAGTTTTAGATTGAGGTAAAAGCAGGTTTTGAAGGGGGCCCGAAACCCTTTAACAGAGAACAAGATAAAAGTATCATAAAATATATCTTGTTGCTGTAAGAGACAATTTTTAAATAACTTCCATTTGGCCTAGTATGGCCTTCATTAATATCCAAGGTAGAACATGAAATATTAGTTTTTATTGTTGTAATTATTGACTAAAATAACATTACTTGATAATTAGGGCTTGATTTGAGAATTATTCTTGAAACAGTTAAAAGTTAAGACATTTCCATCTTTGTGTTACATTTTTTGGGGGATTTACCATACATTTTTTTCCATTTGCTCTCATGTTCAGATTTTAAAATTTATTAGAGAAACTCTATTGTATTACCTAGGTGTATATATATGTTAGGGGTGCACTAGTGTAATAATTTTAAGATAATAATATTGTTTATAATGTGTACATACCCATTCTACACAAGATAATAATATTGACTTCTAGCTCAAAGGCTTATATTATTATCCTATGTAGAATGGGTGCATGCCAATTCTACAAAAGATAAGAATATTATCAATCCTTAGAGTAAAATTTTATTATTGTATGTAGAATTTAAAATTACCCACTATATACAAAAATAATAATATTGACAAACATCAAAGTCATATGTTTGTATATTGTGTAGAGTGAACACATAAATATTCTTATCTTGTGTAGAATGGGAATATTTTGATTCTAAATAAGATAATAATATTGTATTATTGATAATAATCCTATATTCCTATATTTTTTCTAATGGGCATGTGTCTATTCAACACAATACATAAGATAAAAAGGATTATCAATCAATAATCCATGATTGTTTTCTTGTGCAGAATAGTCACATGTCCATTCTATACAAGATAAGAATATTATTAATTAACAAGACAAATTTATTATCTTTTATTTAATGGTCAAATCATTATATACAAGATATGAATATTATCAAATCTTAATAATATAATAATCTAATATTATTTTATTGTGTAAAATGGACACATGACCATTCTACACAATACATTCTACGCAACACAAGAATATTGACTTCTTATCTTGTTAAAACTTGATAATAATATTATCTTGTGTAGAATGGGCATGTTACTATTATATATAAGATAAGATTATTATCACTTGAGAATCTTAATAACCAATATCTTTATCTTGTGTATAATGGGAAGAAACTAAGAAACAAGTATTATTATTTTATGTAGAATGGGCACATGCCCATTCTACATAATATAATAATATTGGATTATTAGCTTAATAAGTGATAATATTCCTATATTATGTATAATGAGCACATAAAATAAAATTATATTACAAATTAAGAAGCTAATAAGCTAATATTCTTGGATAATTTTGTAAAATAGGAACATGCCCATTCTACACAATATAATAATAGTACATTCTTAGTGAATTAATATTTGATAATATTATTATCTTGTTTACAATGTGAATTTTTTCATTCTACATGTATACATCCTAAATTAGTCAAGGAACCACACATATCATGTCTTTTCATAGTAATTTCATACGAGATTCTGATTGGAGAATATGAACCTTGTTCACATTAGCCATTTCTTTTGTTTAACTTATCTTGGTCTTATTTCATGCTTGAGTCACCTTTTTGCTCATTTCCATTCATCCATAACCTTCCAGATAGTCATTCCAGCTCAGCCAAACTCTATTTTCTAGGCAAATCCTATCCCCTAGGTCCTAATCCTATAGGACAAGAGTTATAGGATTGAATTATAGTGTTGGACCCTAGGGTGTCCCATTTTTGGCACTCCTATTCAATTACATTTTGAGTCCCAATAGTTAAGTTTTCTCTCTTAATGAGTCCTAATCCCTTCTTAGCTACATCCTTAAGTTTTTTTATCTTTCTAATGTACACCAAATATAAATAAAGTTATCAAATTAAAAATAAAGAGTCTCTTATATAAAGGAATTCAAAAGGAATTTTATATCTAACACTTACTATGTTGGCATAGTAAATAATTAAAATTAGTCGATAGAATAGCTCAACATTCTGCATCACATATAGATTTATATGCTTGATCAAGGAAGGCCCTAGTAAAAATATCATTCTTGCATCTATCATGCACTTTGATTATTCGCGTTCCCTAAGGGAGAACTACATTTGATACGAGACCCTATTTTGAAGGTTAATATATGTAGCAATTAAGACAATAGGGGTTTTAGATCATGTGATCATACTTCCCCTAACCCAATTTTTCTCCCTTTTGATTTTTATGTATTTTTTATTTTATGTGTGTAGGTAAAACTAGGTTTGAATATTAAAACAAATCTATAGTGAGCTCCATCAACATTCAACATCTAAAATTTCACAAGTTGGCTCACATAGAGACAACAAACAAAACCTACAAAACTTAGGTCTTTAGTTTGGACAATAGTTGTAGAAAAGGATAACAATATTGGACCCTAGGGTGTCTTTTTTTGGTGGTTATATCCTTTCACAAAATGAGAGCCAGATCTAGGTTCTTGACATCTTTCCAATCTTGCACAATAGTTCTCAAGTCTTGAAATAGTCATCTGAGTCTATTTTTCTAAATAAGTTACTTCTCCACCCTATGCATTTAATTTGATAAAATTGATAAAATTATATCATTTACTACATTTCATTTAATTTCCCCCTTTATATAGACCCTTTATTATTTAGGAACTAAGCCCTAATTTCCCAAAAATAATAAAACATATTGGTGAACTCAACTTACTTCGAATAAATTTTTAACCCTAGGTACCCTTAGGGTTTTTCCTTCAAAAATTTTGTGGAAAAATTCAATTTCAATTTTTTTAATTTTATATATATTTTTTAAAATTTATTTTATTCAAATTTATTTTAGAATTTAAAATTATTGCGTTAATTTAAAAAAATTCTAAAACCCCAACCTAAAACCCTAGATTTCGAAACTAGGTCCTCAAACCTCAAGACTTCCTTACAATTTTTAGATAAAATTTTTGGAATTTTTATAAATTATTTGGAGTGTCAAAAATATTTTCAAAATCTCTATGTTAGTAGTTAATCTTGCAAGAAATTAGTTTCAAATTTCTGATTTTTGTATAATTTTTTGTGTTTTTTATTCAAATTTATTTTATAATTTAAATTATTTCAATAATCTTCAAAAATTCCAAAACCCAAATCCAAAACCCTAGATTTCCAAACTAGGTCCTAAAATCTCAAGCCTTCCTTACAATTTTTAGATAAAAAGCTTGGAATTTTTGCAAATTGTTTAGAGTGTCAAAAATATTTTCAAAATCTCTCTATTAGTAGTTATTCTTCCATTTATTTTCTTAATAGTAATTTTACATATTCTCTTTGGTGAAAGAAATAAAATTTCCACTAAAGCACTTCTTCCCTCTCATCCCATAGATAAATTTCTAAATTTTTCTCATAATTATGATAATGAATGAACAAATTTGCACAATTGCACATTAGTTAAAAATGTGGAAAATGATTTCATTTACAATGAAGATAACTACTATTGTTGTAATAAAAAATATGATGATACATATGAAAGTGATAGTGAAAAAAAAGTATATGCATCTTCTTCTCTCAAACCTATCTCTTTTCTTCCCACTTCTAAAGAAAATAATTTTGATAAATGGGAAAGGTACTTTTGACCTCATTCTCCTATGCACAATGTACCAAATGAACAAATTAGTCATGAAATTCCAAGTGAACCTCTCATTGGTTATAAATTTCTTCCATTTTTACCTAACATATCTCTCTCTTGTTACTTCTATGTTCAAATTACATCACTATAACCACAATAGAATCAAATTGGCAATGCATATTTCAAACGATACATCTCATGTTCTTAACTCTACTTTGTCATCTCAAACAAAGGAAAAAAAATTTTTAAATGATAACTCTCTTACTTTTAATTCTCATATTTCAAATGAAAATCAAGCATTTACTACATTCAAGGATAACATAGATGCACATAATATTTCAATTTCACATGATAATTTATTACATATTAGAAAAGAATTAACATATTCTCTTACCCCTCTCCCTAGTGATGATGGAAGTGATAATGAATATCAAAATGAGAATGAATATGCATAAAACTTTGATTATGATAATACATGGACTAATGATGATTATCATACACATAGTTAAGAAGAAAATGCATCTCATGCTTCTAACTCTTCTCTCACTCCTCTCAAACATAATGAATTACAAAATGTTACTTATATTTTTATGCATGATTATATTTCAAATAATGCACATGTTAATAATAAAATCACATCTTCTACTCAATTATTATGTGATTCACTAAATCATAAAGGTACCAATGAATTTCCTAAGCCACCCCCTACTATAGTAGCACCTATTTCTCATTATTCACCCAAAGAGAATGGTAGCCCAAATACCTCTACTAAGGTCCAAGTTACCATTCCTCCAAAGGTTTAAGTGAGCACACCCCCTTTATATGATCTAATTTATAAATGTATCATTCCCATGGCTAAAATAAATTATCAAATTTAAATATTAAATGAACCACTTCAATATACTAATATACCATCCCAGGAGATTATTTATTCGATGAATGTAGTTGGTGAATTACAACACCAAGTACATCTCCTTACCTTAGAAAACAAGGATTATAAGCCTTGTATGGATGCTAATGACTTACGTGGTAACCTTCTTTCTAAATCATTTTTCAAAGCTTTATTACCTAATCATTTTTAGATACCACCATTACCTCACTTTGATGAAACTAGAGATCTATTCATATACCTTCAATCCTTTTTAAAGGCTTTTCCATCTCATGAAAGTCCTTTAATTCTAATCAAGTCATTCTAGTAGATACTAGTGGGTAATGCACATAATTGGTTCTTTCATCTACTCCCTATTGGTTCCTTGCACACATATGATGACCTAGAAGAGGCATTTATTAGATACTACATAATAAACATGGGCCCTTGTGTTACATATGAGAAACTTGCCACATTGCATCAAAATACTTTAGATCCAGTTAGTGATTATATCTTATGACTTAATTTATATTTCATAGCATCACCTCCATCTATAGATCCTAGTACTTAATATCCACCATGTCCAAAAAATTATAAAAGACCAAAGCTAGAAAAATAACTAGTTAAGAATAGAGAGCTAGTTTCCAAAGCACCACCTATAGTATGCTCTATAGATAATAGTAGTAGGGAACCACTATAGCTTGATTTAGAGAAGGATAACCCATATGTAATATTATAAACACTATTATATATTAATTTAATCACATTACCTTCTACTCATCGAAGAGATCCACATATCTTATATAAAGAACCACATCAGCCCTTTTGTAACTATCATCATATCTGTGGACACAAATATAATTATTGTTATGGACTTAGGGATTGCTTCAATATATGTGTTGATAATGTCATCATAGAATTAACATAGGGGACATTGATATATCCTCCATCATGGAACCATATACCTCATTCATCCATGACTGAGTCATCATGGGACATTCCTTCAAAAGAATCATCAGTCATCACTCATCGTGAGAGTAATGTAGTTTCTAGGACAAATCCTCATAGGAGATCTATTACACCTATTTAGAAGGTTTATAAACTAGTACAATGAGAATAGCCTACATATAGTTGTGTAGTCTAAGGAGTACATATTGAAATTCCATATACATATCCAACATAGTTATAGGGACTATAATAGAGTTTTTAGGGTGCCATCTCATGTAGTAACCCACTATGGTTAAGATAAGAGGAGATCACAATTTAGAGCACTGATTTAGATATATATTCACTATGGCCAAGTTTTCAAGGACATTTTTTATGTATCAAATTTATATGATTGAGATTAGATGAGCTACCATCACAGGTTTCATGTATCAACTTATTATGATAGTGACATGACACACATTCATACTGGTATCAATTCATAGATTCACTTCATGGGGAGATGATGGAGCCAAAGGAGTAGCTAGCCTTTTTATTATTGATCCACTTACTTAAATGGATTAGACACATAGTCGAAACATTGATTAACACATGCATGATTATGTCACTTCACTTAGTAGGTAATGATGGAGCCAAAGGGCTAGCCTTTATATTTTTGAGCCACTCTCAGGGAATTGAGCACAAAGTGATATGCATATATTGATATATTACATACCCTTATACTAACAACTAATATTCCTAGTTCTAAATATCCATCCCTAGCCAAACCAAATTATCTAAATCTTGACCTTACCAATATCCTATTTTACCAATCTTAAAATAACTCACCTTACCAAATCAATTTACCAATTACAAAACCAACAAATTTTTTGCTCACATATGATTACAAATCAATTCTAACATCACACTTGAACATATGAGGAACAATAAAAGAACATCCAAAAATGCCATCTTATTAAACATATGAAATCTCAACATCAATGACAAATTCACTATTTTAATCAACCATTTGCAACAAATATAACAATATACTTAAAATCCCATAACATAATATGCATGAGTCAAAATCAAAACAAGTGTATATATAACAAAGTTTTAAATACATATAAACTAGTATCAAATACAAACAATCATGAATGGGCATCAAGTCCTCACTCTTAGTCTCACTCTCTCCTCCAGTACTAGTGCCATATTCCAACCTAGCACTTGATGACCCTAAACCTCCTTGATTTTTTACATGCCTCTTATGATTACTCTCTCACTCCAATAGCCTACCATGCTCCTTGTTTAATTTCACATATCACCTCCAAATATCTATGTAATCATCCATAATCCTCATACTCACCAATCCAAAATCAAGTTGGGGCATCTTATGCCTATCCAACATAACCCTTAGCTCATCTTTCTCTCTTATTGAACTAACATAGGTAGTTATCATTATACTATCCCTATAATACATATGAGAATGAATACCATCCATGACCATCACTTATGCTACCAATACCTCCTCCACTACATCATTAGGTACATGGTATGTGAGATATTAGAGTGTCAACTCAATGATGGTTTCCTAGTTCTCATCATCTCCACTTCCTACCCTAGTTTGTGCTTTATCCTTAACACCTCCCACTCCACCTACACATAAATTACAACACTATATTAAGTATACAATTTCAAATCAAACTAAGGTACAAATTATACGTAGTTCAAATATAATCATTATTTACATCCCATCATCTAGATCAGCTCAGGATCCTCATACTCTAGAGCATCCCCTCCAATGATAGGGTAAAAAGGAGCCCACTAATGCCTAGACCACCATGTGGTATACATATCCATGCATTTAACATCATCTACATCAATAATATCTATAAATACATCCCACACATCCAAAGGTAATGATGTTAGATCAACCTTAGTAAGCCTTATATGAGTTCCTACCCTCATTGGTGCTCATGCACTCATCACACACACCCATGATACTAGGGGCACATCCTATGGTAACCCAAGCTATCTTTTAACATGCTCATATTTAAATTAATCATATACTCTATCCTAATGATCATGAATCCAACAACTAACTCTCATAAATTATAACTCTACTACATTCTCTACCCACCTAGGAAATCTATTATAGGGCCTCCATATAATGGCACTAGCCACTAATATGTCTATAACCTAACTATAATGATCTATCCTAGGGGATCAGATAGCCAATGTACTCATACACCACTCTCTAAATGGCCATTTAGGTGCCTACTATTCCCTCAATAATCCAATTAGCTACACAACTATCATGTGCTCAAAATCCTAATAATACAATAAGGTCACTACACTCAATCCACCAGTAAATGCCTCCGATGTAAACTTGTAAATATCCCTATATAAGTGGGCTAGGATAGTCCTCCCCTATGAGAATACAGTGCCATATAACTCTACACTACACACAATCTTGTGCATCCTATATGAAATAGATACTCCACTCCCATCCATACTGACAAACAAGGCTAATAACATGGCCAACCACTTCTATAGGCATGCAACACTATATTGTATTGTAAATAATAGAAACACATCACTATCACTACCTATTCAATCTATACCTAAGGGTATACCAATAAAATACAAGGATTCATGATGAATATCATCAACATCCATGTCCTCTTGCAACATCATAAACCATCTACTAACTAGTAAATGTAAAATGTGATACACATCCTCTAGAGTCACAGTAATCTCCCCTATAGGAATCTAAAAGGTACATGTATCTAAATTAAACCTCTCATATAAGGTATTAATCAAATATTAATCACATTACACTATTTCTAGGTCACATACATGACCCAACTCTACCCTATCCATGATAGTTCTCTCATTAGTAGATAATGGTAATAGCCTCAAGGTTTCTATCACCTGGTCCCTATAGAACTCTTTCATCCATACCTCACCCTACATAACACTATAAATAGTAGATATATCAATCAATAATGCCAAATCTATAACCAAAATAGAACAATAGTTAATAACAAAGCAATATCATTGAAAAATTAAGCCTTTAGGATAATAATGTTAGATATAGGACAATAGTGTTTGACAGGAGTATTAAAACCTAGATAGGAGCACTAAAACTTGGATAAGAGTATTGGATGTAGGAAAAGAGTGCTATAAATAGAAATATTTTTCTTAGGCTACTTTAAAGAGCTTAAAAACACCAAAAATAGGCTTAAAATAGATAAAAATCAAGCATTTTAGCTGCTTATCAAGGTAACATCACCACTAGCCTAAACTTGGGTTGACAACTACTCAACATAACTCTCATATCATTCCAAAGCTCAAGATCTTAACCTATTCAATTTATAAATGAATTGAGAATAAATCTAATTTCCTATAGTATCCAACTTTCTCAATCAAAGAAAAATATTATTTTACCCATAAATTTAACCCCATAACCCCATTTTTAAAATATTTTTATTTCATGGAATCATGGCAATGATACCTTTGACATCACTCAAAATTTTCTCTCTTAATACCTCATCTACCTAACATGACATGAGCATCTCTATATTTATCTTATACTCAAACACACACCTTGGTCATCACTAATCAGAACTTGTTCCACTTCTAATAACTCAAACTAATCAATCAAACAACCTTTCAAGCTATTAATAACATGACAAACTTGTTCCTATTATTATGCCACTAGTCATCAATTTTGGCTTGACATATTTTATCACAAATTTCATCCCTCTCCCTAAAGGGGGCACCATTCTTACTATTCCCATTTCTACACCTACCCAACATGCTCATCCACTCTCATAACTAGATACACCATGCTTATTATAAATCCAATAGTTAGATCATCAAATCTAGCTAAGATCAGTCAAGATAAATAGTGATTTAGATTATATGGGTCACTCAACATTACTTAAGACATTCAGAGGGATACACTTTTAGTTTATAAATACATATATTATTCAAATACAATGGTTTAGATCATGTGGATCCATAGTGATTTTAGCTTACAAGTACATAGACTATTTAGATGTAGTATTTCAGATTATATGGATTCATAGTGATTTTGATATAGATATAGACTCAGATACTAGATTTGGGGGCATGTACATACTACACATCTCACACATACAACTTCATATATCATGAAATAATTACAAAATGAGATAGAAAATTGTAGGCATCATGTAGAGCATAGTGTTTTGGTCTCTAGTTTTACACATGAGGCATGGCAGTATATATCATATTACATGTGGTTATATAGATTACCAGATTATAAAAATACATCACTCACAAGAAAATTTTGGGGCATGGCACAAATATTCATGCTCTTCATCACTCAAGATTTCATAGATGGAATGGTGAGACATGTCATTCTCTTCTTTCAAATTAACCAGGGTTTTAGATTACACCTAGCTATACCAAGGTTATCACTAAGTTAAACCACATGGTTGTCTGTAGTGATTGGTCCATTACATTACCCTAACCTAGACTACATGATTTTGTGTAAGATAAAGGATAAACATTGGTTTTAAGCCTCCAAGAATTTCTCAATTCTAGTTTAGATATTTAAAGTGGGGGCATGATAGGTTTTGCTCTTCACAACATATAAATTTTACACACAGATTACATGAGTTTATGTAGGACATAAGATAGACATTGGTTTTAGGCCTTCAAGCATTCCTCATTTTCAATCAGATTCAACATAAGGTGAAAGCATTGTCCTCCTTATCCATGATACATGGATTCTGTATTTAGATTTAGTATAGGGAGCATCCACTTTAGGGATTCCTTCTTTCTCTAAGCACTATTCATCTCTCCATCCACTTCCCTAGCTAAGAAGTGAGTTGGATCCTTATAACACATTCATTTCCACATAGGTAGATTTAGGTATGCATTTTATTCTTTCTTTTACTCTAGTACTTCATTTCATTTCATCACTAGAATAAAGGGAAACAAATATATACACCCTAAATTGGTCAAATAACCACACATATCATGTCTTTTCATAGTCCTTTCATAGGAGACTTTGACTAGAGGATATGAGCCTTGTTCACATTAGCCATGTTTTTTTAACTTATATTGGTCTTGTTTCATGCTTGAGTCACCTTTTTTCTCATTAACAGTCATCTGTGTCCTTCTATATGGTCAATCTAGCTCAACTAAAATCTATTTCCTAGGCCAATCCTATTCCCCTGGGTCTTGAGTCTGTAGGATAGGAGTGTTGAGATTGGAATATAGTACTAGACCCTAGGGTTTCCCATTTTTAGTGCTCCTATCTAATTACATTTTGAGTCTTAATAGTTAGGTTTTCTCACTTAATGAGTCCCAAACCCTTATTTTCTTCATCCTTGAGTTTTGTTTGTCTTTCTAATGTCATCCAAATGTAAATAAAGTTCCCAAATTCAAAATAAAGAGTCTCTTATATAAATGACTTTACAAGGTATTTTATATCTAGGACTTACTACTTTGGCATAGTAAATAATTAAAATAGTTAATAATATAGCTTAACATTTTGCATCACATCTAAATTTGCATGATTGATAAAGGAAGGGCCTAGGAAAAATTTCATTCTTACATCTATTATGTGAATTGATTATGCACATTCCCTAAGGGAGAACTACGTTTGATCTGAGACCATAGCTTGAGGGTAAATATAGGCAGTGATCAAGATAACAAGGGTTCTAGATTATGTGATCATACTTCTCCTAACCTAGTTTTTATCCCTTCTATTTTTAATGTATTTTTTGTTTCATGTGTGTAGGTAGACCTATAGTTTGAACATTGAAACAACTCTACAATTAGCTCCATTGACATTCAACATCTAAAATTTCACAAGCCAGCTCACACAGGGATAATAGATAAAACCTAGAAAACTTAGGTCTTTATGAGAAGTTTAGATAAAAATGGTAGAAAAGGATAACAACATCAAACCCCAAGGTATCCTATTTTGATGGTCCTATCCTTTCACAAAATGAAATCTAGATCTATATTCTTGACATCTTCTCAATTCTGCATAGCAGTTCTCAAGGTTTGAAACGTTCATCTCAATCTATTTTTCCATATAAGTTACTTCTCTCCCCTATGTAATTAATTTAATCAAATTGATATAACTATGTCATTTAATATATTTAATTACAATTTTCCCCTTTATCTCGACCCTTTATTATTTAGGAACTAAACCCTAGTTTCCCAAAAATAATAAAACACTACACAATATAAGAATATTGTCTTGTTAGACACAAGATAAGAATATTATCACTTAAAAATCCTATAGTTTTATTTGTGTAGAATGGGAAAGGCCCATTATCCATGTTAATATAATAATTTAGGGTTCTAGCTATTAATAAATAATAATTTTTTGAAAGAGAATGAGATAATATAAAGTAATAAATATCATTTGTAAGTTAGATTTAATGAGTGTGAAAGAGGAATAAGTATTATTAAAAGGCACATGGCTTTATTATAATTATTTTATATTAAAACTAATTTTCCATTGACACAAAAATCATAATTCAAAAGAAATATAATATTCAAGAGAATAAATATGTTCTTGATTATTCATTTAAGAGTTGTCCAAAATATAAATCAATAATATCATAAGTTGGATATTACATATAATTCCAATGTAATAATTTTAATATTTTTTGTTTTTTGTTTTAGAGAAAGAAATATTCATAAGTATACAAAGAATTAGTTTCTAATAATTGTGTTTCAATGAATTTACTACATTTGAAAACAAATAAGATTTAAGGGTGGAAAATAAAGCTCAAACTTAGGAAATGATCAACAACGAGATTACATATTCATTAAAGCTAGCCTATTAGACACATGTATTTATCATTTCCATTATTTTACTAACCAAAAAATTAGTAATGCTTATGTGAATGTTTTAGTCAGATTTAATTCTAAAAAAGGAAACCATTTTGTCATAATTATTTGAAATGAAAAATCAAAACCAAATTTATTATCAGTATTTTTTATACTAAAATTAAATAGAATAATAAAAAATATAAATCACACACACACACACACACACACACACACACACACACACACACACACACACACACACACACACACACACACACACACACACACACACACACACACACACACACACACACACACACAAACACACACACACACATGTGTGTGTGTGTGTGTGTATTATGCCACTTTAGACTTTGATGTTGCATTTCTTCCTCTCTGCAAATAAATTTTTATTGTGTGAAAAACTTCTAAATTTTTATGTGTTATTATAATCATTGAAAGTGAATTTGTCTTTCATGTGAATACCCTATGTATGTTATTATGGCATCATTGGCCCCAATCGATGCTATTATTTTCACTTGAATTATTTCCCTGAATCTAAATGTATTTGTCCTATGAACACTATTCTATCATTCCATGAGGTAGCTTTTCAAAACTTTGAATAGCTAGATGATGGAGTTGTTGGAATTGTTTGATTTCTATAGAAAAATGAAGGTAAGACACAAATCATTTAATAGTAAAAATAGTATAATTTATCTAACTACTAACAAATCCTACCCAAAATCTATGAGTGGCATTTTCAAAATTTTAAAAACATGTGGGATTAAAAATATCATTGATTTTAAAATTTAAAAACCCTACCATATATTATTATATTAAAAACCCAACAAAATTTTTTAGTTTGTTATATTTGTGTGGAATTTTATAGTTCAAAAGCATTATCAATTATGTATCATTTATCAATTTATTAGTTCTTATTTTTTTGAGTTATGACATTGATCATTTATAAATTACATCGATTCTATTTCAAATTTACATGTAGTACACTAAATATAGTGGACTTTTGTCCTAACAAAATACATGTTAAGGTCAAAATATAGAAAATTAAAAGCATATTAATATAAATAAAATTAGTAGTGAAAGCTAATTCAATTTATTGAATATTAAATTCAATTATTTTAATTTAATTTTTATCATTAAACCATTCATGTAAACCATTAAACCATGTAAATGATTAAATTACTTTGACAATTAAATATGAATAAAACTAGTATTATTTTACCATTGTATATAAAGAAAATTATCATTTTTATTTGTCTTACAATTAAATAATAATATATTTATTATGATTAATATAATTCAAATGTATAAAATATTAATATAAATTAAACTTAGTTTTAAAACATTAAGGAAAATATGGCGTGCATTTTTATAGTAATCAAAATAATTTATATGTCACTACAAAAATATTATAAGGCATACTAAGAAAAATTGAACCATTAAAAATTGGTGGGTGTCAAATCCAATCATATAGGAAATTTATGAATATTTTGGGCTCTTTTTTTCTTGAATAATATCATTTAAGAGTTTATATTAATGAAATTTCATTAACCTCAATTATTGGATCAAGGTTAAGATTTGACTAGCACTTTTTTTCTTTTGATGGGAAATATTTAAGCCAATTATGTTTTTATTTTTTATTTTTATAAGGTGGAAAATAGATTTGATTCACACATAAATCAATTAAATTAGATTTATTTATTTTTTATAATTTTTTTTTGGAAAAAAAACCATTGTGATCTCAAATGAAGTTGTATTTTCCATGTACTTATTGTTGAGGTTTAGAAAACATACCAAAATACTTTTAGATAGAATATAATGTTCCCATTATCAAAAAAATAATAATATTGTCTTATTAATTATAATATTATTATATTTTTAATCACAGGATACTAATTTTTTCTTTTCTTAAGTGATAATATTTTGATCTTGTTAATAATTGATGCATGCCCATTCTACATAAGGTAAGAAAATTGAAATCTTAATTGATAGTATAGAATGGGGATGTTCCCATTATAAAAAAGATAATAATATTACAAATTAATAATAGAATATTATCATCTTGTGTATAATGTATGTGTTACTAATGAAAATTTCCTATAGAATGTGAAAAAATGTAATTAAGTTCAATATCATGTAACCTATGAATTTATATTTCACACAATTCATAAATACTATGAATAACATATGTGTAAACCATGAAAATGAAAAGATATGAACATTATTGTATTTTATCTCTATTTATATATCTTTTTCTAGACTTGAATTAAAGTGGACAAGGCAAGGATTATAATGAGGATTTTATATTTAGTTTGATCCCTAAAACATTTCTTGTTAAGATTAATAGACATATAAATTATTAGAACAACACATTCATCTATGACCATATAAAAATATAATTATAAGATTAAATATTTATCAAGTTAGTGATTTACTTAGCCTATAAGGTCAATAATATTATCTTGTGTAGAATAGGCACATTCCCATTCTACACAAAATAGGAATATTGGATTGTTAAGTGATAATATTATTATATTATGTATATAGGGTGCATTCCCATTCTATATAAGATAATAATATTGGATTCTAGATTGATAGTGTAGAATGGGCATGTTACCATTAAACACAAGATAAGAATATTATCAATTAAGAATATAATATTATTATGTTGTGTATAAATGGAATGTTGATGATGAAAATTCCCCCTTAGAATGCGAGGAAATAGAATGAATTCCAATATCAAGTAACTTATGAATAAACATATCACAATTTATAAATACTATAAAAATCATGTGTGTAAACCATTAATATGAAAACCTATGAAATTGAATGGATTTTATGCCTAACCATATATCTTATCATAGATTAAAACTAAATTGGATAGGGAAAGGAGTTTGAGAAAAAATTACAGTGAAATTTATCCTTGCAACATTACTTCATAAGATGAACAATGATAAAAATTGTTATCAAAACACATTCATAAATGATCATATAAAAAAATGAGATGCAAATATTTATCAAGTTTGTGATTTAATTATTTTAATTAAGTATACATTAATTAATCAAGATTTATACCATAATCTTAGAAACATAAAACATTCAATACATCTGTAATGAGAATTGAGGAAGGCTTACACAATAAATAATGAAGAGACAATGAAAATTCCTAAAAATTTATGGAGTTCTTTGATTTTTCCATTAAGAACCCAACACTTTAAATGTTTCAAATATTATAGATATATAATTGAATAATATGCCCATGTAATATAAATACCTTGATAGATACAATGTTTTCAGAGTATTCTCTAGTGTTAATCACAAATTTGTAATCCTCACCATTGTCCTTGTGATACTACATTTTGTATAATATGTCACTATAGTGTGACATTTCCATGCCCAACACCACACAATTGAATGCCATGTTTGTTAATATCTAGTTTTTTTCAAATGAAAATATATACCTAATTATGTCTTACATTTTATATTTGAATCATATTATATACAAGTACTTATGAATTTATTTGCTTGGTTCTTTTAAATAAATGTTCATTATGAATTAGCTTAGTAATTTGAAGTCATTTTATAATTTAGAGGATTGGTCACTAGAATGTTTTGGCTATGTTTGTCACCTCTTAATGGCATTAATAATTTGACATTTAACTCAATTCATGCATCATAATTGCATTAAAAAACCTTCCCTAATATATTGATGTATTTAAATTATGTTTTATATGGCCTTTTTTTATGGGTAAGTATAACTTGGACATGTTCTTTCATTTAACTTCATAATATGAAATGTCCTATCTATTTATTTTAGTTTAAAGTATAAAAAATGTCTTCATATTAAGCTAAGTCACTTTACTTGAACTCCCGAGAGCTTGTCACCTAGACACTATCAGATCTTATTTTTTCAAATCCATGCTATTTTCCATAATTTCATGTCATTGTGGATTCCTAAAGAACATTTGAATTCCAAGCCTCATACCTCTATAGGAACCCAAAATGGTGATAAGTGAAAATATTGGATTGAATAGAAAACCCATGAGACTACATGAATCCATTTTAATTTAATTTACTCCATTGCTAATAAACCTCTACAATATTGTAAAAGTGTGACATGTGATATACAAAAAATGGTCATAGGGGTCTCTTGTATGTTGTGGACTAAAAAGTTGTAATATCATGATAAGTTACACCTTATAAATGGGTTACAAACATGAAAACTTTAATACTATGACAAAACCATTTTTATCAATATATCATAAGGATTTGAATAAATAGGATATAACCTTATGGATCACCCTTAATTACTCACCTGTATAATTTAATACTTTTTTTAAACATATATGAATCATCAAGGGTATGAGTGATCACAATATATCAATATGGAGTATTTTTAATGACTCATAAAAGCATATATAATCTAATTTCATTAAAATTATTTTGAGGTTGAAAGGATGTGAATGGATTACACTTGGCATGACTCAAATGAATAACCTTGAAGGTGAAGGCAAATGCACATGATTCATATTGAGGAAACCAAATGAAAACCTAACACCTAAATCTTATTTCACTCAAATTTATCAAATAAAAGGTTAAAATTATTAATAACTTTAAATGTCTACAAAGTTTTGAAAATGTGATTCATGGCCAAGATTAAACTTGAAAGTTTGAAATAACATTGTGAAAGTGCAAGGTTGTGATAATTAGACATGTGGCTTGAACCAATTCTATATAACCCAAAGTCGTTATTATTTTCATGTTAATACATATGACTAAGTGTGATCCTACATAGCCAAATATAATCCTAAAATTTAAAATGTTAAAGTTATTTTAAAACAAATTTATCTTAAGTCAAAGTTATATAAAGTTATCTTGTTTTCCAATTAATAAAATGTCAAAAGATTTAGTGCATTAAAAATAAATTCATGAACCCAAAATCAATTCAACTAAATTAGAATTAAAAGAGTAATATTCACATATTAAATAAGATTATTCTAAATTCTAAATTCAATGACTTCACTTATTTATCACAAAATCATGCACTTGTCTAAGGTAAACAAATAGAAAATATTAGGGGTATCTATTTAGAGAGGAATAGATGTGTGTTGGTCACAAAAATTATAATGTGTAGAATGGGCATGTGCTCATTATATGCAAGATAAGAATATTATCAATTCTCAAAGGCCTATATTCTTATTTTGTGTAGAATGGGCATGTGCCCATTCTACACAAGACAGGAATATTATCAATTATGAATCCAATGCTCGTACCTTTTATAGAATGGAATTTTTATCTTGTATAGTATATACCCATTATAAATAAGATAAGAATATTATAAATTATGAATCCAATATTATTATATTTTTTAGAATTTGATTCTTATGATGTATAATATCATGTGTGGAATTAGCATGTACCCATTATACACAAGATAAATAAATTATCAATTAAGAATCTAATATTATTATCTTATGTAGAATGGAATTCTTTCCTTTTATAGTATCTTATGTATAAATGTAATGTACCCACTCTACATAAGATAATAATATTATCAATGCTTAGAGGCCTATATTGTATTTTTTAAATCAAATATAAAATTCAATGACTTTGCATACTTATCAATAATATGAGCAATACATGATAATATTCTTATCTTTTTTATAATGGATAGTTATACATTATTACTAAGAGTTGAATATTATACATTAAAAATACAATATTATTATATTTTTTAAATGGGTAAATGCCCATTCTACATAAAATAAGAATATTGGATTCGTAATTTATAATATGAGAAAATAGACAGGCCTATATTATTATGTCATGTACAATGGACACATCCACATCATACATAAGATAAGTATATTGGATTATTAATTATTAATATTATTATCTTATTCAAAAACATTAGCTGCCCATTCTAAACATGATAAGAATATTGGCATTTGTGGATCATATTATTCATATCTTGTTCAAAATGGGCATGTTTTTATTCTCCACAAGTCTATAGGAATATTTTCAGCAAAGGACAATATGGATGTTTAACTTGTTCTTTCAACCCTATGAGAATTTATTTGATAAAATTAACTGTCCATTCAAATTTATGATCTTGTGACTATTTTATATTAATATTTATTTTTACATGGTTTAAAAACATGATTTAAACATATATTTAATCTTTGATAATCATATTAGAATTAAAAATTTGTGACTAATGATTTACAATATGAGATAATGGATCTTGTGGGAACTTCCCCTTATCGATATATTTCACTTATTGAAGTTGCACTAGTCTAGCAGAAAAGAGATGAGGATTGGTTTGTAGAAATTTATTATCCATCTAACTATCACAATGATCTATTTTTGTTTCATTCGCCTTCATAAGAGCATGATTTTTTTGTAAAAAACATTAAACATGTATAATTTCATATAATGTATTATGTTTTTAGGTGGATAAAGTAAACAAAAATGAATTCTCATGCCAAATTACTCAAATGGATATAGAGTTCCCATTATAAATAAAAAATGACATGGTTAGTTTGGAAAAACATTAAAAATATTATTATTGTTATTATAGTTGGATATTATAATAATATACATATGTATACACCATTGGATTGAAAAAAAACCAAAGTAATTGTAATCAAATTAAAAATACTTTTTCAATATGCATTAACTTCATTTATCACACACTTATTGAATATGGGTAAAGAATTAGGAAAAAAAACCATTCAAAAATGTTTACATATATTAGAAATAAATTATTGTCCAAATATATATTGGTACTTTAATATCATATTTTTGAAACTATCATTTCATTAAATTTGGACCTATTTTAGTCCATTTTAAAACCCAATTTATTTTACTAGCTTTTATAATAATAAATATAAAAAATCTATGTTTCTATTATTAGATCCCAATTTAGTTTTTTTATAATATATATCATATTTTTTGGATTCCAAATTTATTCTTTGGTTGTATTATATATCATATTCTTTGGATTCAATGTTCATGATGTAAAACATAATAAAAATTGATAAATGTTTTTGATACAATTTTTTAATTTTAATTTGTTGAATCAATTAGATGTTTTGTTTTTATCAAAGGTAAATAGGTATTTTTTGAGGTAGGGACCTAATCCTACATAAAAAACAAGAAAATAAATCCATCCAAGCCTATTTATTCAACAATTATATTAAAAAGGAAAAAAAACTACATCATGGTAGTAACAGATAAAAAAGAAAAAAAATAATATAAAAGCAAAAAACAAGTATAAACACTACACAACAATTCTTAATCTTATGGTCACTAAAGGACTCTTCCCAACAATGGATAATATTTTCTAGGTATTTGCCATCTACTGATACATTTAGGGATCCTACTCATCTTCTATAGAAGCTTTTTTTTTAATTACTCTAATTTTACCCTTCATAATTCATCTTCCTCTCAATAAAAATACTAAGATTCTAATGGATAATGAGAGATATTTCCCAAACAAAATTCAAGTTATCTCAATTTTCCTTCTTTCTTTATAACCCTCTTAAATAAAATATTTATTTGGTTTTGAAGATATACATGGGTTCAAGACAAAAAAATAATATTTTTAGATACCCATTAATGGCATACCACTCCTTACAAATTTATTTGAACTATCTCTCAAGGTATATGTACTAACTCAATCAGACCTTCTTTAGACTAGGCCTCAATTATGTCTCAAAGATTGTAAAACTAAGTTTAGGTTCTAAAATTATGTGCACATGCCAAAAATAAAATAAAAACACTTTATTCACATTTAAGATAATAATACCAATATTTACGTATAATTTAATATTTTGGAATGGTGTCTCGATAGCTTAACCATAAAATACCCAAAAACCCTAGGCATGGTTCTACACAGACCTGAGAGGTAGTGAAATAAGGTTTTCAAACCTAAAATGACACATAAAAAACTAAAACAATTATAATGAGGTATTATCTTACCTAATACAAATTTTTAAATTTTAATAACAACCAATTCAATCATAAATAGACTCAAAAATTGTAATTACTACCTTGACTGTACTTAGAAATACATGGTATGGGACTGTGCAAGAGAAGTTTGAAGTTTAAAATGAAATTTGTATTCACAAAAGTTTTTAGTATTAAAAAAAAGTTTATTTAACATAATACAATTTTTCAACCACCTTTTCAATCATTTAAATTCTTGAGATGAGTTTAAAAACACCTTACCTCTCAAGGTTCTTGACTATGTCAAACAGATTACTCTAAGGCCTGAGCTTTCCCTTTCTCTACCTATAGATAAATGATACTATTACAAATATAAAAATAAATAATAAATTTATATTTAATTAAACTTACCAATATTCCCTATTTTAATCACAATATGATCCAATATCTTTTCTCATTCATTCACACTCATGATCTTCACAAGCATACATAAAATTTGAAATAGTCAGTCTTCTCTTTTCAAACTTAGACCCTTTTATTATTTCTTAGAGTAATATAACTTATTATAAACTGAATAATGAACTCCATAGAGACTATTCATACTACTTTAATCCATATAAAATATCTTACTAAATCTTTTTTTCCTCCAACATAGGCTTATGCTTTTACAAGTAGTCTTCTTAGATGTTACAAAAGGTTTGAGCATATAATTTATGACCAAAAAGGTGTAAAACTATTAAAAATAATCATAAAAACAATAATAACTCTAATAAAACCAAATTAAAACCTTTTATCCTACTAAAAACATTATTATTACCATAAAACTAAATTAAAAAAATGAAACATTTAAATTTGGAGTTTTGTTAGTAAAATGCCTAGAGATCTCCAATTTAAATTTTGTGCACTCATAAGACCTATAAATTACTCAAAAAGGATATTAAATAATAATAATAATACCCCTTAAATAATCTCCAAATAAAATAAAAAACCAAAATTTTATCATATGGAGTGATGTTCCTATATCAAACTCCCTAAGAACAAGAAATTGACACATGAGCTCCTATATAAGAGGTCTTCAAGAGTACCTCCATGCTTGATGATGTTTGTTTTTGTCATCCAATTTAAATCCTATAAATTATGATTTTTTCACTTCAATAAGTAATGATAATAGTCTTTACCTCTTGTTCTCTTAATTATTTTCTTGTTTAAGATTGAGCTCAAGTTCTTCTTGTTTTGCTTGTGGCAACTGATTTACCCACTCTTGAACTGATGTGTCTTCACTCCTAGCTAGTTGATCTTGGTTATATCTTTAATTATATGGATAAAAGTCTAATTTTTTTGAGATATTAGAGATCCCTATACCATTAGGAAATTCTATTTCATATTCATTATTATAAAACATCCTTATGAACGTACATGGGATAATATTCTTCAACTTCAATTTATTATACTCACCTTTTGGAAACCTTTTATTCCTCAAGTGAGATGACACCATATCTTTAATATTAAAACTAACCTCTCTCCTCTTCAAATCAGCATATTTTTATTTTTCCACACTTATCTCTAACTTCTTCTTCACTTTCTCATGCACCTCTTGCATGGAAATGGCAAACTTTTCTCCCTCAGTACTTATTTTATCAAATTTTCCTAAATCTCTCAACTCAAATACTCCCCTTTGGTGTATACCATAACCACTTGAAATGGACTATTTTATATTATTCTATTGGTTATTTCATTGTAAGCAAAAATTTCTTGTGGTAATAATAAGTCCCACTATTTAGGATTGTCCTTTTTCAAACATATTAGCAACTTACCCAAACTTATATTGACACCTTTAGTTTGGCCATCTGTTTGAGGGTGGTAAGTTGAGCTAAAGTTCAAATTTGTAACTATCTTCTTCTAAAATGTTATGAAAAAGTGTCCTACAAACTTCATGTCTATACATAAAATAATTGTCAATGTTATTCTAATTAAGTCTAACCACCTCCTTGAATAAAATTAGGCACATGAGTAGAAGCATTGGTTGTCTTGCAAGGTATCAAATGAGCCATCTTGGAAATTTTTTACAAAAAAGATAAAAATATAATAATTACCTCTTTGATTTCTTTGTAACCTAATGATAAATTCCAAGCCAATGGAGATACAAGGCCTATTTGGTATTTATAAGGGCTAGTATATGCCTACATTAGTGTTCTTTCCCTTTGTATATCGATAAGCTTTGTACCTTTCCACAAACTTCCTCACATTTTTTTGTATTCTAGGCCAATAATAGTGATTACTAAGTTGAGTTAAGGTCTTATCAAGACCAAAGTGACCCAAAAAACTTCCATGATGTTTATCCTTGATCAAATTCTCTCATTAAGCTCTTTGGCACACAAAGATGAAGTCCTTTGAGCAACAAACCATCTTAAATAATAAAATCCATCAAAGGCTCCCTATTTATTATATTTTATTATTTCTAATCCTCATATGCATCTTGAAAATATAAATTAATTTCATATAACTCCTTAGTGACTCTATTCCTCCACTATCAAGCTAAATTTCACTAATAAGCAAAGTTCTCCTATTGAGAGTATATGATATCTTGTTTGTTTATACTTTCTTGTGCTTGATTAAAAATTTGAACTTTTGCAAGTATTCCACCCACTTCATGTTACTTTTATTGAGCTTTGGCTGACTAGTTATGAACTAAAGTGCATGGTTATCTATGAAGATAACAAACTCCTTTGGCAGTAAGTAGTGTCTCCACTTCCTAAAGGTTTGAACCATGGCATAGAACTAAAGATCATAAGATAAATACCATTTATTGTCTTAACTTAAGCTCTCACTAAAGTATTTTATATGTCTTACATATTTACTTAGGATATATCCAATGGCCACTCCACTTGCATCACACTCAACTTGAAACACCTTGTTAAAATTAGGAATTGCCAACACTAGTTATTATGTGTTTTTTTTTAACTAATAATTTATCTCACCTATATCAATACATACAATTATATTTTTATCCCCTCTAATATTATTATCAATAGGTTCATAAATCCCACTAAAATCTCTAATAAACTTCTTATAAAAACTAGCTAAGCCATGGAAAATTCTTACCTCATAGGTTCTCCTTGGAGTTGGCCACTCAATGATGGATTTCACCTTGTCTTTATCCATCTTAAAAACACCTTGAGATATCACAAAACTAAGATAAATAATATCTATATTCATGAACAAACATTTATTGATGTTAATCAAAAAACCACTCCTCTTATAACATTTACATAACCATTCTTAAATGTTGCATATTCTCCACTTTAATAAGGGTATAAATCAAGACATCATCTAGATATAAAATCACAAAATTAATAGTTAAAGATTTTAAGACCTCATTTATAAGTCTCATAAACATGTTAGGGCATTAGTTAAAATTAATGGCATGACAAGACATTCATATAACCCTTCATTTATCTTAAAGGCAATCTTTCATTCGTCTCCTTCTCTTATTCTTATCTAGTGATAACCACTCTTAATATCTATCTTATAAAAGTAATTATAACCATTAAAACAATACATTAAATCCTCAATTCTTGGAAGGGTAAATATATACATTATGGTTATCTTGTTGATTGATCTAGAATTTATGCACATTCTCTAATCTCCTTCTTTATTAAGAATTGGTACAACTAAAACTACACATGGCCTGAGGATTTATTTGACCAATCCCTTATCCAAGAGGTCTTGTATTTTACTATTTATTTATTAATTCCCTTGTGTATTCATATTTATTAGGCAAACTAGCACCTAATACAAAGTCAATGTGATGACTAAAGCTCCTAATAGGTGGTACCTCATTGGGTAGTTCATCCACCGCTATATTATCAACCTATTGAGGTAATTCATTTATATTAGTGGTTGTTATAATATTAATTAGTTTTATCACAACTCCAAAAACCAAGACTTCCTCCTTCATAATTTTCAATAACTCTTAACCATCATGACACTTACATTGGTCCTTTATCCATTATCTTCTTCTTTTAGAGACAATAATGTATGGGTGATACCATAATTTTCTAAGGTGTATACATTATTTATAAAATTATGAGTAGTCTTCCTATCATATTTACAATTCTTCCCTAAGAGCACATGGCACACATCCATTGTCATTATGTCATATAATACCTTATCTTTGTATCCTCCAATTTGAACATCTATCCAACATTGCTCATTCATAAGAAATTTATACCCCTTTTTTATCCATGAAACATTTTAAGGGTTTGGATGTGGTATCCTTTTCAAACCAATATTTTATACCATATCTATTGCCACTATATTCTTTGTGCTACCTGAATCAATCACTAATTTATAGTACTTACCTGGCATTTAAATGTTGTATTGAATTGAGTCTTCCTTTGGGTAGGCTCCTTATCTATAGGTGGTTTGATCAGAACTCTTCTCATTAACAAAGATTTAAAACCTTCTATTTCCTTAACATTATATGGATAATACACACTCTCTTCATTTGATTGAACTATTTGGTTTTTATTTTCAATTTTAGATCCACTAGATTAAGCATTCTCTAGACATTGCCAAAACCTATGACTAGCAATCTTATTTCATTTTAAACACTTACTAGTGAATCCAATTAATCCTATACCTAATTGTGTGTATCCTCCTCTAAATTATCATCTCCTTCCTCTAAATCCACCTCTTTAATTAGATACATGTTCTAAGTATGTACTAGGTTCTAAATTAGTTCTTTGTGATTTGTCTCTTCCCCCTTTTATACCTCTACCCCCATAATTTCTTCCCCTTCCCTTATTTTTCTAGGTTTGTATTTTTTTGAGCTTGTCTTTTGATTTAAAATCATACTAGTAACATTTTTCATGTGTTCTTGGACTTACCAAACTAAGTTCATCCAAAAGGTTATTTATTATCCCATTGAGATACCTAGAAACATTATCCACAAATTCTTCCACATGATATAATCTTATGGTAAAATTTTATAATTCCTTGGTATATTCCTTAACACCCATCTATTTTTACTTCAAATTCAATAACTTATTTAATAAGTTAGTGTGATATTCACTAGGTATAATTTTTGCCTTTAATTTAGTTGTCATCATGTCCCAAGATTTGATCTTGGCCTTACCTTTCTTTCACCTTTCATCCTTAACATAATCCTACCAAAGGGATGCATGTCATTTTAGCTCAATGCAAACAAACTTTACCTTGTTCTCATTTGGTACATTATCATAGTCAAAATACTTATCTAACTCTTTAATCTAATTATTTAATTCTTTTCCATCTAGGCTACCTACATAAGTGGTAAGTTCTATTTTTGTATTAGACCAATGTCCCATGACTACCTTCAATATTCTATAAATTCCTTCTTCCTCTCACTCTACTTCTTATTATTCCTCTTCTAGTGCTTGTCATTCTTCTTCCTTGTCACTAACATCCCTTGTTACCACTCTTCTTCTATGATTGGCCTCTAATATATCAAACTTACATCAAAAATAACTCTCAAGCTTTTTAACATTTACAAGATTACATCTTTGATCTGGATACTTACTCTTCCACCTCCTCTTGGGTTCCTCCTAGATGGCATTTTGGATTTTTCACTAAAAATACAAATAGAGAAGAAATTAAATATTATCCTCAAAGAGTGTCACCTTATTTTAAGCCTCTTTAAGTTAATAAACCTACTTTGATACCAATTTTATGCATATCGAGAGATATTTCCTAAATAAAATGCAAGTTATCTCAATTTGCCTTCTTTTCTTGTAACCCTCTAAAGCACTTATTCAATTGGGTTGGAAGATAAATGGGGTTTAAATACTATAAAATAATAGTTTTAAATACCCATTAAGGTCATACATCTCCTTACAATTTTTTTTGAGATAAATCTCAAGTTAGATGTATTAACTCAATCAGACCTTCTTCAAACTAGGCCTCAACTAGGTCTTTAGGATTGGAAAATTGAGTTTAAGCTAAAAAATAATCCACATGTTCCAAGAATATTAAAAACCATGATTAAAATTTAAGAAAATAATACCAAGATTTAGGTATAATTTTAGGGTTAAGAATGGTATCTAACTAGCTTAACCACAAAATAGATAAACGCCCTAGGCATGGTTCTACACAAACCTGAGATGTATTGAAACAAGATTTTAAAACTCAAATTGACATATAAAGGGATAAAAAAATTATAATGAGGTATTTTATTACCTAATAAAACTCTATTAATTGGAATAATAACCAATTCAATCACAAATATACTCATAAATTATAATTACCACTTTGATTTTACTCATAAATATAAGGTATATGACTATGTGAGAGAAGTTTGAAGTTTGGAATTAAATTTGTCTTAAAAAAGTTTATAATTAATAAATAAAAGTTTATTTCACCTAATATAAATTTTTAAACACATTTTAAATCATTAAAATTCTTGAGATGTGTTAAAAGACACCTTACCTCTTAAGGTTCTTGAATGTGTCAAGCAAAATGCTCTTAAGGCATGAGTTTTCCCTTTATCCACCTATAGATGAATGATATTATTCAAATATATTAATAAATAATCAATTTATATTTAATTAAACCTATAAAAATTATCAATTATAATTAAAATATGATCCATGATCTTTCTTCATTCATTGACATTCATGATCTTCACAAGCATACATAGAATTTGAGACAATCAGTCTTGCTCTTTACAAATTTGGACCCTCTCCTTATTTATTATAGTAATAAAAATTATTATACATTAAATAATTAACTAAATAAATCATATTCATGCAATTTACATACATATAAAATCTCTAATTGAATCTTGTGTGCCTCTAACATAGGCTTATGCTTCTACAAGTAGTCTTCTTGGATGTTAAAAAAGGTTTGAAGATAACATGTATGACCAAAAAGGTGGAAAACTATTAATAAGAATACTAAAACCTATAAGACCCATAATAAAACCAAATTATAACCTTTTATCCTTTCAAAAACATGATTAAGATCATAAAACTAAAGAAATAAATTTAAAAAATTGAATTTGGAGTTTTGGTGGGAAAAACACTTAGAGAGATCCAATTCAAATTTTGTGAACTCTTAAGACATATAAATTATTCCAAAGGGATATTAAAGATTGATAAGACCACCTAAACACTCTATAAATAAAATAACAATCTGTAGTCATATAAAATGTCCAAATTTGTAATTTGAGTATGGCTTGGGATACCCTATCTATAGTTCCTTTTAACATGCTCTTGTAACCCTTTTAGACATATTTTTGCCCATTATTGATCATACAAAACCTTCTAAATGACCATTCCACCTTAGCCATACTATATTTCATAGGCCAATCCTCTTCCCCTAGGTCTTGAGCCTATAGGACAAGAGTGCCATACTTGGACTATAGCATCGGACCTTAGGGTGTCCCATTTTTGGTGCTCCTATCCATTTTCATTTTTGAGCCCCGATGGTTATTTTCATCCAATCCCTATCCTTTGTTATGTCAGCCTAGTGTGAATACATTTGACCCATGACTAATGGTTCCCTATAAAATCCTATCAAAATCTCATTTAAAAATAGAGATGACAAATCTTTTTAAAAAACAAGAATACAAATAAAAAACTAAGGAAAACTTCCCTATTCTTTGCAAACAATCACCCAATATACCAGTACCTATCCACCTCAAGCACTCTTAATTTGGTATTTTTTCATCTGTATCACACTATTTCACAAATCACACTAAGTGGGAGAACTACATATGGCTTGATCCCTCTTCAAAGTATTGGTATGTAGGTAGCGTGCCCACACAAGGGGTGTGGATTACACGTTTAGTGAATCTTACACACTAACCCCCCTTTCTCAAGTGATTCATACATTGTTTTATTAAGCATGATGGAGGGTTAAGGTTTTGAAGATTAAATCAGTTATATAGTGAGTTCTGTTGATAATAAACACTCAATATTTCATAGGCAGGCTCACACAACAACAACATAAAAACCCAAAAAAATTTAGGTCTTTATGACTAGTTTGGACAACAAAAATAGGAGTGGATAATAAAATCAACACCAAAGTGTCTTTTTTTTGTGATCTTATCCTTTCATTGAATGAATCTAAATTTAATTCATGACACTATCCCAATCCTACATAGCCAGTTTCAAACTCTATCTCATCCATCTCAATCCAATTTCAAGATAGGTTATATTTCTCCTTATTTATTACTATTTTTAAAAAGGTAAAAAAGGTAAATAAATTATAAAAATTAGGGCTATATTTATTGCAATATTATTTACTAATTTATTAATCAAGACCCTTAACTAACATATGAATAAATCTCCATTATTCTCAAAAAAGTTAAATCAATTGGTGAACCTGACATTGTTTATGCACAAAAACCCTAGAAACCTTAGGGAAAATTATTTGTTGATTTGTCTATAATTATGCTAATTTTTCCTACATATTTAAATAAAAATCTCACATTTAATTTTTAAAATTCACCATATTAATTTTAAAAATTATTTATTTCAAACCATAGTTGATTTTACTAGGTCCCTTTGCTTCTTGAGGTATCACCTTACATGTTTTTGAGCTTCATATCCTTTTTATGAATATTCTAGTTTGTTATTTTTAGGACTTTACATTTCCTTTATTCAGTAATTTCCTTTCATTGCATTTTTCTTATTATAACTTATTGCAAGAAATTCAATCCATTTTCAATTTGTTTTCCTACTTTAATAATGGCCCAATATACCAATTTTGATGAAACTGATAAGAGGGAACTTCAAGACTTTTTAACTAAACATCTTGATATACAAGATGATATGCTTGAAATACTACAAGAAGAATTAAAAAAATCAAGAAATGGTCAATCATCTCAAACCACAAAAAAATTAGTTATAAATGACACTATGAGGGCAACTATGTCTCAATAACCCCCTATAGTAGTCCAACCTTCCTGTGAGGCACCACCAATTACGGTTAGTAAATCTTTGTCTCTTGATGTGGATGCCCTTATGTAAGAGATAAAATCTCTTAAATCTAAGGTGATACATCTTGAGAAAGGTGCCTCTAGACCAACATATGATTTGGATTCTTTTGCTTTACTTTATACACCATTGGCATGTCATATTATTTCTACACCCTTTCCATCAAGTTTTGTTGAACCCAAGCTCACTCTATATGATGGTAAGGGTGATCCAGAGACAAACTTGAGAGATTTTAATGTATCATTCTAGGACTATGTGCTAAAGGATTGGTTATTAACCAAGCTATTTCCATGGAGTTTAAAGGATTATGATTTACAATGGTTCTATAGTCTACTGAATCAATTAGTCAATGCATTCAATCCTTTAGCTAATATGTTCCTAGCGCATTTTAGCATTAATATAGGTGACAAAGTATCTTATGCCCAAGTTTCATAATAGAAACAAAGGTAAAATGAACATCTCATAGATTATGTTCTTTGATATAATAATATCTTGGCTAAAATGACTACCCCCATGGTTGATCAAGAATTATAGGATCTCTTCAAACAAAGTCTTCTGCTAGTTTTGCATCAATAAATAATATTCAAAAGGTTCTCTTCCTTCACTGAGTTATGTCATACACTAAAGTAAAGGTAAGTCAAATTAATTTCAATGGGCAAACTCAAGTATACAAGCATATCAAAAATAGTAAATAAGAGTAATAGTAAAGTCCCATACAAAGTAAAGGTTAATGATAGTAAAAGTCAAAATCAACCTACATTTAATGTGGCTTTAGAGCTCCCTAAATGAGTGGTTTTATTAACACCTCCTCAATGAGCCTTTACCAATCTACTAGTATTTCCATCCAGAGTCTTACAATAGCTATTGGAATGCAATATCATATCTCTTTCTCCTATTTAGGAAGTTGATACAATAAGGCCTCTTCCACATGGATATGATCAAAATGCATTTTATTATTTTCATAGGGAACAAAGACACATAAAAAATAGATATATTATTTTATGACACAAGATACAAGACTTGATAGATGGCAACCTCATTGATCTTGGCACTCCAATTGAGCCTTCTCAGGTAAAGCAAACATATGACAAGTATTTGAAAATTTTATCATATCCTTTCCCACAACATTATAAATAAGATATATGGGATACATTAGGTATTCACCATTCATATCATGTACACCCTCCACCATCTACATACTAGGCACCTTCAATTGAGTCACATCCTTTAAGAAACATGATTGGTGTGTATAATTCTAAAGTTCTAGCTAGACCTTCAATCTCATTTTTAGAGTAGGAGATAACTGAGGATGATTAATATTACTATGTACTCTTTATCATAGCCTAGATCAATCATCATCCCATTTATATTGTTGTCACAAAAAATGGATCCAATGTGAACATGTGCACTATGCCATTACTTTATCATTTGGGATATTTAGAGCAGGATATTACCCTGATAGACATAATTATTAGTGGATTTAGTGGGCACATACAATGTTCATTGGGTGAAATAATAATTCCTCTACAAGTTGGTCCAACATATGTGGCCACACCATTTACTATTGTTCCTAATGCAAGAGTCTTAAACATGTTGCTTGGTTGACCATGGATCTATAAACTTTGAGAAATACCTTCTATAGTTTATAGATGTATGAAATTCATTCACACTAATCAAGTTGTTATAGTTGGTGGAGATTCATATGAGTTACCACTCCCCACTTTAGAGCTATCTCCTACTCTATAGTCACTAGTTTTAGCTCCTTCACTAGTTATAGTTCTTCGACTAATTGAGATTTAGACATAGTTAAGGACTTCCTTACCAACACAGAGAGTTCATACACTTCTATAGAGGCCTATTTTAGAATAATCACTACATCAATGATAGTTTTAAGACTCTAGATAGTTTCTAGATATAGTATTCACACCTAGGGTAATATAATTGATATCTCATGCCTCTACACATAGAGCACACTTTCAGAGAGCTTCTTATACTACCAAATGGGTCCTTAAGAGCCCCATAGTTGTATCTACTTCTCAGAGTTATAGGGGGACCCCACAGTCAGTTTTCAATAAAAAAATTTCATATCACTCACATCAGACACAACTTTCAGATCCATAGTCTCAACCCTTCCATCATGCTTCAAGGTCACACATGATCCCTCTCTTTGATATAGGACACCCTAATAGGGAGTCTCTCATGAGACTCATTGGTTAGTATCATTTGTTCTCATTCTTTCTTGTACATAGATTCTTTTCATTTTATTGTACATAGTTTTATTATGATTTCTTATACATATCTTATTTCAAAAATACCAAAAACAATATAACACATCAAAATACAAAAACATTCAAATAACTCAAAACACCAAAAAAAATTCAACTGTATGAATTATCCATGTTTTACATTTCTACTACCATACTAGACTTACATTTTTTTGTTCTATGTTATTGTTTGTTGATTTAGGTACATTACCATGCTTCACTTGATCTACTTTAATTATGTGTATAAACATCTAGATCCTTGATTACTTTACTCTACCCATTCAGGTGGCATCTTACTTATACATTCAAGACATACATCGATATATCTACCCACTAGAGGCATCTTCTACATGACTAGACCATATAGGTTATGTCATTACTACACCATAAACTATAGTTATCATGTTGATTTACATTACTTACTATCTTACACAAATTATTTTATTCACACTCACTAGTATATAACACTTGTATATTTCTTAACATCTACCTAGTCTTGTACTCCATATTTTAGATACTTTCACCTCTCTATTTGATTAGTTAGATGTGATAGTATTTCCAACATTTACATTATTTAATTTCTTTATTTGAATAGATATATGTGATTTCATTTCTCATTTTCTGTTTTGTTACTTGTGTGTGCCTTAAGACATTTACCAATGTCCTTTATTTATACTCTTTTATGTGCTTTTGGCCTTCATGCCAACCTTACTTATTTTCAATTGTATGTGTATGTGGAATTTGAACATGCCTTGTATTATTATTTTCCTAATTTGAGTGACATGTGCCCATGTCCCTTATTTTCTTGGCCCCTTGGCCTCTTTTGTGTGCTTATTTCTTCTTGCCTTGTGTGCTTGTTTGCTTCTCAAATGTTTGTAATGCCATGATCCAAATCATGCATTATCTTACACTCTTGGATGCCATGATGGAAATCATGTTCCATCCCTCTTTGAAAACTAACAAATAACATTTTATAGTTTTATTTTAGTATACTACACATGCTATAACATTATTACATCTATCTAGGCATACCCCTGTTGATCTATCAATATCCAATGCAAACTATGTTATATCTTGAGACATCTTTTGGATTATAATTTCTATATCATGTATTTTAAAGCATAACACACTTTTAGGTCTCTTTATTTTTATATTAGTCATTATAAGGTCTTCATTCCTACCCTTATAAGAGGGGGAAACAATTAGGGGTTATGTCACATAGATTAGAGCCCTCTACTAGTCAAAACCCAATTTTTAGAACACTTAGAGCAGTAATTCGAATTTAAACCAGATATAATAGACTAGAAAAAAATTATGAATGCATAATATTCATCATAAATATCAAATTAAAAGAGTGTTGGAAGTGGACAATAGTGTCAGACAATAAAGTGTCCTTTTTTTGGTGCTCCTATCCAAATAGTAAAAAACCTAAAATTTTCAAAAATACATAGAAATTTAAGATTAGTTATAGTTGTGTCAGCTATATTTAAATTTAGATTGGATAGTTTCAATATAATTTTACTCAAATAATCAATATATAGGGTGCATCATGTATGCCATGATGGCTCTTAATTCTAGTTTTAGATAGGGTAGTTGGTACAACTTCTAGATCAAAATCCATTTTATAGAGACCAATGATTGGGGGAAATATGCATGGAATATTTGACTTATTTTTATTTTTATTTCATTATATTACCTAGGTATTCTCAATAATTACATTCCTTATTTGATCTATATGTGGTTTCCATCATTTGAGTGGCTTTTATAGAAGCCTAATTCTCAATTTTGGATTGTATTTCATACAAGCCTAATATCTTCCTTTTAGAGTGGCCAAGATTGGATTAGTTATTAGTACACATTTGGCTATCCACACCAAATTATCATATTATAGATCATTCATGGGCTTTAAGATCCATCTCATATGACACACATTCATACTATTATTAGTTCATAGTTCACTACATAGTGGGCAATGATGGATCCAAAGGAATAGTTAGCCTTTGTATTCTTGAGCCACCTAATAAAAGGGATTGGACACATAGTCTAAAAATTTATTAACACACACATGATCACATAGATTCACTTAGTGGGAGATGATGGAGCCAAAGGGCCACCCTTTGTATTCTCAGCTTCGTTTATGATATTACTCTTGGTACAACACATACCTAGCATCAATCAATATCACTCAAAATCACAAATTTTTTTTATTGGTTTGCATACCTAGTGAGGTATATCCATTCCTTTTTCTTCCTCTCTCTCTTTTACCCAACCTTTTGACATTCTTATTTTATACATAATGTGTCTAGTAAGAACTGATCTACTCCTTGTTTTCCTTTGTATATTTATGCTTCATGATGTGCTCTCTATTTACACTCAACATCACACATTTTCATGGGCTTCACCCTTGCAGGTAAGTTTAGGTACACTTTCTACCTTTCCTTTATCCTATTATTTTGCCTTTTTGCATCATTAGAATAAATTGAGGGAAAAATTAGTCATATAAAATGTCCAAATTAGTAGTTTGAGTGTGGCTTGTGACACCCTATCCATATATCATTTTAACATGCTCTTGTGACCCTTATAAACATCTTTTTTCCCATTATCAATCATTAAAAACATTTTGAATGATCATTCCACCTTATCCAAACTATATTTCTAATCCAATCTTATTCCCCTAGGTCTTGATCCTATAGGATAGGAGTTTCATACTTGGACTATAGCACTAGACCCTAGGGTGTCCCATTTTTGGCACTCCTATCCATTTGAATTTTAAGCCCCAATAGTCATTTTAATTTGATCCCTATCCTTCATTATGTCAGCCTAGCATAAATACATCTGACCCATGACCAATGGCTCCCTATAAAAGCCCATACAAAGCTCATTTACAAAGGGAGGTGACAAATCTTAAAAATAAAACAATAATAAAAATAAAGCACTAAGGTAAACTTCCCTATTTTATGCATACAATCACCTAATATAGTTGTAAATAGACTCAAACCCTCTTACCAGTACCTAGCCACCTCAAGCACTCTAAATTTAGCATTTTTGCATATACATCACACTATTTCACAGCACACATTAGGTGGGAGAACTACATATGGCTTGATCCCTCTTTAGAGTATTGATATGTAGGTAGCATACCCACACAAGGGGTGTGGATTATTCATTCAATACATATTACACACTAACCCCCCCTTTCTCAAGTGATTAAAACATTTTTTTATCAAGCATGATGGAGGGTTAGGGTTTTGAAGATTAAATCAGCTATATATCAAGTTTCATTGATATTTAACACTCAAGATTTAATAGGTAAGATCATACAAAAATAAAACAAAAACCCCAAAAATTTTCAAGTCTCTAAGACTAGTTTGGAAAATAGTGATAGGAGTGGAAAACAACATCAGACACCAAAGTGTCCTATTTTTAGTGCTCTTGTCCTTTCCTCGAATGAAATCCATATTCAAGTTCATGACATTGTCTGAATCCTACATAACTAGTTTTAGCCTCTATCTCATCTGTCTTAGTCCAGTTTGAAGCTAAGTTATATTTTTACTTATTTATTACTATTTTTACAAAGGTAAAAAATAAAAATAAATTATACAAATTAGGGAAATATTTATTGTAATATTCTTTACTCATTTATTAATCTAGACCCTTAATTAAAATAGGAATAAAAATTCATTATTCCAAAAAACATTAAATTACAAGCCAAAATTTTGTCATAAAGAGTGATGATCTTGTGTTAGAGCCTCTAAGATCTAAATGCAATTCTTCATTATCACTTTGCTTACCTCAATAATAATATTTAACTTTTCTTTCAAGGTTTCATTTTCTCTCATCAAAATAATCATATTATCCTTAATTATTTTTATATGAACTGCAATCTCATTATGATTTTTATCATCTTTTAAGCTTTGAGAGATGCTTATCATTTTCATTTCATCCTTCAAAAATGTGTGCTCCCTAATTAACCACCTAAGGAGTACCTTTTGAAGCCCCAATTTTTCTTCCATCTTCTTGATCAAATTAAATTTTATGTTACAAATCATGTAAAAATGTAATATTTTTTAATATAATTTATTTAAAACTAGGCAAAACTCAATAAAAATTTCTTTTATATATAAATAAATATCACAAACATCTATGCAACATTTTTCATAAGTGCATAGAAAATATCACAATCATCCATGCAACACTTAGTGTGGTGAATATATTCATAATTTTTAGTGTATATAATCATGAAAAATAAATCCATGTAATAATTTAAATACATCAAATATTGAGAATGTGATTCAATTTATTTATTACTTCCCTTACATCCACGACATCTTGTACACATAACAACATCAACCATAACTCATGCAACAAATACTTGTCTTCAGAAAAAAAAATTATTAAATCTATTTGTGATGATATGATTCCCATTTTTTTACAAATATTTTTCTCATAGGATTCATCAATTAACATTGTATTAAATTGATTGTATAGGCTGAGACTACATTTTAAAATTACCTATAGTGGTTTACAAAATATTATAGGATTTATAAATCCTTTATAGTCATCTCATTGAACTGGTTTAAATTCTTATTGGGTATAAATAAATTCAAAATTACTTTTTTTCAAGTTTGTTTTTTGAATTCATCGATTATCCATATAACTTTTTTTAAAATACTTAAATATTAGTGTAAAAAATCTTTTAATTATGGTGGAAGGAAATAGGTTTTGTATAGCCAATTTCCCCTATTATGTCAATCAGTTTATATCAGTCTTTTTTTTTGAGCTATGTAAATCAAAACACCATTCAATTTGAACACAATAAAATTTGATAAGACTGATTTTTAATCTAAAGACAATAAATTAATTTAAATTTAGAGCCATTGAGATCAAGTCCATAAAAAACTCAAAGGACATTTTCATCAAATTAACTATTTTAAAAATCCATTAGCATTTTCATTCAAACTATAAAAAAAATTTACAACAAAATAAAGTAATAATTAGTTATAGCATAGTGATTTAATAGGTTTAGCTCAAATATAATTTAAATACAAAATTGGTTTGTTTATATAAGTTGTCACAACAAAGAAAGAAAATTAAAACATAGTACTAGTAAATATAATCTAAAACATACAAACATAACCCATTAGAATTAATTTTTTATTTATAAATAAAATCAATCAAAATAGATAATAGTGTGCTTATATCTTTGTAAGGAGCAACACATGTTTTTATGTGGCACCACATAATCTAACCATGAACATAAGTGTTTGAATTTACTTTTATATCAAAATGTAGTGTGCCATAAAATTTCCAACTTGAAGGTAATCTAAAGCAAATGGAATATTGTTTGTTATAATTGAATCATGTTTTCTTATATATGAATAATATTTTTTATTTTACATACACATGTTTGTATTTTACATAACCATTTGTGTGTTTTTTATGTATATCAACTTAATATTTCTATTATTATACCTTTAAAAAGTACCTCGTATTTCATAATGTGATATCAAATTATTGAATGAAATAACTAATCTCTCTCAAGTGTAGATAAATAAACCATAATACAATAACATTTTTGTTTAATTCTAAATAAATTAGTACTAAATATGTGGCAAAGGTATCTATAATATGAATTTGAAAATTTAGGTTTCATTTTTGATGGTCAAAATTTAACAATACCTAAAATTCCAAATAGTAGTCCTTCCACTCCCAACACCAATAATTTTATTATAACTGGAATAAGATATAAAAAAATAATTTTTTCTAAAATATTTAAATATAATTATTTTATATAATATCAAAAAACCATAAGTTTAAACATGAAAATCAATTAAGTTATATCTAAAATAAAGGATCATCGTACATATATATTATCAATAAAATTATAATTAGTAGGAAGGAACACCATCACAACAAATATCCATTAAAACACAAGTGTATCCAAACATAAAATTTGAATTAAAAACATAAACTTTTATGTAATAAAATTTGAATCATTAATTTTAAAAGAAGAATAATTTACAGATAGGAGGATGCTTTAGAAATTTTATTGCATCCTATTCACTTCCAATTAAATTTATTTTCAATTAAACAATGTCATCATCAGCCATTTTTTATTTTTTAATTATTTACCTTAGATGACCTTTATGGATATAATAAAATTATCTTTAGGAACATGTTTCTTGATGGAATTGATAATTATAATGTTTGCATTAATATCACAAATTTGATCATCCACATGAATTGTATGTAAACATTTAATACAAGTTTCATTTCTTTTATCACAGTGATCTACACCCCACATAATATAGGATGGTCCTCTAGTTTTAGTGTTGCAGTAATTTCACTGTGATTTTTTATACATTGTTATCTATAAAAAATGAAGTCCAAAATGCCAATTACAATTATTCATACTCTAGAAAAAAATCAATTTTCCATTTCTCCTAGTTGAAAGTGCTCATTTTTTATTTGAAAGCATTATTTTTTTTTCAAGTTATATTTTTATATTATCAACCCATCTAAATTGAGAATAAACAAGTGTTTTTTTGGAGATATATAAAATAATCATATTGTTAAAAAATATTTAAAATTATGGAAATTACATAATTTTATATTTGAAATTTAAATCAATTATATTTAATTATATGACCTGAACAAAAATTACAAGTATAAAAATAAAATTAAATACAAGAAGAAAGAAACAATTATTTATCAAGTGATATGTTGTTTTGAATACCTAATTAGTTTCCAATGGTGTTAATTGATGGTGCCTGATTTTATATGTATTTTATGTCCACCACCACCAATTGCATCTCCTATTAATGACCCTCATAATTAATAGTCATGTCATAATGATGTTTAATAGAGACACTTTTTTTTGTTAGGTTTAAATGCACACATATGTCTATTTATTTATTTATGTACATCCTTGTTTGTAATGACTCAGTTAATTCTAATAGATAACGAAAAATAATTTTATTAATACTATAAAGCTATGGGACTATTTTGTAAGAGTAATTTACATTTAGTTTTTGGGTTGCACCTTGATTCCCCATTTAATATTTGTATTAAATTTTTAACATCATTTCTTGATTTATATTTTCAATTATGCATAATATTGAAGCTATTTTAAAAATTTTTATTGCTTGAAATTCATTTTTCTTACTATAAAGAATCAAATAAATAGATGAATTTTTGTTGAATATGTTAATCACGTGCTCCCAAAAACACACTAATATCTCAAATTTAAATGGATGCATTGATAGGAAAATTCCAATATCTAATGGTTGCACAATATCCAATGGTTTAATATATGACTAATAAATTTCTATGGTTTTTTCTTACTCAAAAATGTCTTTTGAGTTGTGGATGCCATATATGCCATAAATCATAAATAATATTTGAAACCCACCTTCATCATCAAGAATTTTGTAATATCATTCAAAAATGATTTCATTTGTGTTTTTAAAGATTTCCATGTAGATGTGAACTTTGTAAAGAAATAAGTGGGTCTAAACCATTGAGACAAGAAAGATAAAAACATAAACTATTTCACTAAAACCAATGCAAGAAATCATATCCATAATATAATTTCTATAAATGTTGTTACAACATTACTAAATTCATCAATAACCACTTTAGGACTAAAGGGAGGGAGATGTTATTTTAAGCCTATCTAATATATACTAAACTAAATGGGAAAAACTCTACCATGTGAAATCATACATATCTTTATCCCTTGCCTATGAGTTACTAGTGAAAGTTAATATATACATTTTAAGAGGTTTTTAGTATCCTTTGACATTGTAATTTCATCATCTATTTTTAAAAATCTCCTTCCATATAATAGTAGTTTTTCATTTATTTGTTCCTTTTCATTCTCCAAAAACCTAAAAAAGTTGATATAAGTGGATTTCATGAATATTAAACTTGTATAAAATGTTTTATGTAATACACACTGTCAAACCAAGTTCATCTAACATTCATGACTTGAATTTGTCTAGAATATTCACCCTTGTAATTTTATTTTCTTGTATTATTTTACAAAAACAATTTAATGTTTTTGCTTTGAAACCAGGCTCAATGCATGAATTTATCGAAACTTCTCCACTTATAACTTTATCGACAAGTATGGATAGCTATTTTGAAGACATCCCCCTTATTCCTATTTAAAAAAATGTTAAATTTTCAAGATATTTTGGATGGAAATTTACATCATAATCCATTTTTGGACAACATGGAAACCCAAATTGTGTATATAATTCAAAATTAAAAAAACACCCATTTTTATCATATATCATCTACAAGAGGAGAAATGATAGATTGGCATTCAAACTATCTTTTTTATGTTTATAAAAAATATTCATGATTTCTTTTTCAAAGGATTGATTCTTAACTTGGAAATAAAGTGATAGAAATGTTTGTGAAATATATTTTCTAGTGATTTTTATATTCAATTAAAAAATTAAATACCTTAAATAAGAAAATAAAATACCTTACAAATTTATATTCAATCAAAAATATTAAATACCTTCCAATTTTATACCTTATCACTCCCTTTTCCAAGATGTTGTGGTATTTTCTCTATGATCAAGGTTGACCTTGATTTATATAGTTGGTCAAAAACTTTGTGTGAACCTATACCTTATTTTCCACATTATATAACTTACAAATGCTAATTGGTTTCTCTGTTGTGGCCTTGGCTAATAAAAATGAGCTGAATTATGTTTGATTATGTCATTTACAAAAGAAAAATTATGGTTTTTGAAGATAGTATTTTGTGTTTCTATGGTATTTTTCCCATAAATAATATGCAAATGATTATCCAAGTCATACAAGTCTTCCTTAAAAAATATATTTTATATTTTCGTAGTTGTTTTCTTAAAATTTAACAAGATTACATCTATTTGAAGTGGCAGTAGGTTACCCAACATTGAGCTAACAATTTGGTCAATACTATCTCTATCAAGTGATCAATATTGGTATTTTGAAGGTGCCAAGTGGAAATGATCAATCCCAATCTTGAAATATTATTCTTTGAACAAAAAAAATTTAATCCCTTAAGTTATTGAAGAATAACTATTTTTATACTTTTTTATCTTTTTTTTTAAAATGGTTTTTTGTTGTGTTTATTATTTTAATTAAAAAAATTGTGATGTAGAAAAATCATTTTCTAGGCTATCCAACTTTTTCTTCCTCATAAAAGTAAACATTTTCACATGATTATTATTACTTTTTAATCAAATTAATTGTCTATATTCAATTTATGAGCAATATATGAATTAAATACATATTGTAAAGTTTTTAAAACATAATCACAATCCATTTTCAAATGTTTTCACTAGTCTTTACACCATATTTGTCAAAATATAGATAAGTTTATAATTTACAAAAAATGGAATAATAAGAATCTCTTTGGTGTTTTGAAGAATGAACCATGCCACTTTTTTTATACATTGCTACTTCTAAATCCACTTCAATGAATTACCATGAATGTTCACCATTATTTATATATTGTACTTAAATATAATTCACATTTTTAGAAACACATTTTGTACTTGATATAATTCCAATAGCTTCATGTGTCCCTGATGTTTAATATAACAACCATAAGTCATTATGGTAGTTATCTAGATATCAAATATCTATAAACCATTATTCATCTCTTCTCTCCTATTTAATGCATCCATATATGAATTGGATATCTCTATATGAAGTGTACCCAATAAAATCCATTTTTTTCCTAAACTCAAATAAAATTTATTAATTTTTGGTTTGACATAAATCACATATCCAAATAGCATATCATAATAAAGTTAACACTAGCTATCACAAAACCTAGCATACTAATTCATTATACTAATAAAAAAACCTAGATATAACAACACATTATTTAAGTATATTTCATTAAACCTTGAAATATTAAAAAAAAAATGTCATACACTATAATTATATTTTCAAATATAGCAAGTCAAAAGGATGATTAAAATAATTTTGACTATTTTTTTTGAAAAATATTAAGCTCTTATGGTGGGTGGGTACCCATTATAAGATATTTCTGAGGATGAAATAATACTATGAAAAATGTTAGTGTATTATCTATTTTACTTAACATTGGGTTGACTAAGTTTTCTAAACATTCTTAATATATTAAGAGTGGGAGTTCTTAGAGTGGATAGGTACCCACTATAAGATATTTTTTAGGATGGACATACATTATGCAAAATGGGTGGTTAAATTTGGTGTTACTCAAAATTGGTTTGACTAGTCTCTCTGAAGTGGTTTAAACTCTTGGAGTGGGATCCCTTAGAGTGGGTAATTGCCCACTATAAGAGCTTTCCTAATATGGATAAATTTAAAAACTATAATAAAAATTAATTTATTTGAAACATTATTAAATGATATTTAAGAAAACTACAACAAAATTCTATTTATAAATGTTTGATAAATGATCTTATATTCTACATATATTTAATTATTATATTGCTTATAAATTTGTCTAGGCTATGCAATTTTTTGGTTCAATAAATGGAATGAAATCAATCATGTGATATACATCTTTGTGATTCATGAGTTTTGATACTCTTTGTTTGTTAATAATATAATTATATACATAGATAGATAATCTATTAAAATTTTCAATTATATTGGTTGTGTACAACTCACTATATTTCTAGATTTTGTGTTATAAATCTCATGTATTGACTTTATACCAAGTGTACCCAATCTAATTTTTGAGAATAATTTGTGATTATAGGCAAGCCTTTCATTACAATTACATTTGTTGATCCTATGTCAATTTTTGTGTGAGAAGAAGGATTTTAATCTCTTTCATTTAATCTCATGTTATTTTTATAGTTATTTGCATTCATTCCATTATGGGTTTCTCTCCTTCTTTCTCCTTCCACCATTTCTCAAGTTTGTTTAATTTTTTTATTTTCTTTTTAAAAGTACACAAAAACCTAAAAACCAAACATATCTTGTGATGGATATTCCCCTCTCAAGTGTAGATAAAATAACCATCTCAATGGTGATTTCTCCAATTAGTGGAAAATTTGTATTCCTTTGTATTGGGTAAATCATAAAACTAAGAAATTTAAAATCAACCTAAATTTTCACCAATAATTATTGATGACTCCACTAGGGATAAAAATGAGACTTTGATCTATAAAATTTGAAGGTAATCCTCTCCTTGTAAAATTATATTTGAAAATTTATTATAATGATACCTAGAAATGATGGAATGCATCCCATACTTCTATTTTTTTAAACTTTACTATCGCTACCCATAGTGTGATTCTTAGTCACAAGCTTGAAGAAATTTTGGCTAAAATTATAATATGCATACCTTGAAAATATTGGATGGAAAAAACAAGAAGAAATAAACAAGAAAAATATTTTTAAAGAACATGAATTAGGGATTGATAGGATTTTTTGGAATAGTGATATAGTGAGAGAATTTTTCCTTTTCATATTAGCCTTCAAATAAAATCTAATTCATGAAGTTGTTAATGATCCAAAAAGAGTACCATTTTTAAAAATATGTTTAGGGGATGTACAAATCAAGAAAATATAAGTTTTCTATATTAAAAATTTTCCCACAATGGTGAAAATACAAAAATATAAAGTTCTTAGATTTGGGGATGAAAGTGATGGTTTGAGTTTTACTATGGTGAATGCTCCAGTAGAGGAATCAACTTATTTCATTTGTTGATCTGAATAAAATATTGAAAATTGACCCAAAATAATGAATTTATTAGAGAATGCATTAAATTATTTAACTAAAATTAAAGTGTATTTAAGTCAATTCCTATTTTATATGGAATTTGGGGTGACATAATTGATATAGTTGCTTAGTTTGACTACTTGTTGAGTAAGGCTTTTTGTATGTTGACCTTGTTTTGAATGTAAATCAACCTTGTTTTCTTTAGTATACTTTTAATTATCTTTGAACATATTTTTAGATTACATGGTTTTTATGTAAATGTATTAAATTATTTTTTTACTTTATGTTTAATTTAAACATAACTTGTCATAAAAATTATCTTGTAATAGTGTTGTTTTATCCTTATTTATTAATTAAAAATTATCCACAAAGTAGTGTGATAAATTATTTCATTTATTAATTCATGTTGTATATTTTTATCTCTATTTTTTTTTCTATAGGTATTCACAAAGGGAGACCAAAAATCATGTGTTTATAGATTTAAAGTTATTATGTACAATTTATGGTTGAAAATCTCACTTATAACATTGCTACATTAAAAACTAGTAATTTGGGACTAGTTGGTCAATACACAACTTAATTTTCATATTAAATAAAATATTATTTTCACTACCTCCATACATTCAAAACCTTTAATTTATATAATTAAAAACTCAATAAAAAAATGTCAAAAAAATGAAATTGCCAAACTAAAAGGACGCATAATGATACATTAAATCAAATAAGGTCACACACTAGGGAAATAGCCACACAAATCATAATAAATTATTAACCTATAAGAAAATATACACAAATGTTGAAGCATTGAACAAGTAAAACTAGTCAACACTATCAATCTATGTCAATGACATAACATATAAGATTAATATGTTAATGTAATGTATAATTATAAATAATATAACCAAGATAAATACATATAAGTAGTAAATGTATCTCCAAAGTACAAATGGAAATGTCATAGAAATATATAAGCTAACATATAGAATGAGATGCCTCCAATATTGGCATGGCCTTTAGGTATAGGAATGTCCTATATTTGTAAAACCTTGTATCACATAAAACCTATATGTCATGCATCTCACTCATATATACTATGAAATATATATTCCTATGTAAAATTATATGTAACATACCAAACATGTGATAATTAAAATTAAATAATAATGTAAAAATAGCAAACATGTCATGTTTGGGTCCTAATTTTGGATTTTTTATATTTTAATATTTTATTTATTTATGTGTGTGTTATTTAAGGATCTAATAAATTATATATGCTCATGTAAGATATTTGATAATCCAAATAAATAATATAAGGACTTAAAGTAATAACTTGATTCTCTTGTACATTTTTGACTTTAGACCTAGCTACTAGCTCCATCTCACAAGCGATATGTATTATATGGATATAAATTTTCTAAAATTATAGGCTTAATAATGTGTACAAAATCATATATACAACCACTATGATATAATAACATTTAATTATAACTCACTATATGAATATCATAAGCTTGATGATGTACCTAAACATTAATGATTCCTTTAGATCATTTCCTAGTTGGAAGATCTTGAATTTTGGAGTTATTTTTAGATTAATTATCCATTTTTAAGTTCTCATATTTCAAATTTTTATTTTTTAACTATTCATTATATATTTTTTATTTATTATATGGAACCATAGTTTGACTAGGTTTCTTAATTTTAGAAGCTATGTTTGACATTGATGATGTTTTAATAGATGTATCCACTGTAAATTCATCCATGCCACTGATATCTCGTATTATTATTTTTAAATCCAAACAAATATCTTGATGATTTAAATAAATTATATGACAGGTAAAATAATATCTATATTTATTTAGAGGATGCATATGAGGCAATGCGATTAACTTGTTTCAAAACATGTCCCTTAAAGTTTGACTTGGAGTCTTGTTAACCTTATGCAAACTTTTCTGAGCCATTAGTTGTAGATTTATTATGTTTTTGAACCTATAATTGAGATTAAATATTTTTAGACACATATGTCTTGTAATTATAACTATGTATGTAATCTACATTGGTGTGTTCATAATTATTTATATGTGAATCATCTTGATACTCTTTTGACTAGTAGGTGTAAATATATTATGAGATAACTATTTATCTAGATAAATAGGATTAAAAATTATATTATACAAATGATATAATATATTCCAATATATATCATTATTATCATAATATATATTATCACCTTTTATGTCTATGTGATTAGGATCTGATGAATTGACCAAAAGAGGAATATCTAAAATTACCTCATTTTGTGCTACACTAACATGTGGTTATTTGTTTATTTATTAATTAATCATTATAATGGGATCATTTTAGTTTAATATAGTTTATTTTCAAATACAATATTAATTAATTATATCTATTTAGATAGGTTTACCATAGAATAATGCATAGAATCAAATTCTGAATTACTCGCATTCTTATGTTGTATCATTTTATAATATTTAAATGGGTCATTGTTTGCATGGCATACATACAAATATATATCATGAATTAAATTCACATAAATATGTATTTTATATATAGTTTATTCCATATCATTTATCCAAGGTTAATCCAAAATAATATAGTAATGAAGAGGACTAGGCATGCCCTGAAATAATGTAGACGATGTCTTGGGTCCTACTATTACATCCAAAGATATTGATCCATGTACTTGACATGGAATGTTATCAAACGTTGTTATAATTTAATATAATTTTTAAATAATATATATTTTAACATATAATTATTGAAATAAATTTATTTTATAGATATTTATTCATTAAGCATTATCTATCAATACACAATTATTTTACTTTTAAGTTGAGCTTGAATGAATAATGGGAGATTTTTATCTATTATTTGTATGGTGTGAAAGTATTCCTTTTCAAATGAAACAAATTCTTCATTATATTTTTGTGCATTCATGATAGATAAAAATTTTATAGGTTTTGTATCATTTGGTAGTGTTGTATGATGAAATACCCCATATAAAATGTCCTTGTAAGAAATTGATATATCCAGTAATTTAAGGATGGAAATTTTATCAGTTGCATCTCCTTTGGGATCTAGAAACTAGAATATGGTATTATACAATTGGTAATGTTAGTCTTGACCTAAATTCATATTACATGACTTGTGTACACATATGACTCTTTTATAACTTTATCTTTTATCCACATGATTTCCATGGGTATATATTTTTTGATTTGCTATCAGTCACCTACATAAATTCCTTAGTTTTTACTTATCCTCTTCATTATTATAATTAGAATATATTAAGATCATTATATCAATATTCTTACCTTTTAAATAGTTCCATTAGACTTAGACAATTTATGGAGGTGTCCAACGTGGAAGATCATATCCTTGTGCCAAGCAACAATCATTTTTAAAATTCAAATGATCTATTACAGGTTGGTCTATATTTTATGCATGTTGGTGGATTAATAAATCACACAAAAGTCCCATATATATACACAATAGGTATATGCATATTTAATTATTTGGTATTATCTATTATTGTCAAGTAAACCTATTTTAACACTTACACATTCAAAGGGGATATCATGAAATTACTAATTAAGAAAATAGTTACAAGGAGAAGTACCTATCCAATTATAAATAACCTAATCCAAGCCAATATTAACATTTTCAAGTGTCAAAATCTAGATCATAGGTTGCATTTATGAAAAGAGCACTATTTCACACACACACCTAATGGTGGGACCTACATACAATTCTAATTCCCTCTTTAGCATATTTTATACATAGGTAGTTTTCAACCATTATTTATGGAGTATTTTAAGTCAGCTCAAACCACCTCTTTTATCTATTTTTAGGTCTAAACCTAGTGTCAAAAATGGAACTAGGGTTTTAAAGTGAAGGATAAATATTTTATAGATTTGTTCACATAATGAACCCCTGATATCACATATGAATATAATAATCATTAGATGAAAATAACAATTCCAAAATAATGAGGTACATATTCATAGAAATTAATAAAAAATATCAAATTTCTACACCAAACAATAATATCTAAATGCTAACAGGTCCTCATCTAGGTAGATTTAGACACTCTTGTTCAAGATTAAATATAATTCTAATCTAGTTTCTATCCATTTTGGTTACTTGTTTATAATATTAGACCTATATAAAACATTAATAAGCTAATTATTTAATTCCCTTAAGTTATTTATATTTATAGAAACTATAACTATTCAAATTATATTCATCTTTAGCATTTAGATCAGTGATCATTAAATAATTTGAATATTCCTTAATTTTGTCTTGATCAAAAACTTAATAAAAATAAGATAAAACACATTGGAGAACCTATATTTTATTTAAAACATAGAAAAATCCTAGGTTTACCTCAGGGTTTCATCCTTCATTCTAGGGTTTTATATTTCTTAATTTAAATATGATTTTTAGACCCGATTTCTAATTTTTCCTTATTGTCAAATTACATATAGATTAACAAATATAGATAGTTATTATTTCCTAACTCAAGCTATGATTATAATCATTACATTTTATTTTCCTTTACTAAAAAAAAAATATAAAATATTTGTATTTCCATGGATCAAATATTGGTGTAATAATTCTAAGGTTAAAATCAAGAATGAACAAAATTTAGCCTTCCTTAATTCATATAGGTTTAAAATTAAATTTGAGTTGCTTCTTATTACCACTAGGTGCCAAAGGGAATGCATGAATCCTTTTGTTTCTCCTCCCCTAAAACCTCAACATTATGCCAACTATCATCCCACTCCCATTATTTTCCCTAGGATTATGTTAGATTATATGGTCCAGGATGTCACCACATGAAAATTTTGGATGCCCCACCATACATGGTAAAAAAAATATACTCATCATGTTACTCCTCACCCCCACTATATCCCATAAGTCAATCCAATCAAACCCAAAGTGACAAAAATCATGTGTTGAGGATAATTAATTCCCTAATGACCATTAGTGAAAAAAAAGTTATATAAACTGAACAATATTGAATCCTCAATCATATAGGTCTAAAAATCATTAATTAATTTTTATGGAACACTTAAATATGTTCTTCTATAAAAGTGGAACCTCAAAATAGGTTTGTATTTCAAAATTATAACCTTAAAATAGGTTAGTATGTAAAAATTTGGAACCCCAAAAATGTTCTTATAAAAATTTAAACTCTGAGTAAACCAGTGCAAATGACTTTTAGATAAAAAATGTGTACATAGTACCATAGATCCTCAATATATAATTTAAAATTTTATTTACATGATTAACATCCATGCTCCAAATATAATCTATTTTTATCTCAAAGTAATATATAATTATGTAATTTATTTATCAACATGTTTAATCTAATAAAATATCCTCAATTTGATCAATATAATAAAATGGATTCAATCTAACCCATATAATTTGTCTCATAATTTCATATATTCTATCATTTTTTATTCACAATAAAGAATAATTTCCAACTTATTATTCATATGTGATTGAATCTTACCAATATGTCCCATCTAAATCACATAATCTAATCCAATGTATTATCTATCTATCATAGCCTAAATATCTAATATAAGCCCAATAAATGTCCCCCTTTTGATATGAATGATGAAGCCTAAAAATCACTCAACTCAAAATAAAGAGTTATGTGCATAATTTATTATACATAAAAATTAATCATGTAAATATGTATACAAAAAAGATAAGATATGCCATCATATAAAAATTTGATCATTGAAGCATATATGAAAAACACAATCCAATAAAATTGGCATACAAGTGTCACGTCGATTAGATATATAAATTAGGAATGTCATCATAAGCATAACAATAAATTCATGATATAAATTATATAATTAAAAAAAATATAATACTATGTAATATAAATAAAAACACCAAGCTCATTAATATACATTCACACACATACATACACAATATCATAATGTGAAGCACATAAGAACTCAAGACATTATAGGAATTTGAGTCAACTCTAATCCAACACTGACAACATCTCCATGACATACACTATAAGATCTTATAAAACAATGATGCAAGACATGTTAAGGCATAATGAAATCACTCATATAAAACACATTAATCATTACTTAATAATCATCAACATCCGACATGCATGGAGCAAACAATGTTAGTACACATAATTATTTTATCTATTTTTTTATTAATATAACCCTAAAAGGATACCATTAATGATAAAGTCAAATTGATTAAGATGTATAATAATAAAATAGATCTGAGTTTAAGTAGGAGAAAATAATAATTTACTATTTATGGAAAATAATAGAATAATGAGCTACTTTGATTATTTTAGGTATGTTTAGGTCTGTATAAGGGTATATTCATCAAGAGTGGATTGAAATGGACCTATGAATTATTATATCTATAAAAATATTTGTTACCTCTATTGGGACATGTTTATAGCTCCCTAGACACATATGTAGTGAAATCATGTCTACTAGAGTGCAAACTTTTCCATGTATTTTTTTGTTATTTATGACATCATTCTTTTCACCTTTTTTATAATAAGTATTCTTATATATTTTGATGTCTACAAATCATGTGTGAATAACTCTATTTTCCATGTCCTTTATTCAAACCCTATATTTTTAAATTGAGACCAAAGTGACCAAGAAAAGGGTGAAAGGGAAGGAATGCACTAGCCTCAACCACCCTCTATGGCTAAAGATGCCCACATATCCAATATTCCAAATATATAAGTCAAACCAAACATATTTATTGTATTTATTTAAGCATATGTGATCATGTGTAATATTGACATGTAGTGTAATCCTATGTATGGCTTTAAACACTTGAAAATATATTACATGAACTTAAAAAAGGTATTTAGATTGAACACAATTATTTATCCATTGAGGAGTTTCAAATTTGGAATTTTTATGTAATTTAATCTCAATATAAATATGTATTTTTAGTGATAGCTAAATGATTGATAGATGATCAATAGGCTCAATATGGATATGTTTATATAGCTGACTCTTTGGGTAATTTAATTTAAACTAGCATGTGAAACATATGGGTTAACCCATATGAAAAACTTTAATTTGGTAAAATGTATGTTCAAGGGTACGTGGATAATTTCAACCTAAGTGAGCAAGTTTGTGGTGGTAAAACTATCTAAGGTAGTGAAAACCTTTTCAAAGAACAAGATTAATAATTTGAGATCAAGAAATATAGTCAGAATGATATTTAGTTATCCAAGAAGAGACTATATAAATCATGTGCAATAGTAACATAAATTTGGGAAGCTCAAGCCTATATATGTATAAATGGCTAAGGAATAATGTGAACAAGATCCATTTATACATACATAAGTAAAGTATTTAAAATATTGGTCTAATTACACATTTTTTAGTGTCTAATACCAAATATGAGTTCCTATATTTATCCCTCATTAATTATTTTAATTTAGTTGATAGATTAAAAGGATATAAGGTGTTCCCTAAGATAGCCATGATGGGTGTGCTCAAGTATATATTCAGTGTTGTTCTTTGATTTAGGTAAGCATGCAATGAAACATGTATAAATCAAGTTTCACTTATTATATAAATCTAAAGTAAAAACATTAAACATATGTGAAATTAAATATTAAGGTATGAATACACATATATGTACATGAACCAATATTTATTATGGATACTTGACTTCTAGAGATAACATATAATTAGATGATTATTCCCCATGAATATGTTAGTGTAAAAATATGGGTTGAGTTGATTATTTGTAAACCCTAATTGAAAATGGAGAAGTTCCTATAATTTAATTCATGCATAATTTCAACCCTACATAACTCGATAAATCTAATAAATGGAATCTACTATGCATTACAAATAATTTGAGAAATTATTGAGTAATGTCTAAGAATATGTGTAAAGGTTTTTAATCATCCACTACAAAATTATTATATGATTTAATATTATTAATGACTTAGTATAAAAAAATTATAATTTATCACATATGCCTTACATATTTTCTCAATCCAATTATCTTAGTATAATAACTTGTGTCAAAGTGTGAAAATATGCCTTGTATATGCCCCTAATTTGAAAACCTATGAAATTTTAATCATGTAACATACATAATAATAACATATAATTTGTGAAAGTTAACTTATAACCCTATAATATATATTACATATGCCTTGCATATTCCCCCAATCTATGTCAAACATGTCATAATCTAAGTAAAACCTATAGTAATATGTGTAAACATGTGCCACTATGAGGTAATTTGTGCAAAAAACTATAAAATATATTACTATGAAGGCTTAGTCTATAATACAATCCATAATGTGCCCCCTTTTTAAGGTGATGGATGCAGTCTTTGGATCACTCATCTCAAAATAAGAAATTATACATGACATGTTATGTATAAAATATATAAACAATGTAAATAATGTATTAACATGTGGATAATATGTCATCATAATGAGAATATATCATTTATTAATGTGAAACATGATTCCTAAGGTAAACAAATGTCATGTCAATATATATATACACATATGATAAATCTAGTGAATAGTAGACATAGCAATGAACATATATAAAATAATTAATAACTACATAGAAAGTGCATGATATGTATCATGGAACCACAAAAAAATGCATGATATAGAACACAACACAAACACACTTAGAAATAAGTCAAAAATTTATCCACACATATAAAATAGAGTCTTACACAATGTCATGGTCATGGCACAGATAATAAATAACACATAATAGCACTAAATTTCACACAAGTCAAGACCCACATGTAATGGAAATAAAATATCACAACATTCAATAACCCTAGACAATATAGAATCTAATACAAATAGAGAAAGAGTTGCATGATCACATCATGTAACATAAAAACATTACTCATGCATAGAACATTAATCCTTAAAGTAAAGGTAATTTACCAAGATGACTACAGATATTAAGGGGATTTGAATGAATCGATTGATCCATTAAAGGATCCTCATTATCTACATTATAATCCACTTCATTATTAGTAAAATTTACTTGATCTCTATTATTTTGAACACCTGGGATTAGGTATCAAACTCTTTGTTCTATATGCTCTTCCATTGGAGGTTCCAATAGGTTTCACTACTTGACTAAGCTATATTAAATCTATAGTTTTATTAGAGTCAACAAGGATAATAAAATCAACAAAAATAAAATCTTTATAAAGAAAAAAATGCTAGGTAGAGGATTAACAATCAAAATGTGTTCTCCATCTTGATGAATTCAATGATTTTCTTCCAAATTATGAAACTAAGTTTTCCTACTAAAATTAACATATTGATCAATTTCAAATATTAATTAATCTTCTTCCTTAGGTATAACCTCAAGAATATGATGTAAATCATAATGTCTATTATGTTAATCAAAGTGAGTAAGATTAGTAATAGTATCTACTTGATCTTCAAAAATATCAATTTTAGGTTAAATATTAGGAGGGGGAACACCAATTGTGATTAGAAATAAGAATCGAAATAAACAATAAAAATGATAAAATAAATAAAAATATAATATTTTTTTGGAAATTATATAGTGGATTTGCTAAATCTATTGACAATGAAAATCATTACATCAATAAATCAACCCTTACACCTATTATGAAGGTCAAGATGGAATGATACTAATTTAATAATAGGGATATAAGGAACAAGGAATGATCCTAATATGGGTAGAGGGGTATTTTATTATTTTTGGGAATAAGTCAACAAATCAAACATTAAAATATGTAATTAGGTAACTCTTCAATAATAAAATTAGAATGAAATTAGGAAAGATATAATATAACCTATCCAACTAAGTATTTCCTATGAAAGAGGCAATATCTTGAAGGACTTATTTTTGTTCCATATAATTTCTTATCAATATCTATGTTTTATCAATCATGTCAGGATCGTAACAAGAAAAAAATTATTACTGTTGTGCAAGCAACTAAACACGGAATTAATCAGAAGTAATAAGTAACTAGAAACTAGAATCAACAAAGAACAAGAGATACAAGAAACAATGAAAACTTGTATTAAACTCTTCTCAAAAAGAAATACAATGAAGAAATATCTCTTTCTTCCACACCTCTCAGATGTACAGATCTCTTTCCCTCAAGAGTTCTCTCTCACAATTACAAACACAATTCAGCTACTTGAATTGTCTATTACATCATACAAGCTATGAAGATCTATCCCTATTATATAGAATTAGGGATCATGAGATATGCATTCTCAACCATTAGATAAATCTCCTAATCAAGGGTTCAAAATCGTCCTACCAAAAATAGAAACGCAGACTTACAACCAACAGTTCAACTTATCATGTAAATAATCCATTCATCCCACAAAAATAGACTTTTTAGACACATAGGTGACCAACGTCGGTGACTGTGTAAAACCAACAACCTTTGCATTCGCTCATTGGTGAAGCTTTTAGCTCCACAACTCAACAATATCCCACTTGGAGATAAAAAATTGCACTTGTACCTATACAGCAACATCTTCTAGCTTTTCCTCCATCTTCAAGCTCAATTTTGAAGACCAACAAAAGTTGAATGAAGATTCAACTTCTCCTTTATTACCAGCTTTGTTAACATATCAGTAGGGTTCTTATCTGTATGGATATTTTCCATCTTCAACTCACCATCCTCTAATACCTGTCTAATGAAGTGGTACCTAAGCTGTATATGTTTGGTTCTTGAATGAAACGTTGAGTTCTTAGCCAAATGAGTTACACTTTGACTATCAATGTATAATCTGTAACTCTCTTTCTCCTTTCCCAACTCTTCTATGAATCATGGCATCCATATCATCTCTTTACTAGCCTCTGTGACTGCAATGTATTCTGCCTCTGTAGTAGACAAGGCAACAACCTTCTGCAACTTTGAAATCCAGCTAACCACCATTCCACCAATAGTGAAAACATAACCTGTGGTGCTTCTCCTACCATCTAAGTCACCTACCATATCCGCATCTACATATTCATGTAGAGAAGTGTTTGACCCACCACAACATAAATGCATACTACTGGTCCCTCTCAGATATCTGAGAATCTACTGAACTACTTTCCAGTGTTCCTTCCCTGGATTGGCCATAATCTTACTGACAACTCCCACTGCTTGGGAAATATCAGGTCTAGTACATACCATTGCATACATTAAGCTCCCAACTATGGAAGCATATGGAACTCTACTCATGTATTCTACCTCATCATGTGAATTAGGATACTGATCTTTGCTTAGCTTGAAGTGTCTAGCCATAGGTGTACCTACCGGTTTCGCATCCTACATATTACACCTCTCCAACACCTTGTTCACATAATCCTCTTGAGACAAAATCAACCTATGATTTTTCCTGTCTCTCTTAATACTCATGCCAAGGATTTTCTTTGCTACTCCCAAATACTTTATGGCAAATGTGTGAGCTAATTTCACCTTAAGCTCAATAATATCCTGCATGTGTGAACCTACAACAAGCATATCATCTACATACAGTAACAAGATAATATATCTACCATTATCCAATCTCTTAAAATACACACAATGGTCAGATTGACATCTACTATAGCCATGCTCAGTCATAAACCTGTCAAATTTCAAATACCATTGTCTAGGAGCTTGCTTAAGACCATATAAGCTTTTCTTCAACCTGCACACAAGCTTCTCCTTACCTTTGACCTCAAAACCCTCCAGCTGATCCATATATATTTCTTCATCCAAATCTCCATGAAGAAATGTTGTCTTAACATCAATCTGCTCAAGATGCAAATCCTAAATAGCAACTAAAGACAATACAGTCTGAATAGAAGTCATTTTTACTACAGGAGAAAAAAATTCACCAAAATCAATACCTAGTTTCTATGCAAATCCCTTTACTACCAACCTGGCCTTATGTCTCATTTGTCCATTCTCACCTTCCTTTAACCTATATACCCATTTGTTTTTCAGTGTTCTCTTACCCACTGGCAACTCAACCAAATCCCACGTTTGGTTTTCTTTCAAGGAATCAATTTCCTCACTCATGCCAAGCTCCCACTATTTTTGGGTTTCTACCTACATTGCTTCATCAAAACTCTCTAGTTCTCCACTATCAGTGAGAAATAAGTATAATAATGAATGGGAATATCTAATTAGAGGTTTACTTACCCTTTCTGACCTCTTGATGGGCATTTGAGACTCATTCACTGCTTGTTGTCCGTCCAAATTCTCTGTCAGTGACCGATCTCAGTTATCTCTAGGCTTGTACCTAACCGACATCAGTTCCTATTTGACCAACGTCAGTTCCTTTCTGATCGACGTCGGTGTTTGTTTTTTCCTGAGTGTGAAAATTCTTTCTCATGAGCTCATTTTGGATCATCACCTCATCCAAATCTCCATTGCCCTGCTCAGAATTGTTCAACTTCTTGAGCTGATCACTGTACATCACTTTTTCATTGAAAACAACATCACAACTTCTAATAATTTTGTTAGTTTCTAGATTCCACAACCGAAATCTAAAATCTCTAGAGCCATAACCAATAAAAGTGCACCTCATAGACTTAGCATCCAGCTTCTTTCTATTTTCTTTATCAACATGCACAAAAGCTTCAGAACCAAAAACTCTGAGAAATGAAAGATCTACCTTTTTACCTATCCAAGCCTCTTTTATAATTCCACCATCTAGAGTAGTAGAGGGTCCTCTGTTAATCAGGTAAACCATAGTATCTATAGCTTCTACCTGAAATTGTAAGGGCAAACCAGCATGCAACCTCATACTCCATGCACGCTCTAGTATTGTTCTATTCATCCTTTCATTAACTCCATTTTGTTGAGGTGTCTTTGGAACCATCTTTTTCTTGCATATTCCATTCATAGAACAGTAACTATTTAAATTATAGCTATAGTACTTACCACCATTGTCAGATCTAAGGCACTTCAATCACAAACCTATTTCATTCTCAACCAAAGCTTTCCATTTCATAAATGTGTCAAAAACATCAGATTTCTTCTTTATGCAATAAACCCATACCTTTCTTATAGCATCATCAATGAAAGAAACATAATACTATGATCCTCCAATAAAAGCTACCTGAACTGGTCCCCACTTGTGCTTCTTCTTTGTTGACCTAATTTTGAGAAATCTCACTCTCTTCTATTTCCCAATAATACAATGCTCACAGAAATCTAGATCTATGCTTTTCAAATCTAAAAGCTTACCTTTTGACTTAAGAACTTTCATTCCCTTCTCACTCATGTGGCCAAGCCTCCAGTGCCACAACTTTGCATCTACATCTGAGGTAGATAATACAGAAGGAGAATAATCAGTAATATAATTACATAAATAGAGAGTACCTACTCTCTTACCTCTAGCCAATACAAGTGCACCCTTGGAAACCTTCCAAGATTTAGCTGTGAGAGTTACTATGCAACCCTCATCCCCCAACTTTCCTATAGAAATCAGATTCCTCTTCAGGTTGGGTACATGCATGACATCTCTCAACACCCATGTGTTGCCATTCTACAATTTCATCTTCACTTTTCCTTTGCCAACAATTTTACAAGGCTCATCATCCCCTAAATAGAATTTTCTAAAATCTCCCTGGACATAATCATTGAAAAATTCTCTATTTGGGGTAGCATGGAAAGAAGCACTAGAATCTACAACCCAAAATTCTAATCTATTATCCAAAGAAAGTGTAAAAGCATCTTGTGCAATAATACCTACAACTTTTTCTTCTTCATTACCTTCATGCTAATAGTCTTCTCTAACCTTCAACCAACAATCTTTCTTTGCATGCCCTTTCTTTCCACAATTCCAGTAGGTTATCTTTCTTTTTCCATTTCTGGATTTGGATCTATTGCTCATCTTTGACTTAGACCTTGATCTCCCTTACTTGTGCCTCTCTTTTTTCCTTCCCCTGCTTTCAATACTTAAAGCATTACCTGATGTCTCCTCTATGCTTTTCCTGCAAATTTCTTCATTCAATATTACACTAACAACATCATCTACTTTCAAGATATTTGTAGCAGATGCAGTATTACTAACTACCATTACCAAACTATGCCAACTTTCTGGTAAAGAGCATAAAATTAAGAGAGCCATAATTTCATCATCAAAAACTATTTTGACTAAATTTAACTAATTTACTATTGCATGGAAATCATTTAGATGAGTAGATACATATCCACCTTCCTGCATATGTAAATTAAATAATTGATTCATAAGATATACCTTATTTGAAGCTGAGGGCTTTTCATATAAATTTGTTAAAGTATCCATTAACTCTATCGTTGACTTTGCCTGTGACAAGTTGGAAATCACAGAAGATGCTAGGGTCAACCTTATAGATCCCAGAGCCTTTCTATCAAGAACATTCCATTCTTCATCTTGCATATCTATGGGTTTGCTTGGAACCCCACCCAATGATAAGTATAGATCTTTTTGATACAGATAATCTTCTATCTACATCCTCCATAATTGATAATTCTTGCCATTGAACTTCTCCATTCTTAGTTTACTTTCTTCTCCCATTGCTTTACTCCCACTCAAATAGAAACCCTTGTGAGTGACCTATAATCAAAACACACTAAACATATCTAAACCATATGTTAGTGAACCTAAGCTCTGATACCACTTGTCAGGATCATAACAAGAAACAATTGATTACTGTTGTGTAAGCAACTAAACACGAAATTAATCAGAAGTAATAAGTAACTAGAAACTAGAATCAACAAAGAACAAGAGATACAAGAAACAATGAAAAATTGTATTAAACTCTTCTCAGAAGGAAATACAATGAAGAAATCTCTCTTTCTTCCACACCTCTCAGATGTATAGATATCTTTCCCTCAAGAGTTCTCTCTCACAATTACAAACATAATTCAGCTACTTGAATTGTCTGTTACATCATACAAGCTATGAAGATCTATCCCTATTATATAGAATTAGGGATCATGAGCTATGCATTCTCAACCATTAGATAAACCTCCTAATTAAGGGTTTAAAACATTCCTACCAAAAATAGAAATGCCGACTTACAACCAACAATTCAACTTATCATGCAAACAATCCGTTTGTCCCACAAAAATAGACTTTTTGGATGCACAGGTGACCAACATCGGCAGCCTTCAGTCGATCCCTGACCGACGTCGGTGACTTTTTAAAACCAGCAACCTTTGCATTCCCTCATTGGTGAAGCTTTTAGCTCCACAACTCAAAAAATCATTTAAATCCACAATACTGTAGCATCCAAAATTTCACCTAAATAAAATCCATAGAAATACAAACACTTTTTTATATACTAAAGTTATATTATTCATATTAACTTGGTTAATCTTATGTGTCACTTAGTCTAATTACTCTACTTTACCACCAAAGTTTTGTCAAACAAAAAATAATCAATTTACCCTAATTACTATATTTCAAATAGATGTAACCTTATTTAAATAATTTTAATCTATTTAATTAATATCACATTATTAGATTGGCCATGATCTTGGATCCTTGCACAGAAGATTGAGCAAATCTATGTATAGAGCAATGAAATCATAAATAAATTTTAAAAAAGGAGGAAGCTTTTCTTCACATAAAAATATTGTAAAATATGAACTCATTGTATAATTCACATTAACCTATCTAACCTTCCAAAGAGGAAAAGTGGGGTACATATAGGGAAAATTAGGGAAATCTAAAGAAGCCTCTAATTTTCCTAATTAGATAATTACATTAAAATCAAAATACTCTATGTGACCCTTTTATAACTAACATAAGGAAGCTTAATTGACATAGAATGGCTATAAGGCCATGTAGGCAAAACCCAATGCAAAAAAACACTACACCAACACCCCCCCTTAAGTGTAGCTTAGGTGAGATGAGAATTGGGTTCTAGCATTGAAAGCCTAATGATGTACCCATGTACATATTGAAGAACATCGATAGGAGGAAGAATAAGGTAGAGAAACCCTAACCCTAATAAGAGATCATAGATGAAAAAATTTACTCTCTATGAAGGCTTGGTTAGAATATCTACAATTTGATCTAATGTTGGATAGTACCAAAGATCAATGACTTGCTAGTTGATAAGCTCCCTGAAGAAGTGCATGTGAATCTCTATGTGTTTGGTATTTTGATTTAGAATAAAATTCCTACAAATCTAGATAGTGCTTTGATTATCATAATAGATGATTGTTGGCTTATGAAACTAGATACCAAACTCAATGAGAATCCCTTAAATCTATATTTCCTTAGTGGTGGCATATATAGGCCCTATATACTTTGCCTATGTATATGATAAAAAATTTACATGTTACTTCTTGCTTGAAAAAATTATTGGACCCAAGCCAATTAAGAAACTATAGCTTAAAGTGGAATTTTTACTATGAATATCTCTAGCCCAATTTGAATCTATGTATCTGATTAAATCAACCACTATTCTTAATCTATAGTGTATCCCATAGTTGTGAGAACCCTGAATGTAGTGTAGAATCCACATAATTGCTTTCTAATGAAATTCATGTGGCTCTTACATAAACCAAGAGACCATGCCAACTACATAGATATTGCTAGGTCTAGTGTGTGTTAGATAGATAAGACAACCCATAAGTTACCAATATGGAGATTCATCAACCAATGGTGTAGGATAATCATCCTCATACTTCACACTAGACAGGAAGGGAGTAGGAGCTAACTTACAATCAACCATGTTAAATCTTGCAAGAAAATCAAGAGAATACTTGGATTTTGATAATTTTATCATAGAATCTCATTGAATGATTTTAGTCTCAAGAAAGTAATGTAGCAATCCCATGTCTATCATTGAAAATCTATTTGAAAGTATAGTTTTCACTACTGAGATGGATGATCATGAGTTCCCTGTGAAAATCAAGTCATCCACATAGAGAACTAGGATCAATAGAGAATCATCCTACCACAAGATGTAGAAATTTGAATCTAAGTGGCATTTGGTGAACTTGACTATGAGGTGAAAGGAGTCCATATTGGCATACAATGCCTGAGGGGCCTGTTTGAGTCCATAGATAGATTTATTAAGTCTATAGACCAAGGAGGAATCTTCCACAAAGCCTTGTGGGTGTTCCATGTAGATATCTTCTTTGAGGTCACCATGTATAAAAGCATTCTTGACATCCATTTTGTGAATATCCCACTGATGTGTGTTTGTTATGGCTAGAGTGAGTCTAATAGATGTTATCTTGGCTAAAATAGTAAATGTCTTAGTGTAGTCTATGCTAAGAACCTAAAAAAACCCCTTTACAACTAAATGAGATTTGTACTTATCAATAGACCCATTTGCACCATACTTAGTTTGATAAACTTATTTTCAATGAACTAATTTTCTTCCTTTCAGAAGAGGGACCAAGTCCCATGATTTATTCTTGATTAGGGAACTATACTCCTACATAAAAGAATCCCATTATAGAATGTCAGATGCCTCATGAAAGGTTTGTGGATTTGAGGAAATGGCCAAGTATGAATGTGAAGTCCCTTGAAATTTTGAATGTGTCTACCTTGTATCTGATGGATTTCCATCCCATTTCCTAGCACTTTGAAGTGTTTTTTTGGCCCAAGTGGGACCAAAATTATATGAGATTATAGATTCAAAAGGTGGGTCATCATCATCTAAAGTGTGAGTGTGATATGGAAGAGGAGAATCCCCATCACTGCTCTCATCACTTGAACTTAAAGAAGAAGAAGAGTCATCCTGATCATTAGGAGGATTTTGAGGTGGATCAAATTCATTGTATGAGGTAGAATCAATGTTCAGTGAGACTTTTGAAGAGTCTAGAGTTCTAGTAGTGAGTTCAAGTGGGCCTTCATGAAACTTGACACTCTTTTCTATGAAAAACTCATGAGTTTTAAGATGAAGAAGCCTATATCACTTAGCACCCTCTAGATACCCCACAAAGATACAATATTGACTCTAAGGGTCCATTGCCTTGCATTTCTTCTTGAGAACATAGGCCATTATTGGTGATCTAAACACTAAAAGGTGAATCACTGTGGGCTTGTGATCATCCTAAGATTCAAAGGAGTGATCCCTTTCAAGGATTTGTGTGAAACATGGTTTTGAATGTAGCACACATAGTTGATTGCTTCGGCCCAAAACTAAGGATCAAGAGACTTTGATTGAAGCATTTAGTTGGCCATTTCCTTTAAGGAATAGTTCTTACATTTAGCCACACCATTATATTAAGGACTATATGGAACTATGTGTTGCATATGCATCCCCTCTAATGTGTAAAACTTCTCAAACCTATTATTGGCATACTCCCTACCATTGTTAGTCCTTAATATTTTAATAAAATAATTAGATTGCTTCTCCAAAAGTACCTTAAAGTCCTTGAAGTGACCAAATACCTCAGAATTATTTTTGAGAAAAAACACCTAGGTGTACCTTGAAAATTCATTAATGAATGTGAGCTTGTATTTGGTCATATTGAATGAAGGTTTTGGAAATGGACTTTCTATGTCACTATGGACAATTTTAAACTTCTATTTGGCTCTCCTTGCTTTGCCCTTACCATATTTCTCTTCTATATGCTTGATAAAAATGTATCCATTGCATAGGCCATCTAATAATTTGAATTTAGGAAACCCTAAAACCATATCCTAATGACTGATTTGTTCTTGGTAATGGTATTTTAAATGGCCAAACCATTCATGCCATAGTTTTCTAACTCCATCTGCATGAGTAAGTAGTGTATCTAAGGGCTGATCTGGGGAAACTTTTGAGAAGGTATATAGTTTTGACTGATGATTGTCCTTCACATAAGACACTATGGTGTCATTTTTTAGCTCTTTGATAATTATTGAATTGGGTATAAATTCAACTCACTTCCCTACACCTATGTGAGTGATTTGGTACACCAACAGAAGATTGGTGGATAGTGAAGGAACACACAGAACATCATTAAAGGTCTCATCACTTAATTCAACTAATATTTTACCACTAAATTCTACTAAATTATCATCACTTATGAGAATTAAAGGCACAAAACATGGCTCTAATTATAAAAATATATCCTCTAAAGAGGCCATGTGATAGGAAACACCTGAGTCAATAACCCAAGTAAAAGGTTGAGAAGCTATTGAAATAAGTTATTTGCCCTTGTTTTTACCCTTATTACTATCTTTACCCATTTTATAATCTTGTGCAGATGTGTTCTAAGTTAAATATTTAGGTATACTGATGTTATTCTTCTCAAGCATCTTAGTCAAGGTGTCAATCTTCTTTTTCATGGACTAAGATTCATCATGCCCAAGTTTCTTGTAAAAGTTGCATTTGAATTTATCCTTCTTAGGTTTCTCACTTGAGGAAGACTCATTTGATGATGCCTTGGCTTGGCATCTGATTTCTAATGCTTCTTGTGTTCATGATCTAGTTTAGACTATTTCTTCTATTATTTTCCATTATTAGAAGGCTTTTTCTTGTCATGATTGATAATCAAGGCATGTGATTTTAAAGACTTTAATGCACCCATTTAAACCAAATTATCTTGCTCCTGAGTCAAATAAATAAAAAAAATCATTGAATGATGTCATTTTCCAAGTGGATCCAAGTGCATGTTTGGTAACATGAAACGTAGAGATGAAAACTGAATAGTCATGACCTAGTTTTACAAGCACAAAAATAATCATTTGGTTATCTATTTTCTCAATGTCACATTATTTCAACTACAATCTCAGTGATTTAAATTTTTTAAATAAGTATTATAGGGTGTCACAATCACCTAGGCTCAATGTGATGAGATCATTCTCCAATTCATAACCCCTCTTGATGTCTTGCACACCAAAAGGATTGTCTAGGATGGTCCATACTTTTTTGGGAGTCTTTACAGATTCAACATGAAATAGGAGGTCAAGAGACATTAACAAGCATAATAACCCATAAGCCTCATCACATATATTGTATCAATTAACCTTTTCTACATTTGTAGATGGCTCAGCTTCCTCACCCATAGTGATCTGATAGAGTCCTTTACCTATCAAAGTGAGATGCATTTTAGACTTCTATTCAATATAGTTAAATGGTGTTAGTGGTTCAATGTTTATATATATTAGTGCATATTAGATTTAGAAAATTTATAGAATTGAGATGAAATCAAAAAATAGATTACACAAAATATAAATACCCCCTTGAAATATCAAGAAGACCCCCTTAATTTATAATGCAACACACACTCAACATTGGATATCGAGCACCATCAAGAATGTGTCTATGAGAAATTAGTATGAGAGAGTAGAAGAGGGACATTAGGTACAACTGATAATGTGTCCAAGAAGAAAGGTATAAAATATTTGAAGTAAGTTTTAAGCCATTACACCATGAATAAATTGGATGTTACAAAGGGCCTAAAAGAATACCATCAATGCATAGAACTTAAAAAAATATGCACTTTCAAAAAACATAACACCCAAAATGGAGTTACAGATTAAAAGTTATGGCACTTATAAGTTATTACTTATACACATTCTAGACTTGTGATTTTTTACTAGAAAAGATAGAAATGGAAAAAAAGTGAAGTAGAGGTAGCTCACAACTCCTTGTAATGACCCTTTGAAAGTCCAAGTTAGTTTCAGAAGAGTAATCTAGAGTTTCTAGATTGCTTTGCTGAATAGAAGAAGGTAGTAGAGGTAACCCACAACTCCAAGTAGTAGTTACCCTTTGAAATTCTGGGTCGATCTTAAAAGAGTAATCTAAATTTTTCATACTGCTTTACTTATGTAGTTAATCAGCCTTCAAAAACTTGAGTAAGCAATAGACCCCCATAAATCTGAGTTGGTATTTCATAATGTAAGTTAGATTTTTAGACCTACTCTAATTGAATTCTAAAAGTAACCACCCTTAGAAAACTAGAGTAATTAATAGGCCCCCAAAAGTCCAAATTGGTTTGTAGTAGTATAAATCAGGTTTTTGAACCTACTTTACATGAGGTAGGTAAAGTTGCAATTAATGACTTCATGTAAGTCTGATTTGGTTTGTAGTAGTGTAAACTAGTTTTTGGCATCTTGATTACTTAAACTCATATATTTTCAAGTAAAGGAACTCCATACATCTGATTTCATCTATGGTTAAGTAAGCAGACTTATCAAACAACTCAACTTAGAAAAGTGAAGTTACTGACCACTAAAAGTTTGATTTGGTTTGTTAGCTAAGTAACATCCCTATAAAATTTAGTATTGGGTAGTAGACTCTCCAATGCATGCAACATGAATCAAACCAACTATAGAGCCAAAGTAATGACCACCTACAAATTTGAGTAATGTAGAGGTTTGATGACACACAAATCAAGGCAAGTTAAAAATGTCTAAAATACTTTAGTAATAAAAATTATGTAAGAGACCCATTTGAGATTTTGACCTAAGGAAGAAAATCCAAAAGGAATTTTTGCATAGAAACATAAGAAGTACATTTTTTTGCAAAAAATGAAAAATGAGGCCTTGAGATGTCAAAAAGAAAGGAAAATTTTATTGTTTCAGAACTAGGTCATGTTTACAATCAATCTAAGGGTTCTGGCACCTTTTAAAACTAATGGAATAGTAATTTTTGATATCTAAATAACTAGTATAATTTTTTTTACATATTCTCTAAGGAATCCCACCAAACCCTTCTTTATGCTGAAATAGCGAATGTAGTAAGATTTCACCATAAAGATTACTACAATACTAGCAAAAATGGCTCTGATACCATGTTAGATTGTCCATGGTCTTAGATCCTTGCACAAAAGATTGAGAAAATATATGTATGAATAAATGAAACCATAGATAAATTTCAAAAAAAGAAAAATCTTATCTTCACACAACAATATTGTAAAATAACCCGATTGTATAAAATTGCATTAACCTGTCTAACATTCCAAAGTGAAAAAGTGAGGTACATATAGGGAAAATTAGGGAAACATGAGGAAGCCTATAATTTTCCTAATTAGATAATTACATTTAAATTAAATTACCCTATGTGACCCTTTTATAACTAACCTAAGGAAGCTTAATTGACATAGAATGGCCATAAGGCCATGTAGGCTAAACCTAATGGAAAAAAAACACTACACTAACACTACTGTAACATCCAAAATTTCACCTAAATAAAATACATAAAAATAAAAACAATTTTTTAATACTAAAGTTATAGTATTCATATTAACTTGGTTAATCCCATGTGTCACTTAGTTTAATTGTTCTATTTTATCACCAAAGTTTTGTCAAACAAAAAATAATCAATTCACCCTGATTACTATATTTCAAATAGATGTAACCTTATTTAAATAATTTTAATCCATTTAGTTAATATCACATAGGAAATAATAAATTAATGTCATTTTTAATTAAAACATTTAAATAACCAAATAATTAATTTGATAATTTAAATATGGTTAATAAAAAATGTTTTAATAAACTATAAATAACTTTTATTCTTAGTTAACTATTTTGAACCACATCCTTTAATAAACCTAGTTGATAATTAGTTAAATAAACTTAATTAGAAAGATTAACTAAATAATTAATCAACTAATACCATGTTTAAATATTCTTGTTTAATAATTTAATAAAGCCTTGTCTTTATAAAGAAAATTAAATGAGACCCAAATTATTTAACTAACAAACAAATACATAACAAGTTAATTCATTAAACAAAAGTCAAAGGGTTCCAAATTTTCTTTAAAATCCCTAAATAAAAGAGAATTTATAATGTATTAACTTACTTAACATTATACAAATTTTATTTACAAATAACTCTAGTAAATAAACTAAGTGAAAAAGAATAAAATCAACCTAATTAAAAAAAGGATTAATTAAAATACTAGTCATTTACTCCCATTCATAAAGTCACAAGTAAATATAAAAAGTAAAAAGTTGTATCCCACTTAAATTAAATTTAAATTCAAATTGTATCTTAGTGAGGGACAAGTTGACAAGTCAAAAGGCCCCCACATTTTGGTGATGGGTTATATCTCCACCCTAGGAATGTTTCATTCTTATTATTTAGATATAGGAATCTTCCTTTTGCATATAAAAAAAATATTTTCCAAGTATTTGCTCTAATCATTTTGTTTTTTCAAGTTGAAGAAGATTTGAGTAAGAAGATTAAAGAAAATAATGTTAAAAGTCAAAAGAACCTCTTTTATATATACTCATTATATATATCACATATTTAAATAAACATATTTATATTATGTTTTATGTTTATTTTATTTATTTTTAAATCTCAGATTAAAATTCATCATATATTAAATAAATTCACAAAATATTTTATATTTACACATTCTATTATATATATAATTATATATAAACCCTAGCCATTAACAAGAATGATTTATAATGTATCTCTGTATGTATTATATACATTCATATATATATTATTGTTTTTGTTTTTTTTAAACATAAAAACTTATATATATATATATGTGTGTGTGTGTATGTATATATATGTATATATATATATGTATATGTATATGTATATGTATATGTATATGTATATGTATATGTATATATATATATATATATATGTATATATATATATATATATGTATATATATATATATATATATATATATATATATATATATATATATATATATATATATATATATATATATATATATATATGAAATAGTCTATTGTTTGCATGAATTTACTCATATAATCATACAATGGCATAAAATTATACTTATTTATTTTTACTCCACTTGTTAATATAGTATGTATATGTAAACATATATACATATTTAGAATCTAAGCAACTACATTAATTAATGATTTATTTTATTATTATAATTATTTAATATTTAAATATAACAACATGATGAACAAAGCTAAAATCATATATTTGTACACCTAAAATGAATATTAATTGAATTTATATGTTTATTTTATAAATAATATAATATAAAATAAGAAGCATTCCATAATTAAATTATAATTTTCATACATAACTATATGAGAGAGATGTAAAGGAAACATTCTCATTTAAGTATAATTATGCGATGAATCACATCTCTATCAAAACATAAATATGAGAGATATATATAGGAAGTTTATCTGCTTCTTAATATACTCATTATATCTAAACCTAATTTTTAAAAGATATAATACATACAAATGCTACAAAGATAGCTCCTATTCTACCTATCATTCTTACAATTACAAATATATTAACTAGAATAACCTGTGGAAAGACTCTATTACCATTCCCCTAATCACATTAACATTCCAAGTAGAAAGTAATGTAATAATCAAAATTTTACACATACATATTATCACAAAAATCATTTTAATATAGAGGAGGAGGTGAAAAAATTATTACAAAATAATAATACAATGGATTTAAAGGAAGAACATGAAACAAGATGTCAAAGAGATGTATCACAAATCCACATAGGTACAAATATTATCTCATCTTACAATAATTATGGGAGTACATCAAGGAATATGAGGGTAAAATCCTTAAAAAATAACACAATCAATCACACTCTATAGTAAGAGCTATAATGAAAAAACTCTACATCATCAAGAAGGCATTGCAAGCCAAAACAACCAATATAAGCAACCCATGAGAAACCCACTCTTAACTCCAGGGTCAAAACCTTAAAAACATAATCTATATCTAAGAAGCATAACTTAAAAAAATTTCAAGCACTCCAAATTAGACCAAAGGAAGGTGTTTTACCACCCATCCTATAGGCATCATTACATGAGATTCTCACTGAGTGAGTTCCATGCATAGCCTCCCCCAAGCCTAAGGGAAAGATGTATGCCTCAAATCATATTCACAATTTAAAATTATTAAAATGGAAATGGTTATAGGTGTCAAAACTTAAAAAAACTAAATAATAAAATATTTTTAATGAAAACATAAATAAGAAGGGAGTCACCAAGACTTCACTCAAGGGAAGGGAAGAGAGAACTTTCTTTCTTTGTCACATAAGTTCACTAATGAACACAAAGGCTTCCCATGTCAACTAAAATAGTTATTATAAATAAACAATTTTTTATCCTTAGAATTTACACAAGCCAACATTCACACAACAAAAGAAGAAGATAAAAATTAAGGGAAATTGTGGAAGTGAGATGAAATGGTAAAACTTAAGATTTTTTTTAAAAACAAGGGCCTCTAGCCAATCAAAACATTATTTAATTTTACTTTAAAAAATATTCGTTCAAGATTAAAAAAAATAAAAGAGAGAGGATTTAAACATACAAATTAATAAGTAGAATACCTACCTCAAACCAAAATATCCAATTATTCTAAAATCCTTTCTTTAAGCATCCAAGCTATCTAACAATCCAAAATGCATCCCCCTTCAAAGACCAAAAGAAGGTACTTAAAAAGAGAAGACAATAAAATAAATGACTAATAGGAGAGTCACACATGGCCATCCTTATCCCAATGATGTGACCTATCTCCATAAATTTCTCTTATAACCCTCATAAATATCCTTACACACAAACATGTATGTTTCTTCCACCCAAATACATAACACAATTGTTTATACAAATAAAATAAGGGTTGTTTATGGAATCAAAAACTAGGAAATAAATGAGGGATTTTATATGACCAAAAAGTGGTCAATAGTAATTTAAAACCCCACCTACTCAATGGGTATATATAAATGGGTCAATAAATAACTTGAAAGAGAGGCTTTTATTTTCAAATACTCAAGCCAAGAAGTGGTCAAAAAGATGAATCTGAGACTAAACACATGGGTTGGGTTGTGGGTCAACCCAACCCCTTAAAAAGTTAAATAAAATCATTGAGATTTAATATAGGTTTAGGGTAATTAAATTAGAAGAGAGTTTTAGTTAAAAACATCAAAATTAAAAAATAATAAAGATAATAATTTAAAAGACACAAAATAATATAATTAACAATTTGTAAAGAATAAAATGTTTAATATTAAATGTTTAACATGAAATTAGTTGTGCATATGATCCCTCAAGGCATATCTGAGTCCCTCATAATCCATTCTTTGGTCCCTTGTAATATTCATACTTATTACAACATCAAATACATCCAATAAATAACTGATATCTAAATGATATGGATAAGTTGTGTGTGTGTGTGTGTGTGTGTGTGTGTGTGTGTGTGTGTGTGTGTGTGTGTGTGTGTGTGTGTGTGTGTGTGTGTGTGTGTGTGCGTGTGCGTGTGCGTGTGCGTGTGCGTGTGTGCGTGTGCGTGTGCGTGTGCGTGTGCGTGTGCGTGTGCGTGTGCGTGTGCGTGTGCGTGTGCGTGTGCGTGTGTGTGTGTGTGTGTGTGTGTGTGTGTGTGTGTGTGTGTGTGTGTGTGTGTGTGTGTGTGTGTGTGTGTGTGTGTGTGTGTGTGTGTGTGTGTGTGTGTGTGTGTGTGTGTGTGTGTGTGTATTATAAATGTAAATAGAATTATGTCACCAAATTGAATCATAATATTTGGTTAGTACAATATAACTAATTTTAAGTCATAAAATGAATTGTAATGTTAATAAACATCAATATCCAAATAAAACATACATCCACACAAGACAATCATTCTAAGTAATCATGCATCCAATTGAGGCCTATTGAACTAGATAAGTAAGGTACATATTTATAATTATATATACTTCAATACATATCTATAGAGACCACATAATATAACAAAACATATAATATGAAATAATAATAATACAATCAAGGTAACATCAAATATCCCATGTCAAATTTTATACACATATAAATGGTCACCACATATGATAAATGGATCAAGATGATTAGAGTATAGAGGTTTGATACAAGGGGTATTACAAAGACAAAAATAAATTAAAAGAAAGGAAATAAAAAAATCCAAAATAAAAATAAACAAAACTAAAATGAAATCCAAACAAAGAAACATAGGCTAAAACTATCATACTCAAATACTAACATTTAACACTAAAATATTAAAGTAAACTAGTTTTAATACTAATTTACAACTTATATCAACCTAAACTAAGCTAACTAAAACAAACAATAAATGTATAACAAACTAACTAAGTACTAATAATGAACTAACTAAGAATAAATGAAAAATATAAAAAAATAGTAACAAGATAATAAATAATTAAGAAACCAAAAGTAATGAAAACAACATAATAAATGAATACTAAATAAATGAAATAGAAAAACTAAATCAGAGAAAAATGAAATCTAGTATAAACTTAAGTAGATGAGACAATAGAAAATAATCTATACTATAACAAAAATCAAATTTAGTAACAGGAAATAACCTATTCTTGAAATAAACTTATCTAATTAGGAAACGTAAAATTACCTAAGAATGGAAATAAATGAATAAATAATAGAAATAGAAACTAAAATAACTCAAATAGAAAAGAAACAACTAGTTTAAGAATATAAACACAAAAATGAGATTAATAATCTAACTAAAAGAAAATGTAAATGTGCAAGAATTGGAACAAGAATCGACTTTGAGTAAATAAAAATTATTTTATTGAGAAACCAAGAATGATTATGATTAAATTTAAATCTTAAATTGAAAATCAATTACAATTAATAGATCAACAATGTGTTGTAAAAAGTGAGGTATTAATCATTATTTAAATCGATTTCATGTTAGAGGTACAATCATTGAGAGGGGGGGGTGTGAATAGATGAGCCTAAATAATCTAATTTCAATTTCAATCACTTTCAAGTTCTTAATAAATTACCATAAGCATTCATCAAGCATACACATTATTCATAGAAATAAACAAAAGAGACAAACTAATATCAATCACATAACAAATGAGATATGTGGGAAACCCTCTTGGGGGAGAAAACTCACTAGAGCCTACAATTGGACTATTTTACTATAATAATAAAATCTAATTTAGACCAGTTTCAATTGATCAAGGAACTACCATCCCCTATTTAGTGAGACTACAATCCCACTAGGTGATACCACTCCTGTCTAGCTAAGAGGCAACAACAACTAGACCTTTAGCAAGTTTTACATTGCAAGGATGTTGCAACCCCATAGATGTTGAGATTTCACAACAAAAACTATTAACACATCCACCTATGAACTGATGTCTTTAATACCTGATGGTAGACCTCTGATTATCACTCTTCACCTTCACTCATACTTAATATATAAGATCACTATTATGCCAACATAATTATGATCTATAGGTCATAAAAATAGTCTTTAATCTAATCTACTCATCAACTCATTTACTAGGAACTCTACCTCTCCTTAAATACACAATTCACACACACAAACCTCTCTCAAATCTCTCACATATCTAGAAATCATCATCTTTGATTTCACTATATATAGAACTATCTAATTATCAACATCTGGGTTGGCCAAAAGGCATGCTTTAACACTTAAGGCATCTATCTCATCAAGACACAACTAAATACCATCCACATAGGCTGGCCATAACACCCATGGGTCACCCTTAAGAACATACACCTATAAATAGGCCCTTGTAGCCTTTATAGGTATCATGGATACCTATTCACCCATTTAGTGGAGATGCCTAAAATTGGCCACCAATGACCATCAATCAGGATTTTGACCAATTTCTACCAAAATACACAATTTGGCCTAAAAAAACTAAAACACATTAAATGAGTTGAAATTGATATATTCAAGGGCTGATTTTGGCTAGAGTATCATTATAAGGGGCAATGTAATTTATGAAGTAGCTAACTTTGATCAAATCATTTTGAGTTAAAATGCCAAATTTGCACTTGGGTGTTCGATATTTCTCTTTTCTATCAAATTTATTATACAAGACACATACCTTTTTTATTTTGCATTGACAACATCCTAAATGGGATCATGGTTCCAATGCATCTAAAACCTACTTCCAATTCCAATCTAGTCAAAATTTGAGCCAATAATATGACATTTTGACTAATTTGATTAATTTGTGCATAAATTGCCAAGTATTTACATCAAAGTTAGCTAATTATATTTAAGGATAATTAAACCAAATCAAGAGCTTAAGTTAATTTTCCATGAAAATTTTTAAATATTTATTTTTATAAATTGATGTCATTAACTACATCATCCTATGGGGTGGCATCCACAAGCTATAAATGCCATAAATATCTAAATTAATACCTCCCATGCCTCATTAAGACCCTCAATTCCTAGTTAATGCCCCTCTATCCCAAATATTGATGAGCCTATTTATTAATTTTAATTATATAATTGAATTAATCCTTAACCACACATATTCATTTTGGGATAGACAGTTTAGGTTGATACTAAACCATTTCAAAAATATATAAATAGGAGGTCTTGCCTATTTATTTTTAAGCTTGGATAATGAAAATTTATAATGCATAAATAATTCCAAAATCTATTTAAATTAGTGTTATAATGCCAAATTATTGAGCCAAGCCAAAGCCAAACATGGTGCTAAGGAGAGATTAAAGTATCTACACTTCATTGATGAAGACTTCATGAGCATAAATCGAGAAAGGCACTACAATAAGCATTTTATATCATATAAAGAATGTGAAGGAAGGTATTTATTTCATGCTTTAGTTGTGTTTTCCATTTTTGTTTTGTTAACTAAGCTCCCCATTGAGATAGGCTTAAGGTGTTATCTGTTAGTGTGTTATTTTGATTTTGATTTCATATACTAACTTAATATTAATCTCCCCTTATTACAATCCTATGTTCACAAATGGAACACTTTATGGGATATAACCTCACAAAGTTGGTCAAATTACACCTACAAGTAACCTAATAACCATTATCATGCAGGATCTTAGAGTGTAGAGGAAAACAAGATAAAAATTTGAGTAAAAATCCTTTTTTTCTAAGCCATAGTTTTGTTCTTGGGATTGTGCAACCCAACTCACATATCTAACCCAACTCGCCTACTAGCCCAACTCACCTATCAACCCAACTCACCTATCAGCCCAACTCACCTATGCAACCCAACTCACCTATCAACCTAACTCACCTATTAACCCAACTTACCTATCATCCCAACTTGCCTGTCTAACACAACTCGCCTATTAGCCTAACTCACCTATCAACCCAACTCACTTGTTAAGCCAACTCGACTGCTAACCCAACTCATCTATCAACCCAACTTGACTATCAACCCAACATGCCTATCAACCCAACTCGACTATCAACTAAACTTGACTGTCAACCTGAGAGCTCATTTTTCAAAAGTCCTTGTCTCATCCTCTAAAGTGCTTCAAAGTAGGGAGTCATAATCTTGTTTTTATAGGTTGAAAGGATGGTTTGTACGTTAATTTGGGTTTTTAATTAATAATACACTTCAATTTATATTTTTAAAAATAACTTGTTATAAATCATGCACACTTCAAATTTGGTGTCTAAAATGAATCTTTAGCATGTTAATCCTTGAACACTTAAAACTTTATGTTTAAAATGAACGTAGGTGTCTACTATGTCATTTAGTGTTTTTTGTTTTAATCTTTACATGTTCTTATAACTTAAGACCAAGTGGTTAAAAGAACATCACCAATTTTTTTGAGTGCTTAAAATTGGACTCAGTTATCAAGTTTGTATTCAATAGTTGATTAATTAATTGATTAGAAAAAATAAGGTTCATGTGTGTATGCTCTTCCATCTATCCCCTTTCGAGAACTTTTGGAATCAAAAATGCCATCCTTATTGCAAACATGCCTGGTCCAAGGCATATAAATAATGTCATTTAAGCACTCCCCAAAAACTTGTAATAGTATTGGGTGATCTTGAGGTGACCCTAAAGTCTTTCTATTAAGTTATTTATTTGTAAGTAAACATGGCTTGTGAGGGTGACTTCATTACCTACTACAAGTTATTTAGGGAAGCTTTGACCTAGGGTTTTATCTTCCAACACTAAATTCATCACTCCTACTAAGATTAGAGGTTTGAGTAATTAAACCCCCTTCGAGTGTTATATTTACACACAAGATGTATCTACACTTTGGACATCATACTATACTGAGCAAGTGATGGATATAGTGGTTGCAAAAAAGATAAGACCTTTTTGTAACAAGCTAATTATCACAGACACCTAATTAAAGTGTTGATTCGCTTATTTTATAAATGTGAAATTTGGTAGACATGGGATCCATCTATAAATGATTTAAAATCAATTAGTTTTAGTCAACCCCACTTTGCCACACCCTTAATAGGAATTTGGATGATTTACTTGTATTTTGTCATTTTCTTACTTGGTGTTTTGAGACTGAAACTAATATATTTATTTATAAACCATGTCAAAACTAATTTATTTATATGTCACTCTTTTTTCTAAAGAGGCATTATGCTCTCTATTTTACACCAAACTTATTCCTTGAATTTTTTGCTAAACTTGTTTGTGTGTGTGTTATTTAAGTTGCAGAGGGTAGTGTTACACTTCCAAAATCATGCCAAACCATTTTTCCTTTGAGTCTTTGAAACATAAAATTGATCACATCATTCAATAATGCTTATGTCATTAAGCTACTCAATTTGTTTCAATATTTATTTACCATTATGCCAAAAACCATTTGTTTCAAACCATTTCACATTAGCTATTTAGACTTTGTTTATGGACCATCATGCAATCCAATCTTGTCTAGCTTATTTGGTCAAATCCTAGTTTTCAATGTTGAGTTTTCAATTAACCTTGTTAAGTTTGGATTCAAAAATTGATATATTTATATTTAGACCTCAATTTGTGGGTCTGATACATATATCTTTCTCTTTTGAGTTGTGTAACTTCGGTTAATTGATTACCCAAATTTGAAAACTATTGATGGTTTGTTTGTTCAATTCCTATCCTCATCATTGTTTGTGCCTTTGTTTGGGAGAACATAGCATTTATCCAAGAGATTTTTTCTTTATGGCTTATAGAAACTGATCATGTTTATGTTTGATTCTGTGTGTCAGGTCTATGTTAATGTTGTTTCCAAACTTGTTAGATTAAATTAAATTCATGTCAATCCTTTGTTTCAAGTCTATATTTTTATGCAATTTGGCTAAAAATACTATAAGAACCTATTTGATCCTATATTTTTACTCCAAATTTGGACAAAAGACCTAAAAACTCTTTTCCCTTTCCTGCTTTAGACCTTGTTTGGAACACTTTCACCTCAAATTTGGCATGTTGGTTTTTTTCAGACTCTTGACCTTATGTGTATGATATTTGATATTAGACACTTGATGTTACACTATCTTATGCCAAATATTATCACAAACTATTTTGGAGATATAACTCCATTTTCAGACCATGTTGGAGATATAACTCCACTTTTTACAAAGTTAGACCTAGTTTGAACCATTTGTCCTTTAGACATAGTTTTTTGGAATTTTCAAAACTCTAAGCCTTTTATTTTGGAGATTTCATAATTTATGAAAATATGTCTCATTACACTTATGGTGGAGTCATGTAAAATACAACTTATGATATAATGGCCACATAAAAGCTAACTAGAAACCCCTACAAAGATAGATTTTCTAAGGTTTTTTATTATTTTCCCTACAATACTCTATACGGGGAACAAAGTCAAGAACCAACTTAAAATCAAAATCATGTTACCAATTAGGATGACATGGTTTATGAGGAAGACTTGGATGCTTTGTTCTATATGATTAATAAAGCTCCACCACATCATACCATTTCTATTCCAGGCCACAATACCTCTTTACCATTCCAGGACTTAGTCCTTTGGCTTCATTGAATAACCAAGCTCCAAACTACCATGTAGTTACCATTTTAGTACTTTGTCCTTTGGCTCATGTGAGAAATCATGCTCCATAATTCCCCACCATTATCCAACCGCTGATCATTCTTCATCCATTTCCAATAGTTCCCCACTTTAGAAAACCATAGACAATTCCTTATCTAGTACCAATCCAATCACAACCTCAACCAAACCAATCATTCAAAGACTAAGTTGTGATCCAAATTGGTATTTTCTAACTCATTAAAAACTAAGGCCAAAATAACTAACTAATCCAAGATGTTTTTATTGAACCAACCATTTATGATAAGTCAATCTATGATGAGTCACCTTTCAATCCTATACTAGTTATCAAGGAGTCTCACTTTGATGAGCTAATCTTTGTTGAGTCACTTCTTAATGATTATAACTACCTATGGGAAAATTATTACCTTGACCATATGCCTATTTTTCAAGATCCTCATATTACCAAGATAGTCTCTAAGGAGTTTTCTCTTGACCATTTTCCCATTATTAAGGAGTCTCACTCTAACAAACTAGTTTTTATGGAGCCCATTATGCTATCACAGATCATTACTTATCCAATACCAAACATTCAAAAAGACATAATTTTAATATAAACCATAATATGAATAATCAGAGTTAGATTTAATTTTTATTATTGAACCAACATTGGATTTAGCACTAGTAAAAGAATCAACATCAGTCTTCACATCAAATTCAAAGTCCTTTGAGTCAGAATCAGATTCAAGAATATAATACATTCAAGACTATTACAATATTGGTTATACATGCCTTATAAATAAGTTTGAATACACTTATGACCCTTCTACAGTTTTTGAAGATGAGTACTTCAACTTCGACACAAGTCATCCTAGTATATTATATGAGGATTATGTAGCCTCTCCCCATTCCATTAATATTCCACATGCCATTACCATCAATCAACATAGCCATATTATTGGCATTCCATCTCCCACAAGTGTTGATTGGGACTGATATAATCACACTTTGTTGAACTACATCCATGGTGACATATCAATTGAAAAAGAGCAAGGAGTCCAAGACCAAATTCATGTAGTAGAAGCACACTCTCTTAGTGAAACCTTTTTGAAGGAACTAGGGGACACACAAATTTTGAACCTAGCATCTTATAGTGAATTTTTTTTGGAAGCACTAGAAGACAATAAAATTCAAAAGCCAATGTTCATTATTAAAACCTTCTTAGAAGTGCTATGGGATAATCAAGACAAATTCATTGGTGAAAAACTCATCAAGGTACCAATATCTAAGCATAAAAGTCCTTCACTTCTTGATGAAGACAATATCAAAGATCAAATCAAAATACCTTCTAATCTACAGTCTAATTAGATGGTAACTACTCTCAAGATCAAAGTATAGAAAAATTTGGTGGTCCTATCGAGATAAAAAGTCTTCAGCCCTACCACATCCAAATTTATGTCAAATATATATATCATCAACAACATTACATGTGACTAAAAGTCTTGATCTTCATTTGTTTCCCAACCATTACACATTTTATTATCATCTACCATTCCATTTTATAATCAAACCTACCATCCATTATGTGTCCTTGTTTACCATCCATGGCTACACTTTCCTTTGTAGAGGCTAAAAATATACCTCATCTCAAAATTTGAAGGAATCACAATCAATGACTAAGGAAGAACACAACAATATTCTCAACATCTAGATCTGTAGCCAATTCTTGATAAAGTAGCTATTCTGATAAGGTGTGGGCTAATAATTAAAATGATCAAATATTCTATTTATATCATTTTATGATTATGATTTTCATCTCTATTATAGTAGGAACAATAAAATCATATGCCATTTACCATACCTAGGCCAAACACATCAAAAACCAACAATCACCTAGGCCAAAAACATGTACCATACCATTTCATTTACAATATTCCTTTTGCCATTGTCACATATCATTTCCAGTCACCCCATTACTTAGGGGAAACCCTCTTACCATTTTATCCAATATATCAAAACCTATCATTATCTTAATTAATACCATACAATCCTACCATACCATTTCGATCTAGACCAAAACCTATTTTTAGTCATCCTATCCAATCCTATTTTGATCTTGGTTCCTTTGGTTCTTCCTTTACTTTTCATGAGGGGATTTAAATCAAGTTTAAATAATTAATCAAATCAATGTTTCAATTATAGTCTATGAAAGTAGTGTGATAGTTGATCTAGCAATATATCTTTCATTTTCCATCCTATATCAAAGTTGGTTTATGTGAGCCTGATTATAACCACCTATGGGAAAATTAGTGTGTCAATAGTCTTGTTACTAATTATAATCGCATGTGGGTAAATTAGTATCACTAATATATGCTATTGTATCCTAGTTATAACCACCTACAGTCAAACTAGGGGAAACATTTGTTTATCATGTATTACCATCTCACCTTGCTATTACTATTTTCATTTGACTGGCCATTTTCCAACTATGAGAACTTATTAGGACCTAGCTAGTTTTTTATAAAATTTTATGTGGATGGAATTACTATGACTTGACATCATTTTAGGACTATGTAGGTCATGCTAAATTTATGTTGAGTTTACCTCAATCCCCCTAAGCCACGCTCTCACTATTTTGTGAGCAACCTAATCCAAACACTTTTATCATTTTTTGAGTAGGTATCTTATCATTATTGATTGAGTTAAGATACCTCAAAATTCCAAAAACATTCAAATATTTAAAAATACCAAAAAAAATTATCCTATATAATCCTAGTCAGTTATCCTTGATTCACCCTACTAGGGCATGATCATTAGTAAGATGCTTTCTTTTGATTTTATTTTTGAGCTTTTTGTTTGTTTGTTTATTTCAAAGTTGTTTGTCTATTTGTGTGATTTCTATGCATTTCTTTCTTTGTTTATTTACTTTCTTATTTGTCTACTTTTAGCATTATTGCCTTGACTCAGTCTATATGTATGCATCAAGTGATTCCTTAAACACATTATTCTTGAGTCCATCTATATTCATACATCAACATCATCATCATCATGGTTTTTATCATTTGTGCATTGTTTTCAATTATTTATTAGATCGAGAGTCGATCCTTATGCATATTTTGGGATAGTCTTGATGGTGTTCTATTATGATGCATACCATCATGTGCTACAACAAAAATTAGCTTCAAGAAGGTCTCAAATCAATGGATCCATAAAATTTTCTCCTTGGCACCTTGGAAAATCTTACCACCTTTGATAAAATCAACCCATTGACTATTCTAGTTGTATTATTGCTAATAAGTATGAGCATCTCCTTATTGGCAGGTACAACTGAATCATTTCTATTGATCAATCTTATTCTTCTATTTTTATCTTTCATCACTTTATACCCACTCATATTTAATATATATTCTAGGTTATATCCTTGAATTGTGATTTCTAATCAACCCTAACTAGGTCACAATCATCTGTATAAAATAATCAAAGTCCTCTTAATGATTATAACCATCTATGGGTAAATCATTATTTTTGACTTTTATTTTTTTTATTATAACTACATTTGGGGAACATCAGTAATTTTTAAATCAATAAATTCAAGAATTTTCTCATTTGGATTAATCTCAATGATAGGTTAATTTCACCCTTGTTTTTTCTTCTTTTTGAGGGACCGTCCATCCACATATGTAATGGCCACTCCCTTGAGGGGGCATCATCATAGGATTTTCAAAAACCATTTGGAGCTTTGTTCTTCAATCATCATCTCTTTTTTGGCATACAATACATTTATCATTATTTTATAATACATTTCTATGCATATGGCTTGCAATACCTTCCCAAACAAGGGCAAATGATAGATACCTAAAACTAGCCACTAATGACCATCAATCAGGTTTTTGACTAAGTTCCATCAAAATGCACAATTTAGCCTAAAAACACTAAAATACATTAAATGAGTTGAAATTGATATATTCAAGTGATTATTTTTGCTAGAGTATCATTAAAGAGGGCAATGTAATTTATGAAATAGCTTACTTTGATCAAATCATTTCGAGTCAAAATGCCAATTTTGCACTCGAGTGCTTTGGATTGCTCTTTTATATCAAATTTATTATATGAGACACATGCCTTTGTTATTTTATGTTGATAAATTATTAAATTGGATAATGGTTTAAATTAATCTAACATCAACTTTCAATTCTAATCTAGTCAAATTTTGAGCCAATAATATGACATTTTGACCTATTTGATTAATTTGTGCATAAATTGCCAAGGTTTTGCATCAAAGTTGAATAATAATATTTAAGGCTAATTAAAAAAAATAAAGAACTTAAGTTAATTTTACATGTAAATTTTTAAATATTTATTTTTATAAATTAATTGTCATTAACTACATCATCAAATGACATCATCCTATAGGGTGGCATCCACAAGCCATAAATGCCACAAATATCTGAATTAATGCATCCCATACCTAAATAAAACCCTCCATGCCTATTTAATTCCCCTCTATCACAAATATTGATGATATTATTTATAAATTTTAATTACATAATTGAATTAATCTTTAACCACACATCTTCATCTTGGGATGGACAGTTCAGGTTAATTCTAAACCATTTCAAAAATCTATAAATAGGAGGCCTCACCTATTAATTTTTAATCTTGGATAATACAAATTTATAATTCATAAATAATTAAAAAATCCATTTCAATTACTTTTATAATGTCCCAAATTATTGATCCAATCCAAATCCAAACATGGTGCCAAGGGGAGATGAAAGTAGCCACACTTCATTGATGAAAACTTCATGAGCACAAACCGAGCAAAGCACTACAACAAGAATTTTGGAGCATCCAAAGAAGGTGAAGAAATGTATTTATTTCATGTTTTAGTTGTGTTTTAAATTATTATTTTTTAAACTAATCTCCCCCATTTATATATGATTAAGGTGTTAGTTATTAGTGTGTTATTTTGATTTTGATTTCATATAATAACACAATACTTATCTCCCCTTATTACAATCCTATGTTCAAATTTAGCACTTAATAAATCAAAAAAATAACTTAGGACCACTTTAAATTAAATTGGCCCAATATTTATCTCCCCTTATACATTCTCAAATTATCACAATCAACTCTACTCACCTTTGCATATGCTCAAACAACTCAAACACTGACCTAGTGTATATGAACATCAAAAACAAATACATAGTCAACTTATTTATCTTTATTCATAATATTTATCATCATGGAGTATAAAACACTCCCAAATATCTAATTCATCAATATATATCGAAATAACATCAAAACAATCTCAAATAATCTTCTTGGGTCACTTGTAGGACATACATGAAAATACAGTCAATTTTGAAGCTCAAAAACATTGACTGTACTAATAATTAGAACTTAAAATTCATATTTTTAGATGTGACTTGAATTCCTATAATAGTTTTATTTTTAATATATGTTTAAATTCTATATAGATCAAAAGTTATTTCTCAAAAACTAGGCACTAGTCTTTCCTTGGTTAAATTCAAATATTTGAATTCAAATGGTCACAGTTAAACTTTGAACACCATGATCACATCTCATGTCCTCTATAATTTATATAAATAATGAAACATTTATATTATTTTATTAATATTGATATTTAACTCATATATAACCACTATCAAACATTAAACCTTGAATAATTGACCTCATCTTGTGCAAATCTTGTAATGTTGACTCGTCATGCACCGTCAATCTTTGTGGATCAGTCAAGTCTTTATCTTATAAAACTAACTATTTGATATTTATCATAAAAACCATGATAATGAAACTTATCACCCTCACATTCCTTTTGAGCACTTATACTATTAAGCATCATGCACTTCTTACCATCTCGCTCAACATGCACCATTAGATCAAAACTGTATGAACGCATGCACATCGTTAGATCTTAGAAGAAGATAAATATTTATCTTTTTTTTAAAAAAATTTAAAATATTTTAATTAATTCTCAACATATATATTTATTTAATGATCACCCATAATCCATTATATATTCATTTGGTCCCGATCCTTAGCTTCGTGTAATATAGACTAAGTATGGGGACCATTGAAATCTGTCTGTAAGGTCAAATTTGCACCTTCATATATTTTTTTTCACTCAATAAAAATTTATAAAAATTATACGATAACCCTCACACATGTGAGATATAATGACATTAAAATTCCTCCTCAGATTTATCAGTTCACAGAGCCAACTATGTTAAGAATTGTCTAGAAAGACCAATTGTGAACATTCATAGCTTTTGTCATGCTTTAGTTCTTGACTTAAAAGTTATAAAAAATAAAATATGAATAAAAATAAAAAAACCCATATTATTTCCTTCTCCTAAAATTTCCACACATGGGATATATGCTACCATCAAAATTCCTACTCAGCTTTTCTTACCATATTGTAAATTTGGCCAAGTATGGGAAAACACTATCAAAATGCCTGAGAGCCCAGATTTGTACTTGTATATATTTTATCATGCTTCATTTATATAATTAATACTTTCATTAAATAAAATAGGGACTAATGTGATCAAAACCATATGACCAACTCCCCCTGACTCATCCACATGTGGTAATGGTGATGTCTACAAACTACCTACTTAAATTTTTTGTCATTAGAACCAAAATGTCTAAATGAAAAATATGGAATACAAGATGAATTAAACTCATGAAAAAAATCACTTAAAGTATATAAAACATCTTAGATAGCTCTTTCACATCCCAAAATCAACATACTCATCCTTGAACAAATATAACCATGTCAAAACTAAAGATCAACCAAGTATATTTCAAGTATAATAGGACAAGCACATTGCACACTTTTTCATTGTCATATAGATTATCAAGGCACTTCATCCACTCACATAGACACCTTTATGGCATAAAAATGACATAATTAAAACTCTCCAAATATATCCCCCTTTATCATTGATGTCAACACACATCCTATAGCAATATACATCTCACCTTCCTTCCCTCTTTAAGTAATCCCATAATAAGAACTTTCTCCCCCTTTGACACAATGAAAAAGCGGGCACCAAATAATCATGAGGAAGTAAAGGAATACCAACATGAGAGGAACACCTTATAAATATGATACAAACTCCCTCTTACCTTGAGCTATTACACATGTTGAGTATCTTCATATCTCCACACATCATGAAGAACCACCACACATGCTTACTAGCCATCTCTCTCAAGATACCTAAAAAATCACCAATAGAACTTTCATGACACTCCATCAATATTATTAATCCACCTAAAAACACCCATTATGACCTTGTACTATAGATCCTTCAAAAACCTATGGATTAAGATCATAAAAGCATTGCTCTCCTTTAACCAAAGACCTTATATTGATTCATAGAGAAAGAGATGACACCCAAGATTTGTCTTAGATACTCAAATGTATCTTTTAATAGTGGTTTAGTCATAATATCTTCAAGTTTCTCTTTTTTAGGCACATGATCTAACTTAACACATTTATTAATCACTTGTTATCTCAAGAAATGATATTGAATAAGAATGTGTTTAGTTTTTGAATGAATAATAGGATTCCTTGAGATAATAATTACACTAGTATTGTCACAATAAATATGACAAGGTCTAGTTTATCTTACCTTATAATCATTCAAAGTTTGTTTCATCCATATTAATTGAGTGCAATAAGAGACAATTGTTATATACTCAACTTTTGCAGTTGATAGAGACATTGAGGCTTATGACTTGCTTATCCAAGACATCAAACATTCTCCCATGAAGAATACCCCATCACTGGGACTCCACTTATCATCCACACATCCTACCCAATCAACATAAGTATAATATTTCAAAGAGAATTATTTACTCTTGGGATACCATAAACCATAGTCTATGGCATCTTTGAGATATCTCAAGATTCTTTTGACTACTTTCAAGTGAGATTCTCTAGGGTCATCTTGAAACCTTCCTAAAATACCTAATAATTACATGATGTCAGGTATAGAATCAATAGAATACAAAGTACTTCCAATCATGGATCTATACAAATTTTAATCAAATTTTAATGAGTCATCCAATTTACTTAACTTACATCCTATGATTATTAGAGTACCCATTGGCTTACAATCCATCATGAAAAACTTCCTTAGCATATACTTGATGTATTTATCTTGTGAAATGAATATCCCTTCATCAAGTTGATTAATCTGCAATCCTAAGAAGAAATATAGTTCTCCCAACATTGACATTTAAAACCTAGCCTTCATAGTATCTATAAATTCTCTACTCATTTTATCAATGTCAGATCCAAAAACTATGTCATCAACATATATAACAACTATCAATTGATGATTTCCTTTTGTATTAATGTACAAATTACTACTAGATATCCCCCTTTTAAAACCTTGACTCAAAATATACTTATTTATCCTATCATACCAAGCTCTAGGAGATTGTTTAAGACCATACAAATCCTTCTTAAATTTACACACAAAATCTTTATTACTTGACATGAAGTATCTTTTAAGTAACTCAATGTAGAATTCTTATTCTAAGTTGTCATTCAAAAATGTATATTTCAATCCATTTGATATACCTTAAAACTTTGAAACATGCATATGCCAAAAAAAGTCTAATTGTTTCCATTATTGCTATAGAATAAAAAGTCTCATCAAAATCTATTCCTTCAACTTGAGCATATCCTTTACACACTAATATAGCATTTTTCCTTGTGACTTCTCCTTTCTCATTCATCTTGTTTTTAAAAACCCATTTGGTACCTATCACATTTTTATCTTTTGTCTTAGGAACAAGGTCCCATGTTTCATTATTTTATATTTGATAAATTTCTTCATCTATTGCATCATTCCAACTTTTATCTTTGATATCTTCCATAAATGTTTTGGGTTCAATCATGGATAAAAAAGATGAGTCTTGTTTATTTTAACTGATCAACATTTTCCTTCTAAACTACAACCTTGCATTAACATTTCTAATAACTTGAGAGATTGGATGGTCTTTCTAAATTCTTCTAGATGGAGCTATAGAGTCTTACTTTCTTCTTCCTATTCAGATTAATCATATATTTAAATGGATATTTCATCATTGTTTTTAATATAATTATGAATTGAATCACTTAGCTACAATTTTGGCTTCTTGAATCTACTTATCTCATCTATCTTTACATTTGAACTTTCAAAAATCTTGTGAAGTCTCTTACTAAAGCACTTATAGGTAGTAATGATAGAAGAATAACCTAATAAAATTCCCACATCATATCTTGAAGCAAATTTTCCAATATTTTCTTCATCTCTTTTGATGAAGCACCTACTCCTAAACAGTCTAAAATGTTTGAAATTAATCACTATTTTCTTACATAACTCATAAGGAGTCTTATTACCATTTAATCTGATTTGACACCTATTTAGGATGTAAACTGAGGTGTTGGCTACCTCTTCCCAATAATCATTTGATAATTTTGCATCTTGAATCATGGTTCTACTCATCAATAATAGTCATATTCTTCCTTTCAACCACACCATTCTGTTGTGGTGTTCTAATAGAAAAATATTATATTATTATCCCATGTTATTCACAAAAATAATCAAACTTATGAGACCAAAACTCACCTCCTCTATCTGATCTCACACACTTGATTCTTTGAACCTTTATCAGTTTATGCAAGAGCTTTGAATGTCACAAATTTTGTAAAAGATTCTAATTTTTATTTAATAAAGAATATACAAGTCATCCTAGTAAAATCATCAATAAGAAGCATGAAGTATATATTACCTTAAATACTTTAAGTTCTCATAGGTCCACATAGATCAGTGTGAATCAACTCCAATGGCTCTGTAGTGGAGAATTCCTTGGTTTTGTATCTTCTCTTAATTTTATTCCCATGAAGACACACCTTACAAAGAGAATGAGGAATCTTAGAAATCTTAAGCATATGCCTTACCAACCCCTTTGAACTTATTTTTACCATATTATCAAAATTTATATGTCCAAGCCTTTTATGCCAAAGCCAACTTTCTTCCAATTGACTTATAAAACACTCTTCCTTCTTGGATTCATGGAATATATACATGTTATTTATTTTATGAATATTTGCAATTTCTATATTTTGCCTTTCTTATTTCACATACATCATCATGAAAAGTTATAACATTTATTTTCTTACACATTTGGCTCACACTTAAAATATTATGTTTAAAACCTTATATATATAAGACATTCTCATTCCTAGTATGACCATTATCCAAACTCACTATACCTTTGATAATTATGTTATCAATTTTATTGTCACCAAATCTAACTGCACCTGGGTTGGTCCTTTTTAGAGATATAAACTTGCTCTTGTCACTTATCATATGATTTGAGCATCCACTATCTATGAACCATCTCTTGTTCTCATATTATTGAGTATGAAAAGCTGCTTAAACAAATAATGACTCTTCTTTTGGTGATCTTCTTGGATTTTGCTTCTTTTCTTATTTATCCTTAGTCTCCTTAAACCATTTGATAGTGTCAATGACTTGTATATCCTTTTTCCAAAAATCTATTTTGCAATTTTTAGCTATATGACCTTGTTGGTTACAATTGTGGCATATGAGATCCTTTTTGATATCTAGTGAGAGATCATAATTTATATATCTATGAACAAAACGATTGTAGGAGAATCAATACCCATTAAATACATTATTCATATTTGACCTCCTTTTTTCTTGATCATTATTGATCCATGAATTTTCATTTTTGACCCTTTTGGTGGAGATGGAATCCCTTTTGTCCTTGGATAAGAGTACATATAAATAATTAATGACTTTACTTTCTAATTGTTCCATTTTTTGATTGAGATCTTTATTCATCGTGACCTATAGATTCTTGACTGTTGCCTCTATATTTTGCACTTGTGTATTCACACCATTAACTTATGATAAAGCATAAACTAGATTGTCTTGAAGACAAGCCATAACCTATTTGTCAACCATTATACCTTTGATCACCTTCAAGTCTTTAAACTTTCATGAAGGACCTGATTTGATACCAATTGTTAGAGGTACAATCACTAAGATGGGGGTAAATCAGTGACCCTAAATAATTCAATTTTTATTTTAATCACTTTTAAGTTCTTAATAAATTACCATAATCATTCATGAAACATACACATTATTCATAGCAATGATCAAGAGAGATAAAGTAAGATCAATCACATAACACATGACATATGTGGGAAACCCTCTTGGGGGAGAAAACTGACTAGAACCTATAATTGAACTACTATCCTATAATAACAAGTTCCAATTTATACCAACTTTAAATGATCAAGAAACTACCATCCCTTATTTAGTGATACTACAATCCCATAAGGTTCTACCACACCTATCTAGTTGAGCTACAACAACAACTAGACATTTAGCAAGTTTCACCTTACAAGGAAGTTGCAACCCCCTATATGTTGAACTACCACAATAATACCTATGAACACATCCATGTATGAACTTATGTCTTTAACACCTGATGATGGATCTCTGATTATCACTCTTCACCTTCACTCATACTCAATCTGCAAGAGAACTACTCTACCAATATAATTATGACCTAAAAGTCATACAAATAGTCCTCAATTTGATCTACTCATTAATTAATCTACTGGTCAATTTACCTCTCTTTTTCTCCAAAATTTACACACACAAGCTTCTCACAAATCCCTCACATCTCTAGAAATCATCATCTTTAATTTCACTATATATAGAGTTATAATGTTATCAACATCTTGGTTAGCCAAAAGGTATGCCTTAACCCTTAAATCATCTATCTCCATTGAGACATAGCTAAATACCATCCATATAGGCCATCCATATCATGCATGGGTCACCCTTAAAGTAACTACACCTATCAATAGGCCCTTGTAGCCCTTATAGGTCTTAAGGATACCTATTCACCCATTTAGAATTTCATTGAGAAAAAAAGAACATATGACCACTTTCAATTATATGGTTCCACTCCTTATGTCCCCTTAGGCATCCTAAAATGATCACAATAAACTCTACTAACCTTTACGTATGTTCAAACAACTCAGGCACTGACCTAGTGCATAGGAACATCATGAATGAATACACAATAAACTTATTAAGCTTTATTCATACTATATATGCATGGTCAAAACTTAATAATGAATAAATATATTCCTAATGGAGTATAAAAAACTCCTTAATATATAATTCATCAATAGATATCAAAATAACATCAAAAAAAGCTTGAACAATCTTATCAAGTCACTTGTGGGACATACACAAAAACATAGTCAACTTTGAAGCTCAAAAACATTGGTTATACTAATAATTAGACATTTAAATTCATATTTTAAGACACACCTTTAATTCTTCTACAAATTTTATTCATGGTCAAATTCTACTTATATCGAAAGTTATGGCTCAAAAACTAGGCACCGGTCTTTCTTTTGTTAAATTCAAATATTTGAATTCAAACGGTCACAGTTAAACTTTGAACACCATGCTCACATCTCATGTGCTCACTGATTTATATCAATCATACACCATCTATATTATTGTAAAAAACTTGACCTTTAACTCATAGATAATCACTACCAAACATTAAACCTCAAATATTTGACCTCATCTCATGTAATCTTGTAATATTTACTTAACATGCACCATCGATCTATGTGGATCAATCAGGTGTTTATCTTATAACGCTCAACATTTAATATTTATTAAAAACCCTATGATCATGAAACTTATCACCCTCACATGATTTTTTAATACTTATACTATTAAAAATCATTCACTTATTACTATCTCACTTAACATGCACCATTAGATCAAAACTACACGAATGTTTGCACACCATTGGATCTTAGAAGAAGATCGATATTTATCTATATTAACCAAAAAATACTTTGAATTATTTGGCTTTCTATGCACCACATATATTTATTATATGATCTCCCATGAGCTATTAGATATTTATTTGGTCTCATCTTTATCTTTGTGCAAAATAGACTAAGTATGGGGACCATTGAAATCTATCTGTAAGGTCAACTTTATACCTTAATATCTTTTAATTCTCCCAAGTACAAGTTCAAAAAATTAGACCATATGATCTACCCACATAGGATAATTCAACCATATAACAATATAATCTTATAACCATCACACATGTGATATATAATGACATTAAAATGACTCTTCAAATTTATCAATTTATAGAGCCAACAATGTCAAGAATTATCTAGAAAGACCAACTTTGCAAATACATAGCTTTTATCATGCTTTAGCACTTGCCTAAAAGTTAGCACAAATTAACTAGGAATAAAAATGAAAAAAACCATATGATCACCTTATCCTAAAATGCCTACATGTATGAGATATACCACCATAAAAATTCATACTCAACTTTTCTTACCATATTGCACATTTGGCTAAGTATGGGAAAACAATGTCAAAATTCCTAAGATCCCAACTTTGCACTTGCATATATTTTATCCCACTTCATCACTAGAATTAAGAATTTTTACATATAAATTAGGGATTAATGTGATCACAACCATATGACCAACTCCTCCTGACTCATCTACATGTGGAAATGGTGATGTCAACAAACTACCTACTCAAAAATTTTGTCATTGGACCCAAAATGTCTAGATAAAAACTATGGACTACTAGATGAATTCCACTCATCTACAGAATCACTCAAAGTGTATAAAAGATCTTAGAGACCACTTTCACATAAAAAAATCACTATACTCATCCCTGAATAAATATAACAATGCCAAAACTAAAGATCAACCAAGCATCTTTCAAGCATACTAGGACAAGCACATTGCACACTTTGTCATTGTCACATAGACTATCAAGGCAATTTGTCCACTCACATGGACACCTTCATGACATCACCATGACATCATTGAACACTCTCCAATAGTGCATTTCTTTTCACATATGACTACATATATTTAATCATAAAATGATATTAATGCCTAAAAATATTCACATAATCATTTGTGATTAAATCAATAAATCTAGATATACATCCATTACTCAAGTAGATTACTTCATTGTCAGGGAACACATTATTTAGTCTATTTTTAATTGATAATTTGATCTCAAAAATGTTTGTATAGAATAAAGAAAGATGAAAAACTTTCAAACCTAAAAAATCTCTTTATACCTATGTGGTTTTGCCAATGTTATGTGTCTTCAATCTCTTTATAAAGTAATTCTTCCTTGTGATGGTTATGAATCAATTTTTAACTAACTTTTAGTTAGTTTTAATTAAAGTTAATTTACTTTTAAAGGTCAATTAGTTACCTTTTAAATTATAAATTTAATAATTTAACTTTATAATTTGGAACTTTTAATAATGTCCAAGAGATTATAATTAAAAAATAGACCAAATAACAAATTCTAATAGGTGGGGGCCCTTGTCTCCTTTAAACATCCAATAAATAATTATTTTATTATGTATTCTATAAATAATCAATCAACACTAAAATTAAAATAATACAAACCTCTTATAACATTAAATATCCATATGTAACATTTATTAATAAACATTAAAATTAAGCATAATAAACTTCATTATATTGATTTATTATTTTAAATAAATAAATTTTTATTTTTGTTGTGCACATCAAACATACCATCACCTAAAATAATACCCTCAAAATTGAAACTATAAAGTATCCAAAATAGTAATGTACTAGTACACTCGAATATGAAAACAAAGTAAAAAAATATAAACATGTCAATCATAATTACTACTATAAACTAAGTTGATGAGTGGAGACCTCTTATCTATCTAATACTATATATACTCCATCAAAAAAATTGGAAACTCAATCAAATTAATTCCTCCAAAATCATCATCAACTTCTAACTTTACTTTCTTTAGCACAAGAGTCACCATGGGCTAACTCGTAGGGGTACTAGCACATGTCTTAGAAGGAGGTTTATCAAACTCAAACAAAGAAGATCTATTGATCAATGCCATAGAAGGATTTAGATCAACTTGGATAGGATTCAATCCAAGAATTAAATTAGTATGATAAATAAGAGTATCACTAGGAAATGATTTAATGGTAGTGTGAAATTAGTAATAAGACTTGCATGGAGTACCTCATATATAAGGAAGAGATCTCCAAGGTGATCTCCTTTGACCTATGAGTAGTACAATGGAAAATTACTAAATAAGATATAATATTATCAATAAATTTCAAAAATATGGGGTTAGATAAATCAAAACTAACTAAAACATGAGAAAAATAGTGAAAAGGTCTCAAAAACATGTTATCATCCCTATGACCATGCAAAGTCCTACCACAAGAACTACCTCATGAAGGGGTACCCTCACCTTGTATCTCATTATTTCTTCTCCACACATTCCTCCCTAAAACTTGTGATTCTAAGATCCACTTTGAGATAATATATTAAAAAAGATTAATATAAGAACTCGATATCAATCAAATATAACATTTTTTCATCATTTCATACTAATTCTGAAAACTATCAAACATTAGGATGTTGCCAAGTCATTTGAATATTTTTTTGCCTAGTAAAACAACCTTATACAGCTAATTTGAGTGAAATATGCATAAATTTGGGTCATATTCAACATTCTAAAACAAATGTAAATATTCCAAACGTCAAAATTTAGGATTTCCACTATCAAGCCAATGTTCATGCACTATTTAATAATAAATCTGATTATATACATCATATCAAACAAAAACCTAACTAGTGAAAATGTCAAAGAAAATCAAAATGTACAAATTTTACATGTACCTTTATAGCTTAAATGCATCAAAAATTACTTGATTTCAAACCAATATCCTTTTTCAAATGATATGAATCATAATGAGGTAAGCAAGGCATTATTCATATATATGTTTATGAAAATCATTTAAGATCAAAACTCATGCTATGGACCATAAACCTAGAGCTATGTTTCCATTAAAACTGAAATCTCATCTAGCTTATCAATGATTACCATTGTGTAATAAATAGTTAATTGTATTAATAAAACCTCTTTTCAATTCATGACTATATGTTGAAACTTAGTAATATTCAAATACTCTTCAAATACTTTCAAGCAATCATCTCACAAGTCTATAACTTATTCACAAACACTTGAGTATTTTCATACAAATCTACATGTATGCAAGTGACAAGCTCATGTAGAACAATTGTACACCAACGATTTCCAACAAACCTAATTATGTATTTTCACCTTGTCAAATTTGACATTCCTTATAACTAATGGTTATATTCCACATTTAAGTATATGCAAATATCAACCCTATGTCTTACTAACACTTAAATAAATTATTTAGGTTTAAAGAAACAATCTTTCTAAAATCTAATATTGAGTCTTTATTCAAAAACCCAAATAAATGCATTCAACTATGTCATATTTATTATCAAAAAATAATTTAAAATAATCCCATATTAAACTCCTTTATTAAAAAATTTAAATGTTAAAACCCTAGTCATGTAAATTATAGTAACTAACTGCACTCAAAAAACCACTATACCACAAATTATTGTCTAAAATATTCATTTGCATCAATAAAAATTTCAACATTAATTATACTTAATATATATAGGTGACTTGAATACATGTAAATTTATACCATATAGTTTAAATTCTACACATTCAAATCCTTTTAAATCACAAGACCCTATTTTTTATAGCAAAGAAAACAAACCAATAGAAACTTGTCAAAAATCTCTTTTCAATCCAAATGACAATAGACCAAAATGAATTCATGCAAATTAATTCATGTTATAAATAAATAATGTATAAACTTTTGACTTGAAAAATGATTAAACTATCCCTTTCAAACACTAAAGTATGAAATTGTTACACATCTCTTCCAAAATTTTCCAAATAACCTGAAACCATTCTACCAAATTTCATAACCACCATGCCATTGAAAACTAAAACAAATGCCATTAAAAGTGCAAAAATTTAGGAATGGTATAATGAAACCTTCAACATATTCCTAAAAATAATTTAAAAGCATCATGAACAAATAGAAACACTTGAAAAAGGAATAATATTGACTCATAAGTTTACAAAACACCTATCATTTTTAGTATTTCTAAAATTAAAATCCATCACTACTATATATATGCAATATATTATTCATTCTTCCATCCAATATTATGTATGTAGGAAAAGATATTTCAAGCCAACTATTCCCAAAAAAAGATATTGAGTCATAATGACTACAAATGGAAATGAAAAATCAAAAAATAAATACATACAATATCCTGTCACCCTTCCAAATGATATTACTTTCTCTTCAAAATCATGACTTGTTCATAAAAATAATTTGAAACAAAATTCACCCTTTTGAATATAATCTTATAAAAAACCAAGCTATACCTTGACATAGTTGAGTGCAAGAAATGAAAAAACTTGATGCAGTCCAATATTATAGCTCAACCAACAATCTTGTAGAATTTAGTTCCACCTCGAGGCTTGTCAAAATGGTGAGATGATTGAAAAACAAAGGCCTTTTATATTTATTTATATTTCATAACCACTCATTCAATTAGACTAATGACATTTTCACTTATTTAATGGGTGATTAATGTTACTAAACCCACAAACTCTATCAAACCAAATCCTCAAGCTTACCAAACACTTAGTGGCATGTTTAGAACCTTAATAATTTTGTTTTCAATATCTCTAAACTCAAGGTGAGTATGAGTTCCTTAAAAACTATGTTAAATAAAATTTTATAACAAACCTCCATATCATGATTTGAAACTAATGCAATAAAAGTTACCACTTTATTCATTAAAGATAAAGATAATATGAAATATATGCATTTACTCAAGAATCACTAGACCAAAATTGTAATGTTCAAATAAATTCAAATTTAGAAGAGATGATTCCAAAACTCATTGTTTGAGTAATATTCCATCCTTTATAACTCATGAACACAAATACCACACCATGAATAATATTCCAAATGCATTGTGTTTATGCTTTTATGTTTTAGTAAAATGTGATCAAAATCAAAACATGAACACATCTCCTTATAACTTCATTTAAAAAATAATATTAACTTGAAAATATGTGTTCATGATTTAAGAGTTAAAAAGAAGACATGGAATTACATAATTATGCATTCTAGCTGGAAGAAAAAAAAATCAAATAACCACTTGAATTTTCTATTCAATTTTACTTATCATTTCCAATGTGATCAACCAACAAAGACAAAAGTGATTATCAATTTGAAAATAATTATTTTAGAGTTCAAACATCAAATATACTATGAAATAGCATTTCATATTGTTACATCTTACAAAGATGTTCTAGCATACAAAATTATGTCATAACCACAATAACATTAAATTGAACAAGATCAATTTTCATCATTTATGATAAATAAGAGTGCATACTACTGACTGCAAGAATGAGATGTAGGTACACTTAATCAATTGATTTAATAATAAAACTAATAGTTATTTTATCAAAATAATGTTATTTAGTATATCATATCAACATTATGAGTAGAAAATAATTCTAATATAATAATATTTTTCATTTTCACATACACATAGAAACAACTACTTAAATGAATGTAAAAAAATTGGCCCCTACCAATAGATTTTGATGTTATGACATAAGTCATCATATGGAAAAACCAATCCTGTCAAGAATTTTAGGAAAAATAGTGGGTAATGAAGATAGAAATAACACTAGAAACCTTGTTATGCAATTATAAATAAACTTAAGAGTGATCTAGGTAAATTATTTCCTAAGAAAATATGCATAAAATCCATTTTAAAGGTTAAAAATTTATGGATGAATTGTTTATATAGAGTGGAACAAATCAAATTATAATTGGGAGATTTGGGCTAGAGGAGCAACCAATGAAACTTCCTAGAATGTAAAATCTAATAAATTATCAACATTCATAACACATAAATAAACAGTATTTTTCATCATAAAAGATTATGAATGATTAAGTAATAATTTCTTGATAAAAACATACTTATAGTGATATTGTATCCCATTCTAAATTTCACTATAATGATTAATTCTCATTATATTTGAAAAATTCAACCATAACTAAAAGAAAAAATATATAAAATGAAAAAAAAAACAAGCCAAAAATGGAACAACAAACAAGAAAGAACAAGTTAACTGAAAAAAGAATTTAAAATGATGAGTATTAATTGAATGACATAGCCAGTTACCATCAAGATATTGAATATGAAAATCATTATTTATAATAACAATAGTAAATAATGTTTAAGGGTAAAGCCAAAGTGAATGAAATGTATGATATTTACTTGTTTCTTCATGAGCTTTGTCCCAATATAATACTAGATCACCAAATTTAAAACACTTTTTTGAAACCTTTTTATCAAAAAAAATTATTATTTTTTCCTTAGTCCTTTCTAATTTATAAAAATGAGTGGATTTAGTCTTATCAAGTGTTAATTTATCATTAACAATGTTAGTAAGTTCAGTTAAATATTCAATATTAGTTATAGTAAAAGAAATTTGGAGTTCTATTGGAAAAGTAGCTTTAAAGACGTAGGCTAGCATGAATGGAGAATAGCCAATTGAAACCTTCACAATTATGGGATCAACCCATAATACTTAAAAAATATACAAATTATAATCATGTTATTTATCACACACTATTTATTTCATGATTTAAATAAAAATAATAGTGGACTCAACTTGTCCAATACCTTGAGTATGGTATTTTTAAAAATGATTGGAAATAATTAAATAATGACCCAAATATTTAATTAATAATTTGAAATAAATTAAGGACCATTATCTAATATTATTTCATAGGGAAAACCAAATCTATAAAAACATTGATTATCTAAAATTGAAATAACTTTAGTTGTAATAGAACTTTTCAAAGCAACCGCTTCAAGACATTTAGTGAAATAATCAGTGGCTATCAAAATATACATGTGACTAGATGAAGAAGGAGGGTGAATTTTAGAAATAAAATCAATGCACCATTTAATAAAATATTTTTTAGGTATAATAGGATTTAGAGGCATTTCAAGTAGTCTATCTCTACTAGTAAAAATATAATAAGGTGTACAATCACGGACTAATTTATATGAATCTTAAAAAGAGTAGGCCAATAATAGCCTACACACAAGATTTTTTATGCATTAGTTTTTTCCACATAATGACCACCAAAAATACATTCATGAAATCCTCTAAAGACATTTTAGGTTTTATCATGAGTTAAAAAATGTAAAATAGCACCATATATGGTCCTATAAAATAAAAAATTATCTAATAAAAAAAATTTCAAAGCTTGTAAACGAAGTGACCTTATTTTCTTTTTATCTAGGTTATATGGAAAAGATTTATTTTGGAAGTAGTAAAATAAATCATGGTACCAATAATATTGATAAAATAAGTAATCCCATTGACTCATTTCATGACCAAATTTAAACAATTTAAAAAAATCAAAATCTTCATAGTTTTAAAATGAGGCTTGGCATGAAGAGAATCATCAATTAAAAGCACTAAACTAGAGGTCATGTTTTCAGATAAATGATTTGATAAGTCATTTCCTTTGATATTATTCCATGTTAAAAAATCAAGATCAAACTCTTAAATCCTAAAAATCCATTTGGTTAATCTTCATTGGATATTTTTTTGTTTCAAAAGATAAAAAAGAATAGGTACATTTGATCAAATAATAAATTTATTTCCCATCAAAAAATATCTTAATTTGGTTAAAGAATAATTAAAAATATAATACAATTTTAAATTAAAGAATACCTATTCTCAATGTCTTTTAATATTTTGCTCATGTATTTAAGATGCCTTTCTTCATGATTTTCATCAATTTGAGTAATGGCAACACCTATGGACTTTTTAATAGCATTAACATATAGAATAAAAGGTTTATTTAGATCTAGTTTAGTAAGCATAGATACACCTACAATGGCATAATTAATCTTATTAAAATTTGAACTAAAAAATTTATCCCAAACATAAGACTTATTTTTCTTTAAAATAACTTGTAAAAAATTAGATTTATCAAGGAAATCAACCATAAATTTACACATAGATTATTTTACCAAAGAAAGATGTATTATCAGATTGGTATTTATGATGTGGTAAATATTTAATGGAATTAATGAATTTTACATCAATATAAATTCCATTTTTATTTATTATATCTCTTTAAAATTTTCCTTCTATTATTCCAAAAATAGACTTATTGGGTTTTATAGAAATACCATATTTTCTATATCTTGTAAAAACTTCATGAAGATGATCAATATGTTTCTTTCTATTATTAGAATGCATAGTGAGATCATCAAGGTAGAATTTGATAATATTACAACTAATTCATCAAAAGATACATGCATATCCCTATGAAAAGTGGAACCTACGTTCATCAACCAAAAGGCATCTTATTCAAATCAAAATTTCTTCTTCATTAAGTAAACATAGTCTTATTTATATCCTCTAGAATTAAAAAATAATAATTGTAACTACAAAATTTATCAAGGAGAGACATAATTTTAGATCCTAAAACTTTATAAAAAATATAATCAATACTAGGTAGAGGAAAATTATTTTTAGCACTAGGTTTGTTCAAATATCTAAAGTCCACACAAAATATAATATTTCTATTTTTATTCCTAATAGACACTAAGTTAGCTACCCAATCATAATATTTTATAGGAAAAATGACACTAATATTCATCAATTTATCAAACTTCTTATTGATAGTGTCTTACAATAATGTGATTATTCTTATAATCTTTTGCCTAAAAAGTTTTATACCAGGTTTGACAGGTATATCATGTTTAATTATAGTGGTATCATAACCCTTTAGGTATTTATATGATCAAGAAAAAGAATCAATGAACTATTTGAATAATTTAACAAATTGAAACTTTTATTTGGTTTCACATTTAATTCCTAAATAAAAACATTTATGATCTTCCTCAATGCTAAGGTTAAAATAATAGTATCACCTATTATTCTACTTGATGGCTCTTCAGTAGGTGAAATCTTTGGTGAATCGTTATGAGTGAACATTGATTCTAGACTGAATAGACCAGTATGTAATTTATTAGTACTTAATTAAACAATATTAACCATAATTTAGCACATAGTCATCATGATCAAAATAATTGTCTTATAATAAAGAATCAATATGTTCATCATAATTAAAAATAGGCTAGATTTCATTATAGTCAAGCACCTTGGGTTTAAAAATATTTGAAAAAAAATCCAATGGTCAAATTAATTTAACTTAATTTAGGATTAGAATAAAAATATAAATCTTACCATCCTGAGAATTAAATTCTCTAAGGACATGAGTAATGTTAAAATCTTCAAAAGTTTCAATAAGTGACCAAATTATCAGAGTATACCTATAGAGATGGGTCTGATTTATCTAATAAAATATCCTAACATGTTTAATTATCAATTTATATTATCCAAATAATTAAAATTTCTTGATATTAAGTTCAATATATTTTTCAAGACCAATGCATAAGGCTTCATATTCTATTGTATTATTAGTATTATTAGATGACAATTTATAAGCATAGTAAAATATTTTACCAATAGGAGATACCAAAATGATTATAGCACCACTAATGATGTAGGATCATCATATATAAACCTTTTAAATATGGTTTTTTATCTCTTAGGATTTATTTTTCTTCCAATAAGAAACCATGATTAGGTTTCATTAAAACTTTCTAGGTATTTTAATAGATATCCTGGTTTTCCTTCCAAAAGTCAATACTTAAAAAAAATTAAATTTGTAACTATATTTATAAGGGGTGTTTATCAAGTTATAATTATAAGATGTAAATGTATATTCCATTGTAAATATATCTCAAATACATATCTAAAGGAATTCCAATGTAGAGGAGAGCAATATTAAAATATTGGTTGAAGGTTTGAGAGATTCTTTGGCTAGAGACAACCTACAACTAAGATTGACATATTTATATGAGAGGATCAAGCCCATACCATGAAATAGTTAGAGGAAAATATTTTTATAATCCCTTGTATGTATAATATTTTAGGGGGTGTTAGTGTATGTGATGGAGATTCTACAAGAGTTTTGAAGATCATAGTTGATCTCTAAGCCTTTAGAAGGCTTTATGTACATATGAAGCTAATATTTTGTATATATATTGAATTTAAGTGTGTTTTATGGAATAAAAATCATGTGTTTCATCCTTATTTATATGCATCCAAGTATGATTATCAAGGATTGATTCATTGCATATAAGATAATCTTGTATGAACTATTATTTGATCATATTTGTATGAGATTTTGGTGTTTTCATTAAATAAAGAGGTAATTATATTATGAAAGGATCATTTAAGTGAAAAAATATAATACTTAATTTGGTTTTAAATACTTTTAAGTGAATATTAACATAAAATATAATATTTTTTCTAATTTTTTATGAAATTAGGTATACACAATTTGTATGTCAAGAAGAAACATGCATTGTATAAGATGTTGTAGATAGTTTTTGATCTAAGTCAAAGAATAAAAATAATAGAGGATTTTTATAATAATATAAAATATAATTATGTAGTGTTTTTAAGGTATTTAAATCCTCTAAATAAAATTATTGTAAATAGCCTACATATTGGCCTTATAAACCTTAAGCTAGGTTTTGGAGCATAAAATAAGATTTCTCCATGAAAAAATGAATAAAATTTGGGATTAGTTGTAATTTTTCATAATTTAAGTGTTAAAAAAAATTATATAAAAAAAATTGTGTTTTTATAAGGTAAAATGATGAATCTTCATCATTTACCCCTACTTCTTACTAGTTGTGAAATCTAGTTTTGAGCAAACTTTATAGTCTAGGCAAATTCGTGCATGATCAACCATAGGTTCCTAAAGATAAAATATATAAGAAATTAAAATATAAATTTTAGTATTTAAATAAAGTATTTAAATTTTATTTTGATCAATTTATAAAAAATGTATGTGTGTTGCCCTATGATAGGACAACCTAGGGTTTTTCATAAAACGTTAAATAATTCTTGTTTTATCTAGCCAAAAATCTTCAAAATTGACTTGAAAGTGTGGTTTAGTGTCCTATAACATATTTTTATGGTTTAAATTGTTTTGGATTTTGTATGTTTATGGTACAGGTGATTGTGTTTTTATGGGTCTAAAAATAACTTAAATGAAGGCAAAAAAGAAATATTTTTGTATTTTCATGAGTAATCAATAAGATTAAAGGTTTGGGTTTATTAGATCAAAATATTTAGGGGTTTTTTATATTATTAAAATAATGTATTTAACTTAATTATAACTTATTGATATTAAACCTGAGATCTAGTCTTTTAAGCCTTGTAACATTCAAGTTAACTTATATACTTTTGAGGATAATTTGATGTTGCAATACTCATGAGGGATTCTTAGTGTTGGGAACCATATAAAAAGACATAAATTACCTATATAAAAAAATTAAGATTTAATGGTTATAGTTTGAATAAATTTATAATAAATTAATGGAAAGAAAGATCTACTTAAGACATTCAAGGAGTTTGTTTTGTGTTCTTAAACCAAACCATTACACAAGAAGGTTTGTAACTTCATATTGGAAGTTGTGTAAGATTGATAAGGTATTATAACCCTAAATAAACATGATATTAATGTATAATTGAATTTAATCCATAATATTTATAAATAATTTCATAGGAAACCATAATGAAATCTTGTCAATTTGTAAAAGTAAATGTGAAATGTGTGTTTTTGTGTTAAGATTGCTAAGAAGTTGTTCCAAGCCATTGACTCAAGTGAAATTTTCATTGAATACATTTGATAAGGACATAAATCCTAGGGGAAAAAATACTTATGTGGGGACCTAATAATATCAAAATACCAAGGTGAAAAAGGCTTAGGTGAAGATATTAGTAAAACAACAATGGAGCGATTGAAAAAACACATGGAAAACAAGATGAAAGGATTTGTACAAAGGCAATGTCATAGAAAAGTGAAAGAAGATGAAAATAAGAATGAATTTTACATGGAGTAATAAATATATAAGATAAATAAGAGTTTGAGTCATATTATGGAGCTTCTACATGAGGAAGAAAACCAAATTTGTGGTCAGAAGATGAAAAGGAAAGGCAAACGATCGATAGAGTTATTGATTGTAAGAAGAATAAGTCATAGATTGCTTAACTTGGTCAAGGAGGAAATAAATAAGTTGAGAACCCATAGAGTAATGAATAAATAATAAAATGAAGTCTAAAAAAGGTATGGAAATTATCCATTGGATTCAAATCAATAAATCTTCATTTGTGAATGAGAAGAAAGATCTATGTTAAGATAAGATTAGGTAAAATAAGAAGACCAATTGACAAGCCTTATTGAGGGATCAAAGGAGAAAAATATTTGGGAGGTAAAAAGGCATCAAATATTTTATTCTAATAATTTATTTAAGTGTGTGACTATAAGGTATAACTAGTGATGAAGAATAAGTCCAATTTGAGACCTTAACATTTGAAAAAGATAAAAGAATATCAGTTGAATCATGCAAAGTTGATTGCAGATGTATAAGAGAAGGTGATCCTCAATAAATAGGATGATAAAGATGGAGATGGAAAATAATATATATTAAAATATCAAGGTGGGTAAGAAGACAAAAACTCCTCATGAAGAATATTATTTTAAGGATTATTTATAGGAGAAAGTGTCCATTGAAAGGATGCAAGATGATTTATTTGTATATGTAAATTCATAATAATTAGAGATTGAGATAATATCATTATAACATGTTTTTTAGAAGGTATAATTGGAATATGATGGAATGATACTTGAATTAAAAAATATATATGTTGACAAATAATATTTTGATATTTAAAGACAAGTGTGGTTGTCAAAGCCACTTGAAGAGACTCAAGGGTCTCAATTTTTTTTATCTAATACTTCATTGAGTTATGAATGTGTAGATTTGATATAAAAAGAGGTGAAAACCATATAAAAAGAAGCTATTGAGAGATTTCAAACAAATAAGAAACAAAGATACATCCTCATCTTGGAGGATAAAGCTATTAAGAGGAAGACATAAGACAAATGCAAAGTGAAGAACACTACAAAGAAGACCAGAAAAAGAAGTTGAAAATCCATTTGAGCTCAAGATAAAATTTATCTAAATTAGGAGTATGATGTATGAGCATAATTTTCAAACATTTTAAATATGATTTTCTAATATGAGTTCTTTTTCAACCAATACGAAACCGTGATGAGGTTTCATTAAAATTTTCTAAGTATTTTAGTAGAGACCTTAGTTTTCCATCCAAAATTCAATACTTAAAAAATTAAAACTTTTAAGTATATTTGTAATATGTGTTTGGAAAGGTTTAAGTATAATATGTGAATGTTTATTCCCATGTAAATATATCTCACAAACCTATCTAAAGGAAGGCTAATGTAGAGAAAAGCAATATTAACATATTAGTTGAAGGATTACAAGATTATTGGGCTTGAAATAACCTAGAAATAAGTTTGGAATAATTTTATGAGAGGATAAAATATGTACCTGGAAAGGAGAGGAAAATAGGTTTATAATCCCTTAGATGTAGAGTTTTGTAGGTGGTGCTAGTGTGTGTGATGGAGATTATTGAAGATTTTTGAAGATAATAGTTGATCTTCAAGACTTTTGAAGGCTTTTGTACATATGAAGATGATATTTTGTATATATATTTAATGGAAGTGTGTTTTATGGAATTAATCATGTGTTTCATCCTCATTCATATGCATCCATGTATGGTTATCAGGGATTAATTCATTGCATATAAGGTAGGCTTGTATGAACTATTGTTTGATCATGTTTTTATGGGATTTTGGTGTTTTAATTGAATAAGGAGCTCATTGTCTTGTGAAATAATAATTTAATGGAAATAATATAATATTTAATGCATTTTTAAATACTTTTAAGTGACTATGAACATCACATATAATCTTAATTTTAATTTTCTATGAAATTAGGTATACACAATTTATTTTCCAAGAAGAAACATGCAATGTATTGTTGTAGATATTTTTGGGATAGGTAAAATAATAAAAAGTGTATAGAAGTTGTATAATCATCTACAAGAGAAGTATGGAGTGTTTGGAAGGCATTTAAGGCCTCTAAATAAAATTAGTTATAAATAGCCTACTTGTTATCCTAAAAAACCCTAAGCTAGGGTTTTGAGCATAAAATAGGATTCCTTCATGAAAAAATGAAGTAAATTTTTTATTAGGTGTAATTTTTACAAATTGAAGTGTGTAAAATAAAATGAATAATATCAATCATTTACCCCTACTTCTTACTTGTTGTAAAACATAGTTTTGAGCAAACTGCATAGTTTGGGCAAATCTATGCATGATCAACCATAAGTTCCTGAATATAAAAGACATAAGAACTTAAAATAGAAAATTTTCAAGTGAAATAAAGTATTGATACATTGTTTTTCTCAATTTATAAAAAAAATTATGCTTACTACCCTATGATAGGATATCTTGGGGTTTTTTCACTAAAAGTTAAATAGTTTTATCCAGCCAAAAATATTCAAACTTGACTTAAAGGTATGGTTTAGTATCCTATAACATATTTTTTTTGGTTTCAAGGGTTTTATAGGCTATACATTGATGATAAATGTGACTATGTTTTTATAGGGCTAAAGATGGCTTAAATGAGGGCTAAACAAACAAATTTTTACATTTTCATGAGTAATCAAAAAGAGTAAAGTATTAGGTTCATTATATTACCATATTTAGGGTTTTTTATATTATTAAATTCATTTATTAAAATTCATAAGACCTTATTGAGATGAAATCTGAGATCTAATCTTATAGGTCTTGTAGCCTTCAAGTTAACTTATATGGTTTTGAGGATATTTTGATGTTGGAATATTCTTGAGGGATTATTAGTGTTGTGAACCATCTAAAAATATAGAAAGAACATGTAGAATTTTTTTAAGTCTTAATGATTATATAGTGTGAATAAAGTGACAATCAAATAATGGAAATGACTTAATTAAGCCATTCAAGGAGTTTGTTTTGTGTTCTTGAACCAGACCATTACAAAAGAATGTTTATAACTTCATATTGGAAGTCATATAATATTTATAAGGTATTATAACCATGAAGAAAAATTATATTCATGTCTAAGTTGGTTTACCCCACAAGATTTCCAAGCAAGTGTATAAGAAACCATAATGAAAACTTGTCAGTTTGTAAAAGTAAATGTGGAAAGCATGTTTTTATGTTAACTCCTGCATCAAATACCATGTTGAGAACAAAATAAATAAAATAATAAATAACATATATTATATCTGAAAAGGGCTTTTTATTATTTTTTTTCAAGTTCATCTAATGTCAATAGCTCATAACTAACAATTCTAGTTTTTACATAAATAACATGTGGTATTGACTCTATGGGAATATTATTCCATTCCTCTCTATGCATGAATGTAATTTAATTTCCAATGGGAACCCATATTATATCCTTACCTATAAAATCAATAGTTACATTAGACCAATCCCTACCTAATAACATAGCATAATTAGTAGGAATATTTAAAAACTAAACAGTAGATATACATCTAGTTCTTCATCTTGGGATACCTTGATAACAATATCAATAAATTTACTATAGCTTTTGTTTTGATGAGAGTAATTTTTTTTTATCAATTTCATAAGATATGCCTAATTGACCAATAATAAATTTAGGCATTATGTTTTAGAAGTACTTATATCAAGGATACAATTATGAATAACTTTGTCAGTGCTTTTAACATATATGTAAAATAGAGGATTATAATCAATAAGAGGATCAATATATTGAGAAAAAATATAACTATGTTCATCATGACTATATTATTATGAAATCCTAATACATTTTTAGGATTTGGATTTTTAATTGCCTCATTTATCTTATCAAGTTGTCAAGATAAACTAGTAGCTTATAATAAATAAAAACTAGCTTTGATTGTAGCCAAAACATCGATCATGTTATAAGCTACAACATCAGGATGAAAATTATGAGTGTAACATTTAGGCTTATAAGGAGGATATTGAGTATTATTAAATCCATTAGACAAAGGGTTATTCTGCTATGAATTGATAACAACATTATCTAATCAATAATATTATGCACAACCTTACATTTATCTTCTACAATTAGTATAGAGAATAAATTTTATTATTAGTTGTATTAGAATTATATTTTGGATCAAAATTATAATCCCTTTAACTTATTTATACAGTATAATCATTAACAATCTTGATTTTTTATGAATACTCATTAGTTTCACACATGTTTATGTATTCAGCCAAGTCAATGTTAATATTATATTTTCCATGACTAAATTTTATAATTTTTTGTACAGATATACAAGTGTTTAGGTCATTATCTAATTAAAAAACATTACAATAATGAATTTTTTTTTAAATTTTACTTTTTTAAAGATTAAAAGTCTTACCCAATATAGAATATTTGCCATTACTTTTTACTTGATGGTGACCAGCTCATTTCCAAGATTATGAATGGATTTTAAGATTTATATATTATAAAAATTTAAACCTGTAGAAGCTCTATCTTTAAAACAAAAAAAATTAATTTATTTTCATATTTTATGAAAAAATTAGTAGTTTCATCATAATCTATGATATATTTTGTTGGCATAGTGTTGTTTTTGGTGTCAATCAGATGTCATTAATGCTAAATTATGTTGACATTGATGTTTAGATGCATCTGGTGTAGATGCATGGTGAGTGGTATTTGAGGTATGCATGAGTGAAAGTTGGTGTCCAAGTAAGAAAGGATATTTGAGATATCAGCAAGAGGTTATCAAAGGTGATCAATGGTCAAGGTTGTTGCTCAGTGTTTTCTCTATTATTGGAAGGCTTGTGTCAAGTTTGATTTTACTCTATAGAAGGATGAACAATGTCAGTTGTCAAGTTCTTAGAAAAGGAGAGTTTTGTGATGAGGTTTGTATGAGTTCATTAAATAAAGTGTTATAGTGGATAGTTTATTATTGTTATGATGAGATAAGTGCGTAAGAAGTGGATCCTTGTGTCAAGTATCAAGAGATTAAGGAGTCTTGTCATGGCTTAGTCATGGCATTAAGAGACATTGTATGAAGGTATGAGCTTGTGTGCTTGATATGATAATGAATAAATTATATAAGAGAGAATTTAAAGGTAACCTAATAATTCTTCTATTGTTTCAAGTTATCTTGATGTTGTCAATATTTACACAAAGAGGTTTGATGGTCAAGTAAGCATTGAAGCATGATTATAAGGCTCTAGGTATGCATGAGGTCTTAATAACATTTGATCAAAAAGATATTACTATATTAGTGTGTGAATGTTGTTTGAATAATTCTATTATTTTATATTATTGAGATAAGCATGTTTGAATACTAGTTCCTGAGTACAAGGTGTCTTGAGAAGTCTAGTCATAACAAGCATAGTCATATCATGAGCATGTGCATGATGAGTATGAAGATGTATGTGATGACATTATTTGAGGAGAATTGAAGGCATGTGATCAAGTTGTAGAGACATCAAGGAAATTTTTAAGGTGAGCCTATAAGGGTAAGACCCTTAGTCTAAAGTTTACAACAAGACTAGTTCTAGACCCTGCTTGACCTAATGAGGCATTATGAGCTATTTAAAATACATTTAAAGCAATTTTATTAGTGGTTGATCATGGTAAGAGGTTTTATGGAATGTATATGAGGTTTTTAGATCTTATAAAGTGGTTAGAAGGTCAGTTTTAAGGACTAATGTGGTTTGCAAGTCAAGGTCTAGTGAGCAAAGAGAGAGATGGTAGCCAACTTAGGTATAAGATTCATATTTTAGGATAAAAATGAAAATGTGAGAATTTTCAATGGTGTTATATATTTTAATAGGTTTTTTGACCAAGTATAAGGTCAAATTTTGAATATTTAGGCTTGAAAAAGTGTTTTAAAGTCTCTCAAGTGCACATGTTTAAGGGTTGTCTGCCTGAGAAGGTTTTTCAAGTGTTCATTGGCATGTGTAACATTTACATGAGGACCTAAGATATTTATAGTAATGTTAAAGGTTCCTTACTCAAATTTATAGGAATTAGTATTTGGAATGAGGGGATAAGCTTTATTAATGATTTCTAATAGTGAAAGATGGTTTAAACCCTTAAAGAACCTTAATAGTGACTTGATATGGAATAACTTATTTTAAAGTGATTATAATGGATTGGTATGGCTATTTAAGTATTTGAGGTTGTATTAAACTCTCCCAAGAATTTATAGGTGTGATTGAGTCTTTAGGTGAATGAGTGGACCCTATAAAAAAGATCTTATTTCTCAAAGATTTAATGTAACAATTAGAGTTGACCAAGTCAAAGTCATAAAATGGATAGATGACAAAGTTTGTGACTTTTATTTTGTGTTCATGAAGTTTTTTGGACAAGTTCTATCCCTCAGGTTTGAAAATTTGGTGATCCAATTTGACCAATCGCTAGTAGGCCTAATGAAGAAAAATAGTGTGAAACCCAAGCAATATGAAAAGGTGGCTATTGGTGTAATTTATTGAAAGATTTATGGATCTATGTACATGGATATGTTTTTTGGGACTTATATGTCATATTCATACTTTGTATAAGGTTTGTAAATTAGTGAAAGTAGTTAAAATGTTGAAGCCAAAATGGCTTATCTGGTTGAGTGAGGTCTTTGAGAGAGAAGGTCACCAAATTGGTCTACAAGACCAATATTTTCAATTATATATTATGATATTTTTTTTGAAGGTTATTTTTATGATTTTTTACGATCATTTGTAGGCATTAAAATTCCTTTATTTTGTTATTTTATGTGTAAGAAGTTCAAGTTTCCATGACTGTGTTTTGAGGTTAGTTGGTAGTTCAAAGTGAGCTTTTATATCCTATTTTGAAGTCTCTAATGGATTTTTTAATTAACCTAAAAGGATTATTTTAGATAATATAGACTTATATCCCTAAATTGGATGGGATATAATGTTTTAAAATTAATATTTTTTAGGTTATATGAAGTTGCAAATAGAGAGTATGGTAATAATTTGTATCTATTACCCATTTATTGTATTAGAGAGAATTTAAAATTATAAAATTTTGAATAATATAGGTGTATTCTTGATATTTTGTTTTTCAGTTGGACTATAGATAAGTCTAAATTATATGAAATAGTCCCTCTAAGTTCATGAGGTTTCCGAATATGTGATTTATTTTTTTGTTTATTTGCAAAAAATTTACTTATGCTTCAATTGTTTAAAACAAACTTTCTATGTGTATAAAGGCCTATTGTGAATAGTGTTTGACAAGGGGTTTAAGTGGTTGTTGTACCTAAAAGGTGTTTTTGACTTAAATTAAATTTGGATAAGCTCTATTTTATTGATTTTCTAAAGGATATTATTCATCAATGAATTATATTTTGTTTTAATGGATCATGAGGTAATGTGTTACCAAAATAGGCCTAATTGAATTAGGTCTCTGTAAGGCCTAAAAGAGAATTTGGTATATTAAGTTATGACTGACCTAATATATTATTTTTTTCATTATTTAAAATTGTTTTAAGACCTATTTTAAGTGTAATCCAAGTGTGCAACTGTGTATGTCCAACCAAAGTGTGTGAGAGCAATTGACTTATATAAAAGTAAGAATAATTAGGCCTAAATAAGTGAGTTAGAGAAGGAAGTTCAATTGAATGAAAGAAAAAATTGATGAGAATAATGAGGTCATGTAGACCACTATATGGGTGTAGAGAGATAGTCATGAATATCCAATAGAAGGTTTGAGTATGAATATCAAGGCCATATGACCTAATCAATCTTTGAGAGACCTAGTTGAGCAAAGAAGCCTAAAACATAATTCGAGAGGAAGTAAAGAGAGAGAAGAGATGAATAAGGTTATCATCATATATTATATGAGCAATAAGGTATACTTAATTCAATCAATGAAATAAGGTGGCTAAGTTGGTGCTAAGTCATTTAGGGGGTTGGAGCCTCCTTGCAAGTGGGTGCTTGACTAGTTGGGGTTGGTGCTCCATGTTAGGTTAATGCTTCACTAAATCTTTGTGTTTGTAATATATTAATATAGTACATTTGAAAATATCAATTGGTTTTCTTCCCCTTGAGGGTTTCCCACATATATGACATGTTATCTTGTTTCATGTTCTTGCATGGTTTTTTATGTTCGCTAGATCTATGTAGAGAGAGAAGAGAAAAAGAAGGTGATCATCATATATTATATAAGAAATAAGGTATACTTAATTTAATCAATGAAATGAGGTGGCTAAGTTGGTGTGGAGTCATCTAGGAGGTTGGAGCCTCCTTTCAAGTGGGTGCTTGACTAGTTAGGGTTGGTGCTCTATGTGAGGTTAATGCTTCACTAAATCTTGGTGTTTATATTATATTAATGTAGTCCATTTGAAAATATCAATTGTTTTTCTTCCCCTTTAGGGTTTCCCACATATATGATGTGTTATCGTGTTTCATGTTCTTGCATGGTTGCTTATGTTTGTTAGATCTATTAATAGCTCATAAATGTTAATTTGAATTGAATTAATGTTTTAAAGACACTTATTCACCCCCCAATCATTATGTATATAACATTTGATATTATATCCAGGTCCTTTAGAGCAAGCCTAATAGCTAAAAGGTGAACTTAGAAGCACAAGATGGCTAAATAGTTAAGGAAAGAGAGTTAAGAGTTGAGATATATGGTCAAGGATCTTGAAGAGTAGATATTTATCTAAAAGAATGACATGGAAAAATAATCCAAAAGGGATGAAAATACCATCAAGGATTTCAATAATTAGTTAGATGTTGTAAATACAAGTTTGAGATAAAGGAAGTTGAGTGTGATCAGTTAAAGTCTGAGCTAGGTTTCTTGAAGGTTGAGCATGATAATCTCATAGACAAGATGAGAAAGTTTGAGAAAGGTCATGAGAAGATAGATCAAGTCAAAAATAATTCTACCATAAAGAGTAATATGAGAAGACCAATCAGACAACTTAATGTAATAAGGTATTCCAATTTATCTCATGGTCATTATTTTTCTTGTTATTAGTTTAGACATAAAGCAAAGGACTATATAAGGATTCCACCCAAGAATAATTTTTCATGGGACTATGGTAAAGGAATCAATTGGACAAGAATAATTCATAGACTACATCAATCAATAGGTATGTCTAATAAGAGTAAGGTTATTTGATATGAGTGTCAATGTCTTGGTTATATTACAAGATTTTGTAAGATAAAATTAAATAAGTCCTCAAGTCATAATAATATGTTGGAATATCCTAAGATACAAATCATGGTATGGAGACTAAATAAGGTGAGAACTAGTCATGATCAACCTATGGATCAAGGTGAACTAATTTCTAGGGTAGAATGCTAAGAGTGTTTGGTATTAGCTTAGATAGATAAGAATGATGATGTAGAAATTAAGTCAGAGGTGCCAATCATGACCAAGAGGATATTAAAGAAACACTATCAGTCTCATGATTTTAAGTTGATTGAGAAAAGATTGGAGCTCTAGGAATATCCTAATTTCACACTTTTATAGAGATTTGTGAATTGAGATGTCTTTATTAGACTTCATGGAGGCATTCATCACTCAATAGAAATATGGTGGATGATTGTTGAGATTTTATAGGTGTTGTATGTCAAGAAGGTATGAAGGAATGTTGAATATTATTGAGTCTAAGATAGAAGTATGAGGTCACTGATAAAATATTTGAATTATAAGACTTATCAAAATAGTCTTTCTTAGAGGTATAATAAGACTAGATAGGGTATTGCTAGTAAGTGTGAAGATTGATGATAGTGTTGTCATTTGGTCCTTAACATAAAATATGGATGTTAAATTTAAATGGAGAGTGACATCAGTACCATTAATGCAATATGAATGTATTGAGAATGTCTTAGTGTGCAAGACATGAAGGAGATACTATCATAGATATCTGAGTATGTAGAACACAATGAAATCATAAAAAACCAATAAGTATAAAAGAAGATTTTAGAGTTATTCATTAAGGTATTACCATGAACATTTGAGAGTTTTATGTGCATAAAGATAACCTTAATATCATAGAGGACCAAGTCACAAGTTGTATAGTCTCAATTTTCATATTGTGAATAAGACAAGTTATGATAGAGGTCTATCATAGTGAAGCATGTAAGCATATACCTAGTTGATGTAATGATGCAAGGAAGATGTCATGATGAGGTTTATTAACATGAAGGAGGTATATTGATGTAACAAAAACCTTTGGGATACCATATGGACATGACATGAGTGATATTTTCTCTAACATGGAGGATTAGATTATTTTCTTGGAATAATATCTTTGATTGTAGACAAACCTAATAGACATGGTAGACAATCATTGATTATAAAGATGTTTTATGCTCATAAATAATTGGGTATGATTGATCTAGGAATTTTAATGTGTAATTTTAAGGGGAAATTTGGGTCATGTATCATAAGTATATATGCTTAGTATGCCTTGGTTATATGATTTAAAAGTGATCAAGCAAGATATAAGTCTGGTAGATAATAAACTAGGTTTTTTACAGACCTAATGAGTAGTGAACTAATATAATAAGGGTTGTCATGATGTATATGGAGATAAATATGTCTTATGGAGAAAATATGATGATAACAAAAATATTTATGGTGTGAACAAAGGTTGAAGATCTAATCAAGCATGAAGGAGGTTAGAAGAGATTATTTTTCATTATGTGACTCAAAATGAGAGTATGGACATAAGGGGAGCTTGTTAGCTCTATGATTTAAAGGATCAAGGAATATATGTGAAAGTTCAAGTTAGTATGAAGGAATATTGGAGGTTGATTTTAGATATATAATGATATTAAGAACTATTGAAAGTTGAGATGGAACTATGTATATAGTTCAATCAAAAATGTAGATGACGTAAGAGGCATTGTTTATTGAGGAGCAACTCAAGCATTATAGAAGATATTTATAATAACTGGTATGAGCCTAAGGTGGGTATTTGTTAAGCATTTATTATGTGGTTTCTTGAAGTTTAGTTATAAAGACCATATAGTTGTTTTTGGAAGACCCTTTGTCATTAATACCAATGGGGGAAAAAGACCAGTTTAGGGTAGAAGAGATTAATCAGACTATAGTGTGTTTTTCCATAAATGACAAAGTGGGATTTTGTTCATATAGTGTTTTTATTGATTTCAATATTATGCCATTAATGTAAAAATATTTTATCATTGATGTCTATATGCATATGGTGAAAATGCATGGTGAGTGGTCTTTGAGGTATGCTTGAGTGAAGGATGATGTCTAGGTAAGCAAGGATATTTGAGATATCAACATGAGGTTGAAAAAGGTGATCAATGGTTAGGGTTTATTCTTAGTGTTTCCTTTATTATTGGAAGGTTTATGTTAATTTTGATGTTTCTCTAGCAAAGGATGATCAAGGTCAGTTGTCAAGTTCTTAACAAAAGAGAGTGTTGTGATGATGTTTGTAGGAGTTCATTGAAAAAACTGTTTTAGTGGACATTTTAGTGTTTTTAAGATGAGATAAGTGATTAATAATTAGATCCTTGTGTTAAGTATCTAGAGATTAAGGATTCTTATCATGGCCTAGTCATGGAATGAAGAGACCTTGTGTGAAGGTATGAGCTTATGTGATTGATATGAAAGGGAAGCCATGATATAAGAGAGAATTTGAAGGAAACCTATGAGAGAGAATTTTAAGGTAACCCAATGATTATTATATTGGTTCAAGTCAGCTTGATATTGTAAATATTAACACAATTAGGTTTTATGGTCAAGTAAACATTGAAGCATGATTATGAAGCTTTATGTAATCCAAAACTAAGAAGTTTTGGTTGATAAATATCTCAATAGCATAGAAATAACACAGTAACAATGAATTCTCTGAGAAGAGATGTAGTATTACTCAAGATCGCAATACAAATATATGCTTATCTCTGGGAAGAGATGTCTGTCTTAACATTTTGGGTTACCTCTTCATTTATACACATTTTGAAAGCACGGGAAGGATGTGGAAGGTCACAAATCTCAAGGGAGATTAAGTGGTTTGACTTCCAAGATTTAAAATAATACAAAATTTGAGGAATTACTATTTTTAGAAACTTACTATTTTTATACTGCACTATTAAAATTGAAATTTGAGGCACTTTCATTGGGTTTTTAGGGGGTCAAACTTTATCAAGCAGAGCTCAATTCCATTTCATGATGTTATCCTCATTCTTAGATTTCCAATGGTTCAAATGGTGAGTCAATTGGAGCTAAATTGTTGCCTGGATCATTCCTCCCTCCTTAAAAAGCAATGGTCCCCATTATGTCAATGTTCCCCATCAAGTGTGGGAGTTGTTTCTTGATTTGATTCTCTATGATCCACTCACCTTAATGGCTAAGCTGGCCCCTTTTAACCACTCGATAAAGTGGAAGAGAGCATCCTCTTGTTGTCTTCATCTAAGTATCCACAATTTGATCCTCTTCCACTGGAGCAAAACTCTATGGATCAAGCTCATCAATGTCTAGTTGTTCTGCTACAACTAAAGTGTCCAAGAGAGGTGGGTGATATGGTTTGAGGAAATCCACATTGAATATTGGATGCAGACCAAGGTAGGTTGGTAGGTTCAACTCAAAAGCATTTTCTCCAACTCTTCTGGTGATGGTGTAGGGACCATATCATAGAGGTCAAATCTTTCTATGTGGGCCTACAATTTGTTCCTTCTGAAGCTGCAATCAAAACTTGTCACCCACATCAAAATGGTGTGAAATCTTGTGTTTGTCATGGCATTGTTTATACTTTTGATTCATCTTCTCCAGGATGTCATGAACTTGTTTCTGGATGTGTTGCATTTGTTCAATAAACTTTGTTGCTTTTGCTGCCTCAGATATTCCATGAGGTGTGTATTCCATGGTGGAAAATGGAATATCTATATCAATTGGTGCCATGGGTTGGAACCCAAAACATACTTAGAATGAAATATGCTTGGTCGAGTTGTGTAGTGCTTGATTATATTTATGATGTATGAAAAGAAGTCCCTCATCCTATGTGCATAGATGTTTGGAGTGATACATCTAAATCATGTGAATAATCAAGCAGTTTACCACCTTTATTTGACCATCAGTATATGGATGGAAGGCTGTGGACTTCATCAGCTTAGTATCCATCATCTTCCATAGAGTGGACTAGAAGATGCTTAGGAACCTACTATCTCAATCTGAGACAATGGACTTGAGGAGATCAGAATGGAGCCATACATGACTAAAATATAGTTGAGCAGTTTCCTCAGCAGATATATTTTTCTTACAAGAAATCATGATAGCCATTTTTGAAAAATGATCAACTACCACAAAAATATGGTCCTTACCATGTTTTGAAGTGGGAAAACCTAAGACAAAATCCATTGAGATGGATTCTCAAGGCTTGGTTGGTTCTGTCAATGGTGTGTACAATCCTTGCTTCTTATTTGTTGGCTTGGCTATCGCACATGGGGTGCAATATTTGAGATATCTTTCCACATCCTTTCACATATGGGGCCAGTAGAATTATTTTTGAATAATTGACAATGTCTTTTCAATACCAAAGTGTCCAGCTGTACTACTAAAGTGTGCTTCCCATATCATCTTTTGTTGCTCTACAACTAGAACATAGATGTGCCCCATGTCACAGAAGACATTATATTGCAAATAGAAACTAGAAACATGTTTACCTTTTTGAAGTGCTTGATATGTATTAGCAAAGGTAGGATCTACTTCATACAGAGCACCCTAAGTGGTAGTCTCATGTCCACATAGGTCCAGAATTGTTGTGAGTGCAGTAATTGGTGGGCAGCTCAAACAATCTGTAGTTGTATTTTAGCTCCCCTTTTTGTGTTTGATTATCAAGTGGAATTGATGAAGATATGTGGCCCACTTTTGATGCCTCTCATTTCATAGTTTGTTTTGTGTTTGGATGAATTCCAATGGTTTGTGGTCAGTGTGGATGACTATTTCTTTCCACAAGATGTAGTGCTTCTATTATTTGCAGGCTTGCACAATGGCATAGAGCTCCTTATCATATGTTGGATATTTCTTGACTGTATCAGTGAAAGTTTCACTATGATATGCAATAGGATGTCCATGTTGTATGATGATAGCTCCCATGGCATATTTAGATGCATCTGTCATCAACTCAAAAGGTTGATGTAAATCTGGCAAGGCAAGAATAAGCGCTGAGCAGAGTTTATTCTTCAAATTCTCAAATGCCCTTTGTTGTATTTCATTCCACTAAAATGTAGCTTTGGCTCCTCCTTGAGTCACTTGGGTTAGTGACCAAGCAACATGTGAAAATCAAAGAACAAACCTATGGTATAAATTTTCAAGACCCAAAAATTTGCAAAGCTCTGTGAGGGTCCTTGGTATGGGCCATTCTCGAATCTCCTCATTCTTAGCTTTCCAACAGTTTAAACTGTGAGTCAATTAAATCTACAGTGTAAAGCAATGGTCCCTAAATTATTGCCTGGATCACTATGTCTACATGAGTTATTTAGATAATGTTGATTAGAAAGAGATTATTATAATAGTGTAAGAGTGTTTTTTGAATAATTATATTGTTTTATATCATTGAGATAAGCATGCTTGAGAACTAGTTCTTGAGTACAAGGTGTCTTGAGAAGTCTAACATAACAAGCATAGCCATATCATGAGATTCTATATGATGAGAATGAAGATGTATGCATAGAATTATGAAATTATTTAATTAGAATGTAATGTATATGATAAAGCTATATATACATTAAGGAAAGTTTCAAGGTGAGCCTATGGGGTAAGACCCTCAATCCAAGTCTGTAACTAGACCACTTCTAGACCCTACCTCAACCTAATGAGGCATCATGAGCTATTGAAAAGACATATTAAGGATGTTTGGTAGTGGTTGATAATGGTAATAGGTCATATGGCATGTATATGAGGTGTTGAGAGATTCTAAATTCGTTAAAAGGTCAATTTTAAGGACTAATGTGGTTTAAAAGTCAAGGTCTAGTGAGCAAAGAGAGAGATGGTGGCCAAATGAGGTATGAGATTTAGATTTCAAGATAAAAATCATCATGTGAGAGTTTTTATTGGTGTGATATATTGTCTTAAGTGTGTTGACCAATTTTGAGATTAAATTTTGAAGGTTTAGGCTCAAAAAATCATTTAAAGGTATCTCAAGTGCACAAGATGAAGAGTTATCTACTTGAGAAGGTTTTTAAAGTGTTTATTAGCATGTGGAAAATATACATGAGGACCTAATATATTTATCATAGATGGGTAAGGGTCCTAAATAAAATTTCTAGGCATTATTTTTTGGAATGAGGGGCTAAGCTTTATGAATAATTGTTAATAGTGGAAGATGGTTTAAACCCTCAAAGAATCCTAATAGTGGCCCAATATAAAATAAGTTGTTCTAAAGTGATAAAAAATTATTATTATGGATATTTTATAGATTTTGTGTTGTATTAAAATATCCTAGGAATTTCCAAGTGTGATTGAATCTTTAGGTGAGGGAGTGGATGCTATATGAATGGCCTTATTTTTCAAAGATTTGTTATAAGAGTCAGAGTTGACCAGGTCAAAGTTGCTAAATGGATAAAGGATAAATTTTGAGACTTTAATTTTTTTTTCATAAATGTTTTTGGACAAGTTTTATCTCTTAGTTTTGTAAATTTGGTGATTCAAGTTGACCAATCACTAGTAGGCCTAATGAAGAAAAATAGTACAAAACCTAGGCAGTATGAAAAAGTGGATTTTGGTGTGATTTCATGAAAGAGTGATGGATATAAGTACATGGATATGTATTTTTGTACTTAAATTTATTATTAATTCTTTTTATAAGGTTTTGTAGTCAGTGAAAGTAGTGAAAATGTTGAATCCAAAATGGCTTGTTTGGCTGAGTGAGATCTGTGAAAAAGAAGGTCAACAAATTGGTACACAAGACCAATAGTTGTTATTAGAGATTATTATATTTTTATTGTAATTTGTTTTAATTATAATTTAGGATAATTTTAATTCATGTTAATTCCTTTATTATGTTCTTTTAGGTGTCAAAATTTCAAGTTTCCATGACTATGTTTTGAGTCTAGTTGGTAGTTCAAAGTGAGCATTTTACAGAGAAGATTTTGAGCATGTATATCCTAAGTTAAATTATATAATGAATTTTGTGATGAAACTAAGGTAATTATGTTTCCAAATATTTTATTTATTTTTATGTTTATTTGTAAAAATCATGTTTACTCTTTAGTTGTTCAAGATAGACTTTATGTGTGTATAAAGGCCTATTGTGAACAGTGTTTTGAGAAGGAGTTCAAGTGGTGGTTGGACCTAAAAGGTGTTGTGGAGATAAATTAAAGTTTTATAATTTATATTTTATTGATTTTTTAAAGGATATTTTTCATAAATTAAGTGTATTTTTTTAAAGGGATCATGAGGTAACGTGTTTCCAAAGTAGGCCTAATTGAATTAGGTCTCCTTAAAGCCTAAAAGAGGATTCGGTATATTAATTTTTGACCAACCTAATTTATTTTATGATTCATATTGGAAATTTTTTTTAAGACCTATTATAATTTTTATACAAGTGATAAATTGTGTATGTCTGACCAAAGTGTGTGAGATCAAGTAACTTGTACAAAAACAAGACTAATTAGGCCTAATTGAGTGAGTTAGAGAAGGATGTGCAAGAAAATGAAAGCACACATTGAGGATTATAAGGAGGTCATATAGACCATAATATGGTTTTAAATATATATATATATATATATATATATATATATATATATATATATATATATATAGATAAGTTTTGAGTATGAATATCAAGGTCTTATGACCTAATCTTTCGTTGAGAAACTTAGTTGAGCGAAGAAGCCTAGAAGGTAGTTTGAGAGGGATTGAAGAGAGAGAAGAGTTGAATAAGGTGATCATCATATTTTTGTGAGAAAAATTGTCTAATAAATTTTATAAATTCAATTAGGTGTCTAATTTGGTGTTGAGTCATCTAATGGGTTGGTGCCTCCTTGAAAGTGGGTGCTTGTTAAAGCCTAGTCAAGTGGGTGTTTAGATAGTTGAGGTTAGTTCTCCATGTGAAGTTGGTGCTTCAATAAATATTGGTGTTTATATTATAGTAATATTTTACATTTTCAAACATTATTTGGTTTTATTCCCCTTGATGGTTTCCCACATATATGATGTATTATCTTATTTCATGTTTTTGCATGGTTGTTTATGCTTGATATATCTATGCACTTGTATGAATGGCTCATGAATGTTAAGTTGAATTGAATCAAAGTTTTGAAGAAACTGATTCATACCCCCTATTAATTTTTATTTTAACATATTTTTCTTATATGTTGGAATCACAATAAATAATAAGGGGGGTGAATCAATGTACCAAAAACTTTCTTTCAATTATATCCAATCATTCATGAACTATGAAAACAACATTAATATAAAGAAATGCATAAAGACCATTCAAAATAAAATAACATAAGAAAACACACATTTTAGTGGTAAATAATCAAGGGGAAGAAAAACCACTATGATCCCTAAAAATGGACTATAGTCCTATAAAACAAAAGATCAAATTTTATTGAACATCAACTCAACTTCGAGCACTAACCCCAATGAAGTGAAGCACCTACTTGACTAGGCTTTATAAAATACCTAATTGAATGTAAGAACCAAATACCTAGGTTAATAAACATGAAATCATAAACCTCATGTATTTTTATCATCACACCTATTAAAGCAAGATTTTATTTGCCTATGTTACACCAAAATAGGCCTAAACTGCCTTGTATATATACAAGTCTCATGGTCACTCACCACGTTGTCAGCCACACACCTTACAATTATTATTTAATACATATATTAAGTATTATAATAAATTTTAAACATTATTCAAACTAAATTTTTACCCATTTTGGTCTGTAACAACCTAATTAGGTCTCATTTCTATTTTAGGCCTCATGGAGACCTAATTGCATCTTCTTAGCATCAAATCTTGATTATCTTTAGCTCAGATGGCCTTATAAAATAACTAAAAAAAATTAATTAACTTATAAAAATACCTATAATTATCTCCTGCATACTTAATTATCATTGTGTCTTTCATTCATACGATGAAAGCTCCTTTAAGACCAACTTCCCTAATAAGGCTATGCACCTCAAAAGTTTATTTTGCAAAAATGAAGCTCAAATAATCTTAGGCTAATAAAATATAACAAATTAAACATGTATATAGGCTATATATGACCTTATGTTCATCACCAAATGTTTGGAATACTTTCACTCAGGAGATAAAGGCTCAATAATAGCTTTGCAACTCACTCACTCTAAATTGCCAATTTACCTCAAAGACCAGTCATGGTGACTTGGACCTGTAACACTTTTGAAGACACTTTTCATAAATATAAAAGAATTAAAATTGTCCTATGAGATATATAAACCATTTTTAGATGAAAATTCATATGGTCTAATTCAAAATATTAGTCTTATAGACCAATTTCTTAATGCTATATCACACAGTCTTCTCTGAAATAGATATGTCATTTTGTGAGCAACGTTTCACCATATTCACTAAATTCCAAAACATATTAAAAGAATTAACATGACTTAAAATTCATAAATAAACTCTTCATTCACTTTTTTTCATCAATCTAACATGCTTAGACCCTGATATCCATCTTCTTCTCTCTACTTGGGTTTTTCACTATTCACACCATTAGGTCTATCTGAGACTGGCTAACTTAGATGACAAAATTGGAAAATTTTAAGTATATAACCTATCCATAAATCATAATTGACTTAAAAAATTAGTCTCTAGCTTATTCTCCCATTCATTTTCTTTTCTTAACCAATGCAAATTTTGAGAGCTATAAAAACTTCTTAATAAATAACCCTGTATCTATGCATTTTCTCTCTCATCTGACTAACCACCACCACTTGGAGGTACATGGGAGAGTTGAATATATGATATAATATAATTTATATTAATTTTAATCCATTATAATCTAATTTTAACAATATCATTCACATCAGGTCCTTATTAGGGTTTTAGGGAGTTTTAACATAGGTTTTGGTGTTATGATTATTCATAAAGGATGGCCCCTTAAATCTAAAACCAATTTATAGAGATATTATCTATGACCCTTCCCCATCTCTCCTTAATATCTTATGTTCCCATGTAGATGTTACACATGCCAATGAACATCTAAAAGTGTTTAATGGGTATTGAGACCTCATTTTATGAACTTAAGAAGGCCTAAAATAGTGTTTCATCTAACATAATTCAAACCAATGCCTCAATATTTGTGAATATTCCTAAAATAACCTATATTAACTCTATCCATGCTCACATATGCAAACTTTCCTTGAAATTAGATCTGCATACCTCATTAAGCTAGGTAGGGTCTAAGAGAGGTCTAGGTGTAGACTTAATCTAAAGGTTATACCCCTATAAGATCACCCTAAAACTCACATGAATGATTCAATTCCTCACATACATGCTCAAAAAATTCCATAAAACCTTCACATGCCTATGTTCATTCATTTTCATGCACATACCTCTTCATGTCATGGCTACACTTCCTATGCAACTTTGACATCAATGACTTTTACCTTCATGCAAACATAATATATTAGTTTCCTTAAAATTATCTCTTTCTCTTTCTCTCAAGACATCACTATCTCATGATGACACTCTCATATGCATATTGTCACATCACACACTGCCATACTAGGCTTAGTCACCTTTGATATTATCCTTTATAAGATGCACCTTTGACATAAATGATAATCCTCAATAATCTTCCCCTTTGTCATTTATGGAAACTAGTCTCAGAACCTTATTTCAATACTAAATTTATCTCTTAGTCTAAAATTTATTCCCCTTTGACATAAATGATAAAAAGATGCATGTAAATTCTTGGATCACACCTCTTGAAACCAAAACACTCAACACATATGATTATGAGTTTATGAAACACCATACAAATATACTCCCCCTATCTCCATGTATACTTTATTAGAACTACTCACATATTCTTAGACATAATGAATCCCCTGATTAGCTCCCCCTAATAACTTGACTTCTTTAATGGCTATTAGGGGAAAGAACTACATCAAATTCTTGTCTTAGATGTTCAAAAGTTCCCTTTGAAAGTGGCTTGGTCAAAATGTTTGTAATCTAATCCTTTGTAGAAACATATTAAATTTTAACATTTTGTTCACTCACCTACTCTCTTAAGAACTAATACTTGATGGGAATGTGCTTAGTCCTCGATTTCATGATAGGGTTCTTTAAGACACTTATAACACTTGTATTATCACAATAGATAGGGCTAGAACTATCATACTCCAAATTTTAGTCTTTTAAGGTTTGTCTCATCCATAGGACCTGAGTAAAACATGAAGCTTATTTAATGTATTCAACCTCACAAGTAGATAAATCCACTAATAGTTGATTCTTTCTTATCCATGAAACTAGGCACTCACCCAAGAAGAAGGCTCATCCACTAGTGCTCTTCCTATCATCTAGACTCCCTACCTAATCTACATTTTTATATGATAAAAAATAAAAATTATTACTCCTTGGATACCAAAACCTAAAATCTATAGTCCCCTTAAGATAATTAAGTATCCTTTTAACTACTTGAAAATGATTTTCCTTTGGGTATACTTGAAATCTTCCCATAAGGCCTACTTCTTGCATGATGTCAGGTCTAGAGGTAGTGGTGTATAGAAAACTCCCAATCATTAACCCATATTAAGTATGATTTACCCTTAGAGATTCATATTAATTAATCAACTTACACCCTATGATCATAGGTGTGATAAAAGTCTTACAATGATCCATTTCAAACTTCTTTAACATCTCTCTTATGTAATTTCCTTGTGAGATAAATATACCTTTTTCTAATTGATTGATATGTAACCCAAAGAATAATGATGTTTGTCCTAGCATATACATCTCAAACTCTTTATTCATCACATTTTTAAAGTCCTTAGTCATATTCTCACTATTTCCACCAAATGTGATGTTATCCATATAGATAACTACTATAAAATGATGGTCATCTTCTATATTTATATACAAATTACTATTGGCAACTCCTATTTTGAATCCTTGGTCTAATAGATACCTATCTAATCTACCATACCATGCTCAAAGAGCTTGCTTTAGACCCTAAAAGTCCTTTTTTCAATATGAAAACACAGTCCTTTTTACTTGATAGTGATAAACCCTTAGGTTTCTCTATGTACACCTCCTTTTCCAAGTTCCTATTTAAAAAGGTAGATTTGACATCCATCTGGTACACATTGAATAATTTGAATCATGTATATGTTAGAGACAATTTAATGGCCTACAATCTTTCTACTAAAACAAAGGATTCCTAAAAGTATATCCCTTCAACTTGTGCATACCCCTTTCATACCAATTTATCCTTTTTCCTAGTGACTTCTCCATCTTCATTCAACTTATTCCTAAATGCCCATTTTATGCCAATAACATTTTTGTCTTTAAGCCTAGGAACTAGTTCCCAAGTCTCATTATTTTCTATTTGGTCTAACTCCTCATTCATATAACCTATAAAAAACTTATCTTTTCTTACTTTTATAAGATTATTAGATTCAATATTAGACAATATAACAACATTCTCTTGATTTAGGTTACCCATCTTCTCCTTATTTCCATACCTACATCCTTGTTGCCAATTATCTGGGATTCAAGATGATCTCTTTGAATCTATCTTGAGGGGATTTTTAAGCCTTGCCTTTCTTCAACTTCTTCTTATTCCTCATCAATATATATTTTTTCATCTTAATTATTTAAGTCCATATTCTCTGATGTATCCTTTGACTTTGAGTGTGATTTATTTGTCTTATCAATATTCATATTGCTTCTTTCCACTATTATCTGCAACCTCTTGTTATAGAATCTATAGGATGAGGTGACTAATTATTATCCCAATAATATACCTTCATTATACCTAGAATCAAACTTACCTAAGTCTTCCTCATCTCTTTTGATGAAACATTTTCTCTCAAACACTCTAAAGTGTTCTACATTAGTGGATCTACCTTTCCATAGTTCATAAGGAGTCTTATTACCTTTAGTCCTTATTTTTAATCTATTAAAAATGTATATTATAGTTCTCACCACCTCTCTACAATATCCATTAGATAATATAGACTCATTTAGCATAGTTCTTGCCATCTCTTGAACTATTCTATTCTTTCTTTCTACTACCCCATTCTACTGAGGTGTCTTAGCTACTGAGAACTATCTACTTATCCCATGGACCTCATATAAGTCATCAAATTCATTGGACTAAAATTATTATCCTCCATCAAATCTCAAGCATTTTATTTTTTCATTATTCTCATTCTCAACGAGATCCTTGAATGCCTTGAACTTATTAAGAGCTTCTAACTTTTATTTCAAGAATGTTACCCAAGTCATTCATGTGTAATAATCTATGAGTAACATGAAGTATATATATCCTTGAATACTTTGGATTATTATATGCCTAGAGAGATGAATGTGTATTAGATATAAAGGTCTTTTAGTATATTATTCTTTGGAATTAAACCTTTTTTTAGTTTTCTTACCATGTTGGCATGCCTTGCAAAGAGTGTTTTTAGGTTTGGTGATCTTAGGCAAGTTATTCATAGACTTATTAGATATTATCTTGACTATATTGTCAAATTTTATGTGGCCTAACCTTCTATTCCATATGTAATAATCATTAATCTTGATCATAAAGCATCTCTCCTTCTTGATCTCTTTCAAGACATACATATTATTCTTAGTCCTCTAAGCATTGGAAATTAGTCTTATTGATTTAGATCTCATTATATCACTCCCTCTATCATGAAAGGTTGGTATGTCTCCTTGGTTGCATATGACTTACACTAAGCAAGTTATGTTTCAAACCTTCCACATACAACACATTCTCTATCTTAGTCTTCCCATCATCCAAACTCAAGATACCCTTTCCAACTATATTAGTAGTTGTGTTATCTCCAAATCTCACATTTATTTCATCATTATTATTCAATGAGATGAACTTGCTCAGATCTCCTATCATATGGCTTAATAAACCACTATCTATATACCATTTCATTCCTTCATCTTAAATGTGAAAGGTAGTCTAAGCTAGCATAGATTATTCACTTTTAGTATTCTACTCCTCCATCTTGTTCATAAGGTCTAACTTCTTGATCTAATTCTTAATGGTATGACTGTATAACCTTTTATCTTGAATGACCTTCCTTATATGCCTCATCTTATAATTCCTTACAATATATCCTCTTTGATAATAATTATAACATAGTATTCTACTTCTACTATTGAATGAACATTTACCTTTTTCTTCCATGAGGAATTGATTCTTACATAATTTCTACAATCCATAACTCTATGTCCATATTGATTAAGTGAGAAGTATTAACCATTGAATGAATTCACATACCTTATCTATCTGATGTTGAAGATGCACCACTAGCTTTGTTGTCTCTTAAATGAGTCAAGTTCTTCTCAACTTTTTGATGATCAACTTGAGTCTCAGATTTGAGAGTTTCTACATAGGTATTTAATTTATTAGTACCATCATTTCTTGATGTTCTAATGTTCTTTGATGTCTGACTCTCCTTGTTTTATTTTTGGTCTTATTTGAACTCAAGGCCTTTCTTATCATGTGGAGACCTTTGATTATTCAAAATATCACCAAGGATTTTAGTGCTCTTTTTAAATTTTTGATGTGTCTTCAACTTGACTATTTCATAATCCAATTTTTCCTTTAAGGACTCCATTTCTATTCCAAACTTGATACATTCTTCCTCTTTGGTCTTAAGACTTGTAGTGACATTTTTAATATGATTTTATAAATGTTTGATTAATCTCCTCATGTTCATTGGTATTTTTTCTTAGTCTCTCTTCAAAGAGATTGATTTTTTCCTCATAACTCTTAACCAATGATCTTAATTTCTGATTCTTCCTTCTTTGGAACTTCAACTCATCTAGAGCACTAAAAATTCTACCTCAAGGTTTAATTCTACCTCTTCTTCATTTGATTCTTCATCATCCATAATTTTTTTCCCTTTTAAACAACCCTCATTGTTTATTTCTATAGTAATGAATAAGGTCTCATTATTATCATGATCATTACTATCAGATGTAATTTTGTCACTTACATCAGATGAGATATTGTCTTCTTTCGTATAAAAACTTCTCTTGTTCTTGACTGATAAATTATTGCCTTCATACTTCCTAAAACCCTTTTTTCTCTTCTCAAGCTTATATACCTTCTTATAATCACCATGATGTTCATCATGTTATCCATTATGCTCAATCTTATATTTATTAGTACATTTAGATGCAAAGTGACCGATATTACCATAGTTAAAACATTTGAAATGCAACTTACCCTTATACTTACCTAATCCTTTCCTTAGTTTTTTTATAAACATGGATTCTATCTTGTCATCATCAATATCTATGTCAATATCATCCTTAGCCTTATTACCTTGTGAATTTATCTTAACTTTAAATGCAAATTCATTCTTGGAAGGTCTTCCATCACTTTTTCTCATTTCATAGGTAGTCAAGATGTCATGAATCTCATCCATCTATAGTATGTTAAGATATTTGATCTCTTCCACATCATATACCTTTGAATCAAACTTAGATGTTAGGTATATTAATACTTTTTTTACTAATATTGATTCTTCCAACTTCTCTCCTATACCTCTAATGACATTTACCACTTCATCTACTTTTAAAAGATAAGATTCAATGTTTTCATCCTCCTTCATTCTCAAACTTTCAAATTACCTTTGGTGAGTCTTTAAGTTTACCAACATGACTTTGGTGTCTCCTTCATATATGGTATAAATTTTTTCCCAAATAACTTTTTCTATATAATAATGCATGACCTTTACAAATTTTGCCTTTGAAAGACCACAAAGGATGGAATTCATTGCCTTAGAGTTGTTCTCACTTGCCTTATTACCTGTTATGTTAGTTGGTGGTGTAGAAGGTGGAATGAATCCATCAACAATATATTACCATATGTCACATCATAAATAGATTATATATGTATTAATTTTGATGTTCCAAAATTCATAGTTAGTCCAAATAAAGAGAGGATCCTTATTGGTTGACAAACCTCCTTGTACTTGATGACTAGACATGAATATACTTCTAGGATCTCCATTGAGTTGTTAGGCCTGATTCAAAGGACCAAGCTCTAATACCAATTATTGGAAGTGTAATCATTAATATGGGGGGTGAATTATTGCTCTAAAAACTTTATTTCAATTATATCTAATCATTCATGAACTATGAAAGAAACATTAAGATCAAACAATGCATAAAGACCATTCACATGAGCATAAAATAATAAAACACACATATGAGTGAGAAACCCTCAAGGATAATAAAACACATTTTTATCCCTATAAATGGAAAACAATCCTATAAAAAAATATCAATTTTTTTTATCACCTACTCAAATTAGAGAACAAACCCCAATGAAGTCAAAGACCTATTTGACTAGGCTTTAACAAGCACCTACTTGAAAGGAAGTGCCAAATCCATAGGTGACTCAACACCAAATCATTTACCTAATGTATTTGTATCACCAAAACTATGTTATTATACTATGGCCTCATTTAATGACCTCCTTTTTCTATACCAATAAATATTTTATTCACTTATGTTACACCAAAATAGGCCTAAACTATCTTATTTATATACAAGTCTCATGGTTAGATACCACTTGATCAGACACACACCTTCAATCTCTTAGGTTAGCCATATAATAGGTCCTAGAACAAATTATTAACATGATTCAAATGAAATTTGGATGCCTTTTGTTCTTCAATAACTCAATTAGGTCTCATTTCTCTTTTAGGCCTCATGGAGACCTAATTGCATTAGGTCTATCTTCTTAGCGTCAGAACTTGATTCTCTTTAGCCCAGATAAAAATAAAAAATAATAAATAAATTATAAAAATACCTCTAATAAATTATTCCATTTTTAATTAGACTTGTGTATTTATTTCATACCATGAAAGCTCCTCTAGGACCAACTGACCTATTAGTCCTGTGTACCTCAAAAGTCTATTGTGAAAAACTGAAGCTCAAATAATCTTATTATATTTAAATATAAAAAATTAAACATGTATATATTTATCCATGACCTTATGGTCATCACAATTTTTTTTTAATACTTTCACTTAGGATATAAAGGCTCAAGAATATCTCTACAACTCACTTACTTAGAACTACTAATTTACCTCAAAGACCAGTCATGTTGACTTAGACATCCAACACCTATGAAAAAACTTTTCATGACTAATAATGCATGTAAATGGTCATATGGATATATATAACATTATAATATTAAAAATTAATATGTTCTAATGCCAAATATTAGTTTTTTAGAGTAATTTCTTGACCCTATATCACACAATCTTATCTAAACTAGATAGGTCATTTTTTGAGCAAGTTTTCACCATATTCACTAACCTCCAAAACATATTTAAAACATGAAAATGACTTAAAATTAATAAATAAATTCTTCATTTACTTTTTTTCATCAATATGACATTCTCAAACCCTCAAATCCATCTTCTCATCTCTACCTAGGTTTTTCACTATTCAAACCATTAGGTCTATTTGTGACTAACTTAGATGACCAACTTAGATCAATTTAAGGATATAACCTATGAATAAATAATAATGGACATAAAAAATTAATCTCTATATTCTTATCCCATTTATTTTATTTTCATTACCAATACAAATTTTGAGAGCTATAATAACTTCTTGGCAAATAAGCTTGTATCATGCATTTTCTCTCTCATCTGACTAACCACCACCACCTAGAGGTAGTTGGGAGAGTTTAATACATGTCCCAATATATTTTATAGGTATTTAAATCCATTTTTATCTAATTTGAACAAGATATTTTACATTAGTTCCTTATTAGGGTTTTAGGGAGGTTTAACACAGGTTATGGTGTTAATGATTGTTTATAAAGGACTACCCCTTAAATCCAAAAAAAATGCATAAGAATCTTATCTAATACTTTTCCATATCTCTCCTTACTATTTCAGGTTCCCATACAAAGGTTACATGTTCTAAAAAATGTATAAAAGTGCTTATCAGGTCTTGAGACCTCATTTGGTGAACTTGAGAAGGCCTAAAATAATATTTCATGTAATTTACTTTAAACCATGACCTAAAACTTTGTGAACATGAATATAAAAACTTATATTACCTCTTTCCATGCTCACATATGAAAAATTTCCTTGAAATTATATCTTCATACCTCATTAGAATAGGTAAGGTCTAAGAGAGGTCTAGGTGTAGACTTAGTCTAAAGGTCTTACCCCTATGGGCTCACACTAAAAATTTCATGAATGATTAAATTACCCACATAAAATCTAAAGTAGTGCCATAAAACCTTCACATGCCTATGTTCATTCATTTTCATTCACATACCTCTTCGTGTCATGACTAGGCTTCCTATGCAATTTTGACATCAATGACTTGTACCTTCATGTAAATATAAAACACTAGTTTCCTTAAAATTCTCACTTTATCTTTATTTCAAGACATCACTCTCTCATGAAAACACTCTCCTATGCATCTTATCACATCACACACTACCATACTAGGATTAGTCACCTTTGACATCACCCTTCAGAAGATGTACCTTTGACATAAATGATAATGCTCAACATTCTAAAGTCATATTATGCTTTAAATTAAAATCACTACATAAATATAGTTTATAGAAATTTTTATATGGTCTAAAATTAGGAAGAATCTTTTGATGCAAATTTAAAAATTTATTATAAAATTGTATACAATCTCACCTAACTCAACAGATATATTAACGAGTTAATTGACAATGTCTAAATCTTATTTAGGCTTGACAAAAAATTTATCTATCCAATCTTATATATATTTTCAAGTACTAATAACCTTAAAAATAAGGCTAATAAAAGTGGGATAATATTTACCTTATAAAGTTTTAAAAATAACTCTAAGATAAAATTTATTATTAATGATACCAAGAGGAGAAAAAACTAATTTGAATTCATCTAAATGATCTTCCCAAGACTCACTAGAAATTCTTAATAATTTAGGGACATAGAGTCCTTTAAGTAAAGGTAATTTACTAATATGTACAAATATTAATGGGATTTCTACAAATCTAAGGATCCACTTGAGGATTCTCATTAACTACATAAGATTCCAATTAATTATTAGTGTCTTCTACTTGATCTTTGTTTTTTATATACCTAGGATTATGTATCAAACTCTTTATTCTAGATACTCATCCATTAGAAGTTCCAACAGGTTCCACTACTTGACTAGGATAGTTTATCCATAAAGTTGTATTAGAGTCAAGAGGGATAGTAAAATTATCAAAAGGAAAAGATTCAAAAAGAAAATGAACCCTAGTTGGAGGATTAACAAACAAAATATGTTCTCTTTCTTGATAAATTCAACATTTTTTTCTAAAATATGAAACTAATTTTACGTACTAAGATTAACATACCAATCAATTTTAAATATTGTTTTGTCCTCTTCCTTAGCTATAATCTTCAGAATATTATGTAAATTATAAGGTCTTTTATACCAAGAAAAGAAAGTGATATTAGTAGCAATATCTACTTAATATTTAAAATCAATTTCAAGTTGAATAATACCATGGGGACCACCAATGGTAAAGGGTAAGAAAAATCAAAACAAACAAGATGAAATGATAATAAAATGAAAATATAATATTTTAGTAAAACTCCCTTGTGGAGTCACCAAATTTGTTGATGGTGAAAAATGGTATGTTAATAAATCAACCCTTTCACCTATCATGAAGGTCAGGATGAAATCAAACAAGTTTAACTGTAAGGGCCTAAGGAACAAGTAATGATCCTAAGATGTGTAGAAGGGTTTTTTAATAATTCTATGATTAAGCTAGAAAATCAAAAATTTAATTATGCATCATTATATTTCATAAATCAAATACTTCTTCAATGTTGAAAATAGAATCAGATTAAAAATATATAATCTAATCTAACCTATTCAAAAAAATAATGCCTTAAAATAAAGATCTTTGTTCCATATATTTTCTTATCAATATCTTTGTTTTATCAATAACTTAATGCCAGAAGACTAAAATAAATCAAAATAAAGGAAATAAAAAAATCAAAAACAAAAAAAATAAAATAAAATGGAAATGAAATCCAAACAAATATACAGAGGCTAAAAATATCATAATAAACTACTAACCATTAACACTAAACTAAGAAATTAAACTAATTCTAATACTAATTGACAACTTATATGAACTTAAACTAAAGAAACTAAAACATTAAGTAAATGGATAGCAAACTAATTAAGTACTAATAACAAACTAACGAAGAATAAATTACAAAGATAAAATAATAGTAATAAGATAATTAATAATTAATCAACTAAAAATAATGAAAGCAAAAGCATAACAAATGTGTAATGATATAAAAACAAAACTATAGCCAGAATGAAATCTAATCTAAACATAATCAAATAAGAAAATAGAAAATAATGTATACTATAATATAAAGAAAATAAGAAATAACCTATTTATGAAATAAAATTATCTAATTAGGAAACAAAAAATTACCTAAGAATGAAAATAAATGAATAATTATATAGAGAGAAATTCAAATAACTCAAGCAAAAATTAAAAAAAAAAACTAGTTTAAGAACAAAAATATAACTAATTAACATAAATAATATAAATAAAATAATGTAAATATATGAGACTTGGAACAAGAATCAACTTTGAGTAAATAAAGATGATTTTATTGAGAAACTGAGAATCATTCTAGTTATAAATAAATATTCAAGTAAAAATCAAGTACAATCAATAAATTAAAAATATGTCATAAAAAGTATGGTATTCATCATTATTAGGGTCAAGTATAGAAAGTTTTGTACATATTATTTCATATCTACAATCATCAAATGACATTAATGTTGAAAAATCTTTAGATAATCAGTTATGAATAAATCAATAAACCTTGATATGCTTTCATTATTCAAGTAGATTACTTCACCTTTAGAGGATGAATTGTTTGGTTTCTCTACAATTGATAATTTGATTTCATAGATGCTTGCACTAGAGAAGAAGGAAATATGAAAAAATTTAAAACATATAAGATCTCTTGATACTTGTGCTTTTCTCCATTTTTTATGTGTCTTCAATCTCTTTATAAAGTAATTCTTCCTAGTGAAGGTTATGAATCAAGATACAAATAATGTTTACTCAGTTGTAATTGAATTTAATTGACTTTTAAAAGTTAATTGATTACTTCATAAATTCTAAATTTTATAACTTAACTCTATAATTTATAACTTTTAACAAATTCCAAAAGATTAAATAATAAATATGGACTAAATTACAAATTTTAATGAGTGGGAAACCTTGACTCATTTAAATATCCATTAAATAATTATTTAACTATGTATTTTATAAATACTAAAGAAATGATAATATTAAAATAATCTAAGCCTCTTTTAACATTAAATATCCATATATAGAATTTATCTGAGATTAAAATTAAGCATTATATACTAAATTATAATTATTTATTATTTTAAATAAATAAATTTTTACTATTGTTGTGCACATCAAACATAAAATCACCAAAAAGCCATCTATCCATAAAACTCAAATTATAAATTATCCACCAAAGTAATGTACCATCATACTAAAATATGAAAACAAATTTTAAACATCATAAAAATGTCAATCCTAATCACTTATAGAAATCAAGTTAATGACTGAAACCCCCTTATCCATCTATTTCTTTTTATACTCCATCAAAAAAGCTGAAAACTCAATCAAATTAGTTCTTCCAAAATCATCAACTTCTAATTTTACTTTCTTAATCGCTAAAGTCATCATTAGCTAAAACATAGGGATGCTAACATGATTCGTAGAAGAAGCAAGATTTTCAAACTCAAGCAAAGAAGGTTTATTGATCAATGCCAGAGAAATATTTTGATAATCTTCATTAGGATTCAATCTAAGAATGAGCTTAGGATGAGATATAAGAGGATCATTAGGAACTAATTTTATGGAAATGTGCATTCATTGAGAAGACATACTTAGAGTATCTCATTTGTAAGGATGAGATATCCAAGGGGATATCCTTACACCTCTATGAGTAGTACCATGGAAACTTACTTAAGAAGATGGAATATTATTAATGAAATTCCAAAATATGGGGTTAGATACATCAAAATGAATTGAAACATGAGTACCATAATGAAAAGGTCTATAAAACATGTTAGAAACCCTATAGCTATGAAAATACCTACCATGAGAACTACCCTATGCATAAGTAGCCTCACCTTGTTACTCATTATTTCTTACCCACACATTCCTCCCTAAAACATGTGAGTTTGGGGTCCAATCTAACATACTATATTGAAAACTTTCAATTTAATAACTCAATATCAACCAAATATAATATTATAAAAATAACATTTGTCTCATCATTTCACAAAAAATATGAAAATTGTCAAACATCTGAATATTTCCAAGTCATTTGAATACTACTTTTACACAATAAAACAACATTCTACAGATAATCTAATTAGAATATGTATATATTTGAGTCATGGTCTAAATTCTATAACAAATATAAATATTATAAACATCAAAATTTGTGATTTCCATTTAAATCGAATGTTCATGTAATATTCAACAATAAATATCAAAATATTCATCATAGCAAACAAAACCCTAACCATTTAAAATTCTAAGAAATCAAACTACATAAATTTTGCTTGTAGTTTTATAGTCTGAATGCATCAAACATTGCCTGACTTCAAACCAAGATCATTATGCAAATGATACGAATCATAATTAAATAATAAAGGCCTTACATCCTTATATAAGTTTATTAAAAACATTTATGATAAAAAATCATGCTACACACCATAAAATTCGAGCTATGTTTCCATTAAAACTAAAATCTTATCAAAATTATCACTCTGATTACCACTGCATAAAAAACAATTAATTTTAATAAGAAAAACTCATTTTAATTCATGACTATATGTCAAAACTTAAAAATATTAAAATCGCTTTCAAATGACTTTCAAATAATCATCTCTCAAGTTTGTATCTTATTCAGAAGCACCTAATTATTTTCATGTAAATTTTAATGTATGTGAGTTACAAATTCTAAAAGTATATGCATAACACTATACTCAAAACATTTATAACAAACCCAAAAATGTAATTTAACCTTGAAAACTTTAACATTCATTATAACTAACAACTATATTCTACATTCAAGTATATGCAAATATCAACCTTATGTCTTAGAAAAATTTTCAAATAAATTTGTTAAGTTCACATAAATAACCTTTTATGAAATCCAATATTGATTCCTTATTCAAAAACTAAAATAAATGCATGTAATTATGCCATGTTTCTTATCAAATAATAAATGAAAATAATCTGGTCCTAAACTCTTTTATGCATATATTTAAATGTTAAAACCTTAATCATGCAAATTATAATCACTGTCTGCATTCATAAAACCATTATATCATAAATCACTATCTAAAATCATTCATTGCATCAAGAAAAAATTTCAACATTAATTATAATGAATGGCTACATGTGACTTGAATACATGTAAATTTATACCATATGGTTTCAAAACTATGCATTTAAATCCTTCAAAATCATAAGACCCTATTTTTTATAGCAAAGAAAACAACCCAACTGAACTCCTTCAAAAAAAAATTTTAAGCCAAATGGAAATAGACTAAAATGAATGCATGTGAAATACTTCATATTATAAAGAAATCAAATATATATTTATGACTTGAAAAATTAATAAACTAGCCCTTTCAAACACTAAAGTATGAAATTATTACACATCTCTACCAAATATTTCAACACAACCTAAGATAATTATGCCAAATTTCATAACCACCATGTCATTAAAAACTCAAAAAATGTCATTGAAGCCTAAAAAATGCATGCATGATATAATTTATCCTTCAAAATAAGTAACAAACAAAATAAACAACTAGAAAAACTTCAGAAAGGAACAATATCGACTCATAAGGATATGAAAAGACCTATTATTTTCAAGATTTCTAAAATTAAAAGCCATTAATACCATATACATGTAATATATTTATTATTCTTCCATAAATATTATGCATGCAATAAATGATATGTTGAGACAATTATTCCAAAAAATATGAAGACATCAAATTGTCATGACTACAAATGGGAACTGAAACTCAGAAAATGAAATGCATGGAATATCTTGTCACCCTTTCAAACTATATTACTTTATCTTCAAAATCATGACTGGTTCATAAACTAATAAACTAATTCTAAATAGAGTTCACCCTTTTACATAAGATCTCAACCAAAAATTATAAGCCATAATTTAACATAGTTGAGTGAAAGAAATAACAAAACTTGATGTAGTCTAATATTATAGCTTGACCAACAATCATGTAGAGTTTAGCTTCTACCTAGAAACATGTTAAAATGGTGAGATGATAAAAAAACAAAGGCCTTTTATTTTTAGTTGGTTTTCTTTAAAGCTCATTCAATAAGATTAATGACATGTTCATTGATTTAATAGATGATTGATATTACTAAAACCACAAACTCTACCAAACCAAATCCTTGTGATTATCAAACACTTAGTGGCATTTTTATGACCTTACTAAAATTTCCACCATAATCTCTATGATTGAGAGAGGATGAGTGTATTAAATAATATAGTAAATCAAATTTACTAATAAATAACCATATCATGCTTCAAAATAAATTCTAATACAGTTGACACTTTATTCATTAAAACCAAAGATAATATGAAATATACGCATTTACTCAAGAAATAAAAGACCAAAATGTCAATTTTCAAATAAATTCAAACTTTAAAACAAATGAATTCAAAAACTAACGTTCGAATAATATTCCAGCTTTTATAGCTCATTAACACAAATATCACACATGAAAAATATTCCAAATTCATAATGTTTAGGTTTAATGTTTTAGGAGAAATGTGATCAAAATTAAAACATGAACCCACATCCTTATAACTTCATTGGAACAATAATGTTACCTTGATTATATATGGGTATGACTTAAGATTGCCAAGAATGTTGCAACATATTTGCAAAAATTAGACATGAAACTACATAACTATGCATTCCATCTAAATAAATAGGAAAGATCAAACAACCACCAGAATTTGCTCTTCAATTTGAATTATCATTTCCAATGTAATCAATCAACAAAGACATAACCCTATTATTATTATTTTATTTCTTTTAAATTGTCATAAAATACAAACATCAAATATACTTTAAAATCATATGTCATCTTGTGACATCTTACAACAAAGTTATAACATACCAAAATATGTTATAATTTTAGAACCAGTGTACTTATCAAGATTAATTTTCATCATTTACATAAAAATAGAGTGCACACTACTGACTATATGAATGAAATACAAGTAAACTAAATCTACTGATTTATCAAAACAAATGATAATTAATCCAAATTATGCTATGTAGTATGCCATATTAATGTTATGAGTATACCAATCATTCTAATAAATAAATATTTTGTCATATTCACATAGACATAGAAAAAATTGCTTAAACAAATGCAAACAAGTTAGCCTCTGGCATCAAATTTAGATGTAATGATAGTAGTTATCATATGTCAAAACTAATTATGTTAATATTTCATAAAAAAGAGGGGGTACTAAAAATAGGCATAAAAAAGCTATATACAAATACAATTTCTTCTTGTCATTCAAATATCCCATCAAAGATATGCTCATATTCATGTTTTATATCATATGGGTCATAATTTCCATGTTTTTCCTATACTGTATACATGTAAAATGAATCATCTATTATATCTATAGTAAGATATTTAAAACCATCTACAGCTTATTGTCAAATTTTTCTATTGGATATTTGTTTCTCTTCAAAATTTTATATGTTATTAGTATCATGTGCCTATACTATAATTACATTAGATGATTTATCTTGAGTAAAATTTGAATAAATGTTTTTCTCTTTTTGTACTTGATATGTATATGTTTCATTATTTGAGATATAAAAATTGTCACCTCCAATCTATAATGTGGGGTAGTCATTTTTATTATCCAATGTTGTACCCATGTATTTCACCCATGGTTTCCCTAATACAACACTCCACTAAACCAAAGTAGGATCAATTTAAAACCTAGTGGTCTACAATTTATTTCGAATAGATACATGCCATGAAATATATCATATAAAATGGTCAAACACCAATTCATATTCAAGTGTCCAATATCATATCCAATATATTTGATAAGTGTCATGCTACACATACTAAATTACCAAGTGGGATCAACTTTAAAATCTGTGCACTTTTTTCCATTTATGTGAGTAATAGTCATATGTTTTAGAAAAAAAAAGGTTTTATAGTTTCTCCCTTAGAAACAATGTTTGTGACATTATTCTTCTTATGTATATATTACTTTTGAACTTCTTTATTAGTCAAATCTTACTTCTTAATTTTTTATTTCATAAATAGTGTTTTTTTAGTCTAAACCTCTTTTTGAAACTTGTGTTTTAGTAATTTTTTTAACTTTCTTGTTAAAATTTATCCTTATGTAGATTTTGGTTTTCCAATTGATACTTATGTAAACCTTCATTTTTTAAGTGTTCTTTTGCTAATGGTCATGTATGTAACTCGACCTAGTTTCAGGTGGTTGGTCAACTATAAAATATATGTTTAAATATGGTGGTGATTTAATATATGTATCCAATGTGGGATCATCACTATCAATATTTTTTTCTTCAAATCCAAACAATTATCCATATGATGTACATGAATTATATGATTGTAACAATAACATATGGATCTCTTAAAAGTGTGCATAGGAGGCAAAGTGAATAATTTATTTCAAAACATGTCCCTTAGCATTTTAATTAGATTATTATGATGCTTGCAAGAATTTTTATTTAGAAGTTATATATTATTTTTGTTTCTTAACCCATAATTGAGATGAAATATTTTAAGGTACGCACTTCTTGATTGTAGAGGTGGAGATGCAATTAAAATTAATATGTGGAGGATGATTTATATGTTAAATATTATCCTAACATGATATAACATTTAGACATATTTAATTTTAGAAATACTCTATAGAATATTTCATAATAACTATCAAATATAAAATTTATTCACAAGCACAAACTTTAGGTAATTCTAATTAAATATGCATAAAAATATGGTTAAGTGTGTATATGGAAGATGGAAGTGGATCGGGATAAACATTATAATGACCTCTAATTTATAAAATGGGATGGATAACTCTATCTCTTATAATATTTATGGAATAGACCTTTTAGGAGGGATGGTGTTGAGGTCAACATACCCCCCATTTTTGAAAAATAGGGACCCTTGTGATTGTTTTGAACCTTAGAATTGAAAGATTGATATTTTCTTCTTTATTATGATTTAAAGATCATCCATGCCTGATGAAATTATCCCATTTATTCATGTTTTTTAACCTTCCCTAATGTTACTAATAATTGAATGTCATGTCTTAAGATTACAGGTTTCATGAATCTCTCTTCAAGATTTCACTAGCCTTTGGTATGTGAGATATCATAGTTGAATTCATATCCTAAAAAACTATTTTAAAAAACCCTAGCCTAGACCTTTAATTCAAATTTTGGTAGGAACATTTTTAATTAACCCTAGACTTAAACCTAACTTTTATGCTAAGGCTTGGTCATGTTTTCAACACAACCAAAATGCTGGCCTAAAAAACATGCATTGGTCCCCTTTTATTCCCCTTTTCCATTCCTTATGTTCTTAACATAGTTTAATGTTTATGACTGTAGGGTATTTTATCTAAGCATGGTCCCCTTTATCATAACCTTAGCCTAACATTTTAACCCTAAGGCCCCTTTCATATTTGTCAACATGAGCAAGACCTTAGTATTAAATCTTTACCCTAAGTTACTCTTTTTTACCCACATCCTAACTTAAACGTCTTAATTATTTTTAGATATAATGGACCTTGCTTCATCATGAGAAAGGATCTAACAGAGCATAGGACACTCAAAAAATCTAAGGATTTGGTCCATTGGACCAATCCCATGAGATCACCAGGATCGTGATCAATGGTTTGTGATTAAATGGGACCAATGATAAAACAACATGAGATCATTGATAAATTTAAAGGGCCCCTTTTATTAAGTGTGAACTTAGCCTAAGTTTTACCCTAAGGTCTCATTATATTTATTAATACAATGAAACCTTAGAATAAAACTTATTCTATGATTGCAAAAGGATCTAATCATATGCAAACATCTAGATCATGATCTACGATTCACATTTTCTCATATAGATTGATCTAATGCAGTGAACGTGTCACTAAAAAGTCAAAATATTAGGGATCCCCTTGGCATTCCAACATTCGAAGCTTGATAACAGAGGGTCCCACATGTTAAAATAAATCAATAGAAGATAATTACTCAGATCTTAATCAATGATCTATGATTCATCATGGATATTTATCCAATGGAACATATCAAATCAAAGATATATGGATTAGAAGGGTTTCATGATCTTAAGTTTGATGTTCTTATGTTCATCATTTGACATCTATGAGGTCAACATTAACATCCATAGGACCATCAACTTTAATCCCATCAAATCTAATGATCCACTAACTTAAATTTGATCATTAACATTCAAAAAACTTTCAAATTTAAGCTAATAAATTATTTTTTTTAGACATAAAGACATGTTCAAAATGTTGACAAAATCTTATGGCTTATAGTAAAAATTAATGTGATCCCTTTAAAGATGTTCAAACACTTAGGATATATGGAATTCAAGTAATAAAATGATCTCATCATCAAAATATTTATAGACATGAAATTAGTCTAAGTCTATTTCCTAAGGATCAATATCCCACACTTCATCATAAATATCAATTAGATAGAGTGAAAGGAACTAATGAGTCTAAAACATTTGATACATTAGACCAATATGTGCATCTACTTAAGTCAAGATTGACGGTCCATGCTTCATCATGTGGATCAATCGAATGGAGAAAAATTGTTGAAAATTTTTCAATGAAACCTAGGATGCCTATGGGATCAACACATGGCAAGCATGCATTCACTACATATAATGTAGAACCTAAAATACCCATGAAGGTACCAATTATCACAACCATATGGCCTAACATAAAGTAACCAATAATTCTTGAGCCCCGTGGCCATGATCAATGACTCACATTGATCCATGAATAGGGATCCAATAGTGCCAATGAAAAGTTGGATTTTCAAAAGACAATGGCTAGTCCCTCAAGGTATTTATGAAAAATTACATAAAAGTTGTTAAATTGATGCCACATGGGAACCATGCAAGCACAAAATGACAAAATTGGAGATTTTGTGTGCTTTAAAAGTCAAAGGTATAAAGGCATAGGTTTCAATAAAATTTGAGACATGAATGACCCTAATTATAAATTATCACTATCATTAAAGATCTAGGAAATCCCTAAGCATCCAAAAAATCCCTAGTTTGAACTTAGATTGATCACAATCAAACCAAGAATATCTCAATTGTGATCTAAGTGAGAACAAGTTAATTCAGAGATTACTTGTAATTCATTTAGTATATAGTTACAACTTCCACAACCATGGTAACTCATAGACAATAATAAAGGGACAAGATCAAGCTATACTTGACCTTAGATAATGAGGGGAGAGTTTTCAAAGATATGGACTTAGATCTTGTAGCTTTGAAAAATGAGAACAAGAATTGGTCTGAACTCTTTTGGACCATTAAGGAGATGCAAGCTTTGACTAGGGAGGAACTAAAGAATGCAACCATCTTATAGAGATATAATGACCTAGTTTTTATTCAGATGGCTAGCCTACACTAAATTTCCACAAAGCTTAAGGTATTATACTATATTGATGTCCTTGTTCCTCTTTTCCAAGATTGTAAAATTTAGAATGATTGGATTGTACATGAGTGTATATTCAAGAAAGTCGATTACATTTTCCCTCTAGCTTTTGAGAGCTATTATAAATTGTGTAAGCCCCAAATAGACCTACCAACCATTAAAAATTGGGCTAGAGATCATAATATAAACATAATCCTTTCTCTATGGTTGCTTATTGGGAATTAGGTAATCTAGGACCCCATAAGCAAAATACCAATTATCTGATCTAGGGAGGGAATTAGGATAATAATGATCCTATTAAATACATTATGTGGAGCCCCATCTACCACTCATATTAAAAAAATATGGGTATCATATGTCTACTTCATGGTGGATAAATGACTCACCCTCATACTAGGTGAGATGATTAACATCTACTTAAAGTCATAATTTATAGCCATTAAGAAGAAAACAAGAAAATAATTTTACATGATGTCCTATCTACTTTATGCCCTTTTATCTTCCACCCAAATCCCAAACATTAAGAATTGGTCACCTGATGGAAGACCTACTATCTACCATCATTACTCCAAGTTTTACATTTTCAAATATAGACATAACATGTAGTTTATCTATGATTATGCTTATCTAGCCCTAATGGAAGCCATCATTGGAACCCCCATGAGTAAGGTTAGCCCATTGAATAATAAATATGTGGAATTGATAAAGGATATATAGTTTTACCCTGATTTCATAATGATAAGGATTGAGGGGACTTTGACATAACCCTTTAGGTTTCCCATCTATGTGATAACTAAGCTAAAAAAACAAGAAATTTCTTACCAAATTCTTCATAGTATAGATGGATTTTACAAGAAGAAAATGAAAGGCCTCCCCCACCCCTTTCCTTTGATAATTGATAGGACCATTTTTCAAAATTGGGAACATGTAAATGTTATTGTTAGACACAAGGACTCTTTCACCTTATAAAAAGATGATTTGAAGCAATGGGACCTTAATGGGGTGATCACAAAACATCTAAAGAAAAATACCATAAATAAGGTATATGAGAATCATCCAAGTGTCCATGACCCATTATACATCAGGGCCTTTGATTTATTAAATGTATTGGCTAGATTGAAAAGGCATAACATCAAGATTGAGCATAGGTTGTCTAGTAGAGATAACAATCCATTAGGTGAGATATGGAAAATAGGGCCTCTACAGTATCACTTATTACCTTGACCATCCTCAAGCCTACCTCCAAAGAAACCACTACAACCCTAGACACAAATAACATAAGGACTTGGTAAAGAGAAGTTAGAAGAGAAAATTGGGGATGGATCATCTTCAGCCCCACCTAAGAGGCTAGTGTCCCTAGTTGAATACATGGATATGATCGCATTAGAACCTAATGAAATAATGGAGGATGAACTTAAGGTGCTTACTAAATCATATGGGTTAGAAGAAGAAAAAGAGAAAATTGAAAAACCCCAAGCCTAGGTTGAAGAAGTGGAACAGGGCAAGGGGAAAGAAATTACTTTAGACTTGGTACTAGTAGCACCCCCATAGAAAAGAAAAGTAGAATTAGCATTGGTCCCATTTGGGAGGAAGAATCCTAATTTAACCTTCACCCACCTCATCAGTGAGGTCAATTTATTAAGTGAGGAATAACCCATTCATGAACCCAATATCCCTAAATGGTTTGTTTATGGGAAGATCCAAAATATTCCCACTTTATCCCATTCATGGGACTTGACACAAATAATTAACATTGATGTCTATGAAGAGATCAAGGCATAGATACTATATTTGATGGAGGAAGAAATAAGAATAGTTTCCAAAATGAGATCAAGTGGCATACAAATGGACACTTCAGGATCATCAAGTAGCACAAGGATGAAGGTCTTAGAACTTCTTATGGTAAAATAGTCATCAAATAGTGTCCAATTCAATCCTTAAATAGTAGGGTTAGATAGGGTGACCACCAAGAAGGCCATGGTTAGAGGTGATGAATTCAATTTTCAAAAGGTTGATCCATTTGTAGGCTTAACCCTAGTTAGAGGATAGCATCCTAGTGAACATCCCATTCTGAGGAAGACATAGAAAGCCTAGCGGAGGCTCATTCAAATTAGATCAAAGTAGGAATCAAGGGCATGAAGCAAAAGATATATAAATTAGAGAAGGAAAAGGAGAATTTAGAGACCCATGCTATCCTATCTATCTTGAATGCTATAATAACTATGTTTAAGGCATATTTATTTTGCATGTTTTATTCTTTGAAGTCAATGAAGTTGAGATAGGATGCACTAAACCAATAAAATGAGATAGCTAAAGGATTGATGGACTAATGGCAAGATTTTAAAGACAAAATAAGAGACCTTATCAACATACTAATTAAGGATAGAATTATTAGATTTAAAACCATTAGCCTAATCCAGTTAAATGTAATATTGGGGATAGTGGTTGATAAGATTCAAGGTTTAAGTGCTTGGTTAAGGAGCTTAGACAGACTCCTAAGGGATGATGAGGAGATGATAGCCAGAGTCAAAAAACTCCATAGCACCATGTTGGCTAATCTTACAAAGACTACCACCTTGGGCATCATTGATTATGAAGAGTATAATCACATAGTCACTTTAGTGATGTAAGAAGTGTAGAGCAAAAGCTAGGGCCAGTTAGGGAATGACAACAACTAAGTCTTGGGCATGATATTCACTATAGAGGAAAAGATTGTAGAGGCTGCGAGCATCAAGGAGGCTATGGAAAAGGATGATAGATACTTTGATGACTTGGCTGATTAAGAGGATGCATGTCTCTTGAAGCTAGTTATTGATTTAGAGCTTATCAAAGAGCAACATTAAATATCTATGGAGATTATCTAATAATAACAAGGGAGCCCTTCAGTAATGGGCCCACCAATTAATTAATATTCCATTTTGTAAAATCATTTTAATATTTGAATGAGTAATATTTTTTTGTAAAGGCATATGTTAGTTTTTTAGCATATTTTCCTATAGGTCACTCTGTTTGGGAAAGAAAAATGTATTTTATAACTATAAAGAAGGACAACTATCCTTATCTTTATACATGTGTAATCTTATGACTGACTAGTTTATTGCCTGAGTCTTATATAAAAGGATGTATTACCATTTTGTAAGGAGAGAGAATTTGAGCCAAAACTTGTATACTATTTGAGAAATTAATATAAGTAAGGAATACTTAAAAGTTTGTCCAAGTTTGTTTGTATAAATTTTTACCTAGTTTCTCTCTCAGTTGCTTGTTTTAAGTTTTGAATTTAAATGGTTTTTTATGAATTTTGAATGTGTGTCTTTGATGCAAGATTACTAATTTGTGCTGAAGCTAGATTAGTTGAATGTACTTAGACTTTATTTTATTTTATTTTCTCTGCATTAGGATGTACACATGCCATTTAAATGCAATAGTAAACCTTTAAAGCAAAGATAGTTCATACTTGTATTCTCTCATGTTTTCCTCAGATATCTACATATTATATTATGTGATTTGAGATTTTTTTAATTTACATTATTTACTAGTTAAATTTATGTTCAGTTGAAATTAAAACTTTGTCATGGTATTTAAGGCAAGGATCAACAATCACATACTTTGTTTCTTCCCTACCCTTCCTTTTGCCTCTTTTTTGATTAAATCACTTTATCTTAAATATTATTTTAAATATTCACTTAGATTAGTTTCGAGTGTATAATTTTGATCATAACTCACTACGATTAGCATAGATACTACAAAATTCACAAGGACCACGGTGGCTCCCAACCACTAATTAATATAAATTTGTGGAATAGTTCAATTTGATAAGCCTCTATTTTATGATAGGTAATTATATTACCAAAAACCTACTACTCATGCCATGAATTCCTATAACTCTAAAATGATAAGTGTTCTTTAAAAACTAAGAACACATGTGATACACATAGAATCATCAGTAGGACAAGATCTATTGGTACTAGAAGGAGGGTCTGAATTTGTTGAAACTTTGTTAATTTTGGCTTACTTTGATCTAATATTGATGTTATCCTTTCAATTTTATGTATTTATTTGCTTAAAATCATAAAAATCATTAATATTTATGGTCATTTATCCATCTTTGTGCTTCATTTAGACAAAGATCAAAGATATTTGAGGTTAGATGCTTAATTATGTTAAAGATAGATTAAGATCTAAGGATCCATAGTATTCGAGGTTAGAATAGATTAATTTGATCAAAGATTGGAAAATATTTTTCAATTTTAAGTTTTTTTTAGATTAGACTTGTAAAGATAGACCATAATTGTGTAATTAGACATATCTTTTAGCTAAATTAGTTAAAATTGTATGCTCTTTATTTATTTTTACATATATCTTTGAAAAATTAGATTAATGTGCAAATATGAGTCCTATTATTTATAAATTTTGGTTTGACACATCATATTTTAAATAAGGTCCAAAGTTATCAAGCTAGAACTACCAAGGATATAGAAAAGATCACATTTAGAGACAAGAGAACCTCTACTTGAGTTGGAAGTCCATAGGAGAGCCAAAAGAGACAAAGGTAGATTCAGGCATTTAAAGTCTTGGCCAAATTTACCACTCCAAGGTACTCCTCTGTTTAACCTTCTTCAAGGTATGGCTTAGTTGGGAATTTATCCCATCAATGTACAAGGTGTAATTCATGACCTCCCTCATAATCCTACAAAGTATCTTCCAACTTTTAGTCCTAGTGGCATTGTAACAACAAAATAACATGTTAAATCATTCAAGGCTACATTAATATTGTTAAATGTAGTTCATGAGGATGTAGCATGTAGGTTATTTCATTTTACATTTAAATATGTTTCATATGAGTGGTTCCTAAACCTACCCAATGATTGAATCACCACTTGGGGTGAGTTTAATAACATCTTCATTGACCAATTTGGCAAGATCATTAGCACTTGTGTCCTATACCAGCAATTTTCACCCTAAAAAGGGATGCCAATAAACCTATAAGATATTTAAATTCTATTTTACAAAATATATATATAATATAACCATTGATCCTTATGAACCTAATTAGGCCTTGGATTTAGAAATATATAAAGATGTTCTTGATCTCATGACCTTAGTGTTCATCAAGAGAGTTGTAGGTGTAATGAACACATCATCTTTAGCTTATGTTGAGGTTGTGATCATAAATGATTAGATGCAACCTCAAGGTTAGATGCGCTACTATGTTCTCGATGTCAATCCATATATGCCTACCTTGAATGTCTTTCCTAATAATAACTAGAATGTACCTACTCTTAACCAACTCCTAAATCTAAACCAATTACTTCTAAGACATGTTACTCCTAACCAAAATTTGGGGTTCTAGAATTACCCTGCTAATAGTGGATTCAATGTAACTAATCAAAGGACCTTGGTACTACCCACTAGTGACAATAATAATTATTTTCATAATTCAAAATCCTCCAAAAGTGGGAATGATTCCATTCTAAAAATGGTCCAAAAACTAAGAATTGACTTCTTATAGCTACAAAAACAAGCTGGTAATAGTAGAAAAACTTTTGGTAGGAACTTGTCTTTCTAAAGGTTCAATAGAACCAATAATAGGCTCAATAATGATAGTTTCCATAAAAGTAAGAATAATAAACATTCTTATAAAAATAATACTATGGATATTAATCTTATTTATATTGATTTGCCTAATTATTGTAGAGTCCATTATACTACTAAGCATGGTTAGATTAATTGCATTGAGTTTTGTAAGGATTTTGAGGCATTTCAATAAGATTTGTACACTTTTATGGTAGTTCCTAATAAATATAATGGTGTAGGTACTTTAGGATCCAAGCCTATTGATTAGACCTTCATGGTGGAATTTTTTTATTTCCCCTTCCAAGAAGACAATGAGCTTGATGATGTTCCTAAATAAGTTCATGCCTTCCAATAGTTCTTGAAGAAGACATATCCTCTAAGGAATATACAATAGAGGTAACCTTTAACTACTTATACTCCTCCAAAAAACTTTGGTACTCCTCTATATACCACTTTAGATAATAATCTAGAGCCTCCAAAGGGAAGTACATCTAGACCTAGTGTTGATGCTTCCAATTCTTCTAATAGGACTGGTTATAATATTATAGAGGACATGAAGAAAATCAAAGCTAATATTACCCTACATGAATTGACACAAATTATAGAGAAAAGAGACCTATTACTGGAATTTTTTTCCAAGAAATCTAGAAAGATATCTAAGGCTGATAATGCTAATGTATCTATGTATAAAGCTAAAATAGAGTCCCCACCATTGTTACTTATAGTAAAAATGTTTGGTAAAAAATTTCATAACTATTTATATGATTCTGATGCCTCTACAAATATTATGGATGTAGGTGTCTATAAGTATCTTGGATTTACCCCTATTAAGTTTGATAGGATTTTCACCCAATTAGATAAGTCTAGGGTTAAGGTGGTTAGAGAATTGTTAAATGTCCATATATAATTGGCTTTTGAGCCAAGGTTTTAACAATTTATAGATATCCAAGTAGTAGATATCCCTAATGCATATGGACTACTATCGAGTAGAGAATGGATAATGTCTTTAAATGGATATATGTCCACTAATTTTTCATACCTATGGCTTCCTTGGAAGGGATTTCCCAACCTAATCATATTTGAAAGACAACCAAGGATGAATCATATGATAACTAAGTATATTTTTTTCAATGAAAGGGTCAACATAATTGATTTAAATTTAGGAGTTTTCACCCTATAAGCTACCAAAATTTGTGATCCAAAAGCTTCTAATATTGTGCCTAAGCTATGAAAGTTGAATTTTTATGGGACTAGGTGTAAGAATGGATTTGGAGTAGGCATTGTTCTAACTAACCTTGTTAATAAGAAGTATCATGATTCTTATAGACTCTAGTTTCCTTACACCAACAACCTTGTAGAGTATAAATCCCTTATCTTAGGTATATAATTTTCCATCAAGAACAAGGTGAATTAACTATTAGTTTATGGTGACATAGAACTATTAGTAAATCAAAAAAGAAGCAAGTATCAATGCAAACTATCATACCTCAAGATGCATACGTTTAGAGTCTGGGATCTAGTGGAATATTTGATGCCTTCAATATTGTTTCTATCCCAAGGGAATAAAAAAAAGTTACTGATGAGCTTACCTCTAATGTAACTAAGTTCATGCCTAACCAAGATTCACCCAACTTTAGTATTGAGCTTGTATCTTGCCCTTTTATTTGAGATAATGTTAATCATTTGTAGTTCTTTAATGATGACCAATAGATCCTAAACTTGATGACTAGTTCAAAAGAATTTGAAACCCAAATCATTGATGAGGATAGTGACAATACATTTAGAGAAGGCAAATTTGATGGCAAAGCTATTTAGTTAAATGACAAAAAAATCCCCAAAGGGATGATTGCCTTAGAGAGATTATTTGATCAAGATAAGTTAGTTTAAGCTTCTAAGGTTCCCAAAGTAAGTGGGATGGATTAAAATTTAATTGATCTTGGGCCTTAAAATCAACCTTAGTTGGTTAACATTAGAAAATCCTACACTAGTGCTAAAAATAAGAAAGCCAAAGAGTTGTTAATGAAATACAAAGATGTCATAGCTTGGTCTTATGATGACTCAAAGATTTTTGATCTAAGAGTCATCACCTTTACTATAACTCTAAAATATAGTTTTAAACCCTTTAGGCAGAAAAAAAAACTAGTGAACCCTATCTTAGAAGCCATGATCTTCAAAGAAGTCAAGAGGTTATTAGATTCTAGATTGTATTTTCCATTAGGCACTCTACTTGGGTGGCCAATTTGGTGCTAGTCAGAAATAAATATGGTGAAATAAGACTATGTATTGACTTTAGAAATTTGAATAAATAATCTAAAAAATAAAATTATCATCTTCCCTCTCTTAACCAAGTAATACAAGTTGTTTCAGGTTCAACCATGATGTCTTTTCTTGATGGTTCTTCAGGATACAATCAAGTGTTGGTTGACAAGTAGTATAGAATAAAGACAACACTCAAAACCAAGTTGGGCACCTTTACATATAAGATAATTCATTTTAGAATGATAAATGTAGGATCCTTTTTTGAGAGGGTCATGGATCATGCCTTTCAAGACCTAATTGGTAAATGTATCATAGTTTACATGGATTATCTAATTATTTTCTCTAAGAATAGTGAAGACCATTTCACACATCTACAACAAGTATTTAAAAGGTGAATAAGGTATGGGATCTTCCTTAACCCTAAGAAGATAATTTTATGTGACACTAAAGGTAAACTATAAGGCCATGTCATCTCTAAAGAAAGAATTTTCATAGAGCTTGAAAGATTGGAAGGCATATCTAAGATAGATCCTTTCAATAGTAAAAAAATATTAAAATCATTTTTTAGCAAAATAAAATTTGTGATAAAGTTAATTTATGGCTTTATAGAGATTTTCAAACCATTGAATTATATGATAAATAATGATGCTAAAGTCTCATGTAATGAGGAGTCGAAGAAGGCCTTTGAAGACATCAAACATGTAATAAGTCAGCCACCAGACTTGATAAGTCTAAACTTTTCAAAAGACTTTTACCTCGACTCTTTCTCCTCTAATCACACTATTTTTGTAGTCTTAACTCATAAAATAGAAGGATTTGATAATATAATTACATTTATGAGTACTAATTTAAAGATTGTTAAGTTAGATTACCCTTTGATTGATAAATAAGCCTTTACATTAGTTAAAGTTGTCAAGAAATTTAAGCACTACATTCTTAGGAAAAAAGTGCACATCATTTTTCTAAACCCAACCACTAAGCTAATGTTAATCCAATGTGAACTTGGAGAATGAAAAGGTAAGTGGATGTTTTTCCTCCAAGAGTATGACATATAAATGAAAACTAAAAAATTGGTAAGGTTTCAAGTTCTGATTCAAATGATTGCTAATACCAACCCTAAGCTAATTATTATATAATTTGATTAGTGTAGATTCCAAGATAATAAATGGTATGACTCCATTTTTCACTTTCTAATTAATGTCACTTTTTTTAGGGCTAACTAGGGAGTAGAGAAGATCTCTAAGGCTCAATTTAGCTCACTATCTCATCAAAAATGGATCATTGTATCAAAATAAATTTGAAGGAGTATACCTAAGATGTGTCTCCAAAAAAAGAATACATTAAGGTAATGAGCACTTTTCATGAAAATATGAGAAGTGGGCATCTATTTTGGAGAACCACAGCTCAAAAAATCTTTATGGATAGATACTATTGGCCCACCATCTTTAAATATGATCATAAGTATGTAAGATAATGTCATGCATGCCAAATATTTAGCACAAAGGAAACAAAGGTGGAAATGCCTTTACAACCAGTCATGATTGACAAGCCCTTTACCCAGTGAGGACTAGAATTTGTAGGGTTAATCAATCCTAACTCATCAAAATTTCAAAAATATATACTAACAGCTACTAATTATTACACAAGGTTGACTAAAGTAGTAACCACCAAATAATGCAGAATAGAAGAAGTGATCTAGTTTTTAAAAGAAAGCATATCCACCAAGTTTGGGACTCCATTATATTTATATGTGAAATGGGTTAGAATTCACATCCACAGAAATGATAGAGTGGGCATATGACAATAACATTATTCTCAAATTTTCATCTAACCATTATCCTCAAGGTGATGGAGTATCTGGGTCAATAAATAAAAACTTGATGAAAGTCATTAAGAAGTCTACTACGGACAAACCAAAAACATGGCATAATCTTCTTAAGTATACCATTTGTGTAGATAGAAAAAGAGTCAATAAGGATCTTAAAGTATCTCCTTTTCTACTAGTATATGGCTAGGAACCCATATTCCCCATCACACTCTAGTTGACATCCTACAAGTTTATGCAAGAATATATGGAGGAAGATCAATAATTTACAAGCTCAAGGCTGTTAGACATTATCCAAATGGAAGATGCATGGGAAAAGATTTTTTAAAATTTAACAGACACCAAACTATAGTAAATAGGTGGTTTGACAAGAGATCAAATATTAAGGTGTTCAAACAAGGAGACTTGGTTCTTATTTGGGATAAAGCATCTAAGCCCAAGGGAAAACACGACAAGTTCACACCTCTAGGGATTGACCCCTATCATATTATAGATACACTTGGAGATAACACCTTTAGGATCAAATATCTATAAGGAGAAAAGTTCACAATACCCATGAATAAATAGTATCTTAAACATTAATTCTCTATTGCTCCTCCTGAGATCTTCATGGAGTAAACATGTAAGATAACTAGAATTAGTATAGGTAGGATAGTTAGTTTCCTTCATCTCTTCCTTCTTTTCCCTTGTTTGTACATAAAAATGTATATATTTTTTTGCTTCCCTTTTGCTTCCTTCTTTTCTACTTTCTATTATGTGTTTATTTCTTTTTGGTTTGTTCCTTGATTCCAATAAGTCCCTTTAGACAACCTTTTTCTCAAATTTGCTTAGTTTTATTGAAACTATAAAAATTCAAAAATGTTGGTATCAACACCATACATATGTTGAACATGGATTTGAGATAGAAGCTTGATGTTATGATTTCAAGAAACTAGTAAGGACCCATGAATATGTTAACCATTCCATGAGATCTTAAACACTATCTTGACCTAAACTTGGTTTTAAGAAGAATTTCACATGTTGAATGAAATCTCAATCCATTAAGGTATAGTCATGCTTGCACTTAACAAACATCCTTACTTGGGAAAAAGGTTTAAACATAGATGATTATCTAAGGATCAAACACTTGACCAAATCCTTACACCTAGATACCCTAGTTCCCAACCTTTGTTGAAATCCTAAAAGACCCAAAAAAAATTGAAAATAAAAATAAGAACCTATTAAAAAAATAATCAAAATCTTTTCAAGCAGAGATGATTCTAGTAATCTCCACTAGGGTTATGGATGCTTGGCTGGTAGTGGAATAAGGCCATGAGTAGATCCAAAGGCATATTTATCAGGGATATGGATGCCTAGATGGTACTTGAGTAATTCCCAAACCTTCCTTGAACTAAAATCATGGTTATTAATGAATATATAAACATGCTGCAAGTTGGTGTTAATGATTAAAGGAATGAAATCTAGAAGTTGTCTCATGAATCCCATTGCAAATAGTAAGTGGAATCAAAGTACACACACAACATGGATACGTCTTGATGTTTGATCCTAATTATGCATGTGCAAGGTTTATTTCAACCATGAACTAATCTTTAAAATGGCATTGATCAAGTGGAATGGATGGCCCACTTATTTGTCTAATCTAGATTCTCTAAATTCTAACATATTACTATGTTTCCCCTAGAATTTGCCATTTATTGAGGTCAACATACCCCCCATTTATAAAAAATAGGGACTCTTGTGATTATTTTGAACCTTAGAAATGAAATATTAATATTTTTTTATTAATTATGATCTAAATATCATCCATTCCTAATGAAGTTAGCCCATTTATTCATGGTTTTTAACCTTACCTAATGTTGTTAACAATTGAATGTCATGTCTTAAGATTGCAAGTTTCATGGATCTCCCTTTAATGGATCAGGCTAATATTTTCATAGATTAATTATATTTAAGCTTTCGCTAGCCTTTGGTCTATGAGATATCACAATTGAATTAATGTCTTGAAACCCTCTTTCAGCAAATCCTAGCTTAGACATTTAATTCAAATTTTGGTGGGAACATTATGAATTAACCCTAGACTTAATCCTAAATTTTATTCTAAGGCTTGGTTATGTTTTCAACACAACCGAAACCTTAGCCTAAAAATCATGCATTGTTCCCCTTTTATTTCCCCTTTACCATTCCCTATGTTCTTAACTTGGTCTAATGTTTATGATTGTAGGGTCTTTTATCTATGCATGGTCCCCTTTATCGTAACCTTAGCCTAAAGTTTTAACTTGAAGGACCCATTTGTATTTGTAAACATGAGCAAGACCTTAGTATTAAATAGTTATCTTAAGTTCCTATTATTTACCCACATCCTAGATTAAATGCCTCACTTCTTTTCAGATCCAATGGATGTCACTTCATCATGAGAAAGGATCTAATAGAGTATAGAAACCCTGATAAATCAAAGTATTTGGTCCATTAGACCAATTCTATGAGATCACCAAGATCATGATGAATGGTCCACACTTTAGTGGGACCAATAATTGAGTAACATGAGATCATTGATAAAGTTAAAGGGCCCCTTTTATTAAGCATGAACTTAGCCTAAGTTTTACCCTAAGGTCTCATTATATTTATTAATACAAGGAAACCTTAGAATAAAACTTATGATATGATTTCAAAAGGAGACAATCATGTTCAAACATCTAGATCATGATCTATGGTCTATGGCTTCTTACATAGATTGATCCAATAGAGTAAACATGGCACCAAAAAGTCAAAAGCTCAGAGAGCCTCACAAAGTTGTCACGTGGCATTATTGCATTCAACACTTGGTAATAAAGGGTCCCACATGTTAAAATAAACTAATGGTGTGAAAATACTCATATCATGATTAACATTTTGTGCTTCATCATGGAGATTGATCTAATTAAGTGTATAAAATCCAAGATCTATGGACTAGAAGGATTTTATGAGCTTAAATTTGGCATTTTTATGACCATCATTTAACATCTACGAGGCCATCTTTGACATTCATGAGACTATGAACTTTAATCCCATCAAACTTAATGATCCAATAACTTAAATTTTACATTATCATGACCATCATTTGATGTCTTCAATGCCATCATTGATGTCCATAAGGCTATCATTGACATCCACACAACCATCAAATTTAAGCTAATTGATTATTTTGCTTAGACATAAGGGCATGTTCAAAATATTGATAAAAGCTTATGACTTACAATAAAATCAATGGGATCCCTCAAAATATGTTCAAACACTTAGGACCTATGAACCTCAAGTAATAAAATGATCTCATCATCAAAATATTTATAGACATGGACTTAATCTAAGTCTATTTGCTAAGGATCAATTGCTTGGGATTCATTTCTAAGATTGATCAAATAGAGTGAAAGGACCCAGTGAGTCTAAAGTATTTGATCCATCAGACCAATCATGTGCATCTACTCAGATCAAGATTGATGATCTATATTTCATCATGGGGTTTGATCGAATGGAGAGAAACCATCAAAGACTTTTCAATGAAACCTAGGATGCCTATGGGATCAACATGTGGAAATCACACATTCACTACTTAAAATTAAAATATAATAAGGCCAATGAAGTCACTAAGTGTCACAACCATAGGGATTAACATAAAGCAACCAATGATTCTTGAGCCTTGTGTTCATGTGAAATGGCCCATATTGATCTATGAATAAGGATCCAACAACATGAAAGAAAAGTTTGATTTTTAAAAGATAATAGCTAGTCCCTTAAGTCATTTATGAAAAATGCCATGAAATTTGTTAAATGGATGCCACATTGGCACCATGCAAGCACAAAATGCCAAAATTGGAGTTTTTATGTGATTAAAAAGGCAAAGGTATGAAGGCCTGGGTCACAATCAAATTAGAGACATGAATGAGCCTAAGTATAAATTTCCATTTCCATTAAGGCTCCAAGAAATCCCTAAGCATCCATAAAATCCCTAGTTCAAACTTGTATTAATCACAATACAACTAAAAAGAGCTCATTTGTAATCTACATGAAAACAAGATAATTCAGAGATTAGTTGCAATTCATTTAGTAAGAAGTTGCAACTTCCACATCCATGGTAGCTCATAGATAGCAACAAAGGGAAAATAACAAGCTATACTTAACTTGGATAATGAGGGGAGGTTTTTCAAAGATATAGACTTGGATATTGTAGCTTTGAACAATGGGAACAAGAATTGGTTTAAACTCTTTTAGACTATTGAGGAGATGGAAACTTTGACTAGGGAGGAATATAAGAATGTAGCCATATTATGGAGATATAATGACCTAGTTTTTATTCAAATTTATAGCCTATACTATGTTAATACCAAGATTGAGGTGTTACACTACATTGATGACCTTGTTCATCCTTTTCAAGATTGTAAAATTGAGAATGATTGGATTTTTCATAAATGCACATTTAATAAATTAGCTTACATTTCCCCTCTAGATTTTGATATCTATTATAAACTATGTAATCCAAAAATAGACATTCCAACCATTAAAAAGTGGGATAGGGAGTATAATCTAAACACAATCCTTGTCCCATGACTACTTACTAGGAATTAGGTAATTTATGACCCCATAGGAAAAATACCAATTATCTAATTTAGGGAGGGAATTAGGATAATAATGAACCTACTAAATAGGTTATGCAAAGCCCCCTCTACCACCCATATTGAAGAAATCTAGGTATCATATATCTACTTCATGGTGGAGAAAGGACTCACCACCTCCATTGGGTGAAATGATTAACATCTACTTGAAGTCACAATTTATAGCCATCAAGAAGAAAAAAAGAAAAAAAAATACATGATTTACTATCTACTTGATGCCTTTTAAGCCTCCACCCAAATCCCAAAAATTAAGAATTGGTCACATGATGGAAGACCTACTATCTCCCATCAATACTCCAAGATTCATATTTTTAAATATAGACACACTATGCAGTTCATTTTTTATTGTGTTTATCTATCCCTAGTGGAATCCCTATGAGTAAGATTATCCCATTGATTAATAAATATGTGGAATTGATAGGGTACATATAGTTCTACCTTGATTGTGTAGTGATAAGGATTGAGGGGACTTTTACATATCACTTTAGGTTACTAAACTATGTGCCAAATAATCTAGCATAAAAATAATTCACTTACCAAATTCTTCATAGTACAAATGGATTTTATATGGAGAAAAGGAAAAACCTCCCCCATCCCTTTCCTTTGAAAATCAATAGGATTATTTTGAAAAATTGGTAGCATGTAAATGTTATTACTAGACACAGGGAATCCTTTACCCTACAAAAAGATGATTTGAGGAAATGTGACCCTAATATGGTGATCACCAAACATCTAAAGACAAAGACAATAAATAAGGTATATGATCATCATCCTAGTGTGCATGACCCATTCTACATTAGGGCCTCTAGTTTCTCAGAGGTATAGGCTAGATTGAAAATTCATAACATCAAGATTGAGCCCAAGTTGGCTAGGGGAAAAGGTAAACCACTGGGTGAGATTGGTAAATGGGCCCCCTACATTATCACTTATTGTCTAGGCCATATTGAAGGTCCCCTCTATAGTAACCACTACAACAATCCTAGGTATAAATAACATAAGGAGCTAGTAAATAAAATTTGGAAAAGAGACTCGGGGAGGGATCATCTTCATCCCACTTGAGAGGCTAGCTAGATTCCCTAGTTGAATACCTAGATATGATTACATTAGAACCTAATGAAATAGTGGAGAATTCACTTAAGGTGCTTGCCAAAGTATATGGGTCAAAAAAAAGAGAGATAAAATTATATAACCCTAAGCCCAAGCTAAATAAGTGGAATAAGGCAAGGGGAAAGAACTTACTCTAGACCTAGTCCCAATATCAAACCCATAGAAAAGAAAAGTAGAATTAGCATTGGTTCCATTTTGGAGGAATAATCCCAAGTTAGCCTTCACCCACCCCATTAGTGAGGTTAACTTCTTTAGTGAGGAATACCCCATTAATGGATCCATTATCTCTAAATGATTTTTTTATGGGAAGATGCAAAACATTCCCACACTATCCCATTCTTGGGCCTTGAAACAAATAATTAACATTTATGTCCATGAGGAGATCAAGCCATGGATATTTGCTTTGATGAAGGAGGAGGAATAAATAAGAATATTTGCCATAGTAAGATCAAGTGGCACACAACTGGATACTCTAGGAGCATTAAGCAACACAAGGATAAAGGTCCCAAAACCTCCTAAGGTAATAGAGTCATAAAATACTATCTAATTCAATCCAAAAATAGTAGGGTTGGAAAGGGTGACAACTAAGAAGGTCATGGTTGGATGTGAGGAATTCACCTTTCAAAAGGTTGAGCCATTTATAGGCTTAACCCTAGTTGGAGGATAGTAGCCTGGTGAACATCCCATTCATGAGGAAGACATAAAAATCCTATTTAAGTCTCATTCAACATAGATCAAAGAAAAAATCAAGGGAATGTAGTAAAGTATATATAACTTGGAGAAGGAAAAGGAGAATCTAGAGACCTAGGTTATCCTATCTATCCTAGAGGCTATAATAAATATGTTTGAGTCATATTTATTTGACATGTTTGATTATTTGAAGTCAATGAAGCTAAGATAAGATGCATTATCCTATTATAATGAGATAACAAAAGGATTGATGGCCCAGTGGTAGGTGTGTCATTTAAATGTAAAAATTGATAACTTGAGTGTGGCTAATGACACCCAACCCTTGGGTCCCTCTTATTTTCTCTTATGACACTCATAGTCATATTTTTACTAATTATCAATCATTTTTAGCCTTATATACTTGATCCCAACTAAACCAACCCCCTTTTTCCATGACTAATCCATCCCCCTAGGCCCCATCAACTCAGGATAATAGCACCACACTTGGACTATAGCACTAGTGCCACTCCTATCCACTTTTGATGCTCTTATCCAAGTGTATTTTTAGCCCTAATAGTCAGTTATTTCTAGTTCCCCATCCTTATCCTTGTCAACCTAATGTGATAAAATTCCACCTATGAGCAATAGATCCCTATAAGATCCCATTTAAAGATCATTTGGAAAGGGTTGGTAAATATCACTGAGCAAACAAGAATACAAGTGAGAGTACTAAAGTAATTTTCCCTATTCTCTACATATAGCCAACTAATATACTTACAAGCTTATTCAAATCCTTACACCAATACCTAGCCACCTCAATTACATCTAATTTAGTATTTTTTCATATTCATACACTCAATTTCACAAAGCCCATCAAGTGGGAGAAATACATATGGCTTGATCCCTCTTGAGAGTATTGGTATGTAGGTAGTGTGCCCACACAAAGGGTATGGATACACATTCATTGAATATTAAACACACTAACCCCTCTCCTTATCTCTAAAAATTAGTTAAATAATAATGGAGAATAGGGTTTTAAGATAAAATATTATCTATATAGAGCTTTATAGACTTCTAGTTATCAAAACTTCATGGACAGGGTTACACAAACCTAGCAAACAAAACCCAAAAAGCTCAGATCCTTAGTAAAACAATGGCAAAGGTAGAATACAACACTAGTGCCACTCCTATCCACTTTCAATGCTCCTATCCACTCATAAAATTAAGGCTAGATATCATTTTGTGATAGTATCCCAATCTCACATAGTGAATATCAGACCTTATCTCAACCATATCAGCTAGTTTCTAGCTAAGTCTTCTTTTCCATCTCTTATTACTATTTTTAGAAATATCAAAATTAGAATCTAATTTACAAAAATCAACTTAATTATTGTATATTTATTTAATAATTTTACTACTAAAACCCTTTAACTAAATTATGAATAATACACCAATATTCCCAAAATAGGTTAAATCATTTGGTGAACTTGACTTACTTCATTTATGCATAACAACCCCAGAAACCCTAGGGTAAGCTTCCTACTAATTTTTCTTATTTGTTTTTTATTCTTTTTACCTTCATATTAAAATTAGAAATTAGCATTAAATTTTAATATTTCATAGTAATTTTAAAAATAATTTGCTTTCAAACCCTAGTTACCCATACTAGGCCCCAGTATTTTCCCAGTAATTTTTCAATTTTTTTTTGAATTTTTACTAGCATATTTAAATCAAAAAATCCATTCAAATATTAAAATTCAATAGTAATTCTCAAAAATATTTATTCTTTTCCAAACCATAGTTGCAAATACTAGGTCCCATTAATTCACTAATTTTCTAATAAATTTTAGATTTTTTCTTTTATATCTAACTCAGAAATTCACTTTCAATTTCAAATTTTCATAGTAATTATTCAAATATTTATCTTTCAAAATCCTAGTTGCATCTTCTAGGTCTCTAAAAATCACAAATTTTCCAATAAATTTCTAATTTTTAATTGCATATCTAACTCATAAATTCACTTTAAATTTCAAATTTTCATATTAAATCTCAAAATAATTATTTTTCAAAACCTTAGTTGAATATATTAGGTCCCATTGCTTCTCGAGGTATCACCTTATATGTTTGTAAGCTCTATATCATTTTTATTCATATTCTAGTTCCTTGTCTAGATTATATCCATTTAATATTTTCTACTATTATCTAATTTTTTTCATTATGCCACCTAAGTCCCTTACATCTCTTCTTTCAAGATGAAGTGCAAGACTTAGTGGCAATCCTCATGAATTTACCCTGATTTCTACAATTCGACCATATACCATGGATAAACAACTAACTCAGGTTCTTGTTATAGATTCTACACATCTAGATTACACCAATTTCAATGAGGATAATTTTAACAATGAGTAATATGAGAGTAAAAATGATGATACAAACATTGATGTTCATGATCCACCACATTAGACTCTTGATCAACATCTACCAATTGTTAATAATAAAGTTATCCTCAATAAGATTTGATATTATAAATTTTTTGAGAAAGACTCTAGGACTAGCCCCGATATCTTAATCTTATTTTACAATTTATCATGAAAATTAAAAAGGCTAAACAAGTTGTGTCTTCCATTCCTTCAGATAAATATATTACAAATGACACTATAGGGGCAATTATGTCTCAAAAACCCCCTATAGCAACCTAATCTACCTCTATACCACCATCTATAATTAGTACATCATTATCTCCTAATAAGATCTCTTCAATCCAAGGTGTTACATCTTGAGCAAGGTACTTCTAGACCTACACAGGCTTTAGATTATTTTTCTCTATTTCATACACCATTGGCACGTCACATTGCTTCTACACCCTTGACACAAGGTTTTTTTCAACCCAAGCTTACTCTATATGATCGTAAAGGTGATCCAAAGACACATTCGATATCTTTTCATGTAACATGTTTGGACTATGTACTAAATAACTGGCTACTTACCAATCTATTTTCATGGAGCCTAAAGGATTATGTTTTACAATGGTTCTACAGTCTACCTAATTAGTTGGTCAATGCAATCAATCCTTTAGATGACATTTTTCTAGTTCATTTCAGCATTAACATTGGTGATAAGGTTTCATATGCCCAAGTTACACAAAAGAAACAAAGGTCAAATGAGCAGCTTATAGATTATGTTCTTTGATATAAGACTATTTTGGTTAAGATGACTAGCCCCATGGCTAATCAAGGGTTATAATATCTCTTCAAATAGATTGTTCTACCATCTTTATATGAATCAATTATGTTCAACTCTCTTCCTTCACTAAATTATGTCACACACTAAAGCAAAAAATTCACACTAATTTCAATAGTCAAAATAAAGTACACAAGTATCTAAGAAATAACAAACAAGAGTAACAACAAAGTCTCATACAAAGTCAATGATACAAAGATTTAGAATCAACTAATAGTTAATGTGATGTGTGAGCCCCCTTAGTGATTGGTTTTATTAGCACCTCTTCAGTGAACCTTTACCAATCTACTAGTTTCTCCAACTAGAGTTTTATAGTAGCTATTAGAATGTAACACCATATCTCTCCTTCCTATTCAGGAAGTTGACCCAACAAAATTCCATGAGGATATTATTAGCATGCATTTTTTGAGCCATATAATAAATAGATGCATCAGTTTGAGACATAAGATACAAGATTTTATATATGGAAATCATATTGATCTTGGAAATTTAATTGAACCTCCTCAAGCAAAGAAAACATAGGATAAATCTTTGAAAATCTTCACAGATCATTTTCCAAAACATTCTAAACAAGAGGCAGGGGACACATTAGGGGTTCACCATGCATATCATGCACATCCACCATTAGATACATATAGGGCACCTTCAGTGAAGACACATCCTTTGAGTAACATGACTGGTGTATATAATTCTAGAGTTCTAGCTAGACCTTCCATCTCCTTCTTAGAGTAAGAGATAGTCAAAGATGGTTTCGATTATCATGCACTCTTTATTTGTGCTTACATTCATAATAATCCTATTCTTAGTGTTCTCATAGACAATGGATCCAATGTGTACTATGACATTATTATAGCATTTTAGATATTGATAATAGGATATTACCATGATGGACATAGTTATTAGCATATTTAGTGGGCACATACAAATTTCATTGGGTGAGATTTTACTTCCTCTATATGTTGGTATAACACATATGACCACACCATTCACTATTATTCCCAGTGTAGGAGTTTTGGATATGTTACTTGGTCTCCCATGGACTTAGAAACTTTGAGTAGTACCTTATATAGTTCACAAATGCATGAATTTATTCATGCTAATCAGGTTGTTATAGTTGGTGAAATTATATATGAGTTACCACTCCCCACTTCAGAGCCATCTTCTACTTTACAATCCCCATTTTTAGTTCAGCCTCCATTTCTAATTTCTCCACTAGTTATATTTCCTCTTATAGTTTCAATTCAAACATAGTTGAGGCATCCATAACCAACATAATGATTTCATATACCTCCATAGCTTCAATATTCTAGACAATTTTTAGCAACAATGTTCACACCCAGGGTAGTATCATTAAGATCTCATGCATCTACTCATAGAACACATGTTTAGATAGATTATCCTACTACCATATGGGTATTTGAGATCCCTATAATTACATACACTTCTTAGAGTTACAAGGGGACCCCACACTTAGTTTCTACTTCATAAATTTTAGAGCATTTATATCATATACAACTTTCAGAGTCAGAGTATCAACATTCCCATCATGCTTCATGATCATGCATGATTCCCTCGACACAAGACACCATGATATGGAGTCTCCCATTAGACTCATCAGTTAGTATCATCCCTTCCTAGTTTACTTGTACATAGTTTCTCAATATTTCTTGTACATAGTTTCTCAATATTTCTTATACATAGTCTTCTTGTGATTGATTGTACATAGTTCAAAACATATCAAAATTCAAAAAAAAATAAAAATTTAAAAATAAAAAACATTTAAATATGTTAAAACACCAAAAAAAAATTGATTGTATACATCATCCATGATTTACATTGCTACTACTATGCTGGACTTACATTTGTTATTTTATGTTATTATTTGTCAATTTATCTATATTACCATGCTTTACTTGATCTTCTTTGAGTGTGTATAGTGACATCAAGATTCTTGATTGATTCACTCTACCCATTGAGGGGGAATCCTATGTCCACATTCAAGACACACATTGCTATACATACCCATTGGGGGCATATTCTACATGACTACACCATCCAAATTATGTCATTCCTACACCACACACTCTAGTTATCATGTTAATGTACATTACTTACTAGCTTACATAGATTACTATATCAGCACTCACTAGTTTATAACACTTGTGTATTTATTATCATATACCTAGTCTTGTATTAACATGTCTTGCATACTTTCACTTCTTACTTTGATTAGTTAAGTGTGATTGTATTTCCAACATTCACATGCTTTATTTTCTTGCTTAGTATAGCTGGATATGATTAAATTTGTTTAGTTCTTGTTTTGTCTCCTATATGTGCCTAAGGAAATTTACCAATGTCCTATGCTTCTATGTCTTATGTATGCCTTATGACATTTTCTAATGTATTTTTATTTTATTCATGTGTGTACCTTAGGATATTTTCCAATGTCCTTTGCCTATACTCTTCTATATGATTGTGGCCCTTGTGCCAACCCTTACTTATTTCAATTATATGTGTATGTGGAATTTGAGCATGCCTTGTATGATTGATTTATAGTTTGAGTGATATGTGCCCATGTCCATTTTTTTCTTGGCCCCTTGGCCATTTTTGTAATCTTCTTGCTTCTTACCTTGTGTGCTTGTTAATTATTTGATTCTCTTTTTTACAATGCCATGATCCACATCATGTATTATCTTTCTATCTTGGATGCCATAATGGAGATCATGCTCCATCCCTTATTGCTAACTAACAACTAACCAAACTTCCTATTCTAATTCAGTATATTTCACATGCTATTAAAATATTATATCTATCTAGGCGTACCGCTATTGATTCAATAATATCTCAATATAAAACATGTTATATCTTGAGAGATTTAATTGATTATCATTGCTATATCATGTATCTTTATAGCATAACACACTTGTAGGGCTCTTTATTTTGAGGGAATTCATTATAGGATCTTCATTCCTACCCTTAGAAGAGGGGGAAATAAATAGGGTTTTGGTCATAGAGATTAGAGCTCCTAAAATTTAAAAATATAGCTTTTAGCACACCCAAAATAGTAACTAAACATCAAACTAATCTGAACAATCCAGGTAAATACTGAAAATGTCAGAATAGTTACCAGATTTGGCCGAGGACAATAGCACCAAGATTTGACTATAGTGCTAGTACCACTACTATTCATTTTTGATGCTCTTCAAACTTTCCAAAAGTAATTACAAAATTAGGTTTAGCTATAGTTTGGCATAGTTAGACTAGTTTAGAATCATTATATTTTAGTATGTTTTTGCTTAGAGAATCTAGATATAGGGGGCATCATGCATGGCATGATGTCTCTCACTTCTAGTTTTAGATATGATAGTTGGTATAAATTCTAGATCAGAATCCATATTTCAGACGCTAGTGATTGGGGCAATGTGTGCAACACATTTGTTTTCTTTTATTTTTGAGTTTAGCATTACCCAATAATTCTTAGTAGCTGCATTCCTTATTCCATCTGTAGGTGGTTGGTATAATTTTGGATTGGATTTCATATAAGCCTTACTTCCACATTTAGGAGTGGCTTTCATATAAGCCTAGTGCACTAGTTTTAGAGTGGCTTTCATACAAGCCTAGTCTCCATCTTTTAGAGTGGCCAATAGTGGCCTAGTTTACAACATACATTCATCTATCCATGCCAATATTGTCAAATTATAGAACATTTATGGGATTTAGGATCCATCTCATTCAACACACATTTCATACATGTATTAGTTTATAGATTCACTTCATGGGGCAATGATGGAGCCATAGGATTAGCTAGCCTTTGCATTTTTGAGCCACTTAATTAGAGGGATTAGACCCATAGTCTAAACATTGATTAACACATGCATGAACACCTAGCTTCACTTAGTGGGAGATGATAGAGCTAAAGGTCTAGTATTTGCATTCTTAAGCCACTCTCAAGGACTTGAACACTCAACTTTTTTCATGATATTACTCTTGGTACAACATCATCTAGCATTACTCAACATCATCTAACATCACTTATCATCACAATTTTTATATTGGTTTGTATACTTGGTGAGGTGTATTAGTTTCTTTCTCTTCCTCTCTCTTTTTTACCTAGATTTATACATTATTATTTTAGAAATATCATATCTAGGAATAAATAATCTACTCTTTATTTTTATTACAGATTCATACTTCATAATGTGCTCTCTATATGCACACCCAACATCACATAGCTTCATGAGCTTCACCGTTATAGGTAAGTTCAAGTAAGCTTTCTATTTTTCCTTTATCTTAGTATTTCACTTTGTTGCATCACTAGAATAAAGGGGGGATAAATGAAGTCATATAAAATGCAAAAAATGCTAACTTGAGCATGGCTAATGACACTTAACCATTAGGTCCCTCTTACTTGCTCTCATGACCCTCATATGCATCTTTTTTCTAATTCCCAATCATTTTTGGCCTTTCAAACTTGATCCCAGTTGAGCCAAACCCCTTTTTCCATGACTAATCCATCCCCCAAGCCACATTAGATTAAGACAATAACACCACACTTGGACTATAGCATTGGTGTCACTCATGTCCACTTTTAACACTCTTGTCTAAGTGTATTTTTATCCCCAGTGGTCAATTTATTCTAGTTCCCCATCCTTATCCTTGTTGAGCTAATGTGATCACATTCAACCCATGAGCAATAGATCCTTATAAAATCCCATTTAAATATCATTTAGAAAGGGTTAGAAAATATCACTGAGTAAGCATGAATATAAGAAAGACTACTCAAGCACTCTTCCCTATTCTCTACATATAGTTAACCAATGTACTTACAATCTTATTCAAATCCTTACATCAGTCCCTAGCCACCTCAAGTACATCTATTTTATCATTTTTCATAAGCATGCACTCAATTTCAAAAATCACATCAAGTGGAAAAACTACAATGGCTTGATCCCTCTTCAAAGTATTGGTATGTAGGCAACATGCCCACACAAGGGGTGTCGATACACGTTTATTGAATCTTACACATACTAACCCCCCTTTCACTCAAAAATTTTTAAAGCACAATGGAGTGTAGGGTTTTAAGAGAAAATATGCTTTATAAAGAGCTCTATATACTTCCATCTATTGAAACTTCACAGACAAGGTCACATAGACCTGGTGAACAAAACGTAAAAAGATCATATCCTTAAGACAATAATAATAAAGGTAGAATAAAACATTGATGCTACTCCTATCCACTTTTGGTGCTCCTATCCAATCATAAAATGAAGGTAAAATCATATTTTATGATAGTGTCTCAGTCTTGCACAGTGAATATAAGACCCTATCTTGGTTGTATCAGTTAGTTTCTAGCTAAGTCTTATTTTCCATCTCTTATTACTATTTTTAGAGAGATAAAAATTGCAATATAATTTACACAAATTAGTAGCTTAATTATGGCATATTTATTTATTAATTTTACTACTCAAACACTTTAACTAAATTAGGAATAATATACCAATATTCTTAAAATATGTTAAATCAATATAATTCTAAGGACAAAATAAAAGACCTTATCAACATACTAATTAACGATAGAATTCCTAGATTCAATAAAATTATTCTAGCTCACTTAAATGCAATATTAGGGATAGTGGTTGATAAGATTCAAATTTTAAGTGCTTGGTCAAGGAGCTTATACAAACTCCTAAGGGATGATGAGCAACTAATAGCCAAATTCAAACAACTCCTTAGCACCATGTTGGATAATCCTACAAAGTCTACCACCTTGGGCATCATTGATGATGAAGAGTATAAACATAGAGTCACTTTAGTGATGCACAAAGTATAGATAAAAAGCTAGGGCTAGTAAAGGAGTGACAACAATTGAGTCTTGGGCATGATCTTCACTACTGAGGAAAAGATTGTAAAGGCCAGGAGCATAAAAGAGGATATGGCAAGGGATGATAGAGATTTTGATGGCTTATTTGATCAAGAGGATGTTTGTCTCTTGAATCCCACTGTTGATTTGGAGCTTTTCAAAGAACAACATCAAAGATCTATGGATCTTCTCCAATAACAATGGAACCCTTTAGCAATGGGCCCACTAGTTAATTATTATTCAATTTTATAAAAGCATTATAATATTTGAACAAGGAATATTCTTTTGTAAAGGCATATGCTAGTTTATTAGTATATTTACCTATAGTTCAATATTTTTAGGAAAGAGAAGTGTATTTTAGAACTATAAAGAAGGATAATTATCCTTATCTTTGTACATGTGTAATCTTATGACTGACTGGTGTACTACTTGAGTCTTCTATAAAATATAGTATTACCATTTTTTAAGGAAAGAGAGTTTTGAGCCAAAACTTGTATAATGTTTAAGTAGTTAATATAAGTAAGGAATACTTAAATTTTTATCCAAATTTATTTGTATCAATTGTTACCTCATTTATCTCTCAATTGTTTGTTCCAAGTCTTGAATTTGAATGGTTTTTCATGATTTATAAATGTGTATCTTTGATACAGGGTTGCTAATTTGTGTTGAATCTAGATTAATTGAATTTATTTAGACTTTATTTCATTTTATTTTCTTTGATTTAGGATGTACACATGTTATTTGAATGAATCAATAAATATTTAAATCAAATCTAGTTCATACTTGTATTCTCTCATGTTTTTCTCAAATATCTACCTAGTATATTATGTGTTTTGAGATTTTATTAATTTACATTATATATTAGTTAAATGCATGTTCAGTTGAAATTAAAACTTTTTCATGGTGTTTAAGGCAAGGATAAACAATCACATACTTTCTTTCTGCCCTACCCTTTCTTTTACCTCTTTTTTGATTGAATCACTTTATCTTAAATCTCATTGTAAATATTCACTTAGATTAGTCTCGAGTGTAGAATTTTGATCATAACTCACTAAGATCAGCATAGATACTACAAAATCCATAAGGACCATGGTGGCTTCTAACCACCAATTAATATCTATTTATGGAATAATTCAATTTGATCTACGTGTATTTCACCATAGGTGAATAGATTACCAAAAACTTGCTACTCATGCCATGAATTTACAAAATTCTAAAATGAGAAGTGTTCTTTAAACACTAAGAGCACCTATGATACACATAGAAGCATCAACATATGGTATCTATAATAACCTTGAGGAGTCCTAAAATAAGTTACAGTTGGATTAATAATGAAGGTTAAATATTATCATGAGTAGTTTAAACTTTAGAATGATTGAAAATGATATCACTCCTTCCTTTATTTTTAAATATACTACAAATTAAAATAAACTAGCATGTAATTATTATTATCATTATTTTAATTGTAAAATATACATTATTCATATCCATTATATCAATATTTAATAAGGGGAAATCATGAATTAGGTCTGAAAATTAGAAATAATTACATAAATATGTAATTTAGGAAACAAGAAGAAAACCTTAAAGAATATAGGGTTTACTATGCTCAAGACAAGGAATAGGTTGACCAATATGTTTTATCTATTTTTTAATAAATAAAACCCTAATAGGATAAAATTAATGATTATATTTATTAATATATATATATATATATATATATATAATAACTATACAAATCTAAGTGGAATTATTAGAATATTATAACTTGGTTTTTATTAAAATACTAGAAGAATGAATTAATCATCTTGTGTTTGATATGTGTGTCTGTAATAGGGTAAAATCATTAAAAAATGTTTGAAATGGTATTATAAACACTCTGATACTTAAATAGTGTGGTTGTGTCTTTTGCTACAAGTTTGTATCTTCCTAGACATGTGTACAGTGTTCCCATCTACTAGAGTGCTAATCATTCCTATGTGTTTTTTAATTTGTGACAGTGTCACCCAATACATATGTGTTTAATAAGTATTTGTGTATATTATGTTTTATACAAATAACAAGTGAAAAAATCTATTTTCCATCTCCTTGATTTAAACAATAGCTTATCATAATGATACTAAAGAATCTAATAAAAATTGTGAAAAAGAAGGTTTAGATGACCTAACCCATCCCATGTGGCTGAACATTGGCTATGTATCTAAAAATCTAAAAAAAATAATTAAAACCAAACATATTCATCCCACCTAATCGAGTGTGTCCAATCCTATGTAATACTAACATGAAGTGAAATCCTATGTAAGGATTTCAACACTAAATAACATATGATTTGACCTTTTAAATGATATTTAAACTTAGATCAACACTTTATCCTTTGAGGGGTTTTAGATTTGGTATATTTATGGAATTGCCTTTATATGTGTAGAAGTATTTCTAGTTATAGGTAAGTGATTTCTATATGATCAATAGGCTTAGGATTGAAATGTTTGTATAGATGACTCTTTAGATATGTTCCTCCAAACTAACATGCAAAAATTATAATATAACCCATATGAATAATCTAATTTGGGGAAAAAAATCATTAAAGGTCAAGCAAATAGGTCCCACCTAAGTTTATAAGTACATAGTGGAAATATTGTCTAAGGTAGTGTAAACCAATTCAAATAATGGGAACCTTGATCTAAGATCATAAAACAACTTGATAATGATATTTAGGTGTTTAAATAGAGACTATGTAAATATTTTTTAATAATAATAGTAATTAGGGAGGTTTGAGCATGTATATGGATAAATGGCCAAGGAATAATCTGAAAAAGATTTATGTATGTGTGCATAAGTCAAGTATGTAAAATAACGGTCAAATTACACATTGTAAAGTGTCCAAAACCAATTATGAGTGTCTGTAATAATTAATTAATATCATCATCTGGTATATAAATGTATAATATCCATTATAAATATCACCCTAGAATTTATACAGAAGACTAATTGATGTGTATAGTCTACTATGATCAATAGATTGGTATATAAAGATACAACCTGGTAAATGTATAAATATTACCCCTAGTGTAGGCATTCCCCCAATTTATAAAGGTATCCTCTATGTGTAATGAATGTTGCACATATGTATGTACATTTATCATATGTAAAATGTATTTCCTGTATCCCACTCATGTATATTGTGAAAATATGTGTGTAAAAAATGGATAAATAAATAAATATGTATATAATAAATAACATCAATAAATCATGTATACTAATGAAACATGTCATGTATAGGTCTTGGTTTTTAAATTATTTCAAAATATATTTTTTAATTTTTTTTTACATTTTTTAATATTTTGAATGTTTTATAGTCCTAAGATAGCATATAATGGATGCATAAATTAAAATGGATAATCTAGTGATAGATTACTTATTTCTAAATATATAATCATATATAATATCCACATTTCATCATCATTATAATCATCATACCTTTATATGTCTATCATCTTTCACTTTTTTATTTCACGAGATTTATCCATGTGTATTGCATTATATTCAAATAAATGTGGAGGACCTAGTTTACCTTACTAAATAGTCGTTATTTTCTTATTATTTAATATTATATCCTCTACCACTCAACATTTCCATCATAGTGAATTTTTATTGTATTACCTTCAAACATGAAAGTAATAAACTTATTTTGAATAAGACTATAGATTTTAGTTCTTTTAACCATCGATGTCTGAGTGTAGTATGTAATTTCTCCTTAGTATGCATAAAAATATTAGTGTGTCCAAAACCTTTATCCAAAAATAAATTGGTAAGGTAACATATCCTATTGATCCATCACATTATATAATTTTTTTATTTCCATCATAGTTAATTTTGAGTTTATTACCTTTAAACATGAATGTAATAAACTTATTTTGAGTATAAACTATAGCTTTTAGTTCTTTTAACCATTGATGTCTGAGTTTAGTATGTAATTTCTCCTTAGTATGCATAAAAATATCAATGTGTCCACAACCTTTAGCCCAAAATAAATTGGTAAGGTAACATATCCTATCAATCCATTACATTATATAATTTGTTTTAATTGATCTATCATGTGTCTTAACTATCATAAAAATGGGATATTATATGTATTTTCCCCCTCATATTCATCAACTTCTTACTATCAATAATAACGCTCAATGAATTGTTGAATAATAAATGGGTCCATCCATGAATTTCTTTACACTTTAAGCAATCTATTATTTTGTTGGGTTTTTTTATAAATTGATAATATGTGCCTGTGTTAGGTGATTTTTTTGGTACATGTATTATCATGATAGTGACTTCATCATTAAACTTATGAATCTTTTTTTTTGGTGGTAAGAAATTATTTGTTTCATATCAAGTTATTATTTGATTACCATTAAATAATTTCCACTCTTGATGTGATAATTAACCCATGGCTTGATCAAATCCTTGTTAAATAACATTTGTATTATGATACTCTATTTGTCTTGTGCAATAGTTGATTTTAATATTTAATCATGGTATGTGGAGGTTTTTATATCCATGAGTTATATGTTTTTAACTAATATTTTAACAAACATTGTATATTCATTAGTGATATATAAGGTAATGTGTAGTGCCTTTTGTGGTTGAGCCATACTAGATTTTTAAAAATGTTGTCTCATTGGAGCATTTATCATGAGATATTCTTGTTTTGATCTAACATTGTAACAATAATTTACATTTATAACTCCATTATTAGATATATGTATTGAACTCCCTTTTATCTAAATTTAGTTGTGCATGAAAAGGACTTTTTAATTTCTCAAAGTTAACCATGTTCAAATTACCATGATATTCTCCAAATCTTATAAGTATAAAGCTATAAATGAGACAAATAATTATTAAATTTTTGAGGAATTTTATTATCATCATAATTTCTATAATTTTTTATAAATATTTTATTGTGATCTTTTGTATTGACCAAAAAAGGAAGTTTTGATATATTCTCCTTTTGGGAAATTAAAATATGTTATAATTCTTTTATTGTCTCTTGATTAAGTGATAAATTTGGAGGTGGACATTTTCATTATCTTTAATTATCTATTCAAACTCATATGTATCTTTTTTTTCCATTGATGTTACTTATAATGGAGGTATTATATAATAATGAGAATCATTAGATTATTGTATACATCCATCACTAGGGTCCATGACTTTGAAATACTTGAAAGGATTATTATATACAATACATGTATGTAACATGTATAAAAAAATCAATACAAGGTGATGCTAAAAATTTCAAAGCATGAATCTAGGGTATACCTAATATTAGGATATAGTTTAATGGTTTGTAATTAATTAGATCATAGTAGTTAATGTTTTAGGTCTCACTATCACATCAAAAGTAATTGATCTTAAAACTTGGTGAGAGGTATTATGAAAACATCTGATATTCATGTATAATTTATAAATATACTCCATATTAATATGTAGTGTTTGTATAAACATGATATTGAAAATATTTAATATTGATCCATTATCCATAAAAATATGCTTAATTCCCCAATTTAATATTCACATTTAGGTTAATGATGGGGGATTATAATTTATAATATGCTCTATATGAAATTTTTATTTAAAAAAATAAATTATGTCTTGACTATGTTTCAATATATTTAAAATGATTAAAAAATAGTCAGTTCAGTGTTATTCAACAAAACTGCTTTAGACACCCAAATTTATTACAATCATATCTTTTATGTTATTTATTTCAACTTTATACAAAAAATATTTACAATGAATGAGGCATATATTGACACATTTTATTATAATATTTATCTATTGTAATTGGTGATTTTGTCTATTTGTCATTTATATTTCCATTTTGTCATTGGGATCCTTAGTTTTGGTCATGTTGACTAATTTAACCTCCTAGTCTAATAATTGAACCCCCAATGTAAGTTTAAACTTACATAGGGCCACCTAGGTCCTAAAATGTTCATCATGGCCATTAGTAAAGTTACAAACTATGTTTCATCTTGATCACACTTGATAAATTGACCATATGTCACACTAGGTCATATTTTATGGAATTATATGATTTACTAAAAAATGAAAGTGTCAAAGTGTTATCCAACATCCCATGTGTTATGTGAATTTTAGGGAAGTATTTTATAACTAAAAACTTGAAGTATTTAATGTTAAAATAAGAAGACACCTACAAAAAGGAGAGTTTTTAAAGTTGTATGGATAATAGGAGAGGTTTGACATATATGGAATATTTAGTAGTGTATCTTCAACTCTTTGAAAATCATAAACACATTAAAATTGACTTTAATGGTGTAAAATTTTCAAAAACTAATTTACCTATCCCATCACTCTCTTGTTCAAGTAAAGACTAGTTCATTGGTTTGTAGTTGGTATTGATAGTTTAGGTAGAGTTGAAGGGAATGCATTTGATGGATGCTAGTACTCCTTTTATAATCTCATTATATGGTAATACTTTTAATATTAGTGATATTATCTTCATGAATCATCTTCAATATTTTTGATGCCTCAAAACTATCTTCATATTCCCAATACTTGCATCTTTTCTCACTTGTTTGCATGTTTTGATGTTTTTAAGTGGTGTATATGTTCTTTCAAAGCAAGTTCATCTTTTTCAAGTTGAATTTAATCTATTTTTCACATGTGAAACATTATTGGATATGAATGATCACCCTATTTGTGTTATAAGTGATTAATAATGGTCTATAGATCATGTTTCCATTGTTATAGGGTTTGTTCTTCTATCAATGGTTTTAAGTTAGATATTGAACTTGTGTCCCTCTCATCAAAACATGGAAGCTAGTTTATCCATGAATGGTTTGAATTTAAGTAAATTCAAGGTTTATATAAGTGGTATTCTAAGACCATGAAAAATACTAGTTAGATTTTCAATATGCACAATCATTCATAGCCACCTGTAGGTGTGTACAAAGGACTATAAGACTATTCAAAACTCAAGGAATATGTTATGCACATTCCCATGACTTGAATTAAGGTTTTAAAGTGATATATGTATCATTATGTTAACCATACATTAATTTAAAAACCTTGTATTCCATGAAAATAAGAAATTTAAAAATGGAACTGAGTTAACTTAGTTTCTTTGAAAAGGCTCTATACCTTACACAACATTATCTATTGATCGACATTGTTGAATTCTAAACAAGTTTAATCAGGTCACTCTTACATTATAAGACTTAAACAATCATATATTATCATATGAATGGTGGTTTATTCAATATTATTAAGTATTGAGTGACTTCCAACTCATACCAATTTCTACCAAATATTCTTAGAGCAAATACAGTGTTTTTAACCAAAAGTGAATCTAGAATTAAAAACTTCTAGTATACTGACATAATAGAGATGAGATCATGAATTTAAGGAAAGAGATAAGTGAATTAAATTTTTAAATATTTATAGTGACCTAAGGATATATAAAATGATGTAGATAAGAATATCAAACCTGAATAGTCACCAATAGGGACTCTTGACAACATTTGTAGTATGGTTCATGCACATTGACTTAAGTCCATAAGAGAAAGATTACTTAGCTAAGGATTAGAGACATGGAATTAATGAAGAAGTATAATAAATTTTATAAGTATTATTCCACTTTTATTGTGTCCCTTAGTAAACATAAACATCTATAGTAACCCTTTGAAATATTAAAAGTGACCACATATAGGTGACACAACCAATAAATTCATAAACTAGCTTGGCTAATGTAAGATATAAGTTTGGAAAGATGTAAAGGGTTTAATATGGATGGGTAATTTTTAAACCACTATCATGGTGGTAATAACATGATCTAATTTTTTTTCAAGATACAGGAGCTTCTACCTATAGTGATGAGCCATAAAATAGAGTCATTATAAACCCTGCATAGAACATTGTACATAGTCACAAGAACCAATAGCTAGTTTTAGGAGTTTGAAGTTTTTTGGAGTCTTGAGTTATGATGTATATTTTAAAATTGGTGTATAAAATCATCATAACCAAATAAATATATATAAGGTTTCAATTTAGTCTTGAAAATAGGGGAGATGCTTTCTATTCTATTTCAGATAGAGATCACTCCATAGTCAACAAAGTTTGCATGCTAGTATGAGAGGAGAAAAAAATGAGTATAAGGGTCTTATAATAATATTAGGATTATTTATAAGGTTGGTATAAATATTAACTGGTACATATAATGTACCTATGGTCAATAAAAACATACATGTGGGTTGTATACCTAGTCACACACAGTTAAACCTAATAGGCCTAATACTAGGTCTATACCCTAATGACTCCTAAAATCATATAAATTAATTAATGGACCTATCCAAACCATTTGATAACATTTATTATAAAGTAAAAAACCAATTGGAATCACTATTTTGCAATAAAAAACACAAGGTTGGTCGTTCAGGTCTAATTCCTTTTAAGACTTCTTAAAATGCATTGTAGGAGCTCAAAGGTAACTTTTCTTCACTCACATCTATATGAAGGGACTGAATGGTGCCCAAATTAGTTATGAATAGTTTTAATGGGTATCTAGATCAAACTTAGTGGAATTTTTTTGGGAGCTAGATGTCAGTATTTTATGAACAATCCTTAACAGTCCAAACCATCAAAACCCTCTCAAAACCCTCATTCAAATCCAATGGTGAATATATGAAAGAATTTACATTAAAAGGTGATAATCTATTCAATAAAATTTTTGTCACTTTTTTATAACTCTCTCATTCTCTTTAACATCAACTTTTTTTGTACTAACACTTGTACGAACATACTAAAACCTAAGCTTCTTATAGGATTTGAAGTGTTCTACAGGTGTAGAGGAGAATTTTTGAGTGAGAATAATTTTATGAGATCTATGTATAATTTTTCAAACCCTTCATATTCATATATCATCATATTTTTTCATTTAAATCCCTTTTTTATTTCATCCTCTACAATCAGTCCTAAACAAGATAGTGAGAATGAAATGATTGCCTAGTGTGAAAAGTGAATAGTGTGATAATGAAGCTTTAGAGGTCTATTTGATATAAAAAGGGACACATATGTCTTCAAAAAGTGTCATAAAACATTTAAAACATTTTTCCATGAGTAATTTTAAGTCATTATGATGACAAATGTAAAGACAAGTTTAGAAGGGCTAGTGAGCAATCATAGATAGTGAATGACAAGTGGTGCAGATGAGTCCATCAGTTTAAGGGTGTATGAAGGTTATTACAACATTTTTTCACATTTTCATTATATTTTATAGGTTTTAATTATCCCTATGTTATTTTTAGATAGTTAATTTAATCCCTCATTAACAAGATAGTTTCAAAGAGGAAGATGAACAACCCCTATGCCAACTCAAAGGAGGATGATGCATCTTTGATGGATACTTGTCCAAGAACACTTATTGAATTGTTATCCACCTCATTCTCTTGATTTTTAACTATTTTTTTCAACTTAACACATGGAATTATGAGTCATCCACTTATCTTATTATCTCTGTTCTTCTTTTCTCTATTAATGCAATCCATTTTGATAATTATACCTAGGAGACACCTAGTGTGGTGAAGCCCTACTACTTTGGCACCTTGTTTTATCCTTTGAATAAAGTTATGAAGTTTATTTATTCTCTACACATCTTTCATAATTATCTCAAGGGGTGTATTTTAATTACATGTTATGAATATTATTTCTCCTTACTTTCATTCTTCCCTTGTATGTATTGTGTGAGTGGCATATCTTCTATTAGGTCTCATAAAGTGTATTATCTGTTAAGGTTTACTTGAAGTGTGAGAGAGATTATTAATGTCTAGTATCAGACCTTATTTTCACCCACCTTTAGTTATGCATAAAAATCTATCTCTATGAGAAACACTTAAGCTAGAAGGTCATAGAGTTGAGGTCAATTTTAGTAGCTTTCTCTCTTAGTGTATATGCAAGTGTGTGTGTGTGTGTGGACTAATATTTTTATATATCACCTCACTAGTATAGGTTAATTTTTATTACCTTATTCCATTTTATCACCCAAATTTATTGGTATAGAGTAGTGTGTGAGCTCAATAGATAAATCAAGGGATCTATCCCTTTAACATAGAGGTTTACCTCTATCATAAGCAACCCACAAGCTTAGAGGTAATACCATGTTATATAAATATGGGAGAGGCTTGAACACCCTCTCCTAGGGTGAAATATTTTGCTATAATATTTTATGGCATGCCCAAAAGGACCAAGGTATAAAGAGTAGAATAAATGTTGGTGTGTTCTTCCTACTGTCAGCTTTTGAAAGCATACAAGCAAACACCAATGATGACTTTGAATGCATCATCTAGTGATAAGAAAATTTGAGTACTTTTTGAAAATATGTAGAAAATTTTTTATGTTCTTTTTGAATAAATTTTTTGATATGGATAGATATGTTGAGATTTATTTTTACATAAATACCTATCAAAGTTGTTATCTACCATATAGTCAACCTATTCCTCCTCCATATGGTCATGAAGTTGTTGAAGAGTTTTTTGAAGAAGGCTACCAATGATATAGATTTAAGATGATAGAAGAGGATATATAAGATCTTAAGGTTTAGGTTCTTAAGGTAGATATCCAAGCTCTTAAGAGGCATATTATTGAAAGTATTCCTCCCCAACAACCATGTCCATCCTACCAAACTCCTATAAAACATCCTCAAAATCAATACTAGAGCTACTATCCTCTTCCTCTAATTCCACCTCAATCCAAGTCCTTGATAACACTCATTCTTGAATTTTTAGAATAAAAAATATTGATGGAGAAATAGGATCAAGAGATTGTTGTGATGCCTTGTCATTTTATAGAGAAGATGATAAAGATAGTTCATTTATTTTTAATTAAATAGATATTGGTTGAAGAAGAAGATAACTATGTCATTAGTGAGTACTTTCATTAAATGATATGATACATAAAATGGTGTATTTATAGGTTTTGCAAGGTGGGAGAAAAAAGAAGTGGAGATGCAACTTGCAGCTGTTAAAAGGCCTCATGAGAGCTATGGAGAAAGTGAAAGTCTATTTGAAGAGAAAGTCTATATCTCCCATTATTAAGTGTTTTCCTATGTTAAATTTTATTAATTTCATTCATATCATCCTTATGAATATTCCATTCAATCTCCAAAATATCTTAGTATCCCTGAAGTTCTATCTAGGAACCAATAGGTTGATGATAAGAATGAAAACCTTATGCATGGTCAAACCACATTGCCTTATCTTCATAAACCTATAGATAAACCATATTATAAGTCCATTCAAGAGGATTTTTAATATTAAAAAGAGGCCTTGTTTAAGGAATTGGAATTTTAATTTTAATTTATGGAAGGGTTTTAATAAGATAATCAAAATTAAGAGGTGCTTGTTGAATAAAGTGGCATGTCTATAGCCTAGAAGAACCTTCTCTCCCTTCAAGATTTCCTTAAAGTGTTTCCTTCCATCCCCATTAACATTCATGAGCCCTTAATAACACCTAATACTCTCTCTCTAAACCATGAACCAATCTACCACCATCCTACCTCATCCTCTCTTAAAGGAGAACCCATCTTATGGGAGGCAAGTAAGGAAGATCAACCTTAGTGTGCAGCTAATCAAGAATGTAATAAAAGTGATTTTGAAGAAGATGTCATCATAGGGACTCAATTTCTTCAGAAAAATAATAATACATCGTTCTTGACCCAATAATGAGAAGGTGTAAACAAACTTAAAACTATTTATAAAGAACCTAATAAAGGTATGTGGCAGACCTATCAAGAAATTTTCAATGAATATGAATGTCTTGAAACTCTAGTCCATGAAGGAGAGAATTATGAGTTTTTGTAGTAATAATATAAATCTAATATTGAAAAAAAATGTATTGAGGAACATCATGAGGCACTCTATGATGACTATGATATACATCAACATGATCAAGAGAGTGACTTTGAAGAAGTGGTGGTTCTCAAGGAGAAGGAGAGAAAAGATGATTGGTTATAGTAGATTGAGTTGTTTGAAGAAATTTTAAATATTTAAATTAAAGTGCATAAAAATATAGAGCTATATGTATTCATGGAATATAATGACCAAGATTGGATGGAGTATATAAAGCTCCTTGATGAGATTGAGGAAATTATAACTTGTAAGGAACCTGATCTCTTTCAAAGTACCATGGAGATCAAAGAGATTATTTTTTGAAGTACCATTTAAATTTTTAGATGAGGATTCTCATGAAAAATATTTATATGTTTGAAGTGATAGATGAATTCACCTTCATAGGTGATCTATTTGAATCTACCTTGATTATATTGAAGGTCATGCCAAGGATGTTGGCAAACATCAAGAATTTGAAGTTACCAAAGCCAATTCTCAAAATTAAATTTTCCTCATGCACTCCTATATCTCATAGAACAAGAAATGGTGCCAATTTTACCTTTGATTTATGAGGAGAAACTTTCTTTAGGTTATTTTATACATAGTTTATTTTATTTATGTTGTGTCTTTTCCCTAACTGTTCTTGAGAACACAAGCATGTGTCTTTGTCTTTATTTGTGTATTTTTTCCCTTTTACATTTTTTGTGTGTTTTGGTGTTTGATCATAGGCTTGTTAGTTTCATAATTTGTGTATAGGTGACTCCATTACCCAAGGATAGGAGAAGGAAATTGGTCTTTAGTATAGAAAGCATGTTACCCCTTAGAAATTGCCAAAATGTTGAATAATTTGATGCCTTAGTCAAATAAGTCAACCCCACATGTAATTAAAAACTTCCATATATCACCCTAGGTCTTAAAAAGTACTATGTTTCATCTTGATCACACTTCATAAATTAACCTTATGTCATATTAGGCCATATTTTGGGGCATTTAATGTAATTGTATGGTTTAATTAAAATTAAAAGTGTGTCAAAGTATTATAAAATATCCCATGTGTCAGGTGAATGTTAATAACTATTTTATAACTAAAAACTTGTAGTATTCAATGTTAAAATAAGAAGACACCTATAAAAAGGAGAGTTTTGTAAGTTGTATAGACTACAAGATAACTTTGGCATATGTGAAATATTTAGTAGTGTTTATTAAACTCCATACAACTCATATCCATGTTATGATTTCATTAAAATGTCTAAAATGGCAAAAACTGGTTCACCTATCCCATCACTCTCTTGTGTAAGTCAAGACTAGTCCACTAGTTTGCAACTAGTATGGATAGTTCTGGCAGAGTTGAAGGGAATACATTTGATGGTTGTTATTACTCATTTTTTACTCTAATTATATGGTTATAGTATTAATATTTGTGAAATAATATTCATGAATAATCTGTAATATTTTTGATGCCTCAAAACTACATTCTCATTCCCAACACTTGTATATTTTCTCACTTATTTGCATGATTGGATGTTTTCAAGTGGTGTATGTGCTCTTTTAGAGAAATTTCATATTCTTCATGTTAAATCTCATCTAATTTTCACATGTGAAACATTATTGGATAAGCATCATCACCTTCTTTATGCTATAAGTGAGTACTAATTATCTGCATAGCATGTTTCCATGGTTCTAGGGTTTGTTCTTCTATCAATGGTTTCAAGTAAAATATTGCACCTATGTCCATCTCTTCAAAGCATGGAATCTAGTTTTTCCATGAATGGTTTTAATTTAAGGAACTTTAAGTTTTATATAAGTGTGATTGTAAGACCATGAATAAGATTGATTAGAGTTTCAATATGCACAGTCACTCATAGCCACATGTAGTTATGTACAAAGGATTGTAAGGCTATTAAAAACTCAAGGCTTAAGTTGTGTACATTCTCATGACTTGAATGAAGGTTCTCAAGTCATATATGTCTCATGGTGTTAACCTTAAATTCATTTAAAAAACTTTTAGTCCACCAAAGTAAGAAATTTGTAAATGATATTGAGTTACTTTAGTTCTCCAAAAAGGCTCCCTACCTTATACAACATCATCTATTGATGGACATTGTTGAAGTCTAGAAATGTTTAATATGTTCACTCTTGAAGTATAAGCCTTAGAAGATCACATATTAACATATGAATTGTTGTTTATTTGGGATAATGAATCATTGAGTGACTTCCAACTCATACCAATTTATACTAAAGATGTTGAGTGCAAACATAATGTTTTCAACCAAAAGTAAACCTCAAATTACAAACTTCTTGTGCATTGACAAAATAGAGATGAAAGCATGAATGGAAAGCATGAGATAAGTGAATTAAAATTTGAAATAGTGATAGTGACCTAAATAGAGATCAAAGGATGTATATTCTAAGCTCAGACCTGAATAGTCACCTATAGGGAATCTTGACAACATTTACAGTCTAGTTCATGTAAATTGACCTAAGTCCTTAAGAGAAAGCAAACTTAGCAAAGGATCATCCACATAGAATGAATGAAGATGTATAATAAATTTTATAAGGATAATTTAAATTTCCATTTTTCCCTTAAGAAATATCAACATCTTTAGGAACCCTTTGAACTCTTCAAAGTGACCACATACATGTGACATAACTAACAAAATCACAAACTAGCTTGGCTAATGTAAGATACAATTTTGGAAAGATGGAAAAGGTTTAATATGGATGGGTCATGTTGAAACCAATTTTATAGTATTAATAACATGATCTAAATTTTTTTCAAGATATAATATCCTCTACCTATAGTGATGAGCCATAAAACATAGTCATTTTAAACCTTGCATAGAACACTATACACAGCCATAGGAATGAATATCTAGTTTTAGGAGTTTGAAGTTTTGGGGAGTCTTGAGTTATGATGTAGATTTGAAAATTAGTGTATAAAATAATCATGACCTAATAAATCTCTCTAAGGTCTCATTTTAGTCTATAAAATATGGGAAATGCTATATGTTTTATATTAGACATAGAGCACTCCATAATCAACAAAGTCTACATGTTAGTAAGAGATGAGAAAAAAATGAGTGAAAGGGTCTTAAAATAATATTATGATGATTTATAAAGTTTTTATAAATATGAATAGGTATATAGAATGCACCTACAGTCAATATAAACCTACATGTGTATTATATACCTAGTCACACATAATTATGCCTAATAGGCCTAATAGTAGGTTTATACCCTAATGATTCCAAAAATCATCTAGATTAATTCATGGACCTCTCCAAAACATTTTATAACCTTTATTGGAAAGTAAAAAACCAATTAGAATCACTAGTTTGCATGAAGAAACACAAGGTTGGTCATTTAGGCCTAATTCCTTCTCAGGCCTACTTAGAATGCATTGTAGGATCTCAAAGGTCACTTTTACTCACTTAAAATTATACAAAGGGACTGCATGGTGACCCAAAGGGTTGGGAATAGTTGGATGCGGTCTCTTGATCAAACTTAGTGTATTTTTTTTGGAGTTAAATGTCAACATTTTATGAACAATCCTTAACAGTCCAAACCATCAAAAACCCTCCAAAAAACCCTCATTAAAACCTAATTTAATTTTATCATCTAGTCATGAAAATGTTTGGAACTTATTTATAACTATCTTAGGATCTTCACCATTAACTTTTTCCATATTAACACTTGTATAACTAGACTAAAAAATGAGTTTTTCTACGAGATTTGAAGTGTTATATAGGTGCAAAGGAGACTTGTTGAGTGAGAATAATTATAGATATATGGGGACTTATTCAAGCCCCTCATATTCATACCTAGTTTTTCATGAAAATCCCTCTATTAGCTCATCCACTATAGGCAATCCTAAAAAAGATAGTGATAATAAAATGATTATCTAGTGTGAAAAGTGAGAAGAGTGACAATGAAGATTTGAACATCTAATTGATTAAATAAAGGATAATTATGTCTTAAATAGGTGTCCTAACATCTCTACAACACATTATATGAGTAACTATAAGTCATTATGATGATAAGTGTGAGGACAAGTCTAGAAGGGCTAGTGAACAATCATAGAAAGTGAATGACAAGTGGTACAAATGAGTCCATCAATTTAAGAGATTATGATGGCTATTATAACCTTATTGTCACCTTTTCATGATAGTGTATAGGTGTCAAATATACATATGGTTATTTTGGATAGTTAATTTAAGTCCTCATTTTGATCATAGGAATCCAAGAAGGTAGGTTATTAACATGTTATTTTAAGCAATAAAAACTTTAATAAAAGCACTAACACTCACACTCCAAGCCTAGATCTTAGAGGTGATCTTACTAAAAAAATACAAATGAAAACATAACTAAAATTCAAAATACAAAAAATTCTTTCCCTTCCTTAGGAGCTCCAACTACATTTTTGAGTGGCTTGCTCAGCTTGTGCTTCAAAGAGTCTTTGGCAATGGAGGTTGTGTAGCTCCTTGTCTCCTTGGCACCATGACTTGTGTTATAGCTTGGATTAATATTTTAGAATTATAACACTAATTTCAAGGAATTTTTTTTATTATAACACTAATCTTATAAATATTTTAAGTCATTTTTGTATGATAACTTTTCACTAAAATAACTTAGAATTCAATAGGTAAGGCATTATATTTATAGGTTTAGGAACTAACCCCAACCTAAGGTGAGTTAAGGTGTAGTTAAGGCTTGAAATGGGTTAAAAACTAACCTAGGTGTGTTAAATATAACTCCACTAGGGTTAATACTTTTCAATTAATCATGATTTAAAATGAATATGCATGGGCCTCTAAAATGAGATATTTTAGGATATTTCCCAAGATCCTGACAACTCACAAAGGTCATGATGAAAGGATAGGATATTTGGATATTTGAATTTTATTTTTTAATTATTCATTAATTTTTCATGGATAATTTAACTAGGCATTTAATTTGGTTTAACTCTTTACTTAATTTTTATTAGCCATTTATCTCTTTTATGATTTGATTTTTGTTCATGTACCCCACTTAATAGGTCCATAGGCCAAATTGACTGTTGTGTTTCCACATGATGACTAAGGATGAATGTGTGAGAGTTTTTTGTAGAATATGATAGGATACCCCAGTTAGGTATGTCTAAAATTTATTTTGATCTTTGATGAATGATGCACAAGCAAATTTAGGACATTCAATGATTCTTAAGCTTAATTTACAATGGTTGGTAGGAATCAATCTGAAGTTTGGTCAAAGGCTAGTGGTGGCCAGTTTGAAGTGTCTATAATTTATCCCTATTAGGGAAGGAATTTCAATCTATAGTCATATTAAAGTCATATCAAATAATGAAAAGGTCCTATATGCCTATGACTTCAACGTCAATGGATGAACTAGAGGTGCCACCTTGAGGGAGTACTCGATAAAAGGGGTCAACAATCAATCCCTTAAAAGGATAAAATGATGGGACCAAAAGATAAAAAGGGTAGAGGAGATTTATTTGACCATAGGAAATTATAATCAGTGGCATATAGAGCTTCCCTGATTAGGTAGATAAATAAGATGATTTTACCACAAGCAGTTATAATCATCAGCATAGGTGGAATAAAAAAGGTAATTATTTGCCAAAAGGTGGTTATAATCATTGAAAAAGGAATAAGGTAAAAATAAAATGATTTTCCCAAAGGTGGTTATAATCAATAAAGGGAAAACAATGATTTTCCCACAAGTAGTTATAATGATTGGTAGGATAAAAACATGCCCTAATTGGGTGGATAGAGATAATGGTTTGCCCAAAGGTGATTATAAGCATTATTAGAATGAAAACATGCCCCAATTGGGTACAAGAAAGATAATTATTTGCCTATAGGTGTTTATAATCATTAACCTTCAAATGGTTGGAAAAAATGATTTTCCCAAAGGTAGTTATAATCATTGTATTCTAATAATGAAAAATATTATATAGAATATGATGGAAAATTAGTATAGAGGAGAAAGATGAATTTAGGAAACCTTATAGTAGGGATATGCTTATCTAAAATAGCAAGGGAGAAAATTATTTTAGTTGTTAATTATGCTATATGTGTAATTATTTGGGTATATCGAGAATAGTTTAGTTGCTAAGGAGTATCACGACCTCATTGTCGTGTAGACTTTCTAAAATAATTTTTTATATAGAATGTGATGGTATAAATCATTATAGAGAACCATTATAACTTGGTCAAAATATACATAAGGAATGACATATGATTTGATAAACAACTAAAAATAATGCACTAATGATAAAAATCATGATGACAATGTGGACATATGAATATAGATGCATTAAAAAATAATGTGCAAGGAATCACCCAATAAATGTAGATATAGTAAATCAATGTAAAATAATAAAGCAAACAAATAGGTAAATAAATAAATAAAAAAACACTATGAAAATAAATAAATAAAACAAAAATAGAAATAATAAATAAATAATGGTTAATCACAATGTTTTAGATTAAGGTAAAAACAGGTTTTGAAGGGACCCCGAAACCCTTTAACAGTAAAAAAAAGATAAAGCTTTACCGTGCATCAGGATAAGCAATCCATAAACCTACTAAGAAGTAGCAACAAGAACAGGTTATACAAAGACAACCTCAGAAACTAGTTTTTAATCATCCCCCTAAAGTCCCAAATAAAGATCAAATATCTATCTTTTAGGGGTAAAATCTAGAATAGTTGCCTACCTGCCATCAACAATATTCTGCCTACTTTCTAGCTCTCTAGTTTTCCTAATGGATCTTCTTCCTGGTTTGTCAAGCGAACCAACATCTGGTTTAACCTTAAAATGTTGTTCATCTCTTTTTTCATTTTTAACCAGATTAGAAGCAACATGTTTCGCCTTAGTATGCTGATCCTTTTTGCTGCTTCTTGTTTCTACCCCCTTGGTATTGGTCTTCTTTTCAGCCCTTTTTCTTTGGTTTGGAATTTGCTTTGAGTTTTCTCCGTTATCGTTCATAGGAGACTCTTTCACAGGGGATTCATTATCATCCAGAATCTCCTTAGACTGAGAAAAAAGGTCTCCTTCCTCTAAATTTTTTCCATCTTCAACCAAGAATTCACCTCCCTCTAGCATAGTTTTATCAACAACATCTCTCCATCGATCTTCTATCCTTTGGTAGGAAACAATTTGGTTTGATAGATCTATCAAGTCTTCTATTCTTTGTATAGGTATTATGGATTTCGGTTGCAGCCCATAACCTTCTTTCACTGAATATTCTTCCTCAAGAGGAAGCTCTTTATCCACTTCAATATGTTTGACATTAGGATCTTGAGAAGAAGGTTCTTTTTCCACCTCAGCTTGTAGACCTTTAACATCTTCATTATTCTGTTGTTCTTGTCGATAATCTTCTTTGGGTTTCCAAAATTTCCTTTGTTGCATCTTGGTCTTGCTCCCTTCCAGAACACTACTAGAGTGATTTTTACTTTTGTAAGGGCAGTTTCTGACCAGATGCCCCTGTTTCTTACAAGCATAACAGGAGTTGGGCAAGTTTTCATAAAATATCCTTTGAGTTTTCTTACCAAAATTTGATATTAGATCCACTTTTTTTAGAAGATGATTCAAGTCTACCATTTTAACATAAATTATAGCACTCTAAAGTTTGGATTTGGTAGTTATTGTAATATCCACTGCTACAAGTTCCCCAAGAGAACTGGCCATTCCTTTAAAAATGTCCTCATGCCAAAATTCTAATGGGAGGCCAGGAAGTCTTATCCAGATGGGAGTGGATAAGAAAAATGAATCTGAGAGATCCATATTAGGCTCCCAAATTTTAACAGTGAGAGAGCATTTACCGAAAGACCACAGTCCTCCACACAGAACCATATTCATTTCTTCCTTAAAATTGAATGTAAACAAGAAGAAACCATTCAAAATTGGAGCCATATCTACCTCTCCTCTAATAACCCATTTCCTTTTAACCATTTTTATAAGAGATTCAAGATCTGGTCTTGCTCCTAGGAATTTACCCACTAGAGTGAAATCCATAGAAGACACAGTAAAATCTATTAGAGGATCTGGAATAAAAATTTGAAACTCACCTTTTTCCCAGCAAGACTTAGCATTCACCGGTGGGAAATGAGATTTTCTATTGGGTTTCTTGCCGAATAGAGATGACCACTTCCTCTGTTCTGAATGCTCTGCCTTCAATGCTTCTGGGGAATTTTTCTTATTAAAATCAACCTTTTCTTTCTCCTTTTCAGGCCCCTGCCCTCCCACAGTAGGAAGAGGATCCCATTGGGGTGCATAGATCCCCTAAAAAGGGTCAGATTCGCTCGAAGGTTTACCATTATTTTTATCAGACCCTACATTCTTCTCAATTCCTCCTGCTGATCCTCCAAGATCTATTCCTCTAGCCTGGTTTTCCACTACCATTTTTCCACATACCTGCGTTCCATTAGTTTCCAAGTCTGAAAGGGTGCCTTTTGCTTGTTGCCCAGCGCTTTCAAATTCTGGAAACTCCTGCTTGCCGCCCATTGCTTTCAAATTCTATTTAATCACAATGTTAGTATAAATAACATGACACAAATAAGATGATGAACGTTTCCCCTAGTGTATATGAGATAATGAAATAAATAAATAAAAATGGGGGAATAGAAGAGAAGGAATGGGGTGGCAAAACTGACTCCAGATGCACTAGGCAAATAGACACTACCTACATAGTTTCATGGATGCAAGATCCAACATAAAATTTAAAGCCAAATATAGTTATCCCATGAGATGGGATAGAATAAAATGATGACAAGGAAAACATGATGGATGAAAGTTGTAGAGGAATATGAGAATGGGCTTGCAAAAAGGTGATAGTGTGGGACAATAGGCCAATATGGATGGGGAAACTAAATGACAAGTGGTTTCTTGTGATATAGCTGGGGATCCCAAAATACTTAAAGAAAATAAATGGTCAATGTTTTAAGATTGTGTTTGGATTCTATAGATATGATTTCAAATGTTTTTGTAATTTTTGGAGTATCTCAACTTAATAGATAATGACAAGATACTAAACAATCATATCTCATAAAATGGTGAGAGAATTCAAACATGAAATTGCTAACAAAACAACAAGATCATGGAAAAGAGTGATTGAGATGATCTTAACATGAATTGAGTTATACCTACATATTCCCAGGATGGTACCTCAAGTCACTATAGTTTTGCCTTATAGTAAAGGAATCTGACTAATTAGTATTCAATTTAAACAAAAAGAAAAGTTGGAAAATGGCATAGTATGACATAGGCTTGGTAAAGTGGTACTTTAAGGCATGATAAACAATGTTTTTCCAAATTTTCCCATAGATAGTTATAATTATTAGCATGATGGTTAAAAATTGATTTTCAAAAAGGAAGTTATAATCAAGAATATGTGGTATAGAATGAAACAAGAAATGAAGGATGTAACTACCAAACCACTATTATATAGATCCAAACTATGACTTGTATCTAGAATTATAAAATAACTACTAAAACTTGACTGTAATCCTCATGCTAAAAGTATGTATGGAACCAATGAAGTAGAACCAAGGTCAAAGGGGATGGGTAGGCTACTTTAAAAATAAATTGGTTGAAAGGAAAGGCATGGTAGAACATGGTATAATAACAAAGTGATAAAATGTTATGGTATAAAGAGGAATGTTGATATTATGGTAAAACATAAATGGGCCTCATAAATAATACATCTAATCTCTCAAGCAAAATAATGCTTGAGGTGTATAATGTTTATCAGCTCATCAAATTCATCCTCATATAGTGTAGCAAGCCTGTATTCTCCAACACCATAGCTTGAAATAATGATGCATGGGTCTATATAGTTGGGTTTGAATTTACCCTTGTGTTTTTTTTATCAATAATGGTAATTTGATAATTTTCTTTGAGTACAAGATCACCAAGCTCAAACTATTTATATTTGAACCATCGATTGTAGTGTCCATAAAGTTGGTTCTGGTGTGCTTGAAGGTTGTTGACTATGGCCATACATTTCTCATCAAGTAAATGCATATCTTAAAAGTGATTTACATGGTAATCACCATCATCAAGACATTTTTCAAAGATATGTTCAAATAAGATAACTCAACCTCAATGGGAAGAATGACATGAGTGCCATAAACAAATTAATATGGAGCGGCTCATGTTAAAATATAGTAATTAGTATAGTATTCCTGTAGGGCATGGAATATTTGTATTTGATAATCATGGTCGACATCATTAACAATATTTTTAAGGATTTTTACAATGGTTTTGTTGGATCCTTCTACTTGGCCATTACCTTGTGGGTAATATGTTGTGGAAAAATGTTGAGTAATTTTGTACTCAACATACAGTGATTTGATATCCTTGTTTTTTAATTATATGCCATTATTAGATATAATGTTGGAGGGAATACCATAATGGAAAATGAGATGGTTAAATATGAACTTGGAAATTTTCTTTCTAGTTATGTAAGTGATGTGTATAGCTTTAACCTACTTATTAAAATATTCAATAGTGGTAAGGATGTGTTTATGGCCATCAAATGAGGTGGGTTTTATCTTCCTAATGAGATCGATGCCCCATGTATAAAATGGCCATAGATTAAGAATTGGTTTTATATTCTTAGTCAGGGCATGAATCAAATTAGCATGCATTTGACATTTGTCACACTCTTAACATATGCACCTACATTGACATCTATTATTGCCTAATAATACTTGTAACAAAGGAAAATTTTGGATAGGATGACCTTAATTATGTGGGATCCACATAATCCTTCATTAATTTCCCATAATTCTAAAGTTTATTCTACCAAAGTTAAACAAAAAATTAGATAATAGACTTGGACTTGGTATCACATGTGGCATGGTGGATAATGGACTTGGATTATTTTAAGGATAGGTCTAGTGGCATAATGTGGTCATGAATATATGAATAAAGGTTTTAATACCATATATATCTATGACCAATAAATCATAAATCATTGTGATAGTTAAAGGTTCATGAGCTAGCACTAGTAGATTTTCAATGAAGAATTGGTATTCTTTTTCCATGTCTGTATGGTAAATCAAAGATCTAATGGTGGACATGGCATCTATAATTTTATACTATCCCTTGGTACATGTTCAAACTATATATTGATAATATACTACTTAAGAGTGTTGACCATGGCCTTATATGGCACCAACTTGTCATCCTTGGTCAAAAAGTGGTTTATAACCTAATTGATGATTAATTAAGAATCACCATAAACCTTGAGATGTTTTATGTTCCATTTTACTTACTAATAAATACATATACTGAATGATTCATATTTTTCCATGTTTTTAGTACAATTAAATCTAATCTAATATGATCTAGGGATTATATCCCCCTATGGAGTAATAAACAAAAGGCTTACCCCTGATCCATGTGTTGTGATTGATCCATCAAAATATAGCTTCTAGTTCTACTTCTCAAGAGGTGTTTCAATGATAGTCATAATGGACTCATTTTGGAATTGGAATGTTAATGGTTCTATATCTACAAGGGGAGACTTAGTAATTTGATCTATATGTACTTATCCCTTGATGGATTTTTGGTTGACATAATCTATCTCAAACTCCCTAATAAGCATGATCCATTTGGCCATGTAGCCTTATAAATTTATTTTAGATAGTAGATATTGTTGATGTACTTTTTACACACACCATATTCAACAAGGTAGCCAATAATATTTTAGGATCTCAATAAAGGTAACCTCCACTTCACGGCACGAGTTGTAGGTATGTAGTTTGAATAAACTATTGATGGAATAGATGGTAGGGAGTTAAAGTTGTTAACAAGGTTTTTGGATAGAGGTGTGGCTCCTAAAGGGTAGTGAATTCCTAAATGAGTTTTATGGGTGGTTAGTTTCTAATATATAGTGGATAAATATAAAAAAACTCAAAAAAGTAGGGAAGGGTAAGGTAGAAAAGAAGACACTATGGTTTTTAGGAATCACCTTTCTAGCTAGGTTCTAAATGGACAAGTGTTTTCAAAACCTATGCATTTTACAAGCAACTATTGCACACACATAGTTAGACATAGTTTGTAAGTCTAAGGGGATAATGATATAGAGAACTCACAAGCCTTAGTAAAAGGTTACCCCTTTTAGAGTAGTTGTTACACAACCTTAATCAAGAGATTATGTCTCAGGGTAATGAGGTATCTAAGGTAGCTTTTGCACACACAAAAAAAAACTATATCAAAGAAATTACTCATACACATTCAAAATTATGAATCAATAAAATTAATTTCCAATAATCAATGTAATTTTCAAATCCTTCAATAGATTTTTCACATATAAGACTAGCATATCAATCAAGATAAGAAAGAATTCATTATAGTTATTTCACACTAATAATTATTGAATCATAAAACCAAAAATATAAGCCTAATCACATAAAAATTGGAGAGAGAATACATAAACACATTTTTGATAATAAAAATTGATTCTACTCCTACATATTAAAATTTTTCCCAACTAGTGGATTACAATTGCTTAAATAATCTTGGGGAAGGGGTCACCTCATCCTCCAAGCTCATGCAAATTCATTACATGTGATAATCATAAATGGTGTTATAACTATGGTTAAAACCATATAAGAGTCTACTTATAGTCCTTAGTTTAAGTTAGCTTTTGCAAAAGCTATGTAACATGTTCATGTGTAAAGAAGAGCAACTTTTACAATTATAGCTCAAACTACATGAACATTAAATATAGAGAATAATATCTTCTTTTATAAGTTGTGAGAATAACCTATCAAAATACTTTAAGTTATCCTTTTTTAATATAAATTTGACATGTGTTAAGGATAAGTGCCCATTTACTAATGCCTTAAAATAAAAATCATTACTTAACTGGGACTAAATTCTTTTTACTATGTGCTACATGTTTCCCCTTCCTTTACATAATATAAAATTCCTTTCAAAGGACTTGTAGGGTATTTATATTAAAATAATATGTTGTGTCAACTTAATCTTTGATATGCTTGATTAACTTTAGTTTTCTCTTGTTCTATTGCCATATCTTCCTTTTTATTTTTGCTAACCAGATTAAGTCTAAGACTCATGTGTTTTTCACTATTTTTTAATCTAAAGTGTCGTGTCCATGTAACCATGTCCATGCCAAGGTGTCAATTTAATTAAAACATGACCATGATTGCCTTTGGGAATTTATCCTCACTTCATGATTTATTTAAATAAGACAAAATTTAATTGTAACCTCTGAGATCATGAAAAAATACCACATGGTAGCCTTTTATTGGTTTTATCACCTTAAGAAAGTCCTAGTGATCTCACACCATTGGATCTATTTTTACAAATCAATGTGATCTATAGATATTTATCCACTTCAATTTTTCCTTGGCTCCACATACCATTGGATCATTGATAGGGTCCCTGTGATGGTGACACTTGTCACCCTCTCACTTCATTGAAATTTCCATATTAATCTTGCTCCATTATATATTTTTTAAACACTCCCATGATGGTAACACTTTTCACCCTCAAATTCACTTTCAAAAGTCTTTGTCTTTGATGTTAATCTCACACCATTAGATTTGTGATGTGTGATTTAACACAAACCATAGATATTAGTGTTTTACCTTTAAATTCATACAATATTTACACTTGTCATTTACTCAGGATTCCCTTAGGATAAAGCCCTTAGCTAATTTAAAAAATAAAAAGCTCATGCTCTACCACTTAATAGCTCCATAAGGCTTTTGAAAAGTCTATGTTGACCTTGGGGAAGGGCCTATAGACTACTAGATCTATTAGATATTTAATAATGATGTCATGGTGATATCATGGAGGTGTCTAAGTGATTGTATGAATTACCTTGTTAATCTAAGTGACAATGATAAAGTGTGCAATGTGTTTATCCTAGTATGCTTGAAGTAAGCTTGGATGATATTCAGAGTTTGACTATTTGGAGATGAGGGGGGATGAGTTTGAAGTATTTATCTTATGTAATGCATAATATAAGATTTTTTATATGCTTTGAGTGATTATATGCATGAGTGGATTTTATCTAGCTGATCATTGTTTTCATCTAGACAGTTTGGGTACGATGGTAGATAATCTGAGTAGGTAATTTGTTGATGTCACCATTACCACATGTGAATTATTCATGGGGAGTTGGTCATATGGTTGTGATCACATTTGTGCATAATTTATATATGCTAAAATTTATGTCATGTTATGGAGCATAACATAATATATGCAAGTGTAAAGTTGGGCTCCCGGGGAGTTTGACACTGTTTTCGCATAGCCAAATTTGAAATATGGTAAGAAAAGTTGAGTAGGAATTTTGATGGTGTTATATTTCACATTTGTGAAGGTGTCAAGAGAAGCTGATCATATGGGTTTATTTATTTATTTTCTTAGTTGATGTGTTCTAAATTTTTAGTCATGTAATGAAGCGTGTCAAAAGATATACTTGTGCAAATTTAGCCTTCTATGTAGTTCTTGACATAGTTGGCTCTATGGTAGAAAATTCTAAGTGAGAAAATTAATGGAATTATATATCACATGTATGATTTTTATAGTATTATATTGATATATGATTATATTATCCTATGTGAGGAGATCATATGGTCCAAATTTTAGATCATGCATCTAAGCGTAGAAAAAGTTATTGATGTCCAAAGTTGGCCTTCTAGGTAGATTACAATGGTTCCCATAATTATTTGATCTTAAAATATATAAAAATTAGGAAAAAATGAAGATCAAATGGTTTACGGTTGATCGTACATATTTATCTAATGGTTCATATCAAGTCAAAGAGGTCAAAGTGACAATTACTTAACAATAGGTAGAGATAAAGATCGAGCTACTTATAAGATATGATGGCAAGATAAATAGAGCATATTGATAAAAATGAGTTCAAAGTATCCAATGTTAACATAGATAAATATTGAGCTATGTACAAGAGATTGATAGAGTGTGTTTGTTACAGGTTATCATGAAGAAGTGAGATGATGCCAAGTATTCAAATTTTAACATTTGGGAAGTGGTACACTATGAGTTAAAGTTTGAATAATATTAATGGTGCATTATTAATTTATGATGTGATGGAATGAGATTAACTTTAAGTAATTTAATTTTAATTGTGACCATTTGGATTTAAATATTCAAATTTGTGAAGGAAAAACTAATGCTCAATTTTTGTGATATATCTTTCGATCTATGCAAAATTTTCTCATGGTGTAAAAATAAAATTTGTAGAGGAATAAATGGTGAATATATAAATATATATTTTAATGTTTTAATGTGTGTATAATATAATTTATGAAGGTTTAAATTTTACTATGTTTTCATGTTTTCTATGCAAGTAACCTGAAAAGGGTAATTGAGTTGTGCTTGTTGGTATCTCAATGTTTAAAGGTAAGATAATTATTAGAGTATGTTGTAGACCCCATGAGGACCATATATGTGAATTATGAATTTTTTGACCAATCGTATCTAGTATGAAAAAAGGTTTATAAATTGTCTATGTGTTCACTCATAATGGTTGCTATACAAAATATTGTATGAGAAAATTGTGCTTAAGTAGAAGGGTACTATGATGGTTGTTGGAACTTATGAAGGACCTATATATAATGTGGAATGGGTAAATATACTTGTAAATTGTTCTTGTGTCATTATTTTTCGTATATAAGTATCAAATGGGTGAATGGGTCATCATAGGACCTAAAAGGTGACTTAGGCTAATTTAAAAGAGAGTTATACTTAAGTGTGACCCATGTTATATTCCTTAAGCGTGAAGGCATGTATTGTGGTTGACAAGAAATATTATGAACTTGATAATTCATGAATTATATATAAATATTAAAAATAAATTTGATGTTTTCTAGACTTACAGAAGATATGTATGAGAGATTTGGGAGTAGGTTCTCGAAGTGAAATCTTGTGTAGACTAGTGGAGTATGTGTTAAGATTGTAATAGAGACCTATTAGATCAAAGTAAAGAAGATACATGTGTGAGTAAAACATGTAATAAAGAGTGTAGAAGATAGAGGAAATGTGAATAAGTGAAGAAGTTTGTGTTATCAGAGGTCCATCATTAGGTGTTGAAGACATTAGTTCAAAGGTGGAGGTGTTCATTTCATAGGAGGTCAGAAGGACTTGATCTTCCTTATGGTTAAGATCTCTATGTGAAATAGGTGTTTCACTAAATGCCTTAGGTCAAAATGAATTTACCAAGGCTATTGGTCAAAAGGATTTGACCAAAAGATGATCATAAGGACTTAATCATCTTGGGGTTAGATGCTCCTTGTGAAATTAATGTTTCACTAAATCCTGATTAGAAGGACTTGATCAGTCTCTTTTTTATAATCTCTTATAGGATATGTAATCCATATGTTTTCAAGATTGAGAGTGGGTTTTATTACCTAATAGGGTTTTCCATGTATGTCATATGTTATGTGCTTGATCTTGCATTATCTTTCTTGTTTATTTATATGAATGATGTGTATGCCTCATGAATGCATGTATTGAATGTTTAAAGGTTTAAAGGAATTGAAATTGTAATTGGATTATCTAGGCTCACTGATTTACCCCAACCCCCTCTTAATGATTATACCTCTAACATTTGGTATCTGAGCATGTCCTTATTTCATGTTTAACCACTTAAAGGTGATCAAAAGTATAATGGTTGATAAAGAGGTTGTGGATTATCTTCAAGATAAACTAGTATGTTATTTATAAAATGTCAATACTAGCATGGATGATGTGAAGATGCAAGTGTAAGATATAGAGGTAACTATCAATAATTTACATGTCATGGTGAATAAAGGTCTTAATTAAAGTATGTAACAATTTAAAAGTAAAGTCATGGCTTACTCATATGTGCTCTTATCTAAGGACAAAAGGGATTTTATCTCCACCAAAAGGGTCAAGAATTAAAATTTATGAATTGGTAATAGTCACGAGAAAATAAGGTTAAACATAAAAAATGTCTTCAATGGGTATTATTTCTCCTGAAATCATTTTGGTCATAGATATAATGATTGTTATCTCTCTCTAGAGATTAAAAGGGATCTCATATGGTACAATTGTAACCAACAAGGTCACATATCCAAGAACTATAAAAGAGCATTTTATAAAAAGGATATATAATTCATTGACACCATCAAATGGTTCAAGAAGCCTAAGTCTAAAAATGAAGAAGAAAAGAAGTAGAATTCAAGAAATCCAACAAAGAGTCAATGTTTGCTCAAAAATATTTGCATACTCAAAAATATGGGAAAAAGAGATGTTTCATAGACAATGGTTTCTATAATCATATGATAGGAGACAACAGAAAATTTAACTCCCTCAAGAAGACCAACCTAGGTTTAGTGAGATTTGGTGACAACAAATCTACTAACATAGTTGGCAAAGGTGCTATGACTTTGGATAATGGTCATAATAGGTTTGAGAATGTCTTATATGTATAAGGTTTGAAACATAATATTTTAATTATGAGATAAATGTGTAAGAAATTAAATTTTTTAAATTTTCATAATGATGTATGTGAAATAAGAAAGGAAAAATCTAGTAGAGTAGATGTAAATGTTCATAAAATAGATAACAATGTGTATGTATTCCATGAATCCAAGGAGGATTGCTTCATGAGTCAATTGGAAGAAAGATGGCTTTGGCATAGAAGGATTGGACATATAAATTATGATAATATGGTGAAGATCAGTTCAAAGGGATTGGTAAGGCATATGCCCAAGATTTCTAAAATTCTTCATTCTCTTTGCAAGGCATGTCTTCATGGGAAGAAAACTAAGAGAAGATACAAATATAAGGAATTATCCAGTACAGAGCCATTGGATTTGATCCACACTGATCTATATGGACCTATAAAAACACTAATTATTAAAGGTAATAGCTACTTCATGCTTCTCATTGATGATTTTACAAGGATGACTTAGATATTCTTTCTTAAAGAAAAGTCAAAAGCTTTTGAAATATTTTTAGAATTAACTTTTAAAAATGAAAAGGGTTAAAAGATCAAGTGTGTGAGATCAAATAGAGGAGGTGATTTTTGGTCTCATAAATTTGATGACTTTTGTGATGAACAAGGGATAAGAAGACAATATTCTTCTGCTAGAACACCATAATAGAATGGTGTTGTTGAAAGGAAGAATAGGACTACTCAAGAGATGAGTAGAACCATGCTTAAAGATGCCAAAATATTAGATGGTTTTTGGGAAGAGGTATCTACACTTCAGTTTACATCCTAAACATGTGTCAAATCATAATAAATGGAGATAAGAATCCTTATGAGTTATGGAAGAATAGAGCAACTAATGTCACATTTTAGAGTGTTTAGGATCAAGTGATTCATCAAAAGGGATGAAGATTATATTTTAAAATTTGATTTAAGGTTTGATGAAGGAATCTCCTTAGGTTAATCTTTTATTAGTACTACCCATAGGTGCTTCAACAAGAGACTTCACAAGATTGTTAAAAGTTTAAATGTGAGGATAGATAAGACAAGTCATTAGGACAAATTTGTAGATAAGTGACTCAATACATAATTCTATTAAAAAAAAAAGATGAGTTATCTATTCAAATAGATGATGAATATGAAGAGGAGGAATAAAGATAAGACTCTAAAGCTCCATCTAGAAGAATTCAGAAAGATCATCCAATCTCTTAAGTTATTGGAGATGTTGGTACAAGTTTGAGAACTAGAAGGATAATGTTTATCAATAAAAATCGATATAAATCACCTCTTTTATCCATGATTGAACCAAAACATACATAGAAGCTAGCAAAGATGAAATTTGGAATAGTGCAATGGATGAAGAATTAGATTAAATAGTAAAGAATGAAACATGAGACCTAGTTTCTAGGCCAAAAGATAAAAATGTGATAGGTACCAAGTGGATTTTCAAAAACAAAATGAATGAGAAAGGAGAAATCACAAGGAACAAAGCTATATTGGTTTGTAAAAAATATGATTAGGTTGAAGGAATATATTTTGATGAGACTTTTGCTCTTGTGTCAAGAATGGAAGCAATTAGACTCTTCTTGGCATATGCAAGTTTCAAAGGTTTTAAGGTATACAAAATGGATGTAAAATATACTTTATTGAATGGAAACATATAATAATAAGTATAAATTGGGTTACTTTAAGGATACTTCATGACTGTAATAAAAATTATATGTGCAAACTAAAGAATGCTCATTATGGTCTTAAATAAGCTCCTAGAGATTGGTATGATAGATTAGATAAGTATATTTTAAGTGAAAGTTTCAAAATAGGGGTAGATGACAATAATTTGTAACTTAAGATAGAAGTAAATTATAAATTGATAGTGATTATATATGTTGATGACATAATTTTGGATTTGACAATGAAAATATGAGTAGAGAGTTTGCAGATACTATGAAGATTGAATTTGAAATGTCAATGTTAAGAGAACTTTCATTTTTCTTAGGATTGAATATTTAACTAACTTGATATAGGAATATTTATTTCACAAGATAAATACATCAAGGATATGCTAAGGAATTTTGACATGTTGGATTGTAAGCTAATGGGTACTCCAATGATCACAGGATACAAGTTAAGTAAACTAGATGACTCACCAAAAGTTGATCAAACTATGTATATATCCATGATTGGAAGTCTTTTATACTCTACTACTGCCAACATTGATATCATGAAATTAGTGGTTATTATAGGAATGTTTCAAGATAAACCTAAATAATCTCACTTAAAAGTAGTTAAAATAATTTTGAGGTGTCTCAAAGGCACCATAGAATATGGTTTATGGTATCCCAAGAGTAAATAATTCACTTTAAGATCATATACATATGCAAATTGGGTAGGCTGTGTGGATGATACGAGGAACACTAGTGATGGGGTCATCTTCATGTGGGAATTCTTGGTGTCTTTTCTAGGAAAGAAGTAAGCCTTAGTGTCTCTATCAACTATAAAAGCTGAGTATATAGCAGTTGCTTCTTAATGTATGCAAGTCATGTGGATGAAACAAACTTTATAATATTATAAGGTAAGACTAAATGGAACTTATCCTATATACTATGAAAATAATAGTACAATTATTATCTCAAAGAATAATATTATTCACTAAAAACTAAGCACATTCCTAATAGATATCAATTTTTGAGAGAACAAGTGAGTAATCAAAGTGTTAAGTTAGAGTATGTGCCTACAAAAGAGCAACTTATAGATATTATGACCAAACCATTGTTAAAAGATAAATTTGAGTATCTAAGACAAATTTTGAGTGTCATTTATTTATTTTATACTCAATATAATTTCTTTTGGTTAAGGGGGAGCAACAAGCTCATAAACATTACTCCAGAGGTGGCTTGAGATAGAAAGCTAGTAAGCTTGTGTGGTGGTTCTTCATGGTGTGTGAAGATATGAAGATGCTCAAGAGGTGAAATGGCTCAGATATCTCATGAGGAGTCCCTATTATATTATTCTTGAATATTTCCATCATATTTAAGTGTATGGTTGAGAAGTACAATATGGTATGCATAGAGTTAGGGGGAGTTAACTCAGATATCTTGAATGGCTTGAGGATCTTTTCATGATGTGAGGGGAAGCATATGTGAGATGATTAAGTTATATTTAAGATGTGATATATGATATATATTATATTTTAATAAGTTTTATAATTAATTGATCAAATATATTCATAATTGTGTGTTCTTTCTTCATTAGTTGTTGTGCTTGGTTGAAGAGAGTGTTGACATGGAGCAAGAAGAAGTTGACAAGGCAAATAAAAAGGTAGGATCAAGGTAAGGGAGAGTTTATATCATATTTATAAGATTTTAATTTAATTTTTATGGTATTTTAAGGTCCTTGGGATTATTTGGTTCCCACTTTGTCATTGTGTCAAAGAGGAAGAAAGTTCATATTGTGGAAGTGCTTGAAGAGAGAGAAGGAAGGTGAGTTGTATATTGATATATGATGGTTGTTGAAATCAATGAAAAAGGGGGATATTAGTGGAAATTTTTCAATGATGTCATGGTGATATCATGGAGGTTTCTAGGTGAGTGGATAAAATTCTTTGTTATTCTAAGTGACAATGACAAAGTGTATAATGTGCTTGTCCTTGCATGGTTGATATTCAAAGTTTGACTATTTAGAGATGATGTTGGATGATTTTGAAATATTGATCATGTGAATAATAAGAGTTTTTATATTCTTTGAGTATTATGTGTATGAGTGTATTTCATCTAGTTTATCATTATTTTCATCCAGACATTTTGGGTCTAGTGGTAGATAATCTGAGTAGGCAGTTTGCTCATGTCACCATTGCCACATGTTGATGAGTCATGCAGAGTTGGTCATATAGTTGTGATAAATTTTTTTATATTTTTTTATATTTTATAAATTTAAATTCATGTTATGAATCACAACATAAGATATACAAGTGTAAATTTGGGATCCCAAATAGTTTGACAATGTTTTCCCATACTTAGCCAAAATTATAATGTGGCAAGAAAAGATGAGTAGGAATTTTGATGGTGTTATATTTGTCATGTGTGAAGGTGTTAGTATAATTTTATCATATGGGTGTTTTAAATTTTGTTCCTATTTTATATTCACTAAATTTTTGGTCATGCAATGAAGTGCAACAAAACATATGCGTGTGCAAATTTGGCCTTCTAGGCAGTTCTTGACATAGTTGGCTCTATGGTATAAAATCTAAGTGATTATATTAATGGAATTATATCTCACATGTATAATGGTTCTAGGAGAATAATTATATATTATTTGATTCTCCTATGTGATTATATCATATGGTCCAAATTTTAGATCATGCGTCTTAGCATAGTAAAAGTTAGTGAGGTTCAAAGTTGGCCTTCCAAGCAGATTGCAATGGTTCCCATAGTTAATTTTGAAAGAGATAAATATTAGGATCAAATTAAGATCCAATGTTTCTTGGTAAATCATACATAATTATCTAATAGTGCATGTCATGTCAAAGAGTTAAAAGTGATAGTTGCTTGATGATAAGTAGATATAAAGACTATGCTACTTCTAAGATCTGATGGCAAGTGGATGTTCATACTAATCAATATCAATAGAGTGTATTGAGAAAAATGAGTTAAAAGTTTACAATGTTTAACATAGATAAAGATAAATCTATGTACATGAGTTTGATGGAGTGTGTTTGTTCCAAGTTGTCAGGAAGAAGCGAGATGATGCCAAGTATTCAAATTTTACCATTTGGGTAGTGGCACACTATGAGTTAAAGTTAAAATAAGATCTATGTTACATGATTAATCTAAGATGTGAGGGCATGAGATGCATTTTAAGTAACTAAAGTTTAATTATGACCATTTTGATTTAACTATTCAAATTTGTGAAGGAAAAACTAGTGCTCATTTTTTGTGCTATATCTTTTGATCTATGTAAAATTTGCTCATGGTGTAAAAAGTAAATTTGTAGAGGAATCCAAAGGCATATATAAATATAGATTTGAAGGTTTGAAATGGTATACAATATAAGTTATGAAGGTTCAAAGTTGACTACATTTTCATGTTTACTCTACAAGTAACCTAAGAAGGGTAATTGAGTTGTGCTTGTTGGTATCTCAATGTTTAAAGGTGAGATAGCTATTGGAGTATGTTGTATAATCCGTGAGAAAGATGTGTGTGAATTATGAAGGTTTGACCAATCATATTTAGTATGAAAAAAGTTTTAGAAACTATCTTTGTGTTTGCTCATAATTATTTTTATACAAAATGTTTTTTGAGAAAATTATGCTTAAGCATAAGGATAGTGTGATAGTTATTGGCACATAATAAGGAACTATAGATCAGGTGGCATGGGTCCATGTACTTGTAAATTTTTATTGTATTATTATTTTGATTAAAAAAGTATAAAAGAGGTGAATGGGTCATCATATGACCTAAAAGTTGACTTAGTCTTATTTTAAAGAGAATTATGCTTAAGTGTGACCCATGTTAGATGCCTTAAGGGTGAAGACATGTATTATGGATAACAAGGAAAGATTATGGACTCGATAATTTATGAATTCTATATAAATATTGAATCCAAATGTGATGGTTTCTAGACTTGGATAAGATATATATGAGAGACTTGGGAGTAGGTGATCAAAGTGGAGGCTTGTGTAGACTAGTGGAGTATGTGTTAAGATTGTAATAGAAACCTATTGGAGAAAAGTGAAGAAGAGGCATGTGTGAGTATAACATATCTTGAAGAGTGTAGAAGATAGAGGAAATGCTAAGAAGTGAATAAGGCTATGTTATTAAAGTTCCATCATTAGGTGTTGAAGACATCAGTTCAAAGGTGAAGGTGTTCATTTCATAAGAGGTTAGAAGGACTTGATCTTCCTTAAGTGTAGGAGATCCATGTGAAATAGGTGTCTCACTAAAGGCATTAGTTAATAAGGACTTGACTAAGGTTATTGGTCATAAGGACTTGATAAAAAGGTGATAAAAAGGACTTGATCATCTTGGGGGTAGGTCTCTTTGTGAAATTAATGATTCACTAAATCCTACTTAGAAGGACTTAATCAGTCTCTTATTTATAATCTCTTATAGGACATGTAGTCCATATGTTTTTAGGATTGAGAGTGGGTTTTATTATATAAGAGGGTTTCCCACATATGTCATATGTTATGTGCTTGATCTTGCATTGTGTTTCTTGTTCATTACAATAAATTATGTTTATGCCTCATGAATCTATCTATTGAATGTTTAAGGGTTTGAAGGAATTGGAATTGTGATTGGATTATTTGGACTCACTAATTCATGCATCCTCTCAGTGATTATACCTCCAATAAGATATATCATCTAAGCTTTCAAGATGTTTATAATTGGCACTCTAGGGTCACTCTGTAGGGTCTTAGTTTATGAACTATGCCCCATGATGTTGGATATTAGTCTACCCACTAAGATGGTGACACTTGTCACTCTCATAATTTTTTTTTAAAAGTCTTTATTTTCAATGTTGATCTCACACCATCAGATATGTAATGTGTGAGTTAATGTATACCATAGATCTACGTGCTTGATTTTTGACTCTTTATTTCTCCATGAACTCAAAAATTATTGTCTTTGGTTTGGTTTATTTATGTAGGCACAAAATTAAATCCATAAGTGTTTTGGAGAATTTAAAATTATTAGCATAAAGAATTTAGACTAAGGTTTTTTTATCGTGTTAAAAATCATGATTAAAATTTAATATAAATTCTTAAGCTAAGTTAAAAACATAATAAAAGATTCCCCTTGTAATTTATTATTAATTAAATTCAAGATATAAAAGGCATAGGATAAATATATTATACTAAGGCTATAATATAATAAAGTTCTCCCTAATAATTTTGACCTTGCGTAAAATTTTGAATCTATTTCAAAAGGACTTCAAGATAAATAAATTAGGCTAAAGATATAAAATGATTTAAAAAAATAGATTAAATTAAATCAGTAAGAGATAAAGGGTTAATCAAAATCAAAGAGTCAATTTAGCATTAGGGTGTAAAACCCTAGGCAGTGTTCACACCAATGAGACCCCATTAAACCTGCATCATGGAAACATAAAAATCAAACTTTATCAACCTTAATGAAGTCAAATGAATATTATGTTCTAGTAGAAACAAGATATTCAAAACTAATTCTGAATCAAATTGAATGCCAAGTTTATAACACCAATTTATATAATTTCAAATAAGGGTCCTCATTTTTATAAATGGGGTATGTTGGGTACAATAAATGGTGACTCACAGGGGGAATACTCTTGATTAATTCAAAAACCTAGAACCTAAGTTAACAATCTATAAATCAATCATGACATGTGTCATAAAAGAATACTTAAAATTAAAATATGAAAGAGACTCCTAAGTTGATTCACACAACATAATTTACTTCCAATTTTTGGATATGTGTGTGTCAAATGAGTGATTCATTCCCCCCTATTATGATGAGTTTTTCAAAGGCTTGATGAAGCTATAGGTTTTGTTCCAGTATCTCTTAAATCTCATTAAATAAAGGGAAGATATGTCATTACTCTACTAATATCTAGATATCCATATCCTTGATAGAGATATCTTAGGTTAATTTATCCTCTTTCCATTATTTTATTTTAATAATGATGCATTGTACATTGACCTTATTTCATCATGTGAGTTTTTTATTTTATTTATGTTTTCTTGTTATCTTTTGAACCCATCAATTATTTTCTTCTTTTGTTTTTATTTTGTTCTTGAATGAAAATAGAAGAGATATAAACCTAATGATATGTTATAATTATTAAAAAAATCATTACTAAAACTTCCTATCAACTACACCTATACCTAGAATTGTCATTTCCAATAGGTATTTAATGTGATAAGTGCATTTGATCCAATAAAACAAGAAAAAAATATAAATTTGTATGAAGTAGTCTTATATCAACTTCCACATACTTGGTGAAAGTACTAAATTTTTAAAATATAAAAATGGTTCATGGTTATATTCCTCTATCCTAAAGACTAAAAAAAACATAAAAATGTGCCCAATCTATAAACTAGTCCCAAATTACCAAATTTTAATTTTACCCCTTTCCACAAGTCATAAGATAAATTGGTTGGAATCTTTCACTTGGTTATTATTAACATTTATATTTTCACCCCTGAGGATATGTCTAATTATCCTCATCTAAGTTTCACCATGGAGATATTTATCTTGCTATGGGTGACAATATTGAGAAATGAATCTCTAGATGAGGGGCTAGCTCCATTTGATGTACTTTTTGAAGATCTTATTTATCTATTAACTTATAGATGAAAAGGTAGTAGAAAAAAAATAAGAAAACCAAATATGGTGATGCAACAGTATGTGTTATCCTCCTACTTGACTGAAAATCCATTGCTTATAGGCAAACAAGACTATCTCACACAAACTCACAATATAGAATGTATTATCACATCATTATTTCATAAGTTAGATCAAAGAAGGTACTTGATACTTAGGAGGGTTATGGATGATTAAATGAAGGGAATAAAAACATAAAACACTTATAAGACACCTATACACTTATGAAATGATGCTAAAAAAGACCTGCAATAGCATACTCTTTTGTACATTGGTAGATGACCAAGATTGGCATGCTAGAAAAACAACTCTTTCACTAGACAATATCAATAAGATTCAAATATATACTAAATAACATAGTATGTGAGAGGAAAAATAGATTTTATATTTATTTAAGAGTATTTTAAATAAATTTTTTTTCAGATTTTCCCCATTAACTGATGGAGGCTACTCAAAAGAGCCAAGAGAATGCATATTTATAGCCTTGAGAGGAGAATCAAGCAAGGGAAGTCCAAAGGTCACTTGGACATGTGTCAACTTGAAAAAATAAGTTAAAATTGCATCTATAAAAGGTTTTAGGTCATCCATTCCATGTCAATATGTTTACTTATCCAAAATAAGTCATAAAAATTGTGAAAAGTGGCACAAAACCTTCAGACTTGGCATAGAAAATTGCCTTCATGATTTGCTTTCCCAAACTACCTTATCACTAAATATGGTTAGGTTTGATGATGGTCCTAAGTATTATGGGTTATAAAAAATCCCTCATATTCATTGGATTATCCCTTGACCATTTTTATTCCTTTGGCCATGCATAATCATTCTTGGTAGTCTCAAAATGGTGCTTTTCCATGTATTTCCCACACTTGGCACCAAAAACTTAAAATTTTACAAAATTATCCATTAAAAATTATGGATGATAATTTTAAAAAGTTAAAATATCATTAGTTTCATTTAAAAAATATTTAAAAGGTCTCCCTAGTTGATTTTCACCACTTTCCCTAAGTGTTCACTAGCTGGCTCACTCGACTAGCTAAATTGGGAGAGCTGGTGGGCAAACTTAGGAGTTTAGATGCCTGATATAATGACCATGAGGACTTAGAAAAATTAGTTATCTTCCATAAAAAAGTGATTTTGTCTCTTGAAACCTTCTCAAGCCTAAAAAACACACAAAAATGTCAAAATAAGCCCTATTTTACCTTATTTTATACAAATTCATACACTTAAGTTACATGTGAATAATCTCAAGAGAGTCCTCTACATCATCCAAGTTTTTTAATGTCCTTTACCTTTCATCTAGATGAATTATTTTCCTCTTATTCTCAATTATATCCTAACATAGGGTTTGCAAGGGTTTTAAGTGGTTTGTACTCTTAACCTTTGTTCATAAAGGTTTGACATTGAACTTCTGATATAATGCCACTTATGGCTTCTTAAGGATCCCCTTAAACTTCCTTGATTATATTATCCTACCATGCAAATGGTTATGAGAGATATGAGTGCCTAAAGTTGACCTTCAAGTTGTTTTCATGATACTTGTGAGGGTCTAATCATATATGAGTCTAGAAATGGTTTCTTGTGGAGTTTCCCTACCAAAAAATGGTTGGAAAACCTCTGTATCTAGCCTATAAACATGTTATAAACCTCTGTTTTAGGGTCCCTTCAAAACCTATTTTTACCTTAATCTAAAACATGTTATAAACCCTTATATATCTCATAAAGAGATAAGAGTGGAAATGACCCATGTTTTATAATAAGTCTTATACCTTTCCAACGAGCTTGTCTAAATTTTTGAGTTACATGAATAATGTTTGCACCTATTATGCATTCTCACAGCTTTAACACATCATGTCCACTTCCATAGTCACTATCAAAAACAATAGAATTCTTGGCAAGGGTTAGTACTTGAAATGGATTTTAATTTAGAGCTATATTTTCATATCTCCCCATTAAGTATTCCTACAAACATTATTTTATATACCACCTTGTTTTCATCCCAACTTTTTAGTCTATTTTTTTTTATGTTCTTCCATGTGTCACTTTTCCCTGAATTTACCATTCTTGTGCATGTAGTGATCACCTTACTTACAAGACAAAATAGAGAGTATTAGAACTATTTTTTTACACCAAATGAATTTTTTATGGGGATTCACAAGGTCTATTTACCAATTTTACCAAAATATTTTGTCAAATTCCATGGTTATGGGGTCTAACCATCTCTATTTCCTCAAAAAAGGGGAAAACCCTATTTTTGCATACTTTTGACCAAACATCCTTGAAGATTATTATACCAAATTTCTTTAAATATTATAATATATTTATATATGCTCTACATTCTCATTTCATGCTTATGGAACCCTTGGAATCAACTAAAACCTTTCTTGTTAGTGAAATCCTATGTTTACCCCTTGAGCCAAGGGTTTTCTTAACCTGCTTGTATGGACTGAGTCCATTTTGTCAAGAGAGAAAGGTCCTTGGGTATCTTTGGAGTGTCTTTAGTAATTAATTACATTTATTTTATTTTAGGGAGTCATGTTACATTATTTTGAATCCTACTTTTCTTCCTAGGAAGTCAAAGTTAGATCTTTCCTTTTCCAAACTAGGACCCTCCCTATAGGTGATAGTGAATAGGGTATTGTTTTGTAGATGTATTCCTTTGTAGGTCTCATAAATGTGATAAATAATATTTATATATTATATACTCCATCTTCATGGTCATTTTTTAAGTCATTCCATTTAGCTCTTAGACCCTACTAGCACTTCCAATGCTTATCACCACCCACTGCCTGCCAAAGTCTCCTTTGCTTGGTTGTAGGTGCAACTTTATAAGTTTAATTAGGGCCATAGGGTATAAAAAACCTTCCTAAACTTCATATTTAATCTCTTAACATTATATTCATCTTAAATCCACCTTATATTGTTAGAACCATCCTAGTCTTTTCTCAATCTTTGATTTTCATATGATCTCTATCCCAGTCCATATAGAGGCTATAGGTCTCCATGGAAGTGTTGAAACTCCCTTGAGGATTGAATATCTTGTAAAAATAAAAAAAATATAACCATTAATTTTAACTCATCTTGAAATCTCAAAAATAGTGTCAAACTTGCAAAGATGACCACTGCCTAATGACCCAGTTGTAAGTGCAACTTTACCTTGTTGTACAGATAGGCTACAGGCCTAGTATGTCATTATACCTAGATATATCTTCCTTCATGACCAATTTTCTCAAGGGTAACTTTTGGACCATTTGGAAAATTTTCCCATCCTTTTTCATATCTTAATACTCTCCATAGGTGTTTCAAAGTGAAAACTCCTTTAAAATCCTATGGACTTCACTAATTGACTTCAATGTGTTTTTGGATTATTTTGATCTTCTTAAACCCAGGTCTCCCTTCACTCTTTATCCTCAAAACTTGGTATATCCTTTGATTGATATTAGGGCCACATTATCATTCAATTTTAGGTTTAAAAACCTTTTTTAAATATAATCTAAGAGGGATACCAAAACCCCTAAGGCCTTTATTTTGGTCATTTTGGAGCAAAAGGGCTTAAATATAGTCTAACTTCTCCATTCATTGATTTGACATTCTCTTGTCAATATAACACAATCAAGGGGTTTGTTTAGACCTAGAAAATAACAAATAAAACCAAAAATGATATGATCAATTGTCAAACACCCCTTCAAGGCATTTTTGGCATCTTGTAACATTAACTATAGATGATTATTCTCTAAACACAAGTAGAACTGAGACCACATTCCAAGTATGCTAATTTTTGACACACATATGCCTTTCCCCAACACTCCAATGCATTAAATAAGTCCTAAAATATTTAAGGAACATATCAAGATCTCCACATTTCATTAGTGACATCACCATGCTCCTATAGGTGAAGTGTTGTGACTATACTATGTAAGGAGAACATGAAGAAGCAAGAAAATACAAGGAAAGGCCTTCCAAGCACCACAAGACAAATTTAAATTCTTCCATACATAAAAAAAACATTAGGATTATCCCCAAAACAACATTATAACACTCTTTATAAGATGGAGAAATCATTTTCAAGGTTACTGAAATCCTTGTTGATGCAAACTAGGCATTTTGTAAGCATGTACAAACCTAAAAGGGCTCTCTGAAGTAATAGAGATATAAAAAACAAGAATAAGTAGGGTATGTCTTGAAAAACATTTAGAAACACTTTCAACACATAAACTCATCAATCCAAAACAATAAAATCTGAGATAGGCTTAAAAGGAGACCCCCTCATGGTTGTAAGTCAATGAAAAGCTTATTGGAGTGTTAACCATTGTTCATAAATGAGGAGAAACTAAATTTAAAGTTATTTTTATGAAAATTAAGTGAACTTATAGTAACATCCACTTGTAGAAGCATTGCTCCCAATTCCACATGTACGATCTATACTAAGTGCTTGAAGTTTCCCTTTATTTTCTTGCCAAGCCAAGAAGGCATAAAAAGGAGTAGTAAATGAAATTTTATATTAATTCTCTAAAAAATAAACATTTAGATGGATATTTGGAGGTGAAGAGGCATAGAAATGATGTTTCCACCTTCAAATGAGATGATCCATTCCATACAAGTGCCCAAAAGAGCCTAAAAATAAGGGGAAACTTCCCTTCTCTGAGCATAACTGATTATTGGACTATATATTCCTAATTATAACATTATCTAACCTCTCCCACATTAACCATAGCTTGATGACAATTTTTTCTCTTTATCCATCGATACAAGTCCTTGTTTTTAGCTAAAAGGTGGCCCCACAAAGCATTTTTGACATATTAAACTTAGTAAGAGCAATTAAATGACCTAGAAAGATCCCAAATCATATTAAAAACCACATTATGACTAAATCAACATAATTTATGCCTTTTACTAGGTTTGACCCTATTTTACTAGGGTTGACTTTTAATGACTTGACTAGTACAAAGGGCTAGACTTTGGACCAAGGGTAGGCTAGGGATAAGTAAAGATTTAGATCAATATGAAACCCCTTATAAGAAATGAATAAACTTTTAAAAAAATTAAAAATTTAGGGGTCGACTCAAAATTGACCAAAGGTCAAATTTGGTCAACACTTTTGGAAACTATTAGGGGTAACATGCTTGCCTATGTTAGAGATTAGTAGCCTTATTCCAACCAAGGGTCAATGGAGTCAATGGATTCTTTAATATGACCAAAAAGGGCATGCTAAAGAAAAATACAAGAAAACACACCACACCAACCATAATAATACAAAGCAAACACAACACAAAACAAGACAAAAGACAACTCACACTTCTGCATAAGCACTTAGGGAACACAAGGCAAAACAAGAAACTATGTAAAAGGGAAGAGGAGAATCTTAGTAGAAATGTTTGATGTGTATCCCATTGACTTGGATATGAATATCCTCTCCATCTAACATTGAGATTTGGAAATCATTGTATGACTTTCATTGAGTGATCACATATGGGCCACTCTACAAAGCATCAAACTTTGTGTTTTCCAAGTTTGGCCCTATCTTTATCCCATTTTAGGACAATGTCTCTTTCCTTTAAAATCCTTGACATGGATTTATTATCAAAATACTTCTTTTTTTACTCTTAGTGAGTGGTCATAACTTGCATAGCTTGATTTCTTGTCTCCTTAAGGTCCATTAACTCATATAACCTAACCTCCATGCTCTCATTATCCATTAATTGTAGCTAATAGGTGAGGTTTGAATTTGGTAACTCAAGTGAAATAGGTAATCTAGCCTCCCTTCCATAGACAAGTGTATATGGTGAGTTTCCAGTTTCTCTCTTTAGGGTGACCCTATCAGCCCAAAGGGTTATCTTCAACTTGGAGTTCCAAGTCCTTTGATTTTCCTCCATTATTCTCTCTATGATCATAATTATATTCTTGTTTGTGGACTTAGATAGTCCATTTCCTTTTGGATAATATTTGGAGGAGGTGATAAGATATATTCCATGCTTCAAATCCCATTCACTTGTCCTTACTCCTAGAAAAGCTAATGCATTATCTAAGATGATTGTTGAAGGAGCTCCAAACCTAGTTACTATACCTTTATAGAAATATATAACTGAGTTTTCATTTGCCTCATTAAGGGTTACAACATCCACCCATCTTGTAAAGTAATCAGTGTCAATCAACACCCACTTATGAGTAGTACTAGAAGGTGGATTGTTTAGGCCTATAAAATCCAAACCCCATTTCATGAAGGGTTATTCAACTTGGATTGGATGAAGAGGCAAGGTAGATATATTTTGTTTTCCATAAAAAAGAGTACACTTTGGACATTTTATTACCCAATCATGGATGTCTTTAAACAAGCTAGGCCAAAAGTATCTAGCCCTCATAATCCTAGCAGTTATAGTTCTCAGAGCAAAAAGACCACCAATTAGTCCATCATGGAACTCAAATTGTACTTTATCAATCTAATCTAAATCAAGACACCTCAATAACACACCTAAAAATTCCTTCCTAAATATCACTCCATCAACAAGTACATAGGGAATAGATTGCAACCTAAAGTACCTTCTTCTATCTCTATCAAGAACTTGTGGACACTCACCAGTTTGAATGAAATATATCATGTCTTATGTCCAAATCCTCATTGATGAAGGTACATCTACTATATGGTCATCATGGAGTGCCAAAATAACTTCTCTTTGGTATTTCAAATCTGATTCAAGTTATTCACATAACCCTTTTCCCTTCACTAGCTTGGTTGTCTTGATTTCCACATCATACTCCACCACTTTGGTGATCCAACCTTCTCTTTTATCTTTCAAATACCTTCTCAATAGAAATTAATTTACACTCTAATGAGGCAAAATTACATTAATCTTGTTATTTTATATCATGTGTCTAAACTTTTTTAGGCTCTTAACAATTGAAAGTACTTATTTTTCAACATAAGTATATCTTATCTCATAACCTTCTAAACCTTGGATAAAGAAGGAAATATGTTATTCCAAATTATCATAATTTTTTTGAGTGAGAATGAATGAGATTACCTCTTCATTCATAAAATTATACAAAGTGAAATCCTTGGAAAATTTTGGAATTGTAAGAGTAAGAGCTTGGGTAATGGCTTGTTTGATCTCTTCAAAACTTTCCTTTCTCCTTCTTGCCTAAGTGAAAAATTCATCCTTCCTTAAAATGGAGGTTATATATTTGACTAGGTTATAAATGTTAGGAATGAATCTCTTTATGAAATTGATCTTACCAAATAAACTTTTCAAACCTTTCTTATGTTTAGGTAAAGATAATTCCAAGATGGCATTCACCCTTTTAGGATCAATGGATAAACCCTTCTTGGAGATAATATGTCCTAGGAGTTTGCCTTCATGGATATAAAACACACACTTATTTGAGTTTATAGAGATCCAAAACTCTATACATCTCTAAAAGAAATTCCTTAAGTGCTTCAATTGATCATTTGCATCCTTGGAGGAAAATGTCACATCATCAAGATATACCCAAAAATGTCATTTATTAGTCCTTAAAAAGCCATATCCATTACATGTTGAAAAATATCCCTAGAATTTGATAATATAAATTTAATCTTCCCATAGGCATATGTACCCCATTTTTTAGTGAATTCTATCTTTTATTGCTTACTTTCTTTCACCAAAATTTGATTGTACCCGGAGTACCCATCTAGGAGAGAAAACCTCTCACTACCTACCAAAACTTGTAGAATTTTCTCCATAGAAGGGAGGGGGTAATGATATTTTAAAGAGAATCTATTCATGTCCCTAAATTCCACACACAACCTGATATCCCCATTATTCTTTCTAACAAGGACTAAGTTGGCCAACCAATAAGAATGCTTGATAGGAAAGAATATTCTAGACTCAATCAACTTGGTGAGTTCTTTCTTCATGAGGGGTTCAACCTTAGGATTTATTGGCCTTTGTATTTTATTGATAGGCTTGTCATTCTAGTAAATATATATGGTGTGTTGAGCTAAGCTTGGATCAAAACCCTTCAAGTCACTATACTCTCATGCAAAAGCATCACTAAATTCCTTGCATAGCTCAATGAAATCATGCTTCTCTTAACTAATGCATACCTTTCCAAGTGCAAGTGTCTAGTCCTTGAATATTTCTACCCTTTCATAGTTTTTTTTCTTGGTATACATGCTCACCTTCTCCTTCTTTATCTTGTAATCCTCATTTAATATGCTTTCAAGAGTCACTAGGCCTTTGGGAAGCTTGTTAGATTTTAATTGGAAAATCTATCCGTTATATTATTATTGAATCTTGGAATTATTTTTGTAGAGAAATCAACCTCCTCTTATATAAAAAGGGATATTCATTGGTCACTCTCAAAGACCTTCCAATTGGTGACATTATCTAGTATGGAGGGCCTAACAATCACCTTTAAATGAGCTTGGTTTTTGTCTTCCTTTATACCTCTTAGAACATAAAACTAAACTCCAATAGATGCCAACCTATAAGCATGCTTATTATCCTCCCTTGGGATGGATGTGATGTTGAAGGCTTGGAAATCCTCTACAAGATCCCAAACTCTATGCTTTTAGGACTTGAACAAAAAGTTCTTAGTCAAATTCTACCCTCTAACTTGATTCACAACAAGTTCACTATCTCCATATACTTGAAGTTCATTAAATCCTCTTTTCCTATCCCATTCAAGGCCATGAATAAGGGCCTCATATTATACCAAATTTCAAGTGCATGAGAATTAGAATCTAAAGGCTGAATAGTACCTTTTTTAGAGGATGAAACCAACATTACTCCACCACCTGCTCTAATCTTGCTTCTAGACCCATCAAAGAAGAGCTACCATAAACCATTCACATCTTCACTTGGATTAAATAAATTGGGTATTAGATATTCCTTATCCTACATATAGTATACCCTAATAATAGATTATTCAATAAACTTGTAAGGGTCATGATTATACTATTCATTTCCCCATTCATTTAGGAATAAATCAGAAACTCCTTTAAAGGAAGATGATGGGGATTGGTCAATGTGAAGTTCCTCTTCATTAATGATGGCATATTTAACATTTTCCACCTTAGGTGAGTAGGTATACAACTAATTTTTATGAATAGGTTCTAACTCAATCTTCACCTTAGTTCCATACTTTGTCATAAACACCATGTAGGACCAATTAGCTACCAAATACCCACCTTAAAATCTCTTGACAAGCAAAAGGAAAATTATGGAGGTAAATATGCCACCACCAAATCATGAGGAATATAAAAAATGGGACAATAATTAAGTATTAAATTCAAGTCTTTCACTATCCCTAAAGTCTTGGTTGGTGATCCATCCAATTACAAGACTCCCTTAGTCATTGGCTCATATTTGAGGCCTAGTTTATGCGCTATACATTTGGGCATGACTGAAGTACTAGCCCCACTATCTATGATACAATTGTGAACCAAGAAATCACCAATGATTATAGATAGATATAAATGAGGAGCTTTTTCATTATTTTTTACTTGACCATCAATAGATTGAGCTCCATTAACTAGAACCACATTCCCACTTCTAGGTAGGCCAACTTGCTTACCCAATCGATGTAATTCCTTTTAGAGTATATCTTTCTACCATGGTATTATCAAAGAGTACCATAATGATATATTCATGTGAAGCTTATTCATATGGTTCACCACATTTATGGAAGGATTACTTACCTTAAGAATCTCTTTGGGAGCAGTAGCACTTTATGATGTAGCTTGTGGAGGTGAAGGTGTAGGAGCTGACTTCATGTTTGTAAATTTATAATTTTATTGTATTTTAAGAGTTGTATTAGAACCACTCACCATTGTAGATGATTCAGGGATCAAAATAGGTCCTTGATTGGCCCCTTGATCTTCTTCAACAACCCTCCTTTTGAATCTAATATTGGAAGATACACTAACATTAATGTTACTTGGATTTTCCAAATGATTTATGGCACAAAAATCTCCCTCTAAATGATTTATGAGAGTCAAATCAGATTTAACTTGGCCATTTTTCATCTCATGTTGCATTGACATCTCAAGATTTGGATCTTGTGGTACTTTGTTTCCTTGCATTTCCATGGTTTAGTTTTGCATCTCATTTACATAAGCAACTTACTCTTGGTTTTGCTCAATAGATGGATAGCATGGATATTATTGGACAAGGTTATTTTGAGTGGGAACAAGGTATTTATAATATGAAGGAGCATTAGGATTATATATTTGATAAGGCCTAGCTTGGGTGATTTGACATTGTCCTTGAGCATTACCTTGGAAAAGAGGTTTTTTGGTTTGTCCAAACTAATTGTAGGATTGGTATGGTCTATAGCCTTGGTATTTTTATCTATTGAGGGCCACTAGATCATTAGTAACACTTTGTAATAATATTTTGACCTCATTAATCTCATTATAAGGAACAATAGTATATTTTTCATTACTAGGCAAAGGAGCTAAGGTAGGTGATGAAAATTAACTAGGGGGCTACAAATCAGAGAACAATGTCATGAGAGGTCCAGGAGAAATCTTCCCTACTTGAACAAAAAAATTCTCGACACTTATGGATATCTCATATGCAATAGGTATTTTATTTTGACCCATAGATTGAATCATCATGGCTATGTCATTATTCAATGCCTTTAAGTAATACAAGAAGGCATAGTTTAGAGTGGGCCTCACAAGAGCTAGGATTCTATCCCATGTCTTTTGAAATATAGTGTTAAAATCCTGCATGAATTCATGAGGTCCCCTTTTAATATTTTCCAATTGATTATCTAAGGATAAATAGTCATTTTTCTCTCCAAACCTCTTAGTTAATAGATCTCATAATTCATCCCATGAACCAATGGAATTTTAAGGTAGGGTCCCATATGAATCTAAGGCTTTTCCCTTGAAATACAAAGCCAACAACCTAATGGACACATTTTTTTGGTTGATATTATAAATGTTTCAAAAAATTTATATGTTTCTAATATGCTCAATGGTAGTAATAGGGCCATCCCCAATAAAATATGGAACACTCTTAAGGGTTTCTCATAGAATTTGGTCATATTGGGAAAGATTCAAAGGGGATGATCTGATGAAAGCTATAAAAGGCTGATTCTTATGCATCTTGGAATGAGAGATAAAGATGTTTGGAGTTGAACGCAACAAGAACTTAGACTTCTTAACCACCAATTCTATAGAATGTGGATGCATATTCTCAAACCTGAGCCTTTGGTAGAATATGGAGGTAGTTGCACAAAATCAAAAGGTACACCTTTAGTAGCATACCTAGAGGTTGCCTTTGGAATGGAAATTAGGAACTGATCATTGAAAAAAGACTTTAAATCTTTAATAGAGTCATCAAGTATTGAATATAGATTCTCTTTTAGTTACAACTATGTTAAGACTAGCACCAATCTTGAATAATCTTCTAGGACTTAGGAGTCCCATTAGGTGTGTCAAAAACTATTGATACTTATATTTGAACCCCTAAGGAGATTCTTAATTTTCCTCATCCAAGTGGCACCATGGAATAAACTTGTAGATGAAAAGGGATTATGAAAACAGCTAATAAAACCAAAATGGTGATACACCAGTATGTATTATCCTCCTAATTGACTAAAAATCCAATAATTAAAGGCAAACAAGACCATCTCACATAAACTCACAATATATAATGTATTATCACATCAATAATTCATACGTTAGATCTAAGAAGGTACTTGACACTTAGGAGGGTGATGGATGATTAAATGAAGGGAATAAAAACATAAAAAACTTATTAGACACCTATGCACTTATGAAAGGATACTAATAAATACCTAAAACAATATCCTTTTTGCACATTGGTAGATGACCAAGATTAATATGCTAGAAAAGCAACTCTTTCACTAGACAATATCCATAAGATTCAAATCTATACTCAATATAATAATATGTGAGTGGAAAAATAACTTTTATATTTATTCAATAATCTTTCAAACACAAATTTTCTTAGATTTTCCCCATTCACTGATGGAGGTTGCTCAAAACAGCCAAGAGAATGCATATTTATAGCCTTGAGAGGATACACAAGAAAGGGAAGTCCAAAGGTCACTTGGACATGTGTCAACTTGAGGAAATAAATTATAATTAAATTTGGAAGAGGGTTAGGGTGATCCATTCCATGTAATGAGGTCTACTTGTCCAAAACAAGTCATAATAATTGTGAAAATCGACAAAAAATATTTAGACTTGGCATAGAAAACTACCTTCATGATTTGATTTCCTAAACTACCTTATCAATACATATGGTCAGGTATGATGATTGTCCTAAGTAGGAGGGGTTACAAATAAGACCTCACATGCATTGGATTATCCCATAACCATTCCTATTCCTTTATCCATTCAAAATCATTCTTGGTAGTCTTAAAATGGCTCCTTTCCATGCATTTCCCACACTTGGCACCAAAAACTTACAATTTTGTAAAATGATCTATGAAAAAGGAGGGATGACACTTTTAAAAAGTTTCCATGTCATTAATTTCAAGAAAAAAAACTTTAAAATGGCTCCCTATTTGATTTTCACCTCTTTCCCTAAGTGTTCACTAGCTGGCTCACTGCATTGGCTGAAATGGGAGAGTTGGTAGGAAGACTTAAGAGTTGAGATTCCGGATATAATGAACATTATGACTTATAAAAATTCCTAATCTTCCATCCAAAATTTATTTGGTCTCTTGAAACCTTCCCAAGCCTATAATACACATAAAAAGGTCAAAAGAAGCCCTATTTTGCCTTTTTCATATATCTTGATACACCTAAGTTACATGTGAATAATATAAAGATATTACTCTAAATCATTAAATATATTTCATGTCATTTACATTTCATTTGGATGCCTTAGTTTCCTCTTTTTCTCATTCAGTCCTTATATAGGGTTTACAAGGGTTTTGAGTGGTTTGTACTCTTAACCTTTGTTCATAAAATTTTGACATTGAAATTATGATAAAATACCACTTATGGATTCTTAATTATCCCCTTAATATTCCTTTAATATCTCATCATACCATGCAAATGGTTATGAGAGATATGAGTGACTAAAATTGACCTTCAAGTTGTCTTCATGCTTCCTATGAGGGTCTAAGCATATTTGAGGCCAAAAATGGTTTCTTGTGGAGTTTCCATACCAAAAAATGGTTTTAACACCTATATATATATGACCTATAAACATGTTCCAATCCCTTGGATATCTCATCAAGAGCTAAGAATGGAAATGACCTATGTTTTGGAATAAGGCTTATACCCTACCAATGAGCCTACCTACATTTTTGAGATACATGACCAATGTTTTCACATAATATGCATTATAATAGATTTAAAACATAATTTACACTCCCATAGTCATTATAAAAAATAATAATATTTTTATCAAGGGTTATAACTTGCAATGGCTTTGCATTTGAAGCTAGATTTGCATATCTCCTCATTAGGTCTAATTGTAGACCTTCTTGTCTAGACCACCTTGTTTGCACAAAAAAATTACTGGATAGTTTTTTATGTTCCTACATGTTTCCCCTAGATATTCAAACCTTATTTAATGGTAATATTTCCCTCTGGTTCACCATTCCTCACTTTTCCCCAAAACTACCATTCTTGTGCATGTAGGGAACACCTTAACTCTAAGACAACATAGAGAGTATTATCCCTATTTTATTAATAAAAATGAATATTTTTTATGATTAAAAACATATTAATTACAAAATTTACCAAAATATTTTGTCAAATTCCATGGTTAGGGGATCTAACCATCTTAATTTCCTCAAAAAAGGGGGGAAAACCCCTATTTTTTGCATACTTTTGACCAAACCTCCTTGTAGATGCTTCTCCAAAACCTCATTAAAGATTATCATCTATTGATACATGTTATACATTCTCATTTAATTATTATTTAACACTTTTAATCAACTAAAACCTTTATTTTTAGTGAAATTTTATGTTTACCCGTTGAGCCAAGGGTTCTCTTAACCTACCTATACTGACTAAGTCCATTTTATCAAGAGAGAAATGTATTTGGGTAGCTTGGGAGTGAATTGAAAAATTAATTAAATTTATTTGATTTTATTGAGTCATGTTACATTTTTTTAATCCTACTTTCCTTCCTAGTAAGTTAAACTTATACCTTGCATTTTCAAAACTAGGACCCTGCCTGTAGGTGACAATGAATAAGGTATTGTTTTGTAGATGTCTTCCTTTGGAGGTATCATCAATGTGATAAGGAATATATTTATATTATATACTCCATTTTCATTGTCATTTTTAATTCATTTCCTTTGGCTCTTATACCCTATTAGCACTTTTAATGCTTATCACCACCCACTACCTACCATAGTCTCCTTTACCTAGTTGTAGGTACAACTTTATAGGTTTGATTAGGGCCATAGGGTAGATGGAACATTCATAAGATTATTTTTTAATATTTTAAAATTATTATAATCTTTAATCCACCATATATGGTTAAAACCATCATATTCCTAGCCCAGTCTTTGATTTTCCTTTGACATCTGTCTCAGTCCATACAGGTGTTGTAGGTCTCCATGGAATTCTTGAAACTCCCTTGAGGATTAAGTCTGTTGTATAAATCAAAAAAAAAATTAACCATTCCCTTTCACTCATATTTAAAGATCCAAAATAGTTTTAAAGTTGTAAATATGTTCACCACCTAATGACCCAGTTGTAGGTGTAACTTTACCCTATTATATGGATAGGGTGCAAGCCTAGTATGTCATTACACCTAGATATATCTTATTTCATGACCAATTTACTTAGGGGTAAATTTTGGACCATTTGGAAATGTTTCCCATCCCTTGTAATAACTTATGACTCTTCATAGGTGTTTTAAGGTGAAAACTCCATTAAAATCCTGCAGACTTCACTGACTGACTTCAGTGTGTTTTTGGATGATTTTGATATTCTTGAACCTAGGTCTCCCTTCACTCTTTCTCCTCCAAACTTGGTAGACACTTTTATTTATATCATGGTCACATTATCATTCAATTTAAGGTTTCAAAACCTTTTTTAAATATAATATAATAGGGGTGTCAAAACCCCTAAGGCCTCTATTTTGGTCATTTTGGAGCAAAAGGGTTTGAATATAGTATAACTTATCCATTCATTGATTTGACATTCTCTTGTCAATATAGAACCATCAAGGGGTTTTTTTGGACCTAGATAATAACAAGGAAAACCAAAAATTATATGATCAATTGTCAAACACCCCTTCAAGGCATTTTTGGCATTTTGTAATACTAACTGTAGATGATTGCTCTCTAAACATAGGTAGAACTAAGACCACATTCCAAGTATTCTAATTTGTGACACACATATGCCTTTACCCAACACTCTAATGCATTAAATAAGTCCCAAAATATTTAAGGAACATATCAATACCTCCACATTTCATTAGTGACATCACCATGTTCCTATAGGTGAAGTTTTGTGACTATATTATGCAGGGAGAACATGAGGAAGAAATAAATTGCAAGGAAAGGCCTTCCAAGAACCACAAGACAAATCTCAATTATTCTATACATAAAAAACATTAGGAGTATACCCAAAACAACATCAAAACACTCTTTCCAATGTGGAAAAATCATTTTCAAGGCAACTGAGATGAATGTTGATGCAAACTAGGAATTTTATAAGCATGTACAAGCCTAGAAGGGCTCTCTCAAGAATTTGAGCTTTCCACGATAATAAAAATCACGGGTATTTCTTTAAAAACATGTAGAAACACCTTCAACACATAAAACTCATCAATCCAAAATAAGAAAATCTGAAACAAGCTCAAGAAGAGAGCCCCTCATGGTTGTAAGTCCATAAAAAGCTTCCTAGAGGGTTAACCATTATTCATAAAGGAGGATTCAAAAAATTAAAGGTTCTTGTTATGAAAATTAAATAAACTCAAAGTACCATCCACATTTATAATCACTCCTAATTCCACTTGTACGGTCTGTACCAAGTGCTTGAAGTTTCCCTTTATTTGCTTGCCAAGCCAAGAAGGTAGAAAAAGGAGCAAGAAATGAACTTTTCTATGAATTCTCTTCAAACTAAACATGTATATGGCTGTTGGGAGGTGAAGAGGTAATAACTAATGTTTCGACCTACAAGTGAGATGATCCATTCTGTACAAGTGCCCAAAAGGACCTAAAAATAAGGTGGAACTTCCCTTCTCTAAGCATAACTAATTCTTGGACTGTCATATGCCTAATTCTGACATTCTGTGAACTCTTCCACATTAACCATAGATTGATGACATTTTTTTCTCTTTAGCCATCAATACAAGTCCTCTTTTTTAGCTAAAAGGTGGCCCCATAAGGCACTTTTGACATATTGAACATGGTAAGAGCAATTAAAAGACCTAAAAAATCCTAAATCATATTCAAAACCACATTAGGACTAAATCAACATAATTTATGCCTTTGACTAGGTTTGACTAGGGTTGATTTTCATTAACTTGACTAGTATAAGGGGTTAGACTTTATACCAAGGGTAGGCTAGGGACAAGTAAACATTTAGATCAATATGAAAGCCATTATAGGACATTAATAAACTTATAAAAAGTTTAGAATGTATGGGTTGACTTAAATTTGACCAAAGGTCAAATTTGGTCAATAGTTATAATCAAAGAAAACATAGTTCATATTGATAGAAAAAATAAATAAACTAAGAAAGTAGGAAATCTAACCTAAAAAAGTAGAAAATATAATCTAAGAAAGTAGGAAATCTAACCTCAGAAAGTAGGAAATCTAATCTAATAAAGTAAGAAATCTAACCGAAGAATCCATGAAAACTAATCTAAGAAAACAATAAATCTAATATAAGAAAGAAGGAAATATAATCTAAAAATTGGAAGTCTAACCTAAGAAAGCAGGAAATCTAATCTAAGAAAGCAAGAAATATAACCTAAGAAAGCAAGAAATATAATCTAATCCTACATCTACACTCATAAGTCCTTCATTTCTTAGTAACATCAATAGATGACATAGCCTTGAATTAGTGCTTCAGGAATTATCCATTGATTGGATATGTAAGCTCATTACCTTTTAGGTCCTTCAATTGAAATGGATTATTGTCCATGATCTCCAAAATATTATATGGTTTAATCCATAGTGGGGAAAACTTATCATGCTATCCTTTCTTCTCATGGGCTTTATCCTAAAGTAGTACTAGATCCAAAATTTTGAATTCTTTGACCTTCACTCTTTTATCAAACCACCTCTTAACCACATCCTGGTGTTTACTAAATGTCTATAAGGCCTCAATCCTTGAATCTTCCTTTTATATTATGTCCAAAAATATTGATTCTATTTCATCACATGGTTCTATATAGTCCTACATGAGCTGATAAGTGGATAACTTTAGCATAATTATGAATACAAGCTTGCATCCATATACTAATAGATAGGGTGAAGCTTTAAGGGATTGCTTATATATTATTTGGTCTACCCAAAGAGCATACTTCAACAAGTTGTGCTAGTCCCTAGACTTATCCCCTGCTAATTTCTTAATTACATCTATCAAATTCTTGTTTATTGATTTTACCAGTCTATTTCCCTTATGATAATGGTTAGAAGCTAGCATGATAATAATATAGTTGTTGTGTGCCCACTCAATAAATTATATTAATATGAAATTCAATCCATTGTCACAAACCAAATAAATGGGCATGCCAAATCTAGTTTTTATGTGTTCTTCTAATAAATTAATCACAATTTATTCTCTATAATTCTTTGTGTCTATGGCTTTAATCCATCTGGTGTAGTAGTCTGTAGAAATAATCACAAATTTATGGACCACTAAGGAATTTGGGTTGATGATGCCAATGAATTCTAAACCCATTAATTAAATGGCCTTTCTTTAACAACTAGTTGTAAAGGCTTTATTGCATTTAATTCCTTTTTGGCTAAAGATTGGCATTCATGGCACATCTTCATGTGAGTGTGGGTATCCTTAAAAAGTGATAGCTAGTAGTATACCATTCTTAAGATCTTTTGGGTTGTGTTATTCCCATAAGGATGACCACTACCTATTCTATGATGCAAGTTTTCTAAAATCTATTTAGCTTCATCTATAGACACACACCTGAGGTAAATGCCTTCATAATTTTTCCTATAAATAACTCCTTTCTTAATCATGTAATGAGAAGATTTAAGCCTCAAAGCTCTCCTTCATTCTTTGTTAAGTTCTGGGGAGCAAATGCATGTAAGAAAATACTATATGACATCAGTATACCATTCTCCTTTGGATACTTGAGACTAATATATCTCTTCAATGGTGATGTATGGATTAAGTTTAGTCATGAGTTGAATGATACCTTGACCTCAAATTATTTTTCTAATATTGATTTCTATATTTAATTATTGTAACTTTTACATCTATTTGCCTTGATGCCCCCCTAATCCATTTTACAATAGGGTGAGCTTGACAATAAGATCAGGTATGATGGCAATGATTTCATTCCTCAAGATGTAATGTCAAAATTTATTTATTAATTTGAAAAATGCCAAAATCATTTTGTCAATCATAGAGTATCTGCTGCATACATATTTCAGATTTGTACCCATGAACATGACTGAATGCTTAGTATCATCTTTCTTTTTTTTATGATAGCAGTAATTACATGTTTTGAAGTGAATGAATACAGGTATAAATCTTTCATAAAATCTATACTGATTAATAATAGAGCCTATGATATTGCATCTTTAATGTCCTAGGAGGACTTTTGAGCTTTAGTTATTCAATATATTTTGGCATCCTACTTAAGCATGGTGTTTAGATTCCTAACAATCTCTGTAAATCCTAAGATAAACTTCCTTATGAAGTTAATATTTTTGAGGAATGATTTGAGCTCCTTATTTCTATTTGGTGGTGTAATATTTGACATTCCTTAAATTTTATTTGGATTAATGGTGATCACATCCTTGGTGATGATGTTCCCCAAGATATTTCCTTTGATGACTCCAAATATACTTTTCTTTGGGTTTAGTAAAATACCAAACCTTCTACATCTCTAAAATATCGATTGGAGCTGGCCTATATGATCATCCCTGTTATTTGAAAATATCATAAGATTATCCATGTAAATGATTATGCATTTTCCTATCAATCCTTTGAAATAATGATCGATAATGAGTTGAAAGGTAGTGATTGCATTTATTAGGCCAAATGTCATCCTCTTATATTCATAAGTTCCCCACTTCATGGTAAACATTATCTTCATTATATCTTTAGATTACACTAGTACTTGATTATAGCCTAAGAATCCATCCAAAAAGGACATCATTTTAGAACCACTTATTATCTGTATCACCTCATCTAGAGAAGGTAGGGGATAATTTTCCTTTTTAAAATCCTTATTTAGATTCTTAAAGTCCACATAGAGTCTTATATCACCATTCTTCTTTCTTATTGGGACCAAATTGGCCACCCATATAGAGTGTCTTACTAGAAAGATCATTTTTATAATTAATAGCTTCTCTATTTCTCTCTATATGAGAGGCTTCATAATGGGATTACATGGTCTCTAACTCTATCTAAATGGTTTATGATCTATATTCAAGGGACTCATATGATTAATGACCTATGGTTCATATACTCTCAAGTCTTCATATGTCTAAGCAATGATGTCCCTATACTGAGTGATTAGATCCTTCACTCATTGTCTATCTTCTGGAGTGAAATTGAGACCAATATTAAAATATCATGGGATGTTATCATCTCCTATATTTTTCTTTTGAAGTTTGATTCATTGACTTTAGGTTACCTAAGTTGCTAAGCTTAAGGGTCTATATCAAACGACCTATCCAAAGAGACCAACCCAATTGGGATGTGATTTTATTTGAGTTGGAAAATACCTTCCCTATCTGATTATTCATGATAAAGGTGATTAATATCATTTTCATTAATAATTTGGGACTCAAATCCACCTGAACTGGTTAGAAACTAAATAATTTTCTGGTCATCATCAAAAATTTGAAAATTTTCTACATTGTCAGGAACAGAGGGACAAGGCACCAATTCAATGGAGAACCTTTTTACCTTAGATTCTTGAATGGGATCCAATTTAGTAGTGGTAGTAACTAGGAAATTGATAGCTTGATTTTTATCTCTAGGAAGGGATACTATATTTAAAGCTTAAAAGCTTTCAATTAGGTCCCATACTCTATGTTTATAACTTTTCAAATAAGACAAATTACACTTATATTTATTTTTGATTTGGTTAACCACCAGTTCTAAGTCACCAAATACTAATATCTATTTCACATTATTCTTAAGTGAAAATTTTAATCCTAGAATTAAATCCTCATACTCAAATCTATTATTCTTGCATGGAAATTACAATTTATATGTTGCCAATAACTTTTTACCTTATGGATCAATTAACTTGATTCCTATGCTTGATCCTTGTTTAGATCTAGTGCCATAAAATTGTAAAGTGTATATCTATTTGGATCCTTCAAGTTTTGGATTTTGTAATTGATTTTGATTAATAATAATATAAATATCAAGGATACAAGATTCATACTTTACCTATTCATTATTGAAATTGTATTCCATGATGGGATACTTCATTGTCAACTCTCTATCAAATTTGATTTGATTTACAACTCCTCTCCATGGTATCCATATATGAGACAAGTCTATAGAAAGATATTCATTGAGTGTTTTAGACCAGTCTCTACTTAATAGTAGACTAAAACCTTCATGTATGTCCACCACCAAGATATCAATGCTCATCTAAATGCATGGTTCAGATGTTACTTAGATATGCACATCCCTTAGTTTGCCAATTACAGGCACTATTATTTTATCTAATTTTGAAACTATCCTCGTTGAAGGGATTGACATCAAACCAATATTTTGACATATATAATTAGGCATGATAGTTGTAGAAGCTCCAAAATCAACTAAATAGTTATGAATATTCCTAATAAATGCCATGATAGTCAATAAAAAGGGTGGAACTTTTTTTTTGATCTTGTAGATAACATTGGTGTTAGATGCTTTTGATTTCTCCATAGGCATCTTACCGATAATATATTTATAGATAAAATCCTTTTGTTTAGTAATCTAATCAAACTCATGAAGAGTTATATTTGATTTGATCTTATTCATGTCTTCAACAATGTTATATCCTCCTTTTTTAGGTTCTTCCTTGGTCTAAAGTCAATCGTTACCTTTTGGAGGAGGTGGATTATTATAAACTTTAGAATTAGGTAGAATTGTAGTAGTATTTGGAGGAGTTGACATTCGAAGAGGTTGATTATTCCTTATAATGTAGCCACCTTTCTAGAATTACTAGAAAGCATGAAATTCATCCATGTTGTCCTCTAGCTCATTTTTATCTTCACTTGGAAACTGAAACTCGTGAGTTTCAAATAACGTGGCAGTGTTAAAAGGGCTAAGATCTAGATGATGTTCAAGTAGATTATGCATCTAGTCTTACCTAACTACCTCTCTTTTAAAGATTTTGAATGCAGAATAAAATTTAATGTATTTGAGCTCACCATTCTCAAAATTATTATGAATTTTTCACCAATTAGGAAGATCTTTATCTACTATGTTGATCTCTAGGATTTCATTAGGATGCTCTATATTATTCATGAGAATGTTGAATGGCCTATTGTACCTCTTGAATGTAGGATTTTGATTTCCATTTGGGGTATTAGCATTACCCATCTTCCTTTTCATGCCCAAGAAGTCATTGCTTAAATTTTTTAGCATCTTCTAAATAGCCTCAAGCTCTACCTTCATAAAGTCAATTCCTAATAGAACTGTAGCAGGAGACATAGTTAATTGTTTATTCTATTGGTAACTATTGTCTTGGATGTGATTGTTTAAGAATCTATAGTTTGGCTAAATCATTTATGTCATGAGAGGTAACATATATAGGTGGTTGTGATTGAAATATATGACATTCTACCTTGCATGTGAAATTGGATTCAACATGGGAAATCCATTGTAGATGTTAGACATAGTGGGCACCTAAATATTGAGCTATCTATTGATACTAATGGCTTATTTAAATGCTCATGCCAAATTATTAGTTGTAGTATCTCTCCTCAAGAACACCATGGTAATTAGATCCAGTGTGTTCTTGTACATCTTCAATGCTAACACTTCCTCTAGCGTATAGTCTTGCATTGAAAGCATGGATAGGCTCATTAGGCTCTTTGTTCACACTAGTGAAGAGTTGTTATATTATGTTGGGACTGGTAACCTATCTAAATTGTGAAATAAAAACAACTTGAAACTCATCCCAAGAAGTGATGAAGTTATCTATTAGATTTAAATATCAATCATAAGCAAAATCCATTAATGTAAAAGGGAATAATTTGCATGCAACATCTTCATCAACAACATTCAATAATCTCAAAGTAACTTTGAAAGATTTGATATGTTCTTATGGTATCCTTGATCCTAAAAGAGAAAATGATGATAAGTACTTCTTAAGATTCTGAGGTAAATCATGCATGTCTCTTGGGACTACAATAACAAATCCATTTAACCAAGGTGGTTTTTGAGGCATTGGTTGATTAACCAATTAAGAGTTATTTATGGTTAAAGGGTTCCTAATTTGAAGAGTTATATTATCATGAACTAGATCTATTGATATAGTTTTAAGTCTCTTATGATTTGAAAAGGGTGAGACTAAAAAACAAGCTTAGGAATTAGATCTAATAACTCTACTAGGTGACTCTAGTGCAACTCTATGCAAAAGATACTACTATTATCATATATTCAAGCCTTCCTTATATCACTAGTGAAAGTATTGATGTGGTTTCTATGCACACCATAATAAATGAGGTAACCTCTAATGTTTTAAGATCTCAATAGAGGTAAACTCCACTCTAGGGCATAAGTTATAGGTATGTGGTTGGAACAACCCATTTATGTAATAGTTGGTAAGACATGTAGGTTGCTAACAAGGTTTTTATATGGAAGTGTGGTTACTAAAGCGTAGTGAATTCCTACATGATTTGGATGGGTGGATGGTTGATAATCTACAGTGGATAGATATAAAAAAAACTCAAAGAGGGAAAGGTAAGGCAAAAAAGAAGAATCTATGGTTTTTAGGAATCACCTCTTTGGATGGTTTCTAAATGGACAAGTGATTTCAAAACCTAAGCCTATTAAAATCATCTATTTCACACACACATTAATACATAATTTATAAGTCTAAGGGGATATTGATATAGGGAAATAAAAATCCTTAGTCAAAGGTTGTCCCTTTTAGAGTAGTTATTGCATACCCTTAATTAGGAGATTATGGCTCTAGTTAATGAGGTATATAAGGTAGATTTTACACACACATAGAAAACTATATCAAAATAAATTAATCATACACATTCAAAATTATGAATCAATCAACTTAATTTCTAATAATCAATGTAATTCCCTAATCCTTCAATAGATTTTGCACATCTAAGACTAGAATATCAATCAAGACAAGAAATAATTAATTACATATGTTTCACACTAAGAATTATTGAATCATACAACCAAAAATATAAACGTAATCACATATAAAATAGAGAGAGAATACACAAACACATTTGCTGGTAGTCAAAATTATTTATTCTATTATATATTTAAAATGTTCCCACCACTAACTAATGGATTAAAATTACTTAAATAACCTTGGGTAAGGGTTTTCCTCATTTTCAAATCTCACACAAAGTCATTACATGTGATAGTCAGAACTTGAGTTCTAGCTGTGGTCGAAACCATATAAGACTTTACTTATAGTCCTTAGTTTAAGTTAGCCTTTGCAAAAGCTATGAAACATGTGCATGTGTAAAGAAGGGAAACTTTTATAATTATGGATCAAACTACATAAAAACTAAATATATAAAACTATACTTTCTCTTACAAGTTGTGAGAACAACTTGTCAAAATACTTTTAAGTTAGCCCTTTCTAATGGAACTTAGACATGTGCTAAGGACAAGTGCCCATTTACCAATGCCTTAGTATAAAAATCATTACTTAACATTACTATGTGTTACATGTTTCCCCTACCTTTATAGAATACAAAATTCCTTTGAAAGGACTTTCAATATCTTTATCTTAAAAGAATATGTTGTATCAACTTAATCTTTGAGAAGCTTGAGTAACTGCAGTCTTCTCTTATTCTACTGCAAGATATTTTTTAATTTTTCTAACCAAATTAATTCTAAGACTCATGTGTTCTTCACTAGTTCAAAATCCAATGTGTCATGTCCATGTATATATGTACATGATAAGGTGTTCATTTAATTAAATCATGATCTTTTTTGCCTTAGGGCATGTGTCCCCACTTTGTAATTTCTTGAAATGAGGCCAAAGTCAATTTTTACCTCCAAGCTCATGAAAACATGCCATATGGTAGCTTAATATTACTTTTAGGACATTTTAAAATTCCCAATGATCTCAAACCATTGGATTTATTTATAATAATTGACATGGTCCATAGATATCTATCCACTTGGTTCTATCCTTAGCTTCACATTTCATTAGATCATTGATAGGATCCTCACGATGGTGACACTTGTCCCCCTCTCACTTCATTGAAATGTCAATATTAATATTGATTAATTATATATTTGTTAAATTCTCTCAAAAGTATGACACTTGTCACTCTCATGTTTTATTTCAAAAGCCTTTGTCTTTGATATTGATATCACACCATTAGATCTATGGTGTCTGAGTTAATGTGCAACATAAATCTTAGTGCTTGACCTTTGAATTCATGAAATCTTGACACTATAATTTAATAGGGACTCCCTTAGGATAAATAACTTATCTAAGTTAAAAAATGAAAATCTTTTGATGTGCCACTTGGTATCTCCATAGGGATTTTGAAAAGTCTATATTGACCCTAGGGAAGGGCCTATAGACCATTGGATCTACTGTCTAGGCTCCTAAGATGTTACCACTTAGCACTCTTGGGTCACTCTATAGGGTCTTAGTTTAAGAAATATTTCCCACACCATTAGATCTTAGGCTACCCACAAATATGGTGACACTTGTCACTCTCATGGGGATTTTTAAAAGTGTTTTTTCCAATGTTAATCTCACACTATTAGATCTACAGTGTGTAAGTCAAGATGCATCGTAGATCTGGGTACTTGAATTTTGACTCTTAATTTATACATAAGATTAAAACCTATTATATTCATGTTGGTACATTTATATGGGCATAAAATTAAAGCCATAAGTGTTTTAGAGACTTTAAAAGTCTTAGCATAAAGAATTTAGACTAAGGTTTTTTTATCATGTTAAAAAGCAAGATTAAACTTTAATATAAATTTTTAATCTAAGATAAAAAAATAATAAAAGATTACCCTTGTTAATTTAGTCTTCATGAAACACAAGATATACAATTCATATCATAAATATCTTATACTAAGTCTATAATATAATAAAGTGCTTCCTAATAATTTTGACCATGCATAAAATTTTGAATCTATTTCAAAAGGACTTTAGGATAAATAAATTAGGCTAAAGTTTTAACATGGATTTAAAACCTAGATTAAATTAATTCAATAAGAGACAAAGGTTTAATCAAAATTAAATATTCAATTTAGCATTAGGGTGTAAAACTCTAGGTAGTGTTCACACCAATGAGACCCCATTAAACCTACATCATAGAAATATAAAAATAAAATGTTAGCAATCCTTAGATGAAGTCTAATGAAAATTATGTGATAATAGACATAAGATATTCAAAACTAATTCTTGATCAAATTGAATGCCAAATTTATATCATAAATTTACAAAATTTTGAATAAGGGTCCTCATTTTTAGAAAAGGGGTGTGTTGGGTACAATATATACTTGAGAAGATATACTTTTGAAATGACTGTGGTCTTGTTATTTAACATGTAATATCATAATTTATGAGATCTAAGGACCATAGATAAATAGGATTTTTCAATGGGCACATAATTGTGCTCATACGCTACTAGTGTATAACTTAGATAGTATATGGCATGTTTTTTCCATTATCATCATGATAATCTATAAGTGCCCCTAGGGCTTTGTCTATGGTAGATAGATATAGTAAGAATGGATTTCCTAGTATGGGTGGTAATAAAATAGGTGGATTGACAAGGTAGTCCTTTAAAAACTAAAAATATTTTTGGCATTATTTATCCCAATGAAATGTAACACATTTATTCAATAAGTGTGTAAATGGATGGCATTTGTCAAACAATTGGGATATGAAGCATCTGGTTGACAAAATCTTTTCCTATGAACTATGAAGCTAATTCAAATTGATTAGTGGTGGCATCTCAGTAATGGCTTGTACTTTGGCTAGACTGACTTCAATACCCCTGTAAGACAAAATAAAGCCTATAAATTTATTAGAAATAAATCCAAAAACATACTTCTTAGGATTGAGTTTGACTTTTTATTCATGTGGTCTCTCAAATATTATTTTTATTACTACTAGATGATCAGCCTAGTCTTGGATTTACCTAGTATTTCATTAACGTAGTCTTTAATAATGTCATGCATCTTATCATGAAATATAATGGTCATGGATGTTTGGTATGTGTCCCTAATGTTTTTGAGACCAAATGGTATAACTTGATAATAGAAGGTTCCCCATGGAGTGGTGAATGTTATTTTATGTTGGTCTTTTTGTGTAATCTAGATTTGATTGTATCTTGAGAATCCATCCATCAATGAAAGTATTTCATACTCAACTATGGAGTCAACAATCATGTCGATGTTTGGTAAAGTAAATTCATCCTTAGGGTATGCCTTATTTATATATCTAAAATTAGTACAAATTCTTATTCCTTATGGCTTCTTAGTAACTCACACAATATTCAATATCTACTTTGAGTAGTCGATTGGTCGAATGCATCTCACTTCTAAGTGTTTTTACAACTCTTTCTTTACTAATATAACAATGTGTGGATGAATATTGTGCAACTTTTGATTCAAAATCTTGGTGTCAAGATATGCCATAAGGTGGTATACAACCAAGGTAGGGTCCAAAAAAGATATGTCTAGGTAGGTCCAAGTAAATATGTCAACAAATTCCATCAAAAGGGCTATAAAGATGTCACATTCCTCCTCAATGAGGGATGCACCTAATTTGATCCATTTTGGATTTTCTAGAGTATCAATATTAACTTCTATAATGTCCTCCATAAGAATATTTGAACCATCTTCCAGAATAATTAGAAAAGATTTAAAATGGCCTGCAATGTTAGAGTCCTTTGTGTGGATTGGCTCTTCAAGTTCTCTAAGGTATAAGGAATCAAAACCTCCTAATATGAGGGATCGACATGTGACAAACATGGTTGGAAAATATTGGATGATTTGATCAAAATCCTACTATTTTTTAAAACTAACCTCAAACCCATAGGCAAGTTCATTATTCGTGGTCTCCTAAGCTATGTTTGAGAAAGGCTGAACACCTCCATCTAATGGCACCTAAAATTGGTTTTTTTTACTAGACTAACCTTTCTCTTTAATTTTACCTTGGTCCAAAAGTGCCTTGAAGAGGTTTTTTACTTTGGGACCTTAATGTTTTATTTAATTTTTTGTGGATAAGGGTGTTCACCCATTCTCCAAAATAGGCTGCAATACCCAATTTGATTGAGAACCCTTGTTTATGGTCTCCCAATGGAACATTGTCTCTTAGGCCTAGAAAATCAAAAAAATCTTCATCATTATCAATCTCATCTATAGGCACTATGGATTCTTGTTGGTCCTAGACTATAAGTTGAGTATGATATAAAAGAATTAGGTTATGGTGAATAGCTGGTTGAAGGGTACAAATGGAATGAGTGTCAAACAAATTGGTATCAACCAAGTATTTGTAAGGGATATGATTAGACTATGCTTAAATTTCAACATCATTATCATTATTTCTTTATTTTGGAACATGAATAAGATATGTGGGGTTACCCCCAAGGGTTTAAATTATAGACCATAGGTTTCTTTGTACCAAGTGGTAAAAATTAGCTCAAGTGTTCCTTGTTGATTGGGTCTGATGTATTCTCCTTCACATGCATGATTTTCCATGATATTTTTAGGTATAGGGTACATGGTATTATAATAACAATTGGATGGTTTGTTTTTATATAACCAAGATTCACCATCTGTAAGCAATTCATGTTCTTGGCTAGTGCCTAGTGTGAAAATGATAGGTACTAGACTATGTAGTTTGGATTTTCCCTTTTTCTTCCATTTCATGTAATGTGGTTTAGATTTAATTATTCCATAAGAATTTGGGTTTTCTAGAGGTTTGGCAATGTGTAATTTATCATGCATCAAATATTATCCTCGGACATTAGCAGAGATGGTATAATGATTAGATATTTTAGGAGGCAGCATATGAGAAAATTAATCAAGGGTATATGGGTCAATAGAATTGGCCTCAAGAGAATCAAAAAGTATTTATTTCCCTTTGTCCTTTTTGGAAACCAAATTCAATCTAATAGTTATAGCTTTCATACTTCAAATCTAAATGTTTATAATGTTCTAATGGTTGTAAATCTCCATGGATAGTGAGCTCCATACCTAAATGAGAAAACATGATACACTAATGCAATGTTAATGGGATCTCATGAATTTCATGTATCCAAGGTCTACCCAAAATCAAATTATATGAAAAATCAAGGTCTAACACATGGAATTATGTATCATGGGTCAAAGTCCCAATGATAAATAGCAAGCTAATGGTGCCTTATGAATCTTATTCTTCATTGTCATAAGCCTTGATTGTGATTTTTTTTGCTAGAGATTAGCTGTTATGTATCGAAAACGCTTAATGAGCTTTAGATACAGTATTTAGACCTGATCCATCATCTATGAGGATAAATTTCAATTTGTGTTACATTATGAAAAATTTGATGTAAAATGGATTGTTATGAAGAGGGTTAAGGGATGACATATCAATTTTATTGAAATTTAATTATTGTCTTGGGGATAGATGTTGAACTAAAGCTTGGAATTTTTTTGGGCTTGTGTTGTTTAGAACTTGAGATTGGCAAATAAACTCTATTATGATGTTCTTGTGGATTGTAGATGTACTAAACAAATACAAAATGGAGATTTGTGTGGGCATATTCTATAGTTGTTCCATAATATCAAACAAATTTTCATTCACAATAGTAAAGGGACTGTTCCTAGCTAGAATAGTCGGTTGGATGGGTGTAGTGGCAAATGGTTTTAGGCCTAGGATGGTATTATTTGACTACCAAGTTATGATTTCACAATCAAAATTAAATACAGAACCAATATTACTAGAAAATGATGGTGGATGGAAACCAAATAGGATAAGTCTTGGTTGTTAGTGCACTTATGTGTGGTCATAAGTCAATAATTAGTTATTAGTATAAGGTCCAAAAAAGTAATCCTTGATTGTTGGTATGCTTGTATGTAGTCCCAAGTCAAGGAAGGATCATCAACATGGGTTAGTTGGTTGGGATTGATTATTAATGGTATTATTTGATTAATACTTGGTCTTAAATTGATGGAAATGGTAGAAATATGACCTCCCATAATATGGCCTAAAAATTTGTTGTAGTCATGTGAAACTATGCGGTAGGTTTTTTGGTTGTTGGCATCATTCTGGCCTTGGTTCCAACTATTTGGTTGATGTTGGTTATACTATTATTGATACTTTTGGTTATATCTCAACTTTTGATATTATTTTTACTATTGTTCTAGCCTTTGTTGTTGTTGATGATGATTGTTATGTTGTGGAAAAGGGTTTTGATAAATTCCCAAGTTCTAATTAGATGTAAAAGCTCCATTATCTAATGTTATCTCCCTATTTTCCAACATATTATGAATAAGATGTTTAATTTTCACACAATGGTGTATATTATGTCCATTAACCCAATACTACTCATAGAATTAATTTTATCTATACCAATCTAGATAAGGAATGCCCTCAAGATAGTCCTTCAGGATAGGCTAACTAATTAGATTAGTAATGGATAAATTGAAAAATATGGATTCAATTGGTTATTAAAATTCACTAATGATGCGATTAATATGCATAGTTATCCTTAGAAGAGGGGCTTTTAAAGGCAAAGGTTGATGCATTTATTATATTGGTCTAGGTTACTACAAAGGCTACACTTGCTAAATTGGTTTTTGGTTTGGAGTAAGTTCTATATGCAACATAGGCTAAGTAGATGATGTGTACACCATTTAGACATGTCGTGACTTGGTTACTTAATTTCCATCAAAATTATTATTATGGTTATACTACTTGTATTTTTCATAATTGTTATCTTGGGTTGGTTATGATGCATACGCTTGGACTTTTTTATAATGTTGGCCATTGTTTTGGTTTTAATTATGGTTATAATTTGATGAGGTTATCTTGATGATACCTTTTTCAATAAGGGCCCTTTATATCAATTTTTTTTTATCAATGATCTCCTTGAATGTGCACACACACTATAAATCTAAATGGTAGGATATCTCATTATGTAAATTCTTGGTAAACATAATAGATAACTACTTGTCTGGTAAACTATTGGTAAATTAGTTGGAATGTGTTATCCATTACTATAGATAACCTAAAAATATTTCACCCACCTTATGATTGGCTTGTGTTAGATCTACCAATAAAATATCATGATTGAGATTATAGGATAAGTGTTGCACAAACTTGTCTGAAATATCATCAAAATCAGATATTGAGTTCTTAAGCAATTTTATAAACAATTCCAAAGCTTATCTTGCTAAAATTATTAAAAAAATAGTAGTAGGTTGATGTCATTATAATCCACTACTTGATAAGCAATGAATAATTAATTTAAATGGGCCTTGGGGTCTCCTTTACCCTATTACTTGTCAAAATTTGATGGTTCATACCCTAGAGGAAATGGTATTTGTAGATACTCCATGTTGAATGGATAGGAGAAAACATCATCATAATTAAATTTCTTGGTCTATTTCCTAGCTTGGATGGTGGTATTTGCATCATTCATTCATTATAGTTCTTGTGCCAGGAAACTAGATGGAACATTGGCTTAAGGCAAAGATTGGTTAGTTAAAAGTGAATTACTTTGACTAGGGTATAGTGGAGGCATGGTTTGATATGGAAGGTTGGTTTGGCTAGGGAATTGACTAGGAATATGCATATATAGATTAGGATGTGGTTTTTATAATTTGAATGCATTGTGGTATGATATTATAGTTAGGATTTGGTATATAGGCCTAGTTTTGGGGAAACTGTGGTTGAGATGCAAGGATATAGTTGGGGGTCAAATACTATGTCAATTGAAGTTAAATAGGGACTTGATGTTGACTAATCATACCTAGTTAATTAATGGGAACTTATGAACCAAGGCCCTGTCATTGAGTTTGTGGTACATTTGGAATGAAAGGTAATTATTTATTAATTGATACTTGTGAAGTAGTAGAACTTCTTTGTTGTATGAACCCCTATTGTGAAGTAGATGCTTGTAGAGTGTTTAACATGTGTCACTGACCAATACATGTATGCTATTGATTATACATCATTTTTTATTATAATGGTATGTTGGTCTATGATCAAAGAGGTATGTTTGTTAGTACTTGGTGAAGTGGAACATTGGTTGCCCCTCATTAAGGTAGTAGAATTTTTGATCTTGAATACATGGGTATATTAGATTGTGCCTACATTTTTGGAATTTTAGTCATCACCTATTATGGTGGATTAACATTCATCATGTTATGTTGAATGTTATGCCCTTAATCATTGGTGTGTCTAGGGATATGTGTGGTCGACTTGTGGTTTACATACCTCTTTTATTTACTTGTTACATTTCTCTATGTTCTTAGATAGGTCAAACTATGGAATAACCTTAGATAAGCAAACTATATATAGGAGGTAGTGGTTATTCTTTAATCATCATGTTAAGTATTCTTATATTAGTGAATTTTTGTGGAGGTTGACCTCTCAAAGTGGTTTTTCTATATTATCCAATATTATGTTCTAATATCAAATATCACAGTGTAATATCTCATAATTTCTTATTATATGCAATGTAAAATCATTATGTGTGAATATCTAAGTAATTTCATTACAAGTGGTATCAGAGCTTCAATTTGGGTAAGTTTTCTCTGACATTTTTTTTGGATTTGGTGAGGCATGGCTTTTGGGAGCAGTGAAAGAAAAAAAAACATAACTTACAATCTAGGAAGAATTAATTTTCTCTACCATCATAGTATTGCTCAAAATTCTTTTTGAAAAAAACAATTTAAAAAAAAAGTCAAGAAATTTTTTTCTCCCCTTACACACTTGTATTCATTGGATTCATCGTAGAAAGATGATCATAATAGTATATTCTATCGGTATATTTTTTTGGTATCAAAAATTTCACTCTAGTGCATAAAGGTAATAATTAGATTCATTTTGACAAGGTGATCACAATGGTACCATTTCCTAGTACATTTTTTTTCAAGATCAAAACCCTCATAAGGTTTGTGTATGGTAGGTCCTTCAAATTAAGGAAGAAAAGGGGCACCAAAAAATCCTAATACTCCTTTTGTCGATGACATGGAATTTAGAACTTCAGATCTAGTGATTTCTTAACTTTAAGAGGACACAAAAAATTTGGTGAGGTATGAAGGCTTTATTACAGTCTAAGATGATGTTTCAGGGGTGCATATAGATATTAATGGAGTTCACAAGGAATTACATCATATCACTATGCAATTGGAGGCCCTCACATCTTAGTTTTAGCCTAACAACCCTCTATTTCAGCATTCAAATCCTCCTCTCAACAACTCCCATGTTGGTATGAAACTGATGTTGCCAAAAGTGGACATGCGTGCATTAAATGGTAAGAATCATCTCACTTGGATTAACCAAATTTGAGAGTTTATTTGAGTTACATCAAACCCTTATTCATCAAAGGGTGATGGTGGCATCCCTATATATGGAACTTGAGCAATTCATTTAGTATTTCTAGTTATGTGCTCAAAAGAAAAAGAATGGTGCTCTTGTTACATGGAATATTTTTATTGAGGATTTGACAATTCATTATTAGTATAATGTCTCTGAGAAATATTTTAACCAATTAGCCAAGTTTTGGCAAATGAGACCTGTGAAGGATTATATTCATCAATTTTAGAATCTCTCTATATGGGTGGAAAACATCACTGAGAGAAATTTGATGGATTTATTTTTTTGTGGCCTTAAAGATAACATCTAATATGAGGTTTGAATGTTTAGCTGAGCATTTTTATTAGAAGCTATCCCTAAGGCATGCATAATATAATAAAAAGAAATGGTCACAAAAGGATAACTTTCACTACTAGTTGTGATCATAACTTTCTAGCACCATCATTTCCATAGCCCACCAAATTAACACAATGATAAATTAAGGAGAAGCATGCCAAAGGGTTGTGTTATGGTGGTGACAACAAATGGAACAAATACCATCATTGTGCTGAAAAGAAGCTATTTTACATTAAAGGGGCCAATGATGATGAAGATGATGTAGAAGTACATGATGCAGATGTAGAAGATCCTAAGGAGGAATATAAAGACTCTTAGCTTAATATTTCATGTCATGCCTTGTTAGGTATTATTACTAACCAAAATATTAAGGTGATGGGTTTCCTTAAGAAGTAAAAGGTCACTATCTTGATTGATTCTGGGAGCACACACAACTTCATCCATAGTAAGTTGGATGCTCATTTAAATTGTTTCATTTATCTAACTCTAGAATTTTAGGTTATGATTGTAGATGGTGGTACTATCAAATTTTTAATAAAATTTCATAGTATTAATTTGGCCATGGGAGACTACTTATTAGACTTTCTTATGTTTGCTATTTTGATGGGTGGAGCTGATATTGTTCTGGGAGTCTAGTGGCTCACCACTTTGGGCACCATTGAGATGTATTTTCAAGAATTATTCATGCATTTTCATTCTAAATAAAGGACATTTGAGATAAGATAATTAAAGGCTAAATCTCCCCAACTTGTTATCTCCCATCAAATGACAAAGATTCTCCATAAGGGTGCTGAGGGATTTATAGCTCGCTTGTTTTCTATGGAAGTATAGCCAACTCAACCATCTCCACCTCTTGATTTGCAACAAATAATTGATGCTCATTCCATAATTTTTGGAGACATGCCAAAAGTACTTCTACCTAGTTTCACACATGATCATGCTATCACACTTATTCCTGGTAGTATACTACCCAACATTAGGCCATATAGGCATCCCTATCCCCAAAAAAGTGGAATTGAAAATATGGTACAATAGATGTTAGATGCAAGAATAATTCACCATAGCCAAAATGAATACTCTTTGCCAATTATGGTGAGAAATAAAAATGACACGTAGAGGATATGCCCTAACCATAGAGAACTCAACAAGTACACTATCAAAGATAAGTTTCCAATTCATGTCATTGATTATTTTCTAGATGAATTGAATAGTGCTCTTTATTTTAACAATTTAGATCTACATTTTGGGTATCATCAAATCAAGATCCATGATGAAGAGATACCCAAAACTACTTTTAGGACTCATGAGGGCCATTATGAGTTTTTGGTTATGCCTTTTAGCCTAACAAATTAACCATCTACTTTTCAAATTTTGATGAATACAATCTTTAAGCCATTTTTAAAAAAAATTGTTTTGGTATTCTTTGATGATATCCTCATTTATATTAAAAACTGGGTAGACCATTTGTAACATGTGAAACAGGTACTCTTCATTTTAGAGAAAAATCAATTATATGCCAAACCTTCCAAATGTATTTTTAGGGATGGTGAGGTTGAATATTTGAGTCATTTTGTGTCTTATGAAGGAGTGCAAGTGGATTATAAAAAAATCCAAGCCACTGTGGATTGGCTAATTCCTAAGACACTCAAGCAATTTTGGGGACTTTTGGGGCTTACTGGTTACTATCATAGATTTATCAAAAATTATGGTAGTATTATATCCCCACTTACCTCTTTGTTAAATAAAGACTCCTTTTAGTGGATTGATGTAGCTACCTAGGCTTTTGAACAATTGAAATTGTCTATGTGCACTACTCCAGTATTGGCCACTCCTGATTTTTCTAAGACTTTTGTGGTTAAATGTGATGCATCTGGGTATGGTATGGGTGTTGTACTCATACAAGAAGGAAGACCATTAGAATTTTAAATTCATCAAATCAAGGGTAAAAATTAGCACAAGCCCATCTATGAGAAGGAAATGATGGCCATTTTGCATGTAGTCAAATAATGGAGACCTTATTTGATGGGTCATCACTTTTAGGTAAAAATTGATCATGATAGTCTTAAATATTTTTTAGAACAAAGGTTGTCATCTGAATAACAACAAAAATGGGTAACTAAGATGCTAGGCTATTCTTTTGAAATAGTCTACAAAAAAGTTAAGGACAATGTGGTGGCAGATGCACTATCCAAAAAAGATGAATTATTTAAGGCATTGCTATGTGCCATAACTATTTTACAAGTAGATTGGCTAGAGGAAGCATGATCATAATGGGAATATGATAGTACTACTCATGATTTGATTCAAAATCTTCAGCAAGGTCTAGGTGGATTTAAAAAATTCACATGGAAAGGTAATGCATTATGGTATAAAAATAGATTGTACCTATTTAAGCATTATCTTTTTAAATAAAAAATCCTTCAAGAACTTCATGAAACTCTAATTGGGGATCATTAAATATTTTTGAAAACCTACCATAAGATCAAGCATGTTTTTTTTTGAAAAGGTCTCAAGGGGGATGTCTAGAAATATGTGGCTAAATGAATGATCTATCAATAAAACAAAGGCAAAACCATCAAAACTCTAGGTCTTTTTACAACCTTTAGCTATCCCTAGCCAGTGTTTGGAAGAGGTATCTATGGATTTCATTATAGGGTTACCAAGATTTGATGGTCAAAATGTTATCATGGTTTTTGTATATCATCTCATTAAGTATTCTCATTTTTGTTTGTTATCCCAACCATTTATTACTAGTATAATAGCTTTTGATTTTCTTAATATAGTTCATAAAATTCATGGGACCCCTAAGATTATTGTCAGTGATAGAGATCCCATATTTACTAGTAATTTTTGGACTAAGTTATTTACATTTTTAGGTACCCAATTGGCTCATAGTTCATCCTATCATCCTCAATCTAATGGAAAAACTGAGGTAGTCAACAAATGTCTAGAAGGATATATCCATTATTTTGTTTCTGATAAACAAGATAAATGGGTTCATTGGCTGTCACTTGTTGAATGGTGGTATAATACTTCTATTCATAGTTCTTCTAAATGTCTCCTTTTGTTGCACTATATGGATACCACCCTCCATCTATCACTTCAACCTTGAAGTTCCATCCTAAGGTTTGTGTAGTTGAACATATTCACCATCAATAGGAGGTCCTTGTAAGTTTGCATGAAAATTTAGCTATGACCTAGAATCACATGAAGTTACAATCAGATCAACATAAAAGTGAGAGGCATTCTGACATTGGTGATTGGGTCTTTGTTTGCTTATATCCATATAAATAGATGTCATTAAATAAATAAAAAAGGATAACAATCTAACCCCTAAGTATTATGGGCCTTATTAGATCTTGCAAAAAATTGGCAGTGTGGCTTATAAGTAAGATTTTCCTTCATCCACTCACATACATCTAGTATTTCATATATCATTCTTGAAGAAAGTCATTAGACACAAAGTTATTATTAAAATAGAGTTACCATAATTGGATGAGGAAGGTAGCATTGTTCTTGATCTTGAGGTGATCCTTCAATGACACACCAAATAACTACATTCTAGAGCAATTATAGAATACCTGATCAAATAGAAGAATCTACCATGTGAAGATGCCACTTAAGAGAATGAAACATTTGTGCAATAGAATCCAAAGTTTCCACATTTTTTTTGAAGGGGAAGGGATTGTTAGCCCTTAACCATTGGTGTGTCTAGGGATATGTGTGGCTGACTTATGGCTTACATACCTCTTTTTTTTATTTTGTTACATTTCTCTATGTTCTTAGATAGGTTGGCCAATGGAATAACCTTGGCTAATTAGACTATATATAGGAGGTAGTGGTTAGTCTTTAATCATCATTTTAAGTATTTTTCTATTAATTTATTGTTGTGGAGGTTTCCCCCTTGAAGTGGTTTTGCTATATTATCTAGTATTTTGTTCTATTGTCAATTATCATGGTGTAATATCTCATATTTTCTTATTTTGTGTAATATAAAATCATTCTATGTGAATATGTAAGTAATTTCATTACATTGAAGCATGACACTAGTTATTATTTTACTACTTAATCCTTGTAGTTATATGCTTGATGAAGCAACTGGTTGAGGATTAGAGGTAGTTAGTTATAGTTAGGTATTAAAAGTTCCTACCCTTGAATATGAAAACTACTCATGGTGTTAACTAAAGGCACATTTTTTTGTGGACTAGTTATTTATGTGTTTATACTACTTTGTTCTAGATTAGATGATACTTGTGTATTATCCACTATGTTTGCCTAACTATTATACATAGAAGCATAGGACATGTCTTCAATGGTTGGGGTATTGAATTATCTCCAACTAAAGTGTTTTTCATGAATGGGTCTATACTTTTATTTTATTGTACTTTCAATTTAATTAAGACCCTTGTTGAATGAGACAACTCAATAAGAGCTGCATTTGACATGGTCATATTGTTGAAATTATGTTCTAAGTTTAAATAGGTCTGGTATGTTGTCTACATCTATATGAAGTGATCCTCCATGAGACCCTTTCCTATGACAAGCATAGAAGGATCATGATATGGCATCATCACTAGAGCTTAAGGATTTTTAGAAGATGCATGTTCATTGGTTTGATTTTAAGGAATGTTATAAGGCACTCTAACTAGACTTGGAAAATTTTCATGGGGGAAGTCTGTTGGAAACATAGCCCCTACCTTGGTGGCTCTAATTAAAATGTTTTCCTTATTTTCAATCAAATGACAATAAAATAAATAGTGGTCATAGGCTAATGGCATCATAACATAGTATGGTTTATATTGGACTTGTTTTATAATTGATGGTACATAAGTTAGGTATTGTACTATTTACTCTTATTCCTACTCCAAGTATGGAGGTGTGTTTACCAAATAGTGGGCCAAAATATCTTAGATTTTTTCCCCTAATTGAGTGTTGTAATTTGTATAAGGATCCATATTATAAAATACATCTTCACCATAAGAGTCTTGAATAAAGTCTTCTTAGATGACCATATTACCATATCCTACATTTTACATGACCCCACTATGAGTATAGTGAGACCTGTTCAAATCAATGGTGAATGTTTTATGACAAAGGGCCTAGAGTATATAAACTCTTAAAAATAATGTCTAAATAATAAAAGGTTTAAACTTGTTCTAAAGTGGTATAAGGGATGGAGTTATATCTCCAAAAATGGTTAATTATACAACTTGGTATAAAAAAATCTAACATTAAGTGTCCCACACAACAGGTCAAGCAGATAAGCTGAAATCAAAATGCCAAACACTAGGTTCAAAGTGTTCCAAACAAGTCTAATTTATGAAAATAATTTTTTTTAGGTCTTTTGGCCAAACACAATGTCAAAATCTAGGCTCAAGATAGGCATGTGCTAGGGATTTTAGAAACATAAGCACAAAATCTAAACTTTAAACAAAAGGATGATTTAATCTAACAAATATAAAACACTTTGGTATAAACTAGGCATTCAAGTTTAGATATTAAATTGGTCAATTAGTATAAGGAATGAAATAAAATACATATGAGAGATAGGCTATTTCTCCCAAATAAAGCCACAAAAAATATTTTTCAAATTGGGTAAAGAATTAACCTAAGTTACACAACCCAAAAGATAAAGATCAATGTCTAAGCCTAAATTACACAAGGAATAAACATAAATAAAATAATGTTTAGATTCAAACATGTCAAGGTTAATTAAAAAACTCAACTTAGGAAAACTAGGCTTATTTGATCAAACAACAAGTTAGATGAAGATGAACAACATAATAATATTAGGCAAAGATCCAAAAGACACACATGGATTGGTTTTGAAAATGGAAACTTGGACACAAGGAAAAAACAAGTCTATGAAATTATGTATTTAGTGTAATAGCATTATCACACTCTAAAGATATGGTTTATGGTTTATTTCAAGACTTCAAGGAAAAAAACATGAAATGGATTAGGTAGCATACCATTACCCTTTCCAATCATGAGACACATACACAAAGATTTTCAAAAAGACTTAGACATAAGTATGGTGTCAAATAGATGGTCTAATTCCTCCTAAAACAACATAGTGATTTGCATAAAATATGCATTTTGATGTGGCATAAAAAATAAAATATAGAGTTTGGACTCAAAAACCATGTAATAAAGGATAAAATGTCACAACTACCTAAGTGTAAATGTCTTAAATCCTAAAATTGACAAGGTTACATAAGACTATTGAATTATATCTATATATGTGATATTGAGAGGTTTTTAAGTGTTAATATAAAAATAAAAGTGCATAAATAATTAGGGTTTTTACACCCCCCTTCTCTCAATATATTATATGTTGACATGGAACTTTGGTTTACTCACCCCACATCAAAAGTATGTCTGTGGCAAGTGGGGTTGTTATAAAACTATAGTTTTCATGCATCTAGATGGTCCCAAGTGTGGTTAACACTAAGATGCAATCATGTCAATTGAGTCCATATTGGATAACTTACTATGCAATGATATATTCCATTTCATATAAATTCCATCTGTGTACTTCTTAATATAATCCCCTGGTTAGCCAAACCTAACTCAGGTTTTCATTATTATCAAAGAGGCTAGCCACTTAGCCCCTTGGAAATCATAGTATATGTGCCCTAATTTATATAACCTAACATGAAATGGGGTTGGTATGATTCTGGGAGATTAAAGCCTAGATTAGCACACCCTATAGAACTTGTGAGAAGGCTATGAACTCTCATGCACAAGCCAAATTACATAAAAATAAATAACTAGTGAAAAGACCTTAAGGTTTATATCACTTAAACTATATGGATTTGAGGATATCCTTAAATATATTATTTTCATGCCTTTGGACAAATAAAAAATGAAAATAAAGATTGATTTTTGTCACCTGAGTTCCTAAATGGGTTAGGGGAGAGTATACATGCATCAATCATTTTATGAAAATATACAACTTTGCAAGATCAAGCATAAAATAAAACACTCTTAAGAGTATGTAATCAAAGAATGAGTGTTATTTTTAATGCAATAAAGTGAAATTCTTATGAAAATTTTCCCCCTCATCTTAGTTGAAAACTTGTAAAAACTTTCACAAACTTCCAAGCACAATAAAAACTAGATTCCTTTTAGGCACTAAATGAAATGTTCAAAACATAATCACTACTAAATTTGTGCCCTTTTCCAGCCTAGGTTTTGCCTACCTTGAATCACCTCCATGATTGATAAAACAATATTTTGAAATAATCTCTTAGTTTTTCTCTATTTTTACTATAGGGATCAACATCAATCCACGTAGGGATCGATATCAATATGTATAAATCAACATCAATTAATATGGATCAACATTGATTCCTTCTTATTTATAATAACAAATAAAAATAGAATATGTTTTTTCACAAAAAAATGGTTATCAAGATGATCATAAAACCAATAAATAAGACTAATTCATGTAGGAAAATAGTCAATAAAAATGATATTCAAGATGTTAAGAACAAAATTAAAACTAAAAAGATCAAGAACAACTTGTCAAACATGCTTTGCCATGCCCCATTCTACACACAGGGGTTGGTATCAATATTGGGTGGATTTGCATTGATTCTATAAGGATCAAAGTCATTTCTATCATGATTAACATTAATTTCTATGTAAAACCAAGTGTCATTAAAAAATAGAATATGTGAAAAATAAAGGAAAATTTTTAATTTTAAAGATTGTCAAGCATTTTTTAGCAAAACAATAAGCTACATATTAGTCTCCTTGTATCTATGGGATGCTCCATAAGGTCCCACCAGGCATGGAATTTTTGATCATAGGAATATAATAAGGGAGGTTAGTAACATGTTAGTTCAAGAAATAAAAACTTCAATAAACACACTAACACTTAAACTCCAATCCTAGATATTATGGGTGAGATTAGAAACAAAATAAAAATGAAAACACAACTAAAATGCAAAAGACAAAAGATCATTTACCTTCCTTGGGATCTCTAAATGTATTTTTGAGTGGATTTCTCAGCTTGTGATTCAAAGTGTCTTTGGAAATGGAGGTTGCATAGCTGTTTCTTTCCTTGACACCATGGCTTATGTTGTGGCTTGGCTTAAGATTTTAACATTATAAAACTACTTGCAAGGAATTTTTTTAATTATAAAAATACTCTTATCAAAACTTTGAAGTCATTTATACTTGATATATTTTTAGTAAAATAGATTAGAATGCAATAGGCAAGGTATTGTATTTATAGGTTTAATAACTAAACCCAACTCAAGGTGAGTCAAGGTGTAGTTAAGGCTTGAAATGGGTTCAAACCTAACCTAGGTGGGTCAAATATAACCCCATTATAGTTAATATTTATTAATTAATCATGATTTAAAATTAATGTGCATGGGTATCCAAAATGAGATATTTTAAGATATTTCTAAAGAGATTGACAACTCACAAATGTCATGATTGAAGGCTAGGATTGTTGCATTTTTGAATTTCATTTTTTAGTTATTAATTAATTACTCATGGATAATTCTACTATGTATTTAATTTGGTTATATTTTTTATTAATTTTGATTATCCATTTATCTCTTTCAAGATTTGATTTTTGTTCATGTACCCCACTTAATAGGTCTATAAGCCAAATTGATTATTGTGATGCCACATGATTACTAGCGATGAATTCAAGAGAGGATTTAATTGGATACGATAGGATACCCTAATTAGGGATGTTTCAACATGATTTTGATCTTTGATGAATGATGTGCAATAAAATTTGTGACATTCAATGATTCCTAGGCTTAATTTTTAATAGTTAGTAGGAATCGGTTTGAAGTTCCGTTGAAGGTTAGTGGTGGCAAATTTTAGGTCACTCATCATCAATATAGTTTAAAAGAGGAAGATGATGAGCCCCTCTACCAACTCAAAGGATGATGATGCATCTATGATGGACAATTGTTCAAGACCACTTATTGACTTAATCTCCACCTCATTCTCTTTTTTTTTAACTAGTTTATATAGATTGACACATGGACTTGTGACTCTTCCATTATCTTCTTCTCTCTCTTCTTCTTTTCTCTATAAATGCAAGACATTTTGACAATTATACCTGGGACACACTTAATATGGTATAGCCCTACTAGTTTGGCACCTTGTTATGTCCTTTGAATAAATTTATGAAGTTAATTTATTCTTTTTACATCTTGCCTAAGTATATCAAGTGCTGTATTTGACTTATAAGTGATGAATATTGTTTCTCCTTGCTTTCATTATTCCCTTGTATGCATTATGTGAGTGACATCTCTTTTATCAGGTTTCACAAAGTGTTTTATTTGTTAAGGTGTACTTTAAGTGTAAAAGGGACTATTAGTGTTTAGTATCAAACCTTATTTTCACCCACCTTTGATTATGCATAACAATCTACCTCTATGAGAAAGACTTATGATAGAAGGTCATAGAGTTGAGGTTAGTTTTAATATCTTTCTCTTTTAGTGTATATGTGGACTAACCTTTTGGTGCATCACCTCATTAGTATAGCTTCCTTTATATTACCTTCTCCCTTTTCACCCCTCATGCAATTGGTCTAGTGTAGTGTGTGAGATCAAGAGATAAATCAAGGGATTTATCCCTTTAACCAAGAGGTTTACCTCTACCATAGGAGACCCATTAGTCTAGAGGTAATACAATGTTGTTCAAATATGAGAGAGGATTGAACACCATCTCCTAGGGTGTAATATTTGGCTATAATAGGTCCTTTTCCCTTCTATAAATTATTTTGGTAATTAGATAGGACCATCCTATAACCCTATCCATTTATCATGGACTTATCAAGGCATAAATTTTAGAATTTATTCTGGGTCATGTTTCATTTTATTATTATTTTTATCTATTAGGTCATATATAAGGTCAATGTTTGCACACCATTGTGTTCCAAATTAAAACTCAAAACATCTATAAATATAATCCTTCTCTAAGGAATTAAGGATAATTATCAATATCAAAAATTGTTCAAATTTTATCATGTTTTATCTATAGGTATGAGTTGAATTTTCATTTGGATACTTGTGCCAAGGGTAAAATAAGAGAAAGAGCATCTAAATTTACATTAAAAATTATACACACACATGTAAGTGGGAGAACTACATTTGATGTTGATCCCTCTTAAGATTATTATAACTATAGTGCAACATTTGGTCTTTCAATTAGTAGTGACCAAGGTCATTCTAGTTTAATACCTTTCACCCAATTTGATTCCAATTTTATTTATATGCAAGAAACTGTAACCTAGACCAATTTTTTTCTAATAGTAATTGAAAGTGTTATATCACACTAATTATTAATTAGTGACATAATCTATAATTTGACTCAATCTTTATCTTAGTAATAAACCACATAGAGGATTTCAAAATACAACTCCCTTAAGCTTATGTATTCTTGAGTGGACCCTAAGAGAAAGTGGTTCATCCCTTAAATAAAATTAATATTATGATGTATAAGCATATTATCATACCTTTATAAATTCTAACCTTAATATTTCCATTTGGTTGTATGTCTCATAAAACCAACTTAATAAAATTTAACCTTAAATGATCTTCCATTTTGTAGAAAAAGGTTTACAAGTCAAGTAAGGTAAATGGAATTTCCAAACTCCATAAATATTTATTTTATTAACCTCTAATCATGTTTAAAAAATTAATTTATAAATAAATAACTATTCCTTAACTCTTATAGAACCACAAGTATTATTAATATAATGACAACAATTATTTACAGGTGATGTTAACCAACTTTACTCATAAAACATAACATTAATATCCATGTAACAATAAACTTCAAAATAAATGGTGCATACCTATCATAATAATATAAGTCATCACTCACATCCACATTAGCATAGGTAAGAACTATAATAATAGATAACTCATAACAACTTAAGATTATTACAAGTATTATCAGATTAGAGTGTTAGCTCGAATAGTTCATACTATAATAAATAAATGAATTAAACACATTTAATACTACCAAGGTGAATTAATTTCACTTTTATATTAGGGTCACAACATCAATTATTATGCATCTAATTCTCCATCATAATAATCGTAGGTTTTAAAAAAACATCTTACAAATAAACTTCATTCATTAACCCTTCATTACTATGCATCATGTTTGGATAAAATTCTATCTTGGTAAATATCATTGATTTGTCTCTAAGAATAATATATACATGAGTGTTAATTAAATAAATATTATAAAAACAAGTAAAGCTAATGAAATTAATTAATTCAATTTTATTAAAATAAGAGAGATAAGATGGCAACTCCTATATGCACATGATGTGATCTTTTCATACACCTCATGTTCAGTTGTCCTCAAATCCTAAGGTTGAATTTTTATTTAATAATATAGTAAGATACTTAACAATCTTAAAAATCAAATTAATTTACATTCACATAGTATAAATAAATTTATGTAAGTAATTAAAATACATAATTATATAATACAACATGATTAAAAATAGAATATAAGGAATTACATTTGTTCCTAAATGCCAAAATTTGAAAGTGAAAGATAAATCTACAACAAGAATAAAAAAACAACCATGATTATTAAACTAAACATTTGGAAAACATTATCTCAATTACACCAAGAAATTTTAGAGTTTCCAAGATAAAACCATAATCATAATGTAACATTCACACATTATAATTTACTCAACCATACCCATAACATAAAAGAATATTCGAGCGGAAAAAAATTTAAATGGTTTATTGAAACAAGTTTATTAACAACCACTAAACATTCAATGCAAAATCATTTATATTCCAAGCCTCTCATATATAATGATATATGTTAATGAATTCCAAACAAATGTACTAATAATTGAATTATTTTACCTTCAACCAATATAATCTATAATATTCAAGGAACAAAATACATTACCCTTACTTAAATATCAACACCACTTTTCCATTTTGACCTCATACCATTAGTGAAATACTAATGGATTATATTCTCAAAAATAATCTTAAGAATGTGAGTTGAATATAAAATTATATTCATAAAAACATTGATCTCTAAATCAAATGCATGCAATTGCTTCCAATAAAATTACAATTTAAAACCTTTCCCAATTCATTTACCACCAAATTCAATACCATGAAGACACAATATGAATATAAAAAATAATATTATAGCATAATGAATTCATGTTCAATCAAAAAGACAAGCCAAGTTTACTTAATCAAACATCATTCACTCGTGCATTCCAAATCTATTTAAAACACTCACAAAATGCAACTTTACATATTCCAATGTATATTATTTTAAAAAAAAAAATCTTCAATAAATTGAATCTTCTAAATATACACACTGGTACTTTCTAGTATATAATGTCAATCATAATAATTTTTTTTTAGTCAACCATTCAATATTATTGAATTAAATGCTTTTACCCACATGATTTAATCAAATTAAAAAATTTTAATTTAATTTATTAACCATAATATTTACCACTCATAATTATACCTATCTATAAACTATACTGAGTTCATATAACAATATAATCGAAACAATCTTCATGTTCATTTAAATAAAAATCCATTACCATTTAATAGGAATATTACAAAATGATCAAATTTATTTAAATAATGAATATATGACCATTTGATTATCCACATTTATACATCAATATTCAACACATAGAAACTTAAATATTACATAGTTGGCTAATAAAATGAATTACAAAATTCCCTATAAGTTTGAGGTTAGTTAATCGACCCCTATCATATTTCATCACTATTTAATAAAATATCAAAATATGCAAGGTAAATGAAATTTATGCAAATATTAATTTATATAATCAATCCTATATAATATCTCTCTAATATAATAAAATAATGCATAGAGTAATGGATGGATATAACATAATTGGGCATAAATATGTAATCTTGAATCTAAAGAGTTTGTCCACCATTGATCCAAAACCATTAATTTTTAAAAATTTCATGCACAAGTGATCTAAAAAATATTAGAGAGGAAAAAACCCACCCATCTATCCCTACGTTCCATCCATTGGTGGCCCTAGCCACTCTAACCATCAACTTAGTGGTGGAGCCTAGCTCACAAGGTGATGGCCATGAGTTTCAAGTTTCCAATCCCACTTAACAAACCCATTAAATAAATAGAAAAAAATCATACCAAAAATCCTATGTCTTTATTTAATGGATTTGGGTTCTCTCAACATGTCATGAGCATCTATGTCATGAACACTTATGTTCACACCACAAGTAGGTCTTGAAACCAAAACATAAAAACACATAAACTAAAATGTGAAAAACATTTTTTTAATACTATCCAATTCAACATAAGTTTAAAAAATACATGAAAATCACATCACAAATAGAACTTAATGTTCTACCACCATTTACATTTATTTTGATTCTTTAGCTATAAAAGGAAAACAACAAAAATCCATCACATACTTATTTATGAAAATATATTTTTCCACAAGAGATGGAGTTAATTTTCACTATTTTCATGCCTTCTCACACTAAATTCCCCCTCTTTATTATGTAAATAATATTGATACTCCTCCAAATCTTGAAAATTCAATTAAATAACGTGGGTTGGGGCATAACAAAAATGGAGATAATAGCTCTTTTTCCCCATGTCTCTCATTTCTTATGATAAAACTACAATCCTCCAACAAACCCTCTCCACCTTAATAGTCATAGTCAATCCGTCAAATCCTCAAGCCTACCAATGTCAAAAAAACTTATTTAGGCTTCATGGCAGTAATTAGAGTTCCTACTAAGCTTGCCTATCTCCCTTCAGAAAAAAAAGCAAAACAAAACAAAATAGTAGACAAGTACCCACTTTCAAACCCTAAGTAAACAATGCACACCATTTTAATGTAGATAATAGCCATGGGTCTAAGAACCATAAAATTTTTAATTAGAACATAAACAAATAATAATCCAAATAATTCTAGTCAATGGACTAAAGTCCACTTAGCCAAGATTCAACAAGATAACCAAATTTTCATCACAATCCCACACAAGGACTCCACCAGTCACACACAAAATATATGCAAAACCAAAGCCAAGACTTATAAAAGGTGATAATGACAATATAGTGACATAATAGGCAAATATGATAATACCTATTAAATAATATCAAAAAAATTTCAACATTCTTATGTATCACATAAAGTGATACTTTTCAAGTAAAATTTTGATCACATCATTTCCATAAGACAAAACCAATTAAAGTTAAGTTCCATCAATAATGGTAACCCAATTATGATCAAACAAGATAGTTTCATAAAATATAATCAATCATATTAATATATAATTAAATAAAGTAAATTTATCAAAATATTTAAGTATTATCGGTCGTTGTACTCAAATTAAGGACCAAAAATAAAAGTGCAGTTAATATTGAATAGTCAATAATAATAAAAAAGTGGTCATTTTGGAAAATCATTTTTATCAATACTAATTTATGGAGTATAATGGACTTTCAAATTTCATAACCCTACCATCTAGACTCCATCAATCAATCCTAGCTCATGGTAGTTCCTAAAATCATTAAAAGAAGACATCAATGGTTATTGAACCATTATACATCTAATGATCATAACTAAATTATCAACTGAGATAAAACATCATAAACATAGTCATTCTCAAAATAATGATGTAACCACTATAAATCAAAGCATCAAAATAATTTCCATGATATGATAATCAAATGATCAAAAGAACATTCATGAAAATAATCCATAATTTTTTAAAATGGTTCCAATGAGGTCATGGCATCCTCTCCTACTTTGAAAGGAATCATCCCTATGAATAATTAAATATTTTTAGGTAATTTTACCTAAAAATACCATAGTATTCTCATGTATCATTCCTTTCACTAATTGGGTCCCATTAAACCAACACCTATTTAAGTTATCTATTTATAGCCTAACATTGTGATGGTCTAAGATCCTTACTAGTTATAATTGCATCATCTCATCTTCCATAACTTAAATATTTTTCCAATCTAAAATATTAGTAGGTTCATATATGTATTTTCTTAGCAAATTAACATGGAAAACATCATGAATCATAGACAAATAATGAGGAAGGGCTAGCTCATAGGCAACATGACTAATATTTTCCATGATGTCAAAAGGTCCACCAAAATATGAAGTTAAGTTAGATGAATTTCCAAATTCAATGGAAATTTTATGAGGTATAACTTGATAAAATACCTTACCACTGAATTTGAATTCATGGGATGTTTTTTTAAATATACATAACTATTTTCTTGGTCATAATTAGTTTTTAAATTTTGTCAAATAAGAGTTGTTTACTTATCATATTCTTGAAGAACATCAGATCCATAAACAACCATGTTCTCTAAGTTGTCTCATCCAAGTTGGTTTAATTTTTATGCCCATATAGAGTTTCAAAGGGATATGTTTTTATTAAAAAATAGTGTTTTTATAAGGAAAATCAAATAAATGGAGAAAATATTCCCACTTAGTCTACTAGTCCATGATATACATTCTTAGTAAATCCTCAACCACTTAATTCTGCCTTTGAGTTTGAATATCTATTTCTAGGTTGTATGTAGAACTAAAATTCAAGTGTTTTCTAAATGTTATAGTCAACATTCACTAGAACCTTGATGTGAATATTTTATTTGTATTTGATATTATCACTTTTAACAATCCATGTAATTGAAAAAAATCTATTATAAATATTTCTACAAAGATAGAAGCATCATTAGTTAAATTTACAATAGTAAAATGACCAACCTTGGTCAACTTATTAATCACTACAATAATGGTATCACATTTGATTCAAAATTTATGCAACCCATGAATAAAATCAAGTTTGATTACATCCCACTTGTATTTTGGTACTTCATAAGCATACAATAGATCTCTAGGGTGGCAATGCTTAGCCTTAACATGTTTACATTTAAAAAATTTAATAGTGAAATCAACTTCATCATGTTTCATTCTAGGCCAATAATAGTACTTTTTTAACTCATGTGTCATCTTTGTGACACCTAAATGGGTATGTGATGTGTTTTATGCACTTCTCTAAAAACTTAAATTTGTAAGTCCTAAGATTTACCTATAAATATTATATTTTTATGCCTAATAAGGCCATAATTTTCAACAAAAAAATCATAAATCAATTTTGAAACAAGCTTGTTAACCAAATCCCCTATTACCTCATGACAGTATTCATCAAAAAGTTATTATTTCAACACAAAATTTTTTAAATCATATTTGATTACAGATATTTCATCAAGGTCATGTGTTAGTTTATTACATCAAAAACATGATTTCCACATTAAATTTAGTCATAAATTCTATCCATATGTGTTGATGTGAATTCAAGTCATCCTGGGAAAATAAGTGTTCCATACTATAGTGATCAAATTTCACCTTAAAGTATTTTATGAATAATAAATGCTTCCATTGTTTCAAAGACGTACTATGGTATCAATCTCCATATCATGTGTATTAGAGTTATTTTCATTCTCCTTTATATTTTTTGACTCATAAGCCACCACTTTGTCATCTAAGGTCAAAATGCCACAAAAACCTTCTTTGAAAGCATCTTCTTAGACCTCAAAAGTGCCATTTGGATTAGAATAAAAAGTATAGGTGTTTTAATAAATATCTCCTTAATATTTTGAAACACCTCTTCAAAAATCAATGTCTAAACAAAATTCTTTCCTTTACATTATAATGAAGTCATTAGGTTGTCTATGCTAGGAATTTTTTTCATAAATCTACATTAATAACCAACCCAACCTTTAAAATTACACACTTCATGTAAGTTAGTGGGAGTAGATCATTCTTGTATTACCTTAATGTTTATTGGATCTATAACAATACCATATTTAGAGATGTTATTACCCAAGTAATTAATTTTAGGCTGAAAGAAATCACATTTAGAAATATTTTTGTCCAATTTATGTTTCCTTAATATTTTCAAGACTAAACTTAGGTTTTATTCATGTTCACCTACATTTTTGGAATAAATTAGATTATCATCTAAGAAAACCAACACAAATTTATCCAAAAAATGATTGAAAACATTGTTGATTAAATTTATTAATGTATTTGGTGCATTAGTTAATCCAAATGGCATAAAAATGAACTCATAATGACCATATCTAGTTCAAAAAGTAGTTTTATGAATGTCTTACTCCTTGATTCTTAATTGGAAATAGCTTGATCTCAAATAAATATGGGAAAAGATAGTTACTCCCTACATTTTAAAAAATCAATCATCTATCCTAGTTAAAGGATAGTGATTCTTGATCATCACTTTATTGAGCATCTAATAGTCCACAAACAACCTCAAGTTTTCATCTTTATTTTTTATGAAAACAACTAGAGCACCTTAAGGAGACACACTTCATCTAATTCTTCCATTTTAAAAAATTTATTAAATTTAAACTTTTAATTATTCTAAATATTCCACATTCATCCTATAAGGAACATTGGCTATAGGTGTAGCCTTTGGCATAATGTTGATAGAGAAATCAAACTCTCCTTTAGTTAGAATTCTAGGTAGTTTTTCAAGAAATACATCCATAAATTATATAAATAAAGGTAAATATTTGTAAGATGGTTATTTATCCAAGGATAATTCCTAAATTTTGATTGCATATATTTGTAAGCCCTTATGCACAACCTTTTTAGCTAAAAGATTGAAATTAATGTGCATGTCTCAGGCCTTTGAATGCCTTTTACTTCCTTGATTATACCAAAAGCATCTGTGTAATGTAACCTTTTACAAATTATTCAATCATTACATGATGCATTTTAACCAGTCCATACCCAAAATGAGATCATAGGACCCTAAGGGAACTAAAAATATATTTAGTTTTGTCTTAAAAACACCTAAATCCAATTAAGCTTGTTCTAAGAATTCACAGATTGGTATCATTTTTCCTATACCAAATTCAACCTACAAACCTTAGTTGACTTTAATAGGTTTTTATTTACACTTATTTACTACATAAGGAGAAATAAATATGTTCATTTCACCAAAATCAATCAAAATAGATACATTAGAACTAGTTATAGTACATCTAGTTTTAATCAAAGTATCTTGGAAATCAACATTATGATTATCAACTACTATATACACCCTATGGTTAGTTGATTGTCCAAGTTTCAGCTTGGTAAACTCCTTTTGGAAGAAGTTAGCACCATATTCCCACCACTATATATCTCTTGGTGGTGAAATATGTATGGTGTTAGTTCTGATAGATATCCCACATTGATTGTTTTAGGTCTGTTTTCTATTGTTTTACCCTATTTTAGGTGAGTTATGGGCTTAAATTTATTATTATATCCTTAGAATTTACAAAATACACTACTATTCCTAGGAAACCATTGATTTTTATCTATTTTCATAACAAAATTAGGTGAGGGAGAGATATTTGTGGCTTTATTATTCTACCTACTCATCTTAAAATCTTATCTAATGTTTTATCGATACTTTTACTTCTCTTCTACCATATGGGTAGACTCAATGGTAGGCACCAAGGTTTTTAGATTCGTAATATTGAAATCATGGATGCATATAATTTACATGATGAAATAAAATTAGAAATTTATTTTCATACTTGATGACATGCATGTTTTCTTATTTTAGTCACTGAAAAAATTAGTTATTTATGTTCCTTAAAATTGGAAATTAAGTACTTATTATAGAATTACCTTTAAAAAATTACCCAAGTAAGGGTCATAGGATGTTACTCCTTTATGTAATAGATATGATTATATAATAAGGAAGCATCACAAAGAAATTGATAAGTTTCCACCCTATATTTCACATTAGAGGGTATGTTATCCAGATTAAAGTACACTTTCACCATATTCTTCATAGGAAATGGCAGGTGGAGGAAGATTCTTAAGTTTTTAAATGATTGATTATACTACTGTGAAGTTTATTTCTTGGATTACTTGTTCCTCCCCTTGTTTATTTTCAAACCCATGCAAGACTTCTTATGAAACACCCTCAAGGGTATTGATATTGCATTCATGAGATTCAATTTTACCTTGTATGGCATTCAGGACTATTCATATCCCATTCAGTACCTCTTCATGATTTTTAGTTGAGTTACCTCCAACTACGTTACCATTAATAAATTAATTTATTTTATACACGTTATTAATGGGAGGTGGGTCAAATCTATTTTTGTTTATAATTGCATGACCTTTACTTTTATTTCCACCTATGCATGTTTCAATATTTGTATTACCCTAGTTAGGATTGGTATTGGTAATTCCTCCTAATCTTGATCTAACCATCTTAAAGAATTAGAATTTAAAGGTTAAGGTAGGGTACAAATTTTAAAAATAATTTACCCAAAGTTCCCTATAGCAGTAACTATACTCTAATACCAATGTAATGAAACCCAAAAAAAATCTAAGGGTCAAACATATTTTTATCTCATATAAATTCTTACTATGTTACATAATAAGGCTGTAGTTAAACTCAATCTTTATATTAAAAATAGACCACATATATGATTTAAAAATATAACTCCATTAATTTTAGGTCTTGTCAAGTGGACCCTATAAGAAAGTGGTTTATCCATTAAATAATATTAAGCTCATTATGTATAAGTGTACTATCATACCCTTATAAATTTTGACCTAATTATTTCCATAATGTATTCTTTCTCATAAAATTATCTTAACCAAACTTAAATGATCTTCTATTTTGTGGAAAATAGTTTACAAGTCAAGGTAAAGGTAATTTCCAATCTCCACTAGTCTTTCTTTTATTAACCTTCAAACATGTTTAACAAAGCAATGTATATGTTTTAACCTTTTAGGACTTAGATGAATGTAAACCCTATGTTGTTAAATAGATGAGTATGGTAAATCGAACTAGAAATATGCAATAAATATATACACTAATTTGTTATAGAATTTAATTAATTTGACTTTTTAAGAAATAGAAATAAATAATGTATATAAGAACTTAGTTGGAAAATGACTTAGACAAATGATATGGAGGCTAAAAATTAGGGTAGAGGCTAGTTTGAGTGTCGTAAACATAATCCAAGTGCAAAAACACATTCTAAACAATATTTATCTAACTAGATAATATCGAGATGTGGTTTTATTCTCCCTCTTTCATTGTTAGTTTCCTATGTTTAGAACTATTTAGAGCTTTTGGGTGCACTTATGTCTAGGTCTATCAAGCCTATTCCTATGTGCATGAGTTAAATCCTTGTATATGATTTATTTTTAATGATATTATGTGAAAACCCTAATCCTCCATGTTTCTATGTCATCTACTTGATACAAGAAGTAAAGTGTGGTTTCTAATGGGGTAGGCTAGACATCCTCAACACCCCACTATGATGAGAGTTGTCTACATACCAATACTCCAAAGAGGGATCAAGACTGATGTAGTTAACAACACCTTAGTACTAGTGCAAGTGTAAGTGAATCTATTATTATTATTGAATTAATATATTTGAATATGATTGAGACTAGAAATCTAAGTAATATAAGCTAAGGAATGTTGTAGAAGGTTATATGCATAAGTAGAGTAGAATAGGCATTGATAACCTTCATTATGCATAGCTTATTCTAGGTTTTTATGTGTAATTTGCATTTGATTTCCATATAGTGGTTAGAGGGATAAAATCCATGTATATGTATATGTATATATATATATATATATATATATATATATATATATATATATATATATATATTGTTTTAGTACTTATGTGGGTATTAAAAGAGATCTAGGCCAACACTAGGTGGTCTAAGATTTTAAAATATATCTGCTGGTGGGAAAAGAAGGGAAAGGACAATAGCACCAAAATTAGGACATTAACACCATATAGGTTTACTTTCCATATTGTGGTGATTGTTTCTAAGTGGTAGAAACAAATGCATAAAGGGTGAAGATGTTATAATGAGGTTGTGAGACTAATTTAGGGGTGTTTAGGGACACTTATGGCTTGTACAAAGGCTAGATAAGTGTGAAAATAGTGCCTAAAATATGTCTAGGGATAAGTTATGGATATGTGGTCTCAAGTAGAACTCTTATCACTCAAGTGTCATTTTTAGGTGTTTATATTCCCCCCCCCCTTTATTATATAAATGAAAAAAAAAAGTGAAATGACTAGGATAAAGGAAAAAGAACTGTATCTGGACTTACCTAAGAGACAAATCTCATGAATCTAGTTCAAGTATGATCCATTAGGTGTCATGAAAGTTAAACATGAACATATTAGTATTTAATTAATAGATATTAAAAATAAAGGCAAAATTTATTAAAGAAGTAAAATTGAGTAAAGGTATAAGGGAGAGGAAATGAATAAATACACCTCACTGGGTAGATGAACCAATGCATAAACCTAGTGACAACTTATGTGTGCATGTATATAGTGATTAATTGATGAATATCTTAGACTAAGCTAATATATTTATTAATTCCCATGTATGGGTGGATCAATAACTCAATATAGTTTTGAATCCATAATTCCCCACTCCTTTTTGGTGGATCATGACCTGTGAATATCTTAGATTGGACTGACGGTGTATCTAACCCTCTCATGTAGGTGGCTCAAGAACTCAAGTAGACTATGAATCCATCATTACCTACCCATTTGTATTACATTCATCTAATATTTAAACTATGAAATTTAAATAAAATTTCTAATTGGAGATGTCTAACTAGAGATATCTAATTAGATATGTTGGCTCCGTGGCCACTTAGATATATTAGTGACTCTAGGCCATTTAGGAATGACAACCACTATAGATGGATTAAGGAATTAATCTATTATGTAACATGAAACATGGTGTATAATGTATATAATATAGAGTATTACATGGATTTTTTAATTTTATCTAATCAATGGGTGTGTAAGTGATCATACAGAAATCATGTGTCATGAACATGCCCCTAAATCTAATATTTGAGCATAAGGATTATGGACTGAGTTATAATAATCTATGTCTAATTATCTGAACTAGAAATGGGAATGGTCATGATGTACATGATGCCCCCAATATAAGTAAACTAGTATTAATCTAAGATAAACTAAACCAAAACTAATAAATCTATAACTAAACATGTGAAAACCTAGATTATACATGTACTTTTCTAGTCAATCCATATTTTTTTGAAACTAAATCTACTAGATAGTACCAGCATATCTTAGATAGTAGCACCATGTGGTACAAGTGTCCAAGTTTAGTTGTTAATATCTAACTATTTTTATTTCTATGCAACTATAACTGATCTCTATGTCACTATTTCACATGAGTCTAATTTATGTATTTTGAGCCTGTGCTGAAAATTGTACTTTGAGTGCATTATGATAGCTTGATATCTATGAAAAATGCCTATGAATTCCCCCTATTTTAATTGGGTTTATTGAACCTATGAAAAAAAATATCCTCAAAAATAAAAATATATACAAAATGTGTTAGCCATATCATTTATGATATCTACGTAATAATCCAATATATTTTACATACATAACATCAGAATGTAAGATAATCTAAGAATAAGTTTTTAATGTACAATGTATGTGAGGTAAAGTATTCACAAGGTTTTCAAGATAGACATAATAATGTATGTGAATAAAAAATATGATTACTAAGTAACTACCTAGGGGTATGGGTCATGATGTCCATCATGACACCTAAGTAGGAAGGGGAGATCCATGTGGTGTCTCATGGAATCTAAAACTACATAGTGTAACAAGAAGGAGACAATTTCCATGGCCATGATGAATAAAATAAATCATACATAGAACATACTTGAGGCATGCAAATTAGGCTAAGGGGCCATAATATAAGGGACATTGGCACATGTCACTAAATCTAATAAATAAAGGCATATAAAAACATGTTTAAATGTATACATACACAAAAAATAAGCAAGTTGGCTTAGATCTACATAGAATTACATGTTCAAATGTCTTCATACATAATCAAGAAAATGCACACAAAGACATGAGCACATGCCCAAATCATACATATAGTGAAAAGAAGTGGTGTAGAGCCATAGATCAATGAAATATTCAAATACCCTTGAATAGAAGAATCATAGAGGCCCAATAAAGACTAAAGTAGGAAATTTAAAAATGAAAGTGTGTATGAACATGTTATACATATCTATGTAAGAGCTAAGATGTACATATGTTGAGTCTAAATTAGTAATAGTCAGCAAAAAATTTAAGTAGGTGTAGCATGATCAATATCAAGATATAACAATGCTAAAGTTATGATGTAGAGTTTAGAAATCTATAAACTAATAATTAAAACTATGTATAAGTTTCCCCTAAATGGGTTAGTGTTTTAAATGAAGAACTTGTGTTTTATTGTATATGCCCCTAGTGGGTAGATAGTAGCAAATCTAGATTCGTGTAGTGGACTTGAGTCATGTATCCATATAAAAGCACTCAATAAGAACAAGTGAATCATGTATGTATGATAAAACCAACTATACTAAGATAAAATATATAGTGTTTGGTAAATATAATAATTGTAAACATGGAAATGCATATAGTCTATGATTTTGTACTTTTTGAGTAAATGTGTTTTTTTACATTTATATTGTTTTTTATTTTTTAGATATCAACTATGTATAAGAAACATGAAAATGAAACTATATAAAAGGAGAAAGAAATAAAGAAAGAATATATAATTAAATGCTTTAAATAAATTAAATAGTGTAAAACCAAAGTGAAATGTCTCTATATACCCAAAAACACGTCTATGGGATGTAGATAATTAAATGGTGGATTAGGTGGAAGGTCATCTAATGTTAGAGACTTGTTCTATTTAAACTCAAATAAATCCTAATCATCATAATCATCATACCATTCTATATTTATTAGTGGATCCTTATCCTTGGCATTATTCTAGATTGTGTGCACCCAAATAATATGTCACTCTACTATGTAAAATGCCTCCTATGCATCCCCATGGTAAACCACATTGGACCACAGAGTTATGTATGAAACATGTGGTTCCCATATATTCCATAAGAATTTAAACCATGTGTACATCATGAATAAATGTCAAACATATGTCTAATCGATCAACTATGGCATCCACATCTTCTAACCATGTACATCCAAGTATGACTTATAGATGAGTGCCCCTAATTATGATAAATAATAATGTGTTGGCCACCTTGGGGCCATATACAACTAGTAGTGTGATATGTCTTATAGAATCATAATAATGCATGACATGTTGTAGCTTATTTTCCTGATAGCCTATGTGTTGTAAAAAGGCCAAAGTAAAAGTATTATGATTAGAATCCTCATTTATAGCAACGTGGGGAATGTATCTATCTACAATAAAAATCTAGATAGTCAATGGATCATTCCATGATTATCTATGTCGATGATGATTCTATCATGGTGCCTATACCTATGGAGGTGAAGGACATATATATAAATATTTCCTTGATCCTTGAACTTATTCAACTTATGTTGTAATGTTGAGCATATATCTGCATCATATCCTATAATTCTATGAAAATACAAAAGGGTTGAACTTATTGCTATGACAATTTATTGATGGATCTATGATAAATTATGGGTAATTCCATAAATCCTCTTTCAAGTTATATTTGTAGAATATGGTGTGGTATATCATATGAAATACCTACCTAAGTCTATATAACTAGGTCCATCTCCATAGATGTAAGCATAAATATAGATTGAATGGAGGGATCTACCTCTAACTGTAATTGAGTAGGTGATTTTATAGCTATCAAAATATGAACTAGTGGTGATGTTAGTGTATAAAAAGGTACAAGTTCCTTAAAATCATATTTGTACTCTCTAAGTCCCACTGGTGTTAAATGCAGTCCACATAAATAGTCATCAATGTCAATAGGTGTTGGATTATTCTCTATGATGACCTTAGAATCTGTATCAAAGTTATGGTGATATACTTTGAGTTAATAAGTAATGGTAACTATGTTGTGAGAATCCCATCATCCAACCTATGTGGAGATATATGTATTTTATGAGGGTCCTCCTCTATCATGGGTGAAGGTAACTATATTTTAGGAGTATCTGGAATAGGTGTAGGAATAGTCTTATTGGATTACCCAACCTCATATGTATGTATCTGCTCAATTAGAATCTTGTGAGGTGGGGACTCTATAAGAACATGAGGTGTCCTATCTAGAGATGTACTAGGGGTGGTAGGCTCAGTGACTTTGAAATTTATAAATGGTTAATTATCTATTAGAAAATTTTATAAGTATATATCATGTACAAACATGATGCATCTATGTAAGGTAGAGAGTACAACATCCATAACATCTATCCAAGGCCTTCCAAGTAATAGGTTTTAGTGAAAATTATTAGGCATTACCTAAAATTGTGTAGGTAGCATTTTTGTCCCAACCATAATATCCAATGTAATAGAACCCAATGTTTCTCTAGGAATGTCATAAAAACTTATGATATTATTATATGTCTTACAAATGCATGTTATATCAACCCCCATAGTCTTTATAAATTTGAGATTGCATATGTTTAGTCCTGAACCACTATCAATTAGAACTAATTTAATTATGGTGGTATTGATTTTCACTTGAATGAAGAATGGTAAACTATCATCAATAATTGATTGTGATGTAAAATCTTCATTGGTAAAAGATATACTATCCTCAATGTCATTGATAGTGTTCATGATAGATTCAAAATAAGTTGGCTTTGTGTCAGGAGGTAACAATGTATTATTGAGTGTTTTAAAAAGAATATTTTTAAAAATAGTTTCTTGTTAAAGTAATTATAATATGGAGATCTTATCCAATGTGTTTTTTTAACTAATTTACAATATTAGATTCTCTATGATGATATATAGGTCCCATTGTAGTGTGTTGGATATGAGAAGGGATGGTGGGATTACATTTTTCTTATATAGGCCAAGGAAGCATCATGTTTCATCTAGTAATGCATTGAACTATAGGATCTAATATTTACCAAGGGTGATTAGTAGAGGTGGGATGTGAGTGAAGATAATCAAACAGGCTAGGTTGAGGCAAAAAAAGGAGTAATTTGATCCTTCTATCATTGAGTAGTAGCCAGAGTTAAGTGAAAGTAGGTCATGTAGAAATTATCCTCAAAATAATGGGAATCAAAAGATGGAGGAATAGTGTTCAAAATAAGCTGAGCTTTGACATGATCCATGAGAGGAGTGACATACATGTGCATTTTTCTATAACTAGTTGGTAATAATCATGCTATACAAACCACAAGACTTTGTGATAAAAAGTATAAAATGGAACCAGTCATGATAATGATGATGATAGGATAAAAATTGAAAACTAAATGGATGCTATAAATAATAAGGGAAACCCTAATGGTGCACTATGGTTTTGAAATAATGTTCTCAAAGTAAGTCAGGTTCACTAATGTTTTCACCTTTTAGGACTTATATGAATGTAAATCCTATGTTATTAGAGAGTTGAGTATAGTAAATCAGGGTAGAAATATGAAATAAATACAACCACTAATTTTTTGCATAAACCTTTCTAAAAATATCAATAAATAATGTAAATAAGAACTTAGTTGGAAAATGACCGAGACAGATGATCTAGAGGTTGAAAACTAGGTCAAAGGATGGTTTGAGTGTCATAAATAGGATCCAAGTGTCAAAACACCTTATAGATAGTATAACCCTAATTATATATTAGTTCCATGTGTTAGTAGTGTCCTTTATGTGAAACCATTCTAAGATTTTGGGTGCACTTATTTCTACATCTATTAAACCTATTTCTATGTGCATGAGTTCTAGATCATTGTAGGTAACCTGATTTGATTGGTTTTGTGTGAAAACCTAATCATCCATGTTTCTATGGAGTTTATGTGATAAAATTAATAAAGTGTGTTTATTATTATGGTAGGATAAACATCCTTAACATCTTGTTGTGATGAGAGTTGCCTACATACCAATATTCTAAAGAGGGATCAAGCCTAGTGTAGTTCTCCCCACTTAAGTTCTTATTCAATTACAAGTGAATATAGTATTATTATTTAATTGAGTGATTTAAATATGATTTATAGTATAAATATGAGTAATGTGAGCTTATTAATGATATAGATAGTTATATGCAGAAATAGGGCAAAATAAGGATTGATGACCTTTATTGTGCACAACTTGTTTTATGTTTGTATGTGTAATTTACATCTAATTTCAATCTAATGGTTATAGGGATAAAAATAATATATATATATATATATATATATATATATATATTATGGTGCTTATGGATGTGTTAAAATAGTTTTAAGCTGACCTTAGGTGGTATAAGATTTGAAAATGTATTGATTGGTGGGAAAAGGAGGGAAAGGATATTAGATTCAAAATTGGGGCACTAGCACCATGTGGCACTATTATCACAATTATGGCACTAGTCTCCAAGTGGTAGAACTTAAGGCATGAAGGGATAGGATGTTAGAATGAGGTTTTAAGACTTATTTATGGATATATTAGAATATTCTACATAAAACCATTCAATCCTTATTCTACCCTACTTCTACATATAACCATCTACATCATTATTAAGCTCACATTACTCAGATTTATAGTCTCACGCACATTAAAAGAACTAAATTAAATAATAATTATATATTTACTTGTAATTGAACTAAAACTTAAGTGTGGAGAACTACACCAGGATCGATCCTTCTTTAAAATATTGGTATGTATCCAACTCTTATCACAATAGGATGTTGAGGATGTCTAGCCTACCCCACTAATAAACATACTTTAATACTTGTATAACCTAAATTACATAAAGACATGGAGGATTATGTTTTCACATAAAATAAATCAAACTCAATCACTTACAATGATCTATAACTCATGCACATATGAATAGGTTTGACAGATGCAGACATAAGTGCATGAAAATCTCATAATAGTTCTACATAGAGGACACTACCACCAAAATAAAGATAGTAAAACCACATGGAACTACTATATAATTAGTTTTATACTATCTATAAGGTGTTTTGATACTTGGATCTTATTTATGACACTTAGACATTCATTTTCCCTAATTATAGCATGCTTAGTGGGACCGAGGTCCAAGAGAGTGGAAAGATAGTTGGTGTGTCTTTCCTCTAATAAAATTTTGGAAGAAATCAAGTTAGAACCAATGGTGACTCCACATGATAAATTCTAGTTGTAATCATCCTAGGTATATCTCATTAAATATTTTGATTAATTTTTATATCTCATCTAACATATGAGGTTGGTATGAACAACTATGGTGAATACCCCTATCACGAGCCTCCTTATCAACCTTGCTATGAACCAAATTTTATTCCTCAATAGTCCTATAAAAATGGTTATCAATACTATAAGCCATGGTATTCATATAATCCTCTATTTCCCTCTCCATATGGACACTATGTTATTGGACAACTCTATGAGGAAGGCTGCCAATAAACCTATCAATAAATGCATCCCTATCGGTCCCAATATGATCCCTACCAATCATGACATGCTACCTATCAACCCCAACATAATGTTTCTATGGATTCTAGATCAAGATATCAAGATGAAAGAATTAAATTCATAGAGATTTAAGTACAATGAGTTAGAGTTGGTCTTGATCTTCACAATTACCCTCCTCCTCCTTTATTAGCCCCACCTCATGTCCAATCCCTCTTGCCACTCCTACCAGAGTTGATAGATAGTGAAGACAATATGAGAACATGGGATGATGAATTTTATGTGCTTTCCAATCATCTCATGTAATGGTTAAGAGGTTTTGTATAAATATTTATGAATTCAAGGGAGGTGGTTTAATATGAAATTCAATGGGATACCAAAGAATAAATGAACCTGTCAAAGAAGTCCCTTAAATTCTCAATAGATATGATAAGTATGTGGGAGGATAAAGAGCTCAAAAATGAACATGTTTATTTTGAATAAAATTAAGGAGACTATTTCTAAGATGTAACCTTTGCTTATGTATATGTGTATCCTTCTAATTATCCCAAAAAGTCACTTTTTATGAGCTTAATAGTGCATTCCTCTTCCCTAAATCCACTCACAAGTCCTCTCCTTCACCCCACACTCCATATCTAACTCATTAACCTTACACCACACTTCATATCCCATATCCTTTACATGAGCCTATCCATCAATATTCCACCTCACCCCTTCTTGAAGAGGAATCCATTTTAAGGGAATTAAGTGAAGAGGATCAAATTAAATCCATGGCTGACCAAGAAGATGTCATAAGTGACTATGAGGAAGAGATCACCATAGGGACTCCCCTTGGTGAACACAAGGGAAATCCTACCTTCTTAAATGAAGAGAAAGATATTGAAGACTCGTTTTTAGCTATCCATGAGGAATGTGGCCAAGACTTGAACAGAGAGTTATTTGAAGAAGACTTTATGTCTAATCATGAGGTTGAAGATAACCATCTCAAGCATGAAATGGAGTGTACTAGCAAGGATGAAGGTCAAGTCACTCTTCAAGAAGTATTAGTCCTAAAAGAGTTTCATGAGATCAAGGTAAAATACATAGTTCTTGGAGATGACTCAATACCCATATATAATTTTGAATCACTCTCAGATGCATTGGGACATGAAGAACACCAGATTGATGAACTCATAAATCAAGAAGAAAATATTGAAGAGGTAATGGTTTTAAATGATAAGGAGAGTAAGGATGAGTGGAAACTACAAATGGAAATCTTTCAAGATCTTGAAGATATTTTCCAAATTGAGGGTCAAATACATGATAATATGAAGAAAGAGTTTTCCATGGAGGATAATGACCAAGATTTGGTAGAATATGTAGAGCTCCTTGATGAGCTTGAAGAACTTGCAGCTGAGAAGAAACCTAGTCTTATTGAGATTGACATGCAGAACAAGAAGGTATGTCTCATTTAACCACTATTGGAGGTCATAGTTGAGGAGCCATATGGGAAAGTTGAGGAATTTTGGAACACTTCTATAGCTAATCTATTTGGAGATGCTTGGTTCTCATTGAACACCATGCCAATAAAGTTGGAAAACACCATGAAGAAAATGGAGGTATCAATGCCAAGGATAAAAAGTATACATGCCTCATCAATTCCTCTATGTCATAAAATAAGAGAGGTTTCAAATTTACCCTTTGATCTAGGAAGAAGTGTTCATCACAGGTTAGTTAGTGTTTGAGTTAGTTAGATTGGTTATTTTCTTTGTGTGTTCCATAAGTGTTCATGATGTACATGTGTGTTTATTGTCTTGTGTGTTATTATTATTTTTATATTGTTTGGTATGTTGTCAAATTTAATTTGTGTATTAAACCTATATACAAGTGACTCCATAGCCTAATAGACATGATTAGGCAACTAGTCATGGCATAGTAAGCATACCACCCTTGGGAAATCGCTAAGAATGTTGACCATTTTTTACCAAAAGTCAAAATGGGTCAACCCCTTATATTAAAAAACTTATATAGTGGTATAATATAATTTTATATGGTGTATGTAATGTTATATCTTATATTTTTAGTCTTGGTCATGATTTAGTTGGTTCATTTACTAACTTGAGTCACTTAGGGGTCATGTTTGAAATTATCATGGTTTTCAAGGTGTCTAAGTATCCTAATTTTCTTCCCAACATCAAAATTGTCATATTACATATTAGGAATGTTATTCCATCTAAAAATTATAGGTTATCTAACTAAAAATCAAGAAAATGACTAAAAAAGAAGGATTTTGGCACTTGTATGGCCCATGGAGGAATGTGACACATGTGAAAAACTATAAGATGAATATTCAACTTCAATGGACTAATATTATCATTTTATCATCTTTTTAAGTGCTAAAATTTGTCAAAAACCATTTTAATCCTTCATTGACCTTTTATACACATAGAACTAGTCAGTAGGTTTATGCTTGGTATGACTAGTTGGAGATGTTTTAGACCAAACACCTTTGGGGGTGATATTACACTTAGAGAGATTATTTTTCATAAAAATAGTTCAAATATTGGTCAATTTTTATTTATGAATCATCTCTAACAAGTTTACTATGTTATTCTACTCACTATTTTCCATACCTTATAGTTTTTGCTCTTGTTTGGGAAAATCCATACAATCCAATTGGTAATATTGATTCTAGATGATTTTTACTCTCTCCTCTCATGTTTTCCATTCTTGTTTTCATTTTTGGAAAATATCTCATGGGATAATTAGTCTATTTTGTAAGTTGATGTTCTTGGTGAAGTTGTAATCAAGTTCACTACTTGAAGAAGATTAGATTCTCTACAAGGAATTCATGTGAATGGGATATGATGTTTTCCATGTTTCAATTCCATAATAATTAACACCCTTCAATTTTTGGTTTCACAACATCATTCTTTGATCAAATATTCAATCATATCATACTCACAATTAGCTCTTTATCCACTTTCACTTAAATTCATGTGTATGAAGCTTGTCTAGTGTGCTCGTGGAGGTTTAATGAAGGTAATTCAACCTATTTCAATTAATTAATATATGAAGAGAGTCCATTTCAAAATAATTATAAAATACAAGATTGGCTACAAGTTCATGCACCATACAAACCAATCACTCAACTATCACTGCTTGGTTTGTAATTGTGTTAGCATTTATAGAAGGATATCACATTGGAATAGAGGTTTTGAAACTTTTTTCAAGATATTAATATTTATAAACACACATTTCAATAATTGGTAAGGATTATAGGTTTGTTCATGAGTTCATTCACTATGCACATTATTCCAATTTTACATTTATTGTCTATCTACATATCAAAGTATAACTACAAGTACCTCAGAGGATAAACCATGTTAAAATGGAGTGTCTGAGATAAATAAAGCTCTTTATAATGAAAATAGTATATTAAGAGTCTTTTAGTAAGTTTAAAACTAATTTAAATCTCGTAAACCATACATTCTACCAACTTATTCATCCTCACTGCCTGTGTATGAAAGTGCACCTACAGATGGCACCATAGAGAGCTAAGGTGTCATATGAAAGTGTTGAAACATGTGATGAAACTTTTATTTTATTCCTAGTTAATTTTAGATATCATGAAAAATATGCTTTATACATATATTTTGTAGGTAAATTTGAAGATTACTTTTAAATATGAAATGATTGTGTTCAGGGATCAAATCCCTAAAAACATAAAACATAGCACCTAACCATTTTATGAAGATTATATGACAAGTTTTTCAAGATATTTGAAGAATATAAATGATAATACCTTGTATTTCCCATATATTATAAAATATTTTCAAAATTTTGAGGGTGTATTATTAGTGGAAGTTAGTTTTTGAAGAGCTCTAATATTCACTTTTGACCACTAATTTTAGACAGTGATGTTTACCTGGTTTGGAATTTCAAGGTGACTCTAGCATATCAAAGTGAAAATAAGGAATGTATTCATGATTTAATGACATGATAAAGTTAAAATTCATGCCAAGGATTATAACGTTCATCAAGAGAGGTTAATATGAACTATTTTGAGTCTAATCTACACATATAGGTGTCCTTTCCCTTGAAACAATTCACCCACAGTTGATTGTGAAATCCTATATCATCTTTAAAGTGATTTTGGGTATGAATACACCAATTTTTTCTAAGTTTATATGATTATTAAAAATATATGGGGATCCAAAATCATTTAACAGTGATTCTAAGGGTAGCGTGTGTCTACAATATCCCATGTTGCTATAACATAATCAACTGTAGTTGACTAAGAGGTGACAATAAGATAGAGAAAAAGGGTTAGAATTATTTAAAGGTATGGACGTGACTTAGATTGGTGTATACATGACTTGGTGTAATTAGTATCAAAATAATAAGGTATTCAAACACTATACTCAAGGTATAATGAAGAAATCATTCACTTACAAGTGCCATCTATTGACCAAGAAGGTAGGACAACACAGTCAGTCATTTATGACTAGTTTTGAGAATAATCCAACCTCAAGGTGTGATATGAACAAAATCATAGATGAAATGAGTTTTTTAAATATTCAAGTATAATTAACTTGAGACCAAGGTCTTAAACACATAATAATTACCTATTGGTAGGAGAAAATACATAAGCATGAGTAGCCTATCAGTCATGCCTAACTGAGTAAGGGCATGGTTAAAGGCGAAAACATGGATGTTAGGAGGTTATAAGCATACTAAACATATATATAATGATAGTTAAAATAATTTTACACTCTCATAACTTGGAAATAGGATAATGGAAGGTACATAATTAGGAAATCTATAGTCAATATTCAAGACCCTACAAGAAGGTGTGAAAAGTTGAGTGATATATAAATGAGCATGCAGAGAAAGAGGAAGCTCAACAAGATGGTCTAGACTTTCAAGTATGTATACAAGCTTGTTAGACATGGTCTAGGCCTAAAGACCAAATGGGGTTCAATTTTACTTATAATCTTAGGTGGGAATTCTAACCTATTAGACCATGTTCATGGGGGTATAACATATGTGTCCAAGCTTTTGGAATGTAAAAGGGTCCACAAGGAGGACACTTTTGTCTCATAGATAACTCAAACCTATGTAAAATGAGGAATCAAGATTGATAGGGTGACTTTGAATTCTCACATATTCTTGGACAGTGTGCATGGAAATCCAAGGAATTTGGGGAAGTTGATAGGTGCCCTGAGAATTGATCTTGTGTAATTTTATTTCAAATCCAAAATCCCATATCTATGAACAAAGATTAAGATCAAAAAGGACCTAAAACCATACAAAACCTTGAATAAGGACCTAATGAAAGAAATGAAGGAGAAGAGCTATCCTAATGGACCAAAATGACCATGAAAGTGATTGTATAATGCAAGATACTCTCTAGGGCACATTAATATCACATTGAGTTATACCCTATATATATGGATAAGGTACAAAATTGATTTATTTGATAGTTTTATGTGTTTTGTAAGATCTATGGGGTTTAAAAAGGTGAATAAAAATTTGGGATAAATATAAATACTTATTATAACTCACTATAGACATTTTATTATTAATTAAGACTTTTAAGTGTGTCTACCACCACCTTAATCTTATCCAATCAAAATTGGCAAAGTGAGCAAGATAGTGAGAAATGTGAAAAATTTAAGAGGGAGAATATTTAAGGTGTAATTGATCAATATAAGGCCATGGAGGGAGTTTAAAAGTGTCATTTAGTCCTTGTATATATTTATATGGAAACTTAAAGTTAATTTTGAGACCAAGTGTGAGGGGCGAGTGAAAGAGGAATTTATTTGACTATAGGTAGTGATGGCTCACTTATAGAAGAATATAGATGACTAGGGATATAGAAAATACATGGTAGATCATGTATACAAACACTCCCTCTTAGTTCAATCATGAGATCTATCCCTAGTTAGTTATGGAACATTTCAAAAGGGTTAAATGATGAGGGCAATTTTTTTGTGCAAAATGAAGAGTTTTACACCACATTTCAAGAGTTTCATAACTTGGAGAGCCATCTTTCCTATTATAACTTGCATGGTCTATCTCATAATCCATTATAATGCATATTCTCAACATGACAAGTGTTTTAGTGACCTTTGTACTTATCTTTTCCCATCTTTCTCTCAAATTCTATAAGTAGCTTCCATTTTGGCCTTTGTAATCTGATACCACTCCATGTATGGCAAATACCTACTAGAATGATTCCATATCTTGCCTTTTAAAATTAATTAAAATATTTTTTTGAGTTCATGAATAATTATCTAAGTATGAAAGTGATGTATGGTGATGCAACGTAATAACTTTATATCCTTTTTTCCCTTATCCTTTCATGTTTGTACAAGAGTTTCTATTATAAAAGGTCATATAGAGTGTATTTAAGTGTATTAATCTCCTTTCAAGTGTATGACTATCTTTATATTGTGAAAATTTCCCTCTAGTTTGTTTTCCTTATGTTGATTCACACATCTCACCTCTATATTGAAATATTCATGTTAGAAACCTTTAAGACTTTGAGACTAGTTTGTATGCTTTATTTATTAGTGAATGGAGTATGATGTTCATGTGTAAAAAATATTGGTATATCACCCTTTTATATTAGTTTCATTTAAATAAACTTATAACTCTTTTCCCATAAGCAATCACTAGTCTGGGTGATAAGCACTTCAAGATACATTCGGGGAGCTAGTCCTTAAACTTACAGGCTCACTTCCACTATAGGTACACCCACATACCTGAAAGTGTTCCCATGTTACCAAAATATGGAAAATTCTTGAACACACTCATCTAGGATGCAAGATTTTGTGACAACATGTTTTGAAATAATGTTCTCAAAGTAAGTCACGTTCACCAATGGTTTAACCTTTTATGACTTATATGAATGTAAATCCTATGTTGTTGAAGACATGAGCATAGTAAATAAAGGTATAAATATTAAATAAATGAAACCACTAATTTTTTACTTAAACCTTTCTAAACATATCAATAAATAATGTAAATAAAAACTTAGTTAGAAAATGACTGAGACAACTAATCTAGAGGTTGAAAATTGGGGCAAAGGATGGTATAAGTGTCATAAATAAGATCCAAGTGTCAAAACACCTTATATATAGTATAAAAATAATTATATATTATTTCCATGTGGTGGTAGTGTCCTCTACATAGAACTATTTTGAGCTTTTGGGTGAACTTGTGTTTGTGTCTATCAAACCTATTCCTATGTGCATGAGTTATAGATCCTTATAGGTGACCTGATTTGATTTATTTTATTTGAAAACCCTAATACTCTATGTTTTTATGGAATTTAGGTGATAAAATTAGTAAATTTTTTTTATTATTGAAGTAGGATAAACATCCTCAACATCTTGACATGATGAGAGTTGTCTACATACCAATATTCTGAAGAGGGATCAAGCCTGGTGTAGTTTTCCCCATATAAGTTCTATTTCAATTAAAATTTAATATATTATTATTATTTACTTGAGTGATTTAAATGTGATTTAGACTACAAATATAATTAATGTGATCTTAGGAATGATGCAGATGGTTGTATGTAGAAGTAGGTCAGAATAAGGACTGATAACCTTTATTGTGCCCAACTTGTTCTAAGTTTGTATGTGTAATTTACATCTAATTTTCATCTAGTGGTTATAAGGATAAAATTCATGTATATATACTATTATGATGATTATTAAGGTTTTAAAATAGGTTTAGGATGACCCTAGGTGGTCTAAGATTTGAAAATGTATCCATTGGTGGGAAAAAGAGGCAAATGATAATAGATCCAAAATTTGGGTACTAGCACCATGGGGCACTATTATACTAATTATGGCACTAGCCTCAAAGTGGTAGAACCTAGGGCATGAAGGTATGAGATGTTATAATGAGGGTTTATGAATACTTTATAGATGTTTATGGTTGCCTGTGGCACACATAAAGGTTGGATAAGAGTGAAATTAGGCCCGAAGATAGGTATAGGGCTAAGTTATGGATAGATGGTGTCAAGTATAACTCTTAGTACTTTAGTGTCATTTTTTGTGATTAAAATATACATGAATAAATATGCCTTTGTTCATATATAACCACAAGTATTAATAATACAACTAAAAATTAGGGATTTAACTAAATTTACTCATAAAGCACAACATTAATATCTATGTACCAATAACCTTTAAAATAAATGGTGCATAGGTATCATTTTAAATTAAGTCATAACTTACATTGAAATTAAAATAGGTAATAAGTATTAATATTTAAATCTTCACCACTTAATATCTTAACAAGTATTACCATATTAGAGTGTTATCCCAAAATAGTTCATGCTATAATAAATAGATGAATTAAACACATCTGATGCTACCAAGTTGAATTAATTTAACTTAAATTTTAGGATCATGACACTGATTAGTATGCATTTAATTTTCCATCATAATAATTTTAACCCTTAAAAAACATCTTACAAATAAACTTCATTCTTTAAGCTTTCATTGTTGTACATCTTGTTTGGATAATATTATATCTAGGGAAATACCATTGATTTGCATCTAAGAATAATTTGATATGAGTTCCAATAAAATAAATATTATAAAAAGTAAAGTTAATTCATTTTATCAATGTATTTTAATTCCAAAAAGGATGGATGAGATGAAAACTTTCTTATGCACACAAGATTATCTTTTCATACACTTCATGTTCATTTGTCATTGAGTCTTAAGGTTGATTTTTAACCAATAATAAAGTTAGTTGATCAAAAATATTAAGTCAAAAATTAATTTATATTCACACAATAATAATAAAGTTATGAGATTAATAAAAGTGCATAATTCCATAATAGTACAATGTGATTAAGAATATAATATAATGATTTCCATCTGCCCTTAAATAGTGGCATCCAAAAGTGAAAAACAAATCATAAAACAAGAATCAAAATAAAAACCATGTTTATTAAACTAAACTTTTTGGAAAAAAATTATCTCAATTTCACCAAGCACTTCAAGAGTTGCTAAGATAACACCACAATCAGAATGGAACACTCACACATTATAATTTACTCAACCACAACAATAACATAATGGAAAATTTGAGAAGAAAAAGTATGAAAATGTTTATTGAAATCACTTTATTAATAAATAATAAACATTCAATTTATAATCATTTATATTCTAATCCTTCTATATATAATGATATATGTTAATGACTAACAAATAAATGTATAAACAATTGAATTATTTTACATTCAACCAATAAAATCTATACTATTAAAGGAACAGTTTACATTACATGTAATTAACTATTAACACCATTTTTACATATTGAACTCATACCATTAATGAAATAATAATGGATTCTATTCTCAAAAAAGATCTTAAGAATGTGAATCAAATATAAACTCAATTTCATAAAAACCTAGATCTCTATATCAAATGCATAAAATCAGTTATAATACAATTATAAAGATTTAAAACCTTTCCCTATTACTTTTACACCATAATAAATACCATGCATACACAATATAACTATCCACAATCATATTATATCATATAATGAACTTGTGATCAGTCACAAAGACAAGCCAATTTCACTTAATTAGACATCATTCACTCATGCATTCCAAATATATTTCAAACACTCACAACATGAAATTTTCCATATTATAATTCATAGTATTTAACAAATTATTAAATAAACTAAATCTTTTGAATATATGCACTCAATGGTTTTTAGTACAGAATGCCACTTAATCCAAATGAATCATATTCAATCAACCATTCAATATGGTTGTATTGAATGCCTTTACCCAAGTGACTTAATCATATATAACTCATTCAATTTATTTGATTAAAAATAATCATTACCACTCATAAATAGACCTATATAAAAATTATACTAACTTTATATAACAATATAATCAAAGTATATCTTCATGTTCATTTAAATAACAATCCATTACCATTTGATAAGACTATTAAAAAATTATCAAATTTAATCAAATCTTGAATATAGGACCACTTGATTATTACCATTTATACATCAATATTCAACACATAAAAACTAACAGCTTACATAGTTAGCTTATAGACTAACTAACATAGTCCCCTATAATTTTGAGGGTAGTGACTCAACCCTTGTCATAGTTCATCCTTATATAATATAATGTCTGAATATGTAATGTAAATGAAATATATGTAGATATTCATTGATATAATTAATCTTATATAATATATCTATAATATAACAAAATAAATTAGAGATTAATGCATTAGTCAAACAAAATTAGGTATAAATCTATAATCTTAACCCCAAAGAATCATTCCACCATTACTTTAAAACCATTAAGCTTCATTAATTCCACACACAGGTGATCTAATAGCTAACATAGAGGTAAAAGCCTCACCCACATAACCCTATAATCCATCCATTGGTGGCCTTTGTCACTCTAACCATTAGTTTGATGGCAGACCCTAGCTCGTAGGGTGATGGCCATGAGTTTCAAGATTCCAAGTCTACTTTAAAAACCTAGTAAATAATTCCAAAAACATAAAACATACAAAAAAACAAACTAAATTTTATATTTCATGGATTCAAGTTGTCTCAACAATTCATAGTAATATATGTCATGAACATTTAGTAGTCAAACCACAAGTAGGTTTTGAAGTAAAAAATGGAAAAACCAAGAAAATGAGTTGTGGAACAACATTTTTTTAACACAACTCAATGCAACCATTATGATGGAATTGTAAAACATATATGTGCAAAACACATCACCAGAAAAAAATCATGTTCTACAACCACTTACATTTATTTAATGCCTTAGCATAGAAAGAAAAATAATAAAAATCCATCACAAAATTACTTGTGTAAGGTTTTCATAATTAGATTATTATCTATTTTTTCATGTGAAAGAGAGATTTATTTTTCAATGTTTCCATGCATTCTCAAACTGAATGCCCTCCCCCCTCTCCTATAGAAATAAATCTTAATAATCCTTCAAATCCTTCATATTTGGTGTAATAAATTGGGTTGTGGTATAATGAAAATAGATACAATTAATCCTTATTCCCCACATCTCCCATTTATTCCATCAGAATTGTAGTCCTCCAATAAACCTTATCCACCTCAACTATCCCAATCAATTCATTAAATCTCCCAATCCTACCAATGGTGCACAACTTCCTCAAGCTTTATGGAAACATTTAGGGTTATTTACAATCTCACCTAACTCCCTCTTCAATACCAAAACCAAACAAAATAAAATAATAAATAATCACCTGCTTTCAAACCCTAAATCAATAATGTACAGCATTTCCATGCATACAATGTCCATAGGTCTAAGAGCCATCAAACTTTTAATCAAAATATAAACAAATACTAATCTTAAAAATTCTACTCAATGGGCTAATTCAAATTAACCAAGACTCAACAAGCTAACCAAATTGTCATCATAAGCTAACATAAGGACTCCACTATTTGCACGTGAAAACATATGCACAACAAAAGATGAGACATTTAAAAGGTGATAGTGATAATGCAATGACCTGATATACAATTATTATTATTATTATTATTATTATTATTATTATTATTATTATTATTATTATTATTATATATCACAATCTATATCATGCTTATATATCGAATGAAGTGACACTTTGTAAGTACAATTTTGATTGCATTATTTCTATAACACAAAACCAATTAAATATAAGTTCCAACAATAATGGTAACCTAATTATGATATAATAATATAATGTTGGAAAATATAATCAAGCAGAGTAATATACAATTAAATTAAATTAACTAATTAAAATATTCAATCATTATCGATCGTTATACTCAAACCAAAGACAACTATGAATAGTACAGTTAAAATTCAATAGACAATAGTCAAAAAATGACTAATAATTATGGTCATTTGTGAATGCATGTGTTTCAATACTCATTATCATAATGTAACCAAATTTACACATGCATAACCTTTCCAAACGAACTCCATTAATAAAGAATATCTCATGGTAGTTCCTGCCATGATAAAAAAGGACATCAGTTTTATCTAAAACTAATATACATCTAATAATCATAAATGACTAATTAATTGAGATAAAACATCATAAACATAGTTATTCTCAAAATAATGATGTAACCACTATATATTAGATCATCAAACTAATTTCCATGATATCATAATCATACAATCAAAACAACATATAAAATGTCATGCAAATATCCATGTAAATGATACACAACATTTTTAAATGGCTCCAATTAGGTCATGGCATCTTATTCTACTTAAAAAGGATTTGGCCCAATGAATAGTAAAATAGTTTTAGGTAATAGTATATGAAAATACCCTCATCTTCCCACATATAATTCCTTTCACTAAATGGGTGCCATTAAACAAGCACCTACTAAATTTATCTATTTCATATCCTAACATTGTAATGGTCTAATCCTCATTGGTTCCATTACATCTTCTCCTCTTATGTAACCTAATGTTTTTCCAATTCAAAATTTGGACCTATTTTAGATGACTTTCAAAATTTAATGTAACTTTTATGAATTATGACTCACAAAAAGACCTTATCACCTAGGAGGTACATCATGTTTATATTTTGGTGAATACTAGCCATATGTTTATCATATTCATAAAGTACATTAGGTCCATAAACATATATGTTCTCTAAGTTGTCATGTTTAAGTGGGTTCCACAATTACACCCATACAAAGCTTCAAAGGGAGCCATTTTTATTATATAATGATAACTATTGTTATAATAAAAATAAACTAAATAAATAAAATATTCCCACTTAGTTTTTTAGTCCATGACATATATGCTCAGCATGTCCTCAACCATTTGATTCAGCCTTTTAGTTTGACCATTCATTTTTAGGTGGTATATAGAATTAAAAATCAAGAATGTTGTGAATATTGTGATAAACATTTACCAAAACCTTGAAGTGATTTTTTTATCTATCTAATATGATCAATTTTTAAATACCACGTAGCTAAATAACTTATTTTTAAAATATTTCTAAAAATATAGAAACATCATCAGTCAAATTTCCAACAATAAAATGACCACCCTTAGTAAGATTGTCATTCACTGCCAAAATGATATCATTTTTTCTATGAGATTTAGGTAACCTAGAAATAAAATCAAGTGATATTACATCCCATTTGTATTTTGGTAGTTTATGAGGATACAATAGACCTCCAAGTGGTAATTTCTAGCCTTAACACAGTGGCATTCTAAACATTTAACAATAAAATAAATTATATCATGTTTCATTTTAGGATAATAATATAATACATTTTTAACTCATCTATCATATTTTTGACACTTAGATAACCATAGTGATGTCTTGTATGCACTTATTTCAAAACTTGACTTTACAAGTCCTAAGAATTAGGTATAATATTTTTAATTTAATGCCTAATAAATCCATAATTTTCAATATAAAAATAATAAAATGACTTTATAACAAGCTCATCAGCCAAACTTATTATTACATCATGGAAGTATTCATTATAAAGTTTTTTAACACAAAATTTCTAAAATCAAACTTGATTACAGATATTTCAATAAATTACATGCATCAGATTAGTGCATTAGTGACATGATTTTCCTTACCTTTGATAAGAAATATCAATGTCAAAATTACTCACAAATTCTAACCATCTACACTGAGTGAATTCAAGTCATCCAAGGAAAATAAGTGTTTTAGGCATGGTGATCATTTTTAACCTTGAAGTGTTTTCCCAATAGGAATTGCTTCTATTGTTTCAAACCATGTACTATGGTATTAAACTCTATATCATACATAGCATATTTTTTTTCATGTTCCTTAAGATTTCATGACTCACGATCCACCACTTTTTCATCTTGGGTTAAAATTCCATCAAAACCTTCCTTGAAAACATCTACCCATAACTCAAAATTTATATTTGGATTATGAATAATAAGTATATGTGTTGTATTCAACATATATTTATGTTTTTAAAATTTCTCTTCATAGAGGGGTTTCCAAATAAACTTATTTCATATGCACTATAAAGAAGTGATTAGGTTGGATATACTAGAAACATCTTCCACAAATATATAGTAATAACCAACCAAGCCCATAAAACTACATACTTCATGTACATTAGTGGGAGCATGTTGTCTTCTATTACTATGATCTTTTATAAACCTATAACAATTTCATATTTATATATGATATGCTATAATAAATGAATTTTAGGCTAAATAAAAGCACATTTGAAAATATTTTCATACAACTTAATGTTTTATTACTCTTTTCAAGACTAAACTCAAGTGTTGTTCATGTTAAACTATATTTTTAGAATAAATTATAATATCATCTAAGAAAACTAGCACAAAGTTATCCAATAAAACCCTAAATATAGTGTTCATTAAATTCATAAATGTATTCAATGTATTAGTTAAGCAAAATGACATAACATATGACTCATAATGACCATATCTAGTATAGAAAGTAATTTTATCAATGTCTTCCTTTGATTCTAAGCTGGTGATAGTTTGATTTCAAATCAATCTTAGAGAATACAATTTATCCCTTCATTTGATCAAATAAATAATATATCCTAATCAAAGGATAAAAATTACTGATCATGAATTTATTGATCATCTGATAGTCCACACACAACCTCAAGGTTCCATATTTATTTTTTACAAAAATAACTAGAGAAGCCCAAGGAGATACACTTGGTCTAATACTTATATTTTCAAAAAGTTCTTGTAATTAAAATTTTAATTCTTTAAAATGTGTCATATTCATCTTATAAGTATCCTTTAATGTGGGTGTAACCCTAAGCATAATGTATATAGATAAATTAATATCTTATTTAGGTGGAAGTCTAGGAATGTTTCAAGAAATAGATCCTTAAATTCCATAAAGAAAAGGAAATCTATATAGACTGGTTCATTATCCTTGCATAATACATACATTGTAATGCATATATTTTTAATCCCTTACACAACCTTTTTTAGCTACAAATATAAAAGTATCTTGTGTACCTTAGACCTTTGAATGCCTTAAACTTCCTTGATTATGCCAAAATCATATTTTAATTTCAACCTTTTTCCAAAGTAGTCAATCATTTACTAATTAAGTTACAACTAAACCTAATGGATAAAAAAAATATTTAGTTTTGTCTTAAATATAACTAAATCTAGTTCAATTTATTCTTATTTAACCCTAAAATCTAGATTAAGGGAATCCAGGGTTAAAGGGGTTAGATATAGCATAGGGCAAAATGATTTTAGAGTATATCTAAATTCATCCAATTAGTTATAAAACTTAGATAAATGTATATTTAATTTAATATGGTGAGATATGATAAAAATAGAAAGTACAACTATGCCATATATTGCAATGATAATGAAAACAAGATACTTAACTAGTTCTTATGCTAATATAGATCTAAATAAAAAAACAATAATGTATATTAGATCTAAATTCTACATCAATCACCTAATTTAATAAATTATACCTCTATTGATATGGAAACTTGCATCGACCTAGGATGGTTGGGTTGGAAACTACGTTTGACTCAGATGTAGGTGTCCAATATAGAATACCTATTTAAATTAGATGTAACTACTAGATACTTATGGGATATGTGTCACCTTCACTATGGTACATTTATATCTAGTTCATGGATTTTTTTTCCTTTTCAAATGAGAAAACCCTACTTATTAATCTTCATAGTGGTTATCAGAAAAATGGGTTAGTGGAAAAAATTACTTATCTACCCCAAATACCCCTATATCAATGATCATTGCCTACATAGCCAATACTATATAGTGTATCTCAAACTTATGTATTTATCCCCTATGTGTTAAGTGTGTGCATCATGAAATGTGTGTTATTCAAGAACATAGAGTGACCTATCTTGTAACATGGAAAATGTGACTCATGGGATGATCATTTAGTACTTTAGATCTATAGATGTTTTATCCCTATGATTGATATGTAAATAGGAGAAATTATGGAAGCTTTTCTCAGTTGAGTGCTTGATTGAATTCTTTTGGTAAATTTCCTTATGATTTATTTGGTTTATGTTAGGTGAAGAATGAATTTGTATCGATCTTATATATATATATATATATATATATATATATATATATATATATATATATATATATATATAGGTTAACCATAGGTATACATTTCATTTTTAAATTATATAAATTAGGGAATTTGACACTTGCATTGGGATAGGACACTTTGATTGGCATAGGTGTCTATCTAGGATGTAAGTGTTTGGGTAGCTATAAAATAGGCATAGATGCAGAACTTGTAAAGATAGATGATAATCAAGTTTATAACATTTTGAGCATGATATAAGGTATAAATCATCAAAAAAACATTAGATGTAATAACATATAATCAATAACCACATAGAGATAGTGTATGTGATCCTTTTGATATGTATTTTTCAAGTATACAATACTGAGGTGCTATATAATTAAGAAATAGTGTCTATATTCCCCCTAATCTAGTAATGGAATTGTTAGTTTAAAGGAAAAGAAACATTTACCCTAGTGTGTATAACACACCTTTCCTTTTTCTTGAACCTAACTTGAGTGCTTTGTTGGTGATTGAACTATAGCCGTGTTATAGTATATAACCATTTCATATATTTCAAAATTAATAGTATTGAAATGATTTAAATTGATAGAGAACAAGGTTTATGAGTAAACTTGTGTATCGATGTAATCACCTTGACTTTTGGAAATTTGATTTGAAAACATGTATCATTATAAATAATTATATTTATGATTAGGATAAATATAAATTTGTAAAGTGCATATATCTAGAGAGATAGATATTAGAGGACACATGCCCCCAAATTTAGAGAAAATATAAGTTACCACCTGATAGTTGAGATTATCTAAACTATACAACCCAATGATACATATAACCTGGTGAGTGTGAGTAAACCAAGTTAGGTCACAATATAAATTTGATGTGTTTGGATGATTTAATCAAGTAAAACCTATACAATTGACAAGATTGATTTAATAACCTCAACCATACCAAAAATGAACCAACTACTATAGTAAACTGGCTCAATATGGTCCATAAAATTCCAACTTGATGGGTATTGATAATCCATAGATGTATTTGAAATTTTAAATCTAATTTGATTTTTAAATTTTAGGTGCTCTTTACATAACATATGCACCTTAGATATGTCTCATTTTGAAACTATGTATAACAACGGTACCAATGTATATAATTTAGCACACATGTGTATACGAATCATATAACTATGTAATTTGGCCAATTTGAAAATTGGGAAAGTGTGGTTAACATGTTTCAATAATATGTCCCCACTATATATATGAATATGATGAACTGGTTCAAATGTGGAGAACATGTTTCCATAACATGCCCCTAATGTATATCTGAATCTAGTGAACTATGATAAATGTGGAATCCATGCCTATATGGCATGCCCCCACTAATATGGCCACCCTTTTGAGGTGAGGGGAAGTATAAGCTAGTGTTTCACCTTACCTCAAAAAGGATAATATAATTGTATAATTTGTTTATGAGCCAAGTAGCATATAGAAAGAACATGTCTAGGTAGATATATCATTGAATCATGAAGAATGTGATCACATCAAGTCCTAAGATGCATGATATAGATCATGGAAACATATAGATAGTGATAGTACAAGCTCATGAATCAATCAAGCACAAACACAAGAGAACTAAAAATCATAACAAAATATAATGGTCAAAGGAGACCTCAAACAAAGGGCATTTTTAAATGCCACACAATCGAAGGGACATGACTTAGTTAGGTGTCCACAAAATAAGCATGACATATTCAAATGTACATATAACAAATAATGACATACTAAAATTTCAAAGATTAAAACAAAGGAATGGGGTCTTGAAAAATGAGCATAGTCATCTGATCAACAAGTAAGACAAGACACTCAAGGAA